>OV121086.1:31529154-33929154 GCA_921293015.1 Phorcus lineatus | reverse complement strand
TAATGACTATTTTAATATACTATTGGCAAAATCTTAAAAATAAAAATATAGCCTACCTATAAGATATCTTTGAAAAGGTTAAAAAAAATCCAGTTATTTTACCCTTTTAATCAAACAAGTTTATGAATGACTGTTCACAGATCTCACTCATTAAAATACCTAATATTCAGATGTAATATATGAGAAAATTGTTTTAACCATTTCAAATTTGACAATATCAGTAATTGAGCAGTCTGTTTAGATCTCTAGTCGAGGCAATTCACATTCCGTGAGAAATGGAGGGGAAAATATACCTGAAAGTTAATACCTGTCCAACTCCCTCGGAATAGAGGCGGTTTGTCTATTACCGGAATTCGATCCTTTAAATTGGTGTCCTTCTTGTCCAAGCAATTAAGCGTTATAACCAACGTTTAGCACTGGATTTAACACAATCCAGTACCTCTCATAAAACAGTCCCAAAGTGGTTATTATTCCGACACACTTTACATAAGAAAGGAAGCAATTTACTTGGGAATTAACTTGTCAGTCCCATTTCTTTGTTATTTCCCTAACACAATGATTTATCTCAGTACTGGATTAGATGATAGGTAAATCTTCTCATGTAAGAGTGAGAATTTTTGCTAAAGTGGTAACACCTTATTAAGATTACCGTGTATACAAAGAATTAATTTGTTTTAAGATATATGGAGTCTGTGAAATTTAAGTCGAAAATTTCAAATGTTTCTGTCACAGAAGTTGTTTATTTGCTAAGATTGAATATAAAGCTAACAAGTCTCCATCAAATTCAGTTTTTATTGTGAAAAACTACTCATGTCAAGCCTTTCGCAGGAGAAGCATCAAATTCCAACTTCTCTGAACTATAGTATATTGTAGTTTTCATATAGTATTTCAAAACTTTACTTATTTTCCCCAAACCACTTGTAATTACCTGTAGGATAAAAAAATGGCAAGATGTCTTAATACAATTCTTATAAATAGATGTATCACAAATGAATTTCACCACCATTTTCCCTGAAGGTGTGAAATAGAAATGAAACAGCTATCATATGACAATGATTACATGTTGAACTCTTATCAAATACCTTAAATACATGTCATTACATATCATTAATACTTATCATGTATCACAAATAATTTTCCGTATATAATAATACAAATACTTATCCTCTTATCCTAAATACTCATAAATTCTGATCATGTATCACATTGTTTTCATAAATACTACAAATATTTCATCACTTATCTTAAATACTACAATCATTTCATTACTTATTTTAAATAAAACAAATATTTCATTACTTATTATAATTACTACAAATATTTCATTACTGACTAAAAATATGTACCATCTTATCCAATATCCTCAAATACTTATCAAGTATCACACATATTTCATTCCTTTTCATAAATACTTATCACTACTAGTTGAAATACGGTTGTAAGAGAGATAGAGATTTCTCAGGATATCTATACGGTTTCACTGTGGTTGATAGTTTTATTGATGTCACAATAGTCATTCAAATACAGTCCTCCTTTAAATGTGCTATAAATCAGAGCCAAATCTATGTCCTCTGCTCCTATCAGGCCACTTGATAGCAACTGGCTGCATGCTAACCCCTGCACCAGCTGAGTTTCATAAACTGATAAAAGATAAATATTTGATTTACATGAGGAAAGCTGTGATCAAATATTTGAGTTCAAATTTGTTTTATTCATTTGAGACAAATTTTCAATTTAAAACAAAAAATCTTTTAAAACTTTATTAGTTGATATCCTAAAATGAACAGTTTTTAATAATTTTGACATATCTTAAATTTTGAAGATTTTTTTTCTTTCAAATCAACAAACTATACTAAGTGACATAATGAAAGAAATACAATGGAACGAAAAAGCATATAATAAAACAAATACATCCAACCATCATAACATCAAAGAGTAACAGTGTTTCAATTAGGATCACATTATATTACACTGTTACATTTGTTCAATATGTAAATGTCATCTACCTCTAAAATCAAAGTGGTTAAATGCCAGGTTGTGAAGTATGGGATAAATACAGCCAGCTATATCCCTCTACCGAGGGTCCAATATTGTTCTTGGTGTCGTCTGAAAGCGAGTTTAATTTATGGCATGTAACCATTGAGGCGACATTCGGACAGTATTTCCACCTGTACCTGTCAGCATAGGTGTTGAGGCGTGCTGCAGGCCAGCAATAAAACATACTCCGAGATCACAGTGAGTCAGTACTAATCCCATACAACTAGCTGCATATAGCAAACACAACTCTGAGCACAACTCAGGCATGGGAATATGAAGATTGCATTTTACTTTGTAAGAACAAAGATTTAAACTATCAGTTTAAAAAGAATGATTTCTATTTCAAATTCTTGAAATATCTTTTATACTAAATTGTCTATTAAACATTCCAATTCAGATTTTATCTTTTAAAATTCGTATTAAAAAAAGTCATTTTCTAAATATTTGAATAACAACGTATCTTTAACACAAGCAGGTTAAACCTCAAGAGCACAACACATAAAGCTAGTCAATTGGAAAATCTTCACATTAAGTTATGTTACTGCTTAAGAAAATGGATAAACTCCGGTCTCAATACTAATCCCTTAACAACTGTCTTCAGTTTCATAACATGCAGGTGCAAACCTCCCTCCAAATTCTATCTGAATACTCCAACAATAATCACTGTCATGACTAACTCTATCCACTAAACAGCCTACCATCTAATTACTGTCAAATATGGTCCGTAGTGCACAATACAGTGAAAGCATAACAGGCCTGTCACTTAGTTGTCAGGCGAATAGTACCGTGAAATCTAATAGTGTCTTGAGACAAAGCTGATATCACGACACAATTGCAGTACTAATTGTGGGGTGTTATGTTTTGAGACTGGGGTGACCTCAGATTGAAACGTTACCTGTCGCCCACCACCCATTGGCCTAGCTTAGTCAACCTCTATTGAGAAATGGCAGCCATTTTGACGGGGTCTTTGTTGTGGAGAAGGGGTATAGGTATCAAGTTCGATTGCACATGGCTGGGACGAGGTTGATATCTTGGATAGGAACAAGGCTGGATTACATGACAGATGACGGGATTGCTTTTATCTGTCTGCATCATGATGATTGCAAGCTTTTTGTGGTGAATTTGAGTTACACTGTGAAAAAAGTTTTGATGACTTGCAGTGTTTTCTCTTAGAAGAATTTAATGATATGTAGATACATTTGAAGATACACTCTGATCAATATTACAGCTTTAATTGTATTTCAATGAATTACACACAAATGTCCAATGTTGAACCAATCAAATGTTTTCAGTTGTATCTACAATTCCATAACAATTTCATTGTAGACATGTAAATGTAATAAAAAATCTCAACATTGCAAATAAGGGCTATAGTTCATAAGTTTTCAATTTCAAATTATATTCAAAATATCAAAACTGCCATTTCACCTAAAACTTGTGAATGACAAACAAAACTTTGAATGCGTTTCTTTTTTATCTCAGAACTGCCATTCACCTGTTATTACTGGATAGAATCCTTCATATGAAAACTATTCTGAGATGCGAGTGACAATCAAGAATCCAGAGCAAAATCTAATTACCTTATAACTGTCAGTTTGAAATAGTGTCACAATACTGTCAATGAATTGTTTTACAATAGCCATAAGCAATGGTTTGCTTCACAATACACTAATGAATGGTGTCTGAAGCATGACGTGACCATCATGATCAGGAAAGGCAAAATGTGGTCTCTGTTTAATTCATTGATTCAAAGGTGACAATACAAGTAATCATTTTGGCTGAAACACTTTTAGCTTCTTTACGTGTCAGAATAGTTTTCATCACTTGGGTCAGTCTGGAGTGGCCAGGCAATGGTCAAACGGTCAACAGTTCTGAAGTGGACATTATAGATATGAAGGGCATCATTAATGACCAATGTATTTGATTCTCAGGTCCAATATCGGCCATTAAAAGCATTTTGGAGTGGTCATATGAGTCAAAAATTGTGAATTAAGACTTAGGCGACCACAGACATCACTATTGATATCTCCAAATGAATTCAAAAGGATTGGCAAGGAAAGAATTTTGAAGTGGGTATTTGAAGGCTACATGAGACTTGTAAATGATGTCAACTCATTAACAACAGTCCCATGGCAGACTGAGGCTATGGCTTTGAATGGGAAAATGGATATTAAGCAAGTTTCAAGTGGTCATCCAGCTGACGATGAGTTCTTAAATAGTGTCACTGGACACGGGAGCCCTAATGAAAGGTGTCATACTCCTCAATCCTTTGCTCTCGAGAAATGTGCCAATGGTCAAGACCAAATTCCAGCCAGAGCCGGACATCTTCAAGTGTCCCTGTGAAGTGGGACAATTTTAGATGTCTTCTTGCTTCAAGGGATTTTTTCCCAATCCGGTCAAAAGATGGGCTTTCATCTCTTCACACCAGCTTTGGTTTTCAAGGAGTTTCTTGTGAAAGTATTTATTGGAAACAGCAATTCCATGACTGTTCCCTCGAGGATTAAAGGAGGAAGGATTGTAAGCCTGGGGAGAGTTTTGTGAGAAAAACAGAGGGCCACCTGGACGGACTTCTACCCATAACCTTGCTTTCTTCCCAGTCCAGCCATGAGCTAGGTCTCCCAGCTCTATTCAACACAGATGTGCCTACACCTCCAAGGCCCTTTGTTGATCTCTACAGCTTATACACCAACCCACATTTTAATGGCCAGTGCATTGTGTACCTCTCTACTGTTTATTGTAACAACCAATTCATATGGAATCTGCCACTCACAAATACCACCCCAACCGGAGGGAGAGAAGAGTGATCCCTCAGCCGTGGAAGAAGCAGGCACAGCAGTAACTCTCTCTGCTAACTAAACAAGGTCCAGCTTAGCATGGTCGACCCTTATTGGCTTGACCGCTCCTGCTTTTAAGATCTGCAGTGAAAGGCTGGTGACAAAAAGGCTTTGTTGCTTGAACCGGTCAAGAATGACCCAAGTCCAAGCCAGACCTGACTGCTCGAGGCCATTCAGCCACTCTGCAAATAGAGATCTCACTTTCTGACGTGCAATTAATGAAGAGTTTTTGTGATTTAAATGTTACTCTCCTCTGAGGTATATCAGCTTTGGCCTTTCACATCGATTCAGCTCCATGCATTTTCAACTGGCTATAAAACTTTGATCAAAACAGAACTGAATAAAGCATGTTTATTTCTGTCGGACGAAATTGCAACAGAATATCTGGAATTACAAGCTCTTTACAGCTCCGATCAATGCAACAAGAGGAGCTAGAATGGAGTATTTTAGCAAATCGAGCTCCGTGAAATCTCCATGTTTTCTTCAAACTCTGAGACCCTCTCAAACATAGAGTGTTTATTCTTGCACTAGAAACAAGCTCAGGGCCAATATTCATCCTGACACCCATTCACTCAACAACAAACCCAGGCTGATGGTGATTCTACTACCGAAATTTGCAAACAACAATAAAACTTCTCGGCTGTTATAAAAAACTGTCCTCAGCACATGTTCTGTTTTGCATAAGGAGGCAATATTATGCTGAACCGAATTTTTCATTGGGTAAGGGGATATTCTTTTGTCAACAGTCCATGGATTCACATTAAGAGCCAGAACCGAATGAATTTGGGAGACGGATGTGAAGGTGTTTACTTCCCTCGATAGTTATTAATGGATCTGAAATTGTCATTATTTGTGGAGTTGATACTCTTAAAGACTAATTTCATTCTGTCCATCATGAACATATAAAAAACTGCCAAATGTATTCATTGTATAAATAAGAGAGCACTGAATGATATCATATTTTGACTTTGATCTCAATAATCTTAACTCTCATTATCAAATAAAAAAGCAAAATAAAGTTTTCACTGTTGTTCTTAACATCATGGAAAAAATAAAATATTAAAAGCATAGGCAAAATATTTGCAAAACACAAAGAATACCATAATTATACAAATTATATATTCCCTTTTTAAACGAAATAATTTGAAGATCAATTGCATAATTACAAAACTGTTCATAACATTGATAAAGAACAAAATACCGAAATAAAAATCCATATTTGTTAGAAGATAAACTGGACCAAAAAATGTTCTGCCATTTACCACAATTCTTGGCCTCGCCTCTTGGATCAGGGATAGTGTGATAAGGAACCCCTCCTTGTAATGTGCAGGCACCAAGGAATCTTATCAAGCCCTAATAATGCTGAATTCTGCCCAGCCGGTCTCCTGATAATACGCTGGGAGATACAATCTCACTGACAAATTTCTCCGATTTCCCCCCTGGCTGAGTGACAGACAGAGGTTGGTGGGGGGTGGGCTGAGGTATTGCTTACATTATTGTGGGGGTGGGGCGAGATTTTACATGGTTATGAAGACTTAATTTAGAGATTTTGATAGTTTGATTATTACTGTAAAGTAATTTTTGGAGACTGTTTATGAAATATTTGGCCTTAGTCAACAAGAGATGGTTATGAATGGATGGAGTTATGAAAGTATTTGTGTCAAGAGTAGGACAACATAGACTTGCCAAGGCTACATTGATTAAATTAAGTGTCATTCCTGGATACCATAAAATAGATACCATTTAAAAACATCCATAGCTTTTGCAAATTTCTTTGCCGGAAACGGAGAATTTAGACTTGCTTTTCAATAGCAGGGAATTTAGATTCAGGAACTCACGGGAACGACAAACAATCTCAAGCTGTTTTTATATGCAAAGCTTATATCAGTTGATATTTATCATATTGTGGGACCTGTATATATCTGCTCTGGTGTCTAGACTTTGATAGAGCCAGCAATACCATGTCTCTCACACCTCAGATGTTTCCTAGCATTGGGTGACTGGTTATTCTAGGAGATAGGTGCCAACTGAATCTATACAGATAACCAACCAGCTCAACAGCTGTCTTCAGTCTCCCCCTACAAGTCATAGCCACAGTCTGGGTAGGGGGGTACTGATGTAGGGAGGGGTGGGGTACTAGGGAATAGATGATGTAGGGAGGGGTGGGGTACTAAGGTATAGATGATGTAGGAAGGGGTGGGGTACTCGTGTATAGATGATGTGGGGAGGGGTGGGGTACTAGGGCATGGATGACGTAGGCAGGTGTGGGGTACTGAGGTTTAGACAATGTAGGCAGGGGTGGGGTACTAGTGTATAGATGATGTGGGGAGGGGTGGGGTACTAGGGCATGGATGACATAGGCAGGTGTGGGGTACTGAGGTTTAGATGATGTAGGGAGGTGTGTGGTACTGGGGTATGGATGATATAGGGAAGGGTGGGGTACTAAGGTATGGTTGATATAGGGGGATCAGAGTATATCAGGTGAGCATGCTGAGGAGAATCTTAGTTCTGAATATAAACTGATATACATTAAAAGGGATGTCATACCCGCTTACATTCATCTGTCCATGGTCACTGCTCTGCAGGTCCTACTCAAAGTCCAGGACAAATATTGGCCAAGTAACATTTGATAGTAAGACTGTAATTCAAATTCACAACATTTCTTTGAATAATGTAATTACACAGTCAATGAAATCTTAAAAGGAGAAATTGTCAGCTCAGTGGAAACTTTTGAAAAGAGTGAACTGCTGAAATAAAAGCTTGTTCCATAACAGTCACTTTAATTTCTAGAAGAAAAAGGAATAGATTTTTCTTGAACGAAATTGCACATGTGGGTAGACAACAGCTGCGGTGATGGGGTGATGTAAAGAGGAGGGAGAAGGGGGGGAGGGGGGACGGTTGTGGTGTTACTGATACGGATCTTGTAAGTTGATGAGAGCAGATTGCTTGTACAAATGCCTGGCAGATATCAGATGAACTCTAGTCACCATCGAACACCACTGTATGAACATGCATGTATTGCGCTGCTTTACAGTGGTGGGAGAGGGACACGTTTGGACATTATTGTTAGAAATACATCACATGAAGATTGGATGTGGGAAGTAAAAGAGGTAACAACGTTGTAATTTCACACTCACTTTACATAAACATCTTGAACATGTCTATCCTTTTAGGATATTAGAAATACATATATCATTATATCAGAAATACATATGAAACATTGGTTTAGGAGGTAAAAGAGGAATATCTCTTTAAAAATAATTGCAATTTTGAACTCAATTAACACTTAATAAAAACATCTCGAACATTTCTATCCCTTAAGGATATCAGAAATACATAAAAAAACATTGGTTTGGGAGGTAATAGAGGTATGTGTACTTCAAGAATAATTGCAATTTGGAACTCAATTAAAATTTCATAAATCTACTGAAAACATTTCAATCCTTGGAGTAATTCAAAAGCTGCTAAATGGTAGCCATATACATATACAAAATACTTAAACTGTAACGTCAGTTAAGAAGGGTGTAGCAAGAGATAAAAGACTAAAGAAAGAAATATGATTGTAAACATTAATCATATACTCAAACAGGTACCACATTGCACCTGCAAGGCAGAAGGAAACCATCCATGGTCGTTAATATAGGATAGACCCTTATTACATTGATATAATATCAACCGGGATTTTGTGTGAACTCTTGGGTAAACTGTAGTACATCTACCTCTGTGATTGACAACGCCTCCTGAATAAATAATTTCTTTTAAAAAAAACCCACTGGATTACGTATACCTGTAAGTGAAAGATGTTCATCCTAGAACACCAGAAGTAATTCAACAAACATCAGGGTAAGTACAAAATAGCATTTTTACGAAAATATTTTTTGATTAATAAGTAGTTTTGATGGAACAAATTTTTGATACAAGAGACAGATTCAAAATTGGAGAACATCCTTTGCTTTTCTTCAAATTATGTCAATTTAGAAAATTCATTCATGGTTGAACCTACCATCTTATGAAGTATTCAGTCAGATTCCCTTTCAAATTATCAAAATCAAAAGTAACAAGAGCAAGAAACAATTTTGAATGAATGTTAAATGCTATCTCTTGAGGAATTACCGTCAATAATAATCCATGATGTCTACAAGAGATCCCATTGATGATAGAGTACTATGTACCTATTATATCATGATATAATTAGTATAATTATCTCGTCTGTAAACTTCAAGTTTCAATACATCCACAGGTGTGTACGCAGGTGTGAGTAATAATCATGAGTATGATGTTTATTTTAATCCTCATCATCAAAGTTCAAAGTACAGATACATCATAGAAATGCTATTCAACCATCAATATTAGGACAACAGGTTTTATAGTTCTTTACAATAGAAAGTATTAATGATTATAAATTAATTTCAAATTGGAATATTTTCTGTATGAAGGGGGTTCATCTGCACATCTCATGACAAAAGGTGAAGTCATTTCAGAGTTTTCATGAGAACTGAACTTTAACAACCTAGGCTAGGTTTCTCGAATGGAGAGGGTCCTCAACATCAATGTGCCTTTGTATGTGATGAAGCCTGCAAGTCATACCTAATTCTACGTAGCATTACAGCCAATTCTTACTGCAAGTAGATGTATTCTAAGACGACACCGTAGTCATGGCAGATTGGATTCAAACCTTGAACATATTGATTGAAGTTGGCAACAGACTTACCCACCAATCTATGTACATGTTTACCACAACAACCCAATTGCAAAAGAATCAAGTTGGACATGTGAACCCACAAACCTATGTGCAAGTATATTGCCAAAACCCCACCATAAAAAATACAACATAAGTTGGTCATTCTAACTCCTCATCAAACAAATGTACAAATTTAATATGACAAACCCATTGAACTTGTAGATTCGAAATTGGAAAAGCTACCTATAAACCTATGTAAAAGTATGTACATCATCCCCACTGCATAAGTAAAAGTGAACCTAGATAGGTTAACCTGAGAACCTATGCACTAGCATATTACAACATCCCCACTGTATTAAAAGGGTGGAAGTTGGACAGGCTACCCGTGAAACTATATCCGAACATATTACTACAACATCACTCTATTAGTAGGGTGGAACATGGGGAGGATACCCACGAATTTTACAAATACCCCACTGTATCAGTAGGGTTGAAGTTGGACATGCTACCCGTGAACCTATGTACAAGTTAAATGTGACAACCCAAGTATATCTGTTGGGTGGATATGAGTTAAATGTGACAACCCAAGTATATCTGTTGGGTGGATATGAGTTAAATGTGACAACCCAAGTATATCTGTTGGGTGGATATGAGTTAAATGTGACAACCCAAGTATATCTGTTGGGTGGATATGAGTTAAATGTGACAACCCAAGTATATCTGTTGGGTGGATATGAGTTAAATGTGACAACCCAAGTATATCTGTTGGGTGGATATGAGTTAAATGTGACAACCCAAGTATATCTGTTGGGTGGATATGAGTTAAATGTGACAACCCAAGTATATCTGTTGGGTGGATATGAGTTAAATGTGACAACCCAAGTATATCTGTTGGGTGGAGCTTGTAGAGAAACAAGGGTATGATCAAGTTGCTAAAGCTTGCATGACGGTTCCCATCTCCGAGCTAAACAGGCTTCAGTGAATACCACACCTGGGCTACAGGTATCAGGCATTAATTGCAAACTACCCCACACAAACTAGTCGTGAAATTTGGTAAATGTCAATGACAAAGCGACTTCTACAATTACAGTCATAAACCCTCTGTTTCTCATACTTGTCAATTTAACAACCCACAGCTGCGGTTCAAAAATATTTTGTTCCAAACCAAAACCACCATAACCTTTGAAAGTTTGACACAAAATAATTTTGTATTGTTTTTCAAAAGAAAGATTCCTAAAGATTAAAATGATTGTGAAGTAAGTTGATAATTTTGCTTCACTGTAACTGCTGCTTCCATCAATAACAATGTTATATACAAGTCATTTTCATGTAAAGTCTGACCACCCATAAAATCCAAGATTCAACCTTCAAATTATTATTCCAATACAGCTGAACACGAATAACTTTCTCCCCTTATTACAATGAATACAAGAAACCTCCACCAAAAAGAACTTCACGCCCATCATTCAGCAATTATCAACCAATTTCACACTATAACCAAAACCATTAAGCACCACGAGTGGCCAATCAAAAATGAATGAGTGTATTGTGAAACAATCATTACTTATTACAATTAGTCACCTGCCCAATTTGTCGATTAGGTAATCAAACATCAGGTGCAGTGTATATTATGCAGGTTATCACAGCTGATATTGAATATCAAGTAACCTGGCTCCATCCCCCCTGCCGGCTATAATCGCTAAAATCAGGTATGCTCATGACTAGGTCGAAGCCTAGGCTGTCATATCTGGACTTTGATATGTCGCAGCTGGCTAATTTACAAACTATATGAATAAATCGCAGGCTTTTTCACACCCTGCGTCAAGCTTAACTCCCTATACATATTTAGACAGTCTCCATTCCGTTGACATTTCACTCTAAAGTTCACAATATGAATTTTTTATCGAGACTTTTGAATTTCTTGTTTAGTTATGTAATTTTTTCATGGTACAATTTGGGTTTGAATGTTTTTTCAGGCATCATAGTTATATTTGGATCTGCTTTTTACCACTTGAGATCAAAAATCGTAATATTTTTGTTATTCATATTATGAAAAAAAAACTTTTAAAGGTTTTACTAATTCAAATATTTCGAGTTTAAAACTCACATCATTTGTACATCATAAATATTCAATAAATCTCAAATAAAATGGGGGGAGAGGGAGAGGGGGGCAAGTTATTTGTAAAACAAAGGGTAGTTATATAACATGTCACAAACAAATCACAAGTCAGGTTTGATGAATGAAGTTGACAATGTGCATATTACACCTCCATAGCTTCCTTCCATCAAAGACAGTTTGGAATATAACGAGTTAAACATAATGACACATTTTAATTAGGTACCTGCAGGGCTAATTAACTCAACAATGTCACCTAATTTGTACCCATGTCAATTTCTCACTCGGAATGTTTAAAAACACTCCTTTCTTCTAGAAAACTGCTAATGATTCAGGTGTTGATAATTAGGGTGATACTAATTTAGGTGTTATTGTCATCAGCTGATTATCTCTATCTTGAGGCTCTTTACAAAGATAAATCTTCTTTCAGTCCTTGCATTGCCTGTAGCTATTCCTGGTAATATCCATACGAGAAAAAAGGATGATATGATCATGGGTGCTGACTTATATTTGAAAGTTTCATTTTTCCTTAAAATATTTCCCCAAAAAAACATCATAGCAGAATCATACAGAAAAAACAACAACATATCTATGATGATTTTACCTACAAGATACATTTAATTTGATTTATCACTAGTAAATGTTCATCATTTTAACTTATTAAAGGAAAACTGAAGGTTCTTTCTTACAGAGACACTGAATCATATTTAATCATATGAAAATATAAATCAATCAAAATATAAAGATTACAATTCAAATCATTAATGAAAAATTAATCAATTACAAATATCAAAGCAAGCATTGGTACTATTTCTGCTCTTATACATGTTGAATTTAAATATATGTGAGTATATTCTCGGTTTGTACTGGATAACCTGTCTTTGTCTGCAATGCTGTAACCTATTTTAAAGTTACGTGGTAGGAAAATAAACTATTCATCTGGATCGGGGAGGCGGGTGGCAGTTTTAATGAGAAACAAACTTATAATGGAAACTTGTGACAAGGAATTCTGATGGTAAAACTACCAAAATAAACATCCAAATTTAGACGGCTACTTCAAAGAGAAAGAACATAGACATAAATACGATTGAAACTGGTACTTTAGGAATCAAACTTCCTATGAAATACCAGTGCATACGAAACATTAAGTAAAAGCGTTTCTTGACTTGTCAAATAATGTAATTCATTGAAATATGTAATGAATAAAGTCAATGAGCATTTTTGAAATGTAATGTTTGAAACAGAAGATGAAAGTTTTTTTGTCTTTTATATAGTTTTTACAGTTTTTGCAGTTTTTTTACTACAGGATTCTCACACAAAAACAACTAAGAATTTGTCTGAGTAAGAAAATCACAATTTCACAGCATTTGGTAGTGTGTTGATCACTAGAATCATGACCAAGTCTATGTACTTCTCAATAGTGAAGCTTGGTGAACGAGTATGGCCACTTTAAAAAATTGGGAAATAAGTATATTTTCCAAAAAAGCCACCAAATATCATGAAACTGAACAAGGGAGGAGTACACTTTAACTTACAATGATTGTAGTTGGGGCAGGCCTCTGAAATCGTCAGGATGCAATGCAGATATTCCATTTGATTGTAAATCCCTGGAAAAAAAGATGAAATTTTTTTAATTCGATCATCAATCATAGATTAGACATGGTCCTACAAAAACTTGGCTAACCCAGACCATAGGTGTTGCAAGAGGCAGACAATATCTGTGTAAATGACTAAGTCATTTTATTACTTGTCAATCATCTTGACAGACTGCTGACAAGCTGATATTGACAGTTATTTAATATTTTCCAACACATAAGACAGCCTCACATATACCTTTTCAGTTGCAAGTCTTGATACAAGAAACGTTATGGCGGTGTGGAAAAATTTCATAGAAATGTTGTTCAAAGACGTCAAAAAGTTGAATAAACTCTTCCAAATGAAATCTTTAAATATTGATATTTGTGCTGTGTTTTAACCCAAAATATCTGTCATTGCTGTTGCAAGAAAATGTCTTCTGTACATAAAATTAACAGGAATGTAACAAATAGATATAAAAAAACTCATTGATATTCATTTTACTGCAAATGTTTTTATATCTGTATATAATGAGCAAGATATATATAATTTTCTTGAATAGGGATAATGAAGCATTCAAAGTGCAACAAAAATTGTGCTCTGGGCAACTCGCCCCTCTCCAAAAACTGCAAAATTCAGGAAATCTTGAATGAAACTCTTTAATTTGGCATTCAAAGAAAAACCTCAGGTGAAAATCTCTGTTTTCGTTGAACACCTGGAAGTTGATAAGGCTCTGGAGAAGTGTGTGTGTGTGAATATAATGAGAACCGAGAACCGTTTCCAACCTCCAAAACATACAGTCTCCTGCAAATGGGCCACATTCTCTTTTTATTTGAAATAGACATAGCTTGTTGATACAAGGCCACTTCAAAAGACACATAGTTAATCCCCAACCCTAGCTCGTAGAGTGTGAACGCCAATGTTTGCTTAAACAGCCTTCCACTCGGTCAGAAAATCTGTCCTCGATAAAGCCATGTTTTTCTTCTTTATATTCAAAACAGTGTGTCATTATCACCTATTTTTAAAGTCTAGGTAACAAGCTGAAATTAGATTTTAATAAAAATCTATAGTCTGAAACATTTAGTGTCTTTCTCATTCTTAGCATATTCTCGTAATTTGAAAAGTTAAAAAATAATTCTACATCATTGGTGATCATGGTAATACCTGGTAGATCTAAAATAATCTGAAGCGACCCCTTCAAGATAACAATATATTAAAAATTAAACTTAACTTTAACAGAGTACTCTACCTATCTCCATTATAAGCAGATAAATCTGTCCTTAATATTTTCTAATGCTGCAATTTTCCTTTATTCAAATTATTTCCCTGTGATGTTTTAAAAAAGCATTGTGGTTCACCTTAAGAGATTTGGTATCACTGCATGTTGTCCAAAGAGAACAAAAACAAAAATACCTTTCTGCTATTCTACTCAGACAGATGTTTCTGATATTATTTTTTCTTAAACTTTAAAACTTTCCAAAGATACTTTTTCATGTAAACATGTTAACAGATTAGACAATTATCTATTAAAAAGTATATTACAGACATGCTTGTATATTTATGAGATAACAAGAAATCTTCATTAAATAAAAACATGTTCATAATGTTTAACAGCACAATTTAATCTTGAAGTCACATATTGGTTATAATGTGTCATTAGAATGTTCAATAACATAATTCTACACAATTTCAAACTTTAAATATTTATATTTGATACATGAAAACTATAAAACATATACTATTGAGTCATTTTTTTTTCACAACAACTTTCCCATTACGTTCAAGATTCAGAACTTTTAAAAAAAGCAAGAACAAACTCACATATCCCGATAAACTTATTACACATTATTGTTCAGAATTTTACACTCTCATGTTCACATTTGTGTTCAATCTTATTCAGGTTTGATCGAGAAAGTCTGGCAAACACCAAAGTGATTGCTGTTTTTCGCTAGCAAGCCGCAAGGGGTCTCAATACAAGCGATACACCATGCTCACAGCTGTAGAAAACATTCTGCTCATCCATCCATAAGAAATGAGAGTCTTGCGCTTCCCTTCAGTGATTTCCTTCAGTCTATACAACTCTACCACATGTGTCGAACTAAACTTTAGATGGACTAGCAGGAAAACTCATTAATACATCAAAAATAAGCTGCTACCGTTTTGCAATTCCTTGTCTTGTAGTTCTGAGTTTAAATCTTAGGTAAAAATATTAGGACTTGTTTCTGATCGTGGATCATTATTTTGTTAAAATAAGTATTATTTTCTTCTTTTAAAATCATTGGTTAATATCTTTTGAATAATTATGATAAAAACATCGATGATAATTTGTGTAACAAAGAGTAAATGGAAACTAATCGAGTTGAGCTAGCGTATTCACTGTAACACTTATGTTTACATTGTAACACAACGTATATTTCTGCTAGCAACAAACATTTGATAACTTTTATAATTTCCTATAGGTCAGGGAAATATGGTCAATCCTACTGTCGTATAACAATACAAATGCAATACCGATCATGGTATAACTGTCAGATTGGAGCGATAAGATAACACTGAGATACACAACAAATACCTTCACACAATCTTAATTCTACGGTCAAGTTTCGTTATAGCGCGCCCTACGCTTCAGAACGAAATTGCTATGAAAACATAGTTTCCGAGTGCTAACTGCATATCATAAAACTGTGTATAGGTGCTGTTATTTACCAACAACGATATGTGTGCATTATGGAGGTGCTAAGAGGAGGCATTGGCGATGGTTTTCTCAATTAAATGGGTTCAAGCGAGCAGAAAGAAAAGGAGAAGAATATACTCACAATATCGTGACCCAGCGTGGTAAATCCTTTGGCACTTCGATCAGGCCTCGCTTGCTACAATCAACCATGTTGCCAAGACACGAACATGCCGTCGGACAGTGTATATTGTCTCCAACAACTCCATATTCTAAGATGTAGATCCCCAAAACAACAAAAGCAACACTCGCAAACTGTCGAGGCATGGCCGCCATATTGGCTCGGCCTGCCTATAATGTAGTAGGTTGGCAGCCTTCAACGGGGTATGGCCTACGACCGACCCCCTATCACCGGTCATTCAGCTTGTCCCGTCCCCCGGGACCCATGCTTACACATATATATCCAACATAACGCTCTGTAACGCCGGTGTATATCGTGATCACTTCTTGCAGTATCTGACGCACGGATCTCGTGAATGCTCATCTAGTAATGAACACAGTCTCCCACGTTTCTTCGGTACATTCCGCAAAGAAATCAACTGCGCGCTGATTGGTCCGCCGAGGTCACGTGCGGCATATATTAACACCCGAGGTTTGAAATGCAAAACACTATGATCACATGGAATTCCCTCCTGCTAAACACCGGTACAGTGGAGTTGAAATCATTTGTTTAATCTAAACTACCAACCTTTTCTCTTCGGGGATGATTTGACGGAAGAAGGCGTAACTTAAGATGTCTCTCAAATCTTAGTTAGGCCCCCAACTTTTCTTACGGGACGGCGTATGATCTCTTGAAATAGCATATCATTCAGTCACTCTTGTGAAGTGATTATACCTGTTTGACGCCGACAGCTCCGATCTTTTAATTTAAACCTTTCTGTCTACTTTTTAATTTGGTTGTATACTTTTAAATAGAATAAAGATAAGATTCATTGATGAAATGAGACAGTGAACATGATCTGAAAAGTAGAATTAACCTAATTACTGTTAATATAAAATTAGAATTATTTTCATTTACATTTCATTTCATGAAACACGATTTCATAGCAAAATAAAAAAAACAAGCTATTTTTAAGTAGAGTTATTTTTTTTAATTTTTGATTAAATCCGGGATATATATAGACCTATAGGTCTTTAAAAATCCTTTATTAAAAGTCAATTCCCGAGTAAGGTTCTTGTCAATATCATTTTTTAACATATCAATTTCAAATCAACAAAAATAAACATGTCAATAGATTGCACTTGATGAGCTGTACACTAATCTACCGCCGTCGATTGTGTCATGTTTCAGATCTTGAATATCACAATCACGCGCAACTGACGAGGTAATATTGATGGCTTAGAAAGCATATCCACATTAACGGAACGTCAGATTTGAACCTGGAAATGGAATAAATGTTTGTGAAATATGACAGGTTCAGCTCCTATAATCAATGCCTGTTGTATATGGGGACTTACAATGACACATTTGTGCAACAATGTTGTCAAAGCGCAGTGCAATCGATTGTCGTAGCGGCATTGAATATATGTATGTTCTGCCAGCTCACAATGGAAAGCGGGCTACAGTAAGATTGTTTCCGCAACACTTGCACTGCTGAATTTGTCGATAAACTACACATTGGATTTCTGATTTCTGAATTTACTCCTAGCGAGAGCCGCTATACGTAAAAGAACCGTTAGACCATGGTAATCACACACTGGGCACACGGGAAGTTAGGAATAAAAGTGTTTGCAACGCTATTGGGCATGAAAGACATTCTTTTTAAATGATTTTTTTCTTTCATGATTTTATCGATTTAAAATGCACGCGTCGAGCCCTATACATAAGAACCGAGCTGATTTCGTTAATTCGAGTTCGCTACCAACCAAATTAACAAATATTGATTTTTTCATTAAAGATTTTCCTTTTTCTGTTCCTTGAGCGAGTTTTTGGGAGATAATTTCTCTCGGACTTTTTTGTCTAACCATTTCGCCGACCTATTATGTTGCAAATCTAGCCAGTGGATTTCCTGCATGACTCGCGTTAGATAAAAAGACGTAGTAATCATGTTCAATACTGAATGTATGGGAGAGTCAATGCGTTGCTGCTACATTCAGCCCTCTGTTACTCATCCCGTCGAATAACGCAGGGTCTCTATCAATCGAGGCTCTAAAACTTAATTTAAAGTTTTAATTTTTAACTTGAACAAAAGGAGAGTAATTAGAAATCTATCAACTGAAATATTGAATTTGTAATTGCGGCAATTCTAAACAACTATAAATAACGATGATTTTGAAAATTGGTATTTTTGACGTTTAAGCTGTTTTATTACCGTAAATGCGTTTACCATTTCATAATGTCTTTTAATGTGCGAAATATTAATGAAATGAATAGAAATCTTCGTTTCAATCCTGTCGAACATCAGTGCGAATAATAACTTGATGATTAACTGAGCTTCGCTATTGGTAGATGTAGTTTTTCCTTTAAAAAAGAACTAAGATATTGTCAAGGTGAAACACACTGTAGGCGAGTTGGTTAGCAATTGGTATGGTCAATGCTGGCGGTGTTGCCTGACTTTAAGGGTGTGGGTTCGACGCTCTCGATCCGAAAAAAGTACAAGAATTTGTACTATTGCAGATAGTGTGATCCCAATTATACCGCTATTTTATATTCTCATCTTTTATAACTTTGCAATTCAAGAAGAATAGATGATTAAGAATAAGAACAGTTTGATTCTTATGACTGTTATTATTGTCTCAAGTTGAAAAACCAAACTAATAGGATATGATGGAGACGATTCGTCAAATATTAAGAAGACGAGAAATTTATGAATTATCAACTTCTTGTTAATGGCAGCGTTTCGGTATCCTAATAACGTTAAGCGTCAACTTCTAAGGCTCTCTAACGCGACTAATTAATTAATGGCTGAAATATTACCAAAGCGGCGTTAAACAATATCTCACTCATTCTTTATTATCATTTTGACATCTAATGTTTAGTTGCCATCGAAACAGACCATTTACTTTCTATTATTTTGACTGTCCCGTTCAAACATTTTTATTCAGAATCAAGGAATTAAAGGAATACGTAACATAAGAATAAAAAAAAGCCTAACAATGTTTCTAAATGTAATTTTTATTTCTTTTCTATGTCTTCAATTACATGCTTTTCAAGTGCAGTTGATACAGAATTTGTCAAAACCTCAATCATTCAATCCAGTGTGTTGTTTCCCCTTTCTACAGGGAGCACTTTGAAGCACAAGCGTTGTTTCCGACACTCAAGTGGCAGTTGACGATTGCATCAATTGGCCACTTATGATATAGGATGTAATATACTTGTATGTTTCCGTCCCTTTCCTCACATCAAATAGTATTTTACATGCCTGTTTCACAATGTGATGACAGAGAGTAGTCGAAAATGCTGTCCTCTTTATATTCGATCTCTTTGATTTGGAGATGACAGATGCCTAGTTTAGTTTCGATATTCTGTCAGCTGATGGTTTTCCGGACAAAAGTGTCAAGTCAAAAAGTAAATTGAACAACATGATTTCACAACATTGCTTTGAAGTATTCTTTCTTTGTTCTTCATTTTCCGAATGTGAGTATATATGACTCAATGAATCATCATGTTTAAAGTAAATGAACAATATTTATGTCTGTCAATTATATCGCACTTCGTGCCAAAGTTATCCATGTCAACTTTCCTTATTCTGTTCCGATTACTTGACCACTCTATGCATTCAACCAAAAACAAGTTTATATTTCTTGTGACTAACGCCTTGTTCCAGTCATATAAAAAAAAATCTTGTCATCAATTTGTTTCTTCATTGTATCACTTATTAGTGAAGCAAAAAGTGCAAACGTTTTGTTCTTGTAACCAACCGTTGTGATGGTGTCACCACACAAACGTTTCGTTTTATCAATTCAAACATTTCGTTGTTTTGTTTTTTTTTTGTTTTTTTTTCACACCAACGTTTCCTAGTTATAATTAACATATATTAACGTTAACTTTTCCATCTAGACTTTCAATGGCTTGTTATATTCAGCCACATAAATCTAGCTTCTTGTCAACCATTTAACCGTTTCATCTTAGTCAACTGTTCAAAGATTTGATAACCGTAGCCCATGCATACGGTTAGTAAAGCTCGTTCGTTTTTGTAGCAAACTAACGTTTAGTTACTCACTAACTGCGCGTCCTTGTCAACTGTAGGCAACATCCGCCGTGAGAAAAAATTTAGTTACGTTTTGATTTGTTGGGAGCTTAAAGCATTTCGTTCCTTATTCAGTTAAAGGGGCTGAACAGCAAAGTTTTCTGGACATCAACTTCTCTATCAGAAAATCGCTACGTTTCGGGGTATATTCTTGCGCTTTCATCACAAGGGATATGGGAAATAAGAAAATGGATACATGCATATATATTCTACAGCAAAGAAAACATGTAGACAATAATGGATGGTGAAGGCAATATTTCAGATTTTGAACTTCTTTATTCAAAGTAGCCGACGTTTCAACAAAAATATGTACCAATGTCGTTTTCAAGCAAGTTTATATGTAACGTAGACATCGAAATATTTCTGTATTTTCACAAAATTCTACTTATCATCTATGTGGGTTATCCGAGTATCTGAAAATTTAAGTCGAATGTGTTTTTGAATTTCAACTTTAACGGGGGATCAGCGTTATTCATCATTTCACCCTTTTGATTGAATACAGAGGCCATCCTGTATGAGCGCCCGAATGTGTTTGTGGTACCTGTTGCGGGGTTACTATGAGAGGCAGGAGAAAAATGTTTCTATTTACTTCATTCTCTTAGAGCATTCAGGCTTAGAAAAACAGCCTGACGAATGGAACCTTTGTAAGCTGTACAAAGACGAGTCGTTTTATTGTCGCTGGCTGAAGAGGTATTTTTAATGTACGATTATTTGCGAAGGAAGCGCTCCATTGAACGACGGGCTGTTATTATGGGTAAATATTATCTATTTGAATTTTCCACTGGTCGGCTTCAAACAAATACATTCATCAATCAAATTAATGGAAATCTCCTGTGTCCTCACCTGAAAGCCTCGCACCACTGATAGAAAACATTGAAAAGAAACTATTCATCGGCTAGCCTGAATAAAACATCATTTTAAACACTCCTACATTCGGCTTATAATACGATTGCCTTCTGGCGTGAGTTGGGGAGAAAAAAGTGCGGACATATTAATCTAAATACCCCAACTGTTGACGTTATGATCTCATTTTCAAAGCAGCACCTTTTGAATCCATAAATTGTTAAATATCTTCTTTTGACGCTTGACAGATTCAAATGATTTAATCATATTTTTATTTTCAGAGATCATAACTTCCTGTCCAACTTTCAGCTGAACACAGACCTATTTGTAACGAAGTTTCTCTAAAGATGTATGAAAAAATGTGGTTCATGCTGAAATGTGTCCTAATAAGAGTTGTGGAAAGTCTACAAATCAGGCGTATTTTCAGCAAGGGTTTCACATGGAGTTAAAAGAGTTCTGTTGTTATCTGCGTTTGCAAGAAAAAGGGATCGTTTTAGTACTTTTGGTATCGTTTTAACGGGCAATAGCTGGAGTAATTTACCACGATTGAATTCAAAGCGGATATACGACTTGGGGATGTTTTTTCTACCCAAAAGTTTATTTGACAAACGGGAAAGCCCAGTACTGAAATCATTAGTGGCGCTTGCACGTGCGCACGTGCTGGCTTGATTAGCGCAGGCTCTGTTTAGAACCAGATCGCAAACACATTGAAGAGAGCGGGAACCCAGTTTTCTACTTGAGGAGGGGGAAAACTGCATATGCATCGGAGTAGGGTAGTTAGTTCGTGCACGTGTTGCACAAATGGCGGCTAATTAATTCGTAGCTCGAAGATAACGACCCAAAGTGAGAGGACAGAAGGTGGAAAAAGATGGCTTCTCCGCGCATGCGTAAATCTTGCCAAGTTGTGCCAGACGTTGTCACGATTGCGGTTTTCGTGAAGATTTCAAAATGTAGTTTAGTTGTAGATAACACATTTCGAACAAGGCTGTGTGATAGAAAGCATGCCTGCATCTGATGAAGTGAAATTTGAGAGATTCAACGTTTCTGTTATCACTGAAACATTGAAATAAAGGATTTGTAATAAAATTTGCAAATGTTATGTGTTTAGCCAAGGACGCGTGCACACGTACTTTATTTATCTATTAAGTAAATGTCATATGATGATGGAAAGCTTTCTTGCAGACAATTTTCGTCGCCTTCGATTCCATTTTACTGAATCAATTTAGTGCAAAACATTTTGAGAATTGAAAAAAAACCCGAATCAATGACGAAAAAGTTCATGTCATCATTATTTAAGAACAGGTAGGATCAATACACGATTACGATACAACACTCCAACCATGCTTTACATATGTTTGCATTAAAGATTGGCATCCATATTTCATAGAAACTACAAATCAAGTAAATAGCGCTTATCGAAGGTACTATAATGATGGCATTATTATTTGAACACTAGGTGAATATTTTAACTTCATGAGTCTTTAAGCACATGTTGAAAACACATAATGAAAGACAATTTATGACATTCAGGTGATATTCGGATAAGACACACGGACACTTTACGCATATCCTACTTTCAATCAATCTAGTTAAAACTAGCTGTAATATAATTCGTCCCGAAGTCAGTTATTGTTATTATTGACGAATCATTACATCTAGTTTTAACTAGATTGACTTTCAATTAAACTGTATTTGAGAGCACGTGACATTCGTGATTGGAAGGGAAGTTAGATCATAAGTCTGATAATATTTGACGACGATATAAATCATATTCAACGTCAAAACTGATAATCTCAGCTACAGTTACATTCAAGGATAGGATGGCACTTTGAAGAAAACAACAATTAAACCCTCTCTCACCCATGACACTGCCAGAAAACGAAACTAACGAGAAGTTAATTGCCAGCATCTAAGTGAAAGATGAAAACTAATTTGACAAGATCAAATACTGCCACCGTATCAATGGCTGTAAATCAAAAACCTAATTGCAATAAACGTTGCTACCGCGTATGTTTGTTAACATAACTGTATTCAACCTGATTTGCCCGTGGGCTAATGAATGAAGACCCCTAAGGAGTATCCCACCCGTAAACGCTAGGGGGTCCCACCTTTCATTCCATAAGGATTGTTTTCTCATCAGCATTCTTCTAAATGCGAACTAATCCACGTGTTTTAGATCTTTAATCCGAGTTTTCATCAAAGAAACGTTAGTTTTGATAGCTTTTCTCACCAGGGTGCAATTTTCATTACACGATACTATCCTGTATTATTTTAACGTTGGTGTTTCATCTTTTGTTTTACGTGTTAACGCTTTGTTAGAAAGTTGGTATTAATCTTTTAATTTCATGTCAAAAGATTTTTGGATTTTTATAGAATTTGCAAGGACTCGAAAAACGGCTTGTTTTTAACAGTAGGGGTCTGTCTTATTTTGGAATAGTTCTAACCTCGGGTGAAAAGTTTTAATCCATAAAATATGTATAAGGAAGAAAGAATGGTAAATTTTGTTTTAATGCGAGAAGATTTTATTAAAAAAAAACTTTTTCAATTATTCATCGTCAACAATGATTTGGAAAAGAATGCTTTTGTTTAAGCATATCTGATATAATAATTCTAATCATTAAAAAGAATATCAATTGCTGGAAAGCATAACAATTTACAGGAATACAATCCCAGCATAATGGGTTGAGGGCAACCTAACAACTTCGGTTCCTTTTCTTTAGAGGTCGATTAATGAGTAATATAGAATATAGAATGATAAAGTATATGAACAACCTTTGTTACAAATCCAAACCACATTTTCATGTACATTAACGTAAATAATGGCACAGCAGTTGAATACTATCAATCAGTGCATTTATGATTTGACAATATAATCACTAATCGAATAGAAACAGCCTACGTAGTTATTGATTAACATTCTCCTTGATTATCATATTACATGGCATTATGACAACCGGATTCCTCAAGTCTCAAGTTCTCAATCTAACATACGAGACATGTTTCTGTTTTAGGTTTTCAATCTTTATACTGATGAGCCTCTTTCAGAACAAAATTTTATCACAAACATATATAAATATGAAGAAAAATGCTAATGTTTGTTTACCCTTAAAGGACACAATGATTGATTTACATTTGTCTCACCTATCGTGTAATGTTTATGGATAACCAAAAGCCTAATATGATTTCAAGCTATCACAGTGTTTTCCTTTTCATATTAAAATCATGAAGATACCACTTCTTTCTATCAGAATACACTTTCATAACAAATGGTCGAAAATGTAAGAGGAATAATAATTTTTTACCAAATTTTACTGTGATTCCTGCAATATCCTACATTTTTTAAGGATAACCAGAATCTTTATTCAACCTCAAGCAATCGGACAAAATAGTTTTCTACGTGATAGGTTTGTATAAGCATATAAATACATCCATGAATATCGAAAATTCGAGAATGCTAATGTTTTTTTTTAGGTAGGACCTAACCCACCCTCGCTATACCGTGCTGGACACGGCCCGTCCCCTCCAGCCCGGGGGTTGATGGGTCCCACATTGACATGATGAGACCCAGGCTAGCTTGCTCCTCCCCCTACATTAGTTAATGACACCCGGCCTCTAGACTCTCTACCAGTCACTCTGAGCTTAGAGAAAATCTTTTGGTATTTAGATATCATGTAGGCCCTTATGTATGCAGGCCTCTTGTTAGTCTGTCATCTAGACCCTATAGCAAAATATTAAAGGAGCCTTCTTAAGTCTAGAAAATGTTGGCAAGTCTAGTTGCCTCAGCCTGAAATTAAATATTGTACAGGACTCCTTTTTTTGTATTATTTCATACCAAATATTGAACAATACATTTTTAGTGAAATCTTTTTTCAGCGACGACACGTTAGTCTAGCCTCTTGTGTATGGCCCAATGTTTGACTCTTAACTGTCTTCAACAAGGATTTACGATGAAGATCTGTTGTTATTTTAGATTTCATGTAGGCCCGTAGCCTGACTGCAAATACGAACGTTTTGTATTTTGTTAGGATAAATGACACCCGCATCTTCTATAATCTATACCAGTCACATTTAGCTTTAAAATGTTTTGGACTTCAAGGTGAAACAAATTTAGTCTATGGGATATTAAAACACGTAGTTTAACGTTTTTTCTAATTTTGATTGCTGAATGAGGACCTAGACTGCAACAAGGGCTCCTATTTTACACATAGTCATGAAACAACACTGACATGTAGGCCCTTGGCCAGTTTTGTCCATAAGACTGTCTTCAAGAAATATTTGTAATTTTCACTTTTCACAAATGACACCCAACTGTATCTCAGTGACATCTTACTAATAGAAAGGCATTTGCTTTCTGGATTCTATTCAACTCTTACAAGATGGTCACGTTGAACGTAATGTTGGGCACTAGAATATCTTCAAGAACGTTTGACAATTTCTTATAGTGTCTACACTTTTTTCGTCAAATAAGAGACGTTGCACCGTCTAACTCAATCAAAATCCGCTGAAATATTGACCTCATTTAGACACGTGGCTGCTGGAGTGTGTACCAGTGACACCAGAGTCTTAAATTGGGCACAATTTTGGCTTTACGACTGGTTCAAGAACAATTTTGTTTACAAAAAGCCTAGAATCTACACAGAATCACGGGTTTTGGTGCAATGTTGACCTTTAGATTGTCCTCGAGAACGATTTGATAATAAGCACGGACCCTTTGTTTTGACGCCAGCTATCTTTAATGACAACCATCTCTAGACTGTACACCAATCACGAGAGGCGTACACTCATAAGAACATTTATGACATACTATGGCTATTTCCTTGATGTACAATTACTTCTTTGAACGTCTTTGATTGGAAGTCTAAAATTTGTTCTTGTTATCTTCTTTGAAGACGCTGTATATCAAGTTCATGAGTATGTGTCTACCTATACACCAAAATGTGAAAATCTATTTTTGAAAACTTAATGTACGAATTAAAGTAAAATAATGTTTGTGTTTCTTTGTGTGTGCAGCATGTTCCTATAGAATCAAAAACGAAGAAAAAGTGAATCAATGTAAACTTGATTTAAACATATTTATTCATGTTTTTATATATATACATGAATGGATTGGCCAACAAGCTCCGAAGAGCTTATATCAAGGCCGCTCCGATACAGTTACATGTAAATAAATACAAACTCATATTAGTGACACATGTCCAATTCACAACTTAGCTTCATTAGTTGTATTGTGTCAGGTAAAAAAAACCTGGCATAAGTCGCCGTTCTACACTTTATTGTTCGCACGGATGAATTTTCTCTGAGATTATAGTCATTCGTAATGGGTGTTTTTGGTAGGAGGTCATTAAGATATTGAGGTGCTAGATTCTTTTTCATTTTATAAAAAGTAGTCAATTTAGATATATATCTACGTTCTGCTAGTGGTTTCTTATTCGTTTCGTCATAGAGTGTAATGTAAACTTTTTATTGATACCGTTTTCTGATTACCTTCCTGTAGGCCTACGTAATACCTCCGATATTCCCGCTTATGTACAGTTATGCAGATCAACTATTGGTAAATCGTGTATATTTTACAATATTTTAGATTTTTATGGTGTAGACGACATAATATTTACGTACATACTGGGTAAAATGATATTCTTGGTTGGTAATGATAGAGAAGACGTTTCCTCTTTCCTTCTCTATAAAACTGTATTTGCGTTAACGTATATCTTGAAAATACTTAGAATGTAGTTTCAACATCCTTGAAAAATTAAAGGTCCAACGAAGGCAAATGACAATATCTAAGATTCAACATTTCTATACTAACCATTTGTCTCTGTTCCATCACATGTATTAAAACAATTTTCAAAATTTTTGATTAAGTCAAAATGTTACAGTAAGTGGATCAAAATATTTCGTAGGCTGATTAGATTGGTCAGTGCACATGTATGAAGAGACATAAATCCCGGAAAGCAGACCGATTTGACAGCAAAGCATCAAGCACAAACACGCAGACTACTGGACGGGTCTGAGACTGCAGTAATTACAATCGGAACTGACGTGACAGTGAAAAGTGACCACTTGACCACATAGTTGACCTGTGTCCCGTCCAGACAGGTGGAAATCCAATCAACCTGTCCATGTAACAAACGCCCAAGGTTCTGGTGCAACAACCTAGACATTAGAAACTTGAATGCATAAAAGGTTCCTTGGTTCGAATCTACCTATTTACCATTGTAGAAGGTGACTCAGATATTCTGTCTCCATAATAATATAGTAAATGAAACCACAGGCACAGATTAATACATAATTCTTTACATGTATGATTTTTATGAATTCTTTTGAAAGATGCTTCTTCCTAAACAGGCGAAACTCTAATGGATGCATCCAAGTGACGATGTCTAGTCAAAGAGTTAACAATTTGGATGGTGCTTATAAAAATGCATCATATGTTAACAATTAAGGTGGTGTTTAAACCATTGTATCATATGTTAACAATTTGGATGGTGTTTATACCAATGCATTCAACATATGTTAACAATTTGGGTGGTGTTTACACCAATGCATCATATGTTAACAATTTGGATGGTGTTTAGACCAATGCATCATATGTTAACAATTTGGATGGTGTTTAGACCAATGCATACAACATATGTTAACAGTTTGGGTAGTGTTTAGACCAATGCATCATATGTTAACAATTAAGGGTGATGTTTAGACCAATGCATCATATGTTAACAATTTGGAATGTGTTTAGACCAATGCAATATATATTTACAATTTGGGTGGTGTTGAGACCATTGCATCATATGTTAACAAGTTAGGTGGTGTTTAGACCAATGCATCATATGTTAACAATTTGGGTGGTGTTTAGACCAATGCAACATATGTTAACAATTAAGGGTGATGTTTAGACCACTGCATCATATGTTAACAATTTGGATGGTGGTGAGACCAATGCATCATATATTAACGATTTGGGTGATGTTTAGACCAATACAACATATGTTAATATTTTGGATGGTGTTTAGACCAATACATCATATGTTAACATTTTGGGTGGTGTTTAGACCAATGCATCATATATTAACAATTTGTGTGGTGTTTCGACCAATACATCATATGTTAACATTTTGGATGGTGTTAAGATCAATGCATCATATGTTAACAATTTTGATGGTGTTGAGATCAATGCTATTCACTATACTGTGTCAAAACATATATAGACGTGGATAGTTGGTTGTTGACGAAGTTTTTGTCTATCAAAAGGTATTATAATGGTATATGGTTTTTGGTATTAATGAATTTCATACATGGACATGGCATACTTGGTGATGGAGGGTCTGCCTTATGTAATTCAGGTTATCTTCCACCTGACAGACAGGCAGCTGACAGACAGCCCATCTCGCAGACACTCAGTTGAAGATTAATTAGGTAATCCCCTACAGAGGTAATGGGACAGTCCACATACATAGCAGAGGGCGACGTCTCATCAGATTAAGGCAAATTAGAGCAAGCTTCGTTAACGAACAGTGAAAACAACATAGGTTTTTCTTTCTTTTTTATTATTTATTAGTTTTTTGTGGTACATGGACATTACAATTACATATATAAACAATACATCGTAAACAAGAAGAACACTATGCACATTTGGCAGAAATTGATAACATCGTGCAATACAAGATGTATAACATATTTATAATTCATCCAATTAAAGGCATCAATTTTAGTTTGAATTTAAGAATTTTCCAAATACACTTGTACAAAGCTATAGTACTACGAAATTAATCTTGGTTAGTCTTTTAAAAGTAAGTGGCGGGTTGACCAAAAAGTCATTGAATTTGTCAATAATGTATGTTTTCTTCAAGTAGATGATAAAGAAACCATAAGTCATCTTTTCTTTTTTTTATAATATGACAATCGAAGAAGAGGTGACTTATGGTCTCTTTATCTTCCTCTCAAAAGCTGCATTTATTTTCATCTTTAATTATCATCTAAAGTAAAAGGTCATTTGTTGGGAGAATTCTATGTGGAGTCGAGTATTGAAACCATATTGATTTTGAATTTAGAGTAGAAATTATAAAAGACACTTTATTTATTTGATTATAGGTTTTTCTTGTGATCAGAGGATCAAATAATAATCTGTCGTCTAATCTCACAATTGTTTTTACAGGCTATTTAATTTTCAAATTGAATTTATACTGTGTTTTTATAAAATGTTGTTGCTGTTAAATGGCGTCTTCTCACTTTGATTTGAATGTTAACTAGTGATGTATTCATCTTGGTACTATTTAATTATATGTTTTAATAAACTTCTATACAAGGGAACATGGACTGCATCTCACTACCAAAATGGCTGGATTGCGCAAAGTGGAGTATCTGCTGTCGGTGAGAGGGGCACCTCAAATTCTTCCGGATGGAAATATCTACACAAGAAACAAGATTCGACAGAGCTGCACTCACTTGAGGTGATGTTCCACCCTCGGTGATTTTTTTAAGAACAAGGACAGAGCACAACCATGCACCTGATTAAATGTGAGAAGTGCATAAATATTGTGAAATGCACTAAAAGGAACTGAAATGTTAATATATGTACATTAAATAAATATGTATGTGAAATGTGTCAAATGTGCTGCTGCATTGAAAGGTGCTTTATAATGATATTTGAATAAATACTCTTTCTCTTCTTCTTACTCTTTCAAAAACGATGTTTTGTCTTTTATTTGGACTAGTCCATTATTATGAATCGGTAACAAGTAGTAACCAAGCTGTGCACCAAATCGTAAATGTTGTTGTTTTAGTGCGTCTGTCAGCTGCCTGTCTGTCAGGTGGGAGATTACCGTAATTCAAGATCAAATTGCATTTCAAACCACAGGTATACTATTGTGATATTCATTAAGGACTGTCGTCTACCTTAATGAAATTTTTCATATGATATATATGACATGACTGAAGAGTATTAGATTAGCAGATCAACTAGCAAGTAAGGTAAAGATGATCAGGTAGATTCCCAGGTAATAATTACAATGAACAGGTAAGGGCTACCAGACTAGCATCTTGTTAAGAGGTCTTTATGATCGATTACACTTCAGTTCACGCTAGACAGTGGGTTGGTTTGCAATTGTTTTGTTGGGGTAAACGTCTCTCTTTTCTTGTTTCTATTATAAATATTTAGCATAGTTTGTATTTTAAATGATTAGAATGATTACATTCACATATTTAGCATATTTGTATATTCGTACACCTATTGGCATAAATAACCTGAGCTCTTATCCTCATTTTCCTTTAGAAAAAGTTAGAGTCATTCAGAATCTACATATTTACGTTTAGTTAAAATTTTCTGTCATACTTAACAATTTTTCACCGATGAATATGTGAATAATAGAATATATCACAAATGAGTTATAAATCCCCCCCTTTCCGAATTAAATTGACCCATTTTATTGAAATGTTAACTGTTATTGCTTGTTAAGGGAAAATATACAAAACCTATACAATATGAAAACTTCTTGTATATTGTATATACTTAACCATGTGTCACATCAAATAAGATGGCAAGGGACCTCCGATAATGGCGTAACATATAGTTCTGAAAGTGCAATAAAAATAAACCTCATATTTTAACATTTAAAATTGTTTCTAACTCTCCGTAATCTGATAGTTTGGATAATTTCCTATCTCGTAGTGTCAATAAACAAACCATTTAAACTTTACCTCAGATATATCCCTACCAAATCATGATATCATGATATTTCCAATCATGCTCTACATAATCGATATTTAAAATAATGACGTACTTACCATCTCATTAAAATAATTTGATAAAGAAGAACTGAGTAGTTTAATATCCCTCTAAGGTCGCTGCCAAAGTTCTATCAGTAAGTAGTTTTAAAAAGGGAGAAAAAGACAATTTTTCATATTTTGTTAATATTAATGCTTTTAGAATGTTAGAAGCAGGAAAGGAAGTTTAAAGATATAAATGGAAAATAAGTATCTCATAAAATATGTCTATTTATGAATTTACAAACATAATGATTCATCCATCTTTGAATACGGTATGGTAAATAAGTCATTAGGAAAATATTCGGTGTTGCAGCTTTCATCAAAGGATATACGTTCTTTCAATACTGCATCTCACTCTTAAACTCACTTTTGAAATGTCCGCTGACTTATGAAATGATTTCATCTCAGTGTTACAACAACGCCATATGAGACTAAACTCTATCAGCAAAATGCATTAGCATGTATTTGATGATGGTGATACATTATGAAATATGAAAATGATTCGACAGTGAGATTGATTTATGCAGATCATACATCTCAACTTCGAAATAAATATTTCTATAATATATGAATAGCGCATTATCATCAAATAATTTTTATTTTCAAAATGCAAGAAATTCAAACTGAAATGTTGAAGTAACCGCGAATAAAGTCATAAAGCTTAATCAGGGCAAATAACTTAAATAATACAGCCCTTAATATGTATACATCCTGCGTCATACGTCCAGGTGATACGAAACATGACACCACTCTACGACACAGAAAGCCAACTTCTTACATTTAAGTCATAAGTGTGTCTTTCAATGCGTATATCTTCAGTAATTCAATTCCTTTAAATTCATGTAAATGAGGGACGAGGTATTCCGATATGCAGATATTCTCGGGGCTGATACATATCAAACTTATTACATCGCTTGGCAATGACAGATACCAGGTGATTGTGTCATGTCGTAACATCAAGGGTCGCCAAGGAGACGTCCACACAATAAGATAACATCAGACTCTTACAGAGCGACACATCTCTGTTGGAGAGAGAACAGATGGCTGTCCTTTAGTTATCCAATGTGACTTGTCAAGGTTGCTTCATGACCATGACCATTTGGAACCTTTAATACAGTCTAGGTCCTCATTCAGGAAATCTATGTTAGACTGTATACACGTTAAAAGCTTAAAGAGCCACTCCGTGATGTTCATAACATATTATTTACCTTTGATACGAACCTAAATGTCATATGTGGTGATATAAAATCAAAACATCTTAACTTTTCATGTCCAAAAGACATTATATATGACAAATACTAAAAATCTAAAAACAGCCTTGTAAATGCACAGAGGTGTAGATATCACGTCAAATATACATGGATAATAGTTATATAACCTAACAAACACTATCAACTCCTAACTGCCCTCCTGGCTGTTTTAGATAAGTCTCCAAAATTACGTTTGACTATTTGACGCGAGCCACTGTCCGGTTTTCGATCATAATTGCGACGTTCTACCTTCATACTGTCACTGTAAAACCAATAAGCTTTAAAATGTGTCTTTTTGGTAACAGTCGATACTTCGCGATCAAATGACATCATTGATTTAAGTTTGGAATATATGACTCCAACAACTCACGGATTGGCTCTTTAAAGAAGTGAAATGACATGGATAATGGTACAGTAATTGATATAAAATTTCAGTGACTAAATTTTAGTTTATTTACTTGGTAGAAAAACATTTATGGTAACCGTGGCTTACAATTGTACATTTGTACAGGTTTTCTCAATCGTTCCATATAATTTGTCCAGTTTTACTTGGTTGTTCAAAAGCAGTAGATATTTGGAACAGGTCGTTTGATTGAAGTTATCGATTCTAAAGGTTGTGCTTATTATATCATGTAATTTGTATAATATATCAGGAAGATTAATTGCTTCAAAATAAATGATGGTTATAAAACGCTGGATGGTATTACATGGTGACTAATAGGTAATGTTAATGTAATGTTCTAATGTGATGCGACTTTGAAGGAAAACAGCAGTGAAGCTAATTCTAGTATGGCAAAGAGTCTTTGCATGAATTGTTGTTAAGAATATATCTGTGACATGACTGTGCAATTTTGTCATTATTTAATGTAAATCGAAGACACAAGGCAATGGCAGAAATAATTATACAAGTCGTTGTATTCAGCATTGTTTAGCATTATTCCTTGACTTCGTTAGAATGAACTCTTCGTAACAAATGAATATGACATAACAAGTTACCTCGAAGTCACAAGGAAGTGGCCTAAAGATATATGAATATAAACGAAGAAAGTTTCAACATTGGTAAGCATAACCTTGTGACTTATCATGATGTATATATTAATAAGTATACGTTTTTAATTTGAAACGTTTCCTATCATGGAAGGTAAAAGTTTAGTAATTCTTCGAATTCGCTAAAAAATTGAACTTAAAATCTTATTACAACTTTCAAAACGCCACTGAAGCAATTTAAATTGTACCAATGGCATTTGTTTTCAATTTGACCGTCACACAAACGCCTTCTCGATTTGATTAGATAATAAAGCGGCCAGTGCCTTTAAATGAATGGTTAAATAATATTGAATGGAATTAAATTGCATCCCGAAATATAGTCTTAGATCAAGGGATTACGGCAGAAAAGACGTGCATTTTACAACATATTCTAGTGTAAGGTAGGCTGATCGTATTAACTAGAAGGTCTCGATGGTTGAAAAGTCTTCTAAACACAGGTTATTTGGTATGTGGGAAGACTTGGTGCTTTACTAACGGAACTTGGGTGCGAATATCGTTTAAATGTCATTTGTAAATGCTACGTCATTTTTTCAACATTTAACCTTTGTTATGAAAACTTTATATAACGTTATTACTGTGCCCAATTTCACCACCTAATGGTGTTTCAGTTCATATATTAGGAACCCGTCTCATTACCCAATCCTTAAAGAGCGATTGTGGCAACGGTGCTCTAGTGGTTAACGTTTAAACGAGAAAAGAACTCAGGCAAGGTGTCAACCAGCAAGGAGGTCGACGATTTATGTTCGCTTCCGATCACCCCTAATCCTAATTTTCATATCCTGCACATTTCAGACGTTTTGATGTGCTGTTCTGCGCAGTCTCAGTGATCCTTTCCATTTTTTTCTGATCATACCCTCGAGAGCACAAAAACTTGGAGCTGTATTTGCATGACATTTGCCTGTGTTAAGCCAAATGGACCTCATTTTTCGCATTAACAGAATTGAGCAACGGCCTAAGAGACGAATTTATGAAAATACTGTCAATTTTTGTAAATTTACGATCTACCGTCGGAGCGCTTTCCCCATAAGGTGAATCCGCTATACAATAGAACGTGTTAAACTTCACTGCATCAAAGGTTCATCTCTTTATAATCAGTTGTATCTTTTGCATGAACTGAATTTTAAAACGGGGTTCTATTAAAGAAGTTATTCAATGATTTATACTCCTTTCCGGATGTTATTGTCACCAAGTATGAATTCTTTCTCTTATAAAGTGTTACAGGGGTCGTTGCTACACTTGCTGTATGCTGTGCTTAACGAGGAAACGATATCTGAATACTACAGTGGAGAACATTTTGAACAGGATTTCCTTATTGACGGAATGATACTCAAGGGTTTTCTCACTGACTGATTTTAATCAAAGGTTTCAGTTTGTCTCATGTTGTCTAAATAATTATACCCTTCCTCGATTTATTCCCCAGTCTCTCTTCATTACGTATACAGTGTTCTCTGAAATTGTGGATCGCCCTTCTCTCTTCCTATATATATATATATATATATATCGTTCTAAATCTGCACACCCTTTATGACCCTCTCTGTCTCTCTGCCTTATTCTGTGTCCCCTCATGTTTGCCCGTTGGCCTCTGTCTGTCTGTCTGTCTGTCTGTCTGTCTGTCTGTCTGTCTGTCTCTCTCTCTCTCTCTCTCTCTCTCTCTCTCTCTCTCTCTCTCTCTCTCTCTCTATCTCTGTGTATGTCTCTCTCTCTCTCTATCTCTGTGTATGTCTCTGTCTGTCTGTCTGTCTGTCTGTCTCTCTCTCTCTCTCTCTCTCTCTCTCTCTCTCTCTCTATCTCTGTGTATGTCTCTGTCTGTCTCTATCCCTCTCTGTGTGTCTGTGTGTCTCCTTCTTTCTCTTGCTGTTGTCCTACCTTTCTCCGTCTTTATCTCGTTCTCTCTCTGGCTGTCTCTCATCCTCTCTCTGTTTGTCTCTATCCCTCTCTGTGTGTCTGTGTGTCTCCTTCTTTCTCTTGCTGTTGCCCTACCTTTCTCCGTCTTTATCTCGTTCTCTCTCTCTCTCTCTCTCTCTCTCTCTCTCTCTCTGTGTCTCTCTCTGTGTATGTCTCTGTCTGTCTCTGTCTGTCTGTCTCTCTCTCTCTCTCTCTCTCTCTCTCTCTCTCTCTCTCTCTGTGTATGTCTCTGTCTGTCTCTATCCCTCTCTCTGTGTGTCTGTGTGTCTCCTTCTTTCTCTTGCTGTTGCCCTACCTTTCTCCGTCTTTATCTCGTTCTCTCTCTGTCTGTCTCTCTCTTTGTCTGTCTCTGTCTCTCTCTCTCTGTATGTCTCTATCCCTCTCTCTGTCTCTCTCTCTCTGTATGTCTCTATCCCTCTCTCTCTCTCTCTGTGTATGTCTCTGTATGTCTCTCATCCCTCTCTCTGTGTGTCTGTGTGTCTCCTTCTTTCTCTTGCTGTTGTCCTACCTTTCTCCGTCTTTATCTCGTTCTCTCTCTGGCTGTCTCTCATCCTCTCTCTGTTTGTCGTTCTGTCTCTCTGTTAGTGTCTCTCTACCTCTCACCAACCTTTCTCGCTCCTTCTTACACACCAAAACACCAGTCCTAAATTCCTTCAAATTTGGATCAGCATTCTTTAAAAGTTTAGACCCAATGTTCAAATTGTCTTTATTGCCCAGTGACATGGTTTCAAATTTTTGCAAGTGACACACGACTCTGTGGATATTCAGATGAGAACCCGTAGGTCGTAAAGTCGACGTTGGCCTCCAAACTAGAACAGTATCATATGTCCACTATGCATATATCGTTTTTTGTTGGCGTTTCAATGCAGTAGTTTAATACGTATAGCGGCGTTCACTTACTATACAGGTATTCTCAGGTGTCGCTGGATTGCAATGTAAATGAACAGTCAACACCTGACAGGCAACAGGTGAACAATACGTTCTTGGGCTCACTCTAATTCGGGGACAATCATAAATCGGCAAATATTGGAGAATATCTCTATAAGCCTCTCAAGGGCCATGGCCATGTTTACACTTTCCAATTGTAATTTTGAATCGAGTTGAATGCAAAAAGGGAATGGCACTTAAACGTATCCTGCTCATTTAAGATGGAGAGATTTCAATGTTGAACACGTGCAGTCGATGTGTGAATGTATATATCGGGTGTTTGCATATTCCGTTTAAGTGTCTTGGCGGTGAATAATGAACTCGCAGGTGTTCGAGTTGTTTTCTTATAACAAGTAAACAACGAATATAACATTTAAAAGAATTTATTGTTTATGTATTGTAGAAGTAGGTAATGCCTTCGAGTTTGACACTTTGTAATAGTAAAGATAAAGGTGTCAAAGTAGGATTGAGAGTAAAATATTTTTAAATTTTTTTTATTTATTTATTTTTGTGGTACATGTACATGAAATAAGACACAGTCTTGGTTCTGGATGGTACTTTTGAGTAAAGTATTATTTTCGAAAATATAAGGGGTACATAACATTCAGGGTGAATAAAAGCATAACCTTTCGTACAGTGGGATATTGAATCGTTACAAAGTGTCTTCTGAATAGTTGCTTCATCATTTTGTATATTTTCCGTTATTTTCAAACATAAATTTAAAAATCTGAATCAATGATGTAAAGAGTTCTGTTTAAATATAATTAGGGCGATGTTCGTAGAAAATTGATATTTATAAAGTTCATTTAATTAACAACGTGTATGGAAAGAACCTCACCGCCGCTCATTGGCAGTAAGACGGTAAAAGTTTAGAGTTGATGTTTTCCTGCTTGGCGTTACAGACTAAGGGGATAGAATATCTTTGAGTAAAATTAAACAGGAAAAATGAATGAAAATCTAATTCAATTTCTTAACATTTGAAAATGTTGAATCTTGAAAAGGAAAAGGATTTTCGCAACAGTCTGATAAGTTATTTCAAAGATAATTCTAAAACACGGAATGAAAGGTCGAAGTGTTCTTAATAAGATTGAAACAAAGTGGTGGTAAATTTGATATTTATTACGTTTATCTAATAAACAACGGGGTAAAGCCCAGCGCGGCTAATTATCATACAGACGTTAAATTTGGGAGTTGTTGCTTTCCTGCTTGGTGTTGGACACTATGGGATAGAACTTCTCTGTGGTTGCTGTTTCAACTTCAACAGAATTGGTTTTATACAAATGTACTTTCATTTAGGACCAGGTCCTGTTTAGATGTACCATTTTGTCGATAAACAAACGACTACAGTTAAAAATAAAATGTTTCTTATTCAAAAGCGTGTTTACATTGCGTTATGTCATAACTCTAAATGATGATTTTAATACCATGGCAAAAAACAACAACCAAGCAATTAAATATTCGAATTCGAAAACACCAAAATGGTATGAAATAACTTCATAAATATTTGTCATTTCATGTTAATAAAAACTGATAAACAATAAAAAAAATTCAAAACTAAAGTGTTTTTGTACATTGTGATTTTGCATTGAGAATTTAATTCTATATTTCGTTAGCAAACCATCATGTTAGACAATGATCGAATTAGAATATTGAATGATATTTTCGAGTTTTAAGGCATTTCTAATTAATGTATCTGAAACTACTTAATTTTGATTAATTTTGTTACTTTGGCTTTTTTTTCGATTGAAAAACTGATTTAAAATATTGATATAAATTTTGCAATAATGACAAATGATAAACGATGAAATACTTACAACAATGCATTTGTTCATTACGATATGACATTTTTGCATGCATCACAACGTGCTTATGGGATGACAATTATGAATTATGCATGCAGGTAACAGGTGTGTGTTTCACGGGTTAAGAATTACACAACGCATGTTTATTCATTATTGGCATAAAATCAACACGGATCAAGTTGAATGTGACTTTTGGTTTTGTCCCTATTCTCCTTTTCAACATATTTTTCATCTTTTTTAAAAACTATTTTTCCTGGTATTTCTCTATTTCTAAAGATTAGATTCACATTATTATAAAACATAACAGGGAAAAAGTTCTGTGGATTTCTAACTTCTTCATTGTAGGTTTGCAATTAAGAAGTTGTAAATCCATAGAAATTGTTCTCTATTTCACTTACCAACAAAGAAGTCACATCATATAACAGTAAACATATTGTACATTCTCATGGCATACATACTTGGCGATTTTGTTGTTTTTCTTGAAATAACGTCTATCAAAGAACGTTAAAATTCAAGGAAAGTATTCAAATCAGGTCCATTTATTTGGACTTTGAACTAACAACTTCCAAAGTTAGCTATCGTTTACGGATAAGATATAGTTTAATGCTCTCCACTGAAATTATAACAAGCTTAGAATGTTTCAACGAAAATTGTATATTAGACATGAAATTAATAAAATCACACTCGAACTTGATTGCCGATTTGAAAAGACTTAACCTTAAAAGTTGGAATCTTAAGTGAAAAGTGTAATTTTCATAAGTGTCAAAGATTGAATCTTGAATCTTTAGTGCTCTTAAAATAAAATGTTCTTATACTGTTTACTCATCTATTTTATTAGCCATTTGAGGCTAAAGCATCGAAATATCAAGTAGACTAACATACATTATTATTTAAAAAATCCGAAATTTAAAATTAATTGCAAAAAGTGTATCTGCAGTCTGATTAAAATCGACCGTTTTCCGAGGAATACAAGTTTTTGAATATTGACAATAGCGGATTTCGAACGTCCTCTACCAGGTGCTTTCCTCTCCACAACGGTCTGAGAGCACCCTCCATGCTCGCACGTTCTTACACCAGTTTAGCGCAGACAAAACCTAGTCATTAGCGGACCAATCACGTCATCCCGTTTAAAATAACGATAGCGGCGATAAAGGTCAACGAATGGTAAAGGGGGTTACTTGCCCCTACATATTGATACCGAAAGCTTTTGCCGGTGTCATTATGATTGGCTAGATGAGATTGCGTCAGAACGTGCGAGAAAGGCGGGTGCTTTCAGACCGTTGTGGAGAGGACAGCCCCTTGATAGCGTACGTTCGAATCCCGCTAGAGTTAATATTTCAAAACTTTTATTCCTCGAAACACGGTCGATTTTAATCAGACTGAGTATATCTGTAACATAAACAACCTAAAGAATCCTTAACTTTCTGCTGAAACTTTCTAAATTACCCGAAACTTATGAGGATTGTGTCATTCTCTTGTCCGAGGCCTATATAATTTAGAATGTGTCAAGTGCACCCATTTGACGAAGTTAGAACATTGCCACCATGGTTTATTTTTAAAAAACATAAGGTGGATTATTAAGGAGAAGACAAGAAGTAAGTAATTTAAGTAAAGGTCTCAGGTTGAAATCTTTATAAGGTTCACCTTAGAGATAAAGTAGGCCCGGATGCTAATCACAAGCACTGAATGTTCCAAAATTGTATCCATTCAGCCACCAATACCTCGACAAAAACCAATAATTTCTTTAAAATTCAGAACTATCATGATACATGTACGTAATTTTTTGTTTAAACTTTTGCGAAACATTAAGGTGTTAAGTTAATGATATGTATTTTTATATCAAAATTCTCGATTTAAAGCATTTCGCTGTAATTTTTATTCAACTTAGCTCATCCATCACAATAACTAATTCAAATCGTGCTGTCATGTCAGCTGTCCATGCTTAAGCTACTAACATACAACACATACAATATTCATGCATACAAATATACATTATTCAACATATCGTCTTATGAGAAACATGCACGATAAGAGTAATCATACGATTTACGACAACAATTTGAGGAAAGGACACGCGAAATTAGAAACATAACATTGTGTCAGTTTGTAGATAGAATTCTGTTAATCATTCGGCTGTTTTTCCATAAGTAAAAGAAACGGATATATATCATTTGTGATGCTTGCAATGAATGTAACAAAATCGCCAGTTTGTGAAATCAAAATATATTAGGCCTGATAACTATAAAATATGGTTTCTCTCAAACTTGTTTCTTATACTTTAGTAGTAGGGGTAGTAGCAAGTTGTTTTTAAAAAAAAATAATTTCAAATTATACCCGATAAACATTAGTTTATGACAAATGTATTTTCCATTGAAGGTCAAACAAAAGCCACTGCCTACCATTTTTTGGTGAACACCTTTTAATCACTTGGGAATTGGATTCGATCACGGCACGTTCCTTTTAAAACTACCTCATGTAACCTAAAAACGGTTGCAAATTGTAAAATTTATATTCGTTTCCATGAGTTCACTTTATTTATCTAAAAAACGTTCTACTGCCGAAAGACGAACAAAATATAACCAATTCAATCACTCCTCTGGTTTTGTCATAGAAGCATTTCCAAATCCAGATATGGTTGGGATATTCTCCGAATATCATAGATAACTGAAAATAAATCATTATTTACAATTAAGGATAGAATAAAAGTTCAATATGCGGGATAATATTTTTTTTTCATATTACAAAAAAGGTCAATTGATCAGTAAATATTTAGAATTGTAAACCTAAATGGTTGCCAAGTTCATGATGTTGTTCATCAAAGTTAGAAACAGATAACACAATGGTAAAATTTAGTTCAAGAGGAGCCGAATAATGCCTAGCCATGTTCTTATCGCTTTGATTATTATTATTATTCCTATATCATTTGTTTCATAGCTTTATAAAGAAGTGTTTTAAGATGTTTGGTTCAATACATATGCCATGATATATGGTTTTGGGTCAGAGAAGCATATTTTCATATAGAATATAACCTGGCAAACATGTCAGGTTTTCATATTTTGCGCCGGAATATTTAAATGAAAAAGGGTTCAAATCAAGATATAATCTTCCAAATGAACGTGTTATTAAAGATCGTATATTTACTGTGTATTAAATTTTTGTTGTCTTTTTGTGACTTGAATACAGTATAATAAGACATCTTGATTGACCCAATAAATTATTTTAAAACTTTCACTTTTTTGGTTGGGTGTCTTGTTTTTGTTTCGGACAATTTTGAAGAAATTAGACTTGTGTATTCAAATCGTAATCTCAGCAATATTTTGAAAAAGTTATATACATATGTGTGTAATGTAAAAGGATTAATCCTTAACATAAAAAACTAAAATACATAGATAATGAATATCCATAACAGTAATAATAATGCTTCACGTTCACTTGATATAATAAACTTGTGACGTGATGCTAAATTATACCTTAAAATATTTCCCGCGATAAATCAAAGTACTTAACATATCATGTGGGAAAGTTTTATCCTCGAAGAAGCGGTAAACTATTAAGCGGTTGCCTTTGTACTTTGTCACATTAGCCGAAATGTGAGTAGGATTGTATGTTTCAATAGGCAAAGTTCAGTCGAGTGCTTCCTTCAAGGGACGTGTGACTTGCTACCATATGAGCTAGTTCCTATATTTGCCTAAACAGTTTAAGGCAATTACAGCCATTGTCACCACAGACATATTGTATAATATCTACATTTTATGAAACCATTTCCAATACAGGCGCAGCATTGTTATACTGGATAAACAAACGTAAAAATAATATGGGTGTTTAACTGGATAACTCGACGCCAAAATGTCTTAATTTTTGTACTTTTGACCTTTGGTATATGCCATTATTCCCACGCCCGTATTTGTTGGCTGATTATTTGTTCATGAATTTAAAAAATATATAAATAATTATTTTGAAAGATATTGACTTCCTCCTCGGTCAATATGTTTTTTTCTGGTACATTAAACTTGTTTCGACATCATTACCAATTTGTGACTTGGGTCTCATCCTGTGTTATGTCCCTGGGCAAGACACTTCACCCACTTTGCACTCAGTTCACCCAGCTGTACAAATGGGTACCTGAACAAGGGGGAGGTACGGACCTATATGGTCGCGTGGAGCGCTTGTTAATCGGCAGCACCGAAAGTACTATCCCTCCAGGGTAATAATACTCATGGCGCTTTGAGCATGCTTTGTCATGGATATATGCGCGGTATAAGAATGCTATTATTATTATTATTATTATTATCATAGTCATTAAGGAAAATCTCAGTAAGTAATGGATAATTTAATACCTAGAGATGACTTGTCCTATTTGATAGCTCTTCCCCATGACAACCTCCTCGAAGGTTTTATTTTATATGTAGCCTAAGTCTAAATGAAAGTTCTGTTTGATAGCTCTTCCCCATGATAACCTCCTCGAAGGTTTTATTCTATATGTAGCCTAAGTCTAAATGAAAGTTCTGTTTGATAGCTTTTCCCCATGATAACCTCCTCGAAGGTTTTATTTTATATGTAGCCTAAGTCTAAATGAAAGTTCTGTTTGATAGCTCTTCCCCATGAGAACCTCCTCGAAGGTTTTATTCTATATGTAGCCTAAGTCTAAATGAAAGTTCTGTTTGATAGCTTTTCCCCATGATAACTTCCTCGAAGGTTTTATTTTATATGTAGCCTAAGTCTTATATGAAAGTTCTGTTTGATAGCTTTTCCCCATGATAACCTCCTCGAAGGTTTTATTTTATATGTAGCCTAAGTTTTATATGAAAGTTTGAGGTTTTCTTATCAAATCTTAGAATTTAACCTAACAGTTTCTCTTTCAGAAAAAATAAGTTCTAAACAAGTTTGTGACGATGCACCCAATTTTTTTATATATATCTAATCCATTGTAATGCTCTAACTATGAATGGAATAAAAAAACAACAACTCTCTCGCCTCTAAATCAGCACACTTCCTAGTACTAGATATTGTGTTATGTATATTTTACAATAATTGATTTGATCATGTTCAGTTTTCATTAAGGTGCATTCTGCTGCCTCGCGTGAATTTATGATAATACGTCTGCATGAGTGACACCACATTACATTTTGCAACATTTTTGATATATCTATAAAACATTTATTAATGTGCTAACTGTCACCGGTTTCAGTATGTCAATCGCATCTAGTCCATTGTCATTTGTAAACATTTGACGAATCTGCCCTTGCTTTCATTGTGAACTAGATAACCTTTGTCAAAGCATTACAGATATAAAATTGTAAAATATCATCATTTTGATGATCTTATACACGGTATATAAGTTAGACAAAACCCTTTACTTTGGCATGCTTGGAGTTGCCAATCCCAATTCGGGAAAGTATAACCTAGGTTTCCACTTTCGGTCTTTCTTTCTGTTCATCTGTTATTATATGTTTTTCCTATTTAAAAAAATATGTTTTATCCATTGGTTGTGTTGTGTTTTATTTCCTATTCACATGCTAGGACCAGATCTGCTAAACTTCGTAATTTCGTATGTTATATCACTTCTATGTTGTGCGGTTGTTTTATGAAGGAGTGTTATTTAGTATGTTAAGCAATGCCGTTTTTATCCATTTGGATGTTGATAAGAGTACATACGATCGCCATTAACATCGAACAACGATGTAGCCATTCAGCGTCTTTCGGATGTTAGAGTTTACAAATTACACTACCACTATCAATACTGAAGTTAATAAATTTCCTAACCACATTTGTGTGGTTTTGTTAAGGTTTATTTCCAACATTATCGTATTTTCATTATTTCTTACGTTGCTTATTAGAAACTTTCATTAATTATGCCAAAAAATATAATTGGCTCTTTATTGACCATCACGATTCTCATTTTTTAGGTCAAATGGTGTACCTAATCAACAAGTGAATTTGATGCATTTTTCGATTTTTACTAATTACCAATATCTAGCTAACATTGAAGTGCATTAGCAGAAGGGGTAATAGATGCTTGTAAATTGATAACTGAGTTAAGCTCGTGATTTCAATTATCATTTATTTTGATAAATTCACAATTATTTTTTTGTACAAAAAACGACGAAGTTTCTTTTGTTCATCCAGTGGTTATCAGCTAAAACTTTGTTTTAATTTTGACACCAGGCATATTCCTATGTTGATTAAATAGAAGATATAATGATTTAGACTTAATATTCTTTGTTATCAGTGCTTTAAGTGCCAAACCTGTCACCTTTTGTTCATTTGCACTATCATACCAAAAGCCTGCAAAACGTGATGTCAGATTATAAAAACAGAAATTATGGCATAAACGATCATTCAAAAACAATTCAACTTTTGTTTCACGACACAGTTTCGTTTTCAGCGTCCCTATTTTATTCCCTTGCAGCTGGGCCGAGCCATATCTTGAAATGAAACATATGGTTGGACCAACTTCTGAACAAAGGCGTTATAAAGGGTAGATGAAACGCGCTTGAAACATGGCGCCGCTGGGCCGGGGTAAGTGTGATCTTGAAGCTTCGACCCTACCCGGGGTGGATTCCTCCTTGACCCGCGTACTGTAGTAAATCACATCCGTCCCCCTCCCTCCTTTTCCCCCTTAGCGTTTGCGAGATATACAACTGTAATACATGCCTTATCTCCACGAAAAGGGTTATAGCAAAGCGCGCAATCTCTCCAACCATCCTAAACCCTAATTCTCTAACCTTTCTCTCGCCTAGCACCCTCAAGTATTAAATATTGTATCATTTATTAAAGCCCGACGTGCTTTAGGCCGTATTCGAACGACAGTATGGTTTAATTTTGTACCCGAGGCGTTGACAAGACGACGAATATTAGCTATGAGCTGGCAAAACGTGATAGACTGCCGTCTCAATGCGATGACATGTCAACATAAGAGTAGTGCGAATCTTTCACCACCTTTGCGCACCTAGTCAACAACGCGTCGTCTCTCCTGCGCGGATTATCAGCCAAATAGATGGTATTAATCTTCTAATCCTGGCAATTAAACGCCAAAGCGGCCCCGTGTATTTGAACACCTGCAGTCAATGTTGGCCCTCTACCTAGAGATACTGGACTCTACATTTAATATACTGCCCAATGTATATAAAAACGTGAATGTTTTCACTTACAACTATGTTGCTAAAATGCATGCATTCAATGCATGTTAGGGTATGGGACTCCGTCTCGTTTGAAGGCTTGGTTTGAATAGGTTATTAATCATAGTATCTTTTGTGGCTTTAAACCGTCGTAATTGCCTTACCAAAATGTCGCATTTGCTACAGAAGTTATGTTTACGCGTACATATGATTTAGCATCTTAAAAATTCTAATTCTATATATCTTGAGAATTCGGTATCTGAAAAAATGGCCTGAATAGCAGTAACCGGAGATGACACTTAATGTTAGCTTAATATACAGACGAAACTTTAAACAACCCCAGTTTATTTGATCATGAGACGTTTATGTCAATGTTGATATTTCCATTGTGTCAAAGTCATAATTGTTAAACATTTGAAGAAATTGAGTAGACTCCAATAGTTCACATTCAGAAATGTGATATCTGACATTTTCACTGTAAATGGTAATTATGGGATATTATCACTGCATGTTGAAATGGTTAATTTCACTAAAAGAACTGTAACTTGGTAACTTGAGGGGTTAGAACTGCTTTGATTTTAACTTGACCTGTCCATCCTAACCTTTTCTAGAACTGTTAATTGCCGACTGGGGTATTAAAACGGGAAAACCTTCTGGCAGAAGTACGGATGTCAGAAGAGTTTGTATACAAACAATTTTATGACTCTCGATTCAAATTAGGTGGAATAATATCGTTATTTTCTTAGCATTTTCTGTTAATTCGTAACTACCCTCTTGAAGGGTACCGATAATGCCAGGCGCATCTGCATACAAACAGCTTACGACTCTGGAACAAAACTAGGTGGGAACATATCGTAATGATTAAAGGGAGCTGAAAAACAAGGATTCTGTGATCTCTTGAAGAGGACATGTTTAGCCCTGCGTTTTTGTGCTTTTCGGGCATATTTTTTACATCACTAGTGAATATTAGACAGTGGCATATGATAAACCGCTCTGACAAAAACCTTCTCAGAACGAAGAAAGCACGGTCATCTGCAGCCAATACACTTTATTGAACCCGTGTTTCGTATCAGGTAGCCTCGCTTTCAACTGCAGTTGGCGCGCAGCTGAGACTTAAGATCTTCGTATGATTCATGTGAACATCTTCTCGTGTTTATACATATCTGAAGTCTTGGCATATTTCGGTCTGTTATGATGTAAAAATCTGCACTTTTCAGCGTAAGTAGTGGGCTTTTCGTTCCAACGTTGTGTACGCTTCGAAGCAACAGGTGCACTATTTTCTCTTCAAGCTCCCAAACTCTAATTGCCATTTGCTTCTATGTAAATACAACAATACCGAGATCTATGTTATTCCCGATCCAGAAAGTCGGTTCAAACCTACACCTGTGCCAGCTCGTGAAAACACGGTTATGAGCCGTATCACCTTCTTAGTGACGTCACAGATTACTCCGCCACCCCAGTTGAAGTGACTGGTTTCACTTTTGGGTAGCGCAACATGTTAAGCGTCTTTACCGCTTTGGTAACACATAGTCAAGAGCCCAGTACGCCAGATGAAAGGCTTTTTTGATTTGAGGGCAAAGGAAAAGCTACTTCACACCTTGCAGGCGTCTTAAACCCTTGTAATCGGGTAATATACGTTCGCCAGATAAACCGTCTCTCGGTATTGTTGCGCACCTAATCTTGCACGTGTTGAGAGCGTGTTTAATAAGAATCTACAAACACGATAAATGGCAGATAAGACCCGATTGCTGCCATAAATCCACTTAGACCACTAAGTATTTCTGGTAATTATAGACGTAATTAGACGGGACTCGGCCAAGGTGTTACTTTTTCAACGTTGATTAAATTTTACTTTGATTTCTACTTTTCTTCCTAATTGGCTAACAAATAATAGATTTGTACATTCCTCACCAAAGCTGCTATAATTACATATACAGAGAGTTTTCAACAGATTAGTGATTTGTTTGTTGTTGTTTTTTTTACAGTAAATTAAATTTTGAATACTTTATATGATTTTTATTTCTTATTGGACTGTAAATCCTGTTAATTTGTTTTTGGACATGAGAAAAAAAAATCTTTCCAATCTTTCGAAAATGTTCGATCAATGAAGAGAAAATAATTTACTGTATTTCAAACCATTAAAATTTCTCATCTGTAAAATTGATAACGACGTTTAACCTTTAACGACTGTTCGAGGAATAGATAAACACATAAAAAGAGAGCCTGTCTACATTTCCCGTGACTTGAGATAAATTCCTACAAGGTTCTATATACTTCATAGAAACATGAATTTGATATTACATATTTAATTCTTAAAGCAAAATAAACAAGAACTAAATTTTAAAAATGTAAACTTTGAGGATATATTGAAAATGAAAGTATTTGTTAGCCCAAGACTTCTTGATCGTAAATCACTAAGGTGGCAACGATGTATTTTTAAAAGGGAATCAAAGTTGATATTTACAGATTTCTTTGTGAAATGGGTCCACGTACACCTTAAATAGTGTACCACATGGTAGCATGATATAAGTGTTTAATCAGGCTGAGTTAGATATTCCCTGATTTATGTATAAAGGTATTACAATGCATGTCTTCAAAGTGAAACAAACAGGTTATGTACCTGTTCAATTACATTATTTATCACAGGTAACATATGATAATTTATTTCTCCATGACATACGCACACATTCCGCTCTCCTTCAAGCATTTGTCAACAACGGAAAGTAGATAGATTTGAAACGTATTGTACCTGTATATCTTAATGCAAACATTTTCCAGGTAAGTCTTTGTCGACTCCAGGTGTGAAATGTGACGCTGGAGCTGCTTTAATTGGAGGTAAAGGTGAGAGAACGCTGAAAGCCCGGACCTTTCTCGCCAGAGGGGAAATTCTAACAATGGCCGACCTCTCCAGTATTTTCCTTTCGTCACATGTGTACTTTTCAAATGCTATCTGGCTATGTTTTGTATACCTAGCATGTTACCTGCTGATTACCTACCTGCGCGTTCAGATTGTACCTAGACAAAGAATACTTAACCTGCTACATCTTTGCTATTGTTAAACGTTGATACGAAATGAAAATGTTTGTTATATCATAGCTGCATATATTTTGCTTTCTGTGTGTAGTGCAAAGGTTATGTAAGATTTTTGTTTTAGTTTTTTTTGCAATTCAATAGAATTAAGGTGCTAAATATCCATTCTTATATCCATGTGGTAATACGTGACTTTGTTTTAGTTTTCAATAAATTGACAGTCCAAAAGGCTACATGTTGATAACTTTTCAAAAAAAAGCATTGAGGTATTTTTTCATATTCAATTTTTATCATTGATATGATAAACATCGTTTCTTAGGTGAATGTGCAAAACTTGTTTGATTAAACTTATTTTCGAAACTGATAATTTATCTGCGTCAGTGTATCAGTCTTAAGTGTAGTAGATTGTTTCGAGAACAGTTCTGAAAATACTGTCAGTTATATTTTATCAATGTTTCACTGTACAGTTTTATGTACATAGTTATGTAAAATTACGTCAACGTTGTTAGTGTGAGTTGGGGTTTAACGTGCTTTCAACACTATTTCACTTATTAAACACGTGTAGCGTCGTATAGGAATCGTTATCACCAACTGTTTCTGACATAGGTGTCCCGCATTGCCACATTTAAAAAAGTAATTATATCACATTGTATTCCGCTTTTTAATATGTGTTTGATATGATTAAGGTAAAATTATAATGTCCGAACTTTAAAAATCCATTAAATCCATTAATGGATATTGGTTACTCTAATTTTACGCTCTCAATTCTATAAAGAAAAACGGACCATAAGTAACTCTATATGAATATGATATATGATGATGTTAACGCTGAATATCTTTCAAAATCTGAAGAAAGTGTTCTAAGCAAACCTCCCAAGAAATTAAAGTAACCGCAATTATTGAATTTACATGTTGCAAGAATGCGAACGAGTTTATTGATCATTGTTTACACATCAACTTTTGCAGTACAGATGGAAATCACTTCCTCTCTGTTGTACATACTGGGGTGTTTGTCTTCATTAGTATAAACTTTGACTGATATATTCTTTCTATTTTGCTGTTGTATCGAATTGTGATATTCGAAACAATGATTTTCGATTACTATTGTTAAGGTTTGATAAATTTTATCAAAAATTCTCGATTTGTAGGTACTCTTGCATTATCGGAATTAAGTCTGGTGGCGACGTGATTTAGACTTTCACTGCAAATTGGCGCCAAAACATGGATTCCCTGCATGTAGGCGCCGTTTAAATCTGGAAATAAGAACCACTGTTTTCCCTAATGACAAATTTGGTATTTTACACTTTTCCGTTGGTAGCAAAAAACAAGAAGTGTCTGTCTCACAAAACTGATTCCAGACGACTAATTTGATGTTTTTAACACCATACTAACTCACATACCAGTATGTAGTCTATGAAGCTGTATAGCTGTGTTTATGTTTACATCCATATGAGATCCCGCGAGACTTCAGAGAGAACGAGATCCGCCATATTGTGTCATTCGAAGAGAGTGAAGTCTGGCTTTCCAAAACAAAAACAGAGACACGTCGGATGATTTTTTAAAAACAACCTTTCGATACGTGTCTGTTTTGCTCACATCAAAATGAAACATGAGAACATATTTTCTGCACATTTGAAGAGCAAATCTTAAATGAAAATAATCATTGGTTGATGTTGCTTCTTTCCAGCTGTCGTCTGCTAATTTCCTTCCCAAAAAACTTGCTACATATCTGGTTCGGATATGCCACCCGCGAACACTAAATAAATCAGAGTCCTAAAACAATATCGATGCATTAGGGCCTGCCTGTTTTGCATTTTATGGCGTACACCACCAATTGTTAGCTTTGGAGCGATCGGCCGTGAATAGAAGATGAGGAAAAGTTACCGTAAACCGGGAGAGCCTATTTATTTGCTTTAACCTCCAGTTATCTAGCGTAGACTCCGTGATTTGCCGAAGACTCATTTATATGTAATCTGGTAAATTAGTGAAAATGTGCAAATACAGCTATGTTTGCAAAAACGCAATTGCCAAACGCAATTTGAATTGTGATATCGGAAATACATGAACGTGAAGTTTCTCCGGTTGTGCCTCCTATAGTCTATTTACTGAAAATGTAGGTGATTCAATTATGATGTTATTATCTTGTTTGTTGTCTTTCATTTTTGAAGAAAAACATCTTGTTGTCTTAAATATATCCTAAAACATACTTGATGTATGTTTATACAATTTTATTGTTGTTTTCTTAATGTAGGGGGGGGGGGATAGGGCTGGATAGCGCAGTGGTTAGCGCGTTCGGCTTCGGATCAGAAGGTCCGTGGTTCGAATCCCGCCAGGGGCTCGGCAACTTTGTCTGCAGTAGAGAACTGTTCTACACGCAGTCAGGTTTGGGTGCAATGCTACACTGAAATTCAGCGCAGTACCACCCATGGTTTGCTAGTTCCAGCCGATGCTCGCAGGTTTCACCGCAATGCATAGCCACAATTGTGTTGGGGGCTTTCTCCCTGCAATAATACTAGCAGCCGTGATATAAGTGAAGTAATCTTGAAAGCGGCGTTAAACACCAACTCACCTCACCTCACCTTAATGTAGGTTTTCATTTATACAGAATGTTGCGTTACATTAAAATCTTATTTTGTGTGTGTTTTAAGTGCTTCGATAAAGATGTTTGTTCTGTTCCAATGGTATTATTGTGGAGCTTTGTTGATTAACCTATATTTGAAGAAATAATCATGGTCTATGTAGTTGTTTTATGTAAATACTTAATCCTTTGTTCTTTCAGAGAGAATGTTGAAATACATCTGTAGGACTGTTAAGTCACATAGATGACGTGTGTACTTAAAACAAATTTAGGTTTCATTCTTATGTCTACATAGCAATCTGATATTGATGTAATTTTAACATATATATATGTAATCTTTATATTACCATTTACTAAGCATAGAAATGAAATGCATGCAGTTTTCAATGGCGGAACTGCATGTATTTATATTCCAATATGTGAATATTTCACAGACATTTGAAGATTTTTGTTTTATTGATTCACAGTTTCATAAAGGGAATGCATTGCTACACTGAATTTCAGCGCAGTACCACCTGTGGTTCGCTAGTTCCAGTCGATGCCCGCAGTTTTCACCGCATTGCATAAGCCACAGTGGTGTTTCGGGCTTTCTCCCTGCTTTAATACTATAAGCCGTTATACAAGTGAAATACTTTTGAAAACGGCGTTAAACCCAAATTCACCTTACCTTTAATTAAATTTTAATCAATCTTTTGAAAATTTGTAACGTTAGTAAATACAATCAGAGATCTTTTATAATGGATTAAAAACGTAACATGTGAACGCTTTTATTTATTGTATTAGTGAATACGTGCCTACACAATGTATCTTATAGACGAATTAAATGCTTTTATACTTTGAATTTTAAAAGCAGTATTTTAGAACCTTGTCATATTGATAATAAAATGCATTGCAAACATTATCATGTTAATGCCTACCAGTTCAGTACAGTGTAAATTAATAGTGAATTGTGATCGAAAACGGGAAAATGGCACGCTCTAATGACTAAAACGTAATTTTGGAAACTTATTTAAAGTTTACACATAAACACTAAGGGTTGATAGTGTTTGGTAAATCGCATAACTAGTCTTCAAGTGTAAACGGGACGTAGAATTTCGACGTCTTAAGATTTATTTAGCCGTTTATGGGTTATCAATTTAAACAAGTCATATTGGCATTTAATGGATAAAAATGATAGTTCACCGATATCATTTGAACATTACGGAGGACAAATTTTATTTTGGCTAGGTATATATCTAAGACCATGCGAAACTCTGAAACATACTTAATGTCTTTTTTAATTTATAAAAAACATATCAAGTCTAGAGAGCCCAGACACTACCTTTGATACAAGTCTCGGTTTGCAACACCTATTCTCACCTTTCGACCAGGTATGAGGGCTCCGTGAGGAGGCCATATTAACCGCTATTTACTGCGATCGTGATCGCGCATACCTACCCGAGAAAGATCGTAGCGAATTGTAAAGAATATGTCTCACTTAGCAATGTGGAGTCCGACGCGCGAGTTTTTTTTGGGTTTAGGATATATCCATTATGTCTATATTTGCGACAGATGAAATGAGTTGTAATGAAAAAAAGGAAAATTTTGAAACTATTTATCACACACATTTTTTCTAACTATTGACCTTAATAATAATAAAGATAGTGGTTATTCCATGTTAATTATCAGGAGAATATGTACATATAAATTCCGTGCATATAAAATGGTAAGCAAGTTGCAAAGTTCGTATATACATTCGTGTATAATATCTAATGAGTTTGTACATAAAAGGCCTACGATTACATTTTTTTCAGATTTAACAACCTGAAAACAGACAAAATGAAATAAATTCGGAGTAAATACTCCCTGTAACATTTTTAGCTTTTATGCAGCTAACCATTTGTTGTATCACAACTAGTATCCTTTATCCTGACTCGTATCTTATCGTAAACGAAAGGAGGTATAAGTTGAATTTTATAGATTATTAGATATAAGTAAAAGAAAGCTTATTCACACTGCTGTCATATAAAATGTCAATTGCATTACATATGTTTTATTATAAATTTTGTATATTCGTTATTCAGGACCTTGCATTTGATTTCAAATGTGTAGATTACCGTTGAATCATTCTGCCCTTTTCGTACTTGTACAGAAACAACTGATAGATTTGATATTGAAAGACATGACTTGCACGACCGGTGGCTCACTTTTCATATTTTATGTGCTTCTTATCGATATGTGTATACTTGGTAGTATATTAAATATTTTACATACAACGGATTATTCATTAAATATTACATGCTTGATTTTGCAAATCTGCCTGTTAAATCTATAAATTCGTGCAGTGATGTTAAAAGTTTACATATTTTTGGACTTTAATTATTCTGATACTTGTCTGAAAAATAAGGCGATATTTTCAAATGCTTATTTTTTATTGCTAATTTGTAAAGTCTTGACTTGCCGAAGGAAGACTTTAGCAAAAGTTCATATTCCAGAGACAGTCATGAAGCAAGACTACCCGTCCTCTGTCACGTCCTGATAAACCGGAAGTGACGTCACCCTCCAGCCTTGGTCCAAAATGAATCCCCACAACCTTGTTCTCCCCTCCCTCCCACCAGACGATGCAAATATTTGGCAGGATAGTTACAGAGCTTCCAATCCGGATCTAAAAAAATCAAGAGACTGTCAACGATCCCCCCTCTCTTACTAAAGGTCGCCTGGTTGATCAAACACTAATTAGGTGTCAGAGAATTCTTTATTTGGAGTCACACTTTTAAGCGACAGAGTGGGGCTGGCATTTACCTAGCTCTCTTAATCCGAGATGATCTTTACATAGAATGAGCAGGAGGGGGGAGGAAAGTGCTCCCCCCTTCTCACCTGAGTATGAAGCAGGTATATTCAGGTAACGTCTACTTCCATACAGGTGTAAACTGATCACCTGTTCAGGAAACTTTCTCCACCCTCTTCCCCACACACTTCACCTGCTAGCGAGAACACTTCAAGAGTTTTCTTACCCCTACCATCACATCACTGTCAGTTACGAGGGGTGAATAACTAATTGATCCTGGTTTCTTGGTTTCTTCTACTTCTCTTTTGAGATTTTACAAAATCCTTTGATTTAAACGATATATTTATTTTCTAAAAACAGACATCTTGATCATCAATCAAGCCAAATGGTTATACTAACTCCGCCAGAAAACTCTTTTGGAACACGATACAACACTTCTGACAAATCACGTGTAGTCTTGAAGGACGATGGAATACTAATTGATGGACATATGAAGAGTTACTGCTTTTTGAACATTGTGCATTGAGATTTTAAAATACGATTTCTTCCATGTGTCATAATCATCTGTTGATCACTGATGAATGCTGAGTAGTGCATTGAGAAAAATGAATCACTGATGAATACCGAGTAGTGCATGGTGAAAAATGAATCACCGATGAATGCTGAGTACTGCATGGTGAAAAATGAATCACTGATGAATGCTGAGTAGTGCATGGTGAAAAATGAATCACTGATGAATGCTGAGTAGTGCATGGTGAAAAATGAATCACTGATGAATGCTGAGTAGTGCATGGTGAAAAATGAATCACTGATGAATGCTGAGTAGTGCATGGTGAAATATGAATCACCGATGAATGCTGAGTACTGCATGGTGAAAAATGAATCACTGATGAATGCTGAGTAGTGCATGGTGAAAAATGAATCACTGATGAATGCTGAGTAGTGCATGGTGAAAAATGAATCACCGATGAATGCTGAGTAGTGCATGGTGAAAAATGAATCACCGATGAATGCTGAGTAGTGCATGGTGAAAAATGAATCACTGATGAATGCTGAGTAGTGCATGGTGAAAAATGAATCACCGATGAATGCTGAGTAGTGCATTGAGAAAAATGAATCACTGATGAATACCGAGTAGTGCATTGAGAAAAATGAATCACCGATCGATGAATGCTGAGTAGTGCATGGTGAAAAATGAATCACCGATGAATGCTGAGTAGTGCATGGTGAAAAATGAATCACCGATGAATGCTGAGTAGTGCATGGTGAAAAATGAATCACTGATGAATGCTGAGTAGTGCATGGTGAAAAATGAATCACTGATGAATGCTGAGTACTGCATGGTGAAAAATGAATCACTGATGAATGCTGAGTAGTGCATGGTGAAAAATGAATCACTGATGAATGCTGAGTAGTGCATGGTGAAAAATGAATCACCGATGAATGCTGAGTAGTGCATGGTGAAAAATGAATCACTGATGAATACCGAGTAGTGCATGGTGAAAAATGAATCACCGATGAATGCTGAGTAGTGCATGGTGAAAAATGAATCACCGATGAATGCTGAGTAGTGCATGGTGAAAAATGAATCACCGATGAATGCTGAGTAGTGCATGGAGAAAAATGAATCACTGATGAATACCGAGTAGTGCATGGTGAAAAATGAATCACCGATGAATGCTGAGTAGTGCATTGAGAAAAATGAATCACTGATGAATACCGAGTAGTGCATGGTGAAAAATGAATCACCGATGAATGCTGAGTAGTGCATGGTGAAAAATGAATCACCGATGAATGCTGAGTAGTGCATGGTGAAAAATGAATCACCGATGAATGCTGAGTAGTGCATGGTGAAAAATGAATCACTGATGAATGCTGAGTAGTGCATGGTGAAAAATGAATCACTGATGAATGCTGAGTAGTGCATGGTGAAAAATGAATCACCGATGAATGCTGAGTAGTGCATGGTGAAAAATGAATCACTGATGAATGCTGAGTAGTGCATGGTGAAAAATGAATCACTGATGAATACCGAGTAGTGCATTGAGAAAAATGAATCACCGATCGATGAATGCTGAGTAGTGCATGGTGAAAAATGAATCACCGATGAATGCTGAGTAGTGCATTGAGAAAAATGAATCACTGATGAATACCGAGTAGTGCATGGTGAAAAATGAATCACCGATGAATGCTGAGTAGTGCATTGAGAAAAATGAATCACTGATGAATACCGAGTAGTGCATTGAGAAAAATGAATCACCGATCGATGAATGCTGAGTAGTGCATGGTGAAAAATGAATCACTGATGAATGCTGAGAACTGCATGGTGAAAAATGAATCACTGATGAATGCTGAGTAGTGCATGGTGAAAAATGAATCACTGATGAATGCTGAGTAGTGCATGGTGAAAAATGAATCACCGATGAATGCTGAGTAGTGCATTGAGAAAAATGAATCACTGATGAATACCGAGTAGTGCATGGTGAAAAATGAATCACCGATGAATGCTGAGTAGTGCATTGAGAAAAATGAATCACTGATGAATACCGAGTAGTGCATGGTGAAAAATGAATCACCGATGAATGCTGAGTAGTGCATTGAGAAAAATGAATCACTGATGAATACCGAGTAGTGCATTGAGAAAAATGAATCACCGATCGATGAATGCTGAGTAGTGCATGGTGAAAAATGAATCACCGATGAATGCTGAGTAGTGCATGGTGAAAAATGAATCACCGATGAATGCTGAGTAGTGCATGGTGAAAAATGAATCACTGATGAATGCTGAGTAGTGCATGGTGAAAAATGAATCACTGATGAATGCTGAGTAGTGCATGGTGAAAAATGAATCACCGATGAATGCTGAGTAGTGCATGGTGAAAAATGAATCACTGATGAATGCTGAGTAGTGCATGGTGAAAAATGAATCACCGATGAATGCTGAGTAGTGCATGGTGAAAAATGAATCACTGATGAATGCCGAGTAGTGCATGGTGAAAAATGAATCACCGATGAATGCTGAGTAGTGCATGGTGAAAAATGAATCACTGATGAATGCTGAGTAGTGCATGGTGAAAAATGAATCACCGATGAATGCTGAGTAGTGCATGGTGAAAAATGAATCACTGATGAATGCTGAGTAGTGCATGGTGAAAAATGAATCACTGATGAATACCGAGTAGTGCATGGTGAAAAATGAATCACCGATGAATGCTGAGTAGTGCATGGTGAAAAATGAATCACTGATGAATACCGAGTAGTGCATGGTGAAAAATGAATCACCGATGAATGCTGAGTAGTGCATGGTGAAAAATGAATCACCGATGAATGCTGAGTAGTGCATTGAGAAAAATGAATCACTGATGAATACCGAGTAGTGCATTGAGAAAAATGAATCACCGATCGATGAATGCTGAGTAGTGCATGGTGAAAAATGAATCACCGATGAATGCTGAGTAGTGCATGGTGAAAAATGAATCACCGATGAATGCTGAGTAGTGCATTGAGAAAAATGAATCACTGATGAATACCGAGTAGTGCATGGTGAAAAATGAATCACTGATGAATGCTGAGTAGTGCATGGTGAAAAATGAATCACCGATGAATGCTGAGTAGTGCATGGTGAAAAATGAATCACCGATGAATGCTGAGTAGAACATGGTGAAAATTCGATTAGGACTTCTGACACTATGAACGAATCGGATAATGCATAATGACGATAAGGGAAATACATTCTAATTGATGCTAGATTTTGATTTTAAGGGGATTAGATTGCTACATATCTACTATCAGTGCCAAACCTTATCTACTTTATCAACAATTTTATTAGATCAGTAAAGATATGATGAGTTTTATAGATGATCATATCTTATTTCTTTCTTGAGTCTCTTATTCGTGTTACCATTTCAATATGTTTGATGTTACAATCAAGAGCCAAAATGTAAGTTGAGCATTTTGCAACTATCGGATTTCGGATTTCATATTTCACAGATTTGAGTCCTTTTTATGATCAGAATTCATTTTTTATCGACTTTTATGTCTATTTCAAGTTCCTCTCTAATACTTTACAAATAAGATAACTTTCAGCTTAAACAATATTATGTCTTCATTCATCTCATTAATTAAGGCACAAAATGTCAAACTTTTTTGATTTGGACATCCTCGAGAACCAAAACATTCCAGTGTAAGCAAAACCAGGTAGTACCACGCACAAAGTTTCCCTTGACGATTATAATTCGATAATTATCCACTTGTCGTGTTTACTGAAATGTAAATATAACGTATCATTACGCAGACCCGTGCTTCTAACAATACGCTGCACTCGACGTAATTCAACACACCACCAGCCCACGTTTGAAATGTACATGCAAATTGTATCCTTTTATTTAAGTACTTGAATGAAAAATCTTTTCATTGAGTATTATGACATTGGAGACGTCTACGTTTTGAATGTACATGCAAGTTTGTATCCTTGTATCGAAAAACTTTGATGGAAGTTTTTTGTCGGATGTCTGATCAACATTGTTGGATTGTTCTTTAGTGGAGTTCATTTTTCTTAATTAAAAAAAAAAAGTCCAGACGAACTGTTTTGTAGGAAGGAACATTTTACTAGCCACGTATGAAGACTCTTATAAAATACCCCAATGATTAAAAAAAAAGTTTACATATTTTTTTACGTATAGCTATATTGCTCTTTTTAATTGTGACATAAGAAGGTTTGTCTGTATAATGTTTCTTTCTGATGTAAAAAGGAGAAAGGAGAAGAAAGTTTGAAAGAATATGAACTTATTAAAAAGTACTGCTCATATTCATTACTAAGTCAAATGTTTCAGACAGTTTACACCTTAAAACGTATAATGATAATTTTAAAATGGCATACATCCTTAAATTTTTCAAGGCAACATCAAAAGTAAATTTTGCTAGGCAACGTCCACAGGACAAAATACAAGTTACCGTGTTTTACTTCAAATTCATAAATGTAGCAAAAACGTGATAAAAGTCGACATGTTTATTGAATGTTATAGCATCATTTAAATCATTAGATCTATTTAGGCAGGAGTATTTGTAATTCTTTAAAGGGGCGGTAGTAGTTTTTTAACAATAAATTAAGTGATTTCACGAAAACGAAAATAAATGTTTCCTATTGCAAGCCAATGTTTTTTAATCAAAAGAAGCACTCTTAAAACAAACGTACATGATCTGTTTGGCTATGTGGATCTCTTTCCCTACCTCAAATGATTGAAAAGTGTTCACACAAAAATGGCCACAAGTTGTTTTTCTTTCATAGTTAATTATTTCCTTAATGACTACGTATGATCGGATTAAGTATTAAGATGTTTTGACCCTCTGAAGATAACACAAACTAATGTTTATTGGGGAGAATTTTAAGACATAAATATTTTTTAAAAAACTAATCCCCCTTTAAAGTGTATAAACGTAAAAAGATCAACATCGACCTACATTTTTCTAAATGGTATTAAGTACCAGAAAAATGCTTGTTTATTAAACCTGAAAGTTCTAAAAGTTTTTAAAGTGAATTTTTGTCTTTTTTGTTCCCCGTGTTGGTAAAGAAAGTTGAAAATGGCTAGCAGGTGATGCCATACCGATGTCAACAGTCATTGCCCAGATATCTTCTGTTGTGAATATAGAACTTCCGATGTCAGAAAATGGTTTTTAGCATTGATTATAAACTTAAAAAAATGGATTATAATGTTCCGATTTATTATTAATTATATATTTAGAAAGTTGAGGCAAAGGAGCTGTCATAGATTATAGCATCATCTAAAAGCAACACGATATTTATATGAGTTGATCAATATCGCAAAAAATAATAATTCGATCCCTCGTATGCTTGAAATTCTAAAACAGTATTTAGTTTATATGATGTCAAAACAAAACCGAATATATGCTCCAGGTGTGTTTACGCCATCATTTCCAAGCATTATGATAGTTTTATAAGATTAAATTTAACAACCTAACACAAACATTATAAAAGCTTTATCATTCAAAATTTAAAATCCTATACGAATTTTTGTATGTAGTTTCGAAGTATGAAATATGTTAGAATTTTGAAAACTTAAGATAACTACCATAAGATATCATAGCATAATTCAAAAGCAATATGCTAGTTCACAAATAACAAGAGTTCGAGTTCTTGTGGTTCAGTTAATTTAACAAATGTGACTTGGTCTCTTGTACCTTGTATTGGTGACAGAAAAGTTGCCTTGTGTTAAATAAAGATTATTTTCTTATTAAGGAGGCTCAAATCCGAGCATATGGTCACCCTTAGATAACTTTTCTGAAGAGAATACCGGTCGATAAAATACTGTAAGCATAGAGCGTAACAAAGTGCTTTGCTTACCGGGCTCTGTGTAGTATACAGCCAGCCACATGTGACGTCCGTTTATAAGTGCAATTCAGTTTTCAAGTAATCCGGATAAAGTAGGGAAGTCATATGGAACATTGTATTTATAAAGGTTTTTGAAAAATATATTCGTAAAAATATTTCATGTTTTGAACTCGTTTCTATTAAAGGTTTAAAATCATACTTGAGGTATATCAGCAATATATGTGACAACTTAATATCGTGTTACATTGTTTAAGACCTGAGGAGATAGTTGTTCTTCAAGATCCCCTCAGTTAATTTATTTTTATACCAAATGTACTATCATCACAGGGCGAAACACCTAACTATTCAACCTGATAATCCGTTGACGTAGAACAAGTTTCAGGTTTCAAGCGAACACGATGCGGCCATTTTAGTGTGAACACCTTTAAATCATTTAAGATAAGGAAATGGATTCGTGTACCTCAACTGAACATGTGACGTTCTTTAGAGAAGTACTACTTTTAATTAAAAAAAGATTGCCTTGCAATTGATAACATTTATTTTTGTTTTCTCAAGATCAATTTGTTTAAATACGTGCTACTGCCTTTGAAAATCTACAGGAGTTAAATTTTAGGTTCGAATTCAAATATTTCTTCATTTAGGATAAAAGAAATTCATGTAGATGTTTTTTTCAAGAAATTAAATCTAATTAGGATGCGTCACTATGTTTCATTGTATGTTTTTCTCTAAAAAAGGTTTGGAATGTGAAATGTTTTGATGTGACTCAGCTGAAAGCAAGGAACATTTTCAGAACTGAATATATGAGTTAAATAATTTGAATAGTGAGGTTAAGTAATAATCTTATATGTTAAGTTTACTATAAATGTGTCACCTGAAAGATTTAAAACGATTCAGCTAAGAGCAAAGAGCAATTTCAGAACTGAATATTTGAATTAAATAATTTGAATAGTCAGGTTAAGTAAAATTCGTATATGGGAAGTTAACTATGAATGTTTCAGCTGTAAGATATAAAGCAAATCAACTTAGAACAAGGGCCGGACTTAATATATGAATTCAATGATTTGAATCGTGAGATGAAGTAGAATTTTCATAGATATCGGGTAAGACATAAAGTGAACCAATCATGTTATAGCAAACAAATTAGACGTGAAAATGTAATGGTACGTTTTGTCATGTTAAGGTTTATATCCATTTACTCATTCATTCACAATCTCTAAACCCTCAGTCGTTCTGCAGCATTGTTGACTAGGAATAGTCGCTGATTGACGTATATTACCATCAACTGACAAAAATACTACGTGCAAACTTTATATACATATATGACATATCTATCTATATATATATATATATATATATATATATATATTGATGCAGTGAATTTATAAGACTATGTTAAGGAATTTCACAAGCAAGAAATACTGCGAAGCTAACATTCATTTGTTTGTATACCCATGGTATGTAAAGGAATGCACCACACAAGAAATACCCGTGGAGTAATAAACTTTATTCATCCCTTGTCTAATACCCTTGTCAAAGAAAGCTCTCATTGGCCGTCACGAGTTGTTTCAAGAAAGTGTTCCCAGGTTGACGCCGCCTGATCCCTACTATGGATCAAAGACCAACGAAACATGCTGCACAGACTGTGTGTCATAGAGGGGCGAATTGTAAATCAACGGCGTGATTTAATAGGCAAAGGTCAGAGTCGAAAACAGCGTTCAACTAATCCTCTATCTTGAAGACCTTTCTCCCCTGCTTTCTTAAACCGAGCGCCCATAAACAGTTCAGCGAGAAATTAAATCATGCAAATGAAATTCTACGAGTAGGGGTCGTTTAAAAGCTGAATTACAACGCCATTCCTACTATTGACACGCGGTTTACGTCGCAAGATGGCGTCCTTCTCGCGTGTGCGCTACATACAGAAACGGCACGATCTCGGCTTCCGGTCTGTAGTTGCAGCTGTGTCGTGACGGTCGAGGTGGTTAGATCATGCAGGCTTGTTCCGAATGCCATTTCGATATTCTAGCTGCATTTGCTCATAGCTTTCATTGAGGTTACATAACACGGGGCTCAAGACGGGAGAGCAAACACCACGTACGTCTACCCTGGGTATAGAATGTTGAGGGGACGGGCCAGACGGGGTTGGCAACTCTTTCCTCATGTTGTACCCATAAAGAGAACTTGTGAAATGTCTCTGTTAAACAAGACCGGTATCATTGTCTTGATGTACAATCGGGAACATTTTAAAATATAAAAATCTGTGACAAAAAATAGGGACTTAATATCGGAATGTCTCTGTTGGACAACGACAGCGATAATTGCTTTTAAACACAACGGCGGAAACACAAAAAGATTATAGGAGCTATTGAAAAATTGGGTAAAACTTCAAAATATTTTCAGACAAATAACGACCACGTCCATTGTCTTAAGACGCAACAATGAGACATGAGTTAGAAAGTGGTAAAATTAGCGAAACCGTGAGGAATATTTTTGTCAAATGATAACATGTATTCTCAATTAAAAAAGAATGTCAAATGCAATATAAATAAAAGTTATGATCCATGATAACACATTTACTTCAAGTAAGACTAAAGATTCACATGCAAAATTAAGGTATCACAATGCTTTTTGACCTAGAAAGATGAAAAACGCCCTAACAGTGCCAATAGAATATTCACTAAAATATTCACTAAAATCGAAAATTCACTTTTAATGATATTAAAATAAAATCATAATAACAATGATAAATGGGATCCAATATATATATATATATATATATATATATATATATATATATATATATATATATATATATATATATATATATATATATATATAGTTAAAAGCGTTGATAAAAAAACAACAGCACACAACATTTTCTCCAATGTTGCGAAAATGTTGTGTGCTGTTGTTTTTTTATCAACGCTTTAAACTATGAAGACTGTACACTTGATTGAACTTTCACCTTAAATGTGTGTGTGTGTATGAATGAGAGGTTAGTTCAAAGAATCTTATATGGTGAAAGTGAATTGTTGAATGTCAAAATTGTTGTCTGATGCATAAGAATAAAATCAATACAAAAAATTGCTGTTGCTCTATATGGTTAGGCTTCAAGATCTTCTCGCTTGACTGAGAAAAATATAGTGAAATCATGAGAAAGAATTGAAAACGGTTAATTACCTGCACGTGTTAAAATACTTTGACACTGGTGCATTTAGCGTAACTATACTGATATAAGGTGAAACCACATTTGATCTGATCTTTACGTATAGCATTTCTCGTCAATATAGGAATCTGTTTGAAGCTATTGTCTGCAGTGTTTGAGCCCGGACCACAGGGAAGTATAAGATAAATGATCTAACATAGCAATAAGTGTAAAGTGCATCTACATATTTAGAACTTATGTATGGAATTTTATTCTTTGTGTTGTAAAGTTGTGCATACTTTCCCTCATTTCTGACAAGACTCGTCTTGGGTGATTGTCGAATTCTTTTCGAATGATTTCTAATATAATGTATACTGTCGCCAGAATTAAAAGCAACATCATATAAAGTCAATGATCCGTGTGGTAAATTTAAGTGCAAGAGTTACAGGAACATACCGTTGATCTGATGTAACATCACAATATATTAAAGCAACCAAGGATCGTTTTAGAAACCTTAGTTCAATTAATTTTTAGATGACTAACGAAGGCAATGAAGTTTAACGGAAACATTGCGTAAACTTCAAATAAAACGATGTTAAAGAGAAAATATTAAAACAAAGAAGACAGTTTTACTGCACATCATTGTTTTATTACTCGTTTAACCACGTCGGTACTTTTTGAACGTTCAACGTATGACGAGTTAATTCCAAAATGGCGTCTTTCCGCCTCATTGACCTTGACCCATTTAATGAGGCAGCGATCATTTGTTCAAATCAAACGGGTTATAACAGACAGTATGGTCATTGATGGCCACTACTGACCACTCGTAAAGTCCAGTCACCGTATGATTTGACCACCAATACAACAATTAAAATAAATGTCCCATCAAATAGAAAAACGTCTTTTCTTTGGGAAGCAAAAATATTGAACTCGTCGCCCTGACCAATGAAACAATTACGGTTAATGTTCCCTCAACTACAAAATACAGTATTGTTTGCATTGAAAGACAGTCCAAACGTCTAACCGATTAAGCGCTTGTGGTATGAATGCACTTTTGCGACTGGTCGTTTGGTAAGTAGTATTTTAAGTTGAATGACGTCATATACGGTGGATCAAAGAAGAGAATGTCACTAATGGGTTATAGCTCGTTGATCAAACGGTCCGGCTTTAAATCAAAAGCTTTAACACGAACCTTTAAAAATACTTAAAGGATCCTTTAACCTCAAGCAGTTTTTTTATATTTTTCTTTATGGAATTAGTACATTTTTCGATAGGTATTTTAGAATTGAATACAGTTTGAAGTGTTCTGTGCGCACGTATGAGTAATCTACATTCTACTTAACAAATTTAACTTTTATGATCGCTAACGATAACTGTATGTGCATACTTAGCTTTAGATTAAAATTTAGTCTATGAAACATTTTAATAATTTACTGTTCCTTCATCTATAATATTGTTTTCTTTGGGATCCTAATTTCATATGTATTCAGTCAATCTAGACTTGCTGAATGTGGACCTAGACTGTATTAAAGCTTCTTTTATATACACAGTCACGAAGAAGAAGAAAGAAGAAGAAGAAAATTTATTTGGACTTGAACAGATTTGTTCCTCGTCCACATTTCAATGGTGTACAGTCATGAACATAACAACACTTTCAATATTCGAATTATAGAGACTGGACATTGTATTGTGATTTGATTCTTACCTCATTAGACAATTTAATATACATCTATTTAGCTACTTTTAAGATTGTTGATTTATTTGAATCTTTAAATAGTGACACAAATTTATACATACTAGGTCTAACCCATAATATTGTTTAATATAAAGCATGAAGCAGGACTAACTTCGCTGACGAAAGTTGAATTCTATTGAAACAGAAGGGCATCTGGAAAACAACAAATGGAAGAACTGTAAACCCGTAAACACGCCGTATTTCCATCATCACATAAGTATATTTGAATAAGTAAAAGATTCTTTACTGTTATTGAATTTTTCTTGTGAATAAATCGCGACATCTGGTACTAGGTTTGATAGCAAAATGAATTAACTTTAGGTAAATCAAGAAATGTATGTTACAAAACAAGAAGTAGTTTCCAAAAGATGTGGAATTTATTAATTATATGACATAGTACATTATTGTTTCAGCAAGAATGTGAAACTATTAAATCAATAGCTTTGACATGTGCATGCATTGTCTATCAAATATCCAAGCTCTAAATAAAATCAGTTACAAGATGCTCCCATAAGAAAAAGCGATAAACAACACCTACACTTTCTCCAGTTTTCGATTCAATAAAGGTACACATTCATTTCCTTGCACATATAGTATCGAAATACTAATGCTGAAACAATTTGCTGATAGTTTTGTTAATTTGTTCAGTGTGCATTTCATACATACGTAATGAGTTGAGTCTCTCTTTTTAGCAATGAAGTGCCGCCATTTTGTCTCATTGACGCGTCTGACACTTGTTCTCGCGAATTCTCGCGCGATACGTTGCATACTAAGTCGTAATGTGCGCCATTGCTGAGTCTCATTAATTCTTTTCGGAAATCAAGGCGGCAGAAGACGCAATTCAAATATTTGATTTTCGTAACGTCGCGTGGCGTTCACTGTAGAGGCTTATATGCGGCGGTGTGGTGCGCAGAACCGGAAGTATTGCAAATAAGCGGCACATGAGGGGAATAAGAAATGAGCTTTAGAAAACCTAAAGCAATTTATTACAGTTTGACTTATGTTGCACTATTTGTAGTAAATGTAAATGTTAGATATGCACTTTAGACTGCATAAATAGAAACAATTAGTTAAAAATTGATCGTTTTTTTGTTATACCAGTACTAGTATGACACGCATTAACAATGAAGAACGTGATATTAAAGACCATGAATTAGTGCTTAAAGGAACAGTTCAATCCATGTATTTTATGGAAACGAAATGCATACAAGGAACAATTCCTGTGGATTCTTACCTTTTCTCCTATACTTATTGATAATTGATAATAACACATCCAATTATTTTAAAACATGTCACTTCGGGTGATGTTTTGATTGCCTAAGATTTGTTGATTTTTATATCAACATTTCGTGCCTTCTTCAAGGCATTTAAACAGAACAGGTCGATCCTATCTGTTGTGAGTGTACAACGAGAAAAATAAATTGGCCTTTAACAGGTGTATTTGAAAAGTTTTGGTATTTGAAAAGAGATTTTGTGTATTATTCCATGGAGTTTGTTTCTAATTTGGCACCTGCGGCCTCTATCGTCACCTGAACGAGGTTACTTTAAGGTTCGACTTCAACACGATCACCATGGTTGCCAATGTAAGTCAGCTTTTGACGTTTTGTTTATTATCTCAGCTATATCTCGGAGTCCATAGGGGTGACATATTCGATTTTAATCCGCCACATTCCGTGATTGATTATAACAAACGCTATTAGATAAACAGCCCTAGAGATAAATTACCGCCAGCCAATTAACATATGGGTGCGCACGCTGAACTGATAAAAGCCGCCATTTTGGAAATCCTGCACGTGTTCTGTTTATGATTGTAAACGTGCAGCTAGAGTTTTCCAATAATGAGTGTTTATTTAGCACTCTTGCCTCCACGCTGTATAAAGAAAATAAACACCATAGACAGATGATATGACGCTTTACCATCATACGTTTCATTGCCAGATAATCTCCAACCAGAAAGATTTAACCGAGACGAAAAAAACTCCTTGCAAAATATACCCCGATTTGAAATAATACATTGCATAAGCTAGGAATTGCATTTACATCATCGCCTTGTCAAAACCACATGCATAAATCCTTCTGAAGAACTAAAAAATGTTGTTCAGGTTTTTCAGATTTATGACAAGGGCCACGTGATTCGATACGCCCCTGACTGCCAGACATCTTCCATCGCCGCTAGGTGGCGTATTGCACGTGCAAAAATAAGTTCCGTTCGTCATGTTATTGACAGATGCGCAGTTGCACTAACGATTCACATCCGTCAAAATCGTCACTTGACACAAGTAGCAAAGCTTTTGTTTATTTCATAGTCAATGCTGATGTGGTGTTTGAATTTATTTCTCGACATGAAAACATAGGAGAGCCGCAGAGCGCAGCAATCGACATATGTTCGTAGACAGGAAAACAGTAGCGTTAAACCTTAGCTTCCTACGTATTCATTATTTCTTTCATTAACGTGGCATGACATCATAAATCCAATTTCTGAGTTTTTTAGATAATAACTTTATCAATTTGTCTTGACATATGTTTTGTTTTAAAAGGAGGAAGTATGACTGAAACAGTGTCGTTGTCTTTCCCCATTACATTTGAATAACAATGTATGCTTATTGGTTGTATTTAGAAAACATGATTCAAATATTGACAAATGTGACAAATTTCAAAAATTAAGTTGGTTTTGCGCACTGTGCATTTGCATAGAATAAACGGTATGGTTTTGAAGTGTTTGAAGGGCATTTGGAAAGTGAGGTATGATTCTTATTGTTAGTTGTTTCGTACAACTGATATACGGAAAGTTCAAACTTCGACATCTTTGATTCATGAAAACACTTCCTTCAATGTGTCTTTTACACGCATTTTTGAAAATCTTCTGAATACTACTGTAACTCTAATAAATTCAAATCCGTATTTGTCTCAGTATGACTCACACAGGTTGACACTTTTTTTTATAAATTTGAAGTGGAAATTTAAACACATATTTACTTTTATATCAAGGAGCAGCTGGCATGTTCGAAATGAAAAGTGAAGTATCGTTGAATAGGTTGATTAAACCAAGATGGCGCCAAAAAGGTCAGGGGTCAATGGAAGATAAGGAGAGTTGGTATTAAAGTGATAGCATGTTAGGACCAAAAACATTTAATATTTCCATCCGGCAGCACCTCTCAACAATCACCACTGTTTGTAAACTATTTAAATCCCTATCTCGTACCCTGAGATATATTTACATGTATACACTATCAACAGAGAGCGAGTAATTCATATCAATTCATTTCGTTATTTAAGCAGGTGCAGACATCAAGAGTCCGATAAGAATAAAGAGGTGTTCAAGTTTCCTCTATATTAAAAAAATTAATATTGATAGAAATTTCGAGATCTAAGCCTTTACATTTTCACCTGACTCAGTATTAGCAAAGAGTTTGAAGTTTTTGGGTTAGGTGTTTATTGAATAGTCATGAATACAAACCAGGTATAGTGGTAAAAGGGTTTAGAAAATACAGAATCTTCTAGTTTGATGTTTGTAGACGCGATGGCTGACTATTGAGAGAGTTACAATTCAAACGGAAACCACAAAACACTCCCACAGTCGTGAAAGGATTTCTGTAGGGTTCTACATCTTAAGAGCAAAGCTCACAAAACAAGTTTCGATATATCTCCTTCTCAACGTCGATTCTTCATAGAACTGAGAGAAAGACGCCTTTCTTCAAATTTATTTATGTAAAACAGGGTCTTAGCAAAATACGGCGTTAATAGGAGTAGCGGACATCTACAATCCTCTTCACAGAAATACAAACACCCCAGCAAAGATTTGCGCTCAATCGAGATATAGCTGACCTGATTGCGCGCATAAACAGCTAACCAGTTTACAAGAAACCAGGGAAAGTCTCTATGTTTTGCTTCATCGTCAACAACGGCTGTTAAAACATTGATGAAAAATACAAGATATTAGTTTAAACCGATGCATACTAGTTCAAAGTGTGTTGCTAACTTCATGACAGATGGTCTTTCGTAATACTGTACAACCATTCAAAAAAATATACTTCAAAGAGTTGTTGGTTCGCCTTGGTCCTTTAAACGGTAAGAACGAACACTGTGCTTAAACCAAATTCATCTAATACCCCCGTTTTTTTAATTCAATTTACATGATCATCGTAATTAACGTATCCAGTTTTTTTTGTTTTTTCGAATGGGCGATATCTTATTATTGGGTTATAACGCAGATATAATAATAGAAATATCCTTTCATATGTTATATATTCAAAAATCAGGACCATGTTATCCTTAAAAACATGTCCAAAAAGCGAAACAGCGTTTGAAACAGGAAAATAGCCGCTCACGGTGGGAAAGGACATATATGAAGTTAACAAAACCAAGAAATCCTATATCATGTCGAAATGATTATGGGTGTTTTATTTCTGAAAGCATTGTTAAGCGTATTTGTTTGTTTCATTTGAAAGAACAGTAGCGTATATTCCCTTTTGCCAGTACCAACCAGAACAACATTATCAATTAATCTTAGGTTAATCTTACTATCTCTTAACATTGTACTAAGGCAATTTAAGTGAATCAAGGTTGCCTTAGTGTTTCATGTTCCAAAGATCTCGTTTCTCGATGCTCTCTTATTGTTATGGTGGTCGTAGGAACCCTATTTTATCATGGTCCTAAGTTTATCTTAGTAAAATGACATGGGTCTCCTTTCACAACGTAACCTTAACTAAGGTTAACCTAAACTCCCCTGCTTTAACATTACACTAAGGTTACCTTAAGGACTTACGATCACCTTAAGGCTTTATGAAAGGAGGCCATGGTCTACTAAAGAGGGTTTGTACGCTTAATGATTTTTTCAGAAACGCGTACTACCGGAAAGTCAGGCCATGCTAACCATTTCCTAATCATTGTCATAATGACTGATGCATCATATTTTCTGTCATTATCGTTTTACAGATATTTCAATTTGGAAAATGATATGTATCTGCCAATGCTTATCGATCTTTATTCTTATGTTTAAGGAAAGGGATTTATGTGCACAACAAAGAATTGGCTCTTGTAGCTTAGATTTGTATATAAATTTTGGAAAGTGGTATGATCTGAAACGTTTAGATATGGAAACGTTTTCGAAATATGGTGTCCCATGCCGCGTTCTGAGATTATAGTTTCAATGATGTCCTTAACTATCAAAATTATTATGTAGAATATCAGATTATGAAACAATGAGACATCTAGAAATCATATTCCTGAATGCCAACTAACAACCAAAGTGCTGTTAAGTTATTCAAGAGAGGAAGAAATGTCTTATCAGCAGAAATATATTTCCTCATAATTTCTTTAAAAATAAGTATATAATTAAATTATAAGAGATTTGGATCAAGGTCATCAATTATCACGATAACGCGAATACATATCTTTTAACTCTACTAAACAATACGTCTGCGCATGCGCAACGTTGTTGAATGCGTCACAAAGGAGGGAGACAAATTCATCAAATGTCGGAAAATGAAGTTAGGTAAATAAACTGAACCTGAGATGGATAATTGTTTCCTGATGCGGGTCGTGGTATTCAGTCTGAAACCGACAGATCATGCGGGGAAATAAGGGCTGGAGAATAAAAGAGGGGCGTTGTCCGATTGTGTTCCTAGCGAAGTGACAAACACTTTGACAGTAGCCAGGAGCTCTTAAATACTGGTTATGTAAACTTATGGTAGATGTTGATATACGTTTTTTTCAGTATACTTATTGATTGTGATGCATGTATACAAGTGCTCTTGTTGTTGATTGTCATCGTCATCATAATTCTCGTCATTCCTCTTTGTCGTAACAATAGCACAACTATCACAATTTACTACCTTGTCATTGTATTCTGTTTATCACGATGATGATGATGATGATACTGATGTTGAGGAAGATGACGAAATAATGATTATTTGTATCTCCTTATCAAGGCATTTGGCTTCCTCTCAGTAAGTTGGTAGACAAGTGTGTACAAAATCATCATCATTATACTTGTCATAATTACCATGAATTGTCGTCATCATTGATGTCGTTTGATGATCAGCGAATTGCGTTTTTTAAATGATAAAAAAACCTATGATGAATATTTCGGCGACAGTAGACTTCAATTACATTACTGGAAAAAGTGTGTTTTTTCAAGGCCAGCAACCCAAAAGTGGTCAATTTGATCTTACGAGAGGTATTTATAGAATCTCTTCGTGATACACGTTTGTAACACAACGGTTGTAACGCCGATTTTCGATACAACCTCTGGGTTACGTATAACCGTGTTTGCTTCTAGTAAAGGTGGGTCAATCCCTTGGAAATTTTAATCATTTCAGGCAACTGAATACACAGTCTTTCTTATAGGCATCTTTATTGTAAATACTGGAGAGCAACCTCTCCTTTTATCCCCCTTCTTTTGAGCGTCCGATAAGGTAGGAGGTCTTTCACGGGGGGTCACAGTCCCTGCCCTTCTAATAGCCAGTTGTGGAGCAGGGTTACCTGAGATTGTGTCATATCCGTTGAAAAGACCCGGATGAAAGTTTTTAGGCAAATATGATGACCTTTGAACTTTGAAGGCGTACGTTTGTAGTGGTCACCCGATTACAAGATGGATGGAGCAGGGAATTTAAAGGATTTGTGCAGTAATGTGACAGTTAGTTGTTGCAGATTCTATCATTAGGCCTAGTTTGTAATACTTTACAAGATTGGAGGATTGGCTTTACATAAAGTAGCGATACTTCTTATAGAAATACATTTGCATCAAATATTGCATTTTTCTTCAAATGAATTTTTTTATTCAAAACATAAAGAACTTCTTGCATACGAACAAATAAAAAGCACTATTTTTTTATAAAAAAAACTAAAACCTGTTCGATTCACTGGAATTATTTGCAAAATATCATGACATTGAAGCCTACTTATTAACTTATCCACGACGACTGAGAGAAAAAAATACTTATTCATGTAATTAGATAAAGTTCATTGACATCAGTTAGAGGTACCTCACTCTGTTCTCGAAATTAGAGTTACTATGGAGAGAAACACACACTGTACGTGAGATACAGTTCAGGCTGGGTGGCATCGGATTGTCATACGTTGATACCGTATACCCTGAAATGAACCAAAGAATTTTGATGTAAAATGATGACAGCAGATTATCGTCTCTTCCATGAAATAAAGTAAATATTTCATAACTAGATTTCAATCCACACAACAAACTGAATTCTGGCACTTCCCACGACTTAAGAAATAACCTTTTTTAAAGAACTGTCGTACATTTCTTAGCTAGGAATGTTTGGTTCCCTAATGATTTATTAATGTAAAGAAGCGTAAAATCCGAGTTAACGTTACCCGTTTCATCTGCATCGGATCAATAAAAAGTTATACAAAACGTAAAATAAAATGGTCTTATTCGGGCAGTTTATGAAGACGTCTTATCAAAATGTTAACACAGGTCAAGTACAAAATAGGATACATTTTATCTTAAAACAAATTCGAAAAACGTGTATAAATGTAAGAATACCTTTGAGAATACTTCAATTTTCAGATGTATACAGAGTTTTCTGCTCTCGTTGAAATTTTAAAAACTTGCTATGGTGTCAATTGAGAATACTTCCTCCGTTATTGGACTCTTATCTAAAAATTGTAAACTAACACAGATTATGTCGCTTTCATAAAATGGAGATTATGACATTTTCAATGATAATCGGAAACAGCCATATAAATTATGAATTCAAAGTTGTGCATTCCGTTTACATAAATATAAGTTAGATACTTAACATTACCAATCCATAGCTTTCTTTGTGTCTGCTGTAAATAAATTTCTAAAATTACGTTTGATTCTTTGGCGTGCGCCATTGTCCGGTTTTCGATCACAAATCACGACGTTAACTAACCTCTATATTGTCAGTAAACTGATAAGCATTAAGGTGGTAAATTTGAGACAGAATCAATACTACTTCATTGATGGAATAACAGTCATTAAAAGTTTGGCTTATTTGACTACAACAACATAACACCTGCCAATTAAGCACCACGTTAAGCCAAAATAACATATTTTGACGAAGCGAAACGATGACATCTCAACTGAAATTGTCAGCATTCTTCGGACGCTTCACCAGCACCAGTCGTGTCACTGCTCTCACAATGACGCTTTAATGTTATCACTGACAATGCTAGTGAAACTTGTACTCATCTATTCGTGGAATGTTAATCTTGTAATCGCCATGTGAACATGGATATCTTATTTTAATCGGAAGATGAAGGTTCAGCACTTCACTGAGCATGTCCTTGAAATACCATTCTTATTTCAAATGGTAAGAACTCTTTTAGTCTGTCATCCAGACGCTATGGCAAAATATTAAAGGAGCCTTCTTAAGCCTAGAAAATTTTAACACGTTTAGTTGCCTCCGCCATAGCCTGAAATTAAGTATTGTACAGGACTCCTTTTTTAAAATATTTTTTCATACCAAATGTTTTGAAAACAAATTTTTTGGGGAAATCTTTTTTTCAGGGACTAAATGTAAGTCTCTTTATATATCAGAAATAAAATGGACTCAAATATAAAGATTTTAACTTTTCTCTGCAAATGAGGTTTAGAAATGACAGCAAAAAGATCTCATCTGCTTCTCAAAATACTACGTAAAAATTCACGTTATGAATTCCACATGATTGTACAATTTCAATGAAATCAATTAAAGTTCTATAGTTCATGAGTGAATAAAGCCTCTCTCTTTCTGTCTATGCTTGATTCCCTTTTCTTACAAGCAAAGCGACAGTGTTCCCTTAATAGCGTGACATTGTCATATGAAGTAGAACCTATAAACCTAAACAAATTAATTAAAGCTGTTTAATAAAGCTGTGATTGTGTATAACGATATCAAGTGGATTTCACAGTAACGAAAATACCGTAAGTAATACAATAAGGTAGGGTTCCATTCAAATTTTACCAAGTTATCATTCTCAGGCTTGTCACATTCAGAAGACGTGTATACAAATCAGACAGCAAATTTATCGATTCTATTTTATGTGTTCATGTATATAGAACTGCAAGTCAATATTTCGAAGTTGAAACTGAAAACTAATCTAAAGCATCAATAAGACCAAGTCTGTTTGCTGGTTACTGCGCTGACAGCAATCTAGCACCTCTGGTATTCAGATGAATCTTCTATAGTTTCCTATTTAACGTTCAGCACACTCTCTCATTTGATATTGGTGTTCTTTAAAGATGTCAGTAAATGTTCTTGATGAGGCGCGTTCATTACTCCTCGACACCTCTTTAAACCCCATAATTGCCTTCCCATGATTTACCTCGATTATTTTCAGCAACTAGCTAGCGACACAACATTTAGCAATACCCAGATGAGCCTAGCGTCTCCACGGTATAAATATGTTTGAGTAACCAGCCGGTTGCGATACGAGGGAAATCCGGTGAAGGCGATCAGTTGATTCATTGAGTCTCGGGGATGAGAGATGTAGCTGTGGACGGTTAAGAGTTATCTCCCACTCTGCATCACGAACTTGCTATGGGTAAGGTTTGTTGCTGCTGGTCAATATATTATAAATATACAAAAATAAGGGATAATGTATGAACATGGAAATTGCGATCTTAATTGATAGTAACTTCCAGGCAAGAAAATATCAATATTTAAGGATAATGTATGACGAAAAACGTCTTAAATCTGTTAATTTGACAGGAGTTAGGTAATTTCTGCCTGACGACTTGTCAAAACAGCATCAAGTCAAGCGAATAATTTGTTTTCACTCTGTATGCTATTGGATATGATAATTATCGTTAGCAATCACCGGTGTTGGCGTAATTTGATCCCCATGTAATGTGTAACTACCGTGTGAGGCAGGATTACCGGTGTACGAGCCATGTGAAATTCGATCTTCCCGGTAACCGCTTCGCCTTCAAGCGGCATTCAAGCTATACAATTACCCGGCCATAAAAGGTCTATAATATTTGTGATCGTTTTGCAATTTAACTCTATAATTGCACATATTACGTATGTAATATATGCGAATCTTTGGGCTGGTCGACATTTTACACTAAGCTCTTGATTCTGAGTCAGATTCTCCATAAAAGACCACCAGCAGATTTTGCATGTACCTGTTTGATACTCTTTTATATAGTCAGCCAATCAATTGATACACCGGTTTAATCAAAAAGTAGGTCTGATTTATGTTATTCAGTTACGAAATACAATATTTCCTCAAACGAGCCATGTTAAGCTGAAGATTAGGGGCTATTCCGATCTAATCTTGCTTTTCATTTCCATAATCTATCAGACGCGTCAGAAGACATTACGGGACGGATTTAACGTGGCAATAGATGGATTAGAAAAAAATAAGTTGATTTAGATATATTAAAATTCAATTTGTAGAAATGATTCACATACAATTTTTCAAAACTGATTTTTTGTTGTACTTTAAATCAGACTGTGAATGACATCGTAAGTATCTATCATAAAAAGCATGTAGTATACATGCATAATTTTCGTGTAATGTGTTGGTCCATCGTTTTTTTTTATAAAAAGCTCTTTAAATTTGATTTGTGCAAAAGACGAAAAAAATACCCTACTTACTAACCACTCACAGATCCAATATACCATTTACAAAAGATGAAGGGTGCAATATAGGCATCAGTTTTTGATATAGTTGATATTATGATGGCAATTACAATGATGTTTTGTTTATTCGCAAGTAAAATGTCTTCCATATAGGAAACCTTTACTTAATTTTCAAGTAAATATATTTTGACTTAAATATGAATAAATTGATAATTTACTGCCAGTTCAATATAAATTAGATTAATAACCTTTTCAATTTAATATATCTAAACAAATATATTTTGATTCACCGTAAAGGCCGTAACAAAAGAGAACAATCGGGATGTGCCAAATTGCAAAGGAAACGGTTCTTCGTATTAAAGTTAAAGAACACAAATGTTGTTCTTGGTTGTCGGCGATCTTCAAATTACATTTTATTTTCTAGACCTAATTTCCTTCAACGTAGGAGCCAATAATGTGAAAATCGCATGGTGCGAGCAATCAAGGGTAAATTTATCAAGAACTCTAATATTTGCAAAGAAATAGCAGATATTGAGCTGGGAAAGTTGTTTGATCAAAAGGAAAAATGAATTATCTCACACATTAAGTAATGAAACGAAAGTGTTTTACATGTACGATCCTTAAGTGTACGTCAAATGCATAATTTGTGCATATTTGAAGGGAGACATTACGAAACTTTGCCAGTGGTCAATCTAAGGAAACAATGTTATTGTCATGTGGTGTGCCATATACTTGTATTACCTACGAGGGCATTCTAATTGGTGTTCATATTTTTAATACGATGCCCTAGGTGAAAATATTACTTTTTCATTGTGACATCACGTCCATAACAATGCTTTGACGTCACAGCTTGCGTTGGGTTAAAAAAGCGGCAATACTTGGATGTTGATTCTTATTATATTTTCTTTGATTTCGCAACTTTAGTTATTATATATTATAGAATAATAATAATACAGAATATTATATCCGTGCTCAAGACAAACTATGTTTACGAAACTCGTGCCTCAATAAAAGTATCTCACTCGCTCTCGCGCGGGAAATACTATTATCTATGCCCTCGTGTTGTGCATTGTATGTCATGAACACCTATATATAATACTTATCATCTATTCATTTGCAGTATCCTTTCCTGCTGGAAGTGCTCGAGTACACACATTCGAGTACTTTGCATTCCATATGTCCTTCTGAAAATGATTAAAGTTACATGGACTTGGATAGTGTACCTTTAAATGTTGTAAATATGGAATGGTCATTGGCATAACTGCAAGACACTCGTTTCAAAAGGGATTTTTAAAATTATGAATTTGCATTTTTTATTAATTCTAATTTAATTTTGACGATCATTGTTGGCGATGAATAGCGTGAGAGAGAAGCAAAGTTGTTTCAAGCAAATCATTATATCTCGATGATGCGTATTTGTTTTGAAGAATTCTTTTCTTTTCTGTCTATGGAGACGTTTACAAATGACAAGAGACTTGTCGTTTTAAAAGATCTTTTTTGGAAACGACAATACCAGAAGCATTTAAACATCATTCAGTCCAATAGACTAAAAACCATATTTGTGAAGAAAAGCATTTGTTCGCATGACATTGCTACAGATCGTTAACGATTTCATTGTCTCCATCCAAAAAAACTTTTATGGTGTAAAATGCTACCCTGGTTTGTGGTTTTGTTTGTACGATTGTTTGATATCTAGTTGTTATGAAGATATTCTCGTATCCCTTGAATGATGGTATAACCGTCTGGTGTGAGATATACAAGGTATCGTCTGCTCCTTGCGTTTCTGCTCATTAGTGTCTGCCTGTGAATGTTTTCATCATCAAATCGTCCCGCACTGCCGACTTCTCGCTGACTTCTCACTGACTTCTCGCGGCTTCGCAAGAGGGAGCTCTACGTCGCTAGGGGGCGCTGTACGTTTCGCAGGTGTGAGCTGGAAGCATTTGTTTGGTTAGAGCGTTGCCTCTCTGATATGTGCATTTGATCAGCTAAATGAATCGATGTTACAGCTTCATGTGCACTGGCCGTGAAATTCCACTTCTTCTCTTTTCCAATTCTGGGCTAGGCACACGGAGAAACATTCAAGGGTTCCACCATATCGCTCCTTCTTCTCTCTCTGTCTGGCGCTTCACTCCGGGACTGGCGTCGCAGCGCAGAGAGAAGAGAAAACCACTCTCAGTAGAGGGCAGCACCGTCTCAGATGTTGCCAGGAGCATCCGACATCACCGTATGACGTCACTCCTGACGAGTTTAGAGGGTTTGTCGACTGAGGGACGGTCTGTTATTGCAGTTGGTGGGAAACTAGCTGACTTTCACACCTGTAACTGCCACAGCCGCTTGCAAATAAACTCAGCCAGGTTTGGATCAGTTTCGCCCATTTTGGAATCCCGACTTTGTTGAGAGCGCAGGAATGCTCATTTGCTTGTAATCTCGCCCAAGAAATGCGACTAAATGATTCCGTGTGCTTTATACAGTGCTTAATCGAGCGTCGTTAGTAATCATCAAGCACACGAAGGCGCCCTGGCTACGAATCATTGGCTTCTTCGGCTCTATCCCCCTTCTACTTTGTTGTGGTCCCGGTTGTAAAACTAACATCCTCTCCCAGATAAACAGCTGAAAATCCGAAACCGTCTCCAGGCTTTTCATTAAAGACCTTACAACATTGTCAACGGTTTTTGTTTCCTCACTTATCTTCCGTGCGAAAAGAATGGGAACTGTCTTGTCTTGCTCCCCGTCGTAACTTACTGCCCTTTAAGTTGGATGTTTTATTTTGGTAATGTAAAATAGCACTGTAATTCATTCAAGTGAAGCTTGTAGCCTTCACCAAATACAAAATATCTTAACAGAATTCTTTATTTACGTCTTATATAATTTTTTTAAAAATGAAGCCCAAGGTAGTTAACTCGCGTATTCAAAATCCATGAACAACAGTGTAGTATATCTACTTTCATTCAAATGTACATTTTTCTCTTTAACAAAAATGTTTTAAATGTTATTTCTTGAACAAAGCGTAAAAAGTTTGTTTTAAAAATTAACAAATTGTGTCAATGTTGGTTCATTGTATCATTGGTATTGATATATATTTAATGAAATAAGTGCAACTTTTTCCGTTCAGTATTTTGTCTCAGAAATGCAATTTTAAAACCAAATTCTCGTTAAGGATATCAGTTTATTATTCATTGGTAACTCGAGTCCGTATTTCTCACAGGAGTGCAAACATGTAGGCCAAAATTACATACCAACTTTTATATTTGATGAGAAATTTTGAAACATGAAGAATGGTGTAAAGTCCTGCGTTTGAACACCTGAGTCGATCTATCACCGATTGAGGACATTGGAATACCAAAATGTTGCCTAATGCCCTTTTAATATTTTATTTATATCAATGAATGGTTTCAATGTTTTTGGGCCTTAAATTTCAATGTGTAGTCAGAAAATGTAGAACAATATGCGATGACTTTAAATATAACATGATGATGGTGCAGGGTTATTGCTGGTAAATGATACATTCTGAAAGCTTTTAAAGGATCTCATATATGGCGTCCGGCGTTTTCTGGAATACTTGTTTTCACCCTTTTTTCAGATATGAATTTAAACATTTTGTACACAAACGAATTATTTCAATTTGACAAAAATCAAAAGATAATGATATTCTTTTTAGTTCCATGACTAAAACACCTAAATGAAGAAGGGGGTTGTTAACCATTTAAACTATTTAAGGTGAGACAAGGAGATGATGCTATCATGTGAATAAAATATCGAATTTCAAGCAAAAATGTGATATATTCATTTCAAACGGCAGATGGGGTGGCCATTTCGTGATTAGGAGGATGTAAAATGATATGTTAGTGTAATCATATACTCCCAGTGATATTGCTTGCAATGTAACTGTTGGTAGACCCCAATTAGTGGTTCATAGACCTATGCATATCTTCACTATTCTCATTCCCGATATATTAAATGTTACGTCATCTTGGTAAAGCGATATGTCATTTTAACGGAATTAAAGGGGCAGTAGCACGTTTTTTTTGGAAATTGTATTTCTTCAAATCTTCCCCAATAAACATTAGTTTATGCCATTCTAATCACTCAACCCGCTCATCTGTAGACGTAAAGGAAATAATCAAGTATCGAGCAAAAACCAAAAGGTATATATACACCTTTTAATCAATTGAAGAAATGGTTTCACATAGCTTAACTGATCATGGAACCTTCGTTTTCAGCTTCTTTTGATTAAAAAACCCATTCATCTTGCAACTGGAAACAATGATTTTCGTTTTCGTGAGATCAGCTTATTAATGTAAAAAAACGTGCTACAGCCCCTTCAAAACACCCTCTTTTTCTCTTTAACTGAATGTTTATTAAGTATTCACGAGTTTGTTTTGATACGAGCTATTTTCGGGCTTCTTGCAGGTTCCCCAAGCGGCAAACCACTGCAACATGAAGTACATGGAATATTTCACCCAATACAAACACCCATGCATAGATAGCCTTTTTCTTGTCGTAGGGCCCTATACTAATGTATCGCTAAAGAAAGCGATTTGTTCTGTAAAGAAAATATTCAAAGGCAACGTGTACATTCGAATTAAGTTAAGCTAACACGAATGATACTTAAATAATTGAGGCTTCTCGAATTATCACTTTTGAAGCGGCGTTAGTGATTGCTGAACTAACTTTATTTGAATGTAATCAGGCTTTTACGTTTCTAGACCGAGAAACGCTCGCATTAAAACAGAGGTTCGTTTAGGAATCTATGACGGAGCTACCTCTGTTGAGAGAGAATATCTTTGGAAAGGTTAACAAAGAAAACACGGTACAGTTTTAAAATCTTTGATTTCCATGGTTCCCTGATGTTATGATGTAAGTTGTAATATGTTGTTTTAAAAAGCCAATCAGATATTGAACAAATAAAACAATGCTATGTTTGGAATTCCACTTTTAACATTATTTCGGTTTCGTGTCCCTTGCAGCATTCAAACCCACAGTCTCAGAGTAGGTCGAGTGGGTAAGTCGTTTGTCAATACTGGCGATTGATGCCTGACTTTAAATGAATGGTGTGGATAAAGGAATAGGAATTTCGCAGAGACTGGGATCCAGTTTTAAAAGCGTCACGTTGCAAATGGAGAAAGAACATTTCACATGAAAATCAAAACACGCAACAAACAAATAAAACGACAGAAAGCATCACAATCTGTAAAGCCAATTAAAGTTGTTTTTGCTCAAATCTAAACGCTTACTTCAACTCAATTCTCCCTTGATTCCTTCACTATCAAAGCACCAAATACAAGGCAAGAACCTGGGTCTAGAAATATTTGGAATATCTGTCCGGTACTGCCACTGCGGTTATCCTTACAGTATGGTAAAACCTCGAATGTTTTAAAACGGACGCCATCTCAACAAATGGAATAATTCTAAACAAATGGAATAATTCCAAACAAATGGCAGAATTCTGCCAACATATGCTTCGGCTTAGCATATTACGTCGTTCAGGATAATCAAGACATTAAGGGGAGGTAACCGTAGTTGGAACGACTTCCGGTTTTGAAACCTCAGCGCACTGATAGAGGTTACATTCAATTGGTGTATTTTAGAATAGTCTATTGTTTCCTTTGGGAAATGTTTATTTTTCAAATTGTCAACGAACATTTTATTGTTTGAGATTTTAACTTTGTCAACCGTTTGACCTGGTATAATGGTTACGTTTGCAATTGACCACACACGTTTGGCGTTGTTCTGCAAAAGCTAGAGTCATGTATGGAGCAATGGCAGGACCATAATATATATCAAAGAGAAAATAGTTACTTATCTTACATTTCCGACAATGTCTAGTACTTTCAGACAGTCGTGGACTGTTCTCCCTTAAAAATTTTTGAAAACCAAAGTTTAAGAACGAAGACAGACCAATGAACCTCTGTTATCTCTTTATTTGTTTTTATCCTTTAAACTAGACCATCAATAATTTCATTTATGATAAAAAATATCCTACTTTAGCTGTAGAAGAATACCCAGTGTTGTGATACTACTAATCGTTAAATCCAAAGTAATGTATGGGTTCAAATCCTACAAGGAACTATTCTTGAAAAAATACAAGACTTTGTACCGTTTCAGAAAGGTTAATCCAAATACAACAATATCGATTTTAATAAAGGATTACAGAACAAGAACAGACAGATTAAGAAAATAATTTTCACGACAATCAGGGTAAGCAATGTCACTAAGTTGGCATATTTGGTGTTCCGTAGAGACAGTTTCTTGCACGACACCACTGGATTCAATATCCTGCGGTTTGTAATTCGACCCGGACAAGAACAAACCCTGTAGTACACATGTTTGAGAGGACTGCATATTTGCAGTATTCATTCTAGATACAGGTGTTATACGACCTTACTGAAACAGAACCGACTGGTGTTCTGTCACTGAATTAATTGACGTTATTAAGACAAAGGACTGACTGAGCATTGAAGATGATTCAAATCTGATAAATCCTTAAAATCATTCTAGTTTACTTCACCTTTTTATGAGAAATCGTGTTATTATATCAAGAATGAATATATCGAGAGAAAAGACAAGTTCCATTGATAATTAATCTCTTTATCGCCATGGTTTCCCTGTGGATAATAACCAAAACAGTCTGGTGACGTGCAAATATTGAAGATGTACGTTATTTTCATTATGACACTATTTTTTGTGGCAGGTAAAATCACTGACCTTTAGAAAATATTGTAAGATAAGTTAAAATAGATATACCACATACACTGTATGCATCGACTTTATCAGAGACCGCTTTTGAGCATTCCAATGCTAATCTTTCTTCTTACATCATCCATTCTGCTGCCAACATCTTTCTGTTTTTTTAAATATCAGGTATAAGTCAGAATTGTGAGGAGATTTTTCACGAAGATTGCTGACCGTTTCGTTATTTCTTGTAGATCATGCAGTAAATTTAGTTGCTCAGGAGCGCATGTGTCAGGCGTTGAGTCGGTGTTGGGTGTCCGTATCAGATCACCCGAGTTGAACAGGCCCAAGTCATGAAGATGTCAGGCACAGCACACCTGCTTCACAGCTGAAAGTACTCTGTCTTTTCCAGCGACCTTGAAGAAATAGAATTTTTTAAAATGTGAATTTTACGGGAATTAATTTTCATTCAACACCAGGATGGTAATGGTATGCATTTCATTCATTCACATATTTTAGATACTGGAAATCTTTACTTCGTTTAAATATACATTGTGAGAGATATATTTTTATATTCATAACATCTGTTTCATCGATAAATTGTTTTTTTATGTCATTGTATTGATATTATTTTAGTTAAATGATTACAAGAAGCTTTGTTTAGTATTTTCTTAGTAACAAGCTTTTATACGCAAATAACATTATGTACAGCACAAAATATATAAATTTTTAAAAAAAACACACCGAAAACAATCCGAAGAAACAATTACTGACCATGTCTATAAATTAATCTTTTTAAGATATTAACTTATAAACACACACTCTCCATCTGTTACATTACTTCCGACGGATGAAAACTACATGACCATTCGCAGCTCTCCAAGATAAAGTCATTATGCATATGTGTACCTATCGTGTCATAATTTCCCATAATGCCTCTGCGTCACATGCGACATCAAATAAGCTCGTGGAATGACAGTAACAGGCGCTCTGCACGAGCTAAACGTGCAGAATCGATCACCCGGATGTATTAAAGATAGGGACTGAGTAAAAACCGCTAACGACCTCCATGTGCAACGCAATATAGAAGATGATGTGGTACGGATTTCATCCACCATTACACGTTTTTGAGAAGTGCGTGAAACATATGTATGGACATAAGAAATGAGAGTTTTGTTTGAAAACAGAAGTTTGTTTGAAATTCAAAAACCTTTGTTGCAGTAACCGAATGCTGGTAAAAGCATGAAATTGTAGAAACACTTAATCCATTGGACCGCTTTTCTGAAAGTGTTATTATGTATTAAAAACTATGTACATAAAATTGTCAAAACATGTATCCAATTCAAGAAGGGCATTAAAACCGAGGCAATTAGGAAAGGTGTTTCTCGATCTAAGTATAGATTCAAGCTAGTATTTACCCACGCAAAACATGGTAGTTTTCTCACACACTGTAAACAAAGATTGCATCAAAATAACACTGTCATAGTTTTGTAACATTGCGCAATTGCATTGTCTTTGCATCATGGTCGATTGTCTAAAGTATTTTTTCTGAGGATGTCAGTCTTCGTTGTTGTACATGTCTTCTTTGTCATGAATCACGTGCTAGGCAAGAAAGGGGTATAATCTTATGATATATCAGTCAGTGGCGCGCGCCAGCCCTATATAAAAGTGCTCATAACAGGTAGATATTCTCTATGTGACTTATTGTTCGACATCAAAGATTCATTTACACTTGTTATTCAATGGCATTATGAATATTCAAATTATTTAAACTTTAATGTATAAAATTTAAAAACATAATGTTTAAATCTGTGTTTCAGATCATTTTCATTTTAAAAAAAGACATTTGGATCGACTGATTATCTTTTTTAAATGGGAGTGCATGAGAAGCATGTTTTATGTTGCTTTGGTAGGGTATAACGATGCTTTTGATAATTTTATTATCTATCTCCAAAGGCACTTTGGCACTTTATATTTTTTTGTTCATCAGTTTTTTCCCTTTTATTAAATGATAGTTTATTAGAGTATTAAAAACTTGGTTACTCATCGTAGAATATTTAGCTTATCAGACCTGAAAGGTCAGATTGGCTAATGGCACGGCCCGTCGTCCGTAAACGTTTCACATTTTCGACTACACAACAACTGCAACCCAAAGCTGAAATTTTGTGGGGATGTACCTTGCACCTAGGTGATCTAATTGTTCTTTTGGGACTGTTTAATGCACTGATACTGGCAAATTTTGATGATGTATTTCACCTGGACAGCTTAAGGGTGTGTATCTTAGTCTGTAACATCAACAAAATAAAAGCCATGGCTCTATTTCTATCAAATGCGGTAGGGAAATGGATTCATGTTGCTTAACTAAACACCATACATTCGTTATAGGACTTTTTCTCTTTGTCTAGTGATTAATAACATTTTCCCTTGTCGATCATGTTATTTCCTTAAGAAAACGCGTCACAGTACCTTTAAATGTCACATTTTATTATCAAGGAATTTATTCAAGGACATCAGACGATTCGTTTTTTCAAGCATTTTATGTGACCAATGTCAATCTTAAGTTATGGTTTGTTTGAAATCAGTTCAAAAGATATGCCATTGAATGGCAATACATGAAGCGTGGAACATGTCGCATATGTATCTTTAGACGAACCATCTGCAAAATTGTAACAAAACATTAACCATCATAAAGCATGGCTCAAACATTTCAAAATAGTCATGGCTCCACGAAATAACTTTAAAGAAATCATTCTAAAGAATTTCCTCAATAAACAAGTCAAAGACGTTTTGAAGATCCAAAACACTGGCAATAAATAACCTATTATTTGAAAGAAAGATATATTTCAAAACATTAAAATAACAAGATATGTCTTTTGAAAAAGACTTCAAGCCTAATTGCATTCGTGTCCCACTTTGTACGCATGCGTGTGCATGCGCAGAATGCTTTGACAAACGATTAGAAACTTCACGGGTCACCTAACGTGTGCAATGTCGCGGTTTGGATGGGTCGAAAGAGCCGTACATGAAAGTTTCACTGAAATCAGCCAATGAGAGTAGCCTATATGATTGATTTGCATGTGGTAGAGGTAGCTGAGAGGAACCAACGTGCAGTCAGATGAATTGATGACCTGTTCTTGTAAACACTTTGCTACCCTTTGCTACAGGATACGCTCAATTAAACCTGAATATGTTTATGACGCCTTATGCCTAAAATCGTCTATATATCATCAGGCATCAAATGAAGGGCGGGAAGAATGTTTTGAGACCTTTTTTAATTAAGGGGCAATAATTTTACAAAGTAAATATATAACTTAGTTTCGTTTTGAATAAAGAATGTTTTCATTGTAGAAATATATATGAAAAAATACAAATGAAATAAAACGTCAAAATAATGAATTGAACATCCATGAACGTCAAATATGTGTGAAACCGATTCAAAGAGAAGAGACGTTGTAATATTATTTGTTGATGAATAATGTTTTCATTCAACAAATATGTCTATGAAATAAAGAATAAACGACTACAAACGAAGATAACTCGCCGCAAATAGCAGTTGTATGCCACCTCTAGATCACTGAAGTCGTATGTACCCATCTTTTAAGGAAACATCGCAAAACGTTGACACATAAAACGGTGGTTTAGAAAATGAAGGGGTAATCTTTTTATCTAGCTATAGAAGCATCATCTAAATTAGAATTCCATTAAAGAAAGGAAAATACTTTTTATGACGAGGCGATCGGAGATTGAATAGCATTATATATAGTGTATCAAATGGACAATCCTTCTTCAAAGGTATCCAATTGATCTTGCAGACAAAAAATATATTGAATAGTATGTGTACTAATATCATAACCGAATCGTAAAGATAAGCATAGTCACTCGAAATGCAAATCCATAAATAGCCCATTTGTAAAATTATCAGTCAAGGATAGAAGAACTCTTTCGTTAATGACATGAATTATGAAATTGTAAATCATAAAACCAAAAATAAAGTATATGAACAAGACCTTTTGAAAATTAAGTTAAGATTTGCATTAAAGTGCATTTCTCTAAAGTTACTTTTTATATTTAAAAATCATCTTTTTTAAGATTTGTTTCCGACAAACTGAATATCAGTCCGGAGGGACGTTGGCTATCTGAATAAGTCCATGTTACACTTACCCATTACCCTAAACCGAATATGCTCAAATTGGTACAATGTTATATGATATTATAAATGGATTCTTCCCGATTCATTATTCACCATAAAAGTACACGTTTATCTAATGCATATATATTACCGAAGCCATAATGTTGTTATAAGTTGTTTTTCTTTGAAAATAAACAGTTTCAATACGAAATCCATCCTGATACAATCTTGATATCAGAGCTGTCAAACCGGAAATGGAACGTAAATTTCCCACAATGCAATACCAATAGTTATAACGTTTCCATACGGGCGACACTGTGAACACGTGCACAAGCAAATCCTTCCCTATGAATTCAAGCTATTATGCGTTTCCTCTTTAATTGAACATATGGAAACAGCATTACATTTTGAAAGTTTCAAATGTAATTTGACAACTTTTTTTCTTCAACTAATTGGATGACAAATGACAGAATAAAATGAGTGAAACCCAAACAATGGGTCTGTCTATTAGTGCAGTCTCACAGTTGTATAATCGCAGAAAACCCCAGGGAGTTAGAGAAATAAACAACCAATCTTTGTGACATTTCCTTTAAATAATGAGTGAACAAGTGATGATCACGTGGCAACAGTCCCGCAGATACTTCCGGTATTTGCATGAGAGAATTAATTTTAATTGATTTGTATGTCCAATTCATGAAATTATTTATGCATGAAAATAGTATGATTATCAAGTTATAACTTATCATTTATTATCTAAATTAAATAGAATTTGAATCTAAATGACGTTTTTTCATGAATCAGGAAAACCAACAGGAAATGCGCAAAACCAAGGGGAGAAACTAATAGAATTTGAATGAAACATTGATTCCAAAATGCTTGCAGTGTTTGAAATGAGTGATCATGTTTCTGTCAACCGATTCTATGATTACAGGAATCTTCCAAGAGACAACCATGATTTTTAAATATGTCATTTCATTTTGGCTTGTCAGAAAACAAATTGAGTTTATGTTCCTTCAGAAGATCTGGCATATTCGTCTAAAATGTCAAATACATGACGATGTATAGTTTTCAAAGAAATTCTAACAAGACTATTCATGTGTAGTCTTGCTTCAAGACTGTGTATATTTAGGACCTTTAATACAGCCTAGGTCCACATTCAGCAAATCTAGATTGACTGAATACACATATGACATTAGGAGCCCAAAGAAAATAATATTATTGATGAAGGAACATTTAATAATAAAAGAATTTCATAGACTAAATTTTGGTCTAATTCATGAGCTGAAGCCGAAATCGCATGGAACATTCACATAATAACAAAAACCCTTCAAATTCTAAAAACTCAAATTTGACCAATGTCCGCTTTAGATAAGATTCCAAAATTACGCCTGGTCAATTAAAGCACGTTATTCCCGGTTTTCGACCAAATCGAAATCTTATACGTTTATATTTGACTTTATGGAATAGTTTGCATAAAAATTATACTTCAGCAACAGTTTGTACTCGATAATAAGACACCATTGATAAAGTTTTGTAACGGCGACGCCAACAATTTCAGGAGTGTCTCTTTAAAAGATGCGAAGGGACGCAACTCTCTGATTTGACAAGGTTTCCCGCTGGAGACCATTGTATACATATCGTATGGCATTTGGTGTTTTTACTTAACTTTATGTACAAAACCTGTGGGTTAATTAGACAATCGTGAAGTACCAAACATGGTTGCAACGAAGAACAGTTTACTATCGCCTACTTTTAGATATGTTTTCAGGAACTTTCTGAATAAAAACGACCGTCTTCAGGGAAGTAAAGGTTTCAAAATATAGCTTCTAGCGGTAAACAATTTTCCTCTGCACCGTGTAGAGAAAGACAACAGGACGAGTTCATACTTCATTATAGGCACTTTTTGAAATTTTTTATACTTTAATCAGACTGTTTTCAGGAGTGCAATATACATGTGAGCATGTGATCCTCTCCGTCATTGTATCGGGTTATAATGCAATTCTAACTATGCTTTTGATAAAAACATGTTGTTTACAATCCGAAAACGAGTTTCAGCTTTCAAATTTTGAAATCTAGTTCCGCGGTGGTTTGTTCTAGACGTGTTATTACGTCATGCATTGGTCTAGAATAGGGTATTCATTTCTAAGGATGATAGCATCTAGCATAACCATACTAAAATTTGAATAGCATCACAAGTGATAGAATTTAAAACATTAAAACGGTTGTTATGATGTTCCATTTGGTAGACACCAATATTCTTCTGATCTCATTCGCCTTCTCAAATTTACCTATCTGAAAAACGTTTAGAAGAATTCGGTCGTATATTAGAGACGATGTACAGCGCGTATTACAACAGAATTCAACGTCTAGCTGGTGATACACATATAGCATGATCTATGCAAGTAAATGGGCGTGGCCATGGCCAATTACAAAACCACGCCTCTAAATGAAACCCCACCCCCTTGTGCGATCTACTGTGCAGGTGATTGTACAGCAGCGTATATAAAATGGTAAGATGGTAGAGCGCCCGTCTTGAATAGGGGAGCGGTCTCGTATGTTGGACATATGGATATTACTCACACTAATTCAGCTCATTAATTCATCTGATGACCACGTGTTGAATATGTTTTATTTATCAAATATGTGCGATTCTAGGTTTGTCTAAATTAGTTTACTATTTCAAACGCTAATTGGTTGAAAATGTCGGATGATTAATCTGTAATGGACAGTATTGCTAACAGTGAGTGGATTTGATTAAATTCACACATGTTTTGCGCACATGTATGTATTTAATAGGTAGATTATCAAATCCATTTTTCTTTGATTGATTTTTTGCTCAGCTAGATATCATCATTCAGATTCGACTAAATCATGTTGTTGTGGGTTTTTTTTTGAAAATTTAAAGGGGTAATAACGCACTTTTTGAATTTTTTTATTTTTCTTAAATTTTAACATAGTATATCTCAAATGTGTTATCTTTAGATGGTAAAAAACTTGATTAAATGTTGTTTTTGTTGTTGTTGTTTTAAATTAAAAACGGGTAGTGTAACGTATTTTAAAAAATTTAATTATTTTACATCTGAGCAAAAAAAAAAGCATTAGTTCTTTAAAGCGTCAAACAACTCACTGCTCGATCCGATTAGTAGTGATGAAAGAAAATATCAAATAAGCAAAAAACTTCTTGCGGCCTTTTCGTGTGAGCACAGCATAGCTTAACTGATCATGCTACTGTACGTTCGATTCGAACTACTTCTTTTGATTAAAAATGTTTTTCTTGCAATTGTTAACATTTATTTTGTTTTCGGGATATCACTTTATTTATCCGAAAACGTGCTACTGCCCCATTAACTGCAGTACGAGCGCACCCATATTCTCAATAACGGGTCCAGGAAGTTACCTATCCTGAATAAGAAATTCAACAGTCTTCATTATCACAATAACTGCATGTTAATTGTTCAGGTATGACTCACGGTTAAGTTTTCTCACATTTTAAACCATTCTCTGTTTCCTCCTAATTAATCTTAATGATCTCTTTAGCAAAATAGCAATTAAAATTAGAAAATAAACAAAAAGAATTTGCTTAAATGAATAATAACCTTTCATTTCATATGAATTATCTTGACAGTAAAAATCTAATCTCATATATAAAGTATCAATGTTTTAATGAAAAATATGATCTTTCCTTTCAACGCCTTTTTAAGTATGTTCTTCATTTTGATAGTATACCAAAATGACACATGATATCTCCATTTAATGTTAACAATCAGCAATAAGAGAAGACTAAGATTGGATTGTCTTTCCAAATGAAAATGTAGATCGTAAAACTATAGTGATGAGAATATAAGTTTAAGCATCTTATAGGAATTAATGATAGATCATAACCAGGAGAAGCATATTTATTAAGATTAAATGAAGCTTAACATTTTACGTGTCAATATGTTACTTTAGCCTGCTACCGTCCTTCTTGAATATGCATGATCATACCGAACTAAATATCACATTCCAGAATCAGATTCTGATGCTTTTGATTCTATATATAACATTCCATTAATTCATTTTATTGAAATTTTACTCAATGTGTTGATTTGAAAATTCAACCCTTCCGCGTTGTTTTTGTTTTTAGTCGACAAAATAAAGAGGAATACCACAATATTTATATGTCAAAAAAGTATGGATAATTATAACTAATATAGATTTTAGTGCTCTGGTATTGAAAATTGTGCTGAGATTTCATTTTTGTTTAGTATGAATTACTTACTGATCATTCCATTTTCTTATACTAACGATGTCATTTTTTTATGAATGATTTCAATGTCGTTTTTGCACACACAACTTTTTAAAAATTTGACAAATATTCACATATATGTATATAATGAACCGTTCCCTTGTGCGTGTCTGTATGTAACTATACCTTGCATACATGTCCCCATTTCCTTACCTTGATTAGACATGACTGTCCCGCACATGATATATACGACATTCCATCGCGTTGGTTCGTGACTATAATGTCTCCTCATTCCATTTCTGTAAATTTTACTACACTCCAAAATCGTTTCGAAATTGTTTTGTTATTTCGGATGATTGAACATGTTCGCATTGATCAGTTGGTGTAGTGGAAAATAATCATGTACATTATTTTTCTTCTAACGTTTTCGTACTTGCAATAAAAATAATCAAAATATTCCATGATCTTCACTGGCCTCTGAATAAATCGACCCCCCTCCTTATCCGCCCCCCCCCCCCCCCCCAAACACATTACCGCCTTATACACGGTCATTTAAGGTAAATCACCAGAATGTTTTTATCATATTTATATTATCAAACAATAATCTAGGCGATTATTTTCTTAAAACATTGGATTACATTCTTTTTGACATTATAATGAACGCAGTCAATTTACTAGCTGAAATCAATGTAGTCATGTGGCAACATTCCTAGTTCTAGTTCACAAGGAGAGATGGGGACAAGAAATTAATTTGAAAATACTGTGTAATAATAGTCTGTATGTCAAATCCCCCAATAATGATAATGATAATAATATTAATGAGACAATTAAAAAAAATTCTAATTTGTTAATTTTTAGTGTTGTCTATGCTTTTGTATGCGTATGATATGCAGATCAATATCAAAACGAATGACATGTATAACATTATAGATGGGTAAGTTAAATGTTAATTTCAAATATAAATTAAATATGGCTAACGTCACAACTAGTTATTGGAGTGTAAGTTTGGTTGAACTTGAGTTCCGTTATTTGTAATTTGGAAAATTGATCAACGAATGCCTAATTAAGTTAATCTAACATTAGGTTTCTAAAGCGTTTATGACGGGTAATTCAACGAAAAACACTTTGATAAAAAGCTATAACAATTGCAATTATTTTCAAAAAAAATATTCTCATTTATTCATTGGTGATCCCTTAATTACATCTGACGTCCCGATTCTATAGGTTATTAAGTTAATTTAGTCGCATTTGCCTTAGTCCTCTTCGTTTCTGATTCATCCTTGCTAAGATAAACACTTCCATTCATGGAGGAATTATGCCGCATCAACAGCGCCTGTTTCACTGGGGAATCTTTATAAAGGAAAATCTTTGCTGTTAGATTAGATACAGCTCGTTAATATCCTATTGATAATAACAAAGAATATTTTCAAAGAAATGTTGACTTGTCCGTGTCATTTTAATGATAAATTGTAATTAAGATAACTACATTTGCTTTTAATGAAGGTAATTAGCATTTAGGAGCGGAAGACAATTTTCGGTTTGTTGTTTGTTGTTTACATTCACTTTCATGCACTTTGAGATGACGAAATACTGTATAAAGAGGAAATTTGATTCTTTGTGACTATATCTAATCGTTATGAACTAAACAAGGTGCTAACATTTTCATTATTCAGATTTCTTTACTGTTCCGATTTTGTGGATTCAAATAAAAATAGAAATTATACCTACACATGTAAGCCGAAATAGACATGGAAGTTGGTTTTAATCAAATTAACAACAATGCAATCCTCTGTACAGAAATATGTAAGGTTTGGCTTACTTTGCCGGTTTCTATCAACTATTTCATTCTTTTAAAGGCACTGAAGTCTTTAAGTTAAACTTCCTGAAAAACTCTGTGAACGGATGAGCATAATCAAAGCTATTGTGTATTTTACAATAACATCCATGTAACATCAACAGACTCAATACATTTCAGGAATAAGATTGCAATATTTCAAATCAATGTCAGTTATACCATGCATCTACCATCAATGTTCAGTCACTTAGAAATACCGAAAGAAAATAAATTGCCATTTTTCCTCCTTTGCAATATAAACTAAGATAATATACTTCGTCTCTGCAATCGCTGACTCAAAGTACATATTCATTGTCATGAATGTGCACTTACATGACCCGTAGAGGTCAAGTCACGCTATTCCCTTTATTCTGTCTATTCTTTTTGTAGAATCAGGTGGAAAGTAAAATCAAATCCTTGAAGCCAGACTCATAGGGAATTCAAAATCAACTCAAATACAACTTTTCACCGAAAACCACGTTTCGATGTCGTAAGGTACAGTGGCTCGGTGGGCCCAGTAACTTCTCGAATGCTTGCGAAGACTGTGTTTGGGGGATGTTTACGATTGCTAGGTAATCGCAATAAGTGTTGTGTGGTCACCAAGAGCTATTGCACCAGTAACAGGGTCCGATCTGAAGAATTAGCAAGCTTTTCCCGATGCTAAAAACATTTTAGGGAAAGAATTCTTTTTTTTTACATTTTTTTCATATCGTCGCCGCCAATACATTATATAGCATTCACATCCAAAAAAGCAGCAACACCACGTTTCATAATTGTCAGTGAGTGCGTCAGGACGAGTCAGTGCTTATTTTGACTGACCATATGAAAATTCTCCGGTTTTGAAGGGAGTTGGTAATTTGTCATATGAAAGGGGCCATTTGTCGCCATGTTTGTTCGCGAAATGTCTCGCTAAACAACACAAGGAATGCCCTCACGGTTTGACCTGTGAAATACAGACAAGCGACAGTTGACCGTTAGACCAGAGGAGAGCAGAACGAGAGCATGACGGTGTGTCCGACATGATTGAGAACATCACACTGCCACCTAACAGTTGGAGAGGAAATGTCACCCACGTAACATCCGGGTGTCGACACGAGAAAAAATAACTTTGGAATCCTTGTCTAGTTTGAGCGAGAGTGGGGAATGTACTACTCGAACGGTAAATTGAGTCTTAGAATTTAGAATTAGATGGATTTGGGAGAAGAAAATGACAGGAGAGTGTTAGTGACGGACGCAGAGTAATCAGTGACTTAAAGTTAGGAGATGGTTAATGCCGCCATCTTGGATAATTGTCGTGTATTACTAAAATTGAGATTGAGAAAGAAATCGGATTTATTTTGTCGGAAATGGTTCTATTTCAAGTGAAAGAATGCTGTAATTTTCGTAATCCACAAAATGACACCGTCTGTGTTTTCTGACCCAAAACTTAACATTGACTTCCGTCCTTCCATGTTTTACACGGTTCGAGTTCAATTTGTGAAAAATAGTGGGTTTTTTTCAAGTAAATGCCTCGGATTAGAAATATTTTGACGCAACAAAAACGGTTGAAAGGCAGTAGCAATTTAAGAATGAAACAAGAATTCTAACTTGAAAGATCAAAATTCTGTTACAAAAAATTCTAAAAAAGTCATTTGAATTTTCTAATTTAAGAAGAAGAAAAGAATTTACCTCAGTAATTTGAAACCCAGATTTTCAAATCATTAAAGAAACCCAGCAACATTGCACAGGTTTTGTATCATTCTAACTTTCCACGTTCGTCTGCTAAATGTTTATAGAAAATGGTAGTATTTGATCTGAAACCCAATAGGGTTGTTTCGAGATCTAAGACGGAGAGGAAGAAAATTAAACATGGCGGATTGAGGGTTCGGTACCAATATAGCAGCTTTGCTTATTTTGATAAAAGTGAGTGAAAGCTCTAATAATTTACATCTGCTTTTTTCCATTTCCAAAAACGTTGGATTTTTTTATCATTAACGATGTAGATTGTGTTTTCAGATGAGGCCTGTTTGAGGTCGTCTGCTTTTCCAAAGGTATCGCACGTGCAGAGTTTCCCGCCATATATACATTTGTAATCAATCGGTCTCGTTAGGCGTCATGAAATACCTATTGGAAACGAATGAGAAACTAATAAGCCAAATTGCTCCAATTTGATCAGCAATAAGCTTCGAGCGCTTTCGCAGACGTCAGGTGTGTTTTGACATTAAACCTTAGAGGAGACCATTTTGAAAATTCGAAGAAGTAATATTGTTTTTTGACACGAACTAGAGCATAATTTGTTGAGCTAACCATTTTCTGAAAATCCGCCGCAGAAGAGCTGTTCATAGACGTCTGTCTGTTCTTCGCGCCATTGTGAATCTTCACAGTCTCATGGTTTCAATTAAATTTGATTTTTGATAAACATCTTATTAAAGTCACGGCACGTAATATTCCAAGCATCGACTCTCCTATAAAACATTGTCCTTTTTAAATGCATCCCTTCAATTCATTTCACACCTACCCTAATTAATCCTGCTCCATGAAAATAGGAGTCCCTTGTACAGTCTATGTCCTTACACCCCTTGGGAAGTTTTTTCCTTTGTTTTATTTGAAGGTTATATGCCATAACCACCATGTGCGGAGGTTGGTTATCTCATAACTACCATAGTCGGGTATGAGTGAGTACATGAGCTGAGGTTTAACATGTTTTTTAACAACATTTCAGATATTAAACACCTGTCCGTTATGAGATGTTCAACGTGTACAAACAAATTGACTTGTAAAATTTTGAAATTTTCAACAAGCCAGAAATTTAACATTTATAAAGGGCGTAACTGGGATTCGAAGCCGGGACCTCTGTATTGTCAAGCAACACCTCTACCTCTTGAGCTAAGGAGGATCCATGTCAGCTGAGGTACTTTTTGTTGTGTCATGTCTACACTGATTTCCCCCTGTATATATATAATAATATGTAATAGGTTTTGTATATTTTTAATGTAAATGGGCTAGTTTTTAGCTTTAAAATCTAAAGCAGGCGGGTATTGTAAATATTTTATGTGACTCGTTCGGTCAGAAAACAGAAAGCCGCAAAGTGTTAAAGTAGAACGTTTATAAATGCAATATATATGAATAATTAAGTTTAAAATTATTTTACGAATGTTCCGCGGGAGTGTAAGCCAAATAATGACCTGATTGCCTCGCGTTATGGCAATAAACTCGGCTCGGACTACGCCCTCGCGAGTTTATTTGCCATAACCGTTCGACACCAGGTCATTATTTACTACTTATTCAGGCAGTCTAGATTTTATTGAAACAACACGACCAAGATAATAACAGGAAGAGCGTTTTATTGTTCAAAAACACATTTGATAGATTAACTTTTAGTTTAATATCTTAACCATCCATAAAATATTCATCAATTCCTAGTCTCTAAAAAGAAAAATCTTTTCTCAAATACATCGATGTCAATTAGATAGATTCAAGCATTCAAAGAGAAGGTTTCCTTGAGATCTATTCAAGACTACACATATATCATACATGAATTGTCATATTTAATAAATTCATGCTTTCAATGTAAAAGTCACCCTTGAGATGTGTTCAAGATTGGCCAGATGTATACTGAAAGCTAATTCATCTTTGAGCATGCTCCCAATATCCAACCATGACAAATTTGCAGGTGTTCACTCGTAAAAAGGTGTTAACAAAGCCGTGTGTCGTAAAAGGAAGGGTACGACAGCCTTCTGTATATAAACGAGGGAACGACACTAAGGACACATGTTCTATTGTACCTGAAGGGTTGGTCACATTCTAAGTAATAAAATTGTAAGATAATGACACGCGGGATTGGCTTAGTGCTATCTCTTTTAAACGTTCAGAAGCGTTGCAGAGTGTCAGTTTGATTCTACGATATGTCCTTTAAGGTGATTCTAATGCTCGTGTTATAAAATATGGATCATGACATTATGAATTATAAGGGAGTCATATAGATATTGTTGATATTTCTATATGACTAGTGATTTTTCATTGAGAAAGGTTCAGAAAGGTTAACGTTTTCTCAAATGATGTAAAACCCTGCTTCCTATTGATTTCTAGTCCTGCTTCATGACTGTGTATATAAAGGAGCCTTTAATACAGTCTAGTTCCTCATACAGCAAGTCTAGATTGACTGAATACACAGTAGCCCAAAAAAATAAATTATGGATGAACGAACATTTAATTATTAAAAATTTTCATAGACTAAATTTTAATCTAATTGATTTCCTTAAGCTGTTGTTATTGCAAATTGTATAAAATATTGACCATGATATTGTGAATCATTTAGAAGAGATAAATTAAACTGGAAATAATTATGAATTAATTGTTTATTTGTTTAATGACTTAACGGTAGTTTAGTGCTTTTTCACAAAGAAGGTTCTGAATTCTTATGAGATATTTGGTTCATAATGATCCGATAAAGTCAAGTCAGACACAGAAACAAATATATTGACATGTTAATTGTAAAGATCTATACACTATTATCGCTCATAGCGTCCTTTCTCCTTTCTGTGATACTGTCGTGTTGTTTTCATTCCACGGAGAAGTTGATTGGATAGTTTAAGGGTCAAATACAATTCATGCCCTAATCAATAAACAGAAGTTATTTGAAATGTTTTATTATGATTTGGTATGTTGAACTTAAACAATATCCTTTGTCAGTATGTCCGGAATGAGTTGTGCTTTTACAGATCGAATTATTATTAATTGTTTGTGCCATGGGTAAATGATTACATTCCTGAAACAGGTACAAATGCTGTGATTGTTTCTATGGAGCAAATATGCGTGGTCAGCAATCGGTCAGTGCATGGGTGTAAGGTCATTGCTGGATATTAGTACGTGAAAAGTCAATACCATTCATTGTTGAATAGAAAGGGTTATAAAACTCCGCCCTGACTGATACCAAACCCCGTTTCCTATTTCCGTTACACCTGCCGTTATTCATGTGATCAAGGAGTAAAATACTTTCTGTTGGTCAGAATTAATCGTGTCACGTGACCTCTTAATTGGCTGGCCATCCGTGACGAGGTAAAGGTGTATCGGATTAAGAGGACCAATAAATACAGCTGTCAAAGCATTGGCACCGCAGGTGCGGGGTTACATGAGAAACGTCCAGCAATAACCACGGACTCTGATCACCTTCGCTCTCAAGTGTATCCTCGACAAACTCTCGAGAAGCGACGAGGAATGTCGAGAGTGCTCGAGGTTTGGTTTCCAGGGAGAAAGTGATTGGGGTAGAGATTACAGCTCCGGCCAATGAGAACAAGTGGTCACTTCATGATGAATAAAGGTGGCAACAAGGTCCTATTGGCTTGTTTGGAGAGGTATTAACGTGATGAGCCGATTGCGAGCTTTGTGTTGAGGTCTCAGCAACTATCAGAGGTGTTGGACTTCAAACAAGCCGATAAGTTGATCCAGGTATCGCTCGCTTAATTAAACGAGGGCAAATATAGATTGAGTAATACCTGTCCCTCTAGAAAAGTCCTTGTTGTAGGGATTGTGTTCAGTGGCAGTGAACGGAGTTGATACTATTAACTGTATTCAGAAGTTTATAGGAACAATGCCAGAGAATATTCACACTACTTAGTAGGGTGGTTGGTTAGGCAGGTTATTAGGCTGATATTATTGATAAGGATGTTATAAAGATATTTAGGTTATTTGGGTGCATGTACAAGATTTTGTATTTAAGTCAAACGAAATCACAACTCCTTTATTGTTTGTCACAATGTTCCTGTATTCAAAATGATGGGTTTTTTTACCTTTGTCAGGTGAATGCTATATGCTATAGGCACTGTAACATTGTCCTCTGTAAAATTTTCTATGTATAACAGTATAAAAAGACACCGATAGAGGATACTAAACGACCTTTATTACTTGACCTCAGTAAGCAAGCATGATTGTCGAAAGTGTACTGAACGAAACATTTACGCGACTTTGGCCGCCATTGTGACGGCGGTGCTAACATTGTGACGTCACTACCACACAATATTATGAGGTAATACGTGCAGTGGTATTACACTAGTTTAATATCGCCGTATAAATATTACACTGCAGTATCTTACACGGGCGAGTAATAAATGAATTAATGACACACTGCTTTATAACGTTGGCAATTTCATTAGCTATTGATGTTTTTAAAAAAATATTTCAAGCCATTTACCAAACATACAATTACATTTTAATGAAATGGTTTGATTTCCATACCTTTCAAAATAATTAACTCAATAGCAAATATATCATATTTTTGCATATCGAAAAGCTCAGAGTCAGGAAAAGTTGTAATTTCAAATTATTTGTTTTCGTTCTTAAAAGCTCATTTACAAGGAAATAACATTTAGATTAAAGTTGTATTTGATATGACAGAAACGAATTTCGAAAATCATACTAACTCCAATGGACAAAAATATACTCCTATAGGTGTACAATACATACGAAATTCAACCAAAATGGTAACAAACCTACAGCAGTTTTCTCATACGTGATACTGTATGTAAAAGCAGGGTTAAAATCGTTGTGAAGGGTTAACGAAACACTTGAAGGACTGAAAAGCGAGACAAATGAACACAGCAGAGTTCGTTAAAGAAGTTTGGTAAACAGAATCGGGCGAGGTGTTATCATACACAACAGTGTTGCAATCAGAAGGTTTGAGTCCAGTAATTGAGTTGTATTTGCCAAGCTCTAGATACTCGAGCGGGTATTGTCACACATAATGTGCGACCTGGGTGGTATGCAAAGACATGCCTTTAGAATTTTTTTGGGATTGTGGTATGCTGTTTTTGTTTTTAACGAAAAGGATTTGCTCCTTTTGATTACTCGTCATTTAACAGCAAAATATAATTTAAAAATCATCATAATGAAACATTTATTATTGATACCGTTAATTCCATCCAGGAATTCAAGTGGAATTTGGAGGGATGGGGAGTTTGAAATATGCAGTTGACTACAAGGTTTCTTATCGTTATTCGTCTCAATAGTTTTAACAATTAAACAATTTTTTCAAAAGTCCAAACAGAAGACTCAATACCATCTCATCTCGACATTCCATCTGACCTTGGTCAAACTCCTCTATGTAAATTCTATTTATAAAGAATGGATAAGGAAATATGCTGTTTATTACTCTAAATTTCACGTAAAAAATTGTTGTTAATTCAGTATTCATTTTGGCAATGGTACTGTTTTAAATGTCTAAATATGAGAACTGTGTTTGATGAGAGGAAGACGAATTTTGTGTTTCTCGTCGATGAACTCCGTATAGTTGGTTCGAGATCATCAGCTAACTCAGCGTAAATGTATTTGCAGAGCTCCTACAAAACCCTGATATTCATCACAGCAAAAGCCTCCTATTGCTCTATATATAACCAGCCAATGAAATGACTTGCGTCTGGGAATAGCGGCACAACCAGGATGACGGAACCTATCATTTCGAAATATGTGCTTCAAAGACATTTCATTGGCTAAAAAATAAAATACTAAATATACTATGAATAACACCTATGAATAACCAACTGTCAGTGATACGAGGCATTTGGCCAAAAAACAGGGTATTGTAGGTATTCTGCGATTTTAAATACTCTGACGCAGAAGGTTTCCCCGAAACCGATATTTTCACAAATTTCTCATCCACGAGTGAAAGCATGTTATTCTTCTTGGCTTGATTACATATGCCACGGATTCGCCAAGAAGTTTCCATTATTCTATCCAAAAATATTATAAGTGTTATTCATTAGTAAGTAGAATTGACACTTATGTAACTGCATGAAATGAGTTGTAAATGCTACAATTCATCCTTGAAAATATGTAATACGATAGTAAAGTAAACCGAAGGAAATCTAAAATGTGACAAACCGTGGTTCAGTAACAAATTTTGTTAGTTGTTGCATTAACGATTAAGGACTTAACGTAAACTCTGTATGTAAGCCATTTAGTTACCCAATCGGATTAGAGCATATATAACTGCAAGCCTGTCGCTGATAGTTTGACATTCATAGCAATCTCCCAAACAGCAAGTAGACATACATTACAACCAAATACTTCTTTAGATATTTTAAATAAACTGTAATATTTTATTTCATTATTGTCACCAAAAAGTAAATGACGCTATAGATCATTATAACAATTGGTCGCCATTGAATTTGAAATCCATTTTGAAATCCTGTTACGTCTCAACCCATGTCAAGGGCATCACTTTGGGAGCTTAGGATTTTAGCGAACCCAGTGACACTAATTCACTGAAATGAATGGTTTTTATTCTAGTGTGCATGCTACAAAAGTGGTTTAAGACAGCAACATGACACTAGAATGGATATAAGTATTTGCACCTCTTTGTTGACGCTTGCGTTAAAAATAAGTAATTCGCAAACAAGTGGAACACGTTTTGTTAATCTTCTTGAAGGATGAAGGAAATACTCTTAAAACAAGGACGGAGATAAGAGAAATGTTTTGAAAAAATATTTCTTTAATTGTTGATTCATTCAAGATCGTAATTAAAACCAGACAAATTTTTGAGGTATTTATCAATGATAATGAGGACTGATTTAATACAGAATATTTCTGAGATGTCAACAAAACAAGTACTGTTAAAATAGTCTGTTCAATTTACAATTAGAAGAAATATTTTGATTAAATAGTCCTATAGTTGCACAACGTTCGGCGAAATTAAACCATGATATTAGATACATGATTACATAAAAGAATACACACAACATCATTTGACGTCATATTTGTTAAATATTTGAATTCCATATGTCAGATATCAACTAAATTAAACCTTAATTCACTATTTTCTCAAATGTTTGCCGAATTAGAACCCATAAAGCATCACCAAACAATATATTCGTCCAATATGTTTAGATTACATGTATTTATATCTTATGTCAGCATTTGAAGTTACAACACTTCCAAAATAATTTGATCCATAAACATTATGTTCAATTCAGAGAACAAAAATCATCAACAACAAAATGTATTTAATCAATATGATAATGTTTTGCAGTATTACCATTAAACCAATTATCAATGTTCACTAAATATATCGGAAAATACAAACGTACATTTAAAAATCACAGCTAAATCATTCAATATTATTGTTTGAAAAATGTATGATGCATGCGCATAAATTGACTTTATATCCTATGAGCAACTAATTTCACACCAGTAGCTTAACATTGTTCAACAACACTTGTGGAGAAAGCAGCCCTGAGGGATTGAAAGGGCGCTTCAATGAACTCTTTAAACCACTACAACAAAACACAACAAATAATTTTCACCTAAAATCATTATTAGCCGTTATATGATATCCTCTAGAACAGGATTTGTAATGTTGAAAAGGCTGAAATTCTAATTATCGCTGAGTTTATTATTATGAGATGCCATTCTTTCTGTATATGACAGAAATTTAAGTATTTTCCTTGTATTGTCTTCTTATTCGTACTGAATCAAGGTAAGCAATGACAGAGGAGCCTTGTTTAAATGCATAGAAATTTCTCAAGCATCTTCTGTATCATGAAATACCACATCCTGCTACATCATGTCTGCATCCGTAGAGCTTCCACAACACCCTGATATCTTTCAGGCGAAAGGTATGGTACCGCGTCATGAATAAGCAACCTATGAAATGACTTGCGTCAAGCAGTAGCGGAACCGCCCGGATGACATGACCGTGGAGTTAGAGAAATATGCATCTTAACTCTTTGCATAACGAAATTGCCTGAAAGAATACGTGACAAAGATACGTATAACTAGCCGTCAGGGACACATGGCATTTGGCTTCATAGACAACAGGGTAATGTAGGAGCATTGTTGATACAAATACGAAAATATAGTGGGATGAGAATACTATTGATAGTGGAATACAAGGGAATTGTCAATGTCAAATATGCAAAGATACGCAACAATAAAACATTTTCATCGATGCAGAGCAATGCAAAATTTACAATGATGCATGCAAATACGAATGAAATTTTAGTGATTGATGCAAATTCATTTCAACGTATCAAGGAAATGCTCGATAACGAAAGTCGACATATTGCTAATTAAGGGAACTCATGGCATAAAGGAAAATGGGAATGAGGTGATGATAATAAATGTTGTGTCATAAAATTGACATAATGATACGTAGAAGTAAAACGAGATTTTATTAATTTGGAAAATAACTTCCAACCTTTTTGATACGGTTATGACACAAACATCACAAATCATTCCATTTTTTTATAACCTCTATAAAACATGCTTTTTTCGATAAAATATAACATTGAGGTAATGCCAAAAAAATATCTCAAGCAATCTCAGGGTCTGGTATATTGTCATTATAACCTATTCCTTCAATTCATTACAAATGAAATTATAACCTTTCAATTCAAGAAACTTACATTTTAATCCATCGCTAAAACAGTATAAAAAAACATTGATCCTTGGTGGTCCAGGACACAACCCATGAACATCACAAAAAATTTGACCAACTACAATCCCAATCAGAGATTTGATAATCTTTAATGTAACCTTTATATCACCAGTTAAAGGTTTTTGGAAGGTTTGACAAGCTTACAACTCATAAAACATCACCAAGTTTTTCAAACACACCAACTTCGTTTCATGTCGTTTCAACCCTCTGCACAAGACGTTAATCTGCTATCAGATTCAACAGCTTTCATCTAAGTAGAAGTCATTTGCAGTGGATTTGGCGAAAACTGGGACTTCAATTCCGAACTATTTTGAATGATAACAGAACTAGTTTGGTCTCGAAGAGCAGACTGTTTTCCTAGCGACTGGTTGTTATTGTAGCTGTTGACTAGAGGTGTCTATTGGAGTGCCGCGTCACCGAGCAATTACCGTAACGTTTGCATAACCCTGAGTTGATGAACACATTTACAGTAGGCAAAGATGATAAGATATATTTCCCTGCATTAACGAAAAATATTTTTTTAAATATAAGTGATTTTCTCTGTCAGAAAATAGTTCAGGTTTCGCGATTTGTATTTATGTTGGAACTGTAGTGTTTGCATTTATGAGATGAATTTCAAATAAAGGCTTCGTTGGAAAGTTTGAAATATTTTTGGTTGTGTTGATAAACAATGCATTAATAAGATAAGTTCTTGGGATGAAGATAGTGCTAATTCAATTGATGTTTTGCCTAGTAATATAAATTATACGCTTGATTAAAAGGTTGATCCATATGTATATTATTTTACAGATAAGTTGTTTCAACAACAATGACTTGCTAAATGCAAACTGAGAAAACTGTATTAAGAAAGACATACTTTTTTTGCAAGCAACTTTTTTCACAGTTTGATTGAGAAATACGATCTTGTGATATGATTGGTTACCAAGACGTAAACTCATTTATTAAAGCCTTGGATGTGTTGCGGTTTTATTTAAAGATGAATGGTATATATTTTCACATTGAGTTATACAATTTATTCGAAAAATAAGGAAAATGTGACATTCACTATACTTCCAATTTTTTTTAAAGGTTTGCAGATGACGTTCACCATATGGAGTAGCTTCGTCGTCTCACTTGATCACGATCAGTTTGCAACGTCATCCTATAGTTTCATGACGTCAACCACGATGTGATTAATTTAAAGAAGTAGTAGAACGTTTTTTTTCAAAGATCTTTTCTTCAATTTCACCTATAAATTAGTTTTTCCAAATGTATTATTTTCAGAGGGTCAAATCATCTCATCAATCAACCCGATCATCCGTAGTCGTAGAGGATGTAATAGTCTAGTATCAAACAAAGACCACTGGCGGTCATTTTTGTGTGAACACCTTATATTCATTTTAAATAGGGAAATGGGTTCGCATAGCTTAACCGACCAGTCTTTTGATCAATAAAAATTGTCTTGCAATTGGAAACATTTATTTTCGCTTTCGTGAGGTAACTTTATTTGTCTAGAAGCGTGCTACTGCCTCATTCAATTGGTAATCAACTGAATCAACATTATCCAGCGTAAATGTGGAGTGTGGAATAGATGTTTGAATATTCAAAATCAAATATAAAAAGTCTCAATTCAAAGTTCAAGGTGTGTCCCAACAAATAGTTAATACCAAGAGTACGGGTGTTAAAAAGGATAATGACGTTTTAATATCTTGCACTGTAGTCACAAACATCAATACAAACATCTTGCCGAAATTCGTTTCGGACTGCAATAGGCATTCTCATTACGGATGTTCGGACATTACACCTTGACACGTACATCAATACAAACATTTTGGCGAAACTCTTTTCGGACTGCAATAGGCATTCTCATTACGGATGTTCGGACATTACACCTTGACACGTACATCAATACAAACATTTTGGCGAAACTCTTTTCGGACTGCAATAGGCATTCTCATTACGGATGTTCGGACATTACATCTTGACACGTACGTCAATACAAACATTTTGGCGAAACTCTTTTCGGACTGCAATAGGCATTCACATTACGGATGTTCGGACATTACTCCTTGACACGTACGTCAATACAAACATTTTGGCGAAACTCTTTTCAGACTACAATAGGCATTCTCATTACGGATGTTCGGACGTTACACCTTGACACGTACATCAATACAAACATTTTGGCGAATCTCTTTTCGGACTACAATAGGCATTCTCATTACGGATGTTCGGACATTACACCTTGACACGTACATCAATACAAACATTTTGGCGAAACTCTTTTCGGACTACAATAGGCATTCTCATTACGGATGTTCGGACGTTACACCTTGACACGTACATCAATACAAACATTTTGGCGAAACTCTTTTCGGACTACAATAGGCATTCTCATTACGGATGTTCGGACATTAGTTACTTATATACTTACTGTCTTGAAGACTAACTTCCACCAAACACTAAATGTATTCTCCAACACAAACCTTCCTTCAATTTGAGATAATCAAAAGAGTGCATAGGGATGATCTCTGATAAAGCCTGCTTAAGCAAAATCTCTTTGTCACAATGGTCATGAAAATTAGAAATATATGGAAATAATTGAACGGCAAAATAGCTCCTGTTTGGTGAGTGTAACGTGGAAAAGGTTGAGATTTTAAACACAAATGAACTTAAAATGTATGCAAGTATAGGTTTCTAGATTCAGATCAATTTTGTGTCAATAAATCGGTTACTAAAATTTTTATTTTTGGGACCAGAAAAACACGATACAAAGTTTCAATTATGTAGAATAGAGGGGAGTCGTTTTACACAAAGATTTTCATTGTAGAATGTCAGCAGGAGACGTACAAGAAATGAAATACGAGTAAGGACTTAGATCCAGTCTAGATGACCATGCTGCCCGGCCTGTGGCTGAGTCACTCTGGCTCAGGACTTGTAAAAAACGGATTGATAGTAGCATCGACGGATAGAATGGGAACATTAAAACATTTAGCAAATATTGACAACAAATCACGTCCAGAACAATTTTCGACCTCATTTTCCTCACGATAGTTGTTGAATTGACTAGCCTGGGGCCGTTGAGCTAATGGCGATTGAATGACTTCGGACCAGAAGCCCTTCAGAGTGCTGTTTCAACAGCGCGAACCATGTCGTTGCGTTTTGAAACCTTTTCATACGTCAGAGGTCCCCGATGGCAAATCATTCTCGATGGAGTGTCTTGTTGAGTTATTCAGCCAATTGTACAAGTCATATCAAAGCAATAGAAAAGCCAAAGTTTTTTCTAGAGAGATCGTTGGCTTTTCCAATCGGAACATGCTTCGAGTGATTATTTAAGTCAATTGAAGTGCGGAGGGGAAATATCAATTTCGTTCCATAGAGTTTCCTGTTGATAAAACTTTCATCGAATGGCTTTCATATCGATTTTAATTTACTCGCTCGGAGAGAGCTGAAATTAGGATTAACCCGAAATCATTTGAGGCCAAGGCCCGAGTGGTCGAGAAGGGTCTAAGAGGGAATAAAAGGGACAGAAGAGTGGTTTAGGGGGATTGAAAGGGGGACGCGAAGAGAGGGGTTAAGGGGAAGTGATTTTGAATCATAAACAGTCATGAACTGTGTTACTCCTTTCATAATTGAGTTTTTCTACAGCATGAATTACACGACTTTCCATATCTCATAAATCGATTGGTCATTTATGAGTTTTTTCCCTGACAGAATCGCTTTTGCATAATTGGGTGACCTTTCTGAAAAGCCGTTGAATGTTTAGTTTGGTAACCTTTTTACGAAATATAGGATTTTATGTTAACACATATTGTTAAAGGTCTACTTTCGGTTTTTCGATTGATAATTTTTAACGATGAATTGTTTTTATTAATTGTCTATTTCATTCCATTGATTGTATCACTTAAAGAAAAATAGGAATTTTACACCTAACAATATTAAGTCTAGTTATTATTGACATGATTCACAGTCGTTGCCTCAACAAAGTAAGGCTTTGAAGATACAGTTTTCAAAAAACAATTCCCCAAAAAAATACCATTTGAAAAACTCAAGAACAATAGTCTATTGCAACCTATCATTGCGATAGGAAAAAACTATTTTGACCAACTATTGCGATTGTAATTGCGAATGCTATTGCGATTGCTATTGCGATTGCTATTTCGATTGCTATTTCGATTTCTATTCCGATTTCTATTGCGATTGCTGTTGCGATAGTTTAAGATAAAACCGTTTCAGCTGTGACTCCAAAAGATTTTATAAGGAACACCTAATTGATGAAACAGAGTTGAGCCATTTTACATAGTTACAACCAGGTCTCCACTCTAAAACACAATTTATATCTTGAGCTATTTAGAAGTGAAATAAATTTAGATAAATATGCTTGATATTCTTGTGGCAGTCATCATAAAAATATTCCAATCGATGAAAAACTACCCTTTCGATACTTCTTAAAGTTAAAATTATTAGTGATGAATATATAGTGTTCTCATGTTCGATGCATTGTAACGCCCCTTCTTGATTTAAGAAGTTATATTTAAATAGAGTTGGAGTAAAACCAGATTGTATGGATTGTCAACGTCTTTACTATAATGAGTACGACGTTCTGGTGTATCGCTTGCTCGGTAACGGAAGAATCTCGATGGACACGTCGTTTTCATGAAAATTAAGAAGCAGACTATCCAAAATCTCCTCGTTCCTCGTTATCACTTCTTATTGTCATCATCATCGCCATTGTCATCATCGACATCATCAGTGGTCAAGTATACACATAGAAATACTGATTTAGTTTGAAAAGAAAAGTGGAAAAATATCTGAGATGCATGTTTACAATGAAATAGAGAAGGGAAAGTTGGCATACAAATTGGTACAACCGCTTCAAACATGTACCTTTCTTCAGACGTATAATTGTCTGCGTCGTCAATGACATCATCAACGGTATCGTATATAAAAAAAGAAAACTATCATTATTATCTAAATACTTCGATATAACACATCACCTAACATAAACCGTAAACCATATTCTCTTTCGAAACACTTGTATCAATCTATTCATTTTAGCTTTTTAGTTGTTGATATCAAATATCAATATGTTTATTATTTCATTGTAATATATGTGTTAAATAAACGCCGGTTATGAAATACGACACGTGATATCATAACGCTTTGTTCAAAGATGTCTTTTTAAAAAACCAACATCAAGAATGGTTAATCAGTCTGCTAGAATGTCATTATCTCAGGTTCTAAACCTTGGGACTTTCATGATCAAGCCGCTCCTGAAAATTAATTTCAGTTGGTTAAAACATGGTTCACGCTTCATTAATATTCCTCTTGCTCGTCTTTTTTAATACTTGTTAATAACAGACGAAAACAACAAAGGAAACGAACAAACGTGGTTGAATAATTTTCATGAAAAAGGTTTGAACAGTTGCCCAACCGTTAGATTTGAAAGCTATTGTTAGGTTGGCAAGAATTAATCAACTTCGGGCATATGACAAAACTGATTAGAAACTGAATGCTTGGTTTAATTCGGAGTCACAACTATGAATATGAAACGCAACGTTCAATAAGCCTGTAGTTTTATTAAAAAATGTTTTTAAAAAACCGAACAAAGAAGTGTCGATTATTTCAGAGCATTTTGTGATATCTGTTAATTTCCGGAACGTCCATGATTCCATATATATTAATTTTTGAATACCATTTTTAAAAAAACTATCATAATTTTGATTTGATTTGATTTGATAAAGCTTTGAAATATGCTTGTTTATATTATTAAATTTTCAGTGAATGTGTGTTTGAGATGGTAAGATATCAATGGTTGTTGCTCAAGAAGTAATCGCTGTCAAAGGAAGATTTTCGTTACAACCTGCGTATTCCCTGTTGTGTGTCCTTTGCTTTTTATTAAAAAAATATTCTTTACCATTACTTAAAAGTAAGATTTCGATTTAAAGAAGCTAGATTTAATAAATATCTAAGGATAACGCTCACATGTCTGAACTTTTAGCATTCAGACAAACTTCCAAACTCTAAAACAATATATCACTTTTACAATCCCGAATACTGCCTCAAACGGTGTAATATTGGTAATGACCCTAATGGACCTCCATAACTCTTCAAGTTCCGCGAATGAAATGTCGCTCATAAAGAACCGTCTTAATGTTGGTGATTTGATATGCGCATTGCTGAATTTGGCCCAGGGTAACAACTTCTGTTTGCTAATAACATACGTGTGTCAATGTCGTAATTAAAAACGATATTGGACTGGCACTGCTCCCCCCTCCCCCTCCCCCCTCCATGTGTTAGATGATTCACCTCTAGGATATATGAAAATGAAACATACCAATATTGATACTATCTTGATGTTGATTTTATACGCACTTTGGATCGGAGGGGAATTGTAAGTACTTTTCTTTGTTAAAACTAATTTACACGCATCACCACAGCCCCAGCCTGAGGTTTATTCAATTTGTGTAAGTTTATTTTTGCCTAAGATAGTTTGATTTTTAACATCCAAAAACACTGAAAAGAAAGTTTAGGTTTTAAAAACTTCCTTTTTAGAAAGGCACATTGTCACTTCTAAACAAAATGTATGAGAATTTCTTTTCAGAGACTACATATCAGTAAAGGCTGTAAACTTTAATTAAAGTCGCTCAAATGATGTCATGGAAAGGGGGAGCAGATGTGATAGCGTTCTTTAAACCATGGAGATAGTTAATTGCACATGGAAATGCATTTGACCTCGGGTCAAGCCATTTTGCCTTCAGATCAAACTCGCCGATTGTGATCTAATCTTAGCGTGACAGAACGGCATGTAGGATTGCAATGTGCCCGCTTACTAAGACCGCCCTGTCAAGAAAGCCTTTCGTTTGATGAAAGAGATATCTGGGATTAAAAACTTGAGCGGAGGAATATGAGCTGCACAGATTTGATAGAGCAATTCTTCTGCTCCAGACGAAGAACTCACTAAAATCTCTTCCTACGCGCCGTAAAATAGTCCATTTTTCGTTGTTTACAGCCACGCGATTAATTCTTCTGTTTCAGATTGTGTGCTTGGAAAACTTCCATCGACATGTTCGTAAAAGTATTAGGTAATCAAACTTTTATAAAGGCTCTAAAAGCACTCTTCTTAACCGAGGATAGGTTTGTTCGAAAATTACTTTCATTAAATCAGTGAAATATATAAGTTGTATGTACATTAGTAATGGAGTTAATCTAATTGTCCTTTATCTATGTACTGCGGTATTGGTTACTATCTTTGTTCTTAGTAAATTGAGAAAACTAAACGATCCCCATTTGATGCCAGTTTTGTGAAGAGTAAAAGTATTGTTGCAAAGATTCATAAAATTTACATCAAACGAAAGGCGTGTTGGTATTTCGCAGATTATTTTTCGATATTATTTATGTAAAACTGCAATTTGCAAATTGCAGTTTTGCTAAGATAACAGGTACGCTAATGATGCAACAGACTATTGCGACCATAGCGCTTCCTTTAAAATGTCGAATCGTAATAATTATTATTTCGAGTCAATCGAAACAATTGGTGTTTGTTCAAGCTTTATATGTGATAATCTTGCATCAAATACGTATTAGAGGTCATAATGGTTACAAAACTATGAAAAAAATAATAAACGATGAAAAGGCCAATGTTTTTCTTATCCTGGAGAATATGCGTCTTTACGGGTTGTCGTCAGACCGTGCGGAGAGGAAAGCATAGAGTTGGTATCCCGGTAGAGGCTATATCTTGAAACTTTCTCTCCTCGAGACACGGTGTATTTTTATAAAGTTGTCACCCAGAGAGAGGAATTTACTACCTTCCCGAAGTGGATTTCACCCTTTCCAAAACATAATGTAGACGTCAATAGATATTGTAGACACTGACCAAGAGATGCTAATAGATGCGTTCTGCGCACATCGACATTAGAAGTTGATATACCGATTTAAAAAGAGAATCAAAATTAATATCAAAATCAATAAATATAACATGATATCTAAAAGAATGTGCTCGTCGCCCAAATTGGAACTAGAACTGATCGGGTAACAATTCTTTGAACAGCATTTACAAGTGATGTACATAGGTACATAGGAAAGACAGGATTTTCTGGAAACAACTTTTTTATTGTGCATATCGTAGCGAATTTCACAATAAAGAAGTTGTTATCCAGAAAATCTTGTCTTTCTGTTCGAGTAACCTACGTCATGAGTCTAACTCGAATGGCTATTCCTAGTTTCCAACCCATATTCTTCAACAATAAATAAGTCAAATAATGCTGCAACACCTGAATTTTCAATGACTTTTGTGATGAAAACTGGGACCTAACTCTTATTGAAGGGTTTGTTTCAGGTGAACAATGTCCAAGATACAAAGCGACACTCTCCAGTAATGGTGCAGTTTATCAATTCGAACTAACTGTAGATGTGTGGTAAACAAGTAAAAATGGTAATCATCTTCATCTTGCTACATCAGCGTATTTGTCTCCGCCTGAACCATCTTTGATTTCATTCCAATGCTATGGTAAACAGAATCCTTATTCTCTACTAATATTTACATGTCTAAGTGTATAAGAATAATCAACAAGATGCGAGGAATTACGGTTTATCTGTCCTGAGTGGATTATTGTTATAAATTCCGAGCTTTAGCGAGGAATTTATCACAATAATTCACGAGGGACAGATAAACCGTAATTCCGAGCTTCGAGTTGGTTATTCTTTTTCTTACCCAAGTCAAATCTCATGATATTTACGGTACTTTTGGAAAATACCTTCGTGAAGGCAAGTTGCAAGTAAACTGTCTTTGTATTCATGCGCCACGAACAACGATTATGTCATGGCGCAGTTAAATGTAGTCTCTGCAATTATCTACATGTTTGTGGATCATACATTAACCAAGACAATCCTAGATGAACGAAATAGTAAAACAAACCTTATAAAACATTTTACATTGACATACGAATCTAAAAACAATGTTTGTTTTGAAGTCTCTGTGACACGGGTACGCTCGACTCACTGAACGATTGAATAGAAATAGTTCTGTCAGCCAATCAGATCTCGAGTTATTTTTAGAAAAACTGTAAAACCGTGACCATTATGAAAACTTTAATACCCGGCATATTTGTGCCCGCTTGGGTAAGAAAGTATGTTTAAACATTTTGTTCTGCGTAAAGTTCATAATAAAAAATGTCATAAATATGTCATGAAGATCTACTTGGTTTCAATAATAATCGACCAACGGCAACATAAACGTTATGAGGTTGAAATTCTTCTGCTTGTATACCACTTATTTGATATGCTTAAACACTACCATGTCATATTTGTTGATGTGTCTGCTATAGAAATTACGTTTCAGTCATAGGCGCGCACCACTGTCCGGTTTTCGATCACAAATCCCACTTTTAAGCTGCTTATTCTCACTGTAATGAACCGATAATAATTAAATGGTAATTTTCAGATACAACCACTAGTTCTCGATATAATAACACCATTTCCAAAGTTTGACATATTTTACCCTAACATACCATATTTTACCATAACTCGTGCTCTGTGTCCCTTTAATCATCTGTAAACTCGTTTTCACGTAATATCGTTTACCTTTGTTTTTTTGGTCAACTTTATATTATAAACAGTGTGTGAATGATAAGAGAGGACTTGTGTAACTCCTACCAAGTAACTCCTAACCCTGAACATAGTTCTAACAAAGCCACCACTGGACTCAATATCTTATCGTGGTGTGGTGGCTTGCGTGCTTCAGAGACCCCAAGAGTTATGTCAGCTGGAGCTTACTTGCTCCTGGTAGGGGCACTCAAGCTGGACATGTCAACGGGTAGAGGCCAGACCAAATTTGAGTCCTTCTAAAACCTGCTTTCTATCTCTCACTTTCCGTTTCTTTTCGTCTTTTCCCTCATCCTTTCGATCCATTTCTCCCTGAATTGTCCACTCTTTTGGATGCTTGTCATACAAGTTTTTAATAACTGAAATATTGTTGAAAGCATATTGTGAAACCCCAACTCACTCACTGTAACAAAGTTCTTCAATGGTTTTTTAGGTAGATAGGTAGGTAGGTAGGTAGGTTGGTAGGTAGGTAGGTAGGTAGGTAGGTATGAAGGTAGATTTATGGGCGACGTTTGGCAAAAAATGACCTATAAGCGCCCGACATTAAAACTGGTGATTAAAATGAAATTAAAAATATGAAATGCTTAAAATATATTCTATCATATTTGCCTGTGTTTTTGACAAAATCTAAAAGTGCTCTCTGAACAATGCCAAACATTAGATTTTCTCCAAGAATAGATCTCAATGAAAAGACGTTGGATTAGACATAGCAACCTGTCTCAGATCTTCACCTCGATTGTCATGACCTTCACAATCTAACAGAAAATGAAAGACTGTTTCTGGGCTATTTGTAAAACAGTTGATACATAACGGGGATACACTTTTGTCTTATATAATGATTTCTATTCTTCAATATTGTCGTCAGATTTTGATATGATTCCTAACGATTTGGCATGAACTGTACATATACCTGGCAGTGCTGCCACAATCCCAGTCATTTTGCCACTGTTCATTAATTGCCTTATTCATGGTGGAATATATGTCTTTTGGAACTGGACAGATATCATCAATATCAATTTGAAATTTGGTTAGGGATGAGTTGGCAAGTTGATCAACCTTCTCGTTTCCAACCAGTCCAACATGAGCAGGAACACATACTATATAGCAGCTTATATAAGTTTCATTCAACATTGTGTCAAGATGTAAAAGTTCATATAAAATGTCACTGCGTTGCCCATGTACACCTGATTGTATAGCTTGGACTGCTGCCAAGGAATCTGTAAAGACAATTGATTCGTGTTTATGTTTTTTCACCCAAACTAATGCTTGATAAATAGCAGTTACTTCTGCAGCAAATACTGAGATGTGATCTTGTAGTCTGAGAGTTTCCTCTACTCCTAAAGATGGGATATAGAAAGCAGCGCCCACATGTCCTGATGCTGGATCTTTAGGGGCAACTGTATAGATATGGGGGAATCCAAAGTAATTTGTCCTTATGAAGTCTTCTGTTATTGCTTTGATGGTGTTAAGGCTCATTTGTTTATCGACAAATGAGGCTAAATCTGTGTTAGTCGATGGTTGTGTTAGGCACCATGGATCTGATTTTGAGAGACTGAATTAGGGTTAAATTGAAATCTTGAATGTTGTACTTGTGTGCTAGTTGTTTAGCTGCTAACCCAAAAGGTAGTTTACCATGACTTCAATGGTTTGAAAAGGTCGGAAGAGTTGTCTCCCATGAAACCGTATGTCGTCAAGATGTGGTTCAAAGTACAAATCTTCCAGATTCCAGATACAGATAGGATAGAACATCACAACTGCTTTCCAAATAATCAAACTAAACACACCAATATAAAAACAAAACAATATTCAGTTCGCGTATGCAATTTTCCCATGTATCTTGTCGATTCTAAATTGTGTCATCAGCTTGTGTCCCTACTGCAATCATCTTCGTTTAACACTCATTTCAACATTTATAATTATTTCTTTAATGTGTAGTGTATATTTTCTTCATAAAAATCAGTTAGGGCCTACATATAATTGCGTATATATGATTTTCTTCTGTATTCTATGGATTTAATGTTTGATATCTTCTTTATAATCGGGATTTTGAAGCTTTCTAGCCGCTAAAATAGTCGCAATTTAATATAATCTTTATAAGCTTTCGATGTCTTAGGTTCGTTGAACATATCTCGATTCTGAAGCAAAAGTCAGAGGGTCAACACTATGTTGACAATTTGGTCCATAACCAAGGGAAACAGGCTGAGAATACCAGATAGCCTTATACTAAATTTTGTTTCAATCGATATTTCTCACTTACTCATGTCCATGAAAACTTGTTTTTGAAAATAGAGTGGTTAAATTAGAAGGAATATCGAAATTTCATACAAAAAGTAAAGGTTTTTTTAAAGGATTGTATAGACAAGCGTACATTGGTTCTAAATTGAATAGTTAAATCTTGAGGAGTGTCTTAAATTTTAGAATTATTTCTTTCAGGGCTGACGGTTAATGATCCGTAACGCAGTTGAATTTGTAGATATCACAGATTAATTCTTGTGATTATGTGTCATATTCATTTGACACCTGTGAGGGTACCTAATAATATTTTTCATCTGCTCAGAAATCCTGACAGATAGTACTGATAAGCCGAGGCAGCAGTGATTCAATCATCTCCATACGAAATAAATGACATAAACTTGGCGTATCTTAGTGCGAAAGGAGTCCTTTCATCAATACAGGCGATCGCCCAGTATGCCGTTTCCCTTCTTCTATTGGTGACACCTGCAAACTTCGCACCTTTATTAATCTCAAACTGACAGGTATTGCCTCGTGTAAACATACATGAACCTCTGTAATATCTACAAAGCATGTTCAAGGGTACAAAAACCCAGAAGTACCCCAGGCGTCCTCGATCTGTCACATTCATACGCCATTGCTCACAAATGGATTCCTGCACTATCGCGGTCTTGCCAGATAACACATGTCGTCTGCTCTCTCAAGAGCCGATATCGTCTGATTTTCTAACCTACGGCACGGACTTGAGAATATTTTCAGATTGCAGGATTAACTGTATTCATTTGAGCTACCCCTGACCCCGTCGGTTGTGCAGAAACCTTCCTCGCATTGACGTCTGCTGGAATTCCCGCCATTACGTTAATCCGTTATTGCTTCACCTTTGCCTTGAAAAGGTTTGACAGATGTGGCATAACAAAGCCATGTGTGTATATAATATAATGATGAAGGATATGCTCAAATATGATCTATTGTAACAAGATCAAAAGTTGAAATAAGCAGTGACTTTATTCATTCCATAAATAACATTAAATGTAAGCAATGCTTGGTAGAATAGATAGATAATACTAAACGACATCCCGTTTAATAACATATTTATGAAACGAGTGTGTGGTTTGGTATTTAACGAGCGAAAGCGAGTTAGATACCGATACCATTCACGAGTTTCATAAAAATGTAATTAAACGGGACTGAGTTTAGTATTTTATTTATCACTCGCTAAATTATATCAAAGAAAAAGCATGAAAATCGCCGAGATTACCATTGTTGCCGCTCTCATTGTGACGTCATGCTTAACAATTGTGACGTCAATCAACACGTGATGTTATTACACAATGTGTAATAGCATTGTAGATTTATTAAACGGCGGTATCTTCAACGGGCGAGTAATAAAAGAAGTGTCTTTTTATCAGGGTGAGACTAAAATATTTCTTAGGTAATTTACATTGTTTTCAATCAAGTAACTTTAGTTAAAAATCAGAAAACAGATTTAATGTCAATTCCTGTTCTCAAGTTGTATTTAAGATGACAAATGACACTTCAGTGTCACACGTTTTTCGGCATGAATCGTACATTATTATATTTCGAATGGTGAAATATGCCATTTACCTGTGAAAATAAAACCTGTATTTTCACTGAGTGAAATAATAATGGTATTCTACTCCGTGAAATGATGCAACAATCATATGACGTCGTCTGTGACGTCATGAAACACTTGAATGACGTCATGCAACCGCCGCCCTAGGGAAGCGTTTTAGCTTCTCCATTCATATAGTTAGGGTCATTTACGGGGTTTTTGGAAACATAATAAATAGAACATTTGACATTTCTCGTCTAATACCATGAATATCTCATCTCGTGAAGTAGAAAGTCATATATTTACACTCGTGGCTACGCCACTCGTGAAAATATAAATTTCTACTTCACTCGATGAGATATTCATGGTATTCGACGAGAAATGTCAAATATCCTCTATTTATCATTGATAAATACATTTGGATATAGTATGGCGTCCTTTAAAGGTTTTGTGATATTTGTAATCGTTTAAATCACTTAATGTTTATAATCAGAAAGCAGTGAAGCTAAGGTATGTTGGATTGAGCGCTACCTGTGTGTGCTTATGCGTCTGTTGATCTACCTGATATCTCATGAAAAACCTTTGAAACTGACTCAACCAAATGAATAATTTCAATCATAAACTTTTGGAATTTACTGTCTTTCTCCCTTTTAATACTCTTGATCGTCTTAAAAATATGTAAGCACCCCGCAGATCTGCAGCACCCACAAGCACGGGAGACACCGATACAAGTCATATACAAGCTTAAGTCTCCCGAGCAGCACCATTGAAAGCGTTGTACTGTCTTCATTAACCTGAGTGTCAAGCAAGGAAGCAACAACTCCCATTTTAACTTCATAACCATTTTTTCTTTCAATCCATTACGTAAGTGTTTGATTGAAGGCTCCATCTGTCATTCAGACTTTTGTTTGCGACAATAGTGGGAGAGTTATTGTTTAGCGCCACTTGCCAATATTCCTACATTCTATTTCAGGATTTCATCATGAATTTGTGAAAAAGGTCACCAAGTTTAGATCACCTAAATAAACAATGATATTACTATCATTAAGAGGAGTGACCTTTTTATTATTCCATTTCGAAAGAGAACACTATAATCTACAGAATCGATTTTAGTGCATAAATTCCCCCAGGCAGATTCTGAAAGGCTCGTAATACATGAAGTGCCATAAAATCACTACATATTCATGACCAGGTAGATTCACAAAACGGGACGAATCCTTGTTGACAAACGTCGACGATTTTTATCTTTTGGCAAATGTGTTTAAAAAACAGCCAATAATTATCAAAAAGAAATTTAGCTATAAAACAAGATTTTGCAGTGATCTAATTTCAGTTGCCTCACATACTTAATAAAATGCCACTGCCACTATTTTGACCCAAATCTTGCAAGGCAATGGGCATGTCTTTCCCAAAACTAATGTATTCCCTTATTTCACAACCTGGTGAGTACCTAACAAAATGATCATAGTGTCTGAGCATGTAAAGAAAGTTTATTAAAAGTAATTCTTTATTAGATTGAGATAAATAATTATAAAACACCATGTTGTGCAAGAAAAACAACAAAAATATTTTTAGTTAAACCTTTACATTATTACACAAATGTACCTGTCTTCTCTTCAAAGATTTTCTCTCATGTTGTTAATCATTTCTAAGAGTCATATATCCAAACGAAACAGCCAATTTCTCAGTATTTTTTCTTCTTTCCTTGCCTAAGATATTAATTGTAACTCTTCATGTAGTGATTATAAAATTTATGTAGCAAGTATGCAACAAAATCTATAATAACTATATCAATGACATGTTATAAAATCAATAATTGTACATATAACAAACATTGATTAATAGTGAATATCAAACATCTACAGTTCATTCATATTGAAGAATCATGGCAGGTTCTGTTCTCTTCAAGGGTGATAACTCTTCAAGGGAGACAACTACACTACAGGCTGAGGCTGAAGCTGCTCTCCTGTTTCTGGAGAAACTAGTTGGCCTCTAGCAGCTCTGAAAATGAACATGTTGTTCATAATGAGGGAAAGAGTGTTCAATAAAATACATCTGGCAACTTCAAGAATGTAATTTTGAATTACTATACAGACTTGAGAATTCATCAAAACCTAAAACAATCTCATATTGTTAATGAAAAGTTTCTGGGACGTTTTAATATACAACATCAACTATGTTACAATAGTAACAGGGCTCCAGATAAGATGCGTATCTGCGTAAAATACGCACGGGTAATTCATATATACCCATTAAAAATGAAATCAATGAGTGACGGATACGCACAACTTTCCCAGAATATGAGTCTGATATTTGTTTTCAGGAGTGACTGTAACTTGTCAAAAAAATGTTTTATTTCTACATGTCTGATCGAATGTCTCGAATAGTAGCCAACTTGATGTCAACCTGTATGAAAACAAAGTTTACCGAGTTTATATTTGATAAATCACTCGTTTATTATCAGCTTAAACGTATGGAAAACATAATCAACGACTAACATCGAAAAATAAAAAACTTTGAATGAGGATCCGAAAACGATAAACCTTGAAATACTCCTAGTTTATTTCATGTGGAAATTGTACTCCTCAATTTTTATTTTGAGGAGTGAAATACCCCTGAGTCCAAATAATTAACTGGAGCCCTGATGAAGAAACTGTAGAAGAGTCATTACCTATCCAGGTTGAACCTATCGAGTTTCCACTGTACATAGTTACTGTAATCTTTCGCTTAAGAAACAAAGGATACTAAACGACCTTCCAGTTAATACTAATCATTCACAAGTTTAACAAATTCTTTTAGAAAAAAAGTCTTGTATTCTGTCTATTACTTGCCCACAATAATCAAGCAATGTATTACCGATAGCGTGCTCAAACTAGCACTTCCACAAGTTTGCTACCATTGTGCCTACATTGTGACATCACAAGTGAGTGAGTTATTGTTTAACGCCGCTTGGGCAATATTTCAGCCATTAGCTGCGTGTGAAACTCGACAAAATAAACTTGTGATGTCATACGTGCAGTTCGTGATATTACACTATTTCAATATTGCTATATAAATATGACACTGCGATATCTCATACAGGAAAGTACTAATTGGTCACAGTATGAAGTATTAGGAAGGAAAGCAAGTAACATGTGCACCTACTTCTGTATCTCAAGGATCTTCTGTATCTGAAGGTAGTGTCTGTGCTCCTGGGTCTCGTTCAGACCGTACATAGCTCCATACAGCAAACAACCAGCAACTAACCTGCTCAAAGATATGCCATAAGTTTCGATCAGGTGGAATAAGACTACCAACAGAAAAACATGATAGACATTGTTACCACACAACACTTATCACAAACATCAATTAAGCTGCTAAAAGAGTCGGAACTAATCGCTATGGTCTGGCATGTTGTTTGAGGGATATTGACATTAAAAAAGGCGCTGTACTTTTACTAATTTTACAACCTTATATTTAAAACTATATGTAAGGATAGAATATTCACACATCTACAAATGTTTTTTTAAAAGACTAATCAACAATGCCTTGAAATGCTGTAGCGAAGCTTTCCACGCTCAGAGCTGAAGAATGGCTTGACTTCTCATTCTTGTTTTACTTAACCGCATGTGCATTCTTATTGTCCCCCGCCGCAACGCGGAACGGGGGACTATGAATTCAGCGGCGTCTGTACGTACGTACGTACGTATGTACGTACGTCCGGATTCTTGTTAACGCGATAACTCATGAAGCTTAGCACCTAGAGTGTTCATATTTGGTGACAGCTTTCAATGGAGGAAGACTCAGACGCCAGTCAACTTTGGTGACCTTGACGTCATTTTCAAGGTCACCATGACACAAAGTACGTCCAGATTCTTGTTAACGCGATAACTCATGAAGCTTAGCACCTAGAGTGTTCATATTTGGTGACAGCTTTCAATGAAGGAAGACTCAGACGCCAGTCGACTTTGGTGACCGTGACGTCATTTTCAAGGTCACAACGACAAACTCTTGAAGCTTAGCGCCTAGAGTGTTCATATTTGGTGACAACTTTAAATGGAGAAAGACTCAGTCGCCAGTCGACTTTTGTGACCTTGACGTCATTTTCAAGGTCACCACGACACAAAGTACCTCCAGATTCTTGTTAACTCGATAACTCATGAAGCTTAGCACCTAGAGTGTACATATTTGGTGACAGCTTTCAATGGAGGAAGACGCAGACGCCAGTCAACTTTGGTGACCTTGACGTCATTTTCAAGGTCACCACGACACAGTATGTCCACATTCTTGTTAACGCGATAACTCATGAAGCTTAGCAGCTAGAGTGTTCATATTTGCTGACAGCTTTAAATGAAGGAAGACTCAGACGCCAGTCGACTTTGGTGACCTTGACGTCATTTTCAAGGTCATAACGATAAACTCGTGAAGCTTAGCACCTAGAGTGTTCATATTTGGTGACAGCTTTCAATGGAAAAAGACTCAGTCGCCAGTCGACTTTGATGACCTTGACGTCATTTTCAAGGTCACTACGACACTTTGACCAATTTCTAATACTGTAAAATCATTTATTTTCGAGGGGTGTTATTTTCGCGCAAACATAAAAAATGACTGATTCGCGGGGTTTAATTTTCGCGCATATCGACTAAGCAATATAAAAAATTTAGTGAGAAAAACTACATGCACCGTGCAGAAAAGAAACTAGTAGTAATTTACAATGAAAACAATAATATTTATTCAAAAGTCAACGATAAAATTTTTATTTATTGTCATTAAACGTCTTCAAGTTTTGAAGTGGTAACGATACCTGTCGCCAAGCTTTCCCGGAAGTAAACATTCGGAACGAATTAGTTTGATCTTTAACTCCCAACAATAGTGTTTGAATGATGTGAATCCTCGAGATCTCGTTAAAAGAAATATCATACCGAACCGAAAATATATTTAAACCGAGGGTCCTGTACCGCAATACGCTCCGAATCGAAGCTCAAGCGTACTGCAATCAAAACAATAGGACACGCATATTGGCGATCAAGAGTGGATTCCGTCAGGCCGGATTATTGTGATGATTGTGTTTGCACAATAAACAACGTGCATATCGGCGTACACGCTTGTGAGAGCTCTAATTAGTGACTCGTCATTAATGAACACACCAAACAATCCTGTGAGTAATAAAATGTGTCAACCAAGTTATTTGTCTGTTATTGGTTTTCTTCACGTTCATGACCATAATATTTCGCGATGTTTTATTATTCGCGCATTATGACTTTGCGCGAAAAGCGCGAAAATTAAACCCCCGCGAAATATTATGATTTTACAGTACATTGTTAACGTGCACCTAGTGTTCATATTTGTTGACAGCCTTCAATGGCGGAAGACTCAGATGGCAGTCGACTTTGATGACCTTGACCTCATTTTCAAGGTCACCACGACACTTTGACCACTGTGTAATACATTGTTAACGCGGTATCTCTTAAAGCTTAGGACCTAGAGTGTTCATATTTGGTGACAGGTTTCAATGGCGGAAGACTCACACGCCACTCGACATTGGTGACCCTGACCTCATTTTCATGGTCACCATGACACTTTGACCACTGTAATACATTGTTAACGCGATAATATTAATTATGCCAAATATCACATAAGGGCGGGGGACATTGCCATGTTAGTGGCAAACACTTGTTTAACTAGTTGTCAAATCTAAATCAACTAAAATGTTACCCTCAGATCCATGTTTCAACTGGGTTTAATTAAAACAAGATCCCAAGAGCCCCAAGATCACTTAACCATGCTGGACGTTGAGTAGACTAGCTGATGTTTTAATTAAAACATGTACTAATATCTTTAACTCCTGATTGTCAATCAAAAACCTCTTTCTGGCATCCTGATGAAACAATGAGATTAAAGGATTTCAAGTATCATGCAAACCTGTGGTTGTCTCTCAACTGATATTGAAGAGGTAAAAATAATGTAAATGAACAAACCCCATAGCAGCACCGAAAACACCTCCTGCAAACATTCCCTTCAGTCCTAGGTTGAATTTCATAAGGGCACCTGTAACTCCTGAAAAAAAAGGAAAAAGATTTCTTCATCAGACAGCACTCGTAGTACCTAGTACTTGTCATATTCCTTAAATAAGGGGTCATTTACAGCAGGGGTGCATTTCATTGTTTATATCCATGGTAGATCCTTGCGATTGCTTTGAGGTATTGCTTCCATTATCTACTCCTCCATCAGAGTTATAAATCACAACTAGTAAAGTAGCAGCGCTCAGGGTTGGCTAATACAGTAAGGCCAATTTAAGGCCAATGTTCTACTGGATTGCATTGTGTGAGATTTCAATATAAAATTTATTCGCTATCAATCCAGTATATCACTTAGCAAGGTTTCAATATAAAATTTACCCTGAATTTACTACTAAAATTTAAAAATGTAAATACGTAATAGCTTAAAATATCTTTTTTCAGGTTTTGATGAATTACAAAGAATGCTACATCCCTACAAAGCAAAAAGATTACTCTAACAGAAAACAACTCTGATGTGGTGAGTGAGTTATTGTTTGAGACCGCCTAGGCAATATTCCAGCCGCTAGCATCGTCATGAAATTGTGATAAGGATTATGACGTCAGAAGCGCTCGCACAATGTATTGTTGCCGTAATCAAAGGAATTCTGCTGCATGCTCAGTAGCCGAAAGATAAGCCTATGCAGCTTGATCATTCAAAATTCTTATTTTGTATAAAGTATGACAAATCCTTCAAACAATTTGTTCTCTCTGTGTAAACACATGAAAACAAATATGGTTATTCCTTTAGAAAAGAGATTAATCCAACTTAAAACAGAATACTGACGCTAAAGGTACCAGTCAGATAGTTGTGACGTCAGTGTATGTATGAATATATGTCTTGATTTTGGTGTGACCAGAACAATTTCAACCGTAAAGTTATGTCTTGAGAATCAGACAAATCAACCAATCGGAATTAAGAATCCAGCATTTCATGGTAGTTTTGAGAAATATTGCCAGTGTAAGAGACGTTACTAGGAAAGAAATGAGTTGTTGTGGTGAGGTGAGGTGAGTTGGTGTTTAACGCCCCTTTCAAGATTATTTCACTTATATCGCGGCTGCTAGTATTATGGCAGGGAGAAAGCCCGCAACACCATCGTGGCTATGCATTGCGGGGAAACCTGCGAGCATCGACTGGAACTAGCGAACCATGGGTGGTACTGCACTGAAAGTCAGTGTAGCATTGCACCCAAACCTTATTGCGTGTGGAACAGTTCTCTACTGCAGACAAAGTTGCCGAGCCCCTGGGAGGATTCAAACCACGGACCTTTTGATCAAAAGCCGAACGCGCTAAACACTGCACTATACCACCCCTAAATTAGTTGAGAAACCTCTTAATGAGAGAATAATCAAAGAATGGCGCGAGGTACTCACCGAAACCAGCTGCATATTCAAATGGTGATGACTTGTTTCGATACACAGCAATAGATTGAGAAACACCCCTACAAAAAGAAAAAAGTTCATACACCAATGCCATACAAATTTAAATTCAACAAATCCATGAGAAACTGATATGCTTTATTATTTGACTCAAAACAGCAAGGTTAATAGATCAAAAGGGTCAAAAGCAATCCATAAATAAACATCTTTTTACTTTGCCTGAACTAAATTAATAATGAGAAATATTGAGAATAGATCTTTATCATTCATGTTCAGACATTCACTAAGTAATGGCTTGCTGCGAAAGAATTCAGAAAAAGGGCAATGTCATAGACAGTGAATCTATGCAGTGTGACAAAATCAATCCTGATCCAAGGAATAAAAGTTTCAACATATGATATCTAAAGGGATACAAAATTGCTTTGGGTTTCCTCTCCACACAGTCTGACAAAGCACTGCACAGACTCATGTACACCACTTAAACAAAGAAAAACCTAGTTATATGCAGTCCAATCACATTATAGCTTTCTTCATAAGACAGCAATTTGAAATGCATTTGTAATTATTTGTTGACATGTAATGGACACAGGTGAAAAAATGGTTAATTTACTAGCTCTTATATCTCTTAACGAATGCTTTAATTGTGGACTATATGAAGTGTTGTCAGACCTTGTAGTAAGAAATCCAAGATGGATTCTGGTAAGAAAACTTTGGGTAACCTTTATTCCACTGAACAGGGTTTAATTTTATCAAACTGTTTTTTTTGCAGTACTAACAGGAGAGAAAATGAGAATATTGCGATCCTGAAAGCCCATCTTGTTCCGTCCCTCATACTCTGTAGAAAGATTGTGTCCTGTAGAGATCTCTGCAATATAATGCATTTAATAGTTCAATAATCACATTGATATTTTAGGGTTGTACAATATGGCAAAAGAAAGCACAACTCACATGCCCCTGCCTGTTTTTTGACTGCATTCAATAACATTTAGTAATTCCAAAATATATGAAATAAGTTTGTCCAGGGTACGATTCGGTTTTTTTCCAGGACCTGCACCCAGTGCAGTTGATTGTTAATACCAGACTGCACCTGATACACTGAGCTGCACCTGATTGGTTATTTACATTTGTATAATTCAATGAGTTTCATTATAGAATTAAAATTATATCAACAAAACCATTACCGTTTTTAACTAAGATAAACTGAATGACCAAGAAAAATTTGAGATTATTGTTATGGAACACACACATGCATAAAAATGAGAGCTGGGTGACCTTTTGAAACTAGGACAAAATTAACAATTAAATTAATGAATGATCACCATTTTCTGATTTTCAAACTTATGTTTATCATTCGGACATGGGGTCCATAATCATACCAATGTGAAAGTTAAGACGGGGGTTTGGACCCCTAAAAGGTACAACACAACCAAATGGATATACCCAAACCAAAGTTGAAGAACCCATTGAATTACTTTTTGAGTTAAATTCCAGGAACAAAACAAAGTTATGAAATTTGGCATATAAATATAATGATGATCATTAAAAAAAGATTCAGAATGTTTTGTACAACCAAAATATTCAACACACACTCACAAAAGCTTTAAATCTTGTTGGGAAGATGGTGGCTTGATTCTGTCGCACAAAATCCTCCCGCGCGTGTCGACCCCCAAAGAAAGAAGTTATGAAGAAAGTAATGGCTGCAGCTTGGACTGGAACCTGACATACAATCTGTAACTCTGGGCTCATCTGTCCTATGTGGCTGTTAGAGAAAAATTCTGAATCACAAATATGCAATCTTAGACCTTTTACCTGTTAATAAACATTTTGCTGTAATGCATTATAGAGCATAAAAAATTATTTTAAAGGTTAATTACTGAGTGTATCATGTTGGTTTCATAAGATGTTACAATTTGACAAAGAAAAATGTGCATTCAGGTTATATGAAAAAAATTCAGATGTTAAGCCATTCATTGCTATATTGATTGTGAAAAGCTATGTTAGGTAGTGAGTTAACTATTGCTTAATGCTGCTTGAGTAATGTTTTTATCCACTTCATACATCATGTCAAAAAACCCAAAATGGCTGACTAAAAGTCAAAAGTACAGTAATTGGCACAAGTCTTATAATAAGTACCATTATTATTTATCTATTTATTTGTTGTTATTTTGACCAAAAAAAGGCATGATTAGCATGATTGACCACCCACTTAAGTCACATTGAGTGAGTGAGTGAGTGAGTGAGTGAGTTATTGTTTAACGACGCTTGGGCAATATTTCAGCCATTTAAGCGGCGAAAGTCACATTGAATAGTTTTTGGACAATAAAATTTTAAGTATTCTGTGTCTAAGTCCATGATTGTTTGTTTTTCTTTACTTGCAATGAACATAACCAGACTGATAAATGAAATACTTACTCCTTTGCAAACATAAGTCGTAATCTGTCCATGCCTGTTTCTCGTAAAAGATATTCTTGTACTTCAGTCTCTGATATAAACGATGATGATATACCTTTCTGAGCATTTTCAGCCTGTTCGATTTTGTCAGTTGCTGAAGGTAAACTTTCAGCACACACTGTAGGAAATGACAATAGTTTGAACACTGAATGTCTTCTTTTACATTTCATCCGATGTGCTGAATCTTTACAAGAAGGTGTTCCCAATGCATTTCTCTTTCCAAATAAATTCAATATACCGGTAGAACATTTCGGGGTTGATGATTTATCTTGATCCATTGTTTACCATGGCTTGTCAAATATTTGTCATCTGAAACAAACATCATATCACTGCTTAGATGCTAGATCTTACTTTTGGTAACAGGTCTGAATAGACAAATGACTGTATTGTGAATTTTTACATGTGTGTGTGTGTGTGTGTGTGTGTGTATATATATAGGTAGTCAGGTCCCTATGATGTTGACCTACAGAATTGTTGCAGTCACTTGTGTCCAATTACATTAATGAAAGAGTTTTTAATATATTTCAATATCTTAAACACTACAACTACAATTTATGCCAAGTTAATCACAATGATGTATTCATTTTCAAAGATTTTGAAGTAGGCTACAATTTCTGTTTATCATATAATCATTTTCTTTAATAAATCATTTGAGTTTGAACGCAAATTCGCTGTTTAATTCTATGCATTTTATTACGTTTGTTCACAAGATTAAAGTCATTTCAATAGTTTAAAACTAAAAGTTTCAACTGTCAACAACGTGTAACGCACCCTTGAACAAACCTCATGTTGTTTACCAATGTCATTGGTTAGAGTTATCCGCCCTTGAAACAAGTGCGTGGAGAATACAAAAATCGGTTGTTCGGAAACGGATTTAGCAGCAAAATTCGTAAAACTATTCTGTGAAGTGATATTTGCTTGAGAGCTTGTTTACAGAAGAAAATTGCTATATCTACTTGTTAAAAATGAAAGTCATGGTAAGCTATATAGTGTATTAAAAAATATGTATTTATCTGTAAAATCAACTGTAAAAATTGGTAATTGCATGACATCTTCTTTTAATACATCTACAAGAGTTTTAAGCCCTGTATTGTTTATATTTTTCATATATGAACTTTTACATGAAATGTTTAAATCCTGTCACTATGAGATATTTGTTTATCAAAGTATTGACGAGATTTGATACTTTTTTCAGATGATGTTGTACAAATTTTCATTTTCCATTATTGGCCTACAGCGACAAGAAAAAAGTGAGCATGGCTCACATACCCCCGCAGCCCGTCTTATTTATTCTCCCTCTAGTCTGAATTAATATGATTCTGGATAACCTGATTTACCAAAAGTTACTGCAATAGTTTATGAGTAAATGTGTCCCCATTGGGGCAACAGTTGAACAGATCAAAACCAGACTTTCATTCACCGAAGTGTGATACTGTCTGAGAAAACTTGTCCCTGTTGAAGCATCAGATCTGTTAATCACTACAAGTCAAATTGCGCATTCAAGGGCCACAACTATGTGAAAAATAAAATTTTGGAAATGGCTTTCAAACTCGATCAAGAGTATCATCAAGTTCATCCAAAACCAAAATGTCACTCCTCTAGGTGTAATAGTTTCTGAGAAAATCTGTCCCCATTGGAGCAACAGATATGTTAATCGCTCCAAGTCCAATTGAGCAATCAAGGGCCATAAATCTTTAAAAAATAAATTTTCGGAAATGGTTTTCGAACTCTATCAAGAGTATCATCAGGTGTATCCATAACCAAAATTTCGCTCCTCTAGGAGTAATAGTTTCCATGGAAACGACAAAAAAAAAACGAATTCCAGAAAATTCAAAAGTTGTCCAAACTGTAGACAACGTTATGGTTAACAAGTTGGCCAAGTTTGGTTAACCTAAGCCTAATAGTTTTTGAGTAAATTATGAATAAATAATTTAGTGTATATTCTATTTGCTCAATATATGCTTTGGTTTGCTGTAGTCTGGGGTTTTGTTTGCCAAATATAATAACAAATCTTTTTTTGTTTTGTTTAATATACATTTTTAAAAACATTTTCCACCCACGTGCCATATATTGTCTTTTTGTCAACTGGAGAGAGAGGTTGAGACATCGCACAAGCAAATGGATCAAGTACACACAGAGCAGCAGGCTTCTATTGTCACTTGATGTTGATTGTGATTCAAGCTTGTTTCTAAATGTACCCTCATTGTACAAAACTGATAAACAATGTTATTTTTTCATACATAAATCGAGAATTTTCCTTTTGAGAGGGTGCAATCAGTTATTTACAACTGTCAACAAAATGTGAAAGGTAGTGTCACACAGGCTGCTTTCCTCAAGAAGAAAAAAAGCAGCTCTTTCAATAAGCTGTTTCAGTGGCATTCTAGTTGTCGGTATTAGGACAACAAGGAATTTTATGGATAATCAACTTCTTTATTGTATACGAAACGTCGCTACCAGTACAATAAAGAAGTTGATTATCCATAAAATTCCTTGAGATACCGAAACGTTGCTACCAGTACAATAAAGAAGTTGATTATCCATAACATTCCTTGTTGCCTCAGCTCTTTCAATGTTTTAATTTTACTCTTGGTATCTCTCAACCTTCCGGGACTTGGTCCTGTTTTATTTCAGCATCATGATCAAAATTTTCTTCTTTGCGAGAGACATCCTTAATGTTTAGATGACTGTGCCATAAGGTTATGATGAATTTGGTGATTTTACAAGCGCTTTCAGCACAGCTGGTTTTGTACTTGGGTCCGTTAGGACCTTTAGTAAAGTTCCGAAATGGTAAAAAAGTGGTCCATGAGGACTTCACATATTGAATTGTTCTGTTTTCACTTTATGAAAAATAATACACCAAAAGTTCACAATCAACACTGCATGGTCTCACAGGTGTTAGTTCTCACCATATCATTAATAACCAAGACGTTTATTGTGGAAGAATAGAGCCATGGACTCTGTTTCTCATCAGCCTTTGTATAATAAGAAATTTTAGTTTGTTTATTTATTATACATTTTTAAAAAGTGCAGAAGACAAGATGTCCCTACACAAAATTGGAAGAAATCGCTAAAAACCATATCATTTCACTTAAAGAGCCATTCCGTGACTTTCATAACATATTATTTACCTTCGATACGAACCTATATGTCATATGTTGTGATATAAAACCCAAAAATCTAAACTTTTCTTCTCCAAAAGACATATACATGAAAAATACTGGTTTTCCATGAAAATCTAAAAACAGACATATAAATGCACAGAAGTGTAGTTATCACGTCCAATACACATGGATACTAGTTATATAACCTAACAAACACTATCAACTTTTAACTGCCCTCCTGGCTGTTTTAGATAAGTCTCCAAAATTACGTTTGACCATTTGTCGCGCGCCACTGTCCGGTTTTCGATCATAATCGCCACGTTCTACCTTCATAGTGTCACTGTAAAATAAAACAAACCAATAAGCTAAAATGTATCTTTTTGGTAACAGTCGATACTTCGCGATAAAATGACACAACTGATTAAGTTTGGCATATGTGACTCCAACAACTCACGGAGTGGCTCTTTAAATTATGATACAAAATAGGAGAAAGAATCTTTAAAAGTGAAGATGTTAGAGGGCAACTATATTTTGATATTTTCATTAACACATTCATATATTTGCTCTCTTACATTTTGTGAAAATACTCTCAGTAAGCACTAAATGGATTTGGAATAGCTGAAATTGTGAAAAGTTCACTGCAAAGGACCATGCCAAAAGCCCATCTGTTCTTTCATGTCTGATGACCTAAAACATGTCATACTCGTGAGAGCTGTTGCCCTGGACTATGTGGTCATTTATGGAACTACTCTCTTGGCCCCACCATCAAATATTTATTATTGAATTTCTGTGTGTTTGCAATTCAAAATGAATGGTGAAACTTACTTGGTTTCATCTCAAAACGTTGTTCATTCAAGTCATTTTAACCCACAAAGCCTCCTTTATTTCTTTCAAAAAATGTTAAAGAAGAAATCTCATCATAGACACAACCTTTATTGTATTAAATCCAATACCCTCATAGATCTATGATTGAATTCTGTCTAACTAGAAAAACAGGTGCATCACACAACCTGGTTACAAGGACGAACAGAATATGCAGTTTATACAATATTTCTATATCTCTATTGCTAGGGTATGAACTAGTCCACTTGTAACAGAGATAAGGTGTGAAGAGAATGCAAGTTTGACTGTCGTAGGTAAAGAATTCAGCCTGCACAAGATGCACAAGTGCGACATCTCAAGTTCATCTAGTTCTACTTTACTGCTACATAACAAAATTTTATGAGGGCATTTCCATTGGAACAAGAAAAAAATAAAAATGGTCTGGCAAAGGAAAATTTTGACATAAGCATAGAGAGGGGGCCTTTTTCTTTGAATCCAGCCAAAAATGTTGTGTTCAGGGGAAAAATAAACTGACACAGCCTCAAACAAACTGATTTTTATGTTGCAGGGCAATGTCAATGTACAGAAGTAAAAAAGAATAAACGCTCAAGATTTGAATTAACTTTTCAAGTTATGAAAATTCACAATATCAGCATGAACAAAATTTTCTATTTCTTAAAATCAACAAGAACTAACAATACCCCTATTCAAGCCCTGGATTTTTTAAGCTCACTAAGAGCTAAGATAGTCATAGGTCAATGTTAGTGTATGGTTCTTAAAACTACCTTAGCACTAAGACAGCTTAAAAAATCCAGGTCCAGATACCCAGGAGTTGCACTTTATCATTTGTTGATACTCAATTTCCAACAAAGTATTCGACATATTCAACAAATTTCAAAACCAAAGAAAAGTCAGGCATTTGATAACTTGTTACAAATAAACATTTATATATCTTTGTCTACTTTCCTTGAGTTCAATTAACTGACATGAATACACATCTCAATCTAGCACTGTGGGTGTAATAAGCAGGTAACAAGATGTTCTTGTTTTAAATCCTGTTAGGATATTTCCCTACCAGCCGGCGAGTATTTCAGTTGTTTAGGATTAACAAAATTTGGGTTCTGTACTGTCTTTTTTTGCAGCTTTGACAACCGAGCCATTTCCCTCGAAGAGATAGGTTTATTCCTTTTATGCTGAAAGCTGTAGTGATTTTTCAGTTTTAAAATGGATGGTTTATGTTCTTTACATCCCTGGAAAATGCAAAAATATGCTTGATGAAACTTGAAATGAACAGTTTGCCAGTGTTCTTTGAAGGAGTCCTCCTTTTTGAAAGTTTTCTTTTGGCAAATGGGGCATGTCATTCCTGGACTGAAGGTGACATTTTGAGTCGAGCTGTCATTGAGATCTTCCCCATCTTCGTCACATACAAACTTGCAGTTGGCTGGATCAATAAACAACAAGTTTGGCACAGGTTTTTTCTCGGCCTTCTTTAACCATTCTATTGTCTTCACACTTAGGTCTTTTTTGTTGGCATTGTGCAACCCAATATAGTGATTCTTCAGTTTACTAAATGACTTGTGGGGTGTAAGGCAATTTCCAAATGGACACTTATACTCATTTATGTATTTCAAGTGGTAGGTTTCCCAGTGACGATTAAAGTGATTCAAAGTTTTCAACAAAACTTCGTTGGTGCAAATGGGGCATGGCATATTTTCTTGAAACTCTATGTGATGTAATTTTTCCTCTTTGAAACGATACGGTGATGGATCCAAATAGAAAGGATTGAGTTCCATTTTTACATGACAATCATCCAGAGAATCAACTGCAGCCATTGTCAATCTTTTGTTGCCACAGTTGTGTGCCTTCAAATAATGTTGCTTGAGTTGTTCAATACTAGCTTTTGACACATCACAGTCACTGTTTGAACAGAGGAAGTGCTGTTTGAATTTTGAATGGAATTTCTGCCAATGAAGTTGTAAGGATTGGAGATCTACAAACACTTCGGACACTACACATACTGGACATTTTGTATGTGCTTTGAACATGAAAACATTTTCATGAGAAGGGCTGAATGATAAGGACTTTGGGTTCCTAAACCATGGGTTCTCTGCTAGTCCTGGTTGAACTTCAAGCAACATGTCGCTGGCCTCTCTGGAAACTTCAACTTCTCCTGCATTGTGGGCCACTTTGTAATGTTCTTGAAGGTTCTTCTGTGAACTTGCTGCTGATTTGCAGCCATCTACAGGACAGTCATACTTTTTTAGAGTTTCCACATGGTATAACTTCCAGTGGTCATCAAAGTCAAGCTCATTGGCAAACCATACAGAAGACTTGCAAACTGGACAACACATAGAAGGTTCAAATTTTACTTTGGTGATGGTAGATTGTTTCGACACTTTCTGAGCAATTGGAATTATAGTTTTGCCTTCAGAATGTTCTTTGCTTTGAACATTTTCAGGTTTTGAGGGAACTCCAAGTGAAGTTGAGCTTTGATTATTATAATTCAGCATACCTCCACTGCCAGAAAGAGGAGTATGAAATTCACGTGGTGTAGGCAAGTTTCCAGTTACAGTTGGACTTTGTGGCTTTATATGTGGCTGAACTGGTTTTCTTATGACAGTATTTGGTTTGACTTCAAATCCACCAGAAACTGTTCTAGCTGGATAGGTTGTCGAGAGGTGTTGACTTCTCTGTGGGTTTAAAGGTTTAACTGTACCAATATTTGGTGACATTTTGTCCCAACGTGACTGATGTTTTGCTAAGTAAGTTTGGAGTTGTGGATGTTTTTGATAATGTACAGGCTCATTTGTGCTGAAGGTTGTCCCAACTTCATTCCCACCTACATTTGGTGTTGCTTGGTAAGGGCTAGAATAGATATTTTGCCCAGAACTTGGCAAGTATAAACTTGAGCTTACAATTGGTTGGGATCCTTGCACATTAGCCACTTGTGGATTTGCAAAGGTCGCCAAAGAAGGATTTGCAAAGGTTGCCATTTGAGGATTTCCAATAGCTGGAATTACTTCATTGGGCATGGACTGCAACTTTGGCGATTGCTGAATTCCAGAATATATGTGTTGACCTTGTGGATTTCCAAAGGTTGCTATTGGAGGATTTCCAACAGCTGTCATTCCTTGATTTGTCACAGACTGCACATTAAGTGTTTGCTGACTACCAGGATACATCTGTTGACTTCCTCTGATATTGGTTATTGCTGCAACAGCTTGTACAGTTTCCCATATTGTGTTTCGAGCACCTGTGGTTGAAGCAGCTGATTTTACTTTGGTGCTGCTTTCTTCTTTAGGCACAGTTAATTCTTCAAGTAATATTTCTTCAAAATTTGCTTCAAACCTTTGTTCCTTGGTGTGCATTTGCAAGACATGTTCTATCATTTTGGATCTGCCTCTAAAATTACTTGAACATCCTTGAATAGGACAAGGGAAGAAGTTTCTGTACTTAGCGTGTGTTTTGAGCCAGTGATTATGAAATTCAAAACGTGTTCTATATCTAGTATCATCGACCTTACAAATAGGGCAGAACATATTTTCTTTAAAGGATAGTTGTGAAAATTGTAGGGTTTCATCTTGAACTGATGTGTCAGATCCAGTTGTTAGGTCAAAGTAAACACCCCCAATGGTAATTCTCTGATTTGTATTCTGATCTGAAGATCCCAAATCCATTGAACTTTGGTCTTCAAAGTTTGCATGATCTATTCCTGACCTATGGTCTCCTGGATCAACGGTTGGTCTGTAGTCTCCGGAATCTATGTGTTGTCTGTAGTCTCCAGAATATATGAGTGATCTTTCGTCTCCAAAATCTATAGGTGGCTGGTAGTCTGTAGAATCTATGGGTGATCTGAAGTCTCGAGAAGCCACTGGTGATCTTTCTCTCGTGTAAATAGATGATCTGTTCACAGTATAGATGGGTGATCTTTCTCTAGCACATAAAGGTGATTGCTCTAGTGGGTCAAAAGGTGATCTTTCTCTTATTAATAATCTCTCTCCATCTTGCAAAGGGTCTCCATGATATTCAGGTGATCTGTGTCTATGATCCATTGGTGATCTGTACCTTTTTCTTCTTTTCTCTCCATCTGAAAAAATGACAAAATCTTTGAAAAAGTTTTGAATTATTTCTAATTGCTTTAAAGAAGAATATTTTGATAAAAAACTAATCAACAAAAATAAAAACATTAAGCCCAAAAATGTGTATACTTGTAAAAGTCATTTACATGAATGAATGAAATTCCTTTCTGATATTGTTGTTTCACAATTCCATGATCATTGGCCAAGGATCCTGTACTCAAACTTGATGGGTTTAGTAAACTCATGCTTAAGAGGGTACTAGTGAAATGTAACACTTCTTTTGCAGAAACTTGCACCTTTACTTCCTTTATACACAAGAAGCAGCAGTACTTTGAGGTTATAACCCTGCCATATTCATATTTTTGGTAGACAACAAAATTTTATAAATCACAGTTTCCATCAACAAAATGATGCATAGTCTTATTTATTCAAATATTCCCCATTGGCTTTAAGTTTATGCAAAATCTCTTATATTTAGTGGAGTAAACATATTGTTTAATTTGATTATCCTTCATACAAACATGTGTCATAATTTCTTTGGTACGCTTGTTTAAGAACTCTATTTATTGTTTTGTCAAATGCTAAAAATTTTCTCTTTTACAAAAGATCACTTCATACTCCTTAAGAAAACTAGCTACAGTGCATTTAAGAAGTAAAAAGAAGGCAGGGTGGGAATGATGAGCTACAAACTGTGCTCTCAAAGAAACCTAGCTGAATGTGCATTTGCATAACAAGCCTTGATACTCACGAGAACTAGATTCATATGCCCTTCTGTCAATGACTTGCCGATCAGAGTCCCTGTGTGATCGTTCATCCCGATAACTGGAACCAGGTCTTTGCTCCTTGTGGCCGAATTCATCCCGTCTCCTTCCATCTCCCTTATAATCTTTCCTTCTCCTGTCGTCCTGATAGTTGGAATCTTTACGTCTTCTGCTATCTTTGGAGTAGAAATCATCATGTCTTTTGTCCCCATTTTGGTCATTATGTCTTCTATGTACTTTTAAGTGGTTATCATACCTTCGATCAATTCGAAAGCGGCCATGATGTTTTCCATCGTCATGGAAGTTGCCGTCAACTTGATACTCAACTGGTTTCCTTCCAGCTTGATGGGGGGATTCATTTTTACGCAGCTTTCCACATTCAATGATTTCAAAAGTCTGATGCCAACTCGCTTTCTGATCTTTATTTGCATGATGATGAATTTTAGGTTTTTCCTGTACTTTTTTAGACAAACTAATTTCTCCTTGACCACTCTTTTCCAAATCATCTTCATCTCCAGAATTGAGATCGTCCATAATAACCCAATCATCAATTCTATCAAAATCATTTATTTTCTCAACACTTCCTGCGTTAATCTCCAGAGTTTCATAGACCTTGAAAATGTTTTCGGCATTGTGACTTTGGGTCTCTGGGTTGCCTGAAGTGTCTTCCTCCATATTTGTCTCTGAAAAACATTTCATCAAATTTAATTATATTTCAAAACATGAAAATTAAGTTTTAAAATGCAGCATCTTTATTGTTAGTACAAATTCATCATTCGATTTAAAAAAACACTACCCTCTCAATTTGCCCTGCTCAGAGAATTAATGAAAAAAATATTGACAAAGTTTGCAGGTCCCCTCTCTTTGCAAGTTTTAAATACACGTCTGTTGCATTTATTGACTAAAGACCTACTCTTTTTTTAATACACTTGCCAGTAGTATCTGTGCCAAAACATTTTCTATTTCATAATCTGCTAATAAAAATCAGGTAACACAGGCTGTGGCCACTAACAGCAAAGGAGAGAGCACATTAGGATATGCTCAATTCCTACACTGACACTGTGACCAGAATACGGCACTTTACTAAAGAGGCAAGACATATAAAAAATGCAATTTCTCTTAGCAGGATATATTTACTATATAGTATTTCATATCATGTAACTGATGATTTAATTGTAATGAGAATGAAACAATCATCAAAACCATAAATTTTATAATCAAGTTAAGTTAATTATTAATGATTAATGATAATGATTTATTGAATAATTAAATTTTGAGTAATCCGATTATAAGTTTTAGGGACACAGACAATAATTTTTCTTTTCTTGTCCCAAAAAAGATTTTTCATTGAAAGGAGTTGTGATTTACATATCTTTGAGGATATTTGTACAATTGTACAAAATTACATTAAAGTGCCACTCCGTGAGTTGTTGAAGTCATATTTGTCAAAATCAATAGTGTGATTTGATCATGAAGTATAGACTGTTACCAAAAAGACACATTTTAAAGCTTATTGGGTTTTTTACAGTGACAATATTTAATTAGGTAGAACGTCGCAATTCTGATCGAAAAACCGGACACTGTGACGCGTGTCAAATAGTCAAAGGTAATTTTTGAGACTTATCTTAAACAGCCAAGAGGGCAGTTAGGAGTTGATAGCGTTTGTTAGGTTATATAACTAGTATCCATGTATATTGGACATGATATCTACACCTCTGTGCATTTATAAGGCTGTTTTTCGATTTTCATGGAAAACCAGTATTTGTCATATATCTGCCATTTGGACATGAAAAGTAAAGATGTTTTGATTTTATATCACCACAATTGACATTCAGGTTTGCATCAAAAGTAAATACCCTGGAGTAACCTGTTTTCATGGGTCACCTGTTTTCGTGGTATTTACAAAAGATGTCTATTCTCTCTAACCCCTTACTGTACCCAGACATGTTAGCACTTATTTTATTCACCAGTTGTTCTGTATTGACCCAAGATGGAAATGATCACTATTTCATCAATCTATTCATTGAGTAATTTCAGTGAAGAAAATCAAATGAAATTTCAAGCTTTTCACATAACACCTTTTTTGGACAACATTTATGGTTGATTTTTAAAAATACAATCCATGTATAATTTTTCAAACAATGTTTTCAAGTAAACCCATGTTATTCCTATCCTGAATCACGTGACTTTTGAGTATAATACCTGTTCTACTAATAAATGTATGGAATCATAGAAAGGTTGATTCTTATACATTTTTGGCTATTTTGGTATGATTTTCCAGTGCAGTGAAAGCAAGTTGTTGCTTGCAAAGTTAAACTTTGCTTTGCTTACTAATATTAAATCTTAAACTACGTTAAATGCAAGGTATTTGGTGACTAGAAGATTTTCTAATACTAAATATACTGTAAGCAGCCTCATGATTTCTTTACATTACCAGAAATAAGACATTTTATGATAAATATTCATGAAAGTGAAATAATTCAATGACCCTGTAAATATTTTAAACATATGTCAACATCAATTTAAATGCTATTGTACACTATCGATCTGTGTTTTAAAAAAAGTAAGAATTGAAGTTGTTGCATGTGTTGTATTCTCATAATTTTACATAATAAAATTACCATGAAAACAGATGACACCAAATAAATTAATAACAATTTGCATCTGTTTTTAAAATGTGAACAAGATTTATCAAAAGGGTAAAACAACTGTTTGTTTAACATTACCTAGTTGAAAAGTATGTACTCTATCACTTTATGATGTTCAGGATGTTTGACATTATTGGCAATAACACTTATAGAAGATTATTTCTTATTACCACGGAAATAGGTAACACGAGGGTAATATATGAAAATAACGGAGTGGCTCTTTTATATCCAGGCCCATTTTATGATACAAACGCCCACCATCCTACAATTTAACAGTTACTGTAGTATACAATCTTTGAGAATGATTACAGTAGTACCGAACAGTATTAAATACTATTTATTGTTTGAACCACTTCGAAAGACGACTACCATAGAAATGCAGTTGACATGAAATCATTTTGATAAAGAAACCGGAAAGGAAATTTTTCCTACCACGGGGAGACTAGAGTTATGGAAATCATCGAATACTCCCTTTATCTCCCTATTTACGTAGACATTTCTTCGTAAAATTAATTTAAATAGCAAATATTACTATTAGTAGAACTGGATAACCCCGTGATGCAATTTTATTGTTTATATAATACTACCTCATGCAGTCGCATTTGGTCAACACCGCCTAGCGTCAACGAATGGAATTAGGAGATAGACAAGGATATAAAATTAGAAATGAACAATATTTAGCGAATTAGGATTTATTTAATTGTGTGAAGTTCCTATTGAAATATTTGACAAATGAACTGTAACTTGCCTAAGATCAAGTGACATAGGATGGGATATAATACTGTTTGTACATGAAAACCTAGCTCATAAATTGAACCTTACTGTTCGAAACAATCAGCATTTTCGGTGACGGATCCGGTAATTTTTTAAAGAGCTACTCCGTGATTTTCATAACAAATTATTTACCTTTGATACGAACGAAGTGTCATATGTGGTGACATAAAATCAAAACATCTGAACTGTTCATGCCCAAAAGACATATATATGACAAATACTGGTTTTCCATGAAAATCTAAAAACAGCCTTATAAATGTCCAATATACATGGATACTAGTAATTTTAACCTAACAAACACTATATCAACTCCTTACTGCCCTCCTGGCTGTTGTAGATAAGTCTCCAAAATTACGTTTGACTATTTGACGCGCGCCACTGTCCGGTTTTCGATCATAATTGTGAAGTTCTACCTTTATATTGTCACTTTGAAAAACCAATAAGCTCTAAAATGTGTCTTTTTGGTAACAGTCGATACTTCGCGATCAAATGACACCATTGATTACGTTTGGCTCCAAAAACTCACGGAGTGGCTCTTTAAGAGGACTCACTTAAACTCTAACATGAACATTTGGTCAATAAATCGAACATACGAACAAATAATAGATACATGAAAAGGAGACTGAACTTATTTTTTAAATCAAGCTCTCAAGTTCAAATAGACTTGCTTAGACTTTTATCTTTTTTACTGTCTGACCATCAAGCTACCTTTTTACTGACACTTTTTATATAAAAAAGATGAAAAGGAGAGTGATACTATCATTCCGGAATCATCTTGGATCAATGGGACACATGCATTACACAATGAATAGAACAAAATACCTTGTTTTGTATTGAACAATATACATCGATATATAACTAGCTATGTGAATCTTAAATAATATAACCAGCAAATAAGTCTGTACTTTTAATCTATTGACACTAAACCAACAACCTCCACATACTAGTAAATATTTTTTAAACGATTAATTGATTGGGAACGATAAAAAAAATCAAAAAAAGTCTACAACTTGCTCGATGAGATTTCTAGATATGGTGAAACTTATCAGCGAAATTTTTTTAGATCAGTTTTTGCAATAATACTTGCCCTGGTAATGAAAAAACCCTTATTTTTCTGTATAGTTTGAGAGTTATCTATTTGACCGTTCACTACTAATTTTTTTTCGACGCTACTACAAATTGTTCGAAGTATGAAATGATGCAAATGAATGTACTGCATTGTGGGAACACATAAAACAAAATATTTAAAACAAAAAAATTTTTTTCGAAGTAAATGCCTTGAATTTTAGTTAGAAGAGTGTCTGTCTGTCAGGATTAGATATTGATATCAATGTTTTAAAGATATATCCAAGTTGAATTATGTTACATTTGAATTAATGAGTTTAAGGGTATGTAAATAGAAAAAAAATGATACATCTATAATTGTACACTCATAATCTTGGTTAATGTAATGCAATTATATAATTATAACCCTACAAATTAAACAATTTATCAGTTGTTCTCTTCCACAAATCTCTTATGTATTTGTCTTCTATTTAAAACGAAATTTGTCTGCTTGATTGCTTGATATGTGTAACATGAGACCAAGGACAACAACCAATCTGATTAAAATCAAATCATTGATTCGCTCCGTAATATTTATTGTGTTTTGACTTGTCATTCAACTATGATCTGAGAGAATGTTAAGTTATATAAATATATACTTATGTATTCCTTTGGACCCTATGTAAAACAGTGTGACTTGTAATTTACATCAGGTGGCAACAGTTCCTTCTTTGGTAGGATGTGATAATTACTTCCGGGAGAATAATAGTAATATATGTGATTAGAAATTGATACTCATTGTTAGGATGCGAGCGCTGATGCTTCTTGCCAAATTGTTTTTATTTATCTTTTATATTATCTATCTATACTATACAATGTTTTCAACATATCCATCACACCACTTTATTCGAATCGCAATAATGTATTTTCAATAAATTCATTTAAGCTTTTCCTTGTCTGACCACACACGGGATAACATCTAACTCAACCTCTCCATTTTTCATAGGTACCCCCTTGGATGTACAGACAAGGTTTGCACCAGTCATCATAAATGCTATTTTGTCAGAATATAAAATCATCAACCTAAATCCTTTGTTGTGTCATCTTTGACTGGAGTACACGAGGTAGCACGATTGTCTATCCCTATTCCTATGACAGGAATTTAACTAATCAAAAGGTGATTTAGTGATTTCACCAAGTCTTACACAAGGAATGACAAGGATATACCTCAAAGACAATGACGATGGAACCCTAGTTGGTTTACGAGTGTTTGAACTATTCACTGACACCACACAAAAACAATTGGAGCGCCTGCTTGAGTCCACCTAGAGACGTCTATATACTGTGTAATGATGACGTCATGCATTTTTTGTAACAATTAGCTGCTTCTCAATATAAACACAGAAAATAATACTATTTGAAATCTTTACATCCGAAACCAAATTGTTGGAAGGATTTTCTAATGAAAGAAACAAAGCATTAAACTATGAACATGCTATGTTTTCTTCATATTTGAAAAGAAACTTTTCAAAACATTTTAACCATAAATCCATCCTAGCCAAAAACATTGTTCCTTAAAGAGCAAGTCTCGATTTAGATCAAACATCCGAAAATCTCTTTTCTTTAGAATTCTTTTCTTGTGATCAGCAGAAATATAATTGTTTTAAAGAATTATTTTTTTAGAGACTGACTGAAAACAGTATAAAGTATGGTATGGTATGGTGTGGTACGGTATGGTATGATATAGTAATGGTATGGTATGGTATGGTGTTGTATGTTTTGGTACGGTGTGGTATAGTATAGTATAGTATAGTATGATATGGTATGGTACGGTGTGGTATGGTATGGTATGGTATGGTATGGTATAGTAATGGTATGGTATGGTGTTGTATGTTATGGGATGGTATGGTATGGTGTGGTATGTAATAGTAATGGTATGGTATGGTATGGTATGGTATAGAAGAGACTAGTACAGTATAGTATTTTTGTTCTAAATAAGAACTTTTAGGGATCACAATCAAAAGCCTATTTTAAACTCCCTATCCCATCCGATATGTAGTTAGTACACAGGAAACTGTCTAAATCGACACCGATCTGAACTGAACTTATATGCCGGTTTAGACAGTGTTCCGCGATGCATAGTTAAGATCTTTTTAAACATGATTTAACCCAGTTTTCAACCTTTTCATACATTTGAAACAAAGAAAAACACAATACCTAAAACATATTCTTTATTCAGTACTCAAACAAATAAAGAACATAAAAATCAACATTTGGATGACAGGAGGAAGTCTGAATGTTAAGTTTGGATACCATTCTGTAGAATACTGTGTACATACATATTTAACAGATTGGGACACGTGTAGATTAAGTGATCGTGTCAAATCAAAAGTGTTATTATCGAAGAGTTATAAAATATTCTTAAGGATGTTCGCTCCTCATGTCACAGTTACAAAATTCAAATAACCTTAAATCATAATGTTCTTATATAATAAACCAAAATGAAGCGGTAATTTCTCAATTTTGATGATTTCAGACTAAATATTCATCAAAATAGAGAGACGTAGTATTTTCATTTTGAAATTATTTACAATTTTGCTGACTCAGCAATTTTAATTGTAAATATAATTTGAGCAAGTTCTATTATCTGTTTTTCTTAGAAAGTAGATGTTGTTGAATGAATATGATTTGTATTAATGCGTTAAGGTATATTTTAAGATAATGAGTGGGAGAAAGTATGTTTTTAGTAAAAAAATGGCTTGAATGTTGATAATTTAATTGAAATGTTTGAATACATGATGTGCCGTAGCGGCTAAAAACCCACAGTACCATATATATTTTTTACTTTTTTCTGGAAGAAGATTATGTTAACTCTAACATGTTTTCATATTAAAAAAAGTTTAATACAGGAACTAATTAAAATTTAAGATTTCTCCGAAAAGGTCATCATATCCCCATAGACTCCATGTTAAAACTCTGACTGACAGAGGGGTCTTTGTCTTAGAATATCTCGAAAAAAAACACACTAACCCCTATTTTTTAGGGTGGATATTTCATGCATATACACTAAACCTTTGAAAAAAGTAAGTTAGAAAAAAAGTTTAATACTTTAAATTTGAGGAGCGGACATCCTTAAGATCAAAGGGCGGCCAGGACTGTAAACAACGCCTTGAAACCCATTTACAACAAGCACTAACAATGCCTATCAAATCGGAAATATCTAAGGAGTTCCTGTGATTGTGATTTGTAATAGTGAAATGTATCCTATCTAAACTCACGGTACAACTATCTGCCTTCCTGAAGGACCAATAGCGTTAGATATCTAAAACTGCATTGTGTCGACACCGGATGATGCCACGTCTAACTTAAGTGCATCCTGGCCTGTTAAATATATCTCAAATTAAATGTCTTCTATTTCCCTCAATATTAAAATAATTTGCTTCAGTTATAAACAATACTGAAATATACGGTTTCAAATGAAATTATAAAAGTTAAGATAGATATGAGATATGTACACTTTCATTTGATTTACTTTACTGAAATTTAAATCTCTGACAAGTGTCTGATGTAGTGTTTTAATTTCATGGTATGCCCATGGAAAATTTCCTATCAACTTGTCCAGATTGGAATCAAGAGATGTAGTAGTACGTTTTTTTAGGTAAAGAATACGAAAACGAAAATGAATGCTTTCAATTGCAAGACAATGTTTATTATTATTTTTTTTATTCAAGAAGCAGTTTTAAACTTACGCACCATGATCGTTTAAGCCATGCGAATACATTTTCCTACCTCAACTGATTAAAGGAGTTCACACAAAAATGGCCTCCAGCGGTGTTTGCTTGATACTTGATTATTCTTCTACGACTACGAACGATCGGGATGACTTGATGAAATATTTGGCACAAAGTACTGTTCTTGGGGGAACATTTTAAGAAATAAATCTTTAAAAAAAACTTGCTATCGCCCCTTTAATTTGTATCAACACCAGATATACACATAAGTAACATTTTACTTTAAGTTATTTGGTTTGCAAATCTCTCATCTCTGAAATTATTGGTTAACAGAACCATACCAGTTAGAAGGTTATGGCAGCATTTGAAATGAATAATAACAGTTTTCTTGATTATCAATTCACTGCATTTGTTGCAAACATGTAACTTGAGTTCTATGAGAACACAGAAACGCCTGCATTGAGCACAGATGATCCCCTAAATGCTCAATGGAATGAAGGGTTATTAACAACGGAAAAGAACTTGAAAAAAGATGGTGAAGAAAATTCTGACCTCCCCTGAATGGTCTGGTGAAACAGGACAACCACTGAATACTTTAAGGTCAAGATGTAAAATACGTTTTCAGACAATGTAACTTGAACCAATCTAAAGGTAAAAAGCTTTGAAAATTTTTATTATTTTTATTTTCCATATTTCATAATACAGGCGAAAAAGTATTGACAATAACATGGTAATACAGTTATAATATCAAAGCTTTGAAAGCTTTGAAAAATAAGACCATATGCTATTGTGCAAGGGACAAATGTGGTAAAATGTGGGCGAAATTGAAGTCAGGTACCATCTTCTCCCGCATGGCTTTAAGTTGCGCCAGTTTCTATCACTGTTACTTTAAACCTTGCTGCCAACTCGTCAAAATTCGTGTTTTGAGTGCAGCGCCCTCGTTGGCAAAAAGTTACAAATCTCTTACGATTTCTCATTGGACTATCGCGATCCGTCGCAGTAGTCAGGACGCAAAAGTTTGGGAAATGCGGCAAGGCCTATTTTAGCAAGTCATTGAGGCTGGCGCAAGTATCGGTTGTGCGTGGGAAGATGGACAGGCACTGTCATACTGAATTTATGTTATACTCCAGCCTATCAAAGTTAAGAAAAAATGTTACATGCAATCAACATTCATATAGCATAATAACAAAGTTGATATTAAGAAATGACATCAATGCAGCCTATTTACCACTTCGCGCCACCACGTAGATCCACACTTTCCCGTGTACAGGTACCCATTTGTACAGCTCGGTGGACATAGTGCAATGTGAATGAAGTGTCTTGCCTAAGGATACAGCACAGTACAAGGCCCAAGTCACAAATGTATGATGATCAGACGGGATTCGAACCAAGACCACTGACGTCACAGGCCTGCATACTAACCACTACACCACTGTGCTCCAGAATGCATTACTGAGCTGACAACTAAAGAAGCATTCATAAAAAAGATCCTTAACATTGAGATATATCTACACATGAATTTATTTTTACCGTTTCAAGAAAACGTAATGGCTAAAACACACTGGGGTTGAAATACTTTTCTTTATACAGTCGACAGAACATTTAAATAAACCATGAATATTTCAAGATAGACAAATATTTTGACTAGCAAATAACGTGACAGTTTTAATACAGCAAATTTTCATCCAAGTAATCCCTCCTATTTAACATTCAACTCGAACGTACGCCCGTAAATATAGATTTGAAAATATATTCACTCAGTATCAGTCCGCAGGGCAGATGAACTGATTCAGTTCGTTGTCAAGGAGAAAGAAAAACATTTAAAGTTCACCGGAACTATGAATTTCTGATGAACATAGAATGATGATGTATCTATATCACACCCATCATTAGAAACAAAACCCATATTTGGCAAGTAGCTTTTTAATATACTCTTGTTGATAATGGATTTTTGCTTAAGATTATGCCACAGACGCGAGACTATGAATTTACAACAGGCCCGCCACTAATTTTAGGGAAAAAACAAACTTTTTGTGCTTAATTCAATGTTTGTATGAAAAAATAGAATATTATATGTTTCATGAGGCATCTGACCCTTTTCTGTAGATTGAGAACGTGACGTGAACATTAAATGACCCCCCCCCCCTCCAACTGAGCTAGCAAATCCCTAATTTTGCCCCCCCCCCCCCCCCCCCCCCCCAAACTCTCGAAATTGGTGCTACGGGCCTGTACAATAACATGTAAGTATGTATATGTACAATGTAACAAGTAGCTATATAACATAAAAAGGGTCTGACACTGTCGTGTCTGCAATGGGACCGGAAATGCGAACTGGGATTTGTCTACGATGTTTACAGAGGGCAACCGAGCAAGGAAACCATTTCCTGTCCTATTGCAGACACGACTTTGTCACTAGTGTCAGTCCTTATTTATGTTATATAGCTACATGTACATATACTTACATGATATTGTAAATTTTGAGTCTAGCGCCTAAGGATTATGCTTGTAATCCCTGTTGACAATCAGGTGAGAAAGGGAAGAACACTGTTGTTGAAGGCAGCATGGTTGACAACCCAGCTGCTGTGGTTCACCCCTTTGTACGTGTGTATCCTTATGGATCCTCTCTTGATGAGAGTCTGCAGTCCGAAACTGTCCTCCCTGTACCACTGGCGGATAAATCAAACAAACATTCAAAATCATTAGATACTTTAATGAGATAATTAATAGGCTATATCTGCCCCGTATAGTTAGCAATAGCCCAAGTTTAGCGTTGCCCAACGGATATAGTATTACCAGTTTTCCCCCTATGCGCGAACCTTCGCACATAAGGGACACTGGCCGTTTGGTTTAGCTAACAAGAAGATATCTTCAAACTATTTCCCGAAGTTAGATACGTCTTTGTAATCGTTATAGAGCCACTCCGTGAGTTGTTGGAGTCATACATGCCAAACTTAATCAAGGGTGTGTCATTTGATCACGAAGTATCGACTGTTACCAAAAAGACACATTTTAAAACTTATCGTTTTTTACAGAGACAATATGAAAGTAGAACGTCGCAATTATGATCTAAAACCGGACAGTTGCGCGCGTCAAATAGTCTTCAAAATCGTAATTTTGCAAAACAACCAGGAGGGCAGTTAGGAGTTGATAGCGTTTGTTAGGTTATATAACTAGTATCCATGTATATTGGACGTGATATCTCCACCTCTGTGCATTTATAAGGCTGTTTTTAGAGTTTCATAGAAAACCAGTAATTGTCACATATGTCTTTTGCATGGAAATGAAAAGGTTAATATGTTTTGATTTGATATCACCACAAATTACATTAAGGTTCTTATAAAAAGTAAATAAAATGTTATAAAATCACGGAGTTGCTCTTTAAATATTACTGCTAATAAAACTATAACTGGAGTTTAAGAAAGCTACGATCGATAGTTTTTAAGAACTGCTCCAAATACGGAGCTCTCCCTGTACAATCAAATTCAACTTGTTTCAGTGGATTGAGAAAGAAAAAATCGGAACTCCGAATCATAAAAAAGCAGCACTTCATTATGTTTCAAACCGACTATTTTTTACATGTTGATTGGTTTCAGAAATCCGCTCCAAGCGAAATGGTTACGGACGGACGGACGGACAGACAGATAGACAGACATATAGGGCGATGGAATTTAAAAAAAATTTGGTAACAGTTTACATAGGGACACCAATTGATAATGTTGACTGTGACCTGATTTACAAGGTCACAAAGACACTTAGATCTCTTTTTAAACTCATATTAACCTGATATCTCTTGGATCGTTACACCCACTGTCCCCAAATTTGGTGACAGTATGTATTTTGAGGGACGACAGTCAATTATGATGACCATGACGAATCTTTGCTTTTCAAACAATCATTGATGTGATATTTCATGAACCAATGTTTCAAATTTGATGACAATTCACATCGGGGGAAATCTTAAAACTGAAACTATGGGTGGGTTTTTTTCATTTCGTAGGTTTTATTACAAATAATGTGTGACAGCAAATATTTTCATGTTCACCCCCAACACTGTTTATAAAAACACTACTTGAAGAGCAAGCTTCCTACCAAATTATTAAAAACTAGTAAATATATCTATCTCGGTTCATTTTTAGCGGCGGGGGACATCGTGAGTTCACATTCGAAAGACCTTTCCAAACTAATGGGGGAAAACAAGAAAAAGCTAACCCTTTGTTCCTCCATTGGTATGACGACTTCACTGCTGTTGTACATTCCGAAATGTCTGCAGAACAACAAAAACAACAACAATTGCATGACATTTTACATCAGTGATGGCTTGATGTGTACAGTTTGGAGGGACCCTCCTGTCTCAGAGTAAAACGTAAATGTTCTCGCTCAACTTATATACCCTGGGATATAACCCAAATCGAAGTGACGCGCTGTAGCCTAAGAACTATCCAAATGAACTATCCAAATACAGTCAATCAATAGATGCCCTTGATATGAGAGTCGGAAATATGTAGATTGCAGGTTTCCGCTGCGTTCTTTTTCACTGCGGACCTCCTACAGGTTCTCAAAACAGTGTTTCAAACATTTACTGTACCTACATTGATTAAAGTGACACTTGAGTATATGGTATTTCATATGGCTTATATAAGAGCCAAAATACATTTGTCCTGAGTCAAGTTCCAATCACCTAACAAAACTTACATGTTTACCTCTCAAATGCAAAAATAAAATTTCCTTGCTTTCAATGATAAATGAAAAACGGTCGTATAAGTGTAAGAAAGTCGAAATTCTGCGTCATTTTAAATGTTTATCAGTTAAATAACCTGCTTAACACTACCAACCCATGTTTGTCTTTGTGTCTGCTGTAAACAAGTTTCCCTAATTACGTTTGAGTGATTGATTCGCCCCATTGTCCGGTTTACGATCGTGTACTCTGTGCCCCTTTAAATGCGAAAAGCATTTGATTTTCATCTCCCTCATATAAAACAGTTAAAATCATTGGTTGTTAGAAAACAATTTTCCTTTTGTTGGTTGTTTACACAGGTATAGCGGTAGATATTTATATCTTAAACATGAATACTGCAGGCAATCTAAGAGTGCATGATATTCATACTCGACGAGATTACAATGGATACAGATCATAATTCATTATGTGGTTGTTCGGAGAAATGTCATGCTTCTCTCTCAAAAAGTTATCCAAATTGTCAAACCGTTTTTGATTAAGTGGGTTAAATAGGTTATACACAAGTTCTTTGTCTTTTAAATCACTCATTGTTAAAGAAAATTCATCCCAGCTTGTTTCTGTAACAGGTTACACATGAATCTCACCCAGACTGCCAAGGGGTGATAAGTCCGTCATCGGGTCCTCCCACAAGAACCATTTTCTTTAGACGAATGAAATTTTCTTTGTACTCTGTAAATATCATCCATCATTCATATTAATGATTCATATCATTTCTTTATTTCAGTACAAAGGTGTGGGCCATCGGCCCTAAGTACAACATGGTCCATACAGAGTAATGAAAATATATGCTTGCACAAGCAGTTTAATAAATGTAGCAATTTCACTATTGTTTTAAGGCGTAAATTTGACGCGTGGTAGAGGTAACAAGCCAGATTTCTAATAATAGATTCTTGATGAGAAGACATGAGCATGGTAAAAGATCATCACAACTATATTAGCTCTAAGTTCAGCTATGTAGTGATTCATAGTTTGTTAATGACAAGAGTTTCCACATGGAACGCCTCAAAAAAAATTATGATCAAATACAAAGGATCTAAAGAATGATTAAATGATAAAAATTTCCATATTTTTGAGAATGTTCCAAATATGCTGGGAAAAAAAATTATTTGATTTGTTGTTAAAATTTTTATAAAAGCTTAAAGTTATATGATGGCATTTGTTTTTATTGATTACAAAATTAGTGGTAAAAACATGTATATTTCAAACCTACATTATAGGAATGTTTCCTGACATCCTACTACATCAGCGTATTTGTCTCCGCTCAGCTCCATCATATACCCTGATATCCTTCGGCCTAAAACTCTCGTATCGCCTACATTGACATTTGTTTGAATTCTCATCCGGGTTGTGCCGCTATTGCTAAATGAGAGTCATTTCACTGGCTTGCTATATTTAGCGATACGAGGGTTTTAGGCCGAAGGATATCAGGGTATATGATGGAGCTAGACGGAGACAAATACGCTGATGTAGCAGGATAGTTTCATGAGGAAATAAACGGTTCCCTCAGGAAGACGAAAACAAATGTTACAAATTGCAAGACGACATTTTTATCCGATACAAAGACTTCTTAAACGACCGTCCCAAGTTCAGTAAAAATATGCGAATGCATTTCCCTAACTCAAATGATCAATAGGTGTCCACTACAATGGCGGCATGCAGTTTACGCTTGATTATCGATTTGATTTGATAGATATTCTTCACAATGAAGAAATTATATTTTACATAAATTGATATTCAATGGTGAAAGATGTAACATATAAAAGATGAAATAAAACTTGCTATAGTGAATGTAAATCACTCAAGAGACTTCAACTCACTCTGACTTTCGGGATTGTTAGTATCATTGTTGAGAACAGCGAGGAATTTGGAGAACTTCCTGTACAACTCCTGCTGGTGAGGATCTGGAAGCAAAGAATAAAACAATTTACATTAAGATATCATGGGGAAGTCGAAAGAGGTAGGGCCTACCTGTTATGCTAAGTACTAGTTGAAGCACTCATAAAATACTTAAGTCTCATTGTCAAAGCCTCCTTTTCACAAGAACTAAGGCTCCCTGTAATGCTGGTTACTGGTTAAAGCATTCATAAAATAGTATGTCTCAATGTCCACCCCTCGTTTTCTTATTCAACCTGTTCCCACAATGATTAAATATCATCTTGATCAAACCATCATACGCTTGTATATGTTTGGAATGCGTTGCCGCTATTTTGTTCGACTTTGTGAATTGAAAAAGATGAAACAACGAAATTGACAAAATTAAAAATTTTCCTTTAAAGGGACATTTGTAAATGATGAATTGAATTTAATAACTTTGAAATTAAAGAGACTTTGTTGAAATTGAGCATCTATTAACAGCTCTGGAATTATCAAAGGGAATAACTCACCATACCAGTAGTTTGCTACGGACCACTTCTGTCCCATATCCGTGTAAAAGAACCTGGTTGGAAAGAAAAAGACGACCGTACTCACAGAAAGCTCGCCTCAAATAATCGCTCATTCCTTAAAGAGCCACTCCGTGAGTTGTTGGAATCAAATATGCCAAACTTAATCAGTTGTGTCATTTTATCGCGAAGTATCGACTGTTACCAAAAAGATACATTTTAGCTAATTGTTTTTTTACAGTGACATTATGAAGGTAGAACGTCGCAATTATGATCGAAAACCCGACAGTGGCGCGCGTCAAATGGTCAAACGTAATTTTGGAGACTTATCTTAAACAGCCAGGAGGGCAGTTAGAAGTTGATAGTGTTTGTTAGGTTATATAACTAGTATCCATGTGTATTGGACGTGATAACTACACTTCTGTGCATTTATAAGTCTGTTTTTAGATTTTCATGGAAAACCAGTATTTGTCATGTATATGTCTTTTTGAGATGAAAAGTTCAGATTTTTTGGTTTTATATCACAACATATGACATATAGGTTCGTATCAAAGGTAAATAATATGTTATGAAAATCACGGAGTGGCTCTTTAAATTAGGCCCGTTATTGTCTGACCCTCGCTCCCATGCACACCGTGGAATTAAAGATAGATACGCGAAACCGAATGTTTTTATTTAACATTTTAAAACTTAGAAGACATTGGCCTATGTAGCTTATCTGTGAGGTAAAATTATTCCCATGTTACAATTATTGGCTCCATATTCTTCTCCCGTGATTTCACTTATATATATATTGACCACAAAAACCACCATTTTTACCTGTAAATGTTATGTTTCAAGAAGTTGAGAGGGAAATATTTCCGAAGTAGAGTGTCTGAAATAGAGAAGTTTAATGTAAACCACTTATTAAATTCCTGGAAATTTATTGTACAAAGTAACTGTTCATATTTACGAAAGAGCATCAAACTTATCAAAACAAATCTTCTGTTATTCTGCCTCTAATATTTGTAAAAAAATTAAAAAAACAGCTACAGAATAGCTTTTTGCCAACAGACTTTTTGTATCTATATAGATAATTTTGTATTCATGACATACATAAATTTATATATATTATATTGATAAGTTATTAATCTCATTTTTTTAAAATGGCAAACTGGTTCAAACTCCCCAGTATTTATCAACAAAAAGGTACATTTTTGCTTTATATAGTATGACATATATATATATATATATATATATATATATATATATATATACGTACAATTATTACCTTTTTGACCATATAGCAAAATTGTTACCTTTTTGGCTCATTTTTTATTAGCTGCAAAATGACTTATTTAAGTCAGGTAAAATATTAATTATCATTAAGCTAACAATAAAAAGTGGTTTTGAACAGTTAATAGTTAATAGTTATTTTTTTATGAGAATTATATTTTTTGTGAGCCAAAAAGGTGGAGCCAAAATTGTTAGGCATTTTTGTTCAAGCAAAATTTACAATTTTGGCTCTTGGCAAAATTATTACCTTTTTGGCACACCATGTTTTCGCATATATATTACAGTTTTGGCACCATGTAAATAAGCACAATATAGCTATTCCAGTAGATTCTATTATTTCTTTCATACATAAATTGTTCTAAACCTAATTGTTTACATAAAAATCTCAAAAATGTGCCGTTTCACATCCTACGGTAAAATATTCATCATTCTTTCTCTCCCCCTAAAAGATCTACTGACATTCACCAAGTTAATACTCATTTAGGTAATAACCACCCATTCAAGAGTATTTCACTTATTCTGTCGCTGCTAATATCATTGGAGGGAGAAAGCCCACAACATCATGGTGGCCATGCAATGCGGTGAAGCCTGTGAAACCTGCAAACATCGTGCATCTGCTGGAACTAGCAAACCATTAGTGGTAGTGCAGAGAAATTCAGTATTGCACCTAAATAACTCAATGGTGTTCCCTACTGCAGACAAAGTTGCAAAGCCTCTGGCAGGATTTGAATTCTTGAATTTCAAACATTGACAGCCGGAAAGTCAGTTTGCCATGAGCATATTTCCCTTTTCAATAATTGCTTAATCAAACTTAAAACATCACAGATATGCCTTTTTTGGCTTAGCCTTATGCTTGATTGACCTTTATATATCTTAAGCCAATGACTTCAACAAATTTATGTAACAAAATGTTTTTACTGCTTCACAGACATGTTGAAAACAGAAGACATAAATGATTTGATTATTTTTTATTGCAAACACAGAAATCTGTATATTTTTTTTTACATGCATTTGATGAGGCTCTGGTTGACAGAAGTATTGGAAAAGACAACCAATAACAAGAGCACAGGCCTTGATCGTTTCCACTGAAGTTGCCACTATGATCTCCTGAAACAGAACATGAAGTTCCATCACAATGTCTCTGTAACTCTGTAAATATCAAAGAGCTATAACTCAATAGACATGGCATGGAAGAACAAGCTATACAAGCAATCCCAAATGGCAAATTATCATTTGAATATTGAGGAGAAAGCAGAAAAACTTTCACTTAAGCACATGAAGACTGATGATCTTTCAACGTTTTGATGTGGGGTCAAAAACAAATAAACAAAAAAATATTTCAATATTCACATTGATATTTTCTTATAACAATCTAGAACATTAAGTCTCAAAGGTGTTATTCTGAACAAAACTTTCCACTACCAACATCCTGCTACATCAGCGTATTTGTCTCTGCCCACCTCCATCATATACCCTGATACCCTGATATCCTTTGGCCTAAAACGCTTGTATCGCTAAATATAGCAAGCCAATGAAATGACTCGCATTCAGCAATAGCGACTTCAAAGAAATGTCAATTTAGGCAATAAATAGCCATGAGTAACCAGTTGTAAGCAATACAAGCTTTATAGGCCGAAGGATATCAGAGTACATGAGAGTCTCAGCTAGGCGGAGACAAAAACGCTGATGTAGCAGGATGCACTACAAACTGGTCTTGGTTAACCATCCTATAGTTGCACCCCTGCAACACCCTTATCTGTTAAATCAGTGAGATTTCAGATATTATCCAGAAGAGGTCTGTTCAAAATTATGCAATTTTACAATCTCTCAAAGTACAAAAGAAATTACAAATCAAAACTAGAAAAGGAATCATTGCTAGTATGTCAAACTTCTAGCATATATATTACCATTTTGGTTCATTATGTATATATATCAGATGAGATCTGTTCCAACATTTTCCCTTTGATACTCTCTCCAAGTCAAAAGAAGCAGTTTATATTCTACAGATTAGTATCTTAGCTACAACAAGAGCCCAACTACAAGTATATCTTACTTATTTATCTTACATATATATTACCATTTTAGCTCACAAGCCCTTAGGATTACATCTCAGATGAGATCTGTTCGAACTTTTGCCTTTTGACACTCTCTCCAAGTCCAAAGAGATCAGTTTACATTCTACCGATAAGTATCAAAACTACTACAAGATCTCAATTACAAGTAGTTCTTACTCCCTTATATATATATTACCATTTTGGCTCACAAGCCCTTAGGATTACATCTAAGATGAGATCTGATCAAACTTTTGCCTTTTGACACTCTCTCCTAGTCCAAAGAAGCAGTTAATATTCTACAGATTAGTATCACAGCTACCACAAAAGCCCAATTATAAGTAGCTCTTACTTCTAGCATAAATATTACCATTTTGGCTCACAAGCCCTTAGGATTACATCTCAGATGAGATCTGTCCAAATAATGCCTTTTGACACTTTCTCCGAGTCCAAAGAAGCAGTTCATATTCTACAGATTAGTATCACAATTTCCATAAGAGCTCAATTACAAACAGGTCTTTCTTCTAGCATATATATTACCATTTTGGCTCACAAGCCCTTAGGATTACACCTTAGATGAGATCTGTTCCAACTTTTGCCTTTTGACACTCTCTCCCAGTCCAAAGGATCAGTTTATATTTTACAGATTAGTATCGCAGCTACCAAAAAAGCCCATAATTACAAGTAGCTCTTACTTCTAGCATATATATTACCATTTTGGCTCACAAGCCCTTGAAATTTCATCACAAATAAGACCTGTTCCAACTTTTGCCTTTTGACACTCTCTCCCAGTCCAAAGAAACAGTTCATATGCTACAGATTAGTATCACAGCTACCAAAAAAGCCCATAATTACAAGTAGCTCTTACTTCTAGCATATATATTACTATTTTGGCTCACAAGCCATTAGGATTCCAACTCAGATGAGATCTGTTCCAACTTTTGCCTTTTGACACTCGCTCCCAGTCCAAAGAAACAGTTCATATGCTACAGATTAGTATCACAGCTACCAAAAAAGCCCATAATTACAAGTAGCTCTTACTTCTAGCATATATATTACCATTTTGGCTCACAAGCCCTTAGGAGTACATCTCAGATGAAATCTGTTCCAAATAATGCTTTTTGACACTTTCTCCGAGTCCAAAGAAGCAGTTCATATTCTACAGATTAGTATCACAATTTCCATAAGAGCTCAATTACAAATTGGTCTTTCTCCTAGCATATATCTTACCATTTTGGCTCACAAGCCCTTAGGATTACACCTTAGATGAGATCTGTTCCAACTTTTGCCTTTTGACACTCTCGCCCAGTCCAAAGGATCAGTTTATATTTTACAGATTAGTATCACAACTTCCATAAGAGCCCAGTTACAAGTAGCGCTTACTTCTAGCATATATATTACCATTTTGGCTCACAAGCCCATAGGAGTACATCTCAGATGAGACCTGTTCCAAATTTTGCCTTTTGACACTCTCTCCCAGTCCAAAGAAACAGTTCATATGCTACAGATTAGTATCACAGCTACCAAAAAAGCCCATAATTACAAGTAGCTCTTACTTCTAGCATATATATTACCATTTTGGCTCACAAGCCATTAGGATTCCAACTCAGATGAGATCTGTTCCAACTTTTGCCTATTGACACTCGCTCCCAGTCCAAAGAAACAGTTTATATTCTACAGATTAGTATCACAGCTACCAAAAAAGCCAATAATTACAAGTAGCTCTTACTTCTAGCATATATATAACCATTTTGGCTCACAAGCCCTTAGGAGTACATCTCAGATGAGATCTGTTCAAACTTTTGCCTTTTGACACTCTCTCCCAGTCCAAAGAAACAGTTTATATTCTACAATTTAGTATCACAGCTACCAAAAAAGCCCATAATTACAAGTAGCTCTTACTTCTAGCATATATATAATCATTTTGGCTCACAAGCCCTAAGGTCAGTACATCTCAGATGAGACCTGTTCCAAAGTTTGCCTTTTGACACTCTCTCCCAGTCCAAAGAAACAATTTATATTTTACAGATTAGTATCGCAGCTACCAAAAAAGCCCATAATTACAAGTAGCTCTTACTTCTAGCATATATATAACCATTTTGGCTCACAAGCCCTTAAAATTTCATCACAAATAAGACCTGTTCCAACTTTTGCCTTTTGACACTCTCTCCCAGTCCAAAGAAACAGTTCATATGCTACAGATTAGTATCACAGCTACCACAAAAGCCCAATTACAAGTAGCTCTTACTTCAAGCATATATATTACCTTTTTGGCTCACAAGCCCTTAGGAGTACATCTCAGATGAGATCTGTTCCAAATAATGCCTTTTGACACTTTCTCCGAGTCCAAAGAAGCGGTTCATATTCTACAGATTAGTATCACAATTTCCATAAGAGCTCAATTACAAACAGGTCTTTCTTCTAGCATATATATTACCATTTTGGCTCACAAGCCCTTAGGATTACACCTTAGATGAGATCTGTTCCAACTTTTGCCTTTTGACACTCTCGCCCAGTCCAAAGGATCAGTTTATATTTTACAGATTAGTATCACAACTTCCATAAGAGCCCAGTTACAAGTAGCTCTTACTTCTAGCATATATATTACCATTTTGGCTCACAAGCCCATAGGAGTACATCTCAGATGAGACCTGTTCCAAATTTTGCCTTTTGACACTCTCTCCCAGTCCAAAGAAACAGTTTATATTCTACAGATTAGTTTAAAAACTACCATAAGGGCCCAATTACAAGTAGCTCTTACTTCTAGCATAAACATTACCATTTTGGCTCACAAGCGCTAAGGATTATATCTCAGATGAGATCTATTCCAAATTATGATTTTTACAATCTCTCCCTGTCCAAACCATACACATATACTCTACTGATAAGTATCACAATTACCAAAAGAATTCAAAATTACAAGTAGCTCTTACTTCTAGCATATATATTACCATTTTGGCTCACAAGCCCTTAGGAGTACATCTCAGATGAGACCTGTTCCAAATTTTGCCTTTTGACACTCTCTCCCAGTCCAAAGAAACAGTTTATATTCTACAGATTAGTATCACAGCTACCAAAAAAGCCCATAATTACAAGTAGCTCTTACTTCTTGCATATATATTACCATTTTGGCTCACAAGCCTTTAGGAGTACATCTCAGATGAAATCTGTTCCAAAAAATGCTTTTTGACACTTTCTCCGAGTCCAAAGAAGCAGTTCATATTCTACAGATTAGTATCACAATTTCCATAAGAGCTCAATTACAAACAGGTCTTTCTTCTAGCAAATATCTTACCATTTTGGCTCACAAGCCCTTAGGATTACACCTTAGATGAGATCTGTTCCAACTTTTGCCTTTTGACACTCTCGCTCAGTCCAAAGAAACACTTTATATTTTACAGATTAGTACCACAGCTACCAAAAAAGCCCATAATTACAAGTAGCTCTTACTTCTAGCATATAATCATTTTGGCTCACAAGCCCTTAAAATTTCATCACAAATAAGACCTGTTCCAACTTTTGCCTTTTGACACTCTCTCCCAGTCCAAAGAAACAGTTCATATGCTACAGATTAGTATCACAGCTACCACAAAAGCCCAATTACAAGTAGCTCTTACTTCTAGCATATATATTACCATTTTGGCTCACAAGCCATTAGGATTCCAACTCAGATGAGATCTGTTCCAACTTTTGCCTTTTGACACTTGCTCCCAGTCCAAAGAAGCAGTCCATATTATACAGATTAGTATCACAATTTCCATAAGAGCACAATTACAAACAGGTCTACAGGTCTTTCTTCTAGCATATATATTACCATTTTGGCTCACAAGCCCTTAGGATTACACCTTAGATGAGATCTGTTCCAACTTTTGCCTTTTGACACTCTCGCCCAGTCCAAAGAAACACTTTATATTTTACAGATTAGTATCACAACTTCCATAAGAGCCCAGTTACAAGTAGCGCTTACTTCTAGCATATATATTACCATTTTGGCTCACAAGCCCTCAGGAGTACATCTCAGATGAGACCTGTTCCAAATTTTGCCTTTTGACACTTTCTCCCAGTCCAAAGAAACAGTTCATATGCTACAGATTAGTATCACAGCTACCAAAAAAGCCCATAATTACAAGTAGCTCTTACTTCTAGCATATATATATTACCATTTTGGCTCACAAGCCATTAGGATTCCAACTCAGATGAGATCTGTTCCAACTTTTGCCTTTTGACACTCGCTCCCAGTCCAAAGAAACAGTTTATATTCTACAGATTAGTATCACAGCTACCAAAAAAGCCAATAATTACAAGTAGCTCTTACTTCTAGCATATATATAATCATTTTAGCTCACAAGCCCTTAGGAGTACATCTCAGATGAGATATGTTCAAACTTTTGCCTTTTGACACTCTCTCCCAGTCCAAAGAAACAGTTTATATTCTACAATTTAGTATCACAGCTACCAAAAAAGCCCATAATTACAAGTAGCTCTTACTTCTAGCATATAATCATTTTGGCTCACAAGCCCTTAAAATTTCATCACAAATAAGACCTGTTCCAACTTTTGCCTTTTGACACTCTCTCCCAGTCCAAAGAAACAGTTCATATGCTACAGATTAGTATCACAGCTACCACAAAAGCCCAATTACAAGTAGCTCTTACTTCAAGCATATATATTACCTTTTTGGCTCACAAGCCCTTAGGATTACATCTCAGATGAGATCTGTTCCAAATAATGCCTTTTGACACTTTCTCCGAGTCCAAAGAAGCAGTCCATATTCTACAGATAAGTATCACAATTTCCATAAGAGCTCAATTACAAACAGGTCTTTCTTCTAGCATATATATTACCATTTTGGCTCACAAGCCCTTAGGATTACACCTTAGATGAGATCTGCTCCAACTTTTGCCTTTTGACACTCTCGCCCAGTCCAAAGGATTAGTTTATATTTTACAGATTAGTATCACAACTTCCTTAAGAGCCCAGTTACAAGTAGCTCTTACTCCTAGCATATATATTACCATTTTGGCTCACAAGCCCATAGGAGTACATCTCAGATGAGACCTGTTCCAACTTTTGCCTTTTGACACTCTCTCCCAGTCCAAAGAAACAGTTTATATTCTACAGATTAGTTTAAAAACTACCATAAGGGCCCAATTACAAGTAGCTCTTACTTCTAGCATAAACATTACCATTTTGGCTCACAAGCGCTAAGGATTATATCTCAGATGAGATCTATTCCAAATTATGATTTTTACAATCTCTCCCTGTCCAAACCATACACATATACTCTACTGATAAGTATAACAATTACCAAAAGAATTCAAAATTACAAGTAGCTCTTACTTCTAGCATATATATTACCATTTTGGCTCACAAGCCCTTAGGAGTACATCTCAGATGAGACCTGTTCCAAATTTTGCCTTTTGACACTCTCCCAGTCCAAAGAAACAGTTCATATGCTACAGATTAGTATCACAGCTACCAAAAAAGCCCATAATTACAAGTAGCTCTTACTTCTAGCATATATATTACCATTTTGGCTCACAAGCCATTAGGATTCCAACTCAGATAAGATCTGTTCCAACTTTTGCCTTTTGACACTCGCTCCCAGTCCAAAGAAACAGTTTATATTTTACAGATTAGTATCGCAGCTACCAAAAAAGCCCATAATTACAAGTAGCTCTTACTTCTAGCATATATATTACCATTTTGGCTCACAAGCCCTTAAAATTTCATCACAAATAAGACCTGTTCCAACTTTTGCTTTTTGACACTCTCTCCCAGTCCAAAGAAACAGTTCATATGCTACAGATTAGTATCACAGCTACCACAAAAGCCCAATTACAAGTAGCTCTTACTTCAAGCATATATATTACCATTTTGGCTCACAAGCGCTAAGGATTATATCTCAGATGAGATCTATTCCAAATTATGATTTTTACAATCTCTCCCTGTCCAAACCATACACATATACTCTACTGATTAGTATCACAATTACCAAAAGAATTCAAAATTACAAGTAGCTCTTACTTCTAGCATATAATCATTTTGGCTCACAAGCCCTTAAAATTTCATCACAAATAAGACCTGTTCCAACTTTTGCCTTTTGACACTCTCTCCCAGTCCAAAGAAACAGTTCATATGCTACAGATTAGTATCACAGCTACCACAAAAGCCCAATTACAAGTAGCTCTTACTTCTAGCATATATATTACCATTTTGGCTCACAAGCCATTAGGATTCCAACTCAGATGAGATCTGTTCCAACTTTTGCCTTTTGACACTTGCTCCCAGTCCAAAGAAGCAGTCCATATTCTACAGATTAGTATCACAATTTCCATAAGAGCTCAATTACAAACAGGTCTTTCTTCTAGCATACATATTACCATTTTGGCTCACAAGCCCTTAGGATTACACCTTAGATGAGATCTGTTCCAACTTTTGCCTTTTGACACTCTCGCCCAGTCCAAAGAAACACTTTATATTTTACAGATTAGTATCACAACTTCCATAAGAGCCCAGTTACAAGTAGCGCTTACTTCTAGCATATATATTACTATTTTGGCTCACAAGCCCTTAGGAGTACATCTCAGATGAGATCTGTTCCAACTTTTGCCTTTTGACACTCGCTCCCAGTCCAAAGAAACAGTTTATATTCTACAGATTAGTATCACAGCTACCAAAAAAGCCAATAATTACAAGTAGCTCTTACTTCTAGCATATATATAATCATTTTAGCTCACAAGCCCTTAGGAGTACATCTCAGATGAGATATGTTCAAACTTTTGCCTTTTGACACTCTCTCCCAGTCCAAAGAAACAGTTTATATTCTACAATTTAGTATCACAGCTACCAAAAAAGCCCATAATTACAAGTAGCTCTTACTTCTAGCATATATATTACCATTTTGGCTCACAAGCTATTAGGATTCCAACTCAGATAAGATCTGTTCCAACTTTTGCCTTTTGACACTCGCTCCCAGTCCAAAGAAACAGTTTATATTTTACAGATTAGTATCGCAGCTACCAAAAAAGCCCATAATTACAAGTAGCTCTTACTTCTAGCATATATATAACCATTTTGGCTCACAAGCCCTTAAAATTTCATCACAAATAAGACCTGTTCCAACTTTTGCTTTTTGACACTCTCTCCCAGTCCAAAGAAACAGTTCATATGCTACAGATTAGTATCACAATTTCCATAAGAGCTCAATTACAAACAGGTCTTTCTTCTAGCATATATATTACCATTTTGGCTCACAAACCCTTAGGATTACACCTTAGATGAGATCTGTTCCAACTTTTGCCTTTTGACACTCTCTCCCAGTCCAAAGGATCAGTTTATATTTTACAGATTAGTATCGCAGCTACCAAAAAAGCCCATAATTACAAGTAGCTCTTACTTCTAGCATATATATTACTATTTTGGCTCACAAGCCATTAGGATTCCAACTCAGATGAGATCTGTTCCAACTTTTGCCTTTTGACACTCGCTCCCAGTCCAAAGAAACAGTTTATATTCTACAGATTAGTATCACAGCTACCAAAAAAGCCCATAATTACAAGTAGCTCTTACTTCTAGCATATATATAACCATTTTGGCTCACAAGCCCTTAGGAGTACATCTCAGATGAGATCTGTTCAAACTTTTGCCTTTTGACACTCTCTCCCAGTCCAAAGAAACAGTTTATATTCTACAATTTAGTATCACAGCTACCAAAAAAGCCCATAATTACAAGTAGCTCTTACTTCTAGCATATATATAACCATTTTGGCTCACAAGCCCTTAAAATTTCATCACAAATAAGACCTGTTCCAACTTTTGCCTTTTGACACTCTCTCCCAGTCCAAAGAAACAGTTCATATGCTACAGATTAGTATCACAGCTACCACAAAAGCCCAATTACAAGTAGCTCTTACTTCTAGCATATATATTACCTTTTTGGCTCACAAGCCCTTAGGAGTATATCTCAGATGAGATCTGTTCCAAATAATGCCTTTTGACACTTTCTCCGAGTCCAAAGAAGCAGTTCATATTCTACAGATTAGTATCACAATTTCCATAAGAGCTCAATTACAAACAGGTCTTTCTTCTAGCATATATATTACCATTTTGGCTCACAAGCCCTTAGGATTACACCTTAGATGAGATCTGTTCCAACTTTTGCCTTTTGACACTCTCGCCCAATCCAAAGGATCAGTTTATATTTTACAGATTAGTATCACAACTTCCATAAGAGCCCAGTTACAAGTAGCTCTTACTTCTAGCATATATATTACCATTTTGGCTCACAAGCCCATAGGAGTACATCTCAGATGAGACCTGTTCCAAATTTTGCCTTTTGACACTCTCTCCCAGTCCAAAGAATCAGTTTATATTCTACAGAATAGTATCACAACTTCCATAAGGGCCCAATTACAAGTAGCTCTTACTTATAGCATATATATTACCATTTTGGCTCACAAGCCCTTAGGATTCGCCTCAGATGAGACCTGTTCCAACTTTTGCCTTTTGACACTCTCTCCCAGTCCAAAGAATCAGTTTATATTCTACAGAATAGTATCACAACTTCCATAAGGGCCCAATTACAAGTAGGTCTTACTTCTAGCATATATATTACCATTTTGGCTCACAAGCCCTTAGGATTATATCTCAGATGAGATCTGTTCCAAATTATGCTTTTTACAATCTCTCCCTGTCCAAACCAAATCACATATACTCTACTGATAGGTATAACAATTACCATAAGAATTCAAAATTACAAGTAGATCTTACTTAAAGCATATATATATTACCTTTTTGGCTCACAAGCCTTTAGGATTTTATCTCAGATGAGATCTGTTTCAACTTTTGCCTTTTGCCATCCTTTCTCATCAGCCTGTCTATAATGGTCACGTGGTTCCTGTGGTCCCGAGAGGTCATGGTTTCACCAAATCTATATAATAGAATCCCCATCAAGTCTCTATACAAGATTTCACCTTTTTTGGCCTCTGGCTTCTGGAGAAGAAGATGAAAATAGGCTTATAGGGTGTGGTCCCTTGTGGTCACATGGTCAGAAGTATTTATTTAGAATCCTCATGCAGACGGACAGATGTCAAATGAGCTAAATTGTGAGGGGATGCCCCCAGGCCCTTATGAGGGGCAACAGGGTAAAAAAAATCTACAATTTTAAATACCTATTTGCCAAGGTGTCTGATCTTAGTATTTTAGGTGTATAGAGCCAATGGATTTAGAGAGGAAGTAAAAAATAGAGCCATGGGCTCTGTAGCTCATCAGACTTTTGATAGGAATAGATGTTTGGGTTTAGACCATGGGGTCATGGGCAGTGTAGGAAAGATAGCCTGTCCCAACGTCCAAGACGGGTAACTTTGGTTGAGGACGGGCTGTAAAATTATTTAGTCCGTCCTTGTGTCGGGCCAATTTTGTCTAACCATAAATGCATTTATATCTAATAACCCCGAGAGAAAAAATAAACAAAAGTAAATAGCCACATAAATTACTGACTAAAGGGCACTTAGCAGGTTTTGTTCATTAATAATTCGATTACAGCAAAACTATAATATTTTTTTTCAAATTATGCTCTCTTGGATAAGAAAATTCAGATATAAGTAAATCAAATCAAGTGACAAACGTGTTTACTTGAGTCAAGCAACTGAAACGTCAATCAAAGTCTTAGTCGACCTAGTGAAATAGCTGAAAGATTGCCGTCACGTTAAACCCAAACTCACTCACACCAAGCTTGAGGGATGGTCTATTATTGTGCGGGGTGACAAGACTTTAGACAGTGTTTGAAGGGCTAAAAAAAAGTCAATTGATTTCCATAAATGCATCTATCTTAAAACAAATCCCTAAAACTTTATGATTCAGTTTTGATTCAAATTTTGTCACTCTATGATCCCTACATGAAAATGGACGTGTCCATCCATGCTGAGAGAGGGGACTGATGATGTGTCTTTGGGTCAAGGGGTCACCGAACCTACAATTCAGAATCCCCATTGTCTAAGGAGTCTACACACAACAATTAAGCTATCAAGACCTTTTGGAACTGGAGAAGAAGATGAAAGTAGGATTTTAAGGTTTTGACCCCAATTTGGGGTCAAGTGGTCACCAAACCTACAATTTAGAATCCCCAGTGTCCAAGGAGTCTTCACACAATTTTTCAGCTCTCTAGACCTTTTGGAACTAGGGAAAAAGATGAAATTAGGTTTTTTAGGTTTTGACCCCTGTGACCCCATTTGGAGTCATGGGTTCACCAAACCTACAATTTAGAATCCCCGTTGACCAAGGAGTCTACACACACCTTTTCAGCTCTCTAGACCTTTTGGAACTAGGGAAAAAGATTAAAATAGGTTTTTCAGGTTTTGACCCCTCTGACCTCATTTGGGGTCATGGGGTCACAAAATCTACAATTAAGAATCCCCATTGGCCAAGAAGTCTACACAGAACTTTTCAGCTCTCTGGACCTTTTGGAACTGGAGAAGAAGATTAAAATAGATTTTTAAGGTTTTGACCCTTGTGACCCCATTTGGGGTCATGGGGTCAAGAAATCTACAATTCAGAATCCCCATTTGCCAAGGAGTATGCACATAAAATTTCAGCTCTCTAGAGTCATTGGTTCTGGAGAAGAAGTCGAAAAAGTGAAAAGTTTACGGATGGACGGATGGACGGACGCCGGAAGCCATGCCATGCCATAAGCCCATCGGGTCTTTTTAGACCTGATGAGCTAATAATGTTAAATGTTTACAGATGCGGGACAACATGCCGTGATGTAAACCATCGGCATAATCAAAGTCTACATTGTTGCCAAGGAAACAGAAAAAAATAAAATTGAAGTAGAACTTAAACCCACAAAAGGGGCATCTACATGAATAATAGGGAGAATACCAAATATAGTGAGGATGGGTCAAATGATGGTAATGATATGCTCCAGAAAAAAACCTGACCCTTCTGAGTCATGGCCTAGAAATTAAAACATCTTGGAATCATGTACATCATGAAATTATGGTCGGATGCTAATACATTATGTCTCTCAAATTGCTTTTTTGGGAAAATTATCACTAATAAGTGTTACTATATCACGTAAATTCAAAACATATATCATATATATGATCATTTGTGAAGCCAAGCCCATTTGTCTTACTAGCCCATTGAAGACACAACTGAAACTAACAATGAAAATAACAGTAGACTTTTCTCCCAAACCTGCAATGTCACTTTGAAAGGGTGAAAGGAAGGCCAGGCCTGCAAGCAGTCACTAGAGGTCGAGTCCTGCTGCTCGTCCTTGACAAAATCGCGTAACTATGAAAATAATATAAAACTTTTAAGTTTGAAACAGTAAGTAACTTAACATCAATAGTTACAAACAGACTGAGTAAGCTGAAAATGTTGTGATATAAACTGATAATGATAATGAATTTTAATTTTCAACATATCATTAATCACTCACACTTTTGCGTAAGAAATTGAAATATCAAAATTTGTCAATATATTCTGAAGCTGTCTTTACTTATATACCATGTTACAACCATTTGTTACAACCATTTGAAACATTAACTGGAGTTGAAAGTAATCACTAAATACATTAAAATAGCTGAAACATCTGAAAACTATTTTCAAACTACCATACCAACAGTCATTTACATATTCTGATCCTTACAGACCTGAATTGGACAATGTGAACAAGATTTTATGCAAGGACATAAAATATGTAATTTACAAACTATACCGCGTCACGTATGACATAGACTGAACATTATTTGTTCAATGCATTACGTGCAAAAGTAACTTGTAAGTTGAAAAAGCTAATGATGGTTAGATATGCTGTTGAATCTCTGTTTTCAGCTAAAAAGGTCTCTTGCTTCTGGAGAAGATGAAAATAGGCATTTGGGGCAGGGTCCCTGTGGCCTAAATAAAGGGTCACAGGGTCACCAAATTGATAAATTAGAATCCTATCAGCTAAGGAGTCTATAAACAAAGTTTCAGGCCTCTTGCTTCCAGAGAAAAAGATGAAAATAGGTTTTAAGGCATGACCCTAGTGGCACTTATTAGATGTCACAGGATCACCAAATCTGTAAAGTAGAAACCTCATTAATCATGGTCTGTAGCCAAGATCTCAGGTTTCCTGAGCCAATGGTTCTGTAGGAGTAGATGAAAATCTCACAGATGCTGGACACTGGATGCCATGACATTTCAAAAGCCCATTTGGCCTATCAGGCAAGATGAGCTAAAACAATACAAGTATCCAAGGGTTGCAGATGATATTTTAATCATAACCAACAGATGTTGATGTATTAGATTACAGAAGATATAAGGTTTAAATATTATTTGTCATCTGAAAATCTTTCCTCAACAATTACATGTAACATAATTAGTCTCTAGACAGAAATCTGCCATTATTGTTTCTTGAGTAGTGAGGGCACATCAATCAGATTTCATCAACCATACAAAGCCTTACTTATAAAGATGAAATCCCCAATCTCATTAGAATAGTATCTAAAATTCGGTTGATAAAACTTACCCTGCTTGATCGTTTAAGATCTCATGCTTTCAGCCTGATAAAGACATCCTGATGACCTGTGGCCTGGAATAGACCCCAAATTACTCTGCACAGCGTTAGGTTATCATCCATGGGGACAAGCAACTCGTTCAGGTTTCATAAGATCTTCAGTTCACTTATCCACCATTGACCTGAAAAAAAGCAGAATGAAAGTTTAATAGAAAATACTTAATGTGGGTGAATTGGAGTCAAATATGTGCGCACACTGATTCAGTATTGTCACCACCTCTGGTGTGCAGTACACAACCAAAAGCACTTAAACAAATCTATTGGTAAATGACTGTTGGTGGGCATATGAAAACATGCAAACACCTAGTTGGGAATACAGCAATAGCAGAATAATTTTTCAAAATCATGTGACAATGTGTCCCAATTCATCCAGCTTTGAATCGGTACATCGCAAAAATGTGCATGAAACTTGGACCTGGTGCATAAAGGTGCAAATGATGCATACTCCATAAGAAGCTGATGTTGAAAAATATAATGAAGGGTGATATCAAGTGATTGAGGGAAAAAAAAGCCTGTATGAGCAGCAACGCTGGATTTTGATATTTTTTGGATTTTTATATATTTTAATGTTGATATGAAGATGTCGGTGAATTGTGTCTCCAAGCATTACTTGGAGAGAAATGAAATAAAGGTTCAAGGATGAACAATCTTCCCGTCTATTTGAGGGACAATCAAGACCAATTTACAAACTTTGTCTAAAAATGTGAGCTTCATATACCAGTTGGTTTCTTAATATGATCCCGTGAAAATAGTTGCACAAAAATTGTGAAAAGTTTGACAGACAATGCCAAAAAGACCCCAGAATATTGGCAATGCCCTAAAACCACCTGGCTTTAGAGGCCAGACAAATAATAAACAAATAATAATAATACTGCACATTTGTATATTTTACATATAAAAATACATGCTGAAGACAATAATTTTAAAAAGTATCAATAAAAAGATTATGTCATTCTGAAAACTTCACCTTCTAAATAAATTTTGGTATAAAAGACCCAAAAAATCAATTTCAAGGAGCCAGGTGCAAATTTAATAAACCTAGAAAATTTTTAGATTGCCTTGCTTCAAGTTCAAAGGATTCAAAACAATAAGCTCGTTAAGCCTTATTAGCCCAATGAGCAGAAAATTAAATCACTTTCTCTTTAGATATACAGACTGTATAATATTTACTATAAAGCATCTAAATAAAAAATATCTGCCAACAGAAGTTTAACTGCCATATTTGTAATCAAGTCCACAGTTCAGAGGTAAAGTTCCTGTGGTTGTTGTAGCCCTCATTGTGAGCCTCAGGGCCAACAAATATACAATTAATAGTCCTATGAAGCACTTCCTGCTTTTTGCTCTGAAGGTAAATAAATATATATAAGGAGGTGACACACTGGCCATTATAAGTGGCCGCATAGTCCCATATCATAAAATTGATTACCTTTATTGGATAAGTGACATCCACACAACATTAACACTTTCCAGGCCTCCACTTTCTGCAGCAAAATATTAAATAGATTTTAAAGGCTTTCATTCTACATTTGTACAATAGCTTTATCTAAGAAGTCTGTTTACATCCCTTCAGATCTATTAGGCTTTTTGTTCTGGTTAAAAAGCAAATACAGCATAATCTCAAAGGATAGCAAAAGGTTTATTGATAATTGAACACTAGAATCAATGCCATTAGCCAATCATATAGAATAAAATCATTACATTAGATATACTTTGACTTACCTGGAGAATAATAGTTTCACATTCATACAGCCAACACTAACATTTTCCCCCATGGCTTTTTTGACCGAGGTCAATGTAAGTCAGCGGCCAGTTAATTCCTGCAATGTTTCATAACTAGAATCAGAACAAGATATCTCATGGTACTCATACCAACCATCATAAAACTTCTTTCATCTCCCCTCATCCAAAAAACCAACAAACACTTCTCCAATGTAATAACTACAGTCGGTGGCCAAAAGTGTGTTCGCACGGGTGACGTCAAGGCTATTTTTAGAGTAATCAACCCGAAAGTTTAAATGAGCATATCTATGTTAATATATAATAGGTACTTACCCAGAAATTTCAGAATTTCAGGTTATCTATTAGCCTATTTTGGCTAGGCAACTGTAGCTATAGGTTGTTTTACATGGACCCAAGCAGGAAATGGTCATTTTTTCATCCATCAAATTCTATTTAATAATTCTCTTCAGTGATGAAAATTAAATGAAATTTTATGCTTTTCATGTATTACTATTTTTGGAGAAAACTTATGTTTGATTCTAAAAGTAAAATCGCAATAAAGTTTTTTCAAATAATATTTTCCTGTAAAGCTATATTGATCTTATCCTGAAACACTTAATATTGGGATGTAATCTGTTCTATTGATGAATAAGTGAAATCATAGAAAGCTTATTTCTTATATATATTTTGGTTATTAGTAGAATTTTCTTTTGCAAAGAAAGCAAGTTATTAATCGAACAGTTAAACATTGCTTGGATTGCTCACATTAAATCTTTAGCAGCATTAAATACATGACATTTGGTGACTAAAAGGTTTCCTATGCCAAATTTACACTGAACAGAAGAATGACTTTTTTAACTTGACCAGAAATATGACATTTTATGTTCAATATTTGTGAAAATAAAATAATAATATGACTAAGTAAATACTTTCAAAATGTGTTAATGTTAAATTAAAAGCTATTTTTCACTATAAATTTGGCCTTAGAGTAATTTAGGGGTCCGAATGACGAGGTATCTAAAATGTCTATAAAATGCTACCTAGTCCTTGAAAATACTAAAAGCTGAAATAAGTGACTGTAAAATATTGTATTATTAGGCATCCTGGCGTTCGGTTGCAAAAAGGAAAATCATCATGAATTCAAGTGATTTTCAAGTTTGGTTGCAGTCCCTTACAGGCAACTGCTACCACATTATTTTTTTTCAAATATTCATCATTTTTCATGTCTTGGCTAATAAAAATTTGGTTGCGGGTAATAAAAATTTGTTTTGAAAAGCTTACCAGATCAAATTGTTTGCAGCAGACTTCAAATTTACCTAACTTTTAAACGATCAAAACAACAGTTTCAGTTTGACATGTTCCCTCTGACACAATGTGTCACGGAATGCCATGCGCTACCTAACAGGTCTTTCAATTGGCTGATTCAGTATCAGACAGACCTTAACATTTTCTATAAAATTTTGATGTTCCTTTTTAATTATTCATGATTGATTTTGATCGTATTTTTTAGATAGAAACTAGTCAATAAACTTACTTGCTGATGTTTATTTTCCATCAAAATTAGTTTGTAATCAGAGGCATCTGTTACAGTCAATGATAATTTCTAGTTGAGATTTTACTGCCATTCGAATCCGTCTTGGGGCCACATTGTAAAAACAACCGGCAATTTAGGAATAATTTGGTCAAAGAATGTCATAAATACTTACCAAGACATGATAAACTATATAGAATGTTAGATTCAAGGTTAGTAGAAAATTTCCGTCCACTTTGTCAGAAAAGACAGCAAAGGACAACATGATCGAAAACTCGACTCGGTAGCTTTGAGCAAGTTGCCAATGTTTCATTAAAATGTAAATAAACAGCCAGGTAAAGTTCCAACAGTTGCCATGTCATCATTTAGTTTCTCTCTGCAACCAGATTATGTTTAGTCAAGACTAAATACTCAAGATTTAATACCACGGAAACAGGTAACACTACGATACAAATGTGCCGAAGTGACACAAACAAGGCCAAAACGGTGATAAGACTGATTTACGACAGAGTCAAATCAGTGCTACTATCTTTTTTATTACTAAGATATTCAAATTTGAAAACATTAATTGGTATACTCACTGTGAATACATGAAACAGCAACGAAATGAAAGTCGGGCAGCCACTTGAAATGGAATGCTTGCGATGTTCACTTCCGGCGCGCTCAAATCGTGTTTACGATAAACTTTTCAGTATTTTGTTTATAGATGAAAATACCAAAAGAAAAAAATACTCCTTATGCATTCAAATTAGTAGCATGTACTAGAATGATATGCATTAGATCTAATATATCGACTTAATTATTACTATTAGCATCATATATGGTTCTCCGAAATTGTTACGCTGCGCTGCGACTGGAGCCAAATGACAAGAATGGTCTGCGACCAACTCTGACTGTGCGGCTGGATGTATAAAATGGAAAAACTTATTTGAATATATAAACGATATGTTTTTGCATTTATTTTATCACGTAAATGAGCCTATTATATGCTAAAAGTTTGGATGTCATTATATACATTCAGTCTCGAGATTTAGCTGATCAAATATCGTGTGCCAAAAAGGTAAACCGAGATTATACATGAAAATATTTTCATAATTTTTACCAAAAAATATTTGTCAACAATTTTCATTTTCAATTCCATATACCTCTAACAATACCAAAAAAGTATATTAGCTAATAATAAGATGTTCAGAAGTGTTTGATTTATTTGAATAGCCCGATGTTATTTTGGCTCCTCAAATGTGAGCCAAAAAGGCAGATGAGCCAAAAAGGTTCATGTATAAAGCCCAAAATGGTAATGATTGTACTAATATATATATATATATATATATATATATATAATATTGATAAGTTATTAATTCCATTTTTTTTCAAAAATGGCAAGCTTGTTCAAATCTCAAGTATTTATCAACAGAAAGGTATACATTTAATTTAGTAATTGATGAACCATTGATAGGCATTTTGATGTTTTACGCAAAGTTATAAATACATTATCCATACAGATTTGCCAGTGTTGCTTCGATTGGCTGGAATGCAAAGGTAACTATCACGACCCGTATGTGCAGATCAGACACGCGGCGAAGAACGAGTGATAGGTTCGATCTAATTTCATTGAGATTGATTTACGAGTTAACTATCAGGCTGATTAAAATCGACCGTGTTCCGAGGAATAGACGTTATTAAATATTGACTCGAAAGGAATTCGAAAGTACTCTATCAGGAGTTGACCTCTGCACAACGGTCTACTCGCACGTTCTGACGCAATCTCAACTAGCCAATAATGACTCCGTCAAAAGCCTTCGAGATCAGTATCAAGGGGCAAGTAACTCCTGTTTACTATTCGTTATCCTTGATCGCTGCTATCGTTATTTTAAACGCGATGATGTGATAGGTCCGCTATTAAATGACTATAGGTTTTGTCTGCGCTAAACTTGTGTCAGCACATGCGAGCAAGTAGGGCGCTTTCAGACCGTTGTGGAGAAGACATGCCCTGATAGAGTACGTTCAATCCCGTTCGAGTCAATTGTTTCGAATCTTTTATTCCTCGGAAGTCGGTCGATTTTAATGAGACTGAGTAAACTATGGGCATCTCACCTCCGTACTGGCCGGCGAGAGGGCAACTTAGGGATATGAACGTATCCACATTGTGTTGAAGAATACCCAAAAGACCTCTGCAGATTAGTCCACCTGAAAACAGGCTATACTTCAAACTGTTCGAATCGATTTGTGCCAATCATTATCGAAACAAAACATGTTCAGACAATATATCAGGATATTTATATCGTGAGGGTCCACAATACATCGGTCGATGTATCGCCATAAGAGACAATATATCCCGATACTGTTAACATAATTTGTTTCAAACAAATAACTATAAAAGCTATAAAAATGTTTTTCTTCTATTTCAGAGATAACAGTGATTACAATAGAAACAGATAGAGAAATTATATGATATTTCTGATATTTTATATGTAATTTCACAGTCACTTGAATTTTGTGATTTTCCTTCGTGTAATGTCTATGACAATTCTAAGAAATAACAATACTGTTCTATGTCCTATCTATATTTCTTTCATAAACTGTAGAGACTCGGGATACGTATTGTATCGCAACCAGTTCATCAATCTGAAAATAGCATTAAACACCACTTCAGTAGTGGCTAATGCATATGCGGAGTTTCATGCGCTAATAGCAACTAGTTATTTTGAGTTTTCCCGGAAATGAATCTATCTCTGTACACAGAGTCATACCTAATTGAACATTTTTGATAAGATCTATTATGAAATATCGAACGGTATTACCGCATGACCCCCCCCCCCCCCCCCCCCCTAAAGTTTCTTAGAGGCCCGACGGTTATTTCTTTAAAAACAAAAATTAAAACGGAAGTGATTTTAACTAAGGGGTCCGTCACTTATCAGAGGAAATATGGTATACATACCGGTGCGATTGTAATTTGTTATCGAGTATTGTAACCTTTCCTAAAAGCGCGACTGTTTGATGACCTGATTAAACAATATGACTGTAAAGGATATCCCATTCCTCACCCTGAGAGAAGCATACAAGATGGATGCCATCTGGGTGTTGCTGCATGATCTTTTCGAACTGAATCTGTATAGTGTAAACCTGGTGCCACAAGGGTTCCAGACTGTACGCGGCATTAAACAAGTCTATCTGGGTCGTCGTTGTTCCTGGGTGGTCCTGGAGGCAAATAGGTGAAAGGTCAAGGTCATAGGTACTGAAGTGGTAAAGACGCCACTCCTAAGAAATTAGAAACATCTAAATTTAAATTGATGATGAATATTTGTTCATGTTCGAACTTAGAACAAGAAAGAGAAAAAACATTCACAAACATTGACATGATAGATCAGATATGTACAACATGTATACCCCTTAATACCCCTTAATAAATACCGATAAGCTAGGAAACTTGGTCAATCTTTTTTAAAATGAGCTTTAAATACAACTCTATTCAATGAACCAAATGTGTATACCTTTTGTACTGCATTGTATTATATTGTATTTAATGCTGTTCACGTTCCCCTTATGCGGCAGTTATTAAAATTTAAAGAGTGTAATAAATTTCGGTTTAGTAAGCAATGTAAGCTAGGTGGAAGTAACTTCTGTGAAACATCCATTCTACATAATCACCGAAATCCTTTTTTAATACGGAATGATGTGATTTGTCCGCTAATGCCTGCTTGGGTTTTTTTCTCTGCTCTAAACTGGTAACACATCATGCGCCAAATCGGGATGTCGTTAGACCGTTTAGAGATAAATTCGTATATCTGATGAATCCCTTACCTTGAAACTTTTGTTCCTAATAACACGGTCACTGATATTGTCATTCGTCATCTTACCAAATCCAACAAAGACGTCACTGTGATACTCTCAAATAATGTAAATCATGTGTCATAGTCAATAATATTGCACTTCGTTGAAGTCAGATTATCGAGTAGAGTAATGTTATTTCTTTCAAGGCGTTTTTAACATAAGTTACCTACCTTTTTCAGCTGTTTAACAAAAAAATCAAAAACCCAAGGGCCAGAATTGAGCCCATGCATGAAGACAACGTGTTTGTACGAGAACACTGTCAAGAATTGATGACAGATGAACAGGCCAACAACTCGAAGATACATCTTTTGAGGGTGGGCTGCTGTGAGCTGGTCAAGCTGAAGATATTGTAAGTTGACTATGTACGCGACTCGAAGAGGCAATTGTCCCAACTGGTACAGTTTCTCTGCAACAATCTCTGATCCTCGAGTTTCAGCAAACTGACAGCTTTAAAACTCAAAGTGGCGACTGTCTTGCTCTGTCTTCATCTCAATCAACAAAACAGAAATGTTTGGTAATATGCTGACTAGGTCCCCGAAGCTCTTTATATTCCCTTGAAAGACTCACTTCCTTGTTTGAGTAAGTACGTATTCCGTCTAAAATCAATTGTTCATCCACAATGTATGAGTGCTGATAACACACATATCCTTGATTTTTATCTTCTTAACCATTTTTCTAATTACTTATTTTATCATCCTACAAATGAAAAATATGTTCAAGTTTGTTTTACTTGGAAAAGTCTATATCCTGTTGTATGTAGATAAATAAAACACAACACAATACTGGTTAAGGAAGAAGCCATTGTTGTGGAAATCTTGCTTTTTTTTACCGTACTAACGATTGTGCACTGTCCATTACAGTTCCTCTTTCAAAATGAATCATATATTAGTATAATACGATAAGATAAAATTACGTGAATAATGTTTAACGCTGTTGATCACATGTTAGAGCTTTTTAAAGGAACATTTTTTTACTTCTCGGCACTTCTACGAACTGCAAAGATTGTTAGAGTTAAATGTGTGAAATTACTTAATGTTATGGACAAATTAATCATCACTTTTGACATTAAAACACAACACTGTCCGGTTTAATTTTTTCACGACCTCAAAACTTAAATTAACCATCTTTTCAAGAAAAAAAGTCCGAGGAAGCTGGAATATGTTTTACAGAAACCTTAGCCAATGGGATATATTGTAGACTTGCATGGTGTCTCCTTGGCTCCGAGGGCCATAGGGACCAAGCATTAATGACAATCTTCTCCTTACGAATACAATTAATGCCTAGAAATAGATAAAAGATAGTGTGTACAAACTTCAACTATAGATTTATCTGAAAAAGGAAACTGCTTCAATGGTATCGTTCAGAGGAACGAAAACCTTAGAAAATACAAGATCATGTGGACCTAAATGTCTTCTTTGGTAAATGTGTATCATTGACTTGTAATTTATAATTAATATGGTTGCCCTATGACCGTTAAGTCCACAAGCCGCATAACCTATTTTTAAAAACAAAACAAAAATAACGTAACAATCGAAACACTATGAATTTAATGTTTTGAGATCATCCAAGATTTTCTCTCCTCATTTCCGATGATCTGCGAATGTAATCCGAAAAAGACCGAATCAGCAAGAGAACGACGTCATAATATAAATGACGTATCGCTTCTGTCTAAGTTATTTCCGCTTGGCAACCAACTCGTTTGGCAACGAAAACGTAATCTCTGATATTTCTCAAAGAAAAACCTTTCGTGTTGCAGTTACAGACATGAACTCCATACAACTTGCTGATTTTCAACATTTATTCGACTCCAGTGATCTGTAGGTTGAATTTTATGTCGAGAACAAGTCCGAATCTTTCATAAAACGATCGAAAAAAAATCGTTCAAGCGTTCCAATCTGTTTGACGATAGGAATCTATTTTGTTACGAAGAGTCATCTTTGACAACAGTGTTCTTGTCTATGTTGTTGAATGTAAAGCCGACGGTAACCTTTTTACATAATATTTAAAACGTGTTGAAATCTTTTTCGCCACAAATATTTTTATCAGTAACATAGAATGTATTGACTCAATTTTCAAGTCGACAATGGCAATTACTTTGACAAAAACCAAGTGTTAAGTTTAAGTTTTGGTCTTTCAAAAACGAATCCGAGAATTCTTTGAAAATACAGGAAATTCCTAAATAAATATAATTATTTCTTCCCTATTATCACACAGCAAATTAACAGGCATGAAAAATCTAATAAACTTGCGATATCGACTCAAAATCAACTTAAATAGATGACCATCATCTATTTCAATTATTGTTTTAAATCATAAGATTTCTCTAGTATTGAACCACATAAAAATAAGATAAAATGATGCATTACTATTAGAATTGGAATACTTTTGAGATGAAACAGACTACAGATGTGTTTTACATACATCTTTTGTTACCATTTATGTACAATAAAGTATTATTTCTGTGTGTGCAGATTGAACCCTTCACGTTTCTGGCATGACTTCATGAAGACGCGTGTTGAGATCAATCAACATTTTGGTGAAAACCTGCTTCATTGGTCTCAAGATGTCAGGAAGAAGATTGCTAGACTCAGGAAGTATGGTGCGTACTTATGAATAATGTCAGGAATCAGTTGTTCACATCAAAAAGAATACTTATCATGAGAAATAACTAATATCTCTAGCTACTTCTGGAGATATTAATGCTACACAAAACCTAGGTGGTGAAATGCTATAGAATGAAATATGTTATTATACTCTTTCTGCACTTTATAGACAAATGATTTTTTCCTCAAATTAAGGCCGGTTCTGAAATGATGGATGGGTCTCAAATTAACACAAGGCCAAAATCATCAAAACTAATATTCTGTTGATAAATGACTGATTTGTTTATTATCTATCAAACAAGATATTGTACACTAAAGGGTTTGATATGAAGAAGAACGAATTCTTATGGATAATCAACTTCTTTATTGCATGAATTGCGACGTTTCGGTGTAGATACTAACACCGTTATCAAGCAAGTGATACATATGATTCGATGAAGGCAAATTTATACATAAATGAGATGATGTTTTTACAATTAAATGGTTTGATGTACATATTGTTTTGATAAGGAGTGTTTACAGTGGAAAGTAGTTTATACAAGGAACAAGGTTGATGTACAGGATATGATAGGTTGGATGTTGTCTGATATGGCGGATTTTGAATCTTGAATCTTAAGATTCAAAATCCGCCATATCAGACCACACCAAGCCCACCCTGACCACCGCATCCTTTGGGACAACATCAGCATCCTAGAAGCCAACCATCCAGATTACAAGATTAGAAAAACACTTGAAGCAATCAATATCAAACGGCTTAATCCCTCTTTAAATAGAGATCAAGGATACTTTATCCCGCCAGCTTATCATCATCTCATAAACATCAATCAGCAGTAATCCATTACTTTATATAGGCTTCCATCATCATCTGTTTACTCAACCTATCATATCCTGTACATCAACCTTGTACCTTGTATAAACTACTTTCCACTGTAAACACTCCTTATCAAAACAATATGTACATCAAACCATTTAATTGTAAAAACATCATCTCATTTATGTATATATTTGCCTTCATCGAATCATATGTATCACTTGCTTGATAACGGTGTTAGAATCTACACCGAAACGTCGCAATTCATGCAATAAAGAAGTTGACTATCCATAAGAATTCGTTCTTCTTAATCAATCCAACTTCTAAAATGCCCCTTAAGGAAGGGTTTGATATGTTCATGTTCAATTATGAATGAATATTCACCAAAAACATTTCAGTTGGTCATGGTTTAATACTTATATTGTCGTAATGATTTAGCTTGCAAAATATTAATAGAAGCTAGCTTTGAATTATTGATGACAGGTAAATAAAGCCAGTGGGCTATACTGAGGAATAGGTACTCATTCTTACATGGTAATGATGCAATTTTATATCTATTTTCCAGAGAAGAGTTCTCACTTGCAGCAGTTCCTGGAGTCTTTCATCAGATCCACGGAAATGGAGGCCTATGATATCCTGTCACAGTCTCACCAACTCACTATACACAAAGTCAAAAAGTAAGCTATTAATTTGATTTTAAAATTCATTGAATCAGTATTAAAATCTTCATTGATAAATTTGGTTTATGATATCAAAATTGACCTTTTTCCCCAGAATGACAACTGCCCGAAAACTTTCCTCAAAACATGAGAATCTGAGTCATCAGCTTGAGTCACTGACCAAACAACATATGGAGACTGTTAAAACTCTGAATCACTTTCAAGAGGTTGGTAGTGTAGAACTTTGTTTGAGTGACATCTGTAATTGATATAAGGAAGCTACAATTTAATCCTGACCTGTTGACTGTAAAGGTGAGCTTCAACCAACATTATTTATTAATTGTTTGTACAGATTGGATTAAAGAAACTGGAAAGTCGCGCTGACCTCCAGGACAGAGTCCAGCAGCTTGAGAAGCAGCTCCAGAAGGAGTTTGAGAAGGCAGACATCAGGAGAGAGAGACAGGCTGAGGAGAAGACTCGCTCCCTGGAACAGAAACTCCAGAGACAATTTCAGGAGCAGCAGCTTCACAAGCTTCAATTTGACAATCTGATGAAAGAGGAACAGCACTTGCTCAACAGACTTCAACAGGTCAGTAAAATTTGTTCATGATGTCCCCCTCCCCCCCTTTCTATAATCATTTCATTCAGTATCTCTTTATTTTCTTTCGGAAACTCCATCCTTTTCTGTTACCCTTTGATCCTCCCCTCCTTGCAATTTTGTTTCACATTTTTCTCCTTTCTCTTTTTTTTATATTTTGTTTATCTTTATTTGTCCCTTTCACCTCCAGACCTCTGACCTTGCATGTCAAGAAGTTTGTGACCTCCAACAAAGTCAGATTGAGGCTCTGGTCTCCAGTCTGCGAGACTTTGTAGTAAAAACAGACATGAACTCCTCTTCTGTCATCAGTGACAGGTACAGCTATCTTACTCAGCTGAACACTGTCACTTATTCTGTGGTATCCCTGTCATTTTATTGTAACAATTCACACTATTAGGTATTAACTCGTTACAAATAAGTACTTTCACACAAATCCTCTCAAAACCTACATTGTGTTCTTTTTCTTCTCGTGTCTATGTCTCTTCTGCTTGTGTTCCCATTATCTGTTTCATTTTGTGTAACTCAAAATCATATACATATTGTCACACATAACTACATCACAGAAAAAGGTGTAATAAAGAAAGAAGAATTATATCAATCAAAATTAAACAATGACATCATGAGAATAGCAACATGATCTTGATAAAATTTGAGGATATGCATACTCCTTCGTAAAAAACAGCAGGTTTTGAAGTATATTCTAACATCTTCATTGTTCCGATTGAGGTTTTCACAATAAAGAGTTGGTAAACCAGAAAATCTTGCTGTTAATGTATGTCCCTTTTAAAAGCTTTTCAAAGACTTATCAAATGATGTCATGATTGCAGGAGCAGACCTCTGCTGAAGGCTCTTGACAGAGTAAAAGAAAATACAGGCCACATCGTTAACACCAGCTTTGATCTCACTTGCAAGTCATACATTGTCCCTGATGTTCAGGTGAGAACTTATCATTTAAACTGATCCATAAATTTGGGTACTCGTATACATTTACCAATAAATAAAAATGAGCTGTGTAATCCAGTACCATGCTGATGAAAATTTCCAATTTTCTTTGCTTAAGTATAATATTATCATTCTGGCATTTAAATGAATATCAAACATATTAATATACTCTCTAATTGTCAAAATCTTTTTGGAATTAATATAAATGGCTCTGTACTTAACATTTACTTTATGTTGAATAAAAATGATGTTTATAACTTGTTGTTTACTTTAGGTTTGGCATGAGACCTTTGGATTTCTTCTTCCACTGCCTAAACCCTTGATCAGAGGCTCTGACATTTCTCTGGTACAAAATCCTAAGAAAGCTCAGAATGGAGACTTTGATTATGCTAATGCTGTGTGGAAGACCTTTGGATCAACCATCCCCAGTCGCAAACTCTGGACACCGAAATCTGGAAATTCTGTGATGAACCTAGACAAACAATTGGTTCGACCATCAGATGTCATAATGGGTGAGCAAGAGAGTTAGGTTGAACTACTCTCCAGGGCTTGACATTCACCAAAATTTCCCACAAGACCACAGGATCAGTAAGCTTTCGAAATCACTGGTCCTTACAGACTCTCGCTGGTCCTGCTAAATATAGTCTCTATTAAAAGAATATTCTAACAGAAGAAGCTTTCTGAGTGAAATAAAAAATAATGCAAATTCATTGAATCAGTATTAAAATCTTCATTGATAAATTTGGTTTATGATATCAAAATTGACCTTTTTCCCCAGAATGACAACTGCCCGAAAACTTTCCTCAAAACATGAGAATCTGAGTCATCAGCTTGAGTCACTGACCAAACAACATATGGAGACTGTTAAAACTCTGAATCACTTTCAAGAGGTTGGTAGTGTAGAACTTTGTTTGAGTGACATCTGTAATTGATATAAGGAAGCTACAATTTAATCCTGACCTGTTGACTGTAAAGGTGAGCTTCAACCAACATTATTTATTAATTGTTTGTACAGATTGGATTAAAGAAACTGGAAAGTCGCGCTGACCTCCAGGACAGAGTCCAGCAGCTTGAGAAGCAGCTCCAGAAGGAGTTTGAGAAGGCAGACATCAGGAGAGAGAGACAGGCTGAGGAGAAGACTCGCTCCCTGGAACAGAAACTCCAGAGACAATTTCAGGAGCAGCAGCTTCACAAGCTTCAATTTGACAATCTGATGAAAGAGGAACAGCACTTGCTCAACAGACTTCAACAGGTCAGTAAAATTTGTTCATGATGTCCCCCTCCCCCCCTTTCTATAATCATTTCATTCAGTATCTCTTTATTTTCTTTCGGAAACTCCATCCTTTTCTGTTACCCTTTGATCCTCCCCTCCTTGCAATTTTGTTTCACATTTTTCTCCTTTCTCTTTTTTTTATATTTTGTTTATCTTTATTTGTCCCTTTCACCTCCAGACCTCTGACCTTGCATGTCAAGAAGTTTGTGACCTCCAACAAAGTCAGATTGAGGCTCTGGTCTCCAGTCTGCGAGACTTTGTAGTAAAAACAGACATGAACTCCTCTTCTGTCATCAGTGACAGGTACAGCTATCTTACTCAGCTGAACACTGTCACTTATTCTGTGGTATCCCTGTCATTTTATTGTAACAATTCACACTATTAGGTATTAACTCGTTACAAATAAGTACTTTCACACAAATCCTCTCAAAACCTACATTGTGTTCTTTTTCTTCTCGTGTCTATGTCTCTTCTGCTTGTGTTCCCATTATCTGTTTCATTTTGTGTAACTCAAAATCATATACATATTGTCACACATAACTACATCACAGAAAAAGGTGTAATAAAGAAAGAAGAATTATATCAATCAAAATTAAACAATGACATCATGAGAATAGCAACATGATCTTGATAAAATTTGAGGATATGCATACTCCTTCGTAAAAAACAGCAGGTTTTGAAGTATATTCTAACATCTTCATTGTTCCGATTGAGGTTTTCACAATAAAGAGTTGGTAAACCAGAAAATCTTGCTGTTAATGTATGTCCCTTTTAAAAGCTTTTCAAAGACTTATCAAATGATGTCATGATTGCAGGAGCAGACCTCTGCTGAAGGCTCTTGACAGAGTAAAAGAAAATACAGGCCACATCGTTAACACCAGCTTTGATCTCACTTGCAAGTCATACATTGTCCCTGATGTTCAGGTGAGAACTTATCATTTAAACTGATCCATAAATTTGGGTACTCGTATACATTTACCAATAAATAAAAATGAGCTGTGTAATCCAGTACCATGCTGATGAAAATTTCCAATTTTCTTTGCTTAAGTATAATATTATCATTCTGGCATTTAAATGAATATCAAACATATTAATATACTCTCTAATTGTCAAAATCTTTTTGGAATTAATATAAATGGCTCTGTACTTAACATTTACTTTATGTTGAATAAAAATGATGTTTATAACTTGTTGTTTACTTTAGGTTTGGCATGAGACCTTTGGATTTCTTCTTCCACTGCCTAAACCCTTGATCAGAGGCTCTGACATTTCTCTGGTACAAAATCCTAAGAAAGCTCAGAATGGAGACTTTGATTATGCTAATGCTGTGTGGAAGACCTTTGGATCAACCATCCCCAGTCGCAAACTCTGGACACCGAAATCTGGAAATTCTGTGATGAACCTAGACAAACAATTGGTTCGACCATCAGATGTCATAATGGGTGAGCAAGAGAGTTAGGTTGAACTACTCTCCAGGGCTTGACATTCACCAAAATTTCCCACAAGACCACAGGATCAGTAAGCTTTCGAAATCACTGGTCCTTACAGACTCTCGCTGGTCCTGCTAAATATAGTCTCTATTAAAAGAATATTCTAACAGAAGAAGCTTTCTGAGTGAAATAAAAAATAATGCAACTTTATGACAAATCAGTAATTTATTTTGTTGCTAAAATAATAACAATATTACTACATGCCATCCAATTGTATGCAATTACAATAATAATTTTTTTCTTTCAGCTGCATGTGCTGATGATGGTCCCGTTACAATTACCTGCCCGGAGTTTTGCAAGGATGGTTCACAGGACAAACTACCAAGGAAGGAAGCGGTCAATGGGAAATGCTCGGATTGATAGCACATGTTGATTCTTGTAGAATAAAATGTTACTTTTTTTAAAAAATCATTTGTTTTAGATCTTTGTATTTGAGGATTCTGTGCAAGATGGAAACATTTAGGAAAGATCTTAATATATCCCTATGATTTCTGTCCTTGATATCACATGACTTTTCTCGAAAAATTCAAAGAAAAGTTATGTAATTTTTTGCAAGCTTCATCCTTTCATCAAGCAAAAGAATATTTTGACGAATTGACACTATTACCAAAGGCAAATTCGAAAAAGTAAAACAAATAGCTCATCAGTCTTTCATTATTATTGCATAAGCTTGCAGAAAACATATCAGGTTTATGACAAGCAATGAAGCTACAAAACATGCATCAATCCAAAATTTATGGTAAAAAAAATGTCTACTCTAAAAAAGAACAGCATTCAATGTTTGCTTGATTTGCACATGACTCGTATATAGCAGCACACTAATACATATACATTTCTTTTAAAAATCAGTGAATGCATTAAGATAAAAAATATTTGAAATACAAACAATCTTGGCCCCCTCCCCTGCTAACCACAATCTTCCTGTAAGTGAGGTGATATGGGTTTTAACGCCACTTTCAAGAGTATTTCACTTATATCACGGCGGCTAGTATTATTGCAGGGAGAAAGCTCGCAACACCATTGTGGCTATGCATTGTGGTGAAACCTGCGAGCATCGACTGGAACTAGCGAACCATGGGTGGTACTGCGCTGAAATTCAGTGCAGCATTGCACCCAAACGTTAGTGCATGTATTACAGTTCTCTACTGCAGACAAAGTTGCCGAGCCCCTGGCAGGGTTCGAACCACAGACCTCTTGATCTGAAGCTGAACACACTAACCACTGCGCTATCCGGCCACTCCCCTATAAGCGCCCACCCACCACGTTTTTGACTGAACAATATGCGTCCTGATTTAGAGCCCACCTCTCAACATTGCTTACCTTGCATGCTGATTCATTAAAGAAGGTTTTTTCAGTCTTTCAATAAGTCTTTTACTTCCACTAAAGTGAAGAATACAGGGTAATTCAAGATCCCCAGCCACCATTAACATGATAAAAGTTACAAAACCATATTTTAAAGACATGTGTATCGTAAGATCAGATCAGATCAGATTGGCAATACATTCTACAATAATTTGCAATAAAAAGGAATAATTGCACTCTTTCAAAGCAAAATATCTCAGTCAATGATACAAGCTTAAGATTCCACATGATTTGTTTTCTTGATCAAAGTATCAAATTAGAGAGAAAGTGCTGGAAAACAGTAGTTTCTTCAAATACCTGAAGAATATTTTATGTTTCTACTTATCAACAAGTTCCCAATTATCTCTTGCTTGGAAGACTATTCTACTTTTACACTCTGTATCAGCTATATTCCCGTCATGGTTAGGGAAAGTTTACAAAGTGTTTGATCAACAAGGTCTTTGATCATAATAATCTTCTTCTAAAGACTATTCTACTTATTACTCTGTATCAGCAAGATCCCCAGGTAAAATGTTGGATGAACAAAGTCTTTATTCATAGCAATCTCCTTCTAAAGACTATTGTATGTTTCTACTTATCAGCAAGATCCCAATTATCTCCTGCTGGGTAAAGTCTGTAAAATGTCGGATCAATAAAGTCTTTGTTCGTAATGATCTCCTAAAGACTATTGTATGTTTTACTCAGTATCAACAACAATCCCGTCATCTCTCGGGTAAAGTCTGTTAAATGTTGGATCGATAAAGTCTTTGTTTGTAATGATCTCCTTCTTAAGTCTATTGTATGTTATACTCTGTATCAGCAACAATCCTGTCATCTGTCAGCTAAAGTCTGTAAAATGTTGGATCAATAAAGTCTTTGTTCATAACAATCTCCTTCTATACTAAAGACTATTCTATGTTTTCTCTGTATCAGCCCCATCACCATCATCTATCAGGGAAAGTCTGTAAAATGTTGGATCGATAAAGTCTTTGTTCATTATGATCTCTTTCTGAAGCTTGTTCAGTATCTTTGTTGCTATGGCTTCAAGTGGCAGACCTCTGTTATGGGCAACTCTGTAATGATGTTTCAGTTCAGGAATGGCAGGTCTGAATTCTTTACAGTCCTTGAATGGGCACACATAAGTTTTAGTGAACAGAATGTGGAATTCCTGCCAGTGTTTCTGGAAGTGCTTGCCCTTGATTGCAAAGACCTTTGGGCAAACTGGACAGGCCATATTTTTCCTAAACGAGAGGATATCTACATAGGCATAGTCATCTGCGTTTTCTTTTGCAGACAGAAATACACAGTGCCCCGGATCTATGAACGAGGCATTTTCTTCCCTTATCTTTGAAGCTTTGTTCAATTGTTGGAATATGTTCTCAGTCAAGGTATACTTGCCACTATTATGTTTTTCAACATAATGTCTTCTCAATTCGTCCATCATCTTGTGCCGTGACGCACATCCTTTGACTGGACACTTAAACTTTTCAGAGTACTTTAGGTGAACCGTCTGCCAGTGACCATGGTACTGCTGCAACGTTTTCAAACAAATATTCCCAGGACATATGGGGCATTCCATTCCTGCTCTGAATTCAGCAACATAATTGTCTACTTCTTTGAAATAGTAGGGAGTTGGATGGAAGAAGAAGTGATTGAAGAATAATGTCTTCTTACAATCATTCAATGTTTCAATAGCAGCCATTGTCAGCATATCATTACCATAGTTGTGATTCTCCCAGTAATGTCTCTTCACCGTTACCAGTCTCTGTGCGACGTACTTGCAGCCACTGTGAGAACAGTAAAACTTGGTACCAAATTTACAGTGATAACTCAGCCAGTGGAACTCAAAAGTATCCAGCACTGTGTGAATGGCCGACACCACACACACTGGGCACTTTGTGAGAGGTCGGAAATGAAATTCTTTGGTGACAGAGGGATTGAAAACAAGATTTTTTGGATTGTTGAATGTTGGATTAACTACTGAGGTTCTCTTGATCACAATGTTACTGACTTGTATGGTAATTATCTCTTTCCCATCGTTATGGTCACTCTTGAAATGTTCTTGCAGCAGTCTGGCTGAATCAGCTTTAACGCCACATTTTCTGAGATGATGACAAAAATGTTTTTCAGAGGTTACAGTATGATGCATCTTCCAATGATCCAGAAATTCAATTTCCCTTGGGAACTGTTGAGTGGAAGGACAGATTGGACACTTCATGTTTGGTAGAAATTTCACTACATCATTATTCACAACCTCAACCTCGTCTTGCTGAGCATCAGTTCTCAGTTCTCTCGACTGAACTTGAGAGTCATCCTCATCCTTTCCACATGATGTTGAAGCATGTTGCTTTTCTTCTGATTTGTCCTCAGAATTTGCCAGTTCAGTGCTTATACCCCCATCAGCATTGCCCTGTAACTTTTGAACAGGTTGACCTGTAACACCTTTATGGAAATTAGTTTCTTGATCATCTTTTAACTGTGCCTCATCAGAACATGATACTTCAGGAAAACAGTCTCCAAAATTCACTTCATTCCTTTGCTGTTCACTATGCCCATGCGTTGCATGATATATCAAGGGGGCTCTACACTTGAACATTTCTGAACATCCCGATATTGGACAAGGGTAAATTTTTGTGTAAATGGAATGCTTTTGTATCCAATGGATGATAAAATTTGACCGAGTAGGGTATTTTGTGTCATCATTTATACAGAAAGGACAGGACATATTTTGTTCAAATATGAGATCATCAAATATAATTGGTCTCGAACAATCTTCTTGTTTATTTTCTCCAGAGCAACTTACTGCGGTGTCTTGTGGAGATTCTTGACATGTTTTCTCTTTAGAAGATTGAGATTCATCTTTGAATCTCTTGGAGGTATCTTCATCAAGTTTATCAACCTTGACATCCATCTGTCTTTTCCTTGAACTCCCTTTCCCAATATCAAGATGTTTATTTCCATCATTGGTGGGATTATCATCATCCTGTGACTCAAAATCTTGTCTACCCTCAGCACTATATTCCTGCAAAATCGCATCTGATCCAGGAGTCTTTTCTTCAGACAGAATTTTTTGGTCACTTTCTTCATTTTCATCTTCAATATCATCCAGCACCAGCCATTCATCCATTCCTTCTTCCCCTATTCTGTCTTCATCTTCATTACTTTCTCCATCTTGATTTAGTTCCATTTCATCACAATGCTCACTCTCCATATTGGCTCCAGTTCTGTTTCTTCTTTTGTTATTCAGATTGCAGCTTTATTAAGATCTGTAAAGGATGAAGAAATTCTGTAAAAACATAATATCGGGCATATTTCACTTATATGGGTTTAATATAGTCCTTGAAACAACTCCAGTTCTAAGAATTTATTTGAAAGACAAAGATTAAATTAAAATGTTGTATTCTAATAACGCTGGGAGCCATTCAAGGAAGCAAATATCCTCGGCATAAATATATTGGGAACAGACTGCTAGCTAACTTGCACAAAGACATTTGTCCCTCGGAATTTGTCTCATTCTTAGTAAGGATTGGTATCAATCCTCATCCCTAATGAAAAATATTGCGATACAGAAAATTTTACTGCAATAATATATTATGATAAATAGGTCCTTTTTTATATTGGCAAATTTTAGATTTTCCATGCCCTCTCGACTCAATTACAGTGCTTAAAAACAGCAATCAATGCTCATCTGTCCTTTTTTTAGAAAGCAAAATAATTCATTAACTGGTTATGGCTTTAACCGTAACACTTTACGTGTTCACATTTTTTGGCCAGTGTCAATAAAAACCTTGTTTTACACATTACTTTTGACAAAGTGTAAATAAGCCACCTGTAGATGACGCAATCATTAAAGTAGAAATACTAAAGAACGAGAGAAGTGGTTGTGAAGAGGGCATTGTGGGTAATATTTCAGCCATTGTGTGAGCATTAAAGAGAAGAGCAGCACTCTGTATAATTTATATTTGTTCACTGGATTCATTGGATAAAACCGGTGCATGATTGACAGTATATCAATAAGTGACAGTGTATAGAATATCAGCTTCCTAGCAGCTCTGCTTTATTCAATAGAGTGAAAACTCGCTGATATTTTGTTATTCTCTCCCAACAGAGGTAGCTCTGTTATAAATTTGATACAACCTCTGTCTTAATACGAAGGTTTCTTGGGCTTCAGGCAGTTTGCAACTTAAAACTACCTGGCAATATTTCAGCCAATGAAAACAAGGAATGCATGAATAATATGTTTGTTGTCACATATGCCTATGCAATGATGCAGTCGCAATATGAGGCGTATGCGTTCTGTAAAGACGACTCAAAGTGCAAGGTGCATATTCCAATAAAGTTTAGCTTTTGTAAAGCTTCCGGAAATAACTTAAGCAATCTGAATGATAACCTTTGAAATGTAGAACGCTGATTGCACAACCAAATTTAAATTCATCCAATCAGCGTTCTACATTTCGTGCTTGATAAACCCTCGTATTAAGACAGAGGTTGAATAGGAATTTATGATGGAGCTACCTCTGTTGGGAGAGAATGCAGAGGGGTATGCAAAGAACAAATATTCCAAGTCAACTTGTTGTTCATCTATTGGGAGATATTAATATATTGTATGAAAAAATAATTGTGTTTACAATGTTAACACACTTATAAAGTGCTCTGCTTCATTCATTATTTGGGAAAACAACACATTTTTTTCTTCTTCACGTTTTTATGCTAATGGTTTAAACTCTAGGTTTGTAACCATTACCGATAGAACCTCAGGATTGTGTTTCCAACCCCTAACAGTAAACAGCTGAAACAAGTCTAAATGTCTTGATTTATTAATTAGAGATACCACAGAGATATTACCATAATTCCTCACGCATTAATAATCATGAATATTTTGTAGTAGTAGCCATCTGCATCATAAACATTTTGTTTGTCTTAGCAAAAAATCATAATGTATGCTTTTTCTGAAATCTTTCAATCCAAATTTTGTCACTGAAGTAGTATATTTTAAACTTCAAATGTTAAATTTCATATTCTAAAATGATAATAATTCTTCTTTCATTTGGAACACGCACATACGTATTAAGCCTGTTTTGTGGTAGGTATGACCTTATGTGCGATGGATTTGTTTTATTAGAGGAATACAAAAGTTTGGATTCATAACACACATATTTATCAGTGTCATATCATTTAATCAGATAATTACCTTATTTGCAGCAGTGTTGTTTTTCTAGATATCCCTGGTGTGAATTATTTGATTTTTATTGGGTTTTTTGTGTGCTAAGAATGAAATGAAATAAGAGAAATCATTGATATTGCATCTTTTGATGGTTATAATTGTGTGTTATAGATAGATATGTTAATGGCTTTAATCATTTAACAACGACAAACTACGCATCAAGGAAAGACCAAAGCCATGTTGTGGTGAAATGTAAAAGATAGCAATCACATGATCTTGACAGGAACCTCATATTTCAATCTATATTAACTTATGTTGGGGATACTGAATTTTCTAATATCCCAGTTTCTAAATAACCAAGAAAGCTACTATTCTAATTTGACTATATTGAAAAACTAAAGTAACAAAAGATAAGATATTTTGACAGCAGTCCTCACAAGAAAGCCTATTTTTAAATGGTTACAGTGGTAGTGGTTAGACCTTCATTATAAAAATTTGCATTTAATTGGTCTTTTTTTTCCATATATTGTCAATTAAGTAAAAATATTTTACAAACCATACGATAACCATAACTTTGTAATTAAATAACTTTAATCTTACCCTGGAGTAACCTGTTTTCATGGGTCACCTGTTTTCGTGGTATTTACAAAAGATGTCTATTCTCTCTAACCCCTTACTGTACCCAGACATGTTAGCACTTATTTTATTCACCAGTTGTTCTGCATTGACCCAAGAAGGAAATGATCACTATTTCATCAATCTATTCATTGATTCAAATGAAATCAAATGAAATTTCATGCTTTTCACAAAACACCTTTTTTGGACAACATTTATGGTTGATTTTTAAAAATACAATCCATGTATAATTTTTCAAACAATGTTTTCCAGTAAACCCATGTTATTCTTATCCTGAATCACCTGACTTTTGAGTATAATACCTGTTCTACTAATAAATATATGGAATCATAGAAAGGTTGATTCTTATATATTTTTGGCTATTTTGTAAGATTTTCCGGTGCAGTGAAAGCAAGTTATTGCTTGCAAAGTTAAACTTTGCTTTGCTTACTAATATTAAATCTTAAACTACGTTAACTGCAAGGTATTTGGTGACTAGTGAGTGAGTGAGCTATTGTTTAACGCCGCTTGAGCAATATTTCAGCCATTAGCCATTAGCCATTAGCCGCGTATTTGGTGACTAGAAGATTTTGTAATACTAAATATACTGTAAGCAGCCTCATGATTTCTATACATTACCAGAAATAAGACATTTTATGATAAATATTCATAAAAGTGAAATAATTCAATGACCCTGTAAATATTTTAAACATGTCAACATCAATTTAAATGCTATTGTTCACTATCGATCTGTGTTTAAAAAAAGGTAAAAATTGAAGTTGTTGCATGTGTTGTATTCTCATAATTTTACATACCCGGTAATAGAATTACCATGAAAACAGGTGACACCAAATAAATTAATAACAATTTGCATCTGTTTTTAAAATGTGAACAAGATTTATCAAAAGGGTAAAACAACTGTTTGTTTAACATTACCTAGTTGAAAAGTATGTACTCTATCACTTTATGATGTTCAGGATGTTTGACATTATTGGCAATAACACTTTTAGAAGATTATTTCTTATTACCACGGAAATAGTTAACACGAGGGTACTAGATGCTGCCCATTTTATTTTTTTATTGCTTACCTAAATCTAAACAGTGTACATGATTTTGCAATATATCTACATTATACACGTTTGAACCTATGTTGCAAGGGACTTCTTCCTCATAGAATTAGTTTATCATCTACATACTTTTATCACTTGTGCTCAGTCTGCTTCAACATCAAAGGGCTTCTAGCAATGGGGAACCCTGATACGAAACTGCGACAAATACATCCTTGTACAACGAGAGTTACCTTCCTTTGCAGTGTTATTACAAAAAGTGTAAATTGTTAAAACGAAATAAGATTTTTCCTAGTGATTATAGTCAGAGATCACAAATACAATCACTATTGAATTTTCATATGGATTTCTGTGTGTAATTAAATGTTAAATATACTTCAGTATAATAAATCATAGTGTTTCTTGAAATGAATTGAATGTATCTTGTGCAGAACATGTCTTTAATTATTCAACTTCTTAATGGGAGTCAAACGTATTCTAGGTGCAGGGCAGTCGTGTGTCTTGCCCCATCACACCAGCAGTTCTGATCTTGGTTACAGATAAACTTAAACTTTGGAGTAATTGTGTGTCAGACTGCTTTTTGGGCAGCATGCTTGTGGTGTTTTTTGGAATATAAGTTGCTAAATCTTCCATGTATTTATCAACCAATTTGAAGTATTCTTTATTTTATTCAACTGAGTCTAATTAACATGATCAATCTACACAAGATTTCATATATATATATATATTCAACCACAAAAAAGCTGGTCAGAGTTTAAAAGAAAACAAAACATTATTTAACTTCCTGTATAATTTTGTAATTTCCATCAACAAAATTAAGAGTCATCAGAAGATAACATATCCCATCAGTCAACCATTATTTGATGACTTGTCTTCATCTTCATAATCAGAAAATAAAACTTATAATAAACCCATTGAGTACAGTTTCAGAAATAATGTATGTTCAGCATTTTTAGTGCTTATGAAACAAATGTACCCTGCACAGAGACCAAAATCAACTTGATTCCATGGAACAGAACTATTTTTCAGTCCTCGGAGTACTTCAGTAGTTGAGTAATACTAATATATAGTTATAAGGCCATGTTGGATGGATTTTGACATCTGCCTCAGAAATGGATCCATCTACAATTTTCAGAAATTTTGTAAATATCAAAAGGCACCAGTTCAGTAGGTGGGTAATAATTATGAAACTTTTCAGAGATATTTAATGAGCGGTTAAGGAGTTTACTCCTTGAAAGAAAATGAGTTTGGACAGACGGACGGGGCAATGAGTTTATCTCACAGTATCACATACCAGTAGGATAAGAAAAGGGGTTTAAATTTAACAAATTTGTCAAATATGAGTACAAAATTAGGTGAGACTTATACATGTATTTTATAGACATGTATATATAGATATGAACATATTTGTGAGTAGTCATTTTCTTTGTACAAAAATAAAAAATACTTGCTAGTGAAATAACTTGCCAACTTCACATGCTCAAAATAGATCAAATCACACTTCAATTTATCAGAAGGTTCTTGATTTACAAGCTTAATTTTCTCCCTAAAGAGGTTACTTAAGTCATTTTCCCCCATTATACCTATCACTGATTGTAAGGAAATAGAGAATCTTTATCTTTGTCATTAAAATGTGCTGTGCGATTAGCAATGCAGTAATCTGTGGATTTTTCTTCATTGTTCGAATGTTCAATTATTTCTGGCAAGACAGAAGTCACTGTGACACATGAAATACTTTTGATTAGATAGTTTAAAAATACGAGGCGATTTAAATTTTGCAGATGTTCACATTGGTCTTCTTTAGACTAAAAAAGAGAGACATATGTCCCAGTTGCAACAGAGGTTAACTGGGTGAAAATAGATTGAGTATCCTGTGTGGGGTTTTGTGTCAACAAAATAAATTTATAGAAAAATTTGAGGGAAAAAGTTTGACCCTCACTTCGACCTCAACCCCACAGACAAACACAAAATCATGAAGTTCTTGTCAAAGTGTGAAAGTTTCTTGATAGACATTGAACCATTTTGTTGGTGGCATCGTTTCTTTGCACTTTCCTTTTGCACTCAAACAAAATCTATCACTGTCATATTAATTTATCTATTTTTTGCAAGGTCCACTCAAGGCCAGTGTCAAATAGGAAAATAGAATGGGGCAACGAGTCACCCATTATCCATCATGATGCCCATTGGGATAAGAAAATTTTGTATTTTGAGCTATTTATATTGAAATATTGAAGACAAAGTTTCCAGGTGAGACATACAAATTTCTGACCAGTTCAAGTGGAGGAGTGTCAAGCATGAAGTCAATTTCATCACCTTGATCAAACAGCGTATGAGTATTTCTATAGTGCTCCTTAAAGAGCCATTCCGTGATTTTCATAACATATTATTTGCCTTTGATACGAACCTAAATGTAATAGGTGGTGATGTAAAATCAAAACATCTTATATTTTCATGTCCAAAAGACATATGAAAAATACTGGTTTTCCATGAAAATCTAAAAACAGTCTTATAAATGCACAGAGGTGTAGATCTCACGTCCAATATACATGAATACTTGTTATATAACCTAACAAATGCTATCAACTTCTAACTGCTCCAAAATAATATTTGACTATTTGACGCGCACCACTGTCTGGTTTTCGATCATAATTGCAACAACAAGTTTTAAATTGTGTCTTTTTGGTAACACTCGATACTTAGCGATCAAATGACACCATTGATTAAGTTTGGCATATATGACTCCAACAACTCATGGAGTGGCTTTTTACGCTTAGCGACCTTAGCATAGCTAGCATTGCATTCCTTCACAAGACACTTATGTTTATCCATTAACTCAATATGCTTCTCTTTCCAGTGATGTTTAAAGTCTATTTGACTCATGAAGGTTATCAGCCTTACAAACTGGGCAGGTAAATTACTTTTTAAAAACTATTTCTTCTCTGTCCCTTGTCATCTTAGCTTGAACCAGTAGCCGTCTTTGTACAACCTTTGACATATCTGAATGAACCTGGATCAACATAGTTTTCATTTTCAGATCTAACTGGCTCAAAAGGACCCACCATATCTAATTTCCATCTGTACCCAGTCAAATTTGTATGGTCTTTGCTTATATGCAATTGCAGCGTTGGGATCAGTCTTTCCCTGGTTTTGCATTTAGAGAATGGACATTGAAATTCATAAATGTATTTCATGTGGGTAATCCAGTGAATAGAGAATTCATTTTCAGTTTTAAATGCTTTTGAATCTGAACATACTGGGCATGTCATGCCTTCTTCAAAGCCAAACTCAGTAATAGTTATGTTTTCTTCCAATGTGGTGAAAATACCATTCCCAGGATCTTTGTAATGCTTGTTAAGCTTCATTTCCTTTCTGGCATTTGCCAAGAATGCTGAAGCTTCTTGCTCTGGAAGGTGACGCTTGTGACGCTTGTTGAAGTGAAGCCTAAATTCACCTTGATTGGATGCTTGTGTTTTACAAGCATCAATTGGACAGACAAGAATCTCAGTGTATTCAACATGGTACTTCTGCCAATGACGCTGGTATTCTTCAAGACTCTGCAATCTTTCTGAATCTTTGCATATTGGACAAGTCATATCAGTTTCAAATTCAATTTCTACTGGCTTAAAACCAGAAAGTACTGTTTTACCTGGATCTAGGTAACGGTCATTCACCACAACTTTCCACTTAGGTTCTAATGTTTCAATGGTTGCCTTGGTAAGTTCATCATTTCCATAATTGTGCTTGTCCCAGTAATGTTTTTTCAGTTCCTCCATAGAAGCTGCTACTGTTTTGCATCCAGTATTTGGACAGAAGAAGTTCTTAATAAATTTGGTATGCAAACTCTGGCAATGTTCCCTGAAAGCTTCAACACTTTTAAAAAGTGGCGACACTTGACAGACAGGACATTTCTTCCTGAAAATTACAACTGTTTCCTCTTTTTCTTCTCTACCATAAACAAAAGGATTTGGATCCTTAAACAGAGGATTATTAACTTTTTGCTTCTTGGCAAGGCAGAGCTTTTGCAGGCTATTGACACTTGGCTCTTCTAATCCCTCATTGTGCTTCTTCAGGAAATGTTCCCGCAACTTCAATGATGAATTGGCAACAGATTCGCAACCTTGAAGAGGGCAGTAGTGAAGTTCATGGATCTTGATATGAAACATCCGCCAATGATCACGAAATTGGTATTCATTTTCAAATGATTTTGAATCAACACAAACGGGGCATTTCATAGACACTTTATATTTAATGTCTTCTCTAGTAGCTTCTTTCAAAGTTGTTGGGGTAAATGTTTTCTTGTTCTGATTTCCAGAATTGTTGAGACTGCGAAGAACTTCCGTCAGGTCAGGTTTTGGAAGGATCCCTGGTTTGTGTTGTCCTGGGACGAGTCCGGGTTTATTAAGTCTTGAGGGGACTCCAGTATTGTAAGGGCTTTGAGCCATTCTAGGGTTGATAGGGTTTTGAGCAAATCCAGAATTTTTGAAAAATTGAGGCACTGCAAAATTGCCAGGTACCAACGGATTTCCAAAAGTGCTGGAACCAGAGTGACTTCCAAAACTGTTGAATTGTGAGTAGGACATCATTGCATTTCCACTAGAGTTAGGGCTGTGAAAATTACTTGCGATATTCAGTCTTGGGGGAATTCCTCCAATGAAAGAATTTGGAAGGTTTCCAACCCCAACAGTTATTGACCGGTTTCCACCAATATAAGGTTTTGGAACTTCAAGGTTAGGCTGACCCTGAAATCTGCTGATGTGTGACATTTGAGGATGTGTATTCATATTTGGCATCTGGGTCATACTGGCAACCATAGGAATACTTGAGACAACAGGAATAACATCAACCTGAGGAAATTCTTTAATATTGGAAGTACCAATTTTTGAAAACTGTAGATTGGTAGCAGCATTGGGTATGGTATTTGATAGGGGAACAGTTGGTCGAAGGCCACCAAGATTTGATTGACCATGAGAGACACTCTGCATTTGTTCAATTTCTCTAATATTTGGTTCAATCTCACTTTCGTTGACCATTGCCATAAAATCATTTGAACCATCGAATGATTCGGCAACAGCTGGTTGTCGGCCACTCAGATTTGATCGAGCACAAGAGACATTCTGAATTTCTTCAGTTCCTATGAAATTTGGTCCAATTTCACATTCGTTGACCATTGCCATAGAATCATCTGAACCATCAGATTCATGTTGTATATCATTAAGATTTAGCTCATTTCTTTGAACAGTTTCTACAAAATCTGGTTCAACTGCTGTATGATGTGTCTCAATAAAATCTTCCACGGATGTTTGATCACTGTCTTCATCAAAGTCTTGCTCAAAGGTTTGATCACTTTCCTCACCAAAGTCTTGCTCAAAGGGTTGATTACTTTCCTCACCAAAGTCTTGCTGAAATGGAGATTGTGCAAGAAAACTTCTAGAAATCGATGGTGACCTTTCATGTTGGTCTTCTAGTAATCTTCCCTGTGGTGTTTCAAGAACGTATTCTGGTCTCATTTCTGCAAAATTTGATGCAATATCTTGTCTCCTGATGTGTCTTGCTATCTCTAAATTTTCATGTCTCTCACGTAAAGAATCTAAGGGTGACCTATCCCTAGATCTGTCCATGTGACTGTTATGGAATCTTTCTGAAGCTATTTCAAGATGATGTCTTTGGTCAGAAACCCTGAAACAAATAAATTTTCTAATTAATTTTGTTTCAAACAAGCATTATGATAAAGAAGCATTGAAATAACTTTCTGGGTGTTAACAAATCCTGATAGAGTTGAGTGACAAACACTTTTTTTTAATTTGAGAACCCCTTCATCAATGTCTTGTATGATGTTTAAATGTCATCACTTCCTTGCTTGGCATTCAACGATATACAATAGAACAATGCTTGTATAGGTGCTGAATATATATTGCTATTGGTAGAAATATTGGTAGAATATGAAAATTTACATTACGTTGAAGACAAAGAGTGAATATCAAAAAGTATTTTCATTGAGTTTATCTAACTTTCCTTTAAAAGACCTTGACTTTAGATTTTTGTGCTTAATTGGTTACGGAAATTCAAGGAAATCAACTGTTAAATTCAAATTTTTCGCACTGAAAATCTTAATATTTATATAAGTTGCTTTTACGAAACTTATTTCATGATGTAATGAGACTACATTGGAAATTGTTATCCAAATTTATCAAATCATTGATATGTAAATGTTTCAGTAAGATGACTAACGGGATGTAAGATTTTATTAAAAGTTTTATATAAGCCTTTCAGGGTCTGAAATAGTCCAAGGGTATTAAAATAAAAAACTTTTATTTCGGCAAATCAGAGCTTATCACTTAAAAAGAAAGACTTTTCTTTCTAGAGACGCTGGGTAAAAAGAAGGAGTATTTTTATATTTTGAAGGGTACAATGTACAACTCTGTTGCGTAAGACCTCCAAAAAATATTTCAGCTCTTGAATGTACCAGTTCTGATGGAGCAGTCATTAATGTCAAAAGTGAATGGACGCCAGAGGTTCTTGTCACACTATATATACGTTGAAAATGTTCTTACCCACAGGGACTTAAAGGTCATATAGTTTTTATTTAGACAAATGCCATGCCATTACTTAAAGGGCTAAAAAGAAATTCCCATCATACTGACAAGATCAAGGTTCTTATCTTTCATTGGCTTACCCTTTTTTCAATATATTCATCCTAGCTTTTTCCATTTGATTTTCAATCATGTTTGTTAGCGCTCTGGCTCTGAGGCCTGATACTCCACTAGTAAAACTGAAAATAAAAGAATTAGAATAACATTCCCTCAACAGGAAATAACAAGAGTAGTGACGACAGCTATTTCACATACCGGTGTTTTCCATGGGGGTCACACACGCTTCAGATACGCATAATGCAATTGGTCAATATTTTTAAAACCAAATTGAATAATTCATAAATAGTTTTTATCCTTAAAAGCACATATTGGGTACCAAGATTGACGTGCCTATCACATTTGAGAAAATAACACCTAACCATTTTGGGAAGAAAATGATTTCTTGATTGAATGATTGTATAAGTCATGGGTTCAACAAATTAAATACAGATTGAGGTTTAACCCATAACACGCACATCTAGATTTTAAATCTAGACATCTAGACACTAAATTTTAAAGCCATGTAAATACTTCAATGAAAAACCTGTATGTTATAGGCTTGTTGAAAATCATTGCAAAAAAAACTCTAAATATTTTTTCAAAAGTAGAAGTAAAACTTTTAAAACAACTTGTATTCACAGATATTATTTGGGATTATAAACCCCACAAAAAATATGAATGGCTTTACTAGGGAAGTTGACATGGCAACAGATTTGTACTGCTTATTTTACCTGTCATCCCGCTGGCCATCTTCTATAAAACGTGGGCTTCTGAACCGAGGGTGATTGTCATCAGCAACACCTATAAAGAAATCATATATAGGGAAGTACTTATCAATATGACATTAAAGATATGACACTTTGACTTGCTCCTATGACTAATTTACATATTTCATCACCCACTTGTTATGAAACTCAACACGGATATTAGATTTGGTTTTTTTTTCTCCAGAAATAACAGTTTTTAATGGCCATTTTACATGGTAGTATTCACCTACTAATTCTTTTTCATTATTTGCCTGAAAGGAAAAGGAGTTGACATTTGTTATTTGGCAACTTCAGTTGGTAAAATTATCATACAATGAAGTAGGGGTGTGATGATACACAACCTCTCCGGTACGATACATAACACGATATTAGGGTGATGATACAATACGAATCGAGGTACATATTTTTCATTCAAATTGTGAAAAAGACTGTATTTACAAGTTAAACTGTTAACAACAAGTAACTTACAATAACAAGTCAAGGTAGATTAATAAAGAAATAGAATAAATAAACATAATTTGTTAAATGAACTTTTAAGTAAGAAAATGGAATGAGATGTTGTCACGTGTCTATATCAAGAAGATAAAAGTCTGAACTGAAGAATACCAATTAATGTATCGATACAGTTCATGTAAATAGAATCGATACACTCAGACATGTATTATGTATTGTATTGGCAGTAAAAATGTATCGATACATCAATACATTTGTGTATTGTAACCCCCTTACAATGAAACCGGAGATTCAATTTTATCCTATCATACTATATACTAACAACAAGCTAAGGTTTCATGGATCATACCATGCTGGAATAGACCAAAATCCACGATGCCACGTCTTTGAACTTCATAATCATCTTCTGAATCACTATCATAGCTCCTTGCAGGGCTTTGTCGAGGATTTCCTGAAGGGCCTCTCTTTTTACTCTTCTTTCTTGATCTTTTCCCTCTCCCTCGACGTCTTCTACGTCCTATTTGGCCCTCCTTTCTGTTCATTCTAATATCTCAGCTTGCTTTATCATTCATCTATACACGGTCTGAAACATGAAGATGAATTACCTTACAATAAAAGTGAGAATAATAAATAGACAAATACAAGATTCAAATTGTAGGTTAAAGTATCATTTGTGAAATCAAGTTCAAACAGAATTTCTTGCCATACATATCTAGTTATAGAAAGTGATGAAATTGGCAAATGAGTCCATAAAGGGGGAACAAAAAATTGTCTGTGTCAATAACTCAGAATCTCGACAGGCTTCTGAAAATTAAGTATTGCAGTCTGATTACAACAGACTGTGTTGCAAAGAATAAAAGCTTTGAAATAGTGACTCTACTGGGATATAAACTAATTCCATCAGGGAGTTTCTCTCCACACGGTCTGAGAGCAGCTATGAGTCACATTTTCTGTCAACAGTTTAGAGCAGACAAAACTCTGACCAATTTGCGTTAGAAATGAAGGATGGCAACTGACTCTTAGAAGAATTTTATGAGGGACAAAAGCCACATATTAAAGTCATTCCCTTAGCATTGCATGTTTTAGCAAGCCCTGCAATCAGTGCTTGTTGTAAAGCCTCTCCCAAAAAGGTTATTCATTTCATGGTACATGACAATCTCATTGTAATCAGTTAGTATTTTTCACCTGTAGCAAGCTGCTTTTCTGATCTGGGTAATGGATTTATTTAGCATTAGGCAACAAGTGCAGCATGCCTGATTTTTCAAAAAATAAGAATATGAAATTAAAAATAACCAATCCATCAAATAAGTTTCTAGAAATTTTTTCTTAAACCCACTTAGTGAGTTAGCAAGTTATTGTTCAGCGCCGCTTTGCAATTATTTCAGCCATAAGTCATGTAGAACCCTTTAGACAAATCTTGGCAACCTTGAAGACCTCGACTTCTGTCAGAATGCTGAATACACCACAATGAATAAACATTTTTGTTTAATTCTCCATATTGTATCTATTGAATGCCTTTGCTTTTAGCAAATTACATACAGTTTTGACAGCGTTCATAATGGTGGTTTGGAATACGTCTTTTGTTTACGTACATCTATTGGTAAATCTTACGACATCACTTTGACAATGATTGGGTAATTTAATCAAAAATTATGTTCTTAATGCTGAGATGATTTCAATTCAACCTGCAAAGTTTAACAATGATCTGACAAGAACTTATTTCATGAAAATTGTAAATGCTACACTAATTTAAGATGTCAGTCTATGGATAATTGTCACTGTCCGGGTTGGATGTCCACTACCTGCATCTTGAGTACGAGGCTTACTGTGCGAGAGAGACCATTCGGGCACCACACGTCTACTAGTGGGAAAACTTTGCATGATTGTACGAAATGTAGAGTATCTATGTGCCCCATGTATAATGCAGTCTAGCCGAATGATCACGAATCTCGACCTTAAATACATATTATACTTACGGTTACCATAGAAAATTACGAGATATGACTTCTTCAAATCCTTCGACAAAAACAAAACTATTCATAAACTTTGTTGTAAAACATGTGGGGTTCACACAACGGGAGTTACCTTTTCTTGGTGAACTCAAAAGTATATCAGAAAGAACAAACGGAATGGGATTTAATTCAGTATTTAAGATGCATACGTTTAATTAATAACAGATAATAATAAAAATATATTTAAAAAAAGTATCGGTTAACCAAACTCTGTCACTCAATATTTTTTTTCATCATTCAATGAAGAAAATCACGATGAGTTGGGGAGGGCCACATTTCTATATACAATCCCAAGGGAGAGAAAACCCCGACAACCCCACCCCACCCCCTCCCCCTCCTCTGTAATAAATGACCGGTCCCTTAAATTATTAAAAAAAGAAATGAAATGTAAAACATTCAATTTTAATCCATTATTCAACAACTGGCTAAGGTTGTAAATAGATCATTCGTAGCTGTATATAGAGATCTGGCTGTGTCTTATATGATTAATATGCAATGTCTTGACTCCGTAAATTTTGAGAAGGGATAAAAATGATAACCATTTCCATTAAAACAAGTTCTTTTTCATCCACAGCAGAAAGGAATTCTAGAAGGATGAACGAACATTTATTAAATTACAATTTTAACACTGAAATCTGAAGCTTTTGTCATCATGACTAAATCTTGTTAGAACAGGGACAAGATGCATCGCCAAAGTGTACTATCGTCTCTCTTAAAATTTATATTCAATTGCATGTAAATTAACTAAAACAATTAACGGAAATATTATTTTTCATTGTTGAGCTTTGGTCGAATATAAGCAAAACTGCGACTTTTGTTTCTTTAGATATCAGAGGTTTGGACATTTGTTTCATTGACATTTTACGGAACCGATTAACATCACAATGATACTTTATTATCGACATTCAGTATAAAATATCAATATGTCATGAGAATGGCATATGACACTTCGAAAACTCACGGACTGTTTTTGAAAGACCAGATAAACGTTTTATAGCTTGGTATCTTCTTTGTTTATCGACTCCGCTTTGATGTCAAATCGTGATAAAAATGACTCTTGCAAGAGGTTCATTCCTATTGGATTTTAGAAAATTATTTTGGAATGGTTTAAGTCGTCTTTGCAGTGTTTGTGGAGTGATGATGTTTGTATCCTGAAGTGAGGTGGTAATGAGAGGCAATGTCCTGAAAACCTATTTTCAACCTCTGCTGAACACAAGACCCTAGAAGTCAGATTCTTGTATAGAGGTACCTGAGTAACCCAATAAGGATTTTGGTGACTATGTAGTCCCTAGAGAGTCCATGGGGCATTGTCCTGTCACCTATTTTCATCTTCTGCTCCCGATCAAAGTCCCAAAAAGGTTGAAATCCTGTGTAAAGGTACCTTGGCAAATGGTTATCATAAATTGTAGAATTGGTTTCTGTCGCCCCATATTACCCCAAATCATTTCGTTTTCTTCTCAAGAACAAAATTAAGTGAAGGTTGAAATCTTTGGTATCTTTGCCAATTGCAAATTGAAGACTTGGTGACTCTGTGACCCTAACCTAAGACCTTAGGCCCTATGCTCTTAAAAATAAAAAATGTATCTCTTTCTCCAGTAACGGAAGCGCTAGCTAAAATATGATGGGCAGATTCAATATCATATGGATATTATATATCGTAATCAACAAAGGTCCCTTGTTGCGTCAAGGACATATCCTGTTCACTTACCTTGTGTTTTAAAAGAGGCTATGTTTTCTTATCCAGAATAAATGAAAGGCTGTGCAGAGCTGTTTGCCAACTCTGTGATCAGTGAGAATATTTAACTAAGATATGATAAACTTACATTCTGCTTCCAGAAAATGTCTCTATTGATCTCAAAGTTTTGAAGTATTTTAATTAGAGGCTATAACATGTTACCTGATCATCGTCATTGTCAACTCCTCAATATGCCCAAACAAAATACTTTGTTTTTGACGAATGGTCTTTCTTTTCTTTTTTATGCATGTTCAGGAATGTATGGGAGTGCTATGTCATCTTAATTTCTGTTTTCCATTATGTCAAATGGACTGGGATATTTCGTATGAACCTTGTGTGACTTGAGTGCTGTGAAGACCTTAATACAAGATAAAGAACCATTTCTGGTGATATTTCAATACTTTTGATAGCTTTCTTTCGTTAGAGATAATGAATATTGTCAGAAGAAATTGTTGCTCGGTGATTAAAGACGAAAACTTGGTGATGTAAATCATCCTTCATACCCAACTCAAGCGTTCTTGAAGGTTGAAAGGATTCCTGACCTGTTTTATTCTTGGTATATAATATGATCTAAGCTTCGGAGTTGTTTGGATGTTCGGATATGCTTATACTTTTTTGGGAAGGATAATGTTTTCAGATCTAATTGCCAAACATGCTCTCTTAAAGAGCCACTCCGTTAGTTATATGCCAAATTTAATCAATGGTGTCATTTGACCGCAAAGTATCGAATGTTACCAAAGAGAAACAAGTGTTAGCCAGAGATATTTGGTATTATTAAAATTATTTATCTCTTGATATCTAAGTCTTCCTCCATTGAAGGCTGTCACCAAATATGAACACTCTAGGTGCTAAGCTTTACCATATATCGTGTTAACAATGTATTAAAAGGTGATGACAGTATCTCGGTGACCATGAAAATGAGGTCAAGGTCACCAAAGTCATTTGCCGTTGTAGGCTGTCGTCAAATATGAAAACTCTAGGTACTAAGCTTTACGAGATATTGCGTTAACAATGTTTAACACAGTGGTCAAAGTGTCGTGGTGACCTTGAAAATGAGATCAAGGTAACCAATGTCGACTGGCGTCTGAGGCTTCCTCAACTGAAGGATTTCACCAAATATGAACACTCTAGGTCCTAAGCTTTACGAGATATTGCGTTAACAATGTATTACACAGTGGTCAAAGTGTCATAGTGACCTTGAAAACAGTGGCCCGCATCAAGGAGTCAAACGTAATTTTGGAGGCTTATCTACAACAGCCAAGAGGGCAGTTAGGAGTTGATAAATGTTTGTTAGGTCATATAACTAGTATACATGTGTATTAGACGTGATATCAACACCTCTGTGCATTTATAAGGCTGTTAAATTAGATTTCCATAGAAAACCAGTATTTGTCATAAATATGTCTTTTGGAGATGAAAAGTTAAGATGTTTTGATTTTATATCACCACATGACATTTAGGTTCGTATCTATGGAAGGGGATGTGTGCCAAAAATGAAATCCTGTAAACTCGTAATTCGCAAGTTGTAACAAGTTGTTCTCAGCCATGTAATTCTCGAAAAGACAAGTCCAAGTATGCAAACCTAACATTTCAATCCTGTAAAACTCACCTTCTGTTCTCAACTTTACAAAGTTCAAATGTAATTCTAGAAATGTCAAAGTCGAAACTCATTTTTGTATTTCAAATACGAGGGATATACACGTTTAGCAATGCTACAAATTACGTTTTACAATTGGTAAATGAAAAATGAAGAGTTGTAAAATCAGCCTTTGGAAACAGACTTTTGCATCTGGAGTTTTACATGATTTGCATGAAGGTGACAAAAGGTGAAGGTCGCATGCCCAAGCTCCGCGCATTGCGGTGGACTCAATTCAACGCTATACGGAAAGCTTGCAAAGCGTTGCATGGAGCTTGGATCAGGGAGGTCTCGTTGTTGTCAAATACCGATCATCTTCGGAAATCATCGGCAGTCTTCGTTAAACTTCCAAATATGGTCAATGCGAAATCGTGTACAGATGTATTTCGGAACATTGCAATCATAACCATGCAAATCATGTAAAACTCCAGATGCAAAAGTCTGTTTCCAAAGGCTGATTTTACAACACTTCATTTTTAATTCACCAATTGTAAAACGTAATTTGTAGCATTGCTAAATGTGTATACCCCTCTTATTTGAAATACAAAAATGAGTTTCGACTTTGACATTTCTAGAATTACATTTGAACTTTGTAAAGATGAGAACAGAAAGTTGAGTTTTACAGGATTGAAATGGTAGGTTTGCATACTTGGACTTGTCTTTTCGAGAATTGCATGGTTAAGAACGACATGTTACAACTTGCGAATTACGAGTTTACAGGATTTCATTTTTGGCACACATCCCCTTCCATACGTATCAAAGGCAAATGATATGTTATGATTATCACATAGTGGCTCTTTAAGATATATGTTGAAAAAATAAATAATATTAAATCTGTATGACTTATGGAGTGGTAGCACATCCTGCTCATTGGATGACTGGTTTGCAGTATCTGTTTAAACTTAGATCATTAAGTTGGTGATGGAAAAATGTGTCTGAGACCAGGAATACAAAATGATTTTATTTTTCTGAACTTGCAAATATATTTCATTGGATCAATGTATATATAGAAAAAGCCTCCCTAGATTTGCCTTGGGTAGTTTTAACTAAAAACATAAGTCATTAGGATTTAATAAAGTATACAGTTTCATATTTATTGTACAAAATATTTACATTCTTGCCACTTGGCAGGGCACATGGCCCACTGTGTTTGTTACGCTCTGTACATTTTGTTGACAGATGCAAGTATACCCAATCCTGTCACGCCTTGTTAACATTTTTATAGTATTTACACCAAGAACGTATTTCAACATTAATTTTCTTAAATAATTTCCATATTCCGAATGTGACAAATACTTTTGGTGATTGGATTAACATTTAAAACTATTCGAACAAATGCTTTACCAAAATGAAATGGAACTGACAATCTAGTTGAAACTAGATGTAACTAGATGTTATAACAGACTTCGGGACGTATTATATTAGTTAGTTTTAACTAGATTGTGGAACTGATGGCCCCATAGGCAGCTCAGCATGTTGTTCAGCAAAAACGGAGATATTTTACAGCAACAAAACATCATGTAACTAGAGTGTTTTGACCATCAATTTTTGTCTTTTTTTCACCTACAGGCTTGAGATTTGGCTCATTTCGTAACATAACATACCCCTAAAATGGTTAACAGACTTAACAGGGCCAATCATCCTAACTTTTGTCCAGATGTAACAAAGATGTATGCTTTGTATGCCAATAGATTTTAGAGGAGAAGTTGTCTACCTTGATCTAAGTGCAAGGTACCTTCCCACAAATAACAACAGAATAATGTTCCGACTAATTGGTGCTATTCAGTCAAGGTCAATTGTCTACTTTTCAATCAAAAGCAAGCCTTTGAACCTTTACGTTTCAATTTTACTGAACCCATTGATTTAAAACCTGTTTTGGCACATTCCGGTTCTTCCATTTGAACCTTTTCAGAAGATGCACATAAACCTCAGTAAACTAAATATCAGAAGTGAATTTTTATTTTGAAAAATATGCTTTCAAAAACACATTTTGAAATTTGACTGATAAAAATGCCACCTTTAGCAATAAAAAAATTGGATCCAGAAAATTAATTAGTGTCCCTCACGTTTCATAAGCAAATCTCTGATAAGTTTGTAACATGTGACACAATAATAAGAACATTTTACAATTTGATTTAGCCCAGTTATTTACAGCTTTTCGTCCATGATTCAAACAAGAGATACATGTCATTTATAAAGTAATTGTAACTTTTATAATCTTTGAATCATAAAATTCAACTGTACTGTTTTGGTTAGAACACAAAAATTTAAGTTATATGACCATTTATCAAAAAAATTATTTTATATGGATTCTATTCAAATCACAAAAGTTCAAATTCATGTAGATCTTTATATGAGGAAAATTAATTAGGCTCACTAGAAAAATTCTAAAGTGGTATATGGCATGGAGCCTAGACTATCCTGAAAGACTATTCTGGAAGCTAACACTCATAAAGCATTCCAGGATTGGCTAGATCCTGAACTGTTTCAGGATTTGGAGGAAGTGTGGAGTCTGTTGGAATTGGAATTTTCTTATGAATGTCCTGTACTCTGATATCGTCCTTTTGGTAATCAAAGATGAACTGCTTGGGTGATATATACGCGGGGTTCTTCATTTTGGTCAATGGGATATCCTCAAGCATCAAGCAAATGTCATCACCGTCAGTGAACTCACTGTGTTTCTTTCTATAATGTGCCTTTAGCTTTAAACTAGAAAAAGGCATGTTACAGCTTACAACAGGACAATACTGCCTGTCATAGAACTCTACATGTACCATGATCCAGTGATTTCTGAAGTCAAAAGGCTTTAGATACTTTTTCGCACCTTTGCAAACTGGACATATCATACCTCTCTCAAAGACAATTTCTTCCCTTTTTCCATTTTCACTATCATCCTGGTAAGCATCTGGGTTTTGGTCAAGAGTTCTTCTGGAAGGATCTCTAATGTATTTGTATGGACCTGGATCACAATGAAACACTGGATTTTCAACCATCACTGCTCTGAGATTATTTACTTCATCAAGCATCTTTCCACTGACTGGAGCTGAATTTAGATGATCTTTACTGATGTGAGTCTTGAGTTTTGAGATCAAACTCTTTGTTACAGTACACTCAGCAATTGGGCAAGCATACTTAAAGAAATACTGGGTGTGGCTCATCCAGTGAATGAAGAACTCGTTTTCTATTTTGTACGTCTTTGGGCCATTACATACTGGACACTTCATGCCATCTTCAAAAGAAAACTCATGAGTATTGCTGTCCTCCAATGAAGTGAAAATACAATTCCCTGGATCTTTGTAATGGATGTTTGGCTTCATTTCCTTTTTGGCAGTCTTCAAAATTGCTAAGGCTTGAACGTCTTGATAGGGATTGTGTTGCTTATTAAAATGTTGTTTCAGCTTATGAGCTTTACTGGCAAACCCATCACAGCCCTCAACTGGACACAGGAGAAACTCGTAAAATTCAACATGGATTTTCTGCCAGTGTCTTTGGTATTCGATAAGGGTGGATAATATTTCTGCTGGACATATTGGACATGTCATTCCAGGTTCAAATTCAACTTGCAGTGTATTCTGGCAATCATCAAATACAAACTGTCCAGGATCCACATAGAGATCATTCTTCATGACTTTACATTTGGCCTCGTCCAATGTTTCCATGGCTGCCAGTGTTAGCTCATCATTTCCATAATTGTGCTCCTTCCAATAATGCTTCTTCAGTTTCTCCAAAGAAGGTAGGAAGACATTGCATCCAGCACTTGTACAGAAGAATTTCTTTTGAAATTTTATATGGAAAACCTCCCAATGTTCTTTGAATGCTTTAATATTGTTAAAGGTAGGAGACACTAAACACACTGGGCACTTCATACCTGCTGAGAACACAATTTTGGTTTCCTCCTCTTTTACACCATACACCATAGTTCCTGGATCCCTATACAGGGGATTGTCAACCATTTCCTTTCTGGCAAGGCAGAGTTTCTGGAGGTTGTTGACACTTATCTCCATTGGTCCTTCATGATGTTCCCTCTTGAAATGTTCCTGCAATTTCAAAGACGTACTGGCAAAGGCATCACAACCTTCAACAGGACAAAAGATCTTTTCTCTAATTTTGACATGAAACATTTGCCAATGATCATGAAATTCAGACTCATTTTCAAAAGTTTGAGAGTGGTGGCACACAGGGCATTTCATGGATGCTTGAAATTTTATCACTTTTTTGGCTTCTGGTATTACAAACTGGTTTGAAGCAATTTTTCTCTTCATTTTCTTAGGACCATTCTTTCTTTTATTGTCCATTGTTTGAAATGAGAAGCTTGACTCTTCTGTATCCTCATACGGGGTATCATCATGTTCCTGCATTTCATCAATTGATTGTTCAGGCCACATGTTGTTGGATTCAGGGTCTACACCTTCATTGAAAAACATCTGATTGGACTGCATGAGATCTTCATCCTGCAGAATTTTCGTTCGACTTCTTTGATCAGGAAAATTATTTTTGTAAATCTGGTTTACTCCTAGAGGATTTCTGCCATTATCTTGTCTTGCCAGAATTCCAGGATTGTTAGGTCTTTGAAGGACTCCAGTCATCATAGACTGTTGAGGAATTCCACTGCAGGCTGTTCTTTCATGAATTCCACTAAAGTTTTGTTTTTGAGATCCTTGTAGATTACCTGCAAAGTTGGATCCTTGAGGAACTCCACTTGGTCTAGGAAAGCTTCCATGAACATTGGATCCAGGCATATTTCCACCAATGCCAGGTTGTGCAGTATTTCCACCAATGCCAGGTTGTGCAATATTTCCACCAATGCCAGGTTGTGCAGTATTTCCACCAATGCCAGATCTTTGAGGAATTAAACCAATCCCTGGACCTGCAATATTTCCACTGATGCCAGGACCCCGAATATTTCCAACAACGTCAGGACCTACAATATTTCTACCAATGCCAGGTCCTACAATATTTCCACTGATCCCAGATCCAACAATAGTTCCACCTATACCAGGTCTTGAAGGAATTCCACTTACAAGAGAAATATTTCTCATCAAGTTTAAGCCAACATTAGGTCTTCTAGGAATTCCACCAATATTTTCCCTGATCTGTGACAACTGAGGAACTTGGATTGTTTTAGGCATTCGTTGTCTATTTACTTGCAAGGCACCAATGTTAGGAGACATTTCTGTAATTCTACTTACCATAGGAGCATTTTGAATTCTATCAAAGAGTTGTATTTGTCTTTGATCATCAACAATATCTGATCCAATTGGCTGAAGATTATCTTGCATTTGTGCAATTCTTCTTAACCTTTGGTTATTTAGCCTGATCATTGGCTGAAGGTTTTCTGAACCCAACGCCATGGCATCTGTTTGTTGTAATCCATCATCATCATCCAAAGCAAAAGGTTGGTCATTGTTAAAACCTTCAAATACTGGACGTTGATTGAGATCTACATCAAGGGTTTCATGAGATGATGTTTTTGCAAAAACTGGATTGTGTTGCTGATTGAGATCTTGTTCAAAGATAGGATCATCTTCATCAAAATTGTCCTCGATTAGATCAGCTTCTTCACCTGACATTTGGGCGTATTCAGGATTAATTTCATGATCGAAGTCATGTTGATGGATAAGATCTAATTCTCTGGATAGGTGACCAGGTGAATTCCTTCTCATATGAGACTCCATCTTGATTCTTTCGCTAATCCTGGAATTTTCCATCATTAAAGGTGACCTAATCCTTGATCTATCCTGTAGGCTTCTTCCAGGTCTCTCTGATGATAGATCATGATGAACACCTTGTTCCACACCCCTGAAACAAATAAACAACATAAAAATCTTACGTTTAAGTATATCCTTACCTTATATATTCTTTATTTCAAAATTAAATTCTTTATTTCAAAAGTTACCAGTTAATCAATGGCTTCATGTGTACTCATGTGTATACCCAACTCAATCTAGATATCTTTAACAAATTCCAAGATTAAACCGGAAACTGAACCCTACTACTCAAGTTCAACATATATAAACACATCTTTCACTTACAAAACTTAAGAAATATCTGAAAATTCTACTTTAGAAAGTCTTAAATTCACTAGTTTCTACAACATATATTTAATGTTAATTGAAATGCCCCAATAAGATTTAAGTTTTGGTCTTGAAACCTTAAATATTTACAAAATTCAACCCCAAACACATCACTTAATGTCTTTCTTGAGATCCAGAGGAACCAACTCACCAAGTGAATCATTTTTAAATCAAAGGTTATTGAGATGATCAAAGACTGAATCCAAGTCAAACAGTCAATTACTCTAGACAAGGCATGTGTACACAAAATTTCAGTATTCTTATTTCTTTTGACCCATGATTCAAGAACAGCTTTGTTAAGGGATGACCTATATGACTTATATATTGTGACTCAATGTTCCAGATTCAAATATTTACTCTCAATTTTAGACTTGTATTATTTATCTCTGAACCCAGTTACAGGTTAAAACAAGGAGCCATCTTTTCAAAATATAATATCTTTAAAAATTGATTTTTTATTGTGTCTAATGCAGCTAAAAATATGTAAGAATGTACAAATCATCATCCAGCCAGCCTATTGAAGAATTATTCATCATGAATAGCTATGAAATTGAGGTCATTTGAAGGCCAGACAAATAGATGTACATTACCATTTTAGCGTAGGCCCTAAATTTTGCACAACTATAAAATGAAACAATGAAATTAAAAATTACACTTTCCACGATTATCTCACTAGGGCTCATGAACAAAGGTCAAACTCTGATTCCCTTGGTGCAAGATACTGTCACACAAAACTTCATCTTTTTTCATCAATTTTTGTGGATAAATGTTAGAATGACAGACACTCGTCCATGTAATAGGCAATGGCAAGGTCCATGTAATAGGCAAAGGCATATGACGATTTGCACATAGCTCCCTTAGATTAAGTTGAAGGAAGCCCCTAGCACTTAAGGAGCTTTGTGAAATTAGGGCCTGATCTCTAGTTATAAACCTCCAGTGACGTCACTCCATTGTTCTTGCTGGACACTCTTTTACGTAATTTCCCTCAAACCTGATTCAATCAAGCTACCCCGGGCAATTATCTAAAATATTTCCAATCAATATAATTGATTGAAATAATTTTTTGTTAAAGTCATAGTGTAGACTTACTATTACTTTTGAAAAATAGCACAAATTTATTTTCCCATTTGCATTCCCGCGGTTGTCGGGCAAACTTTTCAATAATGCCCTCAGGTCAAGTTTATACTACACATATCAGATTTCACGTGATTCACCGACAAAATTCTACCAATCACTGCTCAGTATACACCTCTTGCGAAAAGCTTCCATATAAAATGATGAATTTAAAGAAGGGACAGTCAGGCAACTAAGACTCGGAGATAATGAACTTTAACTGAAAAACAGTTCACTTTTAAAAAAATTACCTTTGGCTTAATAAAGTCATCTTTGCTTTTGCAATTTGACTCTCAAACATTTCTGTGAGCACCTCCCTTTCATCTTCTCTTTGATGTTCTAATTCCTTGTCAAAGAACCTGAAACAGAAATCCGACAATAAATTCCATGTCATATAGATTGCTTTAGAAACAACAGCTGATAGATAAAACCGAAACTACGATAAAGGGGTATTAAATTCCCCAACGTGATTAAATTCAACTTGTGTAGTCAGATCAATCAATACAATATTTGTATAATTATTCTAATAAAATCCCTTTATACCATCTCATGTTATCGAACTGTGTCTTAAACAATATATGACTGACCAAAAAATCTCTGTCAGCCTGTCCACTACCAGGGATAACTCCCTCTCATACTCGTATCATAAGGCTTATGTACCACAAAAAATTCAGATTTCAATTCATCAAAGATTTTATTTCAACCTTTTGGTTCTAGATTGAAGTAATTTTAAGGACTTTACAGGATGTTCCAATCAGGGTATTTTTTGTAGAAACGAAATCAATGGGACATTCAAGTTTTATTAATTTGAGCTTCAGTGTACATTAGCTACCATATCATGAAAATAATGTTGTGTTAACTTGAACTTTCAAATTCTTAACAATGTGTGTCTTTGATAGTACTTATTAAGTTCCAAATTAAAAAATTCCTTATCAAAGTAAATTGTGTATGGGGTCAAGGGGATATTTCCAAACCTTTCGACTTTGAATCCTTACATTTGATAAACTGTTACCACTAAAATAAAGTATCTTTTAAATAAAATTAAGAGGCAATGTTGCTGGGTAAAATTTTGAGTGTACTTTTAAACTATTTAAACTTTTAAAATTATTTTAGAAGATAACTGATCATTTGATGGGGAAGCTATTATTTTCATTGAAAAGTGCATCAGTGAACAAAAGATCATCCAACCTTTGTTCTAACTCAATCCTTCTATCATGGGGATGACGTCTGTCAAGAAATTCTTCCTCTTCTATGAATCTTGGTCTTCGGAGATGTCGGTTACTTTCATGATTAGGATCTGTAAGAAAATTAAAAGAATGAAAACCTTGAATCAACTGCTTAAAAATTAGATACAACAGTTTCTGACCAAGACGGAATTTAAAGGTGATGTTTTTGAAGATTGGGAAATAATTTACTTTATCAAAGGAATATTAAAGATATTAAAAACTGTTGGACTTCAATAAGAACTACCTCATTTAAAAACCTACATATGAACATCACATTGTTACCTAATTAATTAGTAATTAATATAAAACAACAACAACAAATGATTTTTATAGAATGGTCCTCACAGCGTAACGGTGATCTGTCTCTTGGCATATCTCTGTCATGTATTCTTCTGTTGGGATGTTCCATTCTGCCAAAGCCTTTTCTTTCAAGTTCAGCTTCACCAAAACCTGGTCTTTCAAACACGTTTCTTTGTTCCTGTTCAATCAACCTTGTTCTTCTATCATCCATTTCATGCTCGATCATGTGTCCACGAAGCTCATGTATATCGTGTGACTGTCTTTCAAAGGATGCAGATGGTCTGGGACTTGAAGGTTGATCACATCTGCTGTGTCTTGATGAATGTGATTCAGTAAAATGATCATCCTGATCTCCATCATGAATCCTCCTTGAAGGGTAATCGTTTTCAGACCTCAAATTTCTTCTGTTGTCACGCTCAAAATAGTCTGTTTCATCCCTGTGCCCTTTTCCCTGACGTCCTCTGACAATGTGTTCTTCTCTGTACCTTTGATCTTGTCTTTCAGGGAATTTTTCTCTGCCGTTGAATTCAATCCTTTCACCATACCTCTCTCGTCTGGACCTTTCTTGCCGATTTGAAGTGACATCTATATTTGCCCCTCTTCTATGATCAAATTCATCATCAGTTCTTAACCTTTGATTTTGTCTGTCATTTTGAAAGTGGATATCATGACTTTTGTCATCCAAATCACGACTGTTTCTTGGATAATCTCTCTCATCTCTTGAACTTCTAGATCTGGATCTTTCATTATCATGTCTCTCAAAATCATCATATCTTCTCGGTCTCTCATTGTCTCTATGTCTCTTGTTTGGTTGGTTTCGTTTATTATCTCTCTGCTGATCACGTCTTCCATACATTTTGTGTTTCGAACCTTAATCCATCAGGACAATTCTGAAAATTTTTTAAAAGTTTCAAGCATTTCCAAATAGTCACAAGTAAGATGTGCATACCATTAGAGATCCATCGCAATATACTATATGCACTGATAATCTAGCAATTGCTTTGGTGAAATTTATGACAAACTCGATCATTCCTCATTGAGATTAAATGACATAAAATATCTGATATCATGTTTAACAATCTGTGATGTCATGTTAGAGTTGCACTTGTAGGAATAAAAAAATAAACATTTCATTTAAGATTTAAAAAATGTGGTAATTCATTGCTCTCTTCAGTATTAGATAAACATTTGCCTTACCAGCATCAGTTGAGTCAAAGGCCAAGTTTAGCCTTACGCAGCAGATGTAATTTCATGTAATATGTGAATGAAGTAGGCAAGGATGGAAACCATTTTCTCTCTGCTTGAATCAAAATTTTTTCTATTTTCAAATTAATATTTTAAATCTAAAAATTCAAACAAAACACCAACTTCCACAAGGGTTGAAATTTTCTAACATCGGGCTCATGTCTCAATTTGACATACAAATAGTCCAGCATATAACTAGACGTCTACTCACATACCAAGTTTATCTAGATGAAGTAACCTATAAAATGGTTAATCAACTATTAGGGTCAACAGTGCGGTTGGAATTGTCCTGCGGGTCCATTAGCCCCACAGGATTAGGTGTAAAGTGGGATTGAAGAATAGGGGAGGTAACTCTAAACACTTCTGGAATTAGGAGATCAAAGCCCAGTGTCGTATTTGATGTTTGATTCTAGGTTTTAGAACGATGAATTTGGACATACAATCATAATTTCGATTAAAGTCATGAGAAATTCGTATTCAGCCTTGCTTAATTCGTTTGCGTATTAAATACGCTGCGTATCGCATAATATGGCCTTTGCATTTGGTTGAGTTCACGTTTGCGGTCTACCGGAAGTTGACACAAAGCGCACTGTGACTTATTAATTTAATTTCAATGAAATAAGATGAAGAAATAAATATATTTACTAACCTTGATGACATCAGTTTTCTTATCTACAGAATTAAGTAAATTAACACTTGAAAATGTATGAAAGTGACGATTCATATGTTAAAAGATAAAGTTCTTTCACAGCCTCGTTACCTCCTCTTGGAAAAGTGCTAAATAAAAATGAGGAACTTTTGATACGAAATAAGATTCGAAACAAAAGAAGATATGACTTGAAAATTTGTTCCAATAATTTTCTAGCTTTCCAAACTGATTTTATCTCACAGACTACTTATCGCACTTAACACACCACACTCGGTAAAAGAGTCGATACACTCGATTTCTTTAGTCAGGAGAATAAATACTAAGCTATATTGAATAGGCTACTTCTAATCTCATAAAAATAAAATCTATGGCCGTAGATATATACGCGTTACGTAGTGGAGTATTTTATATTTCATTTTAATGAGATTGGCTTTATCCCGACATAGGTTTAATCCATTTCAATCAGAAATATATTTATATCACCAAATATTAAATTTGGCAACCACTGTTTGTGAAAGCTGACTTCCCTCATCTTCGAATATTTCTTATTTTGGCTGTGTCCCATTATTTCTTTCATGATTGATCTGGTTTGCCTTAAAGAACCACTCCGTGATTTTCATAATATATTATTTTCCTTTAGTACGAACCTAAATGTCATACGTAGTGATTTAAAATAAAAACATCTTAACTTTTCATGACCAAAAGACATATTTATGACAAATACTGGTTTTCCATGAAAATCCAAAAACATCCTTATAAATGCACAGAGGTGTAGATATTACATCCAGTATACATGGATACTAGTTATATAACCTAACAAACACTATATCAACTCCTAACTGCACTCCTGGCTGTTTTAGATAGGTCTCCAAAATTACGTTTGACTATTTGACGCGCGCCACTTTCCGGTTTTTGGATCATAATTGTGACTTTCTACCATCATATTGTCCTTGTAAAAAACGAAAAGGCTTGAAAATGTGTCTTTTTGTTAATAGTCGATAATTCGCGATCAAATGACACCATTGATTAAGTTTGGCATATATGACTCCAACAACTCACGGAGTGGCTCTTTAAATTGAAATGAAATTAAGTCTGCCGATCTTTTTTTTAATGAATTCATTCATCTTTGTTCATGTTTATACAAATTCAAACATGCAACACTGAAACATTATGTAGACGGAAAAGAATCTTAGAATTGACAGAGAAAATATTATATATGAAAGCAGATGGTCTTAAGATTTGGAATATCTTTTTAGTGTGCGTTTATTGATATTCCAATCAAAAATTCCGTTATTCGATTATTATAGTATAAATTCCTTTACATTATTACAGCAATCCTGAAACGTTAGAATATTTACTTCTTTGAACGGTAAAATAAGTGTTACTCTTTGTCAATGGCACTTTGAGGTGTAAAACACCGAAAATACCCAAAACACACACAGTGTATAAAATTTCTTTTTATTTCTAAACCCAAAGGCAATAGAGTAGAATTTCACGGGATAAAAACTGTACATTGTAAGGTCACCAGTGACGATATCGTTCATTCTACAGTGAATATTCTCTACCTTTGTGTCAACTCTACGGAGAAGGCAATTTCACAGATATAATGCATATTTGATTAATCGTTTTGATAACAGAAATAAACATGAAACGATAGCCTCAAATAGTTTGTTAGTGAAATAATAGAATTAAAACATTGTTAAAAAGACCACAGTATCAAAAAAAAACATAAGACAATTTCAAATCCAAATTATCGTTTTACTTTATCCGTTTATAGTAAAGCTTTGATCATGTTTTATTACTTACATCTTTAATCCTCAAATTCTAAATTGCATTTTAACCTTTTATTTTTCGACTTGTAAACAAGTCTTTTCAACAGTGCTGTTTCAACTCTCAACTTTTGGCGTTTTAAGGCTTTATTAATGCAGACTTTTAAAGAAAAACTTGAGGTTTATTTATGGAGGAACATAGGGTTGATGAGGGGAGGGTGAAGTTAACTTAAATAATATTCAGCCTTTGTAATCAACATTGGTAATATTGGTAAGTGTGAGAGTGTTGTTACTACAGTTTATCAATTATCCGTAACACTCTAAACACAATCAGATTCATGTAAAATATTGATATGAACTTCGGTTCTTTATTATTGCCGACAATCCATGATCAAAACACATTTAGTTTTCATTTTATTCCAACAATAAAACTTCTATTATCTTGAAATGGCTGTGCAGAAAGGCTGACATCAATCTCATTGAAATCAGGTCGAAAGAAGTCGCTGGTACCTAGCTGCGCAATCTCATTTAAATTAGTTCGAAACTAGTCGCTAGTATCTCGCTTTTCCTCACAAAGAGCAACTAGTTTCAGCCTAATATGAATGAGATTTGGCTGTATATGAAATTAAAACTGAAAAGTGTTATTATTTTAAATATTGCCGAGTAGAACACATATGTAAAACAAAAAGACAACTAGGACATCTAGCAAAATATCATAATACGTCTTTTCGAAAATAATTGACGGAAAATCAATGGATATGAGGTGAAATTATTTCGTATGTTGAGACTGCTTTACAAGTCGTTTCCTTATAGCTCTACACAGCAGCTTGTATTGTCGCAAGGTAAAAGCAAACCTCATTCAAATCAGATCGAACCTGTCACTCCTACAACTCGGCTGCGTTTTTTTTATCTGTGTATGTGGCAGGGTGAATAAGAGCATTTGTACTGGCTTTGGCCAGAATTATATCTCTTTGGCTAAATGGAGGTCCCGGGTTCGAATCCCGCGAGAGGTGATCTCACAATCACTTCTGTTACGTGTACTTTTTCCAAACGGTTGTGTCAGGAATTCCTTGTCTATGACCTTTCACCTTCCATACATCCCCGTCTGAAATATCATAAAAACGTGCCAAAGGCTTCCTAGCCTGTTCTAAGAGTGTAGCTCTGCAGGTATAAGTTTTGAAGAGGTGGACCCCGGCTGGTTCTCTCCTGGGAAAACGACATCCTCTCTCAGGGTAAAACGTATACTAGTATGCCCTCGCTCCGAGAGCGTGGACGCTTTACCCTAATTCAAGTTGAGAAAACAACGCATATGTATAGAAGCGCATTGCTGCCAGCAGTGAGAAAAATTTACAAAAGTTCTAATTAGATGATAGCTTCGTCTAATTAGATGAAGCTATCGTCTAATTAGAACTTTTGTAAATTTTTCTCACTGCTGGCAGCAATGCGCTTCCATACATATGACACGTATGGTTGACCAGTGAATTATCCGAAACAATGACAAATCAAAACAAATCATAGTGTCAATAAACAAAGAGTTTCTGACGCTGAAACAATCTACAATACATGAAAAGCTCTCAAAGGTAACAAATCAACTAACACATTGCCACTGCAAACCTTTAATAAAATCAGTTATTCTCTTTCAACACAAGCAAAATCTTTTGATTTATTTCCCTTTGTTAAGGTTCACGCCATTCATATTGACATACATGCTGAAATATTGCAACAACCAAATAATGTGTTTTTAACCAAGTGCCGATTCAAGGATAATTTTTCTACAGCAGACTTTTGCTGATTACCTCAAATGAATCAATCCCCATACCTTTTGAATCAAAATCGTTAAGTGTAAACGATAGGTTGTGAAACGCGTGCGACAAGACTCTCGAAACGAGGCCCCAGTTTGCTTTTTCAGCCCATAGTTGATAGCTGATAATAAACCAGGACATAGTTCATCGAATTCTGACGACATTGATGTCTTTTGACGTCAAAAGATAGGGAAACCGTTGGTATCGTTGATAAAAATCTTGAGACATAGCACCTGTTTGTGCGTATAAAGGTAGGTATTGAAAAGGTTGGTAATCATTCAACATGAAGGCTGTTCTGTTTCTCGTTCTTGCGTCCGTTCTGCTTCTGGGAGCCATCAGTGAGTATTGAAATTATCCAGTTCTATGAACTTTTATTTACATTTCACTGAGAGAAGATAAAATGCTGTAAATGCAACCAGTAATGTTTCACCACAGGCGTCAGACTCTGAATTTACAGTATTATGTAAGTATATGTACACGTAGCTATATAACATAAACAAGGTCTGACAGAGGCATGTCTGCAATAGGACCGGAAATGCGAACTGGGATCTGTCTACGAAGTTTACAGAGGGTAACCGAGCCAGGAGACCATTTCCGGTCCTATTGCAGACACGACTCTGTCACAAGTGTCAGACCTTGTTTATGTTATATAGCTATGTGTACATATACTTCCATGATATTGTAAATTCAGAGTCTGGCGCCTGTGTGTTTCACATTGGAATTGTTCTGTACCCGCTCTTCTTGATTTATTGTCGAAATCGTCGACAAGTGTAAACACATAAATTTAGTTTATGAAAATAACCAGTTAGATTTCTGAATGACATTCGTGATTAATAATTGATAACTTTACGATTAAACGAAATTCAAAAATAGTTTATAACAGACATATTGTAATGAAATATCATAAAGAACAAATTATTTTTAACCAAACTTTCTTTTAGACGTTTGAGAATTCCAGTCAAAGTGTGTGTAATTAAAAGTTGTGTTGACGATTCAAATTGAATCGTACCAAAGTCTTACTAAAACTTATAAAATTTTGTAAGTTCCCAAGAACAACTTATGGACAGATAATATTTGAGCTATTTAGGCTGGAATGAGTGAACCCTTGCCAGACTGTCAGTTGATGGGTTAGAAATGATCTATCGTCAACCTGTTGGCAAATGATAAATGTTAAACATTTCAAGTAAACTTTTAAAGCTCATTTGCAAATATTTGGATGTTCTGATGTTGTCCGTTTGCTCGATTGTGGGGATGTAGCTGTGACTCGGGTTCATCAACGGTTACAACATCAAGGATAACAAGAGTCCGTGTTTCTCTCAATCATGTATTTTGCTCACAATTACACAGTCACACGCCCGGTGTGACGAGTCCTGCCCGAGTCCCCGGCTTGGGGCCCGCACAGGGTATTTAACAGAAAAAACTTCATTATTCGTACACGTGACCATGAAATACCTACTAATGAAGAATAAACATCTTATTAGTATTACCCTACATGACCATGTATGTGGATCCTCCACTGTCATTGGATGATCCACAACATCATCCTCCAAAATTCCAAGAATCTCCCAAGAAAATTAATATTCATTATTGTTGTAGTTATTAACCGATTTCCTCTAGCTTCTAGAAGTTAACCCATTTTATTCTTTCATTTGTATAATTTACTTTTCCATGATGAGAGATTTTTCTCTATAAACTATTGCCATATTAACTATTCACTCACAGTTATCTAACTTTGTCACAACAATAATTTTTACTTCTAACTTTATATACTTTAATATAAATGCTAATCGCGTCCGTCAGTTAAGGGGTTACACTCGTGGTCATTTACATCTTTGACCAACAAAGTTTTCCACGATGAGCCTGGACAGGCCCCCGGGCAAATCGATAACGTCCCGTTGCATGAGCGTGAGGGACCCTCCTCTATTCAGAGAAAAAACATTACTGTCTCTCTCTCTCTTCTCTGACTCATCCAGTTACTAATAAGCATAACTGTACTTTGGACTGCGATAGCATTTTGATTTATTCGTGACTATTTTGCTTTACTATCACCCTATGATAATGTCATATCAAATTTTATTTGAAATATCAACAACGGCTGTATTTTTTAAAAACTTTCAAAGCTAGTGTCAATAGATTAAATTTGAAATCTCGCTTTTGCTAATAAATATCTTATATTAATATGGATATAATGACTTATTGATTCCAAAGTATCTTAGAGATGTTGTTTGTATACTTGTTAAATTTAAAACTGGCGCTGAGCTCTGGCTGTGTAAATACACATGCTAGTTCCACATGATCATCTCATATCATTGCAAATGTGGAAATGCTCATTTACCCACGCTTATTTCAAAGTATGAATGTTAATTAAAGAGCCACAGAGTATGCTGTATGAGTCAAATATGTCAAACTTCATAAATGGTGTAATTTTGGAATCTTATTTACGACAGATATCAAAACAAAAAGGCGTCGGTAGCGTTAAGTAAGTCATGTAACCTCTAAACATGTAAAAAGGAAGCAGAATTTTGACTTCTTCACTATTATATTGCCGTTTTGGGTATGAATTCTCAGTGGATATTTGGATACAATTTCATCCTCACGATCTATTTCAGCTGAGGTGGCCGACGCTGCTTGCAGTGGACAATGCAACTCAAATGCAGATTGCAACCATTGCACTGAGTGTAACGCCAACTGCAACCGACATGCTGGCACTACCGTTGGTCATTGCCAATGTCACTGGTGGGTTCTTTGGTGTATATAGTACTACGAGAGAAGCAAACAAGTCTATTGACTTCTTTTGTGAATTTGTGACATTAAACTTTTCTATTTTAATCAGTCAATATATTTTCATGAATAAATTTAAGGACTAATGTTTTTACAGTTCACGATTTCTGAAACAATCTTGTTCAATCCTTTTTGATAAATTCATCGATTATCATCTAATCTAAGGTAGTAAAATAGATATAAACTTTAGATAACTAAATGCCTTGATTATTCTGAATAAACATATACTAAAGGATTGTTAAATTTACGAAAAATTTATATAAACAGAACTGTTTTCTTTTTCAGATGACATACGAGGTTAAATACCCAAATAAGGAAATAAAACATTCAACAACATATTCTTGTTATTGTAATAAATAACTTAGAGAAATCTGGGAATATTTCAAAACACGAGATAACCACAGATAAAGCAGCAACTTGTACTTATAGTAATAGTATTTGGCACATATATAGTCGTTAACTCCTCATGAATTGAGTAAATTAATATTGATACCATTCACAACTCTGTTCTGGCTTACAATATTTCAATAATGAAGTTGATATGTTGAAGAACAATGTATTCACGATTGCAGCATCAGCACGTCATTATTTCCAAAATTTTAACATCATGAACAAATCTCAATTTACAATCACAAAATGATATATAATGATTGTGAATTCTTACCATAAGCATCATTATCGTTATCCCCGTTTTATATGACCATACTGGTTATTGGAAATCTATATTGATATCAAAGGATCATCATGAAATGAAAGCAATAATTGAACGTCAATACATCGTCAAAATACATCACTGCGTTTCGTGTAGAGATCTCACCAGGCCCAGTAATACGCGACCCATCAGGTTTGCCTGTGATCAATAGATCAAATTGGAGTTAAAGGTTAACATGTCGGCTTGAGTAAAGAGGCCTTGTGAGATCTATAATCTGCGTAGAGCAGCAATCATAGCTTTATTATGAGACTGACCTGAACGTAGGCCTGTTATTAGGTATCTCCCTTTATAGAAGTGCACACAACTGCGACTTTTACTGGTATCTCCAAAACTTGAGGGTGTGTCTGTCTTGTTTATTTGGTCCTGAAACCCGTCCAATCCCTCACAGCTTCAGTTAGTTATTAACCTTTATTTCTGAGCCATTTGAAACAATTATGATAAACAAAATAGCGTATGGTCACCTTGTCTCTTATTAAGCCTAATCAAGTCGCAGTGCAGACAACGGATAATCCCACTTGACCAAAATGTCTGTACACGAGAAGACTTTATAAGTAGATGGTTTCTTTAATATATGAGCTTCATAAGTAACCTTGTTTCAGTGGCATTCAAGAAGTTGGTAGTATAAGGAAGACAATGATATGATATATGGATATACAACTTCTTTATTACACAATGGCGACGTTTCGGTATAAATCCTTATACCGTTATCAAGCATGTTCGATTTTTCACTGATTTCTTTCAACCGATTGCTTCATGAACTGATATATGCTTCTTTTCAAATCCCAAATAAATGAAAACTTCTTTCTGGCATAAATTTTATTTCAACATGAAACATGCAACAAGTATATACATTTTATGTATACATTTAAAAGTAATTGTATGTTATATGTTGAAAACCTGAAAGTGGAAGTGAGCATCATGAAGTCCTCATATCATCATCATATTTGTCTACTCTTTGATGAGTATGACTGGGGGAAGATTGACACATATGGCAAATAATGATAATTTAATGATGTCCAGTTCTCCTAAAACTTCCATTTTTTTGGTGTTTGCACCAGTCTCTACATCCTGCTACATCAGCTTATTAATCTCCGCTTAGCTCCATCATATACCCTGATATCCTTCGGACTAAAACGCCTGTATCGCTAAATATAGCAAGCCAATAAAATGACTCGCATTCATATAGTGGCACCACCCGGATGAGAATTCAAACAAATGTCAATGTAAGCTATAAATAGCCATGAGTAACCAGCCGTAAGCGATACAAACGTTTTAGGCCGAAGGATATCAGGGTATATGATGGAGCTGGGTGGAGACAAATATGACGACGAGCAGGATGCAGTCTCTATATCTGGCAAATTCAAACCTTGCCGCCATCCGGTCATAATTCGTGTATGATGGGGCAATCCATTGCAGCAACTGAGGCACATCAAATTACGGGAAATGCAGCAAGGGCTCTCTTCGTGAGTCAATGAGGGCCAGTGCAAATATAGGCCTTGCATGGGAAGATGGAAAAACTAGGGATTCAGAATTCAAGTCAAATCAATAATGTAAGTTAAGATGTTAATTGTAGAAGAAAAATCAAATCTTGCCCTGTTTTTTGATAATTAAAGAAATAAATTGCATCATTTGATTAATGTTGGTTTCTTACGCTTTTCACCGAGATATTGTGCAACATGATGTCAATTCCATCACTGTCAGAAATGTCATGGTGTTTATCTCTACAATGGTTCTTCAGTCTTTTTTTGGCTACATGTCTTATTTCTGCAAGGTGAACTCAACCTATTAAATAACTTACAAATGTTGTTAACCAATGAACGTAAAATTGTTTCACATTTTCAAATCCATTTTTTTCTCTCTGCAAACTAGACACTGTACTATTATTTCTTCTTTGTGTCTCTGGTCAATGTTTGATATTCTTCCCTAAAGCGACACAAATATGCCCTTTATACAAAAATTTTAATGGTCATGGGAATTACATTTTTTCCTAAGAAAATTCTAAATATGATTGGCTGGCAGAACTATTTTCTATTAATTTGTTCACTTAAGTGTAGCATACACAAGTGAACAAGACTTCAAAAAAAACATTGTGTTTCATTCAAATGTAAATATTTTTAATATGTGATTTGTTTGACTAGTTCGTTCAGTTCAGATTTATTAATTTATGATCAATAGTTATGAATTGCTGGGAGTACATTTAACTGCGTAAATGAAAACCATGACATTATCGTTGTTCATGAATACACTTTCACATGAATACAAGTTCAATTGCTACTCGCCTTAAAGAAGGTATTTTCCAAAAGTACCGAAAATATTCTTAGATTTGACTTGGTAAAGAAAAAGAATAACCAACTGGAAACTCGCAAATATGGTTTAACTGTCCCTCGTGAATTATTTTGAATAATTCCCCTCTCTGAATTTAACTCAATAATCCACTCAGGACAGATAAACCATAATTCCTCGCATCTTGTTGAGTACACTCATAATGAGCTATCTTCGTCGACCAACCTCTAATTGCCAGAGATTATTGACTGAGTCACGAAGCTTTTCCTCTTCTGGGGCAAAGTTCTAATGAATTTGATGACATGAAATTTGGATTGAAGCTTTATCGCTCTGCAATGAGGGAAAGGGCATACATACTTGCCAATATACTTTGTAAGAGATTCCAATGAACAGTGAATTCCGCTTAGATATCATAATCATCATTGTTAGGAATTGGACATGCCATGCCAACTTTGAAAAGAAACTTAAACTGAAGAGAAAATGCAATTTTTTGAATTGGACATGCCATGCCAACTTTGAAAAGAAACTTAAACTGAAGAGAAAATGCAATTTTTTGAATTGGACATGCCATGCCAACTTTGAAAAGAAACTTAAACTGAAGAGAAAATGCAATTTTTTGGATCTATGTAACATTTGTTTTCCTTTATATCTTTTTTTGCTGAGGCAATCATTGCAAAAGCATCAGCTTCTGTGAAATCATGGTCTTTGTACAGATGAGACTGCAGAATAGGTTTCCTGCCATATGATTCACAGCCATCCATTGGACAAAGAAGGAACTCATCGTACTCAACATGGAAGTTCTGCCAGTGATGATGATATTGAAAAAGAGAGGGTATTTTTTCTCCAGGGCATATCGGACAGGTCATTCCAGGTTCAAATTCAACTTCCAGTGGGTTACAACCATCATATTCAAATTGTCCAGGATCTGTGTAACTGTCACTTTTCATGATTTTACATTGCGCCTCATCTAATGATTCCATTGCTGCCAATGTTAACTCGTCGTTTCCGTAATTGTGTTTCTTCCAATAATGCCTTTTGAGTCTCTTAATAGTAGGAATCCATACATTGTTGCATCCGGCGCTTGTACACAAGTACTTCTTATGATAGTTTACATGAAAATTCTGCCAATGCTCTTTGAAAGAGTCAACAAATTTAAAGGAAGTATAGTTTTTACATACCGGGCACCTTATTCCTTTTTCAAACTTAATAAAGGTCTTCTGCTTTTTTGGACCATAGACCTTTTCTCCTGGATCTCTATACAATTGGTTATCAACCCTTTCTTTTTTGGCAATAAACAGCTTATGTTTATTACTGGTACTCAGCTCATCTGATCCCTCATTATGAACTCTCCTGAAATGATCCCACAATTTCAAAGTTGTACTTGCAGAGGCAGTACAACCATCTGCAGGGCACAACAGATTTTCACGCACCTTGACATGAAACATCTTCCAGTGAAAATCAAATTCTGATTCCTTTTGAAATGTTTTAGAATCAGGACATACAGGACATTTCATAGAAGCCTGAAATTCAATGATGTTTTTATCATTGTTTGATGTTTCAGACATTTCAGTATTTTGTGTTTTTTGAGGAATTCCATTTGTTTTTTTATTTACTTGAGGAATTTCTTGTTTTGATTTACCAACACTGTTGGTAGAATTTGCGGATTTACCAAGAAGTCGTGGAGGCATTCCACCATTGGCAGGTCTAAAAGGCATTCTGCCAAAGAAAGGTCTAGGAGGCATACCATGAGCACCCATTATGGGAGGCATACCAAAAGCACCCGGTCTGGGAGGCATACCACCCATGCCAGGCCTTGGGAGCATTCCACGAAAGAAAGGTCTTGGAGGCATCCCACGAAAGAATGGTCTTTGAGGCATTCCATGAAAGCGCGGTCCAACAGGCATCCCCTCTATGCCAAATCTAGGAGGCATTCCATCCATGGCAGGTCTCAGAGGCATTCCACCTGTGTTTGGTACTGAAAAGTTAACTTCCATACCAGGTCTAGGTAAGTTTCCACCCAAGTTAGATGGTTGGGGGAAGTTTCCATGAAGATTAGGTCTTGACTGGTTTCCAATATTAGGTTGTGTTAAGTTTGTAATTTGCGGAATTGGGACCACATTTGAAATCAGTGGTATGCCTTCAAAGTCTGGCGTACATACAGGCAAGATATTAACATTAGTAGATATTTGTTCCATACCGCCAACAACGGAAGCATTTGTAAGAACACTCAAAGGTTGCATTTGAGTTGGTTCACCAACAACTTCTGGAAGAGTTGCACCAATAGGCAGCACATAAGGTTCAGAAACATTTGGATGAAGCTTATTAAGTAAATCTGATTGAGGGAACCCAACATTTTGAATTTGTCCAATACCGCCAAGATTGTCCAAGTCCATGACATATGGTTCTTGCAACACTTCAGCATCATCCACAGGAAATATTTGGTCTACATCTCCACTGAAAGTTTGTTCATTTAATGGAGTCTGTTCCTTATTGAGATTAAGCTCTAGCGTTTGATCAGAGAACATTTTTTGAAACACTTGATCACTTGTCTGATTTGAATCTTGCAACAATAAAGGATCAACAGCTCCTTCTATTAATTCAGCTCCTTCATTTAAAACTTGTTCATATACAGGATCATTTTCTTGACCAAAACCATCTTGATCCATGAAATCAATTTCTCCTAAGTTAACAAATGGTTGAGAAGTTAACTGAAGAGAAGGCGATTGCCTCATCGGTGACATCTGTCTTAATTGAGATTCCCTTTTCAGCCTCAAGATATTTCTTGATCTCTCCATAACTTGACCTTTCTGACTTCTAGAATCTAAAGGTGACCTATCTCTAATTCTTTCCTGTAGGCCTTTCTGTGATCTTTCCAGTGTTGTTTCTGATTGGAGTCTTCGCTCAGCAGTCCTGAAATAAAATCTGCTTTTTAGAATTCGATTTTTTTTTATAACTAAAGGTTAGAAGAAGTAAAACTTGTTTTGAAAATAAGATATGTCTTATTGAAGCTTACTTACAAGCAGCTGACATGGTATAGCTTTACATCACGCAATTTTTCTAAAAGTAATATGTACTTTAACAATAAAAGATTTTTTCAATAACTGTATTAGATAAACTAACCCTTCATATTTTCTTGAATGAAGGACAATGTTTTATCAAAAAAAATTAATTGAACATATTTTTGACCAACTCACTATAATTAACTAGGTGGGGGAGGCGCTGACCTACGCTATAGAATGGCGAAAATCATTAAGGGAACTAACTATGGATCAAATAAATGATTCATAACGGTACAAGAAAGTTAGATAAAGTATGGGGGGGGGGGGGAGAGTACCGTCAACGTAACAATTAAAGTCTTGAAAGTCTATCAAGAGTTCTATCTATGTTTTGACGGTACTCCCCCCCCCCCCCCCCCCATACTCACTATAATTAAAAAATAATTTTTTCTACTTGTATTTGTGAACAAAATGCACATTCAAATCCAATAGACAAATAGCATATGTAGAGAAGCCTGTAAGTTTTGGGCCCTAAAAATTTATATCTTAAAGTTACTGTTTTTCAAATCAATCTTCATGTATTTCTTCAACATGCTAAAAAAGGAATAATCTAGAAGGACGATCTAGACAAGAGTCTCTACAACTTCTACCAGATACATCATTTTTGGAAGGAAAACTAGGTGTACATTTTACAAAAAATAAATTTCAAATTTTTGATGACGTTTATGACACCACTATGTTTTCAGCATCTTCATATAAAATATAATCAATATCAACACGTAGTTGAGACATTATGGACCAGACAGGAATTGTACAATTTGCATACCAGTCAATGGCAGTCATTACATTTTAATGAACATCATAAAAATTTTACAGAAATATTTGTTTTTAAATTGTTACCCATGAACCAAATATGATTTAAATAAGATGATTAGTTTTAAAGTTTTGAGCAATTCTTACCATGAAAGGCGAAATTTTAAAAGTTTTTAATCATGACATACCTTCATATAATTATTTACCTCACTATCAAATTTGACGAAAAAACAGATGATTACTTTAGAACTTATGAGCTGGAGAGGACTTGAAACATATTTCCCCTGGGTTAGAAAAAGGGCAGGGCAAATTGATTTTAAAAAGGGCACAACTCCTTTCAAAAGGGCACTTGCATACAAATTCATTTGAAAGTATGTTTCAAACGAAAAGTTAGCTACTTTCTGTAAATGAAACAGTTTTCTTTACACTTGTGTCAATTCTTGCAGTCTAAATTATATTTTAATAATTTCTGAATCTTATGAATTAATTAAGACAAACATCACATTTATCTTAACCAATTTTTAATGAGCTACAGAACATGTGCGCATACATTTCACTCGTTACATCAGATGAGATCATTCGGCTGTGTTGGCCAGTAATCTCCCTATTGTTACTGTATCAAGCTAAACATGTGGTCAGCAGCTGTGTCCAAGTGAAACAAAGGAAAAAAGGGCAGGGCGGGACAGAAAAAGGGCAGGGCGCATGTTCAAAAGGGCAGGGCGTTGCGCCCTGCTAATAATGACTCCTGCTAATAATGACTAGGGGAAACACTAATATTTTAAACAGTCATCACTGAAGTTTGAAATAAGGTCACTACTATACACTGAAACAGTAAATAAGACGGATAAAACACTTAACCAAACCTAGAAAAAGACCTTTCAGTTTCAATGTGAGCATGACAAAACATGTCTCTTCCAATATAAGTAAGAAGTTATATTTATGAGTTCTGAAAACCTCAGTCAGAAAAAGTTATAACTAAAGACAATGTGCAGCGATGGCGGCGAAGGTGGGAACCAGACAAAATTTTATAGAAGCCTCTACTTTTCATGACAGGAGATGAGATACGGATTGATCACTGGAGCGAAGACAACTTAGAGTACTTGCAATGGAACATCATGTTTCTCTTTCCAATATGACATTTCACTATAAGTTGACACAGTGATTGCCACCATATTTAGGGATGAAAGAATTTCATTATTGATATCTTACATCCAAAAAGAACCTCCAACAAATTATTAGTAGCAAGGTAATTCATCAAAGGAATTGCTAAAATCTTTACAACAGAAGCATAAATTTGATGATGACATATAGATTATTTTGGCATAGAAAATGCTTATCACAAATCAAGAGTTGGACAGACAGTGTGAATGAACATTTGAAGTTTTATCACAAGACCTTAATCTCATGAATATTTTCTATTCTGACAAAGATAAAATTTCCCTAAGTGGAACAAGGTTCAAGGATGCAACAGAAGATTGGGTAGAGTGCCAGTCTCTTGATTTCTGAACAAATGAATGATAACCTAGAGTGAGTGAGTTATTGTTTAATGCCGCTTGGGCATGAAAACCTAGAAATAAACCAATAAAAGTGAATGGAGATATAAAATCATTTTAAAATGTTCCCCACCTCGTCTTATCTTTACTTTGATGACTGATTGAACTTTTCTCATGAATATAAACATATATTTAAATATATATGATATTCAGAAAGGAAGAAACGCAAATGTGCTATTACCTTTCCCTCAATAAAGCAATTACTACTTGTCTTTCGAGCAAATTCAGCTCATTTTCCTCCCCTGAAGTTTCCAATACCCTGTCAATCAACCTGAAAATAAATGAGATAATTCATTCAGTGCAAAAGGGTACCCATAATATTTAAACTCTCATGGTATTTTCCTAAAAAGTTTGTATAGATGAGATCTTCTCAATGAGAATGAGAATGGGAATTTTCAAATTTTGACTAAACTTGATTTCAGGTTGAAATGTCTCTAATGCATCAGATGCAAGAGAGTAATTCATATGTTTGGCACATGAGATTGCGACAACATATCATTGAATATCACGTAAAAAGAGGTGAGATGTGATATAGCATTCTGATTGCATTAGAAATGAGGTGGAGGAGGGAACTGATATTTTGTAACAACTGCTCTAAGGAATTCATCTTACAATTCTTTTTTTTATAAATTTTTTTGTTAGGTATCATCTTACATTTCATCCCTGTCATTTTGGGGCAGATTTCCCCTGTCACTGAAATCTTTGGCAACCAATCTTTGTGTGCTGAGCATTTGTATACCATCATTAGATTCTGTAAACAAAGTTGAAAAAATATCATTAAAAGCAATCTTCTTTGAAAGTTAAGAGTCGCCAGTTAAACTCAATTTTTGACATAATCATTTCTATGTCCTGAAAACATCTCTCTGCTTTAAATGACATCAAATGTTACTTGTAAATGATTAAACTTGTATCATGAATTCTAACTGCTGATATTTCTTTAATAAACAACTAAAAAACAAAAGAATTTGAAGAAAATAAAAAAGATACAGGGATTTAACAATGAGCCCTTTTTTTGGACTTTTATTTTTAAATGGGCCCCATTCCCCTTAGTATGATTGGTAAATTTCTAATTTGAATGGGCCATTTTTTCGTCCAATTCGCCGGATGGCCCATGACCCCTACCTTTCCCAATTGCTGAAGATAAAAGAGATGGTGTTTATGGTCCATTGATACTTTTTTAACCTAACAAAAACAAACAATTCTTCAAGCAATTGCTCCTTACCTTGTGTCAATAATCTGCCTCGTATCATATCCTCATCAAACCTCCTTCTGCCAGGAGAACCTATTCTATCGAGGTTGTCCCTGCCAAGTTCAGGTCTGTGTTCCATATCAACACGAACCCTATCTTGTCCTCTGTGAACCCTTTCATTCTCCACGCTGAGCCTATCAAAGTCGCTGTTGTCATCCACATATCTTTCTGTGGTTGAAGCAACAAGATTAGAAGATTGTTTATACCTGTTGTTTTCAGACGAAGGTAGATCATTTTCAGAGCTCAAATCATTCCTGTATTCTTGATCAGCATACTCTCTCTTATGTCTACTCGCTCCAACAGCATGTCCTCTGTGGTCCTCTATGAACCTCTGATCTTGGTCATTTCGTAATGTGCTATCGTGTCTATCTGGAATAAGTCTTTGTCCGTGTGGATCTATCCTTGCACGATCCTCCCTTTGAAGTTCAATTTCGTCTATTCTACCACAGGAACCTAATTCTCTTCTCTCAAGTTCATGTCTCCCATCAGTATGAATGAAACCTCCATCAATGTTGTCTCTTCTATGATCAACTTCATCTTCGATGCTGTCTTTACAGAGGTCTTTGTAACTATGCCCATATCTTTCCGAGGCTGCGGACGGCAAGGGACTAGAAGACTGATTGTATCTGCGGCCTCTTGATGAACGTGGATAATCTGGATCATTATCATAAATTCTTCTTGAACGACTTTGTGAAGGATGATGGTCTTCAGACCTCAAGTCTCTTCGGTTTTCATGCTCAGCATTCTCAATATCACGTCTACTCCCACTTCCAATGTCATTGTGTTCCTGTCTAAACCTTTGATCTCGATCATCTTGTAATGCGTGATTATGGCTGTTGCCACGTCTAATTGGACTATTTCTTTGTCCACGAGGATTAATCCCAATACGATCTTCTATTTGAAGTTCAGTTTTGTCTATTCTTCCAGTGGTACCAAATTCCTGTCTCTCATATTCACTTCTCCCATCAGGATGAATGAAACCTACATCAAAATTGTCTCTTCTTCTACGATCACCTTCATCTTGCATGTTGTCTCTATCAAGGTCTTTGTATCTATGCCCATATTGGCCTGAGGCTGAAGATATAACGGAACTTGTTCTGTGGTCTCTTGATGAATGTGGACCAGTTACGTTATTATCATCTGGATCATTATCATAAATTCTTCTTGAACGACTCTGTGAAGGATGATCGTCTTCAAACCTGAATTCTCTTCGGTTCTCACGCTCAGCATACTCAATATCATGTCTATCCCGACTTCTGCTGTGACTGCGTTCTTGTCTATGCCTGTGATCTCGATTATTTTGTAATTTACGATCATGGCTATTGCCACGTCTAATGGGACTATATCTTTGTATACGACGATCTATCCTTGCAAGATCATCTCTTTCACTTCTAGTTTCATCCTTTCTACCTCGTGAGCTCATTTCATCTCTTTCATATTCATGTCTCAAGTCATCATTTTTGCCTCGTCTTCTATGATCAAATTCATTCTCATTATATTTGCGGTCTCTTGATGAATGTTGTTGCTCAACTACGTAATGATTATCTCGATCTCCATCAAAGTTTCCTCTTGAAGGATGATCGTTGTCAGATCTCAGATTCCTACCGTATTCAAGCTCAGTATATTCTTTTTCATGTCTACCCCCTCTTTCCTGATAACCCCTGTCAGTGTTGTCTTCTCTATACCTCTGATCTTGTTGATTATTTCTAAATGTGCGATCACGTCTGCTGTCATGTCTCTTAGGACTATTTCGTCGGATATGAGGTTCATTCCTTTCTATTTCAGTTTCATCAATCCTCAATGTGTCCCTTTCAAATCTCTCATACTCGGGAACCATATCATGGCGGGTTGAACCTCCTTGTCTTCTATGACCAATTTCATCGTCTACCCTGCGTCTCTCTTCTCTATAATTCTGATCTTGTCGATCAAGGCGAGATGTGTCGTCATCCCAGTCATGCTTATTTCTGTGACGATCCAATTCTCTGTCTTCTCTTGTCCGAGAACTTCCAGTTCTAGATACTTCATTGTCATGTCTTACGTAATCGTCATATCCTCTCTGTCTTTCAATCTCTCTATGTCTCTCATTTTGTTGATTTCTTCGACGATCTATTTCTCGATATTGGTCCCCCCTTTGATACATTTCCTAGGATTATTTTAATACCTTGTCACATTTGACCATTTCTGAAACAGAAAATTTAATGGAGATACATTTGTATCAGAAGATTACAAATAAAACCTCTTCGTCCAAATCAATAACATCTTCTCTGTCAATATCTAATTTTATTCTGCACACTCCTGAAATTTAAAACATAACTTAACATAACTTAACCAAAGTCGAAAAATTGGAAATGGTTTATAATTAACAAATAAAAATAGGGTGCTGTCAAAATATGTTCATGATAGTGTAAGGCAATTTGGGAACTTAACTGAAAATATCAATGTCGTTCGATGCTTGATTGGTGATAAAGAAAAACAATACAAACATTTTGCACTTTTTGTTGTGATAGATATATGTTAGTCAATTCATGACCTGCCAACATTTGGTGTTTTTTTAAAATGGGCAATGTGAAGGGAAATGCACATGTTCCACTTTGACATGTGCATTTGTTGTTTTTTGACAACTGGCAAATGTGAAGGGAATTCGCATCTGGAACGAGGCTTTTTACCTCGATCAGAGCACTTCCGTCTTACGATGACGCAATAAAACTCGCTTTTCACTAATTGAAGTAATGTAGCTCTATAATTAAGAAGGTGACATACACGTAATTCCACTTTAAGATTGGAGCTTGGTAATTTATGAATACGTTACAAGTGATACTTACCGATGTCACTTTATGAGTATGTTTATAACAGCACATATATCGGAGCTTGATACGTCTATGTGGATTACCTTGTAATATATTGTATATGACCTGTATCGATGTCGCCCGTGCTTTCGATGTAAACTTAAATGTGCTCTTAAATTTCGTTTCAACAAAGAATACCACGATTTGACTGTCCTTTTTAACCTTGTTGTTAACGTAATTTCTTGCTAGACTTGTTCAGAAAAGAGTAAAAAACTGACAGAAAACACATGACTTAGAAAACAATGTTCATTGCTAAATTTTCCCTGGTTTAAATAAGAATCTTACTGTCATATTTGGTGATATAAAATCAAAACATCTTAACTTTTCATGTCCAAAAGACATGTATATGGCAAATACTTGTTTTTCATGAAAATATAAAAACATCCTTTTAAATGCACAGAGGTGTAGATATAACGTCCAATATACATGGATACTAGTTACATAACCTAAACAACACTATCAACTCCTAACTGCCCTCCTGGCTGTTTTAAAATTAGATAAGTCTCCAAAATTACGTTTGACTATTTGACGCGCGCCACTGTCCGGTTTTCGATCATAATTGCGACGTTCTACCTTCACATTGTCACTGTAAAAAAACCAATAAGCGTTAAAATGTTTCTTTTTGGTAACAGTCGATACTTCGCGATCAAATTACACCATCGATTAAGTTTGGCATATACCACTCCAACAACTCACGGAGTGGCTCTTTAATTGCAGCAGATATTCCAAATGAGCTTATCATTCATGATTCATGATACGTACCTCAATGTTTTTTCACGTTGGTTTCATTTATTTTTCATATAATTTATCCAAGTTCGAACGTTCGTTCGTGTTTTACTCAAGATAAACGTCCTCCAATGCTCCAGAGACAACAACAATACTTCCGGTAGCCTTACCCTCTTGCAAGCTGGCCCGTGACCAAAACTGACGAAATCGAATTTGGCGAAATAACATCATTTTCAATGGAGTGTTTGAAATCGCTTGTTATCTTGTATTATATATGACTGGTAAAATGTTGATGAATCAATATCTCTTGTTATGAAATCAAGTAAGTTAAAATAAGTGTTTCTCGTTGTTATTTTGTTGTTAATATCTTCATGTTTCGCTTGTGTAAATCAGAAATAATTCCGAAATTTACATGACAGCAACTCCCAGAATGCATTTGTTGGAGTCTTATCATGCGCCATTTTGTTGCTGATCTATCCAAAGGAAGGGGTTCCTTCGATAAAGTCAATAAATGCATCACTTTTCACTTTAAAAACGTGAGTAATTATATTGGAAAGACATAATTAATTTTAATGAATCTTGAATTTGGTATAACGTGGGTTTAGAGATTGTCAGTCTGCGTGAAGTCTGTAAATGCAAATGTGACGTATGATTCTGGTTGCTCACAGATTTTTGGCTAGATTTTCATTTAACGTATTAGATTCTATATTCAATTTGTTTGACATTTTTCAATGAATATGTTAGATGTTTTAAATTTATATCATATCTTGTATGTTTACAAGTTTCGATACTGATACCAAATAAAATGTCATAAAGGCTTGCAGTGATTTCGTAGACAAAACCATTTCGTAGACACGGGAATTTCGTAGACAGTGATTTCGTAGACAGTATTAAATTTGTATTTTTAAGTCACTATTGACTATTATTTGTAATCATTTTCATCTTTTATAGTAGTTCATATCCGCAAGCACGGGAGACATGTATACAGGTCATTATAATATATAACAAGGCAATCCACATAGACATATTGGGCTCCGATATATGTGCTGTTATAAACATACTCATAAAGTGACATCGGTAAGTATGACTTGTAACGTCTCCTTAAATGACCAACCTCCAAATTAAAAGTGGAATTATGTGTATGTTACCTTCTTAATTAGAGCTACAATACTTCAATTAGTGAAAAGCGATTTAAATGGACAAAGGGAAATGCACACATTCCACTTTGACACATGCATTTGTTGTTTTTTGAAAATCAGCTGGTGTTGATTGTGTAGTTGTTGATAATTGAAAACAACACATAAATATTGGATTACTTAAATAAGTTTCAAAACACAACAAAATTGTATTCACTTTATTTCTTCAATCGAACCTAATAGTGTTTGAATCCTTGAGTTTGATAAATAAAAGTTTGGTATTATTACTTCTAATCCTATTTTAAAACCTGTCTACGAATTCACTGCTCGATTTGTCTACGAGTTCACCTGATTACGTGTCTTCGAAATGGTTTTGTCTACGAAATCACCGCATCCCGTCATAAACATGTCTAAGCCTCTTAGGAATAAAAACATTCAAATTAGGAATTCATACCACTTACGTGTCAAAAAAAAAGAAATTCAAGTTCACATCTTAATAACTTTTTTAACACTCTGAATTTTTATTATTTCAGTAGCATTTCTTACTAGGTGTTTATTTTTTCACATAGGGAAAGTCATAATGGATGTTCCTTACGACAACTTTCAACAAAACTATGGCTATGATGCGAGACATTATGATGCTGAAATGGCTGGAAATGGGAGTTTTGGTAATAACGGTGAACCACATGCACCAGGAACTGGGATGGAGTATGGAAGAGACAGACGTGATGTAGAGTATAACCGAGGACCAGGTGGAGGTAGAGGAAATGATTATGGTTATGACAGCAGAGGAATGGGTGATCGAGGAGGTGGGAACCCGTCATATCAACGAGAGGGGAGCAGAGAGTATGACCGTTTCAGTGATGGGTATGATGACAGTGCCTCCAACAGCAGTCGAGATCGTGACCGGGAGAGGGACAGAGACAGGTGTGCATGATCTTACTTGTTCCGATACAAAAATTAAATCCAATCGTTTACTGATAATGATTGTTACTCACTATGTCCATTGAATGTGCATACAAAGAAAGGATTTGGATACAAAAATGGGATTAAGAGGTAATCTAGCGTTGGTAAGCTTATCTTAAACTAAATAATGTAAATTTATTTGAAATTTTTCTGAAATGTAAAAGAAATCTAAATGTTATTTTAAGCAGATCAAGACGCGATCGCGATAGACGTGACAGACATAGACCGAGAGATAGAGATCATGAGAGAAGTCGAGAGAGGAGGGAGAGGAGAGACCGTGACAGAAGTCCATCAGGAAGATATGACGATTACGGCGGTGATGTAAGAGATGAATGGCAATTTAATTAGAAAAATTCTGACTATGGCAACCACCTTTTTCATTCCCCAAAAATTATGGAGAATCTCCATAAATGCATAATGTTACTTTTTATGAATGACTTGAAGCATTTCAAATTCAATGAACTTGTGATAGCTGCTGATTTCCATTGTACTAATACATTGGGTTCAGACCCATTCATGCAACAATTACACATGAATATTATGTATCATACAGGGAACAGAAGACAGCCAGAGTTATCGGGACCGGGAACGGGATGGAAGAGAAGCCAGAGAGGACAGAGGGGGCGAGAAATGGATGACAGACACCCCAACCAACACAATTCTACTAAGAGGTCTACCTTCTCAGGTAGATGAAAAAGATGTAAGTATCTTTAAACCATTTAAACTTTCACATTTTGATATTGAAAAATAAACAAAACATCTTTAGAATGCAACCCAGTGAAACCACAATACATGCCAAAAAAACCTTTGAAATTAAGATGTCTGTAATATATTAAATTTTATTCACGTAAAGATATATATACTCATACTATATATTGTAACACAGGCCAAGGCCATGATTAAGTTATCATATTGTATTGCCATGTTTCACCAAGTAGACTGCACAGTTGAATAAATTCTAGTTTTCCATAAGGGTTTCTCAATGAATGAGGCATTGTAAATGATTACTTTGATATACAACTATGTCTGCATCCAATCAGGTGTCTCAATTTCTAGCCCAGGAAATGCTTGGGTTAAAATGGGGGTTAGTTTAGGAAAACATGACTTGAACAATCTTTACTACTGCATGACTTCTTTGGTAATACAATCCTTTTCTTTTTAAGATACGTGCAGAGTTGATGATGTTTGGGGCTCCAGTTAAAGATGTTCGTCTGATGCGGAGAAGTACAGGTGAGGACATATCAGATTATGCCTTCCTTCACTGACATATACCTTATGGAGATCTGGGAGGGAGGGGGCGTCGTATACCTCACTGGGGATTCTGAGGAAATAGATGGAATAAATCACCTAAATATTCAACTGAATCTTGTAACAAATATGTTTTCACTTAATGACTTGTAGCTGTATCTTTGGTCATTGTGTATCAGAAACATCATTAAAAATTGATATTTATACCATGTAAAATACTTTGTAATACAATATATTCTTATTGTCAAAATGACTTACATATGGTTTTTCAAGTGTGTATTTTAAGTTATTGAATTATTTTTTTAAAGATAAAGACTTGTGTACATTGATGCTAAATATGATTGATATATGAAATCAGGTAAGTTTTATTGGGCAGTATTGTAGAATTATGATGTCTTTCATTATTGTCGACTTCAGAGCATCCTCAGTGAGTGTGAAACGACATGTATTTTTTTGATGTTTGACTGATTTACATGCAACAGGGTTATTAGCTGGTGGTTTGTGCCCTCATCTTTTCTTTCGACACATTTACTGACAAACGTTCTAAATACTTGCACAGGTGCCTCCCGTGGCTTTGCATTTGTGGAGTTTCAGAACGTAACAGACGCCCAGCGTTGGATGGATCAGAAACAGGTTTAACTACATCTAAGACTTACCTCAGCGGTACAGTAGTTGATCAATACACTGTTTGTCAGTCCTACTAGGGACTGACTTACCCATACACCCAACTCAGCACACGTATCTTGCAAGTACAGGCTCTTCATAGTAGCCCCTCTTGCAAGACACCATTGCAACACTTACTGCTAACCTTTCTGGAACTCTTGACACAGAAATTTACTCATTCATTGCAAAAATGGCATCAACGGTTGTATTTGCCGATTCTTTTGTAAATTTAAGGCTTTACTAGCCAAGCTTGAATGGGACTCATTGATGGATGTTCATATTTGTATTGCTTGTACTCTTGAAATCTTTCATTGTCTTAGATAAATGATATGTAGAAGTGTTGAATAGCAATTTTAAGATGTATATTCCTCGAGTGATGTTTGGTTTTGTTATGTGAGACAAGTTTTGTCACTGGATAACTTTTTTGTTTGATCACATTATTAATGGATGCTATTGCTTATTTATAACTGTGAACCTTTCAGTAATGAACTTTGTAATTTTCTGGGAAATATGTGTTAGAACTCTATGCCATGCTGTATATAAGGATGAGCCCCTGGTATCAAAGTGGCCTTAGGCACTGCGTGAAGCAGAGAGACAGTACTGCAAGGTTCAACTTGGGCACAATGACGGACAAGTCATGGCTTCTATCATGGGCTGGGTATTTCTGCCACCATTACATAAGCTATAACAATGTCCTCTTGTATTGCCAGGGCCTCCTCAACATGCTGAACCAGTACAGTGTGACTATGCACTACAGCACACCACGGGTGGGTCCCGAGAAGTTTGTGCAGCATAAAACCGACTGGACTTGCAGCAAGGTGGGTTAAATTTCTCATTAAACAGCACCATAAATCTTGGAAAGTTTTTTCTGGTTAATTTGTGAAGAAATTTTATTCTATCATGGGATAGCAATTTTCAGCTGATCAACTTATTTCTTGATTTCAGCAGTTTTGGGTTGGATCTCACTGTATTTTTATTATACCTTAATTCTGTGGTTTTATGTATATTCCTGTGGGTATTTGGTTACGATTTTGATAGAGAAGTGAATAAATTGTTACCAACAGGTAATAAATTAACAGTTAATAATCAACACTAGTCCAGTAGCCAACTGCTGTAGAAAAGGATGCAGGGATAGGATTTGTAAATGGCCAGTAGATTAAAAGACAAGGTGATGTATTTAGCCAGCAGGATTTGGTTTAGGAAAAGTTTTAAAATGCACTTGTTAAAATGGCTATTGTTTCAATATGGTCATATTAGTATACCCAAGTTATTAGTTTTGCTTGTATGCAGAAAATGCTGAGTAAGTACATTTTTATTGTTTGAGTGTGCTTTGATTTATACATAATTTGTTATTTTTCCAGTGTGGTGTTCACAACTTCAAAAGAAGAGACTATTGTTTTAAGTGCAATATATCAAGAGAAGGTCAGTTGATACTATCAATTTTTAATGTAAGATAGATTTCATTTCCTAAACCTTATGGTTCTTATTTTGCTCAAAGTGTGTTGTTGAAATCTTTGGTACTATCACTTTGCAGAATCTGACAAGACCAAAGATGGTGACGGTTTTGATCAAGTTGGCACTAATCCATGCAACAGTAAGTTCAAAGGAAATGCGCTATCATTAGAGTACCCTCAGAAACATCATTGGGAAATGATTTTTCATATTAACTCTACATGTTATTGCGCAGTCTTCCTTTCTGTTTTGCAAAAAGCTGCGCTAAACAATAACTCACTTACTCTGTACAGTGGTACCTGTTGTGCTACATCAACTCTTTCAGCTCATTTTGATGAATATTTCTTAAACCTGACACATACTAATGACAAACACCAACGATGCACCAACAACAAGAATAAGTTAAATTTCTTCTTCTTCACGATAACCTATGCATCTAGGTACATCAAATTTCACTCAACATTTTTCAAGATGTGACATTGAGCCATTTCTTTTTCAAGCTTTGATATTCCGAGGCTTGGATGCTCTTACCACTGAAGAATCTCTTGATGCGGCATTACGACTTCAAACTAATCTACAATCAAAAAATGTCCGCATTATCAGAGATCCGGTTACCAACACATCAAGAGGCTATGGTTTTTGTGAAATGAACTCTATTCAGGAATCAACACAAGTTCTCGACTACCTGTCTCTTAACAATGTTCCATTAGAAGTTGATGGAAAGCAAGTTCTAGTGGCGTATGCAAAAAACACATTCTCAACAGTGTGAGTATGTTCTCATAGACATAATTTCTCTTAGAAAAATTTCAAACAAAAGGCATATATATGATCACATACCTAAATATTTCTCAAAGATTAACCATACTAGAATAGTAATCCTCATTCAAATTTCAGTAAGCTAAGAAAGTTTATGAATGCTAGTTCAATTTCGGAGGTTTGTTTTGTCTAGAAATATACCTTTCACTCCTATAAGTGCATCATTTCAATTTTCTGTTGGTAATGATCTTCTCAAAATATTTGATATTTTATTTACAGAATGGCAACACTGAACAGTTCTAGTCAGCAGGTGAGAATAATTTGATATCTCTTATCGGTTATCTCTAACATAATAATTAACATTCTTCTGGAATTTTTTTTTTACTTGTATCAACAACGAAAGTATTTCTTAATTTTTCTGATGTGTCTTGTTAAATATCCTAAGTATCAAGTGCGCATATAATCTGAACAATGCTCAACTTCACTCTCGTTGAAATGAAATCATTGATTCACTCCCTAATCATATATTGGGTTGTTACTTGTCATCTATGATCTTTTTGAATCTCCTAGAATAAGACTGTGGAGAAAATTAATGATTTGAATTTAATCAGATTGACTCAACTTGGAACATTGAGTTGAGTTGATTTTTCAAACAGACAGTATTGTGTCAGGTAAAGATATTACCAACATAAGTATATATAGTTCCAACTCTGGTTGATAAATAGATATTATTACCTACCTACCTCGGGGTTCATATTTTGTATACGATTCTCTAGGGCAAAATACCACTTTTTCATTGTGACGTCACAATAAAAACAATGTTTTGACGTCACAGTTCATCTATGACGAGGTGTTCCAAATTAGTTTTGATTAGTTTCTTTGATTTCTCGACTCCGCTAATAAACATAATATGATAGTGTCCATGACATACTATGTTTACGACACTTGTGTTTTAATATCAGTATATCCCTCGCCCTCGCTCGGGAAATACTAATATTAAGCACTCATGTCGTAAACATAGTATGTCAAAGACACTCATACAATTTCCTCTAGTTAATGTGATGTTGTAACTCTTCAGGGTTGGGACTATGCAACTCAACAAGCAGCCGTGCAGCAGGGTTCTGACTTCTATAGCCAACAGCAATACTACCTTGCGAGCGGGACGTCCTCTGCAGCATCTGCGATAGGGGAATATGACCCTGCAACTGGTCAGTACTACAACCAGGCTACTGGACAGTATTATGATGGGCAGAACTACGACTACTCACAGTATTATGCACAGCAGGGAGCTGGTTTGCAGAGTGAGTTGAAAAGCTTAATTTTAAATATCTTTATCTTTACTTGAGAGGTATCAAAGTTGAACAAAGAACTAACAACTAACAATCCTTTATCCCTGTGAAATAGAAATAACATTAATAGACCAAATTATTCTCCACAAAATTTCTTATTTTGATTAACTGATGTAAAAACTATTCTTCTCTTTTCTGACTGTTCATATGATTCTTTTAACTTTATCACCCAACCAGCAGAAATGTAACTAGTTAGTAAGGTGATTGTTTGTGCTCTGTACAATTAAAATGTCTTCAATGTTGATCTGATATTTCAGCCGATACAACCAATGCTGCTGCAGCAGTTGCCCAAGCTGCCATTGCACAAGCAAATGCTGCCAAAAACTACAACAGACAGGTACAGTCTTCCAAGTGCATCACATCTTTTCAGAGTGATAGTGTCTATTTTGGCTTTGATATATGCTGAAATATATGTTTAACATTTAAGGGGGCAGTAGCATGGGATAATGTGATCTCACAAATTAAAAAAATAATTTTTTCTAATTGCAAAAGATGTTTCTTAATCAAAAAGAGTTTTTGCATGATATATAATTTTTTCCTCTTCAACTTCAGATGATCAGATTGACTAATGAGGTGTTTGTTTCTCTGAAGAAAAAAATAATGTTCATTGGGGAAAAAACAAAATACAAAAATAAGACAATTACTTGTTTTCGTGGATAATTGCACAAATGCCTTGTATAATGTCCAGGAGATCTGTTCTTATTTCAACTACACTAGTCAAATGAATTAGCCCTAGGTTCCAAAATTATCTTTACTCATTGACACACCTGTTTCTATATATATTATACAGTTTTTGATTTAAAAAACCCCATGACTTAAACTGACTTTGTCACCTTTTTAAGGCAATTAACATTATGACCTGTAATTCTTGATAAAATTAAAACATTGGTAATGTTGTTTCATATTTAACACACTCTTGTCACTTTAACCATATATACTATATCAGAGAATATTTAAGCAGTGATTGGGAAAGACACCTATGACAATGAGACATTTCAAGGGCTTTTAGTCATTTCCAGAATGTTTCCAAATGTGCATTTTTTATTTTTTTGGAATAAAAATGTAAGTATTATTCTTGAAATCCAACCCATAGTTTTATTTTACAGAATTCTGGACCGAAGAAATCTGAAGCACCGCCTGAACAAGCCACAACCACGACTGTAGATGGAAGGGATTATCCAGTTTATCGTGAGTAGATGTTTGGTCCCCGTATTTCACAAATAATCTTACTGAAGGAATGTAAATATTGTCCCCCCCACCATCAGCAACAACCTTCATTTGAGGATTCTGCATTCAAGGGTCTGTCAGGGTGACAATGATTTTATTCAGGTCAAAAACATATTTTGACGTTACACTCTTGTCAGTACCATTTTGCATATTGGTTCATCACAATGAAAGAAAACTCCCTGAACATGTTTGTTTGCTAGACTTCTATTTCAAGGTTATTGCAAGTCGGTGACCTTGAAATGTTTTCAATTTCATGGCTAAGTTTCTGTATCGAAACCTCACATGTTGTGCCATATCTCTGAAGTATTCTCTAGATTCTCTTGATAGTTTGCACTAAGCATTTTTTTGGGAAGATGTAGGGCTCAAAACTTTGAAGACATGAACACATTTAATTTTGTTATGGCACCTTAATGTAAAGCTTTTCTGAGATGCATTTATTTCACATTAAATTTGAAAATATTTTTTATTTCAACCTTTATTTGGAAACATTTCAAGAGACTGAAACTTGATAATTGATGTTTCTGTTGACATGGAAAGTTCTCTACTTTCTCTTCAGTATACAATTAAAAATTTTCAGGGGGGTCATGTTGCTTTAATGACAAATGCTTGTTAAAATATGTAACAGCAGACAACTCTTGATGTATAAATGATGTAATATGAAGGTCATGGTTCATACAATTTAAACCAAATTTCATGTATTTAATAGTTAAGAAAATGTTACTTATTCTTTTGATTTGGAATTATCTGTAGATTTCTTGAAAATTCTGTGATAGCCTTTGTTTAAACAATAACCAACATCAGTATTATAATTTATTCGCTGCCAATTGAAGGTTAACACTGAATAATATAAAACACCCAAAAGGTATTTTATTATCAATGTAATCTTATTTGTTTCAGCTCCCCCAGATGTGTCAACATACCAGTTTGATAAGTCCTCGGGCTACTACTATGATGCTTCCACTGGCCTATACTATGATGCAAATTCACAGGTAAGTTAATTCACTTAGCTATTGTGAACCGTTATCTAATCATTAATATATGCAATCGAAGGTTTGATCAACTTATGGTATCAATATGTTGTCATTGAAAAGACAGTCTCTATAAATGACAAATAAAACCCACCCAAAAAGTATTCTTTTATTGTGATTTGACTGTTGTTGCAATATTGGCTAACTAACATGATTGGATTTTTCTGTTATTAAATACTGGAACAGTTTAGTTTAAAAACTTTAAGGTAATTTTTTGCCAAATTTAAAAAATGATAAGTGGAGTGAGGGAGTTTTGACACTGCTTTAAGAGATGTGAGAATATGTGATGAGCATGTTGGGTCTTGCAGTCATTGTACATATCCTGCTGGTATGCCTTTATGTCATTTGTAAACTTTGCTGAGAGATTTTCTTTTGTAACTTATTCTCGTTTGCTTTATTTCCCCTCCACTCCACTATTCAAAATTCTTGAAACTCATGAAATTAAAATGTCTTGGCACCTATCATACAAGTTGTCTTTTTATAACTAAATACTCTATCCTTCTTTTGGATAAATGAGTCGTATATTTCAGCTATTTTTCGCGTAATTTGTAAAGTGATTTTCGGGAAAGAAATTGAAGAGATTTGGAGGCAGAGAAAGATATCAGGTATGTGCAATGACTTTGCAAAGGAGATTGTTTGTTGCTATAAACGACTTTCTTTAGAGGTATTTTATTTCATTAACTTAAAATTAATATGAATGTATTTGAAAAAATTAAGAGAAATGTTTCTAAAACTGTAAGTAAAGCTGTAGTGGTAAAGGTGTAGTTTAAGGATTTACATTTAGATTGGGTTTTTTTTCTTTTCAGTTTGATTGCCCAGTAAAAGACTGTGATGTCAGTGTTGTGTGGCACAAACTACGGGAGCACTGGCTGAATGTCCATGAAGCAACCAAGACTTGCTTCACCTGCCCTTTACCATCATGTCAGTTCAAAAGTAATAAGAAGTCTACAGGCAAATACAACAGTAGAGTGAACTTTCTTTATCATCTGAACAAGTGCCATGGGAAATTTGGGTCTCAGTGCGATATCATAGTCAATATGGCCAAGATGGAAACAAAAGAGAATCCAAACTACATCAATCCTGGACTTCTCCTGTGTCCTCAACCTAAACAGGTTTGCATTTTGGACAAAATTATATTTGGTCATGAATAATTTTGTCATGATAAATGTAGATATCTCAATTGCTAATGAAAATGCCACATATCTTCAGGCCCCCCTGAGTAATTGAAGGAAATGCATCAAATTTGAAGGAAAACAGTGCATAATAGAAGGGAAAGCTTCCCAAATGGTAGGAAACGCAGCTTAATCGCGAAACAAACACGTCAATATCGGTGAAACGCGGTAATAACAGAGATTTTCCGTCCATATCGGAAGCAACCCGATCCCACTTTCGAAGGAACCCGATCCCACCTTCAAAGGACCACGGTTATTTCCAAAATTCCCATACATATTTCCAAAACTTATCAAAAATATAACCCGGAAAGTCTGATGCAGGTAAACGCAATCACAGACGCGGGTCGATGATAGCGTTAGCGATACGGCTTCATCTGACTGATGTAAACAAACCCGGACTCTATGCGAGTAACGCCGTAACTACTCAATTTCATTACAAAACTCTACAACTCCATCGTTTCCTTGTTCAAATGCGCTTTCAATGCAAGCATGTAGAACAAAATACATCTAAAAATCACACAGTAAAACATATAAACAACACTCACCGAAACTGGAGACTGCAGATTCGTAGCCATTTTAAGATGCGTTTGCTTCCGCTGTCGATTACCGTGTTCCTTCCGAAGTCTACCGATGGTCCTTCGAAGGTGAGATCGGGTTCCTTCGAAAGTGGGATCGGGTTGCTTCCGATATGGACGGAAAATCTCTGATATTACCGCGTTTCACCGATATTGACGTGTTTGTTTCGCGATTAAGCTGCGTTTCCTACCATTTGGGAAGCTTTCCCTTCTATTATGCACTGTTTTCCTTCAAATTTGATGCATTTCCTTCAATTACTCAGGGGGGCCTGATCTTGTTTGACATGTAATTCAAAGATTCATATATACTCTTATGGAGTTTTTAGCTCATCAGTGTTGGCTTATAAAGTTTTTTCAAAATTGTTATCAATGATATTTTATAGCATGGCAATGAGTAAATAATTTATTATTCTAATGATGAAATTTACATATAACCCTAACTTTCTGGTCAATGATGTGTAATCCATTGTGCTGAATATAACTGAATCATATCTATTTCCAGGTTGCTGAGCCACCTAAACAAATTGAGAAAGTTGAAGTTGCTGAAAACACTGCTGTAAAACAAAAAGGAAAATCCATCGCCTCATTGTCAAAGACTAACTTGTCTCTACATCAAAAGAAAAAAATAAGGAAAGCAGAACAGAGTGCCCTGGCTTCTAGCAACGAAACTCAGGAACCAAAGCGTGAACCATTATGGATCTTTGGTACCTCCAAGAAAAAGAAAAAAAAGAAGAAAAACACTGAGACACTGGAACCTAAGTCACTGCCTGAACCTAAAAAGAAGTTACCACAGCTGCCACAAGTAAAGATATCGCTATCTTCACTACAAGAGAGGAAAAAAGTTGAAATAATTCAACAGAAAAAAATGGCTGCTGAGTTGCGTGCTGAACTAATTGCACAAGAAAGTTCAGTGCCGGTGCCCGAGTTGTATGATCCAACCCCTACAAAAGCTAAAAAGGAATTGACAAGACCTCTTTTAAAGTTAAAGTTAAAAGTCTCTGCAACCACAATCAAAGAAAAGAAAATTCTTAAAATAAACTGTCCAGTTCCAAACTGTTCTGATGCTTATGAAGCGAAATATAGTGAAAAACTAAAGCACTATTACATGGTTCATGTTCAAAATCATTTTCAATGTCCAGATTGTAAAAGCAATTTCGGTTATCCAGATTTTAATGTTCATATGAAAACTGAACATGATTACACTGACGAAAAATTAGGTGCCCTTGAAAATGTTGCTGTAACTAATGAAAACTTTATAGACCCTGGTTCACATGTTTCTTACTTCTTTGAACCGGAAGCTGTTGAGGAAGATTCTGAAACTCCAACTGGTGATGGTGAATCTAACAAAGAAGAAACGGTTGATGACAAAACATCCAACAGTAATGTCTCAGGGACAGAGGAAGTGAGAAGCATCTCTGACAACCAGGATGTTGTTGAGAAGAGCAATGTCAGTCAAAACTCAACAATTTCAATTGCTGAACCTTCTGCTGATGAAAAGGGGGATCAGTGTGTAGATGTTGCTTTAAGCTCAGCAGATTATGCAGGAGGAAGGGGTTCTGCAGGAATGGAAAGGATTATCAGGTCAAGAGAGGGGGTTGCATTAAAGGATGAAGTTAATTCTGCAAGAAAGGGCAGGATTATGTTCTCAACTTCTATCTCAAAAGAGAGTGCAAAAGCTGAAAGCGAACAATCTTGTTTGACCAAAGGAAAGTCTGTTAAGAGTAAAGCAATTGATGAAAGATACAGGTATTATCCATTCAGATGTCCTGTTCCTCAATGTCATATCATTCTCAACTCTGGTGCAGATCGAAATGATCACTTTGAGAAATTCCATAACAAGTATTACTATAGGTGTAGTTTTTGTGGTCTTCTTTTCCAAAAAAACCTTTTCAGACCTCACCTGAAGAAAGACCACAAGTTAAACTTTCACATTGTCAATATTCAGTTGCAGGGATATAAAACACCAAACCCTTTTTACATTGACCCAGGATGCTTTCTGGAATTCTTTGTAACAGGTGTTATAGGAGGTGTAAGGCCAAAACAAATTTCATCTAATTCTGAAGGAACTTCTTCTCTTAAGGGGGAATTCATTAAAAGTAGCACTGCATCAACATCAAATGTGGAAGCAAAATCTGATACTGAAAAGATAGAAATTGATTCTACCAATTGTCCTGACACACAAACTGAAGACAATCCCTCATCTAGTGATGATAAATCCAAACATATTGCTAGTGAAGATAGTAAAACCAGTTATTGCAAGAGAGTTGCAAGTGTAAGTGAGCCAAGTCTTCTCTTAACACAAACAAGTGAGTCCTCTGATCCGTTAGGTGTGAATGAACATACCTCTCAAAATGAAACTACAAAAGATTTAAATGAAAAGGACAGCATTTATCCAATGAAGTGTCCTGTGCCTCAGTGTTCTGTTAACCTCGGATCTAGAATGCAAAGAGTTGATCACTTTGAGATAAGTCATTACAAGTTCTTATTTCAATGCCATTTATGTCACAAAACTTTTCAAAGAAGACTTTTTAGGCCTCATCTAAAACATGACCACTTCCTAAATGTGGGCAAAGAAGCTGCAAGAGTGGTTAGAATAAGTAACCCTCATTATGTTGACCCCGGCTGCTTCGAGGACTTTTTTGAAAAGGGAATTTTGAAAGAGGTTGACAAGCAAAAGTATCTAGCAAGCTGTGGGTCTGCTGATTCTAAAAACACTGCATCAACATCAAGTGTCCAGGGTAAATCAAATCTTGAAAAGACTGATGTAGTTGAACAGAAAGACAATGATTCTATCACTTGTTGTGACACACTAACTAAAAAGAAAAGTCTATCTGAAGATGAAAGTTCCAGCAAAGAGTCTTCCATTGAAGTTGATAAGCCATGTTGTGGTGAAGATTCTGCAAGTGTCAGTTTGCCTAGTCTTCTCTCACCACAAACAAGTGTGATTTCTGAACCATCAGGTGTAAAGGAGAAATCCTCTCAAAAGGAAACCCAGGAACAGCCTGTTGATCCTAATGGCGAAGATGTTGCTTTAAGTTCAGCAGATTATGCAGGAGGAGGAAGTTCTGTAGGAAAGGACAGGATAATGTCCTCAACTTCTATCTCAAAAGACATTGCAAAAACTAAAACCAAACTAGCTAGTTTAACCAAAGGAAAGTCTGTTAAAACTGAAGCAATTGGTGAAAGATACAGGTATTATCCATTCAAATGTCCTGTGTCTCAATGTCATATCATTCTCAACTCTGGTGCAGATCGAGTTGATCATTTTGAGAAATTCCACAACAAGTATTACTATAAGTGTGGTTTTTGCGGTCTTTTTTTCCAAAAAAATCTTTACAGACCTCACCTGAAGAAAGACCACATGGTTAACCTTCGCCTTGCTAATATTCAGTTGCTTGAATATAAAACACCAAACCCTTTTTACATTGACCCAGGTTGCTTTCAGGATTTCTTTGTTAAAGGTGTTATAGGAGGTGTAAGGCCAAAACAAATTTCAAGCAATTCTGAAGGAACTACTTCTGGTAAAGGTGAAGAAATGAAGAGTAGCACCGCATCAACATCAAGTGTGGAAGCAAAATCTGATACTGAAAAGATAGACATTAATTCTACTGATTGTTCTGACAGACAAACTGAAGACAATCCCTCACTCTCTGTTGATAAATCCAAACATACTGCTATTGAAGATGGTACAACCAGTTCTTGCAAAGGAGTAGCAAGTGTCAATCAGCCATGTTTTCCCTCAACTCAAAGATGCGAGTCCTCTGATCCGTCGGGCGTAAATGAAGATACCCCTCAAAATGAATCTGTAAAATGTTTAAATGAAAAGGACAGCATCTACCCATTGAAGTGTCCTGTGCCTTGTTGTTTGATAAACCTCAGGTCTGACAAGCAACGAGTTGATCACTATGAGATAAGTCATTTTGAGTATCTATTTCAGTGCCATGTATGCCATAAAAATTTTCAAAGAAGACTCTTAAGGGCTCACCTAAAAAAGGAACACCATTTGAATTTCAGTGGAGAAGCTCTTGAAGAGGTTCAAATCCCTAACCCTCATTATGTTGACCCTGGTCTCTTTGAGGACTTTTTGGAAAAGAGAATTTTGAAAGAAGTTGACAAGCAAAAATATCTAGCAAGCTGTGGTTCTGCTGATTCTAAAAGCACTGCATCAACATCAAGTGTCACGAGTAAATCGGATCCAGAAAAGACTGATGCAGTTGAAAAGAAAGACAAAGATTCTACCACTGGAAGTGAAAGTTCAATCAAAGAGAACATCATTGAAGTTTATTCACCTAATTCTGGAGAAGAAACTGCAAGCGTTGATCAAAAGAGCAACATCTACCCAATAAAGTGCCCAGTGCCTCGATGTTTGATTAACCTTCGGTCTGATAAACAACGAATAGATCACTTTGAGATAAGTCACTACAAGTTCTTATCTCAGTGCCACTTATGTCACAAGAATTTTCAAAGAAAACTCTTTAGGCCACATCTGAAAAATGACCACAACTTAGATCCAACTCAAGAAGTTGTTAGAGAGAATCAAATACCTAACCCACATTATGTTGACCCAGGCCTCTTTCAGGATTTTTTAGAAAAGAACATTTTGAAAGCTGTTGACAAACAAAAGTATCTAGCAAGCTGTGAATCTAATAAGATCAAGATTTATCCAATGAAATGTCCCGTGCCTCGATGTTTGATTAACCTTCGGTCAGACAAGCAACGAGTTGATCACTTTGAGATAAGTCATTTTAAGCACTTATATCAGTGTCATTTTTGTCACAAGAATTTTCAAAGGAAACTATTTAGGCCTCACCTAAAAAATGACCACAACTTGGATCCAAATAGTGTTTCTGAAAATGAGGTTAAAATTCCTAACCCACATTATGTTGACCCTGGCCTGTTTGAAAAGTTTTTAGAAAAGGGAATTTTGAAAGATATTGACAAGCAGATGTATCTGGCAAGCTGTAATTCTGCTGGATCAGACACCACTACATCAGCATCAAGTGTCCAGAATAAATTTGACAAGACTCATTCATCTGAAAAGAAAGACAATGATTCTACCACTGGTTCTGAATCTCAAACTGTGGAGAAAATTTTACCTGGAGTTGAAAGATCCATGAAAGACACTGCCATGGAGGGGAGTAGAGGCAGATGTAGTGAAGATGACATGAGTGTGATAAAGAGCAACATCTACCCAATCAAATGCCCTGTGCCTCAATGTTTTATTAACCTTCGGTCCGATGAGCAACGAGTTAATCACTATGAGATAAGTCATTTCAAGTTCTTGTTTCTCTGTCATTTATGTCATAAAAGTTTTCAAAGAAGACTATTTAGGCCTCACCTAGAAAATGACCACAAATTGGATACCAAGAGTATGTCTGAAAATGAGGTGAAAATACCTAACCCACATTATGTTGACCCTGGCCTTTTTGAGGAGTTTTTAGAAAAGGGAATTTTGAAGGATGTTGACAAGCAGATGTATCTGGCAAGCTGTGGTTCTGCTGAATCAAACACCGCTGCATCAGCATCAAGTGTTCACGATAAATCAGACGAAGAAAAGACTGATTCATTAGAGAAGAAAGAAGTTAATGATATCACCTGTTTTGACTTGCAAGCGGAAGAGAAAACTCTACCTGAAGAGATTTTTATTGAAAAATCCACAACCATGGATGCTTTGTTGCTTGAGGGAAACGCTAAGAGTCCAACTGTTGCTGATGAGGATAAACCTGTTGAGGAAAACCTCACTGGACCAAAGAATCATAATACCAAACCTAATGGAATGGAAGAACCTTCATCTGAGCCCAATGTTGTGACTGTTGAGGATAGCCCACCTGCAATTGAAGAAGTTGAAAATGCAAATGAGAGGACCTCTACAGAATTTGTTTCAATGTGTACTCAAAACAAACCAGAAAGGGAAACTGGAGAAGATAATTTTGCTGCAGAGACGTTAGCTTCTGTAGGAAGTGAAACTAAACTAATGGCTGAAAAAGATAATTCAATCACATCTGAAAGCAAAACCAAAGCTGGAATTGAGGTTTCCACAGAAGATACATCATTGGAAGTTCCTGCACCATTGTCTGACGAAGTGAAGCGCATTGCTGTGTCTGAACAGAATACTTTAACAGGGGTGACTTCTAAAGTGGGTAGCACAGTAACAATCCAGACTGCTGCTGATGCTCCTCCAAGACTTCAAAGCTTTATGTCAACAGCTGAGAATAGGAACACTGATGGACCTCATCTTGCAGCATCAAAGACTGTAGCTAGCAACAAGAGTGCTACAATTCCAAGTCCCATTGCAACAATCTGCAAAGGTAAATCTCATGCTCAAGTTGATTTGAAGAAGTATGCTATCACATCTGTGACAGAAGGTAGTAAAAACAAAAACTCTAAACCTCCCGGTAGTATTGATTGCTTGAAAAGTATTGCAACTGTTCACTCAGTAAGGCCAAATCTTCTTACAATAAAAACAGTTGATGACTACACTCCCGCAGCCAAAATGTCTTTTTCATCCCCAACCATAATGGCTGGGAAAACTGCAAGAAATATTGCTTCTGTAGGGAATGAGAGTACAAAGAATGTTCAAACATCAGCAACTCCAGAAAATGCTGAAGGAATGTTAGATAGAAACTCTGAGAAAAGCTTTACCAAGCAGACAATAAGTGATGTGGCAACAACTACTTCTGTCGAAAAGAATGAAAAATCAGTGAGTGAAGAAGGTGTTTCACCCACAAAGAACACAGACACAGAGTCTGCTGGCAAAAGAGTAGGTGGAAAGGGAAGTTTATCTGGAGTGACTACCAAAGAAGAGAAGAACAGTGTCACAAGTATTGAAGTTGAGGAACATTCTATAACTGAAGATGTGAAAATAATGGAAAAAGGTTTAAAGAAGGTTTCTCCTAAAAGCATTACAACTGCCCACTCTGTAAGGCCAAACTTGCTTGCTATTAAAACAGTCGAAGATTTTGGTATGACAGCCTCAAGTTCTGTCCCAAGTGCAACAAATACGACAAAAAGAAAGGCAGAAAGCACAGCCTCCTTTCCAAAACGTTCTTCTGTCAAGGATTCTGTAAAAGGACAGAATACAAATGAAAAAATGAAGCCCCCTGTGAATGGGCAAAACCAGTTTATATACCCTTTAAAGTGTCCTGTGCCTGAATGTCAATTTGAAATTAAATCTTGCACAGAAAGAGCTGACCATTTTGAGAAGATTCATTACAAGTATTATTTTGGGTGCAAAATATGTGGCGGAATCTTCCAAAAGAAACTCTTCAGACCTCACCAAAAGAAGGACCACTTCTTGAACAAGATAGGGACTCTAGATGAAGCTAAAATACCCAACCCATATTATGTTAATCCAGGAACTTTTCTACATTTCTTTACAATGGGTGATATGAAAGGTGTCGACTATAAGTCAAGGCAGCACAATCCTCCTGTAATTAAGTCTATGTCGAATGAAGAGGCAACATCTAGTTCTCAGAAAACTGTTTCAGGACAAGGAAGAAAACAAAATGCAAAAGCATTGACAAAGGACACATCTAAGGATGAATTGAAGAGAAGCACAAAGGAAACCAAATATATTAAGGCTGAATCAAGAGGAAGCAGACCTGAATCAAGGAGAAGGAAACTTCAGTCAAGGGAAAAGCAATCTGATACAACTGGAAGTAAATCTGAATTAAAACAAAGAAAACCTGAATCGCTGATAACCGAACATAAGTCAACAAGAAGCAAACATGAAACAACTAGAAAGAAACCTGAATCAAGAAGAAAAAAACCTAATTCAACTGAAACCAAACAGGATTCATTTGGTAGAAAACCTAAATCAAATGAAAGCAGAACAGACACTACCAAAAACAAACATGAATCAACTGGAACCAAATCTGAATCAACTGGAATCAAACCTGAATCGACAGGAACCAAACCTGAATCAACTGGAACCAAACTAAAATCAAGCAAACCTGAAACTACAGGAACCAAACCTGAATCAACTGGAACCAAACTAAAATCAAGCAAACCTGAATCAACTGGAACCAAACTAAAATCAAGCAAACCTGAATCAACTGGAACCAAACTAAAATCAAGCAAACCTGAATCAACTGGAACCAAACTAAAATCAAGCAAACCTGAATCGACAGGAAGCAAACCTGAATCAACTGGAACGCAACTGAAATCAAGCAAACCTGAATCAACTGGAACCCAACTTAAATCAAGCAAACCTGAATTAACTGGAAGCAAAACTGAATCAACTGGAAGCAGACCTGAATCAAGTGGAACCCAACTGAAATCAAGCAAACCTGAATCAACTGGAATCAAACCTGAATCAACTAGAACCAAACATGAATCAACTGGAACCAAACATGAATCAACTAGAACCAAACATGAATCAACTGGAACCAAACCTGAATCGACAGGAAGCAAACCTGAATCAACTGGAAACAAACTTAAATCAAGCAAACCTGAATCCACAGGAAGTAAACCTGAATCAACTGGAAGTAAACATAAATCAACTGGAACCAAACCTGAATCAAAGAAAAACACAACAGATTCTAAGGGCAGCATTCTCGAAGAAGGGGCAAGCAAACCGGAGACAACCAGAAGCACAGATGTTACCAAGGGAAGCAAATCTGAATTAAAGGGGAATAAGAGGGATTCCAGAGAAGGCAAGCATGATTCAAAGACAAATGCAGACAATTCTAAGAAAAGAACTGTACATTCTTCAAATCGGAGCAAAAGTCGTTCAATGCATCGGGATAAACCTGTTTCAGATAACCGAAAACGAAAGATTGAAAAAGAGCCAATTGAAAAAAGCAAGCATTCAAAGAGGGATAACTCTAGAGAGAGGAATGACTCTAAAAGAGAAAGAACGAAACACTCAACAGAAAGTAGAACGTCTTCAAGGAGAGATAGACATGAGCTGAGCAAAAGTCAAAAGGATAAACCTGCAACTTTGGATGACCGAAAGCGCAAAACAGATAAATCCTATGAAAGTGCCAAACGTTTGAGGAGGGATAGATCAAGGGAAGAAAGAAAGGGAAGCAAGCATGATTTGAAACCAAAAACAGGCTTGATTGAAAACAGACATGATAATAAAACAAGCAAAACTGAATCAAAAGGAAGTAGACGTGAACTAATTCAAGCTAAGACTGATGGGGAGAGGCGTAATTCAAAAGATGAAAAAAGTGAAGAAAAGTCTAACACGGAGTCTACAAATGAAGAAAGCAAGAAATTAACTTGGATTGAACCCAAAGTCATTTATGCAAGTGAACCTTGTAGAGAGATGCCTACGGTAAGCACCACAGAAGTTGACTTGATGTGGTTCCTGACCTGGACTGATGAGTACATTGTCAAACTGGAGGAGGCGCAAAGAGCTGCTGAGAGGCAGTTAATGGATATGAACCCCTAAACTAACAGCTCAAACCAAAAGTAGGCAATGCCAATCATCAGTTGATGTTGTTTGAACCTGAACCGATGACTTCATTAACAAACTGGAGGATGCCCAAAGAGATCTGAAGGTCAGTTATAGGTTCTTTACCCTTAACTGGTTTATCCGAAGCAGAAGTACCAACACTAAAGCTAAGTTGATGTGCTTACCGTCCCAGATTGTAGAACATTGTCAAAGTGGACGAGACGCTGAGAGTCTGTGAAGGATACAAACTCTTGACTGATACAAGGATACTGCTTACTGCTCAATAACCTCATTCATAATTCTGAACTAACTACTGAACTGCTGTGTTATTTGTTCACCAAAATGCAGTGATTTTGTATACAATCAATGTATTGACTATGTTGGCAGATAATTTGAGACAACAAATATTTAATATTTATATCATGAAACTAATTTAACTTTATGAAATGTTAAGATCATAATGTGTGCTTGAAATACAAAGAGATACAAATGCTGATGCATTGCTGATAATAACCCTTAACAAGCTGATCAAAGGCTATTGCTCAGTGAAAAAATATATATTCTTGAATGTTGAAAACCTAATTTACTGAGAAAAATCACTTTCTTTTAACCATGAGTTTATTTACGAAATTAGCAACATGGTTAAATGATGATTTGTGGTAGCTGGGAGTTTTTTAAGGCCTCTGACCCATATAACATACATGTAGAATTTGGATGTTTAATGCTTTTTCAAGTTATATTGTTAATATGTTTGTTAAACCTTATGAAATGTTTATCATAATTTGCACAAGGGAAGGGGACACAAATGTTTATGTAATGACATTCAAAAATTTTTCTTTGAAATTGTGAGGATGATGTTTTGAATGCATTTATGTTGAATCACATATTTTATTATTTGTGTAATGAAAGTTGAGCTTGATTTCTTAATTTGCACAAGGGAAAGGGACACAAATGTTTATGTAATGATATTCAAAAATATTTCTTTGAAATTGTGAGGATGATGTTTTGAATGCATTTATGTTAAATCACAGATTTTATTATTTGTGCTATGAAAGTTTATGCAATTTAAAAGAATGTTTGTAAGGAAGATTCACTGAATGTGCATAATGACTTTTTTAATTGCTTTTATGTTTTGATGTGAATAATTGTTATTGTTTTAGAAGTTTATTACTTTGTTGTTAAAGCATAAATAACAGTATTCAAGGTAACATAATGGATAACATGGTGTTTTGAAATAAATAAAATTCCTTGAAACCTTTTTCATTTTCTTGTAATTTTGAGTTCATGAATGAGATCAATTCCAACAATTTAAATGAAACCTTTATTCCTCTAAAAACTTAGCTTTGTTAACTTTTATCCTGAAAGCACCAGCTCTGCCAGTCGAAAGATGACTGGGTTTCTATTTCTCGGACGTTGCATCCTTGTTTATGCAGCAATATAAGCTTGTTACTGTACCAGCTTTGTTTAATCTTTTATTGCATTATTTGGAAATTTAATGCCTCGTGAAAACTGCAAAATTTTAATCGACACATCATGTAAAACAAGAAAACATCTTTTGGTGCTTCCTCACCAGACCATACTTAATGTTCATATCTTTCAATGACTTCCTTGCGATTTTAGTTCAAATTGAAGAGCCATATTAATCTGGAATCTTTCAAAGATTTTCTTACAGCAAACCTTGATGAAGGTTCAAGTTCATAGCTCATTTTTGGTTTTGCCTAATCAGGAGTCATGTTTTTTCCCCATAAAGTCCTGGACAAAGACTGAATAAACTGATACCAAGACATGTAAATTGATGATTTTACCAAGCAGATAAACTCATCCAATAGTATTTGCTCAATAATTTTTATTCTTTGATCATGTCTTGTGTATACGTTGGTGATTGGCATATTGAAAGTAATAATTGTTTCGAGCATTTAGTTTGAGCTGATGACCTTGTCTCAGACTAAGCTTACACAAAAACACAAATCTGCTGGAGAAATAGTAAGCAAAAAAAATTTCTCTCTAAATTTTAAAATGATTCTTTGTATTAAGTTGATATGTACTTAACTTGGATATAGGGTACAAAGGATTGTCTTTGAAATGAAAGTTAACAAAGTTTTGAAACTCCCCTTATGGTTAGACAATCGCCGCTAATGCCTGAAATATTGCCGAAGCGGCGTTAAACAACAACTCACTCACTATGGTTAGACAGTTATGAGTAAAAAAACTAGCTGATAAATGTTTGTTTGCAATTTGTTTTGAGACTTTCCATCGTTCAGAATACATTTGATCTGTTGACAGTCAAAATATTTTTCTAACCGAAATATAAACATGAAGTCAAGGAATTTTGTTACTACCTTGTAATGTCAATTCATTTCTATGTCTTCAAATAGCAATCTTGCATTTGAACTCAAATTTACCAAATTTCGTTAAATGTTATGCTGACAATTGCATTCCAAAAATGCACTAATAAAAGCAAATATTATTTGGACTTAAATAATATCATTTTATTACACTGGCTTAATGAGGCGAGAACATCATGTCAAAATTTTTTAAATCATGTCTTTCATCATAAAAAACAAGAACGTTTTTTTTAAAGAAATTTTTTTTGGAAATACATTGTTTTCAACCTCCTCTTATATCAGGCAAACAAAGTTTCACATGAAGACAGTATTTTGGAGTTCATCTAGACTTAAACTTGATATGCATATATAATAAATATTTGACATAAATATTGTAATCTTCTAAAAAACTTATACAATTACTGATGAATTCTCTCCCAACAGAGGTATTTTTGTCAAATTCCTATACAACCTCTGTATTAATACAAGGTTTTTACATTCTTGAAATGTAGAAATCTACTTGGATGCAATGAAACTTAGTTGTGCAACCAGCGACGCTGTTTCAAAATAACATTCAGAATGCCTCAAGTATTTCAAAATGCTTTCAGAAAGCTTAACTTTATATGAATATGCACTTTCCACTTCGAGTCATCTTTACACAACACAATCGCCTTATTTATATCGCTACTTATGTTGCTGTTAAATGAAAATAAAAGAATTGTAAATTGAGGTTGTTTTTATGAATATGCAATTATCAATGCTATACACAAGTAAGGGTGCACATTATTATCGACATACTTGTAAATTGCAATACAGAAACAACACAATACGTACCGGTACACTCTTCATTAAAATATCCAATGTATTGAAGGTTTTGATATTAACAATTTCCGTAAAAAAAATTGCAGAAATATGAAACCCCCAAAAAAGTGATTATACTGAATTTTTTTTTTAAAAAAGGTGTGAAATTGCAAAGTGAAAATGGCATGGACATGTTAAAAGTCCGAAACAAGTAACTGAATGATCTCTCCTTGCAAAACAACGGCCGTTTGAGCATTTGATCACTGTTCTAATTGCTGTTCTAATTGCTGTTATTTAGTCAAAAGAGCATGGAAAAACTGAATTACGAAAGTACCATTATATTGCGATACAGAAATGATACACATCCGTATACACAAGTATATTCCGTGCAATGACATCTCCCTGGTACCACCCACGTGACCTGCAGCTGCAAATAGAAACATGGCACATGATAATCCTTTGATTGAAGTTAAAATTGCAGTCGTACCTGTCTGTACTTCAAGTATGAAAAATCAACATAAAGAAAATAAATTTCTATCCTTGATTCGGCATAGGTGCTGCCCCCTTGATTAGATGAACTGTAGTAAAAATTAAACTGAATATTAAAGTGACATAACGAAGCGATGGCACATAATGTCGATAAGAATTATGATGGATGTCACTAGCAGTGGCCGCTTTCAAGAGTGTTTCACTTATATAGCGGCTGAGCAGAAAACGGCACAAATCACATAACAAATGTACTTATGATTAAAATTAAACATTCAATGCTATTTTCTGCTTTGCATCTTGAATTTTGGGCTTATGGGCTTATGGCATGGCAAGGCGTCTGGCGTCCGTCCATCCGTAAACTTTTCACTTTTTCGACTTCTTCTCCAGAACCAATGACTCTAGAGAGCTGAAATTTTATGTGCATACTCCTTGGCAAATGGGGATTCTAAATTGTAGATTTCGTGACCCCATGACCCCAAATGGGGTCACAAGGGTCAAAACCTAAAAAACCTAATTTCATCTTTTTCCTTAGTTCCAAAAGGTCTAGAGAGCTGAAAAGGTGTGTGTAGACTCCTTGGCCAACAGGGATTCTAAATTGTAGGTTTGGTGACCCCATGACGCCAAATGGGGTCACAGGGGTCAAAACCTAAAAAACCTAATTTCATCTTTTTCCCTAGTTCCAAAAGGTCTAGAGAGCTGAAAAGGTGTGTGTAGACTCCTTGGACACTGGGGATTCTAAATTGTAGGTTTGGTGACCACTTGACCCCAAATGGGGTCACAGGGGTCAACACCTTAAAATCCTACTTTCATCTTCTTCTCCAGTTCCAAAAGGTCTTGATAGCTTAATAGTTGTGTGTAGACTCCTTGGACAATGGGGAGTCTGAATTGTAGGTTCGGTGACCCCTTGACCCCAAATGGGCAATGGGCCTTTTTTATTTGATTGTGAATAACTCGGACGTTGGGACAGGCTATCTTTCCTACACTGCCCATGACCCCATGGTCTAAACCACAACACCTATTTCTATCAAAAGTCTGATGAGCTACAGAGCCCATGGCTCTATTTTTATATCTCAGAGTGTATGTGAGCACAAAAACATGAGTCCTTAATTTAAATGTCTGAAATAGAAAATATACTGTACAAGTCAACACTTGAACATGCTACCTTTTGTTACATCCCACTTAGACCTGGCTGTCCATGGCAACCATTTATAAAAGTATCCTGTTCATTATCAATATCAGGGCTTTTTTTACAAAACTTAGTTTTAGCAAAATCATTGATGCAGGTAAAATTAAAATATAAAATATCATATCTTAGGGTTACACTATACCAAACCTTTCCCATGTTAAAAATATTAGACACATCATGTATCGGGGAAACATTCCGGACATTTTGACAAGAAACTTTGTCAGTAATAGACCCTTGTTAAAGAGCTGAAAATCTAGATTGAGATGGAGAATGCAAGAGGAGTGGACACATGTAAAAGATCAACTCTTCCCGTCTGACAGGTGTTCCATATGTGAGATTCCTGTGATAAAAAGTTGATTATTGATATGGAAAAAAAACCCTCATGAAAGATCCCTATTCTGGCTTTTTGCAATTTTCATTTGCAATTAATTCGTTTTCACAAATCCACTCCATTTGCATTACTGCATTGGCATTATGCTTTGTTACAGACACTTTCCCTCAACCAAGGACTAATTCTCAAACGTGAAGATATGGAGGTGGTAGCAGTAGCTGGTCACCTTACCTCCACTGTATCTTAATGTAGTCTCACAAGTGCATATCGATCTCAGCAGTTCTTGTAATGGTGAATGCAAAAGTTTGGAATGTTCAGTTATTTTGATATTGCAAAACTTTCCTCTCCAACCATAACAGCTGCATTACTTATGGGTTTTAATGAAAAAGTAGTGCTGAACAATAACGGAATAGTTTGCGCACTCACATCCTGCTACATCAGCGTATTTGTCTCTGCCCAGCTTTATCATATACCCTGATATCCTTCGGCCTCGTATAGCTAAATATAGCAAGCCAATGAAATGACTCGCATTCAGCAATAGCGGCACAACCCAGATGAGAATTCAAACAAATGTCAATGTAGGCTATAAATAGCCATGAGTAACCAGCCGTAAGCAATACGAGCGTTTTAGGCCAAAGGATATCAGGGTATATGATGGAGCTAGGTGGAGACAAATACGCTGATGTAGCAGGATGGCACTCACAAAGTAAGTGAGCAGTGAAACAGTTGTTGGGCTTAGTCTTAACAGAATACTTGTATTTCAGTACTACTACAACCCTCAGACACAGCAGTTTATGTACTGGGATGCGGAAAAGTCCACCTATCTTCCTGCGCCAACCCAGAATGAGGCTGGACAGGACGGAGATGGAACTAACCGGAAGGAGGGCAAAGATAAAAAGGAGAAAGTCAAGATTGCCAAGAAAATTGCAAAGGTATGTTTCACAGGCAGATAGAGCCAGTTTTGGTTTTAGCCACAGAAAATAATATATAAGAAGTGTTAATACCTGATTATTTTCATATTAACGATTTGAGTGTGCTTATTTTTTCTCTACCTAGAAATATTCAGCAATATGTATCGGGATCATTATGACCACAGCACTTTCAGTCATTCAGTCAATCGAAGCAAGCCGTCCTCATGCTTGATTGGTTACATTCAAGTCATCTGGAGAACACAATCAAATGGCTTCTAACAAGCAACTGTGCACATGAACAACTCTGTCTTTTGAAAGCTAATATTATAGTCTGTAATCATAGGACATGGAGAAATGGGCCAAGTCGCTGAATGCCCAAAAGGAGATGATGAAGGAAGGGTCCAGAAGGATAACCATCAACCCAGTCGCACGGTCCGAGCAGCGAGAGTCGGCCACTGCTGATGCAGGGTTTGCTGTCCTTGAGAAATCTGTGAGTGTCAATCCTATTGCAGGATATAAATTCTTTGGATTCTTTTCACATTGTGCCCTTGTTTTCTACCCTCTTCTCTTTCTGCCTCTTTTCTTAGTTAAATTACTGTGTTTGTTGTTGTGTTTGCTGTAAATAACTTTCCAAAATTACATTTGAGCAACTGGTGCGCACCATTGTCCGGTTTCAATCACAAATCTCAACTCTAACCTGTTTACTGTCATGATACAGAACTGATTAGCATTGAGAATTTGAGATGTAGATTTTCAGAAACAGCCAACTCTTCTTGATTAAATAACGTCATTTATGAAAATTGACATATTTGATCCCAACAACTCTAGCTCCCTTAAATGAAACAGTTTCACTTCTTCATTGGTGACATTCATAATTGCACTCTTTTGTCAGTCAATTTTGTTTTTTTCCCCACAGAAAACTGGAGAAGACAAGAAGCTAATGCCGCCCCCTCCAATGGTAAGTCTAATGGTAGTGGATCACTGATTCATATGAGTTTGAAGCAACTTACTTCAATTTCAAATGCAATCAACAAACTATCCTGAAAATTTAAGTCATCCATATGTTTCAAGTTTAAACCAACCTCTGCATTATCCACTAAAATTTAACCAATGGAGAGAATAAATCATTTGGTTGGCTAGTTTACAAGCTTAAGTTCTTTTCACTGAAACTTCCCATACAGGAAAATTTACACCAGTCCTTATCATTATCAAATTCAAGCCTTGCTGCGTTTTGGCATTTTGTGTGCTAGCTCTTCAGCCTACTGCATCCAAACTTGAAAATCCTTTCAGACAAATCATAGAGGTTACTGCTGTTTGCTGATGAGGGTGTGCTGCACACATAGCTCAAATCTTTATCTTTTTTTAAAAATAATTGCCAACAGTTTGGAGGAGAAAAGGCTGCTATCCCTCCCCCTGGCTCCAAGCCTGGTCTCGTGGCCTCGTACGGTGGTGACAGTGATGAAGAGGATGAAGATGAAGGATCTGGCGCCATCACCTCTGGCCGTCTAGACGAGAACAAGCTTGTGGACTGGTCCAAACTGGCGTGTCTTCTGTGCAAGAGACAGTTCCAGTCGAAAGAGATCCTGACAAAGCATACACAGTTCTCAGATCTACATAAGGTTGGTTGGTGTTTGCAAGATTATGTGAGATACGAGCAGCATTAAATCATTTATTTCAAATTTTGCTCCTTTGAGTGGAGTAAGTCATAAGCTTTCAAAGAATATTTTTGAAATAGATCTTGCTGAAAATCTAGAAGTTTAAAAGTATTTCCCATGCCTTGATGAACGGAAGGTTTAATAGGAGTTGATAGGAGTTACTAAAGTTGAGTTGTAGGATCCCTAGCAAGATGAGATTTGGAAGGTCTGTTATTAAAGCAACTGATATGCAAGATATAAAGTTTTATATGAAACCATTACAATACTGAAGAGTCAAATGGAATTTTTTAATTATTTAAGTGTTGTTTGTTATGTTTTTTTATATTTTTTTCTGGTATGAGATGTGCATTTCAATGATTCTCGTTTTGGTGACTTAAAATCAGATTATACAACATATACATCTACAGATGATACAAACATTTTCTCTCATGTAATATCATTATCAATCTTGTTGAAAATAAAAGTGTTTTCTTTTTTTCCTTTAGCAAAATCTACAGGCATTACAGAGTTCCAAGGGAACGAGTGAAGAAAAGAAAGAGGTGAGCTTTACTTTCATTTTATCCTTATGAATATAGTTAAAGATTTTCTTTTCACTAATTTTCTCAACATGTTTTTATAATTTCTTATAAAAATCTATGCAGTTAAACAATAATGAGATAAGTATGACTTTCAACAAAGTTTACAAAAATAGATTCGACTTCCCTGCCTCTGGCAAATTCCCCAAACTTGATATGCACTCAAACATATTCACACAATTTCTTTTGGTACGTTGGTTAACCTAATGCATGTATTTGGCAACATGTTGATGATTATTTTAACAGAAATGATTTTAATTTGGCAACTGAGGAGATTGCTAAAAATCATTACATGAATGATTTTCTTAATAGTATCGTGACCGAGCCAAAGAAAGACGGCAGAAGTATGGAGCACCTCAACCCCCTGAGCCAAGGAACCGCTACCAGCCTCCACCCCCTGTGTGAGTAGAGAAACTGTCAACATCCCATACTAAAGAAATTGCTGCCCCATCCCCCCTCTTACCACAAACCCTTGTGAATGGAAAGAAACGTTCGACAACCTAAACCTAGGAACAGTAGAGGAATTTGTACTAACCACCAGCCTCAGTTCCCTGACCCCTTTTGTGCAAAATGCAACTAGCATGTCAAAACCCCACCCCCCAACTGTTACTTTAAAAGAGAATCTCTGTCCATCCCTCCCGCCCCTCAGCCCCACAGGAGTTTCTTGGTCTTGGGAAGAGCATGTAAAATACTGCTGTATCTGTCTAGAACTAAGAAGTGCTTTCTTAGCCTTCTCCATAGAGGTTTGGGTGTGGATTTGATTGTCTTGTTCTGTGTGAGTCAGTGTTGATGTTTCTCAGCCTGTCGGTCCTGCTCACTGGCCCAGTGTTGGTTGTTACAGCAGTTTTGAGGAGCCAACCAAAGCAGCAGGGCTCGGCGGCGAGAACATCGGCAACAAACTCATGCAGAAGATGGGCTGGTCCCAGGGCATGGGCCTTGGCAAGAAGTCTCAGGGCATTGTCGACCCTATTCAGGTCAGATTTGTAGTAGGGTTTTTTGGGATTTTTTGCAAGAGTTCTATTAACTGTGTGAAAAATGACGTGGATGTCAAAGAATTTGGACTTTATTTAAAAACTATATCAGTCAATTGTTTACAAAAGGGTGATGTTTCAGTAGAATTCTGTTATAATGTTGATCGCTGAGTGTGTTGTGCGGTAAATTAAGTGAAGGCTGTGTCGATTAATATTTTCTTTTTTAAAGTACAGTGAACAGTAACCCAATTGTTCTGTTCCACGACTACAACTTAAAAAATCTAATAAATGTATTGTCTGATAAAGTTACTAAATCTTACAATGCATATCATTTTTGTACACTTCAATATCCTTTTCATCAATATAAGAGGTTTGTTTTATTCAATCCATGACACAAATATTTTGTTATATCTATCTCATCTATTTTTTAGGTTTTCAAGTAAAGATTAATTAAGATGATATCACCCTAATATATGGAGGAGTTTTCAGTGTGAGACACTTATCCCCATCAAGTGACTGGGGAAAGCCAATATCTTCAAGTGGCGCAATTCAGTCATGAGATGAGAGATAAGTGATCACACGGAAAACCAGAAGCATTCTGTTCATCATAAGCTTCTATGGCTGAAACAGGTGTGAAACACTTTAGTGGTTTCTTGTGACATCATACCAATTGCAATGATTTATGTTTTCTAAACTTGGCGGGCATTATTCATCTGGGTTTATGTACTTTGATGTTGAATAACCTGGATATCAAGTCCTCTCAAAAGATTTGTTAAAGGGTTAGTTGATGTAAATGCCCTGTAAGATAATATCCTTTCATAAGGGTAGATATGACCAAAGTTCTATCACAGTTCAGTGACAACACATTTGAAAACATGTCCCCAGTTTCCCATGTTAACTCATTGTTCCACTGTTTACATAGAACATATAACCTTTCACTCATACCGTAATGGTCACTCATTCTGTGACGGTCACTCATTCTGTGATGCAGCTTTTTCCTATTCTTTTTAAAATGAGGATAAGTTACATCGTGCAATCTGTTGTTACAAAAGGAAAGCCTTCTTCATTTTCTTGGAGCTTTCTCTCTTTTCAAACTTGCTTTTTGTGTAAACTTTCAGGGTACTAAAATTTCTTTGACATACATATTTGACTTTTTTTAACAGGCTAAGCGGCGGGTTCAGAACACGGGCCTTGGACTGAGTGGGTCGAATGTTGTTCCAGATGTAGGTGACACATACAAGGATGCTGTGAAGAAAACGTTCTTTGCTCGTTACAATGATCAGGAGTAGCTCACCAGGACCCTTAGGACATCTGTATATATGTGAATAGTGTACAGAATTTGTACATACATCATCATACACACAATCATGTCATTGGAATTAATCATGATACCGCAAATAAAATTTTACTGCAAACTCATTTTTGTCAGTGTTCAATTGAAAATATTGAAATTAAGACAGTCATGATTTACATAGAAAAATGGCTTCTGAAAATGGATATATATGCACATACAGTATTTTTACATGTGTGAAAACGAAAGGTGAGAAAGAAAAATAGCATTCAAATGAAAGGTTTATTCTATGTGATCAACACAATATTTACTTCTCTAAAGAATCCAAGGAACAGTGATAATTTTGGGTCAGAATCTTGCAAATTTATAAAGATTGAGTGCAAAATTATGATTCAGTTTGATCAACAACTTGTAATTGTTGAACTTCAAACACAAATTGAAGTTGCAGAAACGCAACCGCACTGTGCGTGATCCAAACACCTGAACACCACAACCTAGTGCATGTGAATGACAGATTTCCCATGCATCTTATAACAGGGTTTCCTTCGAAACAAGCTGCATAGAAAATTCTCTCATTCACTTCAACATGCATCAGCAAAGACCTTTAAATAAACACGGTAGGAGCAGTGTCATTGCAGGGGTACAGAAATGCAAATGCCTAAGAAGTGTTTCTCCTTGTCTTAAAATGTCATCTGTCATCCACACACTTGCAAATCCCTTTACAACTGCTAGTGCTCAGACATGCAACCAACACAAACATCGGCATTTTAACCTTCAGGAACCAACTCAGATCTGTTCTCACATCCAGCTCTTTGTCCTCCTCTCCGTCCACATCATTTAGCTGCAAGAATACCATTGGCAAGAGCTCAATTGAGATGACCTCATCAGAAATGATCCAGAGTACTGTTCACTGTTGAATCACAAATCAAAGATAGTGCAGTGGTTAGTGCGTTCAGCTTCAGATCAATAGGTCTATGGTTGGAATCCCACCTGGGACTCTGTAATTTTGTCTGCAGTAGAGAAGTGTTCTACTCGCAGTAAGGTTTGGGTACTGTGCTACACTGAATTTAAGTGCAGTACCACCAATGGTTCGCTAGTTCCAGCCGATGCTAGCAGGTTTCACTGCAATGCATAGCCACATTGGTGTTGCAGGCTTTATATTACTAGCAGTCATTATATAAATGAAATGGACGTTAAACCCCAAATCACCTCACCATGAAGCAGAATTGTTGCTAGCGCTAAACCAAATCTTTTTATTATTTTGTCCTAGAACTATTTTATTCCTATGATAACTCCTGTTTCCCCGAGCTTTTGTCAGTTAATTTGAAACGTTACAAGTCCTTTAAAAACTAAGACGTGTCTGGAACATGGTTAGAGCTATCCGACCTATATCATTTTGACTAATATCAATCTGAATATAGTACATTTCTATTTTCGCTTTGATTGTAGAAAAAGTTAAAACATTACAGTCTTTCTTTGATCATAACACATTCTGAGATACTTTCTTTCTTCCTTTCCTTAAGGAGCACAAAGTATGTTGCGTGGGTCAAATATATTTAACTTTCAAAATGGTGTTAATGTTATATATATATTATCATATATTATCGATAAATACTGGTTGTATCTGAAAATTACCATTTTCATTCTTATCAGTTCAGTATAGTGAGAGAAAAAACAGCTTAGAGCGCCAATGATTTAAACTTGTTTACTAAACTTATCTACAGCAGACACAAGGAAAAATATGCTATGGTAGTATTAACCATATGACATAAGTTGTATTCAAGCAAACTGGACGGAGATCTTTAACCTTGTAATTCTCCTCGATTATTATTGAAATCAAGTTGATATAATTTTGGCATTAAGTGATGACAATGCAATTATTTCGACATGATCTGAACTAATGCAGGACACATGGTATGTTGGTTATTAATTAAGCAACATACAAAATTTTGAAACATGCTCTGTGTCACTTTAAAAGAGTCAACATTTACCGGTACATTGAATCAAATATTTCACCAATTTCTTTTTAAAATCAGTTTTATTAGAATGTTATAACATATTGTGATAAAACATCTCCCACGGGAGATAGGAGAGCAAATAGCGATGGAGATTAAGTTTGGTCGATGTTGGTTTAGTACGTCATTACAGTAAGTCCAATGATTGGTCATCCTGAGGGTTCATCCAAATCAAATTATTTCTCAGTTAGTTGCCATTTGGGTAAACGCATCAAGGTTTATTAGCCTTGCCTCTTTTTGAACAGTTTTATTGTTTGCATTCGTTGCTCGACACGCATATCTCTGAGTAAAGTCTGTTTCTGGAAACTGGTATTCTGATGTGGCGAACCAGTTGTTCTTAAACTGATACAGTGGATCCAGTACAGTTTCGTTTTCAATCTTGACCACTTCTACTTTCACAACATCAGCCCCATATGCATCACAAATCATTCTGCATGTTGAATTGATACAATAAACCGCATCATCGCCCGCTACAGCTACTGAAACCCCAATAAAATCTTCTTGGTATGGACTTATGTGATCAGCCTGCTTGATGATGAAGGAAGCGCCTTTGAAAATATCCATTTGTGGATTGATACCATCGTATTTTATGAGGACAGTGACAACTCCTCCCCGTGACCCCAAGTTTACATCTGCTGTAGTTTCTTGGTGGTCTCCATTGACGACTGTAGTTATGTCCGTCAGATGGGTCTCAGTTTGAGGACCAAAAGATGACGTGGTTTCTAGAACTGGTTGCTCGCCGTCGGTATCGGCGAGGTTGAAGAGCCACGAGAATCCCCTTGAAGAGTACTGGTTGCCCAGATTTGAGGATCGTAGTCTTAAAACGAAGGTCTCGTCTCTTGTGTATTCCAGTACCGTTCCGCCCAACGGATCCAGCTCTATGGGCGGGAGTTCTTCCTCACCAACAAATGACTGGAAGACATAGTAAGTGTACGAGTCATTGAGCAGTAATGATACAGTAGCGCCACCGTGAGTGCTTTGAAACAGCGTGGATACTCCTTGTCCGCTGCTATACCTTGAGGTGATTTCGACTGTGTCAGAATTCTCGAAGTCTGAAAAGAACATATTGTTGTATTGAAGTAATATGTAAGATATTGATTCAGAATTCTTAAAAGTTAATAGACTTATTCTATTTTACGTATGTTAAATATATCATATTTTATTGCATCAAACTGAAGAGATATCTAAACAATAAAACCTCCTTTATCTGATGGAAAAATACATTTTGGGACCCAATAACTTCATTAATGGCTGACTCGCCAGGACATCCATCGGGTTCATTAGCAAACAATAACGATATTACACCCCAGGAAGTTGAAACAGCACTTCTCAACTTGAAGTTAAAGAAATGTCCTGGACCAGATGGTATCGTACCGGAAATGCTAAAGCACAATTCTCAGATATTTAAAATGTACCTTAGTAGGCTATTTAACTGTATCTTTAAGTCTGGCAATTTTCCTGAGCAATGGTCAAAAAGTATTATTTTTCCATTGCACAAAAAAGGTAATATTAATGATGTTAATAACTACAGAGGCATTTCACTCTTGGACATCCTTGGGAAAGTTTTTACTTCTATACTGAACATTCGATTGAAACATTTTATTGATGAATTTGATAAGTATCCAGAATCACAGTGTGGTTTTCGGAAGGGTTACTCGACAGTTGATAATATGTTTACTTTACAAAGCCTTATCCAGAAATATTTGTCTAAATCCAAAGGTCGCTTTTATTGTTTATTTGTTGATTTTAAAAAAGCTTTTGATTCATTAAATAGAGACCTTTTATGGCACGTTGTTGCAACGAATAGTATTCACGGTTATATGTTAGACATTATCATGGATATGTACTCAAAAACAAAAGTCTGCGTTACGTTATCACAAACCACTATTTCTGACTATTTTGACAGTCTCAGTGGCGTGAGACAAGGCTGTATTTTAAGTCCTTTGTTATTTTCTATGTTTATTAATCAATTACATAAAGTTATGGAGCAAGATTGTGATAGAGGTATTTTTGTTGACTCAGATTTCCTAGAATTATTCATGTTATTATATGCCGATGATTTGTGCTTGTTTTCAGATTCTGTTGCAGGCTTACAAAAGCGAATTAACGTACTTTCGCAGTTTTGCAAGACATGGGGTCTCTCTGTTAATTTTGATAAGACTGAAATTCTTGTGTTTAGAAACGGTGGGAAATTAAGAGGTTATGAAAATTGGTCAATGGGTGGTATAAAGCTAAATGTTTCAACATATTATAATTATCTTGGTCTAACATTTTCAAATAGATTATCCTGGTCAAAAAATGTACAAAATTTAGTTATGAAAGCTAATAGAGCAATGGCAGCAGTCAAGACATTTTCTTTTAAACTGAAAAATATTTCCCCATCAAAATCTTTGATGTCCAGCTAAAGCCAATAATATTGTATGGTTGTGAAATTTGGGGAGTTAGCAAATGGGATATTATTGAAAGATTTCATGTTCGTTTTTGTAAATATGTTCTTGGTGTGAGTTATAAATGTTCAAATGTTGCTGTACTTGCTGAGTGTGGGCGAAATTATGTATATAGTGACACCCTGCAAAGAGTTATGAAATATTGGTTTAAATTGTTAGAGTATCAAGTAACGCGATATCCAAAGCAATGTTATATAATGATGTGTAAGCTAGAAACAGTAGGACGTTATACGTGGGCTTCAAATGTTAAAAAGATACTATTCATGTACGGATTTGGTTATGTATGGGAAGCTCAGGGTGTTGGCAACAAAAGTGAATTTTTACGTAACTTTGTATTAAGAATAAATGATTGTTGTGTACAAAGCATTTTTGCTGACATAAATGACAGTTCTTCTTTAGACCTATATTCTACAATCAAACATTCCTTTTGTACAGAACCTTACCTAACAACTATTAAATCGAAAGAATCACGCCGTAGAATTACTTTGCTTAGAATAGGTGCCCTATCAATACGTAAAAATACTGGAAGAAGAGAAGGAACACCTAGATTTTTAAGATTTTGTAAGCTTTGTAAAGATGATGTTATTGAAGATGAACTACACTTTTTATTCAAATGTCCTTGTTTTATAGAATTAAGAAGAAAGTATATCCCAAACTTACCTGACAATGTTAATATATCTTACTTACAAAATGTTTTACAACGTCAAAACTCGGAAACTCTTTTATCCTACTCATGTTTTATAAGAGATGCACTCACTCTGCGTTCAATGACTCTATCACCCAATTAACTTACATTGTATATTTCATTGTTCTCTCAAATATAATATTGTCTTGTTTTGTATATATGTTTTGTTCGTGGGCCTAAGGCCTTTTAATGAAATAAAGAATTGAATTGAATTAGCAAACATGATCGTCTGCCCATCCATGACAAACGATCCCTCACTTCAAAGTATATACTATCAAAATTATGACAGTTGGACATAAAAAGGAATACCTACATCTCTGATTTTGAGTTCCCCACAGAACTACTGCTGGTCTTGGCGAGACATAAGTTACAGTGTATTCATGCCCATTGTCTCGCACCCTGCCTGCGAGTCTTGTTGCCCAGAGATCAGCTTCAGACACAAGGCTATTCTGAAATGTCAAATTTGTTACCGGAGGTGAAGAATTCTGCTTGAGTAATTGTTGATTGGCTAGACGCAGACTTGTAACTGTTGTCCAATCTCTCTCCACAGAGGTAGCTGCGTCATTATTTCCTATACAACATCTGTTTTAATACAATATCATCTCGGGCTATCCGGCAGATTTCCTTAGCGGCAAAACATTGCAACATAAAGGATTATTATCAAACATTTAAGGATCAATCGTAAAGCAATAACTGAGTGAAATAAAACATTAAAAGATTATTACGAATGCCATGAGAGGAACACTGGGTTGGATAAGAATGTATCCCGGGAGGCCGCTATTGTGAAATTAAAGGGGCACAGAGTATGTTAATGGGGTCAAACATGTCAAACTTTATAAATGATGTTATTTCATCGACAAGTAGTGTTTGTTTCTGAAAATTAAAACCTTTATGTTTATCATTTATCATAGTGACTATACACGGGGGAAATGTCGAGATATATGATCGAAAACCGGACGTATCAAACGTATTTTTGGAAACCTATTTATAGCAGACACAACGAGAAATAGGTCATTTAACTAACTAAGGAAAATGTAAATGGGTCGCTGATTTTCGACATATGGCCGTTTTCAATTTACAATCGAAAACAAGAAAATGTCAAAATTTGGTATCTAAGAGAAAAAGATACAACTTTAGATAGGCGATTTGAACTCAACTCTGGTCATGTGATATTTTGGCTCATTTCAAGCCACATAGGAAATTCATTAAAACATACCGTGTCACTTCAACAAGTTCTTTATGCATAACACACCCATGTCTCTTAAATCAGACACAAAAACTCAGTTTACATTGCATACATGCATTCTTTAGAGTAACTAAAAGCATAATTTCATTGACTTATATTTATCAAAGATACTCTTGTCGTCAGTCACAAATACACATGAATAAAATGTATTAACTCGTATTTCATCTCCTGCAAGAAGTTGAAAAGACGACCTTGTACTTTGAAAAAATATTTTTCTGAATCGACTGATCTTTTTCAATATAGGATGCGCGATATTTTATCATTGCGGAAATGAATGTTGCACTAAAGGTCAACATACAAAAATGATACACACCTTTTTCCAATGAAATAATCCTACGTATAATTAAATTGAAAAAGAAATTTATACTTACAAATGCTACAAGACATGCAAAGGCCAAGTAATCCATTACGAGTCTTCGGAGATGACAGGAGAGTGAGAGACGTCAGATACGAGGGCAATTTAAGCACAACTTATTGGACGGTCACTTCCCGTTATTTTGAGTAACCTTGGCTAATAACTGTATCAGCTGACCGGAGTAGTGACAATAGACCCAGTGACGAAATAACCTCATTCAGTTCACTTACCAGTTTGTTGTTTGTGTCTAAAGAGACCCACGTCAATTACAGTATGTATATATGAATTGCGAATTACCAGTGTAAATGATATCTCCGCGCCATAATTAAATTCAAGCTACATGCGATGAAGTTATTGGAATCCATTTCTTCCAAAATACCTCTGATATCTGCCTTTTACAATGCTATAAAAATATTATTGATTGATGATATAATTTTTTACCCGTGCAAAACGAATATTTTTGCTTCTTATGAGTGTTGCTTCAACAATCATTTTTTTAATCAACTTTAAATTAGTTTTAAAAAAACTGTCATTTGATGACATTTCTTCGAACAGAAACATTCTTTTGGATTTTCAAAAAATATGAGTGTCCTAGTTGTCACTTGTAATTTCTTCATGATAAATAGATGGACGTATAATTCTATAAGTGTATGATTACAAGGTAATGTAAATGTGATCAATTTAGTTAAATATATAAGAATCATCATCGTTTATTTTGGTTTCGTGCTTGATGACGTATCTTCAACTTGAGTTCGTATCTTTGGCAACAACGAAATTGACGTGTCATTCATACACAACATATCCCACTAAGTAGGACATTTCGTTTGATAATTTTCGCAGGGACTAAAAACATTACCTTCCTCCAATATAGTACAGTTTTCATAATAAATTAATTCGTTGATATTGAGGTAACAAACTCGCTTTCGCTCGTTCCATGACAATTGAACTCATTTAACAAAAACGATTTAAAACGAGAATTCGTGTAGTGTTTTCGAAATGTCATCGAAGTTCGAGATAAAATAGTTCATTCCTGGGCTCTTCCTTTCGTTAAGAATTCAAAATAGTTGTTGCGACGAGCTCTTATTTAGATTCCATTAGGGTTTGGGAAAATAATCGTTGTGGACTGTCTCACATTTAAGATATAATTATATCGCAGGTTTCACCGCAATGCAATGCAACAAAAGTGTAGCGGGTTTTCTCCCTGCTATAATACAGCAGTCGTGATATAAGTTAAATACTCTTGAAAAGAATCAAAGGAGGGACGTTTTAGTGTTCTAAATACCAATACCAAATAAAATCACGGATAAATGGAAACTAGTAAATGGTCATTTACTTTAACTATATATCATTATGAAAGTCTAAATACTCTCTTCCCCTCATTTAGTTTGCCGTTAGAGTAAAGGGCAAAACGAATTATATGTATATGTCAATCTCAATTAAAGAGGGGGTGAAGGCCGACTTAATGAAAAGTTCAGTCGTAAATTGACCTTTTTTTCTCAAACAAAATATGTTAAACCACTTCAAACTCTTTGATTATCCAGCTATGGAGTTGACCGATAAACCGCGACAGAGAAAATATCAGAGGCGTATTCGCTTGAGAAAACATCAGTTAGCGAACGAATTTTATAGAGGTAGTAGGCATGAAGTGAGGTGAAGTGATTTGGGGTTCAACGCCGCTTTCCCTGGTGGAATTCGAACAATAATATATGGACCCTGAGGTATGTTCGGCCACCGGATAAAATTGTCCAAATAATAGCGGGCTAACGTTTCCCAAAAGGACCTATCAAATAAAGGCATTTTTTAGACCTTTAATGTTTTTCGGTGAATACTCGTTTCATCATTTACAGATGCAGTAAGTTTAAAGGTCAAGGTAAGGTTTTAATAACATTTCTAAATTAGATGAGAGGTCTTATGGAATTCAAACGGCAGAAGATTGCAAAATTACTAAGCTCCCACCGAATTGGTTCTAACCGTCTAAAATTTTCGCTTTCTAACGGGGCGGCTTGTGGCATCTGCTATGCTTATCATTTGAGAATCATGAGTTGTCTAAACGTTAGAATAACAAAACTAAAGGTGTAATCGCAGGTGGACATGAGTGCCCCGAAGCTAAACTTTCCCCATTAGGTCCTACTCGTCATATTTCAGAAGTTTTATTTTTAACATTCTTAACTTATAACACCAAAATAATCCCCAAAAATATCGTTAGCTGTTAACCTGACGTCATTTTGAACGTAATCAGAACACAAACAGAGCAAAAAGAATCGATAAATATTTTCTTCATGAGCATTTTATTTGCAATACAATGAAATAGAAAACGAGGTTTCCTAGCATAGGCCAACACCAAATTCCTCAATTCTGCTTTTTCCATGTCCTATTTCCATTTCAATGACACAATATAAATCATTGTTAATCGTTGGTGAACAGAGTCATCTCCTTTTGAGCGCTTTCATTCCGGGTGTTCGTAGCAGTGCAGACGTACCTTTCAGTGAAGTCAGTTACTGGGTACAGCTGGTACTCTGAAGAGACAGACCAATCGTTATTAAACGTGTAGAGTGGTTCCACCAATTGTCCATCACTAACCCTCCTAACCTCGACTTTCTCAATATCGCCGCCAAATCCATCGCACATAAAGTTACATATGGAATTAGTGCAGTAGATCTCGCTACCACCAGTGAGAAGGGGTGTTACCCCGAGAAAATTATCTGGAAATGGGCCAGTGCTATTTGTCTGCTTTATTGCAAAGGTAGTTGTCCTGAAGACCTGTATATCTGCATTTGAATATTCGAGCATTGCAACTACTTGACCTTCTTGTGACTCGAAGTTAAGCTCAGTTGAAACTTCCTGATAGTTTCCTATCGTTTCTGTTGCTATTGGAGACATGTACCTCCCGTAGAATCGACCATCGAATACTGTGGCTTTTTCCAGAATGGGTGTCATTCTGTAGTGGTCAATGAAGTTGAAAAACCACATAGCTTTATCCAGGTTGTAACTGCTTGGAATGTTGTTGTACCGAAGCCGAACAGTGAAGGGTTGACCGGGTGAGTAGGTAAGTACCTTTCCATCCACTGGTGCTAGATCTACCTCAGGGAGTTCTTTGTCCCCAACGAATTTCTTAATTGAGTAATAAGAAGTGGTGTCGTTGAGCACCAGCGCCATGATGACTTTATCGTCGGAAGTTTTAATAATAAGGGTGGATTCGCCTTGGCCTGTGTTTTCATCGAAGAAAGAGGTGACCTCGGCATCATCCTTGGTGTCTGAAACAGAGAGTCCATAACTCTCGGGTGATGTTCCAATGTTCAAATAAAATTAGTACCAGTTACATCTTATGACAATCATTTCCATCACTACTTGTCTTGATAAATGACCTTAACACTAATGAATGATCAAAATTAATCCTAAGCCTTATGCAAATCCATATTTGAAAGGACAAAGAATATATAGTTTACCCATTTTGGAAGAATGTCTGAAAGTAGTGTTGAATTTTTTTTCAAATATTGAAATTATATATCAGCCTATAGATAATATATCAAGAGATTTTTATTTTTTTTTGCCTATACATATGCTAACTAAGGCGTATGGTAGTAATTCAATTTAGTTTTACAGAAAATGTCATCCATGTAAGAATGTTTAGATATATATTTTGCTATATGTTGTATTCCCTTTTAGATTTACGAACTGCCGTATTCACTTATATTATCCTTAAAGCAACGGAAAAGGAATGGGGGGGGGGGGGGCTCAAAGCACAAGTATACATACATATCTATATAGCACGAAGTGTAGGAACGTTGGACTCTGCCATCTGTGCTGTCGTACCGTATATATGTATTATATCTATTAGTATGAATACTTATATGTATATCAAATTTTGAGTATGATGCCTGTTACGCTATGATTAAACAGAGACATGGTAAGCATAGTTGTTTCTAAGAGCGAATACGTGTTTTTCTATACGAACAGTATCTCCCGTCCGCGTTCCCCCACAGTACCACAGGTGGCCTGGATGAAGTGTACGTCAGAATGTACTGATGTCCTTGACCTTGCTGTGTTCCGATGATTCTAATTGGTCGCAGCTCAGATCCAATCACCGTGCTAGCCTGAAATACAGTTAGTTATAGTACAGGATCCGTCTTTTTTTAAAAAGAATTTTGAAGGGAAACATACAATCTAGTTATCCCTAGCCGATGAACTAATTTATCTACATTTACATTTCTGTTGACCGTTGTTATAATTTCTGTATCAGGCAAAACTTGGCGAATTACGATTCTGAAAATAGAAATACAGACGTTATACTGTCCGTTTACAATGCAAATGCGGAATTAGAGAGAATTGACTTCGAACAAGACCGGAGGCACTTTCATTTCCGTTCCACAGTTTATATACAGTAAATTGAAATTGTAATGGAAAATTTATAAGAGAACACCCTTCAACGCCGAATATATGTTTGAAATCGAAACTGATAAAAATAAAAATAAAAAATAAAATCAGAATAATTTGTCTTAAAGAGACCCTCCGTGATTTTCGTGGTACTGTTTATGTATTTGATTTTCAAACGTGTGAAAACACTAGCTGTGATGATAGAAACCCCACACTTTTATCAAAGATATTACAAATACAGAGCAATTATTTCTTTTCAATGAAAATCGTTAAACACCCTTTTGTGTGTGCCGTGCCGTTATATCACACGTACTTACATGATTACCAGTTTTATAATCTCTCAACACTAAAACTCAACTCTTTCTTCTACGCGCTTCCGATAAGTTTCCAAAATTACTTTTGACTAATTGCCATTGTACGGTTCTGGATCAGAATTATGACTTTTAATATGTTTATCTCTTATATTGATCCCAAAAGCATAAAATTATTATTTTCATCAACAGTCAGTTATTTTTAATAAATTTGACATACGTGACTCCAAAAACTCACGGAGATGTTCTTAGATTAGGTAGCATGTACAAAATATTTCACCATTTCAACACCTCATTTAAGCGAATGATTAATTTTGACATATTTATTTACATTTTTAAGGCAATATGCATTGGATTGTTCAAGTATTAAACATGAACAAATGTAATGTAATCAAATATCAAATTTAGGAAAGATTGTATCACATCATACTTACACATCCACCAACCACTGCTAACACTAACATCAAACCTTCCATGTCGTGTTTCTAAAACCGGCACTTCATTTCAGCGAATTATTAATTTTGACATATTTATTTACATTTTTAAGGTAATATGCATTGGATTGATTCAAATATTAAACATAAACAAATGTAATGTAATCAAATATCAAATGTAGTAAAGATTGTATCACATACTTACACATCCACCAACCACTGCTAACACTAACATCAAACCTTCCATGTCGTGTTCCTAAAACCGGCAACTGCCTGAATGACACTCCGTGAAGGTCGTCCTAATTCATTGAGTAGATTCTAAACGTATCCTGTAATTTCTCCCGATTATGTTATTACAGATGTGTGTGGGTATTAGCTCACTCTAAATGTATGATGCATAATTGAGTTTAACATATAGGCGGTAATTCATTAGTTAAGTGTTCCATTTTACTAGACGTCCTTTATAAAGGGTTCGAGTTTTTAAAATATTTAGTTCCGTTCGTAAAATTTCAGAGATTCATTGTTTCTCATCACAGAAATTTTGATGAAAACCGTTGGAGTAAAAGTGCATTTTCGCTAAACAATAAAAATAATCTAAGATTGATAACATCTGATCGATTATGAACAGTAATAGAATATTCATTTTATCAGTTTCAAGTGACATCAAGTTGTAACAACATTAACAAAAGTAATACAAAACGTGGATGTGGATCATTGACTCCATTTGTGAAAATAGTATATATGTCCAAATATGACCGCGGCACTCGCCCCACTGAGACGCTGTAATTGGTTAGTGACTTACTAAGTATTCTCTAAATCTCTCTGATTTTTCACATGTGGAATGGTGAATGAATAGCCTCCGGTCAGTAGTCAATTGTCTTATGTAACAATTACAAGTGAATTTGGATTCATGAATATTTTCAATTGTAAGATAACTGCGTAAGTCCAACTATACTGCCAGTTACATCCCCTTATGCCTTTACAGTCCCAATCTGCCTACATTCGAGTATAACTATATCATACTGTAGGCAGATTTGGAAACCGACAATAGAATGAAACAGTCCATTTACCAGGACGGGTTCATTTGCACCATAGTGTCAATACAGAACAGCTGACAAGAGATTGTTGTATACTAAATGCCATAATACCATATGTTCTGATATGAATTGTAAAAATCTCACCCATCTGTTTTCATCCCGATGGCAACGTCATAAAGACCCCATGATGATCACTGAATAGTGTCGAATGTAGAGGTGGTCGATCCTTATCGTGTGCCAAGTCTATAAGGATATATATCTTATACAACCTATCAAAAAACATCAAATGCAACCTTTCTTCCGGCTTTCGATATTTGACATAAAACTTATAATTTGAATAACATTTTACATTTGAGTACTCGTGATTGGCGCATTCATATGCGTTACACGTTCTGTTTTTTCAATAAAAAGGTTAGGATATTTTACCTTTCATATCCTCACTCTACTGAAGCGATAAGCAATTTTAATTTTCAGCAACAGACTGTTCATTATGCGAACAATTTCTCCTTTGAATTGAAAACTTCGATTTTTAAAAGCTTTGTAGGCTTTTTTTAAACATAACACGAAGATTTTAAAAAGAAGTTTTAAAACAACTTTTTAAAAGATATATTTTTAATGGTTGAGAACATGTGCTAATCGTTCATAATGAAGTTTGTGAAAATCAATGATTTTTTTACCACCCATTTTATTAAACATTAATATATTGTTCGTTTGTTGCACACGTAACTTTTAAATATAGAAAGGATTGTCTTACAATGAACGTTTCTCTTAGTCATCATTTTAGATATATTCATGTAATATGCAACAAGTTATAAGAAACAGTTGCAGTTTTTGGTATTTCTCTAGTGGTATTTCACTTTGTCGGTTGATAATCATTTTCTATCTCTTTTAGAGAATTGTAATTGTCCAATGCTAGTGGTAAAAAGTTCTTGCTCTTGCTATAGACAACCATGGTAAAATGTTATATCAAAGAAGATGCACAACAAAGACCTTTTAAATGCGATAGAAGAGAAAAATCTTCATTTATTATATTTCGAATGGTGAAATATGCCATTTACCGGTGAAAATAAAACCCGTATTTTCACTGAGTGAAATAATAATGGTATTCTACTCCGTGAAATGATGCAACAATCATATGACGTCGTCTGTGACGTCATGAAACAATTGAATGACGTTATGCAACCGCCGCCCTAGCGAAGCGTTTTAGCTTCTCCATTCGTATAGTTAGGGTCATTTACGGGGTTTTTGGAAACATAATAAATAGAACATTTGACATTTCTCGTCTAATACCATGAATATCTCATCGCGTGAAGTAGAAAATCATATATTTACACTCGTGGCTACGCCACTCGTGAAAATATAAATTTCTACTTCACTCGATGAGATATTCATGGTATTCGACGAGAAATGTCAAATATCCTCTATATCTATGCATATCTACGATCGTTTCAAATAGCAAACTCGAAACATAATTAGCGCTGTATCAAAGATGCATCAGTAAATGAAAAAACTCAATATATCAACTATCATTTCAAAATGCTTGAAAAGAACCCATTAACAGAACTTTCTCGGTAAACGTCTAAATACCATATTTTCAGACCGTCGAATAAAGGCTATGTTCTATCATTTATATTGAATGAGCGTGCAATTACGCAAGAGCACTTAAATTACCCCCGAGTAATCACAAGCAAATGGGAAGGTCGAGGTATAATCAGTTCTTTTTCAATTTCCATAATTGTTGACCAATTACATGTTGGTAACGCTATTTCCCTAATAACAGTTGAACTTTATATCACGCACTACAAACATATCGGATTGGCTGCGTATAAAATGACGCGTTAGGTGTATAGATGTCGACCTTGTCGAAGGATGTTCATTGTTATTTTTCCGGGTACAACTGACAAAAGTACATGTTGCTTATCTTATTTTAAAATCAATTTATATCAATTTAGGACCCATATCCTGTTGCAAATGGCTCTTATCTTAACTTTATGTCAAATAATCATTGAACACTCACAGCGCAAATTCTTTCCCCCACGATTTCCTAGTTAAGATTTTACTTATATGAATACATTGTTCGCGAATGTGTGATTGAAATTTACGTTGTAATTCACTTTATATAATGAAATTAGCTAAACGAAAATAACGATTTAAAGCCATTAAAGATAAATATTTACAAACTTGGTATAACAATAATGTGCATGCTTTACATGTAACAGTTTCTCAAATGAAAAAGCATACATTTTCAACTATGAATGCTGTCAATTAACATAGCTATTTACATGGTATTAAATTTCTCTCAAAAATAGCAAAACAACCACTAAGAATTAATTTTATGTAAAGCAACTGTTGCATGAACGTCCTTCATCTTCATAATATGAAATAAACAACGAATCATTCCTTCTAAAACAACCAGCTGTTTTATATGATTGAAAGAAACAACAAATACACAGGTGAGATCGAAGATCAAAGGAACAAAACTGATATAACGGACTCAATGGCCAGGCCGGGCCTGCTTTCACAAAGCAACCTTAACTAAGGTTAACCTTAACTCCCATACTTTAACATTTGACTAAGGTTAACTTAAGGACTTACGATCACCTTAGGACTTTGTGAAAGGAGGCCCTGGTGATTAACTCGAAATAATTCGTTTTGTTTATCAAAATAAAAAAGATGTTGAATGGCAAGTGAAAAAGAGCAGTAATAAAGACTGAAGGGTCCCACGACCCAACAAACGAAAATCCAAGGTTACAAATAATAGCAAGATGAAGTGTATTGAAAGTCTATCAAGTGTGAAGTTGAAAGAAGAATAGCATTTTACATCCATGGTTCAGTATGTTTTAAATGTTTTATCGGTACGCTGCCTCTTTTGAACGTATTTTGCTCCAGAGGTTGCGTAAACAACTATAGGATAAGAGAGCTGATTTGCAGTCTACGGACGTAAATACGCAGTGTACAGAAGACCGGAGGAGTGGAGTCAAATCTTGAGTCGTACACAAGGTAAGCTGATCTTAATCTTAACATATATTCTGTAAATATGCTTCTATCCATTATCTAAGGCTTTCTCATAAAGTTGCACGTCGAACAGATTATATGACCAATGCATGAATTATTGTTATGATTTAAAACACTTAATTCTGTCATTTGATGAAATAATATTTTATGTAAAAAAACTTGTTTACCTACATCTATTCATATTTCAAGCTCAGTCAATATACTTGGGACAACATTTTCAGTAAGAAGACATAACAAGATTTATTAAAAAATTACGAAAATTGAAATTGTGGAAATCTGAACACTCCTGTCTATATAATCTTATCAAGGTTTATAGCACTGATCTGACGATAAAACCACAGGCGCAAGACTCTGAATATACAATATCATATAAGTATAAGTACATGTAGCTATATAACATAAACAAGGTCTGACAGAGTCGTGTCTGCAATAGGACCAGAAATGCGAACTGGGATCTGTCTACGAGTTTACAGAGGGTAACCTAGTCAGGAAACCATTTCCAGCCTAATGCAGACACGATTCTGTCACTAGTGTCAGACCTTGTTTATGTTACATATGACTACATGTAACAGGTAACGTGGGGATACATATACTTACATTATTTTGTTAATTCAGAGTCTGGCGCCTGTGGATAAAACTGAGTTTATATCAAAACATACGCTGCCTGTAGCTGTGATCAGACCGTGTAAAGAGGAAATCTGTAGACAGATCGTGTATGAATCTCGTTTAAGTAAACACTTGAAATTTCCATTCCTAGAAGAACGGTCGATTTTAATCAGATTGGATATAGCTTGTCTTTCGGTTCACTGATCGATTTTAAACGTATCCGTTTACTAGATGTCATATGATACACTTTTTCAGTTAGCAATCCTTTCGTATCCCTTTTAGAGGACGCAGACACTTTTTAGTTAAAACATCTCGATTACAAGAATTAAACAAGTCATTGACCAGTGCTAGTGGTAACAATTCTTTCACTTGCTTTAGATAAGCATGGTAAAATGTAATATCAAATAAAAGGCTAAAACAAATGCCTTTAATATTCGCAGATGCAACAGAAGAGGAACATCTTGATATATATTCATCAAAGACGCATCAATATGAAAAACATCAATATGACAACGATCGTTTCAAAATGTTTACAAACGTAAACATTAAATGAATTTTCTCGATTAACGTCTAGAGGCAATAATTCACGTCCGTTGAACGGCTATGTTCTATTCAATGAGCGATACATCAACGATCGTGTTTATTATCTATATTAAATGAGCGTGCAATAACGCAAGAGCACTTAAATCACCCACGAGTAATCACCGAAAAGTAGACGGGAAGGTCAAGGCACGGTCAGCTCTTTTGCAATTTTACATAAATGTTAACCAATTACATATTGGTAACGCTATTACTCAAATAACAGTTGAACTTTATATCCCTCAATATAAACATATCGGTTTGGCTGCGTTTACACTGACGCGTCAGTATATAGATACCGACATTATCAAAGGAAGTTAATTTCCTTTTTCCGGGCTTTGGAGAGTAGTAATTGAAAGAAGACTTGTTGCTAACAATCTTATTTTGAAACATTTATTTCGGTTCACTGATTGATTTCAAACGTATATGTAGATACGTTTAGAAACTGTTTTCAGCAGAGCATTATATGACAACTTATATCCACATTAAATACTTTCAGCCCCACCCAAGTAATAACAGGGTTTATCTGTCCCTCCCTTTACCCCCAATCTTTTTAAAAAGAGTGCGTGATAACTTTTACTGTAGCACAAATAAAACTCCCCTCATCCTCAGTATTGTACTCCAGGTGGGTGTGATATTCAAGATCTTTATCACCTGTTTAAAAGCCACATACTGCGTCTTTATCGGCACTCGGTCATCTATACATACGTCGCTGATCATAAATACTGCAGAATTTGATCTTAGGAAACTTAAAGTTAGTGTCTATACATACATCACACTAGTCTTAAGTTAAATATAACAGGCTTTAAAAAGTATTTCTTGATTTTGACAGAATATTTCTTTTGTTCTCAACACTTGTTCACGTTAATGTAGCAAGCCGGCATACTAGTGTAGCGACCCATTTGCAAGCACAGAATATTGGTATAGCGACCCCATTGCCGGCGCCATAAACTGACGTAACGAGCCCATGGCTATCACAGCAAACTTGTATAGCGAACCCATCGCCAGCACAACATAATGTTTTAACGAACCCATCGCCAGCGCAACATAATGTTTTAACGAACCCATTGCCAGAACAGCATAATGTTTTAACGAACCCATTGCCAGAACAGCATAATGTTTTAACGAACCCATTGCCAGAACAACATAATGTTTTAACGAACCCATCGCCAGCGCAACATAATGTTTTAACGAACCCATTGCCAGAACAGCATAATGTTTTAACGAACCCATTGCCAGAACAGCATAATGTTTTAACGAACCCATTGCCAGAACAGCATAATGTTTTAACGAGCCCATCGCCAGCACAACATAATGTTTTAACGAAACCATTGCCAGAACAGCATAATGTTTTAACGAAACCATTGCCAGAACAGCATAATGTTTTAACGAACCCATTGCCAGAACAGCATAATGTTTTAACGAACCCATTGCCAGAACAGCATAATGTTTTAACGAACCCATTGCCAGAACAGCATAATGTTTTAACGAACCCATTGCCAGAACAGCATAATGTTTTAACGAACCCATTGCCAGAACAGCATAATGTTTTAACGAACCCATTGCCAGACCAGGGTTCGGTATTGGTATTGGGAAACAACTGAATACAAAGTATCTAGCTGGCACTGGTATAACGAAACAATTGCCAGTACGGTATTCTAGATTTCGAATTAACACATAAGATACACCAAACAAGTGGTTACATCTGTTTGACAAGGTTTTTGTAGGTGACTAAGCGTGGATCTTCCAATAAAGATGTTTCTCAGGCAATGAAGCGAACTGAAAGTAAACAACTTTTAAACATGATTACACAGTGCTTTAAAAAGTAGCTTATTTGGTTTAACTACCATATCTTCGCTTTACAACAAATTGCGAATTCTGAAAAGTCGCTTTTAATAAATACCTTTGTGAGTTTAGAATGTGATCCTAATCTAATGTGTTTGTTGAACTCGATGAAAACGAAATCTTATTTTTACTTATGTATGTTCATGTTTTGATAGACACGGATCACAGATTACACTGTGTAATTGAAGCTTTTGAAAATAAACTTATAAAAAGGTAATTGGAAAAGGACATAACTACAAAGAGTTATTCACGTAAATTTAGACGTTCAAAATTGCAAAATTTGTGTATAAATGCAGTTAACAATAAACAAGACACATTCTTTCAATGGAACGGTATATGAAGTGGTCCATGTGCGTACAAAATGTAAATGAATGTGGAATTACTCTTCAAAATCTAATTAACCTGTTACATTTCTAACAAGAACACGAATCAATAAAAAAAATTGTTGGGCACAGTTTGAACTTCTGAAACTTCTACTTTGTTGTTTGGAAAAAAAATTGGCCTAATAAAAGGGACAGCAAAAGTATGACATAGTATTTCAGAGAATCAGATCCGGATTGGTCTTTGATGGATGGGGAAGACTCAACAATGCTAAGCCCTTTTCCCACGGGAGTATAAAACTATTGTTTTGTTCAGCAAACAAACTGCAAATCTCCTTCTGCATGCAACAAGATTCTTAAATCACACGATACCGTTGATTCTATTGAAATGGTATGACGCGATATACAACTGACACCTGATAACGGTATGTACTATCATCAAAACGTTAGTACACTTATATTCATTTATCTTTTCAATAACTTAATGTATTCGATTATTTTGATTGCAGTATTGATTAAGCTGGTGTTTCCTTTCTGTATGTTTCCGATTGACATGTTCGTTGCTTTTAATGTCGTTTGAATGAGAAAGCACGATATACTGACCAATACTGTAAATCCTTATAAAATCGCCTAGAGAATTTCAAACAGCGACTTGACCCCGCGATTATTTACAATGCACAATGTCTAAATATAGGTTGTTAGTAACAGGGATTTGACCTCATTATGTAATAAATTTGAAAAAAAATACTCACAGCATTTCTAAAAGTTCACCCCTCGGTCATTCAAGGAAGGCGTTTATTCAAGGAAGTACTATATCTCACTGATATAACAAGCGATCCGCACTCCGTTATACTAAGGTATTTAGGAAATAGGTACGTTTTCAGATTACAAAGTTCTAAAAGACCGGAAGTGTCGAATGCAATGTTGCAATCGTTGCAAGTGACACAGAGTATGTTCCATAAATTTGATCAGAGGTAAGTTCAAGTCACCATTCTAAAATTTCATTTATAATTCAAAATTGTCACAATTCGGATATTTTATTGTTTTCAATCGAAATTATGCGACCTATATCTATGTTCATAAGTTATATGACTTACTTAACCCTATCAGGCCTCGATGTCTGCTGTAAATAAGATTCCAAAATAACGTTTCAGTCATCGGCGTGCGCCATTGTCAGGTTTTCGATCTTAGAGCACTACTTTACCTGTTTATTATCAGTATTGACGACTGATTAGCACTAAAATCTTATTTTTAGAAACAAGCACTGCTTCTCAATAAAATAACATGCTTTACGAAAATTTGCAAATTTGACGTCATCAACCTTTTTTGAAAATTTCGTGACAAAAGGTTTTAAATACGTCAGTGTCAAATGTTTCTTGGAGTGCTTTCCCACAGCATCTATTAACCGTGAATGCGTTGCTCTAGTTACCTTGAGCACTTGTATTTTTTCATTGTTGAATCATTTTTCACAATATTTAAATTCTCGCATGGATAACATTCAAAAAGACTTTTAGTAGTTAAATCAACATTAAATCCACGTGCGCCATTGCGTCTTTTAATATCTTGATACGGAACTGAGATACGCTTTGAGTCATGATTTAGATAGGCAACACTTTCCCCTTTACACTACAATGTACATGTGTTTGTAAAATCTGAATATGCTTTGTATATTACATACTTGAATTCCGCACAACCAGTATGTATTTCAATACTGTTGTACTCTGAGCCAAGAGGCCTCCAATACTGAAATAAAGACTTTGACTTTGACTTTTCCCTTTAAGTGCATTTTGAAATTCGCCAACTTTAAAGCTCGCCTTACAAATAATGTCCGGTAATTTCAATGTTGCTATATAAAGACTCGTGACAACATGCTTCATTGAGTCATTTGGGACATCTTTGTTCTTTGTTCTATTCTGATTATCCCTCGATTTCAACTCGTGTATGCCTTCCGATATCTCAGTCCCTTAGGGGCGCACATTTATTTGTCTATTACCCAATGAAATACCTGAAACAATCAGCGTAGAAACTTAATATCCAATATATCGGTTTTGGAATTAACAATTTCCTTGTAAAATTGCAGAAAAACATAACAAAAAGCTCCCCTGAGTGTGAACTTGCAAAGTCAAATGGCACAGACATGTTAAAAGTACGAAATCAGTCATTTAATTATCTCTCTTTACAAAACGACGTCCAGTTGAGCATTGATTACTATTCTTATTGTTGTTATTTAGTCAAGAGAACATTGAAAAACTAAAATCTGAAAAGTACCAATATACTGTAATACGTATTGCAATACGCTTTTTATATTGCGATATGGAAATGACGACCGATACCCATCCTTACGTAACAATAAGGTAACCTTTTTATTCTACTAAATGTTCTCAATGGTGTATCGGCCGTACTTGGATGTTCACCTTCTGGTCATATAAGTATGTCCACACAAGGACTGATCCATTACCCCACCAAGCTAACGTTGTCAATATGTTTGTAGGACCGAGAGCCGTATTGGAAGACATTGGATACGTAACAGACCGCCAGTAACATACAGGTTGTATACTCAGTTTAATTGAACTTACATATGAACTCATGCCATTACAATATTACTTGCTCATATGCTAATTGAGCTCTCCCTTCAACAACCTTGCGATATTAACATTGAAAAGAATAAATATCTCTCAGTTCTTCGGCAGAAAATGACAATGCTTTTCTTTCATTTTTGAAGTAGAAAGTTATATGTCATCATGTCATAGGTGAGTTCGATTGTTTTACAGTCTGGTTTGGAGGCTAGAGGAACGTCATCAATGTCAAAGACTCTCGGGAAGACGTATTCTTGTTTTCCGTTGATGTCAAGGTCTTCAGTCCACAGCATGAAACTGAAAAAATTGCCTTAAACCTAACAAAAAAATCTAGTCCGGAAAATTGCGTGTGTCAAATTTTTATTTCTGTTTAGTATATATTTCATTTGAAGGTAAATGGTGAAAAGATGGCCATGTTTTTTAAATTTTGTTTTCATCTACATAATTTTCATGCTATCTTTTGAAAACAAAACCCGTTCATATCGCACCGCTTAAAACACACGGAAACGAATGATCACCTTAAACTTTTAACAGTAAATGCATGTTAAATATACCTTGTTTTTAAAAACATCACCTAAAAATATAGTTTTGTAGCCACGTTTGAAGGTGCATGTCATTAAACCTTTAGTTCTGGACAGCAATGTACATTTCTGATAGTTGATCCAAAACGTTTCCGAAACCAATTGCGAAAACATATACTCTGAACAATGTAAGCAACATTTTTCGGTCCATTTCTTTCACACATGATATTTATAATAACATAAAAATGTGAATATAAGTTTAATAAGGCTACATCTTGGCGTCTTAACCAGTAGGGGACTGCAGCCATGGCGAAAGTCTGGAACCCGAAGGTTGAGTCTGCCATTGAGAAAGGAAACATTCACACCTCCTTCACACCGTGGGATGAAAGAGCAGAGTACACCCGTGTTGTTTTGAACCGAGAGAGAGAGAATTATATACAAGATGAGGTCTGCTTACCCCGAATGCAGGTAATGTATAAAAGTCTTATTGTAAATGAGCAATTGGACACGTAGAAGGTAGTAACCGACTCCGAAAAAAAACTCTTGGAGGTGGGAAAATTCGAATACCAAGCCGATTTCACGTGCTATGTGGATAATCTTTTTATTTAAAAAAAGCTGAGACACTGGTTTTGTTAAAATTTATATTAAGATCTCATTATCCCCTTTTTGATAGACCAGAAGGTGAGAACTATCAAAGAAACCCATGGATGAGGGAATGCTTGGGGAAATGCCACGATGGTTTACTCTGTGAGCATCGTCACTACCCATAAATAACACAATGATATCTCCACTGGTATATATTTTAATTTATATTTGATGAATCTTTGCTCTGAAATAAGCCTGAACGGTTTTTTTTACAGACCTCTGCCATCTTTACAGATGCCCCTTGCGGTGTGGAATACAGGGTTCATGTGAGTAGTACGAAAATATGCCATGGCTTCATATTTCAAACAATATTCAGATATCTAAAAATATATGTGTAGGATATGGTCCGATGAAGTCTTGGAGTACTTAGAGTAGAGACAGATTTGTCAAACTAAGTCACTTGTAACTATTGGAGGTCGCTACCAACTGCCGTATTTATGTTATCTAAGTGGCCAAAAACTTCACATTCATTCAAAAACCTTCTTTTTTTGTTTTCAAGTAAAACATTGATGTGTTCAATTTACTTATTCGATGTTTTTACCACAAAATATTGGCAACCCTTTAATAAAGTATTGGAGGTTCGAAATTAATTGATAACTATTGCGAGGGTTTCACCACTTTATTATGTCTATTGGAGACAATGTAGGGGCAAGATGGAAATAATGTTTAGGCCTACACAAATTAGTTTTAAAATCTAAGAGTTTAATGTTGTCTAAATAGAAGATTTTATGCACTTAACTGATTGTCAATTGAGCGTCAATTGTTCTCAACGTTGACAGTATGTACGCCGAAATATCGAATCTCTTTGAAATAAAGTGGTTTTAAAGCCATGTTATTTGATTTCTCACCATATCAACTTCAAACCTGCCTTTTAAAGAAGTTTGAAGATATACAATTAACATATTTTATATACATGCTTCAGTTACGCTCTTACGATGCTCAGAACCTGTCTCTGATGACGTTTTACTGGAAAGAAAATAACACATTAGAAATTCCCTGCGGTGAGTAAAGTGTTAAGTCACCAGGGCATTCATCATTTTCCAAAGAAATGTAAAGCGTCGTGCGTCACAAAATTGTGTTATGATTTAAACAGTATTTTATTTTCATAAAACATGTGATACACAACATTCTGAATATATATACAAAAAGGAAAAAGGATTAGCAAACAGGCAGCAAATGCCTATATAAAAGCTTCTCCTGAGACAAACATAAAACGATTAAGGTATCATGTATTATTCTTATTATTCTTACTTAACTCATATTCATTTTAAGCTTTGTCTATCTTTGCATTTGGTACAGATTTTAGAAAAGAGCTATAAAAATCGGTTCGTATCATTTATGAAATGATATACAGATTCGTTAACACTCTGTGACAAAGATTTGTCGCCGCTTAAGATAAATTTTAATGTTATGTCGTTTTTAAAAAAAAGTATTTATTTGATCGGAATCTATCATAAAGTGGGAATTTAAAGAAGTAATGAAAATTTGCCAACCCGACATTGTTCTTTGAACCTCAAGAACCAATGATGATTTTGTTCAAACTTGACAGACTTCATTGCCTTGTGGAACATAGTAACATATTGAGATTTAGGTCAACATACAGATTTTACGTTAAGGTTAGTGCATTGAAAAAAATATTGGGTGTTCTTGTTCAAATTTGATGTAAACCATGTTAAATAATCCAACTCTCGATCGGGCGGCAAGTTTAAAATAATAAAATAAAATGATGCCGAAAGACGGATGTTGTGTGTTCTAAAATCAATAGTTTGAAGTTTTAGAATATAAATTTGTTTTTTAAAAATATGTTTAAATTTCGTATTTTTAGTTTTTTACGTCCAACCATTTCGTAAGATATATTTTTCTAAGGATTTCAAACAGTCAAAAGTAAAAAATGTCAAAGATTTACCACACTGCCTCTTTGGCATGTAATACTTTCTCTCATTTTGCTACAGTAAATGTTTTTCGTGTCATAAGCTCATTTGTTGAGGTCGTACTAAAGCAATGCTTTAAATGATTGGTTCATGACAGCATCTGACGTCACAACCGTCCAACCACAGTCTTCTACAGAGTTGGATCTTCTGGCCATTGTTGGTGTTTCCATGGTTACAACGCTGCTTCTTCTGACTGTCCTTTTTTGTCTGTGGCATAGAAGAGCAGGTAATTTTTAATTACAAGTAGTTTAATGATCTATGGATTCTATACTTTCATATATGGGTATTTTCTTAAATCTTACATATTCTACGTTGAGTAAGACTTTAGTTAAAGCAATGTTAAAAATCGTGTAATGGACTTAATAATATAAACTTTTCATCTGAACAGACTTACTAACAAAATGATCGAAGGTTGAAATGGGACAGCGTTCTGTTCATGACAAGAATAATGATTGAGAGTAAGCAAATTTGTTTAATGTCCATCACAAAACAAATTCGTATACTGCAATCAAGAATTTCCTGATTCGTTCTCAACACTCGCACTTCAGGAATAAAGTCAACCTGTGAAAGATACTGCCTACACGGACGAGTTAAACAGGAAAACCTTGTGCTAAATAACTGTGACAACTGTAAGTACTCCCCAAGTTTTGATTAAAAAATATATCCGCCCACTCACCCTATTCTAGAGGCAGAAATATGCTTTCGTGGTTAGTCTGGATACGTGGCACTGATACCGCATGTCTCCTTTAACCTTAAACATCTTTATCGACTTGCATAATCAACCAACTATTCAAATATACCTGACAAAACGGTTTTGAGATTGAATTGAAGAAAGGCCTTGTGCATTAAGCGGAATCTAGACATGTACAAGGAAGTCATCTTTCTGGCTACTTTTTCTGAGGAATGAATAATCCAATACACGAATGTCACGTATATACGGTTTTCGATGATAAAAAAGCATGACTGGTAACTATTTCACAAATTGTTGCTACAGTGAACCGAGTTTTTAAAGAGGAGGCGTAACGCATAATTGTGATTATTACAAATTATTATCTGTAGTCGCTTCACTTGTAAGAATCAATAGAGCCAAAAAATGAGAAAATATACGCTTTAATTCGACTACTAGGAGACCTTTTATACCCCTGTTTTGGCTAACCGCCTAATGAGCCTGGCGAACGCTTGGACAAAATCACCGAAGCATGACTCGAAGCCACGCCCAGTGTGTGACGTGCTAGTTGTCAGCTGAAAGTCCAGCCCTTTGATTTTCTCTGTATCTTTAAGCTAATTCAACAGCAAAATAGAGGCAATAGCATGACCGAAAGAATTCCAAAATACGATATGTAACTGCTTCATGATATCAACTTTACCTCTTAGTCGTCAAATCCATTTTGATTAGACTGTGACAATCCTTGGACGCGGTTTTCGTGGGTGAGTTTATATAAAAAAGGTTAAGAACTTGGTCGGTGAGAGATCCATTACTATGGGATATCACGTAGTGTTACAACATTTATTATCGATATGAAGTTCTAAATTGTCTCGAAAAAAATGAAGGTTTTTGTAATAAACGGGAGAGAATGTAAACACCTGTTTAATGTTTACTGTAGAAAAAATCATTTTGTTTCACTTCACTTTATGACAACTTAGTACTTAGTGGATGATTCGTTTGTATTTAACTAACGTATATTATATTGTTAGCTAGTATAACATCTCACACCATGTCGCAGTATCTCTGTCTTCGAATTTAACAATCAATGACATGAAAACATACCTGGCGCAAGCGTTAGAAATATCCTATGTAATCCTAAAGAATGTTGGTACCCGTTATTCACGATGTACTTGTTAAAATGTGTGTCATCGTCCTTAGAAGTACATGAGTACATCTCCTTCTCTTAATTTATTGGTTGAATATATATTCTACAAGTTCATTGGTTCAAAATGACTGGACGCCGTGACAATAAACTAAGTAGCAGTCGAATGCCAAGATTACGCCATTATGACAGGACATATATTCCGCTTGGTGGATCCAAGGCGTTAAAATTCAAAAGGTATAATTAGATACAATTAAATCAAGAACTGAAATTGAATGCGATAGGATTATATAACGGCCACCTGTGTGTCATAAAAAATAAGACTATTTGAATCAGTCTGATTGTTGTGACAACATTTGGCAGACGTCGTAATTCATGTACACATGCTATGGGATAGTGCGCATAGCATCATAATAAAACACTGTCTTTCGCTTGGAACAATACAAATAATTAAAGATATATTTAACATCAATTCATCGGAGGTTTGAGTTGCTTGGATGACTTTAGATATGTTTAAACAGTTGTTTAGAATGTGAGATTTCCTGTTGTTTTTTCATTAAGGAGGTTATACTTCTGCCAACTAGCACGTCACGCGGCAGGACACGCGGCTTGACACGCCTCAGTGACCACGGGCCTGTTCAGTTCTTTTCACTGGTGCTAATTAGCTGGTGATTGGAAAAAGCCGTATTAAAGTTGTTTATAGGTCGATTTCGAAAATTTAAACTCAAGTTACTGGCAAATTAGAATACGTATTTTATGAATCACGAAAGTTGCCATGGGTCATTTCAGTCGATCTTTAAGAAACGTTTACTTTAAATATCAAAATTGGATATATCAATAAACTAAACGGAAATTATTTTAGTTGACATATCAATATGTCCACATTTGCTGATCAATGAACTACTTGGGAAACGATATCCTTATATCTTCTTTAATCATATCATAATTATCACCTCATAAGAAGTAAAATTTCCGATGTTCCCGATCTTCCTTCAACCACAATGTTCATCAAAATTTCATAATATTAAAACTGTCTGCTTAGCCTTAAAGGCACTAGTGCACGCTTTTACGGTTTAAATTGGCTATTTTAAGGTTTTAGAGGACTTATGCAATCACTAAAGCTATCTATCGATGCAATGAAATACTTAAAATTCTTTACAATTGACCTGCAATCAACAATGAAAAAATTTAGACAGCTGCTGTCGGCTTGGACATATAACAAATCTAAGGCTAGCTGTGCACAAAACGGATAAATTATAGACAGTTGACAGCGGCTGGACTATTATTATGTGCAGCTGTTGAATTTACCTAAACTCTGAACTGAGAACAAATAATGAATTATGTTTTATGAAAGCAATGTCGTAAATAAACCAATTTAATAACACAGCATTAGCATTGCTATTAGATTGACCAAAGCGACTGCCGTTTCCGATTTTTTGGTTGTAAGCAAAATCTTAATATTTCCGTTATCGTAGTTCATGTGGATTTATTGTAACGTAACATTAAATACTTCCGGTCTTTAAAAATCAACTTTACTACCTGAATACGTAAATATTCGTTAAATAACTTACGAGGTAGATTACTTGAGTGAGGATCTTGAATAATATCGAGAGATATGCAATATCTGTGCATTCGTTGTGTTAAAGAAATATTGGTGTGCACTAGTGCGTTTAAGTAATAATCTCAAACATTCCCAAATGTTAAAATTACTTCTTTCAGATATATTTCCTATCTACTATACTGAAAACAGTGCTCACGGTGAAGCGATCCATGCCCTCATACGTCTTCTCCGAGGCCGAGATATCAACATACACACATACGACGAGCAGAGACACCGCATACGTGCTGATATTCACAAGTGGGTAGAGACATGTCTTGATCGCTGTACTGGCGTATTGGTGTTCCACTCCGAAACACTAGACAGACTGCTAATAGAAGATATTTTACAAGAAAACCATAACCTATATGGACGAGTTTGCCAGTACAGTTTACGTCATTTATACAGGAACAGTGAGCCTACTAAAACTACGGTGCATGTGACATTTGACGTTTTTGAAGAAACGTTGACCACAGATGTGACCAGTTTAGTAATCAAAGACGAACTTGGCATCCGTCTTGTAAACGTTGACCTTCTTTTGAAAAAGTTGTCAAGGTCACCTCACAAACTCCTCGCAGAGGCTGAAATATCGGAGCTGAAAGAGAGATTGTGTAGACTGTATGAAGTATCATCAGTTGAAGAAAAGGACAACCATGACAGTACACTCATTCTTAACGAAACAGATTCCTTGCTTGATGTCGACGAGGAAACGGTTGATGAAACCTTCTTGCAGGGACGATCTGTTTAATGACTTTCAAAGATTTTGAAACTGTTTACAGGAAAAAAATATAGATTCCGAACTTACTAGACGCAACATTCTTACTGGGACCATTTTAGTAAAACACTCCCATTCGCATTAGCTATATATGTTGTCAGCGAAAACCATGGGATATAGGCCTACATTTCTATTAATCTCAAATCTGAGAGGAGGTGGACTGTTGTTATTGAAACATCATGGTTTCATGTTGGATAATGCTTTGTTAACAATAACCAGTTTGTATCAAGTTAAATTTAGAATGAAACTATAAAGAGGTGGAACAACATTTTAACTAACAATGAACTATGGCAATGTATAAAAATAACATAATTAGTTTTGTCAGTATTATAACAATATCGAGTTATATAAGCTCATGCTTTACACATTGTATTGTATGTATTTCGTAATATTTTGTAATACGACACAAGTAAGAATAAATCTCATGCAGTGAAAGTCTTTGTTTACTGTCCTGATTTAGTATCTGCAAGATACCACACAATGAGTCAGAAGAAAATAATATAAATGCAGACACCCATGCTACTATAAATCTAATTATCATATGTTGGTGCAGAGAAGCATGTAATACGACACAAGTAAGAATAAATCTCATGCAGTGAAGGTCTTTGTTTACTGTCCTGATTTAGTATCTGCACGATACCACACAATGAGTCAGAAGAAAATAATATAAATGCAGGCACCCATGCTACTATAAACCTAATTATCATATGTTGGTGCAGAGAAGCATGTTTTAAAGTGTACCTGATGTATGCTTTGACTAGGCAACTAGGGATTAAGATTACAAAATATTTTGGAACACTCCAAAAAGTTTTCCTTGACACTTTTTAGAAATAATAAAGAAATAAGAAAACCCAAATACTTGCAAACTTAAGGCCTGTGCAAAATTTTAGCGTAGATATATTTGCTACTTCGTTCAGTAAAATTTGGTAGCAATGGCTTTATCCAGAAATGTGATTAATATGGAGGGAGGCATTTCTTCACTAATGGAAAAGGGGGAAGTCGTCGAGGGTTCTCAGTCAGTCTCTGTAACCATTTTTAAAAAAGGAAGAGGTCTATCGGTTCTATTTCCAGGCATCATAACCTTACCTTAGCCTCATTTTGGTATCAACACTGGGTGTAATGATTACCGGGCGGGAAGAATTGTTTGTGAGTATGAAATTACAACTACAGTGTCATTTCCGATACTTATCTATGTGAAAATGTGTTGACATTTGAAGGAGTGTAAAGCTTGTTGGACAAAGAAATACCAATGCTGTTGGGGCAATTCAAGAGCAGGTAATTTCCAAGTATACACCTGAAAGAAAGTACTGAAACACCAAGTTCCTATGTTCTGCAGCCCGTCTTATCACATGTTCTTATCCAAGTAATATTCAGGGCTCTTCATGCAAAAGCATTACAAAACGTACGGTATTAAGCAAAAGGCCTCATAGACAGCTCAGCGTCTTGTTCAATGAAGGAGTGAGATTTGCGCCAACGATTTGTGCTCATTGGCATTACACCAAATACTACCTGTTTCTTGTTTTTGTTTCTCCAGTAGCCAATCAAAGTCACTAAATGTTGATATCCACCTTAACTTATAGCACATTGCTGTTACGCCAAAACTGTTTTCAAATATGAGCTGTTGCTTTTGTCCAAGGCCTACGTCAATGACTCTTCTTACAATGACAAATTTGGTAGTTACCGATCAGTTTGTTGGTCTTTACACCTACAGACGTTGTTCAACCTGAAACAAACACTTTGATATAGATTAGATCTTTGTTAATCGAATGTCAATATTAATTTATCATGACAGTCATGATAAACTAACGATACAAAACTTTATGATTATTTTGTTCAGAAAATGTATACTTGACATTGAAATGATTTCCCTATTTCAGTAGTAATGGTGTCATGGAAATGGTTTCGTTTTGGCGATCCGTTTCTGAAAAGTGTAGAAGCAGTTAGCAGAAGCAGAATATTATAAAAGATTTGTTCAATGCAATGTGAAAAATGGCAAGATTATCACAAGAAGAAAGAGAGAGATTCATCGGAATGGTACACAGCTTTTGTTTGTGTAAAGAAATAACGTCAACGTGCTGCCGTGGTCTGCCAGGTCTTCTGACCTAGCACTACTGATATGCGTATTTGTTTTAATCGTCAGAGAAGTACAGCCAATCAACCCCGCCATGACAAATACATCATTAACAAATATGTACGATAAGGTACAACCCCATGCAGACTAAATTGTGCATATATAAAACACGCTTGTTGAATGGTAGCCTTTTGAATCCTTGCAAATGTGCATGTCCTACGGCATACAGTTATTTTTAAATAAATAAATAGATAAGATGACCAGCAAAACAATAACACACTATGGATTACGGTGCAAGTCAACTTAATTTCGTCCTGAAAGGACCATAACGGAATACATGGGATAGCAAAACCGTTACCACGGAAACCCGTGTTTAACGTTTTAGTTCACAATTCAAATAAGTTGTTAAATCAAGGGTAACCCATGAAGGAATAACCTTACCTTGCCGAACACCTTATTGTATAGAATAGCATTTGATCATAAACCACAATATTTAACAGATGCAGAACTGGGAGTAACTTTAGCATTGGAGGTCCACATTATACCTTTTATATCCATTTAACATTAATTTTGAAAAAGTGTTAATTGTGCCATATGCATCAAAGGCCTACCCGATGCCCACAAAGGCCGATATACCTGTGAATCTCTGTGTATGTTAAGAGATTCGTTTACAGTAAAGACTAAATTGATTAAAGATGCTTGAAAAACGTTTTGCCCCTATAACGGACGTTGAGCAAATGGCCGCTCTAGAGGTGAAATGTAAATCTTCACCTCTATAGAGCGTACCCGCACAGAACAGATGGCCGCAAATACACTTGAAGTGGACTGTATACTAAAAGCTCATTATTGATTATAACTATTGATAATGACATTTCGAGTTCTTGGAACGCATGCCTTCTTACATATATACTAAATAGATTAAAATCACACCATATGCAATAGCCTACATATAGATTACATCATAACCATTCTCGATCATGCAATGCTATTACATAACGAACATTTAACGATTATACCTGAAAGCTTGCATTGCATTCTATTAGAGTTTATAAAGTACTACGAAGATAATTTTGTTATTTTTCATGACAACTGTGAAGGATAAGACTTATGATTTCTTATTTCATGTTAGGTCTACATTCATCATGAAACCCAATTACGCACTAAACAATTAAGATCAATACTTTTGTATACAGATGAACTACAAACAATCCAATATGACATCTTTTCCAAAACTATTATTTCGTTAATTGTCCATTTGGTTAGAGACATTTCGATTTATAGATGAAAATCTATTATCATGTGATTTATTTAATTACTGTTTTGATAAAGAGCTCTGCTGGTTTAATATATCACATATGCAAACAATTGAAAATAGGTTCAAAACTGAGTAACTTTGCATTAAAACGCATTTTCCCACAGAACCCCTGACAAAATTATTCATAAATTGCATTCAATTTAGTAGAACACAATGAGATAGATCAGATGTTTCACCTCCATTCATCTGTCTCACGCTTTACATGCAAATCAATATTATCATTTTTACACAACAATCATCAGAAAAGAAATTTTAGTGATGAAGTGTGAGCTTTTCCTGTGATCAAATCTAGTATGAATTACTGTAGAAATTCTTCCCGGTTATCACTATTAATTTCTCCGGGTTATTCGGTTGGAGCGCACTTCCGGTAACCGGAAACGATCGAAAGTGCGGTTTTCAGCAGCTTTTTGCTTTTCATATTTTCTAATCCAAATGTCTTCTTTGTTCAGATTTATTAAAATACAAGAGTAATTCGAAGGTAATCAATCGGTAAGTACACTTTCGTTTAATGAATTGTCCAAACAAGATTACGCAATCGTTGTTAAACTAGAGTGTGAGTTGCAGGGATTATGATAAGCCTTGGCCTAGTTAGTGATTAGTTCAACTTATGACACGACATAGGTCTACATTTGCTTATTTTATTTCTTTTTAATTAATTGGACTCTTTATTTGTGTGCATTTTTACCCCGTTTTTAAATTATTTCGACCTTATTAAAATCAAATCCGTTCGTAATAGCTAATGGTTTTTGAGTCTCGTAACAACTGAAAATGGCCATATAACGTGTTTTTGCAAGAGAGCTGAAAATGAACTTGTTTACACCAACATTTTGTGTCAATATTTCATTGTTCTGAATAACTCTAGGAAAGACTACAGAATACCGGATACCTTCCGCCATCTTTGTAAGCACGCGAGTTGATTTTGGAATTGCGCAAATTATGTGCGCAATCTAGGCCTACTTCCCTAGCAACGGTCTTACTTAGCCCTAAGATATTTGTAGACGATCTTTTTAACCCTTGGTTCCCTGTCGACGATCTTTTAGGGTTAGGGTTAGCGTATATTTGGTAGTTAACATCTAAGGATTATGATTTGTAGCTACTAGCTTACCTTACATAACGAAATCATCCGCACTGTCGTTAGCGTCAGTGAGTTGCATGACATTGAGGGGGTGTCTCACATAAGGTTTCACGATTTCAATGTCTCTGTCATGTGGATTGTATATCCTTACAATAAGCTCCAAGAAAGCTATAAACTTGTCCTCGCAATCACTCAAGTATTTTCTCCTCACACAAAATTCCTCAAAATATGATGAGTACAAGATTTTTGTTGTACCCGACCTAGGTAGAGATCGCTTCAAAGCACCCCAGGAAGATTCAATAGTGTTAGTGTGAGCACCAGTCTCGGGATCCTTGAAATTTATAGAATGGTTGACTTTCAAATGGTCAAAATCTTCTCTACTGAGGCAGTCATATGCTTTCCAACAATCACTGATAATTACCTTTCGCTTTAAAAAATGTTGGTTAGTTTTGCTAACCGGAAGTCGACCTAAAGAATCCGAATTTATTGTCTATTTTTTATTTTGACGTTTCCTTTATTTTTCGAATTTTATTGCTCGTGCTTCCCTATAATAGGAAAAGCACGCGACACTAAACAATATGGCTGGTAGGTGTCCGGTATTCTGTAGGTGTACCAAATAATATTTACCAGCACAACATTTCCCACAGATTTTCCTTCCCAGTTTCCTATAAGTCCTTTGTTTCTTAAAAATCGAAAAAGTTCTGCTTTATCTTCGGACAATTTAAAACGTCCCACAGTCGCATATCTCGAACGCTGATAAATACTAGAACTACGATTTCATAGTGGACTTCAAATATGGCTGTTACTAGGGTATGACGTAAGCGAATATTGACCAATCACAGAGGACTTACCTGCCAGAATTTTCCCACGCTCATTCATTCTTATTCCCAGAATTCCGCAGCTTCGCTTTTTTCAAAGACATATATTATATTTATTTGCAATAACTTACCTTTCGCTTTAAAAAATGTTGGTTAGTTTTACTAACCGGAAGTCGACCTAAAGAATCCGAATTTATTGTCTATTTTTTATTTTGACGTTTCCTTTATTTTTCGAATTTTATTGCTCGTGCTTCCCTATAATAGGAAAAGCACGCGACACTAAACAATATGGCTGGTAGGTATCCGGTATTCTGTAGGTGTACCTAACTCTAAAAATAAATGCAATACATTTTTTTTACGTATAGGTAGGTATTTTAGATAATGACATGTAAAGTGTTGAAAAACATTCTGTGAACTCCTATTATTATTCCTAAAATCCCTTATAACCAACCCTTATGCTAGAAAAACTAACCCTAAAATATCTTCAACAGAGATAGGCTACAAGTGTCCAAGGGCTTAAGAAGATATTCTAATGGGAATCTATAGGCTAAAGATATAGTAAACAGTGAATATATTCTATGTGCGCCCAAAAAAATGCAATGTAGCAGCTGTTAATTCACCATAAACTATTGAAATCCACATTAACGACAATATATACCCTTTCCTACTGAAATATTCAGCAAAACATGAGAGGATGCTGACCTTCAGGAGGCTCTTTTTTTTATTTTCATAAGTACCTTTGGCTCAAAACTTTTTGCTGATTTCCAAAACACTAACTAAGCAACCAATGCATGGAAGTGTAGCAAGAAAAATCCCCATTGAATTCTATGTCCACGGTTAAATCTCATTTGATACAAATCAATGTTTGATGTTTGCAAAAGTATTTGATAATACATGAATAACGGGATACTTATTCTCTTTTCAGAGAAATGGCCTACAATAGGTTTCCTGGAGCTGCTCCTGGCTCCAATCTGCGGATGCCAGGGGTCAATTTCCAAGTAAACAACCCTTTCTATCAAGTGCAGCCGACATTTCCTATAGTACGTGGTGTTCCACCAGTACCCCAAATGGTACCACCAGTTCATCGAAATGTCCAGCCAAATATTCCATCCAGCATGTCATTATCCTTACAACCTAGTTTGCAATTAAGCCAGTCTGGTCCCCGTCTTCAGAATGATATGGGCTATTGGGGAAGCCAGCAGAGACTGTCAACACCTAGACCATTTGCTGACAGGATGACGCAGGAGATAAGAAGTGGTAATTTTAAAATTTTTTTAGCAAGACTATGTTTTTCAGTTTTTATGTACATATTAAATGTAAGGTTAAAGTGTCTTTTGGAGATCATTTCCAAGAACAGTTTCCAAAAATATCGAGAGCTTTGGCTCAGAAGAATGATCGCAAAGTCAAAAAAGAAAACCAGATTGATCAAATGTGCGAGTGAGTGTTTTCCAAATGCTAGCCTTTATACATATCTCGCAAGATTTCCAGAAATTTATTATCTAGAAACATCTGGTAGACAAGTAATACATGGAAAGGAAAGAACTTTCCAGAAGAGAACTTTCTAAGAAAAGCTGACCTACATATTCCAAACATGCAAGTTTGTGACCTATTAAACAGTACAACATTTTTATTCAAATTTACACATTTAAACATTCAAACAACATTCTCTCAACAAGAAAGTTATCTAATGACCTGTGGGATCAAACATCTGACCAATTATGAAGCATGTTACTCACCAACTCATCAGCTTCTGCTCTGAACATATTATATTGGTGCATCAATACACCTCCTCATTATTGTTAGAGCAAACTCACTCCGTGTCAGCTTAGTCAATCAGCGGTATCTTCAACGTTGTTAGAAAATTAACTGTTAAGTAAACAGATGTTGTGTTTAAATACCCGACATGGTCACAGAATGTCAGTTCACTTGCGTTTCTTGTCACAAGATGGCGGGTAAACGTAAAGCTATCACTTTTGATACTAAACTTCGTATCATAGAGGCCGTTGATTTGGGTGTAAAATCTAAGAAAAACATCGCTTTGGACTTTGATATTCCAAAATCTACTTTGAGTGGCATCATTAAGAATCGCGAAGCTATTCTGGCTCAATCTGTGTCGTCTGATTTTGGCCCCGCCCGCAAAAAGTTAAGAGCTGCCAATCACCAAGATGTAGAAGATGCTCTCTACAAATGGTTTCAAGGGGCAAGAAGTGAGAACATTCCGTTAAATGGCCCAATGTTGCAGACAAAGGCAAACGAATTAGCATCGAAATTAGGTCATTCAGATTTTGATTGCCAGAGTGCATGGATTGACAGATTCAAGCAGAGGCGTGGCATTGTATGCAAATCAGCTCATGGTGAAAGCGCTTCTGTTGACACTGACCTTGTTGATGATTGGCTCAATAATCGTTTGTCTGGCTATCTTGAAGATTATAAACCGGAGAACATATTCAATGCAGACGAAACTGGACTTTTCTACAAAATGAAACCTAACAGAACACTTCACTTTAAATCAGAGAAATGTAGTGGTGGTAAAAATTCAAAAGACAGAATAACACTGTTGGTCGCAGCAAACATGACTGGGAGTGAAAAACTGAAACTGTTAGTCATAGGGAAATCAGCAAAACCAAGATGTTTCAAAAATGTGCGCAGTCTGCCAGTGACATACAGATCAAATAAGAAAGCGTGGATGACTAGTGAATTATTCAGAGAATGGCTTATAAATCTGGATAAGAGTATGGCAAGACAAAAACGCAAAATCTTGTTGTTTGTTGAGACCGAAACCAACGTTTGCTGAAGCCAATGCGGCAATACAAACACTTCGTGATCTGCTCGTGTGCGAGACGATGGGGTCGGACACTGCTGTGTTTGATTCCCTCGCAGATGTATGTCAAGCTGTCGACAAAATGAAGAAGGCCAAACGAGGTATGCAAACGAAGATTGCAGACTTTGTCAAACGTACTAGTGCTATGGATATGTAATTGTAAAAACTTTATCGTGCTCCTTGATCCTCCAGAATAAAGATATGAAGTGCAGTATAATTAAGGATTCAGCAGAAATGCTGAATCCTTATTGTTATTGGCGTGTTTATTATTTTTATTATTATTATTATTATTATTATTATTATTATTATTATTATTATTATTATTATTCCACGATTTTTGTGAACAACATTCAGCCAAAACTACCGACTCGATTACAACCAAACTTTACGAGCTTATAGCCCTTACAACAAACTCGCGACTCGTAACTTTTCAGCCAATTCGAACATTGCATTAAAGGCTCAGTACCACTCACAGTTTTGAAAATTAACATTGGAAAAATTTTCAAAATTAACTTAGAGACTTGAAACTTGCTTTAAAAGATGCGCAATAAAATTTCAAGCAAAAAAGTAAATCATGTCAAATTCGTAAGTCACGTGGTTTGGGCGCCATCTTGAATTTACGCACTTTTTAGGAATGTCCGACCCCATGCACCTTTGAGCGGACACTACACTGCTGCTACTTGCAGTAGAGAGATGATACTTACACAGTTACACAGCTAAATGATTGGTCTAAAACAAGTTTGTCTTGGAATTTGCGAATTCCTAATACTTTTACCACAGTAACCACTCAAAGTCAGTGAATTTTCAAAAATCGCCAACTTCAAGGGCAGATAACTGAAAAACCTACCCGTCGAATTTCATGAAATTTGCATGAGAGATAGACACGACCAAGGTCTTTAAGAATCAAGCATAACATTGATCGCGAACAGTCATTTCAGTTCACAAGAGAGAGTCAAAGTTTGCATCATACTACATGTCAATTAAGTGCGTTAGCAAGGGTTAAATTGCAAACAATTGAAGGAAAACATCAATATTGAAGAACGGCCGAGACGTGTGACATGTCCAAATGCAGGTACATGCGCTCTTGCATGTGTGAAAGGGCAAAAGTTGACAGAAATACTCTACATTGCTCTTGTAGCAAGATTCGCTGAGTGCGTTAGCAAGGGTTAATTTGAAAAGTTGAAGGAAAACACCCTTCCTGTCAAGACATGCGACATGGGGCAGAAGTGTGAAGAAGTACTCTTCGATGTCTTATGAATTATCACGTAATTTACAGTCTAGAGAAGGCCGAAATGGCTTTATGCAGCAGAAGTCCGTACGACTGGACGTATGGACAGCGTGCGCGAGATGAGCAAATGCACACAAGTGCGTCAAGCACTGTCAAATTCTGATCAGACAGGCAGAGAAGCGAGCAAAAAAGCCTGCCTGACTGACCTGAACTGACTGACTGACATAGTCTTGATTATTTATATATATAAAGATCCTCAACCTATGTACCAGCATTCGGGAACTATATTCCAGTGTCGGCAAAGCACCTGATCACGCTGAAGGAAAACACTAACCCTTTTTCAACTTTCAAACCTCTACTGCCTCCCCTCCACATACCCCTTACATTATGATGTTCTTGCTTTCTTGCCTCAACTGCCAGCAGGCCGTGTACATCGAGTAAACCTCACTTCCGCCCCTATGTCTCGCTACGTACTGAAAACGTATACAAAACGTCATTTTGCTTCAGAATACGGCTAAATCAACTGCAGTGCACTAAAATTGTCTTCAAAACGCTATCTAAACTTGGAAAAGCACTTAGTTTGCCCCCAAGAGCCACGGTTGCTCATATTTTGCTGAATCCTGTCATTGTCGTCGCTTGCGACTATATTTAAGGATTCAGCAGAAATGCTGAATCCTTATTGTTATTGGCGTGTTTATTATTTTTATTATTATTATTATTATTATTATTATTATTATTATTATTATTATTCCACGATTTTTGTGAACAACATTCAGCCAAAACTACCGACTCGATTACAACCAAACTTTACGAGCTTATAGCCCTTACAACAAACTCGCGACTCGTAACTTTTCAGCCAATTCGAACATTGCATTAAAGGCTCAGTACCACTCACAGTTTTGAAAATTAACATTGGAAAAATTTTCAAAATTAACTTAGAGACTTGAAACTTGCTTTAAAAGATGCGCAATAAAATTTCAAGCAAAAAAGTAAATCATGTCAAATTCGTAAGTCACGTGGTTTGGGCGCCATCTTGAATTTACGCACTTTTTAGGAATGTCCGACCCCATGCACCTTTGAGCGGACACTACACTGCTGCTACTTGCAGTAGAGAGATGATACTTACACAGTTACACAGCTAAATGATTGGTCTAAAACAAGTTTGTCTTGGAATTTGCGAATTCCTAATACTTTTACCACAGTAACCACTCAAAGTCAGTGAATTTTCAAAAATCGCCAACTTCAAGGGCAGATAACTGAAAAACCTACCCGTCGAATTTCATGAAATTTGCATGAGAGATAGACACGACCAAGGTCTTTAAGAATCAAGCATAACATTGATCGCGAACAGTCATTTCAGTTCACAAGAGAGAGTCAAAGTTTGCATCATACTACATGTCAATTAAGTGCGTTAGCAAGGGTTAAATTGCAAACAATTGAAGGAAAACATCAATATTGAAGAACGGCCGAGACGTGTGACATGTCCAAATGCAGGTACATGCGCTCTTGCATGTGTGAAAGGGCAAAAGTTGACAGAAATACTCTACATTGCTCTTGTAGCAAGATTCGCTGAGTGCGTTAGCAAGGGTTAATTTGAAAAGTTGAAGGAAAACACCCTTCCTGTCAAGACATGCGACATGGGGCAGAAGTGTGAAGAAGTACTCTTCGATGTCTTATGAATTATCACGTAATTTACAGTCTAGAGAAGGCCGAAATGGCTTTATGCAGCAGAAGTCCGTACGACTGGACGTATGGACAGCGTGCGCGAGATGAGCAAATGCACACAAGTGCGTCAAGCACTGTCAAATTCTGATCAGACAGGCAGAGAAGCGAGCAAAAAAGCCTGCCTGACTGACCTGAACTGACTGACTGACATAGTCTTGATTATTTATATATATAAAGATCCTCAACCTATGTACCAGCATTCGGGAACTATATTCCAGTGTCGGCAAAGCACCTGATCACGCTGAAGGAAAACACTAACCCTTTTTCAACTTTCAAACCTCTACTGCCTCCCCTCCACATACCCCTTACATTATGATGTTCTTGCTTTCTTGCCTCAACTGCCAGCAGGCCGTGTACATCGAGTAAACCTCACTTCCGCCCCTATGTCTCGCTACGTACTGAAAACGTATACAAAACGTCATTTTGCTTCAGAATACGGCTAAATCAACTGCAGTGCACTAAAATTGTCTTCAAAACGCTATCTAAACTTGGAAAAGCACTTAGTTTGCCCCCAAGAGCCACGGTTGCTCATATTTTGCTGAATCCTGTCATTGTCGTCGCTTGCGACTATATTTAAGGATTCAGCAGAAATGCTGAATCCTTATTGTTATTGGCGTGTTTATTATTTTTATTATTATTATTATTATTATTATTATTATTATTATTATTATTATTCCACGATTTTTGTGAACAACATTCAGCCAAAACTACCGACTCGATTACAACCAAACTTTACGAGCTTATAGCCCTTACAACAAACTCGCGACTCGTAACTTTTCAGCCAATTCGAACATTGCATTAAAGGCTCAGTACCACTCACAGTTTTGAAAATTAACATTGGAAAAATTTTCAAAATTAACTTAGAGACTTGAAACTTGCTTTAAAAGATGCGCAATAAAATTTCAAGCAAAAAAGTAAATCATGTCAAATTCGTAAGTCACGTGGTTTGGGCGCCATCTTGAATTTACGCACTTTTTAGGAATGTCCGACCCCATGCACCTTTGAGCGGACACTACACTGCTGCTACTTGCAGTAGAGAGATGATACTTACACAGTTACACAGCTAAATGATTGGTCTAAAACAAGTTTGTCTTGGAATTTGCGAATTCCTAATACTTTTACCACAGTAACCACTCAAAGTCAGTGAATTTTCAAAAATCGCCAACTTCAAGGGCAGATAACTGAAAAACCTACCCGTCGAATTTCATGAAATTTGCATGAGAGATAGACACGACCAAGGTCTTTAAGAATCAAGCATAACATTGATCGCGAACAGTCATTTCAGTTCACAAGAGAGAGTCAAAGTTTGCATCATACTACATGTCAATTAAGTGCGTTAGCAAGGGTTAAATTGCAAACAATTGAAGGAAAACATCAATATTGAAGAACGGCCGAGACGTGTGACATGTCCAAATGCAGGTACATGCGCTCTTGCATGTGTGAAAGGGCAAAAGTTGACAGAAATACTCTACATTGCTCTTGTAGCAAGATTCGCTGAGTGCGTTAGCAAGGGTTAATTTGAAAAGTTGAAGGAAAACACCCTTCCTGTCAAGACATGCGACATGGGGCAGAAGTGTGAAGAAGTACTCTTCGATGTCTTATGAATTATCACGTAATTTACAGTCTAGAGAAGGCCGAAATGGCTTTATGCAGCAGAAGTCCGTACGACTGGACGTATGGACAGCGTGCGCGAGATGAGCAAATGCACACAAGTGCGTCAAGCACTGTCAAATTCTGATCAGACAGGCAGAGAAGCGAGCAAAAAAGCCTGCCTGACTGACCTGAACTGACTGACTGACATAGTCTTGATTATTTATATATATAAAGATCCTCAACCTATGTACCAGCATTCGGGAACTATATTCCAGTGTCGGCAAAGCACCTGATCACGCTGAAGGAAAACACTAACCCTTTTTCAACTTTCAAACCTCTACTGCCTCCCCTCCACATACCCCTTACATTATGATGTTCTTGCTTTCTTGCCTCAACTGCCAGCAGGCCGTGTACATCGAGTAAACCTCACTTCCGCCCCTATGTCTCGCTACGTACTGAAAACGTATACAAAACGTCATTTTGCTTCAGAATACGGCTAAATCAACTGCAGTGCACTAAAATTGTCTTCAAAACGCTATCTAAACTTGGAAAAGCACTTAGTTTGCCCCCAAGAGCCACGGTTGCTCATATTTTGCTGAATCCTGTCATTGTCGTCGCTTGCGACTATATTTTATCTTTGTTATTTTTGTGTTTAGACATGTACGTTTTCATTTTGATAATCCAAGATGGCTGCCAAACGTGAGTAGCGAACACCGGATATAGCGAACTAGATTCGCTGGTCCCTTGGAGTTCGTTATATCCGAGTTCTACTGTACATACACTTTGACACATTGCCCCTACTCATTAAACGTATCTTGCAACTTCAAATCAAAGCGATAAATTTTCACGCAAAGTATTACTGGTGTCACTCAGAAACAACAGACAAAGTTCGTCTATTTCTCCGGGCTTGCTGCTAATGGCTGAAATATTGCCCAAGTGGAGTTAAACAATAACTCATTCACTCTAATTCTGTGGGACGGCAATTTTCAGATGATCAGGTGACAGTTGATTTTGGTTGTTCATAACTTTAGTTTTAATCAAAGACACACAACCTTCAACCTTAATTCCATTCATTTCAGTTGTTTTACAAGAACTCTATTGCCATCCCAGATTTCTAAACTAAGTTGCTCTACACAACATCAAGCCATTTCTTGATGTTCAGAGTCTTGGTAGAGCACAAAGGGAACTATCTAATCTCTCAGCTGTTTTTTGCGCAGAGACAGGCAACTCTTTAGGATTTTGTCAGATCTATTTACCATTGATCTGAACAAAGTTGGTATTGCAGGAAAAAACCTGAAATGTGATCTAATGGCTAGATTGATCCAAAACCCTTATTATAACCTACTCTTATTTGAATGAGATTGACTTTAGTTCTGCAGATAAAGAGCTAAATGGTGTATATCATCATTTACTATATTTTCAGACAAATTAAACATTTGATATTCCTCCTATGAAAGGTCATATGCAAGAATTCAGGGTTTCTATGTCATTAAATTACCTATGACATATTTGTCATACCCTGCCCTTAGGCGAAATTTTACTTTTTCATTTTACAAAACAATACTTTGACGTCTCAAACGTCAATATACCCACACATCTCCAATATTTCTTCAGTTATTATATCAAATAAAACATTATCATAATATTGAACAATTCATTTCTGAAGATAAAAGTGAATTTATTAAAAAATGGGCCCCATTGCATCTGTAGTTTGACTCAAACCAAATCAGTGTATTATTTGATATGTTTTTACCTTGTACAAACTTATCTCCCACCCCTCCCGCTCTCTACCTCTCTCTTCATTTCTAGCTCCCTCCGTCTATCTCCTCTCTTCATATAAGTTATACTATGACTTTATAATTTGGTTGAATTAGTATATAATCCATCTAGTCGTATTGTTGATTATGTTATGTCTTTCTGAAAATGTATTGATTATTTATTGGAATAAAAAAAAACAAAAAAAACAAAACTTTGATGTCTCAGTTTGCCTATGACATACTGATTGTGGGTAATCTGTTTTGGTGCAGATTTTGATTATTTTCTTTGATTTCCTGTTTTTTAGTTATAACCAGAATGTCATATTGTGTTTACAGCATGTACCCAAAAATCACTCTACTCGTAATTCTTGCAAGGGAAATACTAATATATAGGCCCTTTTGTCGTAAACATAGTATGTCATGGCTACTCCTTTAATATCCTTTATCCTATTTGATTAGCATACTTATCTATCACAGAGAGTGCCTATGAAAGAAGATCGTCTCCCCCTCAGCAATCCTTCCCATTACCTAGACCAGAGAAGGGCATCCTGAGAAATCGTAACTACAGTGCTGAGGTTAGTCGTCAAGAGGAGAGAGACAGAAGCAATGAAAGAAGAGATGATGGTCAGTCTGAGAGTAAACGAATGAGATACGATGGTGAGAACGAAGGCAGATATTCCAGAAATTTTGAAGATGACAGGTAGGTTTATCTAAACTGATATTTATTATGTTTCAATCATATATATCATAATATAAGTAAACAATTTTGATGACTGCTGATTAAAATGCTTTTAACCAGATGTTATAAAAAATTGAAAAAAAAATCTTTTCATGTTGTCATTAAAAGATACTTTTTTCTAATTTGTATACTTCTGTATGTTTCTGTATATATGTACAATGTAGATTTTGTATTTCACTCACAGATATGAAGACAACAGAAGCAGAGACCGGGATTCTCCGTTCTCTGATGGAAATCGTATTGACGCAGCTCGTAAACACGAAGAAGAGGAAAGACGTTTTGATGAGATGTGTAGGAGGGCAGGATCAAAGATTCTTGGCCTCAATCTCCAGGAGAAGGCAGGTCATTCATCAGAGAGACTGTCTTCACCACAACGAGATATGGATGACTACCAACGAACTATCATCAGGAGATCGCCTATCCCTAGGTCCCCAAGTAGACGTTCACCAAGAAGAGAGTCTCCGGGAAGACAGAACGTGGATTATTGGTCTTCTAGTCACAGGTCGCCAGTCAGAGAATCAAGCAAACGTGTAGCGTTGGTACGAGAAGACTCACCTGTTCGGCGTCATTCACCTGAACGGAGACAACATGGTAGGATGACTGAGGCGTGGATGTCTAGTGAAGAAATGTCACGAAGGGTTCTGAAACAGGATTCCTCAAGTCATGAATACTGGAGAGGTGATGCTCATGCTCCAGACCGAAGACAACAAGAGTTTGAATCAAATAGGAGGTCCCCGGAGATAGATAGGCAGTCCTTGGAAATACCTGTAACATTCAGATATAGGATGCTCGATAGGGGAGACAGCTCAAAAGAAATAGGAGGAAATATTAGAGATAAACGGTCTCCAGATAGAAACAAAAGGGAGAGAACTCCAGAAAGAAGTTTCAGTGACGGAAGGTCAGCTGACAGGGAAAGGTGGTCATCTGATAGGGGCAACAGGGATAGAAGATCCCAGGAAGGGTCGAGCAGAGACAGAAGAAGCCCTGATCGAGTCAGCAGAGACAGGAGGTCTCCTGATAGACAGAGTAGGGACCGAAGAACCCCTGAGAGAGGCTACAGAGACAGACAATCTCCAGGTAGAAGGTGGTCCCCTGAGCGGAGGGAGCGAGACAGGAGTCCCGATAGGAGTCTGAGGGATAGGAGGAGTCCAGACAGAGGGTACGGGGAAAGGAGGTCACCTCCAAGACAATTGACAGATGACAGAGAGCGAGACAGAGACAGACGGTCACCGCCAAGACGAGGGATGGATGACAGAGAACGAGACAGGGAAAGAATGGCACCACCTAGAAGAGCGGTTGATGACAGGGATCGAGACAGAGACAGAAGATCACCACCTAGACGAGAGATTGATGACAGGGAGAGAATGTCATCTCCTCCAAGAGGAGTGGAGGACAGACAGCAACACAGAGACAGAAGGTCACCGCCCAGAAGAATCATGGATGCCAGAGATGGAGACAGTGGTAGGGACAAAATGTCACCACCTGGAAGAGGAATGGATGACAGAGAAAGAGACAGAGACAGAAGGTCTCCTTTAAGACGAGGTAGCGATGACAGAGACAGACGATCACCCCCTCGACATGGAAGTGATAACCGGGACAGAGATAGGGACAGAGGTTTCTCACCTATCAGTAGTCTGGACCGGGAGTCGTTCAGAGAGACTTCCCCTGTGGACAAGAGGTCTAGGTCCATTAGTTCGGATGGATTTGGATTTAAATGTGCAGAGGTGAGTAAACAGGGCAAATTGTGTTTTTCCATCAAATAAATGCAAAATTTTCTTTAGCCCCATTCATAACATATGGTGTTTTACTTAAATCAGGATGCAGTGTCCTGTCATTTTGAACACATGTCCTGCCCTTTTTCTGTCCCGCCCTGAAGTTTTTCTTACCACCTGTCTTTTTCGCTTTTCTAAATCTTTGTACTGCTCTATAAAAGACAAAAATAAGATTTTAATTTCTTTACAAAAATGGAATATATTATTAACTTTTGACTTTGATTAGGTCATATTTAGCAAAACAGAGAGAGAATTCTATCAGATCATGTTCTGTCAACATCATTTTTATCTTAAACTGTCCATATTTTTCATCTGAAGATATGACCTCGTACTATGTTTTTAAAGGATTTTGAATTGATTGAAGTTAGGACTCATGTGACATACATGACAGTGCTTGTTCCAATTATGTCAGACAAAATCAAATTTTTTTGTTTCCCATTTGTTTCAGTGTGGATATGGTAAAAAGAAATTCAAACAGCCTTGTGAAAGATGTGGTGGTAAGTCTGGCATTGGAATGAATATAATTCTTTAGTTTTCAGTTTAGCTTCTAGGCATAACCTTTTCACTATTCATTTACTTCAGGTGCAAATGAACAAGAAATCTTAAACCTTCTTGACAGTCTCTATAGCTCATGGAGATTATGATTTATAGACTTTGTGAATCTGTGGCCCAAATTGGGACCCTGTGACCATTCATAAAACAAATTATAGTTAGTCCTGATGAGCTACAGACCCAAATGCTCTATTTTTTGAGAGGTTTTAGAGTTTTATCAACCTTTATCATCCTTTAACATTGGACTAAGTAGAGCTGCAACGATACATTCGTATATTCGGTGAATTGAACCGTGGCAGGATGTGAATCGTATTCGTTATTTGTTAAAATGAAAACCTAATATTTTCGATTTTTACTTTATTTTTACTTTTGACTTTAACATAAATTATGTGCATGAAAGTTGTATTTAATCTGAATAAAAATACTTTTTATTATCGTTCACATTGGCAGAGCCAGTCTTTCCCACACCAGCGATTGGCTAAGCCACCATGCGTACATCCAAATATGGAGTTTACATTTATTTATGCTCGTTCCGGGAGCGAAGCTTTTTTTAACCTCTGACCGTACAAATTTATGTTGAGAGACAATTTACAACATTAATCAACAGATAAAATAAACATATTACTTGTGTGTTGTCGTATTGAATAATGTTTTTATTCTTTTTGACTCCAGCAAAATCGATTTTATCACAACGAGATAGAACATAGATTTCTGATTGCAGAAAAACTTTCCATCCAATTCTTTTCAAATTTGTTGTATGTCTTCTATCCTTAAAGCGAGTTGCAGTGGTATGTAACAAGTCATTTTATGCTTTCTTTCCTATTTGCGGTAAATATCTGTTTTTGACTTGAAATTGTATTTGACAAATCGGAACAAATTACAGACAATATCTGCTACTAGTCTAGGTTTTAAGGGACGTTCCAGGAAGTTTTTAGTAATTCAAATGGTCAAGGTTACATGGTCAATCTGGGGCATCCATTGAGCCATGCTCACTTTTCAGATTGTGAGATGATGCACTAGCCCTATTATTATCTAATGATGTACAGAGTCAATTGCTCTTTTGTTTATTATTATGTCCCCCGCAATGCTTTGTGGGAGACATTAGTTTCCAGTTCTCTCCATGGTTCCGTGGTTCCATAACTCCACAATTCTGTAATTCCGAAATGCTTTAGTTTCCTGATCATTTCTCAAAAACCATTCAATATTTTTTTTTACCAAACTTGGAATGTGGTTAGGTCTATTGATGGCATGGTGCCTTGTGCTATTTTGGTTATTTTAGAATTATTTTTTTTTCTGGTGTCCATTGAAACAATTTGGACTAAGTGCAATTAGGTGGTAGGGTCTGTTTCCGGGCCATATCTCAAAAACCAATCAAGATTTTTTGTACCAATCTGGGTTTGTGGTCAGGTCTACTGGTCGAGTAGTACCTTTTGCTTATTTGGTTATTCTGTTTTTTTTTCTGGTTTCCATGGAAACAATTTGAACTTTGTCCATATGGAGGGTAGGGTATTTTTCCAACGTATATATCTAAAAATTTAATGAGTATTATTTAACTAAACCTGGTATGTGGTTAGATCTAGTGCTTGGTTGGTGCCTTTTGCTACTTTTGTTATACTTAATTTTCCTTATACTTGGTTTCTATGGAAACAATTTGAACTTAGTGCATATTGGGGGCTATAGATGCTATTTATGATATTTGATGACTGTTTGTAATATATTAACCTTTTTATTATATCTTTGGTATGGATTGTGTCTGGTATAAGTGGCAATAAGAGGATTAGGTTGGATTAAAAGTTTGGAAGGGGGACATCACTGTGCATCACATGCACATATCCTAGTTAGTATTGAATTTATCATATTAATGAATTCACCATTTGTCATTATTTTCAGTGTCAAGCAATCCGCATTGGGAAGTCTACCCTTCAGAGGTAAGCCTATTACAAAACATCTTCCCACTCATGGCCTATTCTTACAGCAGCCCCAATGACTGGCTCAGATAGGCCTTGCTGCATTTCCCGTACATTTCAGTGCTTGTTGCCAAGGCTGCTGCAACAGTCCAATGATAAATCATAAGAGAATTACAACTTTTTACCGATGGTGCTGCACTCAAAAACACCATTTTAACTGGTTTGCAGCAAAGGTTGAATTAGCCAGCGATAGAGAGAATTTAAAGCCATATTTAGAAGATGTTTGAGTTGCCTGAATCGTGTTTAAAGTGGTTAAAAAAAGCACTTGTCTGATGCAAGGAATTTGTAAGACATTCAATTAAGACTAAGCCTATCTTGGGCTATGTTAGTTTAATCCCTGAGATACATAAGATCATAACTGTAATGTCAAAGGATATTGATATTTCATCTTGCTAAGTTTGTCGTTAGATAAAACTTTAAAATGAAGAAAAGTTTTGTAAGCCATATTTTTTAATATTATCAATCCAATCTATGACACAAGTGTTTTACAAACACCTCTTGAGTCACTTGGTTTTATCATTAAACAGTTAATCAGCAGATGTCTTTGATTATCATTTCATCATTTTCAACATCCCATGTTACTTTGAAAGAGAGATATGTGCGGGAGCAGTATGCATTCTAATTTAGAGAAACTTGTTAATTTCAGCGCATGAGGCCATCCGACACCGCAGATAATCTAGACAAGAGAATCCGTGTGAACAACATCCCTTACACAGCTAAGGCTGTTGACGTCGCCAACCACTTCAAGAAATATGGAAATGTGGTGTTTGTGAACATCACTAGTGCAGATTACAACAGGCAGGGGTGGGTACATCATACCTGTTTGGTGAATTGATCATTTTCGGCTTATCATTTGCATAAAATGTACATATATATATCTATCGTATATATATAGGTATGACATATATTTTATTCCCTAACTTTTCTTTGATCCTTTGAACAATCAGCAAAGTATACAAAATAAGTGCGAACTATTGTCTTATGTTGTTAAAATCTTTATGACATAAATTGTAAAACAGTTAATCACCCCAATGATTTTAAGACACACAAGAAAACTTTGATGCAATTTGAACAAGATCACATATCCAATTATGTTAGGCCAGAGAAAACCATTTCAATCAGACTTTGTGTCTTAGGATTGACAAATTGACAATAAGATGTGCTCTCAACTACATCAGGGGGCAGGTAGTGATAAACAAATAAAACTGCAATGTTTTAGCGTGTGAAAAAACTTATCACATTTGTCAAATGTTTTTATTAGATATGACTTTTTAGAGCAAGTTTATGTAAGTGAGGCATTTTGTCAAGTCAAAGTCAAAGTTAACTTCCTAAAAAAGGTGTTTTGCCTCTTTTAATGAATGACATTCTAATGTTTTTGTAGCATACCTTGACCATTAGAATACAAAATGTTATTTACCTTTTATTTCTTATTCTAATTTTCAACATTTGATTATACACCATGCATAGTTTAATAAGTAACAGACCCAACAGCTATTATTTTATTGCTTGAATTTTGAAAGCAATAATCAATATATACTTCAATGTTCAATTTAGAGTCTTACTGAATGAAAAATAATATACCAATATTGAAAAATTGATAAATATATTTATTTCCAGAAAGGTATCAAACTATTATTTTAAATATGTATTTTAAATACAGTCTTACCATTGGACAATGTAAAATTCGGTTCAAATTCAAGTCAATAATAAGATTTACAATATTGAAATATGGATACTGACATCTAATACCAGTAAAATATCCTACTGTCATCTACTGGCACCGATCATAATATATTGTCAGTTAGACAAGACATTTGTCTACTTGATGTTTCAGGAATTCAAAGTATGGGTTTGTCTCTTTTGCGGACGTCGCTGACGTCCTCAGAGTATTAAAGATTCGTCATATTCTAAAAAATGTGACCCTGAAACTTCAGTCAAAGTTGAAAACTAATATGGTAAGTATTAGCCAAAGTTCAAAATTTAGTAAATTCTATGTTGCCCTTCATTTGATTATATGTGTTTAAATCAATTTAAAAGAGTAAATTGTGAGAAATATATATATATTTTTAAATGTTTTCAATTTTCTTGAATCTTAAATCATACAGTCTTATATTTGTAAATGAAAGGATTTCTTCAAAGGTAAGTGAGTACTTTTGATTTTGTTTCAAATTTTATATAAGTTTAAATACACTCTATGAGCTTTATCTTGTTATCTAAAATTCCAATTTGCCAATAGATTCAAATTCTGACCAATTTGTGTCTCATAGATCCTTAATTCTGTTTTCCTTTTTTTATATAAACAAATGATTGATTATTGACATCAGCATGATATCCTAGGCTACCAGAATGCAAAGAAAACAATTCAAAGGGATGATTAATATTTTGTAACATGACTTGAACATGCTTGAACGTGAATGCTGTACTTGCAGAAATTAGGTAACCAACAAGAAACCCCTTACGACGAAATAAGCTCTGATGAGGAAGATGGCAAAAGTAAATCTAAAGCAGATTTGCGGAAATATGTCTGTAAAGTAAAGAACTGTGGCTTCATCGGTTATCCGTCAACATTCCTTCTCCACTGGAAAGAGATTCACATGAGCCATATCAACCATTTCATCTGTCCTGTTTGTGACACTGGATGCACCATGAAAAGTAGGCTGCAGGATCATCTAATAGATGTTCACGGAGTTACAAACGAAGGAAGAGCTGTGGAAAATATTCTGCGCAATGTCCAGCAGAAAGAGAAGCGCAATCCAAACTTTATGGATCCTGGCAATGTTGAAAAGGAAGGCAAAATCTTGTGGACTGCTGAAATGGCCAAAGCAGCAACCAGCGTCATCAAGTGTCCAGAAGATGGCTGCCCCTATTCAGCTTCAAAAATTGCCTTCCTGCATCATTGGAACAGCAAGCACATGTACACCTCCAAAGCTTTGAAATGTGGTGTATGCGATATAACATTTATAAAGAGAGATTTGTTAACAGACCATTTCAAGGCTGAGCACGACATAATTCCAATTCCAGGACAAGAAAAACTAGCACTCATTGAAACCGAGCAAATAAGTTCAGATGAGGATGAGGATGAGTTTGAACTGTCTATGCCTCAGTTCATGTGTAAAGTTGTTGGATGCAAGTTCAAAGGTCAAAAACATGCATTCAAGACTCACTGGCAAAAGAAACATGAGTTGATGGAGAACTACCTGGCCTGTCCCTACTGTGGAGTTGCATGTGGCAATAATGCTGGTGTTCGCAGTCATATGATAACAAGACATCATGTGAAAAGAAACGACCCTATTTTGGATGATGCCTTGGTAAGAAGCTTTGTCAAGGAGAGAATAAATCCTAACTATTTGGAACCTGGTGATGTGAAACCTGGGGAGATGATTGAGGTACCGCAAGAAAAGAAAGAAAAGCCTGTATCAAAGAAAGTTGCTCCAGTAACCCGTAAAGAAAAAGCAGTTCCTGCCAAGAGATCATCAACATCCTCATCAAGTTCTAAGCCAGGACCAAGTAACCCACCACCTTTTGAAATGATGAAATATAACCCACATAACATTAACAGCATTAAAAAATTCATAGCTTGGGCAGAGAAGTTGATGGAAAATCTTGAAAATGCCCACCTCGAGGCTAGAAAAAAATTGACAGTGTTAGAGTCTGCTAAGCAGAAGAGGCAATGGATTGTTGAAGAATCTGAAGCACAGAATGAACAACAAAAGGACATGAAGAAGAAAGAAGACAAACCAAAGACAGCAGAGATTGCTAAAACTAAAAAAGATACAGAAACTAAGAAAATTGAAGAAATAAAAAAAGCAGTTGAAGTAAAGGGCGAAGCTGACACAAAAGCTGTGAAAACTGTTACAAAGTTAATGGTAAGGAAAGAATTTTCAGAAAAAGGAATCAATAAGGAAAATGTTGAACAGGTTGTGAAAGCAGAAAAAGCCAAATCTGATGATACAGAGAAAGCATCAGAAGCAAAGGCAGAGGTGGCAGAGACAGAGACCATGGAAAATAAGAAAGAAACTGAAATGGAAATTGGTGAACAGGCTGCAACATCTGAAGAAAATGTTGAAGAAACAGTTCAAGAAGCAGAAAATCTAGAAATGGACCCAAGCCAAGAGGAGGAAAGTCAAGTTGTTGAACAGGAGGAAGATAGTGATGTCATTGATGTCAAAGAAGTGAATGATGAAAATCTAAAGGTGGAATATGTTGAGGTAGAAGATGAAGATCAGCAGGATGAAGAACATGGTGTAGTTGAAGAGCCAGAAAATGAAGAACAGGAGGAAGATGATTTGGTTGAACAGGAAGAAACTATTGGGATTAAACAGACAGAAGATGAACAACTTGAACAGGCTGGAGATGAAGTTGTTGAACTGGCAGATCCTGAAGTTGAACAGGAGGACTGTGAAGTGGTTGAACAAGAGGACTCTGAAGTGGCTGAACAGGAGGACTGTGAAGTGGTTGAACAAGAGGACTCTGAAGTGGTTGAACAGGAGGAATCTGAAGTGGTTGAACAGGAGGACTCTGAAGTGGTTGAACAGGCAGAAGATGAAATAGTTGATGGTGAAGTTGAACAGGCTGAAGATGAAGTGGTTGAAGAGCAAAATGAATCTTTTGAACAGGAGGAGACAGAAGTGGTTGAACAGACAGATGAAATGGTTGAACAGGTTGATGAGGATGAACAAGCTGAAGTTGAAGAAGTTGGAGAAGGTGAAGATGATTTGGTTGAACAGGAAGAAAGTGAAGTACTAGAATGTGAGGAAGATGTAGCAGCTGAACAGGATGATGAAGCGGTTGATCAAGATGACACAGAAGAGGTTGAACAAGTTGAAGATGAAATTGTTAAAAAGACAGAAGATGAAATGGTTGAACAAGTTAAAGATGTGATGGTTGACCAGGAGGAAACTGAAGTAGATGAACAGGAGGAAGCCACAGCAGTTGAACAGGAAGAAGTTGAAGCAGTTGAACAGGAAGAAATGGTTGATGAAGTGGTTGGACAGGACGAAGCTGAAACTGTTGAACAGGTTAATGAACTGGTTGAACAAGCGGATGAAAGTCTAGAAAAAGAAAATGATGAAGTTGGGGAAACAGCTGAAGAAAATGAATTGGAAGGTGAAACAACAGAAGTAAAACAAGATGAAATGGAAGCATCTGATGAATTAATGGAAGTGGATGAAGAAGATTACTTTGATTTCAACCCTGATGAAATGATAGTTTTAGAAGAAATTGATAGTGAGGAGGAATCAGATGAGCAGAATGAGGAATCACTATTAGAAGACCTCAAGGCAGAAGAATTGTTGGAAGGCAATATTGAAGCACAAGCAGAATCAGCAGAAGAACAGACCAAGGCAACAGAAGAAAACGTAGTTGAAGAAGTAATAGAAGAAAAACTTGAGGAAACTGCAGAAAAAGAGGAAACAACAGTGGTAAAACAAGATGTCAAGAAGCCAGCTGTTAAGAAGGGTGTTGTGAAGAAACCTGTTGCTAAAAAAGGTAAGCAGGCTCCAGCAAAGAGAACTGTCCCACCTCGGACCTCAAGCTACTCTTTCAGGTCGAAGAATAATTAATTTTGTTCTTAGTAGTGTGTGTTGAGGGTGCCATTTTCCTTTCTACAGCAGAGGGAAGAATCAATTTGTATTTTCATTGTGTAAAATACAATAATAAAGAGGATCTGAAGATCACCTGGACAGTGTATTGTTATGGAACATTCACTGATGCTGAACTCGGTTCATTGACAAATAACTGTGTGCTGTCAGGGTGTTTTGTGTTGGGAGAATTACTGTTTCCATTTCTGTGTTTTTCAAGGGAAGGTCAAATTTTTTTTATAGATGAAATTGATATGAAACATCATCGTTGAACTGCTGCAAAGATGGATTATTGTTTTTCCATAGCTCAAAAAGCATTGAAACTTGACATTTGTGGTGTACATTTTCTTCTTAGAATTGGATGTTCAGTCATGAACAACTAAGTGGTGTGGAGAAGTGACATGAAGTTACTGTCGGTGTGTCCCATGTAACAAGTGTGACATAGCTTATATTCTCCCTTTTTTTTTTAATAGATGAGAACTTTGGATTTGATTTTAAACTGAACTGTCTGATCCTGAACTTTTTGGTTAAATTTAAAAAAACCTAGGGTTTTAGATAATGAAATTGAATGCAACAAGAGTATACATAATGAACAATTGAAGGACTGACAAGCAACTTTTGTCATCATTGATAGACGTTTGTGACTTCCCTGAGTGCCATAAAGGTGACTGACTAGGTTTAAAAATGATCTTGAATTCTGATGGCTGCAGTCATTGTTCACTTACAGTGAAAAAGAGATTTCGACTTTAAACTACCAAAGAAGAAACTTGACAGTTTCCTCAGTGAATCTAAACATAACTGCATAGAAATGTATGGTCATGTTTTGAAGAAGAATTTCCTTGACTGTCCCTGTACTCATATGATGTTGGTTTTGTGTATGCAGAAATTTTGGCCAGATGCTGAGTACATGTTTACACAGTGGTGGAGATCATGGCATATCAGTGTCATGTTTTTACTTTGCTATTTTGAAAAATAAAGCCAAGTCATATATAACATTGTGTGTGTAAATGGAGAAGAAATGTTCCTGTAGTTGTTTCTAGAAAAGGCATGAATGTTGTACATATAAACTGATATTCTATGTGATGAAGAAAGTGATGTTTCTAGTGTGTGGGAAGCTGAAACCATTTGTTAAAGTGTTGATATTCCTCCGTGGCAATTATGTTGATATCGGCGACTTACTGAAGTGTTGGCTCGAATGAAGATATTTGCAACTGTGTCGATGATGATGACTGATCATGGTGCTGATATTCATCTGTGTTGAAGTATCGGTGGAATCCAAGGATCAATGAGTTGATACTCATCTGTGCCTGACGTCTTGATAGCATCAACTGATCCAAGTGTTGATATTAATTTGTTCTCAATATAGATGGAATCCATTATTCAATGATTTGAAATTCATCCGGCCTGAAGTGTTTATAATTTCAATAGAACTATGAGAAGATATTCCTTTGCAGCTGCATAGTTTAAGGTAGCCAGTGATGCAATTTTGGGTGCTTCTGATGGATGATGTCAATTTGTGGCTTAAGTGTTGACATCAGTCTCAAGATGAAGTGTTAAATCATTAGGTATTAGTTATGAATACCCACTGATTAAAGAACTCATGGTCAATGAAAGTTCCTGGCTGATGTTATTATGATTGAAGAGTTCTTTGGAGATGAAGAAATGAACTAATTGTTGTGTCAGAATGCCAATTTCCTCAGTTCTGGTGCTGATTGTGCCTGGTGTAAGATGCTGCAAAAGCATTGCTATCAAGTGCTTGATGTGTCAGTGCTTGATGTTTTCGCTGTGTGCCAGTTAGGGAGTGTATGAAGATTTTCTATTTCATCATCAGGAGATGAAAAGTTAAGATGAGCTTCCAAATGGTACAACAGTGAAAATTAGTGTTGCCTCCTCTTTTACTATGATGGAAGTAATCAGCATTTGGTGTTCTTCAGTGTAGAAAAAGGAAGTTTGTTCTTCCATTTCAGCAGAGAAGTGTGTCTATTTTCAATTGCATTTTGCAGTTGATTCTAAGCAAAAATGTCCCCTTTTTTGCTTGTGCAATGAGAAGCAGTTTATGGTATCAAAAGGATATGTGCTTGAATTCCAGTTCCTAAAGTGAGGGTGAGTGAGTCCCTCATTCTTGATGTCAGTCAGAGGCTGCTTTCATAGAGGGTTTAGTTGTGGCATAATGTTTGAGTTTTGGATTCATAACCTCCAAACTCAATAAGTGTGAAAGTCCACTCGATGAGTGTGAAAGTCCACTCGATGAGTGTGAAAGTCTACATGTGTTCATCGAAAGAAAGAAGCTGTTGATGAAATTGAGATCCATGTCTACCAGTCTATCATCTGAGTGTGAAGAATTATTCGTGTTGAAGAAGAAAAGCCTTTTTAGTCTTCACATACATTCCAAATAAATTCTACAGTGAGCATTAATGAATACTGTTAAACAATTCAGTTGATATGTGATAGGCTTTGAAAAAGATTTAACTTGAATTCTAAAGCTTTTGGTTATCATCCAGATCTTTATGCATTTTTCATCAAGAACATTTCATATATTCAACTATTTTTTGCATATCAAATGGTGTATCGCATTTATTTTAAAGGTTAATCACATATATTGCATGCTATGTTGAGAGGTAACTATAAAGAACGTTTTGATGAATTCTTCAAAGACTTTCACATTAACATGATTGAATCCAATAAAAAACACTTTTAAGATCTCTTCATCTTCTCATACCATTTTCTAGTGCACTGTTTATTTTTCTAAATTGTAAGCCATCATTATTTCTACTTTCGTTGTTGTGATTTTAAAATTTATTATAACATGTTCCAATGATGTATAAGAAAAAAATCCAAATATATTCATTGTATTTAGCAGATTTTTTCAACATGTTTTCTCCCAAATTTCTGTTCAAGAACTATTTAAGTTTTTTATCCGGTCCATTATGAGAAGGTAAGAAAACCATGTAAACTCTTCAAATGTATCACTTATTGTTTATCATTCTTTGTATTTTACGATGATTTATTAATTGTGGAAAGATTGATTCTCTTTTGACTTGCAGTTGGACTTGCCAAAATAATTGGTTTTGTTCAAGATGTCAAGCAGTCATTAAAAAAAATTTTTAAGAATAAAAAGGAAACATCATAGTTGTTTGCAATGTGTTTAATTAGATATACAGATACATTTCAGAAGTTAAAGTTTAATCAATTTCCTGGGCTGTAGGAAAGTTGCATGATCCTACACCACAATCTTTAAATCAACTCTGGTTTGCCTACTACCAGTTATAAGACCCAGATAAAATTCATTTCTGCTCCTTACTGATGAGTAAAGCAATTAAATTCTTTCATGTGCATGTCTTTCCACCTAGTAAAGGGGCTGGTAGATGAGTTAAAAATCACAAGGAACTGCTTGGAACAGTCATGGAATATATTTAGTCATAATGTTATGATGGTTTTTCAATGGTCCGTCAATTATAGATAACATTCCTCAGAATTAAGTTATGAATTATTATCAGTTGCATTATCATGACATTGTTCGAGATATTTTGCTCAAGTTTCGGATTTAAGCACAGGCTATTCTGTATCAATGGTTAAATTGCACACAGAGACATATATATTTGAGGGAGTCATGAAAATAACCTGAAATTGGGAAAGGTTTTTTTTATGGAAACAAGTACCATTGTGTCATTTTCAAATGTTCTAATTTGACAATATGTATATTACATTAGTCTTATAAGGGTACATAGTTTGTGCATTAGTACCATTTATAGGACTGCCTGTGTTTGTCCCGTGGGTACTTTACTTAACTAATTCATCAACATGAAGTTTGATCTTTATTCATTTTCAGTTATTACTCAACATGTACTCCTATCATAATAATTATTTTTGAATAGAAATTTGTATTTGTAAAATAGGACCTAATGAATTTCCGTTTTGAAAAATACCAAATCATTACACTTCAGACCTTTTTTTGCATAGAAAGGATATCTGATATTAATTAATTTCCTTTAATATATAGTTTTCTTAGATTTTTCAGATTTCTGATTGGTTAATCCACAGGAGACTTTCGTAAGTGAAAGTCAGGTTTTTTAAAAAGACAAAAGGTTAATATATCTCCTTGCCTCATATTGTTTACATATATGTAAAGATATAAATTCTAGGAAAATTTGTGTTCAAAGGACAATGTTCCCTGTCGTTGCACGGGAGTAAATGTTTTCCCAAGATCAAAGACAATTGCAGACTTTCTCTAGATGAATATTGAGATGATAGAGACATTCTTTTTATCCATTGGATGAATTATTTACAAAACAATACGTTTCTGTCCTGTGATGAGAAGTTGATCAGGAAGAAGTAAAAGAACTACATTGTCAGTGTCAGGTTCAGCCTTCTGGTATTTCACGATGTCTTCTGGTTACGATTGGTGGGCTTGTTTTGATGTTTTGTTGTGCGTGCATGCAAAAAAATAAATATTTTCATGAATATCTTTCCTTATGTTATTTGTGGTAATTATGGTTGGTATTTTCTTTAAACCCAGGTTGCAGCATCTTCACATGTAAGCTTATTTATACCCCACTTCCGGTCTCGTTGCTATGGTTTCCTTTGTTCTAATTGTAGGTGTATTGACCGATACACCTCAACTCTGTAGGTGTATTGATCGATACACCTCTACTTTTCTAATACACCTACTCTTTTTGTACATCTGAACTTAATCAGGAGAAGAGACCTTCATCTTTGGCAAACAAAGGGGCTTGTAAAATTTGCTATTATAAATTTTTGAGAATTAAATGCTACGTTGTAGGGAATCGAACCTGAAACCTTTAAGATGCAGAGCAGCGTCTCTGCCGACTGAGCTAATGAGGATTGATACACACAGTGATACTTTCTGTTGTGTCATGTATATGTTGTTATTACACACGTGTTCTGGATATCTTACTGAGATAATTTCGGTTAAGCCTATATATCGGTACTAGTATATGTACCAATTTTTAATTAAAAAAAGTTATTTATGTTTTTAACCTGTAATTAGAAGAATATTGTTTATAATCTATTGATCTAGTTAGGTTAAGAGGTATATACATAGAGAAGGATGGAAAGCATTGTTTCGTCAAGTATAACTCAACTGGAGTGGGGTGTAAGTCAGATATACCCACACTCCCCTCGGTGCATCAATCAATACACCTCCTGTTTGAATCGTGGTTCCTCGGCTTCACTACGCTATGCCTCGGAGACCCACGATTCAAACAGCAGGTGTATTGAGCGATACACCTCGGGAAGTGTGGGTATATCTAATACATGTTGTTGATACCCACAAGTTAAGGAAAGCCATTGAATAACGTCAAAACAAATTATGAGTTTGATTGCCATCAAGATGTTAGACTATTATGTGACCTAAACAGTGGTTAATGTTTTGATGGTTCATCCACTTGTCAAGAGTACCGTCAGTTTTATTGTTGTATGCATCTCTGAATGCCATCATGTCAAGTGATATTCAACATTAACCCATGCAAAGAAGCAATGTATTTAGTTCAAAGAGTCTCATTAAAACAACCGAACCAAATTCAAAGAAGGTACAATTGTTTCGGAGCTGGTGGATACTTGAACAGAATACAAGTTTTTAACCATTCAGGTAAAATCGTTGAGCAAGAGTTCGGTATCAAACTCAAACGTGTCTCTGTTATGGTCCCAAAATTGACACGGGGTCCAAGTAAAATGAACCCTCTCAGAAATAAAACATGGACGTTAAAATGTTTCAGTTGTGCGATGGTTCGTTGTACTTGAACCCGAGTTCCAAGTTGGTATATATACTTGAAACAGTGTAAGTCGTGTTAGAACTTTATAATTGATGTGTCATTAACTTCAATCAGTATTCATTGTTCAATATTACACATACCAACCTAATTAGTTTTGTCTGGTATATTTTGGACATCGGACAACAAAGAAACAATAACATAAGACCACAAAAAATAAGCACAGCTTACAAGAAAAATTATGCTTCATATGATTATCAAACTTAAAATCAACTTAAGATTGAGATAAGCACCTGTAAGTCAAAATCAAAAGCACAAAAAGATCAAATAAAAATAAACCCAATTTAAATATTGGTCATATATACATACAGAACTACTAACGACAAAGTTTGAGAAATGTTTTTTAAAATTGTCTGACTCATCGGTTCCAGTAAAATGTTAACCAGGAACTTGCAACACTATACAAGATGAGTGGAATAGATGGTTACATTGTATATCAAGTCTCAAGATGATAGCAGTTAGTTTTGGAAATGTGTTTCAGACAAAATAAAGTCCTCATTGAGCCACTGTCTGTTTCCATAAAAATGGTAAAGCGAAATGATTAATATCTATGTTTTAAAACTATTAAATGTCACACGGATCATCGTTGACGTGATTGGTTTGACAGCATGTGTTCAAGAGACACTCTTTATTTCATGGAATCCCTTATGGCTTCGATACATACCAATCAAAGAAATGCAAATATAGTTTTTCCGATGAAAACCAAATATGTTTGTGTGACAAAGCCGAAATCACCCCTTCAAGTTACGTTACTATTGTTTATAAGTGCTTTCAAGCACTATAAACTCAAATTCTATTTTTTACATGCTTGACATGTTTCCAAAATCATGTTGGACTCATTTACCCTCGTCTTTCTCATAGTCACTGTCTTCGTTTGGATGGATTCCTTTATAATTTTATTATCTTTCTACTGAACCAATTTGATGTAAATATTTTTTCAGCAACAGTCAATTCTTCCCGATTAAACCATACAATGTTTTACACATTTGACCCCATTTAGTTTCGGGATGCTTACTTAAGCTAGCACGACTAATTAGGAAGATAAGCAAGACAAAATGAATTCCACATGCACAGGCTTCTTATGACATACTCGGAAAATTTTAAAAATGCTGAAGTTACGTGATCACAAGCATCCACGGTCACCCAGGGTTGAATGTATCGATGCTCTCACTTTATCATCTCTGGTACCATCCTGATACATCGGCGTATTTGTCCCCGCTTTCAATGTTGGAGGCGGGAATGGGGACGGTGATCTATAATTAAAAGTGTTTGAAATGAGAACTATAAAATCAAAGAGAATAAAGCCAAAAGATTCTGCACCTATATAGAAGATATTACGTGGGTGCTATAGGCATACAATATTTAAGATACGAGTGCCTAAATATTGGTATTTCCCGAGCGATAGCAAGGGATATAGTAGCGTTGACCAATGAGTGTCGTCAACATAGAAAACATGAGTAATATTATAAAAAGAGTTCAACATTATAATATTTTTAACAGACGAAAAGGAAGTTTTGAAAAATGGAGGGGGGAGTAATTGGTAAGCTAATTTAAATTGCGCTTTTTATACATTGTACTTGCAAAAGAATTAACAGTGTTAGTTTTTATACTTTGAAGACGAATAATTATAAAAATCCATATCTTTATCGTGCTCAAGCACTTCTGGCAAGTTGAAGTTAGAAAAGCTTGCCAACGTATAGTGTATAGAAAGCAGTTCAAAAAGCAGAGAAAGTTTGTGTAGCATGAAGTTCTAAAAGGCAGATTGTTCAATGGAGAGGAGGCTGAATGAAAATGCTTTTTCGTCAATATATGTCACAAGGCTATCACCTGGGATACGAATCAGAGACAAGAATTCCTCACAAGTACAGTATAGATTTAAGGCATGGTCTCTGTGGCTACTGTATGGACCAGATACAAAACTTTTCAGAAACTGTTACTGTTACTAAATTGGTTTTATGACGTGGCTTTTCTTGTCCCAATAGAGGTCACGGAAATGTATACAACGTATCGCCACATTTGTACCGGCAGTAAACAACGTTATTCAAAGGTGAATTTGGAAACTTACCTTCATCCTTAGCTAGTCGGATAGATTGCAGCTGATAGAGTTTGATAATTTTGCATTTGTATGTGCATCTTATGAGAGTTTGAAACATTCGTTTGGGAAAGTATACGAGGAGTCATATATTACACACGAAACTATAAAAGGTGAAATTTATGTGATAAGATTGGTGTTTCACACGGGAGTCCAAATCGTACGTGTACATGTAAAACGTAGGTAAAACGTAAACCTGCACTGCTCTATTTATAAAGGCTGTAGGTTGATGTTTTACCTATATTTTACATCCGATTCTTGTTCATGTGGTATATTAAGAGAGGATAACATCTGAATGGAGTAATATGCATATTATAGTAGCGGGCGCGATAACTTTCTTAAAAATGCATATTTCTAAACCAAACTTCCATCAACTGTACATCACATTGTGTTCTATCGATTGAGCAATACCAATTTCCTGTCCGATTCTTGGTTTGGGCTCCAGATTCGAGCTTAAACAGGTACAGATAGCTGATTTTGACCAAAATCGCGGGAAAAAACTAAGTCAAATATATACATATTCTTGTAGCGGGCGCGATAACTATCTTAAAAATTCATATTTCTAGACCAAACTTTCATTAAATGCACATCACATTGTGTTCTATCGATTGAGCAATACCAATTTCCTGTCCGATTATTGGTTTGGGCTCCAGATTCGAGCTTAAACAGGTAAAGTTGATCAAAACTATTTCTTTTCCCATAGCTAATTCACGGCCTTGAGTCAAGGATAATGATTAATTGACAAAGACTCTGTTTCATAAAATGTGTAAGTGGCTTCATAGGAACCTAAATAGCACCCGTCATGAGTTAGTTGAAATCGTTCTTCTAAGGTTACATCTTTATCTACAAAATGTCAAAATTATGATATTTTCTCGTTTTAAAGTGTTTTAAAGTCGAAATTCTGCGACCCACTTACATTTTTATTAGGTAAATTAGCTGCTAAGCACTACAAAAGTATATGCCGAGTCTTTGTAAATACGTTCCTGAAATACGTTTGAGTCATTGGCGTGTTTATTGTCTACTCAAAAAGCACTCGAATTTTCAGAAAATACCACCAGTCCCCTACTTATCCATAAAATACCATCATTTATGAAGTTTGACGTATTTGACCGCAACAACATACTCAACTGCATTATTACATCAATATCAACTCAATTGCATTAGGCTTTGTCTAATTTTCGCAAAATCTTTTGCTAAAACGTTTTTTGTAACTTATGAAATGTGTCTCCTAACTTGCAAATGACAATGTATGGTTTTAAAATAAAATTATTTTCAGGTCATGTTTATTCTGTCATTTAGGATATGTAATACAAACTAAGACAGGCGTAGTTTTCATTTTGTTCATTTATTTGGAAATAAATCTAAATTAAAAATATTGGAATGACTAAGAAAACATCAAAACAATGGCTTGGAAGACAAATAAGGTAACAGGAAAATATTTTGAATTTTAAAAAAAGTTTTATCACAAAGGAGATCTTGAGGAAAGCTTTACATAAGGAATACCAATGTGATGTACTTGTTAAAAACTCACAGTTTGAATCTCTCAGTAAAAATCATGAAAACAATCCAGCAGACTAAAGGTTAAACATTATTTCTTACATACAAAAGGAACTTGGTAAAGGTTGTAAAGTTAGAGTGTGCTACAAATTAGAAACTAAATAATTCTTTCTTTGGTATTACGTTTATTCAAGATAATTATCCTGAATACAACATTAACAGAATTTGAAAACGATCAATATTTAAGAGTATACAATGCATATAAGAATCAAAACTTGACAGTTAGGGACGTTTTAGATAAGCGAACTCAGCACAGTGCGTTACCGTAAATAGCAATGTGTGGAGTTTGGATTCAGACATGCGCAGTTTCAAGGACAGTGTTTCCGGCAATGGCAGAGGGTCCGCTTTTCAAAGATTAAACTATTTTCATCGGTGATCGTTGTTTAATTTAGGTGATTATCTCATATGTTAACCAAAAATGACAACGAATGGTTTTCGTTATTGTATACTATGGTTTCATGTTATTGGTTCGTATGTGTTTGTCATGGCATGAACAAAGTGTTTTTGTGGGCATAGACCTCATGTTATGATCAAACATAAAGAGCCACTCCGTGATTTTCATAACATATTATTTACCTTTGATACGAACTTAAATGTCATATGTTGTGATATAAAATCAAAACATCTTCACTTTTCATGTCCAAAAGACATATATATGACAAATACTGGTTTTCCATGAAAATCTAGAATCAGCCTTATAAATGTACCGAGGTGTAGATATCACATCCAATATACATGGATACTAGTTATATAACCTAACAAACACCATCAACTCCAAACTGCCCTCCTGGATGTCTTAGATAACTTTCCAAAATTACGTTTGACTATTTGACGCGCGCCACTGTCCGGTTTTCGATCAGAATTGCGACTTTCTACCTTCATATTGTCACTGTGAAAAACCAATATGCTTTCAAATGTGTCATTTTGGTAACAATCGATACTTTGCGATCAAATGACACCATTAATTAAGTTTGGCATATATGACTCCAGCAACTCACGGAGTGGCTCTTTAAGTTCGATAAACCATTGAAATTTAAACTTGTTATCAATATCATTTGAACAACGAAAGCATTATAATAAAACTGAACACTTAAGGATGATCTATATACTGATCGAACACAATAATGGAGATATATTTGGAATATGTATAAATGAAATTCATGGGAGGGTTATTGACGGATTATTGACTTTCAAGAACAAGATACACGTGCACTAAAACCAAGTGAGAAGAATATGAGGTGACATGAAGTGATGTGGAAGTTCACAGTGTAGCTTCATTTGTCAATGTTTCAGAAGTTTGATACTTAAAGAAATTTAGTCATGAATGGAATATTTGTCAATTAAACAATGTTAAAACTTTAGATGAGAGAATGATTACATGATAGTTAATACCACATCTAAACAAATCAATGGTTCAATGGAAGAGGAGAAATCTCATTTAAAATCATAAAGCATCATTGAACATCATCAAACTCCAAAGCAGAACTTTCCTTTTGTTTGATAACAGAATCTCAAGGAAGGAAGAATATGAACATGCATTGTTATGAATGAAACTATGATTAATCATCAAAGGAAAGAGGAGTCTTTTAAACTACGACATGACAAGTCATCAACAATTTTGAAACATCTTGGGAAAAGTCAGGTCAAGTCAGATCCTTTGAATTTGACTCAAGTGAAGACAGAAAGTGTATCAATTGTTGATTTGCTGTCATTTAAGATTCAACAAAGGGCAGGACATGCAAGGAGGAAGTTTGATTGAAAAAATGACAGTTGACATAACTAAAGAGATAACATTTTTCATGAGAGAAGTCATTTTCTGAAATGATTTGAGTGAAATACCAAGATTCTGTGCCTTCTCCCATGCCGCCTGACGATGAAAACATGTTCAAATCCAATTAAACTGAAATCATAAATACAGAATGAAGAATTATGGAAACAAAGATGAATTGTTAAAGGACTACGTAAGGTGTGAGATGATTTGGGGTTTAACGCTCCTTCCGAGAGTATTTCACTTACATCACGTTTTTAAAGGACTTGAGAACAAGACAAGAAGGGACACAATGCAAAAACCCATGTGTTCGACAGAAGGAATCATAAAGCCATGGACTTTCATTATCCATACTTGGGAAGATTGATAACAAATATGATTTATTTTGGTCTGTTACAAGCGTCAAGGATATGAGATTGTTATCAATGTTTGATACTGACCCAGGACATTTCAAAGGATATTTCATTGTTAAGTTTTAAAGCTGGTACTTCATGGAGTATCTTGGAAATTGATCTGACATGTCAAAAATGATGAATGAACATCCTGAGTTCCTTTAAGGGTCAAAGGGATCTAAAAATGAATATCAGTTAATTTAAGAATATTCAGAAGAAGATGCAACAAAAATTGTTCAATAGAGAACACATTACAACAAGCTTTATCAGAATAAAAATGATTTGATAATAACCGATTCAGAGACCATGGGTGATCTTGATGTCATTTTTGACAAAGTTGGCAAAGTTCACAACTAAAACTGAATTGTCAGTGCCAAACATCTGGCTGCCTTGAGTATGGAACACGCCTCTAATTATTTCTATATTGCCCAAACAGCGCTAAACAAGAACTGCTTACTCGCTGGATGTGACATTGTGTATTTGTTTTATAGTGTTCATTATCTTCATGGACCAAGTTATGATTTTGACACCTGTACTACGGACGAAAAATTCACAATTCGTTGGCTATTGAAAATGATGTAGTATGTATGTGCTTAAGCAAATGTCTGCTGATAGTTTTCAGTGTCAATTGGACATGAATTGCGGTTTGTTACATGTGTTATCAGTATATTGAACTTGCTTGTTGCGATGCAAATGAAATGAATTGTGATGATCATTGACGATAGATTGAATGAATACAGAGATAATGTTCCAAATTTTCGTTTTTCAGATGTGAAAACTATGTGAAGTGCTATATTGAAAAGATCATAAGACATTAAACCAAACAATGCAGAGACACTATAGGAACTTGTGGGATGACAATCCACCACGCCAATCAGATGTCCAAAAAAACAGAGGTCAAGATTCTGGGTACAACCCCCTTAGCTATGATGAAAGAAGCAGAGCACCTACAGAAAGCAGTCAGACTCAGAACCCGTTTGACTTGCTGAACCAGGCGCTGCAGATGGTCACTAACCCAGGGGCGTCACAAGGACCTCCACCAGTATTTGATACAGCGTAAGCGTTGCTGTTTATACAGATAGTTAAATCAGAGTATGCTGATCGTACCAGACATCTTGATATTTTCACTTTCTCTATCATCAGAGGTAAAACAAGTCATGTCTTCTTATGTAATATCTGTTACAAGTTGAGCAGAGTTTGGACTAAAGATACAGAATTTTGATTAATTGTAAGACAAAATTAGTTGTGAAATCAGAAACATGAATTAGAACCTTGAATTTTTCATGGAAAAGATTTGTGTTTCTTCTTTTGTGTAATGAGCACAGATCTCATACAAGACTGAAGTTGGATGGAGATGTAAAATGGTAATTGATTGTATAAGAATGGGGGAATGTAAGCCTATTTCCAATTATCACTGTATTAAAACAATGAAACTTTCCTCCAACTGTGTAGATCAAAGAAATTTGAGAAAAGTGGAGATTGGTTGGAAAGGGGTTAAGTGGGGTGGTTTACCAAAAACTATTGTCTACCAGTATTCATTGAGAATGAATTTCGAAAGCTGCAATTTGTTATTAGCATGTTACTTTGACAAACTGCTAACTGTGCGAGTCCGAAAAATCAATATTTATGAATTATCTCCCTTTGACCATGCTTGCAGTCAAAGAAGGACGAGTCTGAGGACAGACACTAACAAAGGTGTTAATATCCTTTTATTTTATTATACCTGAATTTATTTAAATATACCCATTTTGGAAAGAGTACCTTTTAGTATGTTCATATACAAAAAATAATGAATATGGAGGTTATTTTAGATCTTCAAATTCTGATAAACTTATATTTTAAAGTTACCAGACTAACCCCCTCTACTGTGTTTGCTTCTTAACAGCGCGGAAAAGGACAAAGGTTTCACATGGATTTGCAAGAAGGTATTTATCTTGGAAAAAACACTTTTCTTAAGTAATGACTAATGGTAGCTGTAATGAATGTTAAAAGGAAATAAACAATTAACAAAGGAGAAGTGGATAGAATTCAAACTGGTGTAAAACTGTAACAATTTTTCTTGGATTGCTATGATTAAAGGCAAATGGTTGCATCAAGAATGGAACAAGCTTTTAATTTCAATATGTTATAGTTTTAGCCTTTGTGTATCTTATTGTGGCGTATAGTTTATGTGATACCAAATGTAGGTGATATTAACTGGCATGTATGATGTAGAAATGATACTAAATACTAAAAGTGATTAACCTATCCACCAACGAGCCTTGCCACTGCCACTGATAAGTATAGGCCGATAATGATGAGTCTCATTTCTGATGAAATTGCTTTAAAGGCAATGGAGGTTTTAAATCTGTTTCTTTTCAGTGTGGGACGATCAATAATGAAGAAAAAAGAAGCTGTATTGTCTGTTTGACACCCTGGGAAGGTGAGGGCTACATCATCAAATTGAATCTTATGTTAGGTAGCGTAGTGCAATACTGTCATTGAAATATTCATTACGGCATAAATTGTTAATTTTCATTTGTCAAGACTAGGATTTACCATTGCTTTACGTATAAAGTGCATGTTGTTACTCTTCAAATTAACAGAGCATTGATATGAAAATGATGAACATGCTACAGTACAGTTAGAATTGAATGTTAATGAATTGATGGATATGATAATGGTAGGCAAGCTGCTCACGATATGAGTGGTTGACTGGTTATTGATTAGGCTAACAACACACAACATAAAAGTTCTGTATTTAGTTTTCTCTTAAAAATCTAAGTCATGTTTTGATAACAGGACATTGGCAGAATATTCCTGGGATCTGCACCTGAAAGTGATCAGTTAAAAACACAAGGAATTTGAACTAAATGATCTTGTTGTTTAACTCCTTTCATGGTTTTAATCACTTTGATTTATTGTTATTTGATGTTCTTCTATCTTCAGTTCCCCCAAAAGCAAAGGCTGAAAATAAAATTGATGATTTGGTAAGTTTTCCAAAGACGTGTTGTAAAGTATTTCATCTGTTCATAATGATGCTTATGTATATGAGATGAAATAATGAAACACAAGTGAATAGATCATATTTTTGTGTGTACGCAATACAAGAGTAATCCGGTAAAGACATTCGGGATTGTATGATGCAGTATGAGCATGCAGATAATTAAACCCTGGTGAAGCATGATGATAAGTTTATACAAATTTGCCTATATGTAGAGCAGAAAGGTTAAAGAGACTGTCAACAGTATTGTTGTTTGCCTTCTCACTGCTATTAAGGTAACTCTAATGACCAAAGTTCAATATTATTATGGAACTCTTACAATCTTCACTTAACCTCGGCTCATTTCAACTTTCAGGACTCAAAGAAGCTGTATATATCCAACCTGAGCAGGGGTACGACTACGTCAGACCTGTTCCGATACTTCTCAAAATGGGGTCCTATGGATCAGGTGTATGTGGCCATGACTGAGAGAGGAGCGTAAGTTATAACAAATGAATAATTTCAACCAATATTTGTTGTTTAAAGTTTATTTTGTTTATTCAAAGTTGAAGACCAACCTCTTCATTGAATCATATTCTTAGCTGTTCTCAGTTTTGTGTAGACTCCAAAAAGCGCTTCTAAGGCAGTAACTATACTGGATACTAGCACTATATAAATACCTAGTTATTATTATTATTATCATTTAGCTCCTGGTCAACTTCCTCTACTTTCCCTCTTTGAAAATATTGAAACAATTATTTGTAGCAGGGAAAAATGTCTCTATGTTTAAGTGAAGCAACATTGTAATGTGCCATGACCTGAAATGTTCTAAATATAACAGCTTTTATTCATCTTGACCAATTGGACAGAAAGTAAATCTAACATGAATTTAATTTTCAATAATTCTTATATTGAAAGATGTTTTCTCCACCGCAGATCAAAGCAGTATGGTTTTGTGCAATACATACATGCTGAGGATGCGGAGCAGTGTTCGACAGCTAATCACATCATTGATCAGACGAGGGTTCTTGTTAAGTTTGCTTCCTCTAGTAACAAGGTAAGCCTATGCTGTGTTCTTTTACTGACCTATTCATAGATTGAGATGCAAACATGTGAAGATGTCTCATTAAAAAACGACCATGTTCCAAGGAATATTAGGGTAGGGGAGGCTCTGACCTACGCTAAAAATAAGAGAAATAATAAACTGTAATAGCCCCGAAATGTCACAATTACAATGTAGAAATTTATACAAGTGTTCTACCTATGTTTTGACGGTAATTCCCCCCCTTATATGTTCCAAGGAATAAAAGTTTTTAAATATTTCCTCTAATGGGATACAAACTTGATCCGATAGGGAGGGGGATTCCTCTGAACAATGGTCTGAGAATATCCAAGTAAGCCAATCTTTTTGAAATAAGATCTAGCCATTTGCGCACATATGGTTTTATCTACACAACCTTAGATGAGTTATTTTCAGATAAATGTTGGATAATAGATGGTAGATCTTATGAAGCCCAACACAGTTTGCGGAAAAGACATTGGACGAGTCGGAAAGCTCTCTACTTGACATTGAGTGCACTTCCAAAACAAAAGCCGTGCTAGGAGTTGATTAAACTTTAGGTAGAGCAATTCAAGATCTTTTACGGGACACAGGTCAGAGGGACAGGGCCTGAGACCTAAAAGAGCCACCTAAAGGGCCTATCAATCAAATCGATATCAAAATGAGGGAATTTTAGATCTTGTTCTAATGAGATTGCTCAGTTAGCCAATTACAAGGCCTCCAACAAAAGCTTTTTGAATTTTGGAGTTTGAGGTGTATAACTCCTGTGGTCCTTTCTTTCTACAATATTGCCGTCTTTTTTATTTTCAAATGCGATGATGTTAATCGTCAACAAATGACAATGTTTTCTTTATAACTGGCAACAGAACCAGTTGTTGTTAGACTGTTTGGAGGAACATCACAGAATGAATTATCCTGTTACAGGCCATATTTTGAATTTTGTGCTTTCAAGCTGTTTCCTGGAGGGTCCATTTTAAAGAAGCAAGAAATCATTAGTGATAGAGATGACTGTTGACATATTTGCAGCTGATAGGATTTTCAGTAATGACTAGAAGAAACAAAATATTTCAATTTGTATCTTATTGAGGATATGTTTATTCTTATATGTCAGCAATGTGGTCCTGGTCAAGGTTGCATATCTATTACATATCCATGATGTCATTGATATCGATATTTTTTTAGATACATTATTAATCCCTGTGTGAATGTATCAAAGGAAAGTAAATCTCTTTTAATTTTAATAAACCCTAGCTTACCATGTTTCTATGTCATTGCTTCAGGCCCCAGAGAGCAAACATTTGATGGTGACGGGACTAACAGCTCGAACCACTAACGACCTTCTTCTGTGTTACTTTTCTCGATGGGGAAAAATAGAGGACTATGAAGTCGAGAAAGACACCACTGGCAGGTTTGTGTTACAAATTTATTGTTTTGTCAGTACTTATTCCCACTGCAGTTTAGAGCTAGTATAATGCTTTCCAAGCCTAACTGTCATTATGCATTATTTTTTTATGTTGTAATCATTAATGAGGCAATAGTTTGAAACAATTATACCTCGGAACACATTTGATTTTGATTAGATTGTGATACAGTTATCTTTCTAATAGTCAAGACTAAGGTTGCGCGGTATTATCGGTATATTGCAATACAGAAACACCACGTCAGTCATCTTAAAATATCCAATATATCGTAGGTTTTAGAATGAACACTTTCCGTGTAGAATTGCAGAAAAACGTAACAAAAACACCCTTTGATATTACTGAAAGTTTAAAAAAAATATGAACTTGCAAAGTTGAAAAAGCACAGACATGTTAAAAGTACGAAACCAGTTGCTGAATTACCTCTCTTTACAAAACAACGTCTACTTGAGCATTGATTACTGTTATAATTGCTGTTCTTAGTCAAAAGAACATAGAATAACTAAAATATGAACAGTACCAATATATTGCAACACGCTTTTCTGAATCGCAATATATTGCGATATGGAAATGAGGACAGATACCCATCCTTAGTCAAGACAATACTTGATTCTTTTACAGAAAAACAGGCAAAGGCTTTGTGAAATTTGGTTCAGTCAAAGAAGCAAACACTGCAGCCTCGTTTGAGCCTCACATCATTGATGGCAAGCTGGTCTCTGTTACCTTTCAGGATCCAAGGGTAGGTAACCTAGCTGGTAAACTGATGGGTGAGAGGCCATGGAGAATAGGCACCAAAGAGACTTGACACTCTGTATCGTAATTAGCCCAGTAGTTCTTTGCTTGAATTTTTTTCTCCCATGTTTATACACATTTAGACACTCATGGAAAGTTGTACAAATATATTGTGAAAATGGACAGAAAATATAAGAGAGGATAGATTCTGCAGATTGATGCATCCGGCCGCTTTATCATAAATTTCAATACGAAACTTTTTTGTGATACTAGCTCTTCTAGTGCTTTTGACAGGTTCCCCTAGTGGCAAAATACTGCAACATAACTACCTTGTAATATTTTAGCCAAGAAAAATCATCATGCATAGATAAGCTATTGTCATCGAGGCCTATGCAATAATGCAGTTGCTAAAGAAGGTGACTGTGTTCTGTAAATAAAAGATTCAACGGCAAAGTGTACAATCGAATAAAGTTTAGCTTTCCGAAAGTTTACGGAAATAACTTAGGCTGCCTGAATGATCCCCTATGAAATAGCGTCGCTTATTGCACAGCTAACTTTGAATGCATTCAGTCAACCGTCTGCATTCCAACCCCTTGCACATATCAGAACAGATGTTCATATAGGAATTAATGACGGAGCTACCTTCGTGGGGAGAGAATGATGTTCCTTTTGTCTACAGAATTGTACTTTGTAATGAACTTTCAGTTAGACACTTGAATATGCCATGAATGTGTTTATATGGAGAGGTGCCAACAATGTTGATTGCTGTAATATGAGACGTAGCACAGGGGAATGGGGGAATAAAACACCTAGTCTTAATTTGGATGCTTGAAGTTTTAAGCAAATACTTTCACATCTGAAAATCTTGGCAATAGAGTATATCTCCTGTGGCACAATTTACAACAGAATTTCAATCTCATATTCCAATCAACTTTCCTAAATTCGTTCATTCTGTGCAAGATCATTGTAATTTGAAGAAAAAAAAAACAGAATTGAAATGGACTTTCGATAAAACATTATCATTTTATAGTATAATCAAACTTATGAAAGAACCTCACTTCTTTTGATTCTCCATGGCCTATTATCCATGTTACCAAGATAAGGATGAAAATTGTTGAACATGAATGATTACCTGTCTAAAAGGAAATTTGAGGTAAGTACCTATGATTATCAGAAACTGTGTATTTTTCTGGACATGAAGAATACAGGCAAGATTAAAAGGACCAAAGCCTGAGAAGAGGAATAATGAAGACCTTTCTGTGGAAAAAGTGATTATGTGATGTGTGAGATAAGATATCAGATTCTGTTATTTGTCTTATAAAGGTATTATATACCGTATATTACCGTGTATAAGTCGACCCTGTGTATAAGTCGACCCCCTTTCTCAGGCCCCCAAATTGCTGTCAAAATCATATACCTCATCTATAAGTCGACCCCCATCTATGAGGCAGGTCGACATGAGTTGTGAGTGTAAAAGTGAGTTGTAATACGTCAGTGTTTTGTAATACAGTAAGCATTTGTTTAACAAGAAATTGTTGTAATAAATATATTATATATGATATAAATATTAATAATAAAAAATACATACGTGTGTGCTGGAGTTTGTCCTTTTTTAAAAAGAATCTTATGTCATTTACGTCTCCGTACATGCACAGTGTGTATTTGTGTAATTAGAAAATAACAAATCTTACAATAAATATATATCTATTAATAATAACTACTGGGCCACACCATACGCAATAAACATACACATTTATATTCATATCGTGCGTAGCATTCGGATTTTAATTCAATTTAAATGTTACGGTTTTCATAACGAAAATTGGAAATTCCCGTAACTATTTATAGCTCATTTCCAAGAATTCAGAATGCCCGTATGTGATTTGAAAGTATGGATGTATTTCATTGGATAATTCTGGGGTTTGTCCTTTTTTTAAAAAGAATCTTATGTCATTTACTTCTCGGTACATGCACAGTGCGTATTTGTGTAATTCGTAAATAACAAATCTTACAATAAATATATATCTATTAATAATAAGTACTGGGCCACACCATACGCAATAAACATACACATTACACATTTATATACATATCGTGCGTAGCATTCGGATTCTAATTCGGTTTTCATAACGAAAATTGGAAATTCCCGTAACTATTTATAGCTCATTTCCAAGAATTCAGAATGCCCGTATGTGAATTTGCGCGGGAAAGATCGTAGAATATCATTGGTCCACGTCATAGGACTTGATATGAAACACTCGCCATATGGATCGATAAGCATGTCGTAGTAGGAATCGTTACGGTATGTCCATAAAATTGTCGATTAGAAATGTATTATATTATAATATTTTCTAACTATTAATAGTACTAACAAACAGTAAAGTGTGAAATAATTATTAAAGTAATTTCATTTCATTATTTAGACAACGTGTTGACATCGTTGCTTCCAGTTTGAATCGTTACGCTATGTCTATAACATTGTCGATTAAAAATGTATTTTAGTAGATTATGATATTTTTTAACTATTAATAGCAATATATAACAAACATTAAAGTATGTAATGATTGTTAAAGTAATTTCATTTCATTATTTTGACAACGTGTTGACATCGTTGCTTCCGGTTTGAATCGTTACGCTATGTCTATAACATTGTCGATTAAAAATGTATTTTAGTAGATTATGATATTTTTTAACTATTAATAGCAATATATAACAAACATTAAAGTATGTAATGATTGTTAAAGTAATTTCATTTCATTATTTTGACAACGTGTTGACATCGTTGCTTCCGGTTTGAATCGTTACGCTATGTCTATAAAATTGTCGATTAAAAATGTATTTCAATAGATTATGATATTTTTTAACTATTAATAGCAATATATAACAAACAGTAAAGTATGTAATGATTGTTAAAGTAATTTTATTTCATTATTTTTTGCATCTCGCCTGTTCATCTCCTTCGGCTGACATATCGTCACTCGACCTCCGAATTTTAAGGTCTGAAACATAAACCTCATATATAAGTCGACCCCTTGACCCCTCAATTTCTGGTATAAAAAACTTGACTTATACACGGTAATATACGGTACATGTATTTCTCTTTTTATGTAAACATAAAAATACATATTGATAAAGAAGGTTTTGTTTGCTTCATTTGTTTGTTTTCAATCAGTGAGACAATGGAATTCTATTTTATGGAATGCAAGATCCTTGTCAAAGTTTTAGCTTGAGGTGAAAATGGTCAGTTTTGGTTAATGACATCTTCTCCGCCTGTGTGCCTTGACTAATTTCATGTGATTGAGCAAAGAATGATCATATTTTTTGTAGACCAACTACAAGCTGAAAAATCAAGAAATTGTTTTGAATAATTCTTTAAAATTATTTTTACAACTCTAATCAGTCTCCGTGGACATCATGACCATTGCAAACATGTAAATTACTAATTTCTATGGAGGTAATTTTGTGTCGCTTGTTTTTGGTTGCTCTATCTGTGTGCCTGTTATTAAAATTTCTAAATTTCTAAAAGAGGGAGAGAATTAATTTCCTGTCTGAATAAACTCGGTTAATCTGACTTGAAATTTAATCCGAAACTATTTTGTTCGACTGGAGATGGAAACATTCAGTTTTGACTATTTTGCCTTTCATGACTGCTTCATGACTGTGTATTTAAATAAAAGCCTTTAATACAGTCTAGGTCCACATTAAGCAAGTCTACATTGACTGAATACACATATGAAATTAGGAGCCCGAAGAAAAGAATATATAGATGAAGGAACAGTCAATTATTAAAATATTTCATAGACTAAATTTTAGTCTTAACATATTAGCAGTACCGTTAAATCACTGAAATTTTAAAACTTCATTTATTTTATCTTACTCCAAATGATCTGTAGTCTTACGCTGTATTATTAAATCTGATTAAGGTCAACAACAACATTTTTCTGTTAGCACTTAAGGAAAGTATAAACTGGAAGTAGGTTCCGCAGCTAGTCAAATACATGTTGCATGTATTTCATACGACATATTTTGTATTCAAGTCCTTTTATGATAGTTGATCATGGTTTGATACGCGCTTGTTTATGTTTTAATTTAGATGAGTAGGTCCCAAATTGAATATCAATGAATGGAGCAACAGAGGTATGCATTGTTGCATTTACTTTCAAAAGCCTGTTGCCTGAAGCCATTTTGGTCACTATTAGTGGTGTAACGATTCATCGATAGTATTGATGTTTACATCGTCTACTACGCGATACGAGTGCATAGATACAAAGCATGTTTAGACAATATATCAGGATACATCGATGTATCGCCATAAGAGACAATATATCCCGATACTGTTAACATAATTTGTTTCAAACAAATAGCTATAAAAGCTAAAATGGTTTTTCTTCTATTTCAGAGATAACAGTGATTAAAACAGAAACAGAAAGAGAAATTATATGATATTTCTGATATTTTATATGTAATTTCACAGTCACTTTAATTTTGTGATTTCCCTTAATGTAATATCTAAGATAATTTGGTATCTAAGGATTAACATTACTGTTCTATGTCCTATCTATAGTTTTTCATAAACTGTAGAGAATCGGGATAAGTATTGTATCGCAACCAATGTATCATGATGATAATCGTCTCGCAGGTTCCTTGGCAATAATTCCTTGATATATCGTCTCGCCTAATAAAACTAGAATCGGGATATATCGTCTCGCCACTAAGGCCAGAATACACAGGTCTACTATCTATAATAATTTTAGAGCACTCAATTGTTGGGTGTTTTTTTTAATGAATAAGAACATAACATTTGTTTCAGGAGCGGCTGTCAATTTATATGTTATAATGCTTTTTCGATTTAAAAACTTAATCAAACTTATAAAATCTAGACTTTTTTTTTTACTGTTATGCATGTGTTGTGAAACATTTTTTTGTGTGTGTATCTTTTAAATCATCTGGTAATGTTGGATTTGAAACAATTTTGTTTGGTAGAGGTATGGAATGGTTTATGTAATTGAAAGGAACAAAAATAAGTTTCATATTACCACAACAATAGCAGTATCCCTGATTTTCATTTCAAGGCAGAAATCATTATTTTGGTGGGGTTTATTTGTGGTATAAATGGTTACTTAAACAAGTAAAGATGAACATGATAAAAGATATTTTAGTATATTCGAACATGTTGTTTTTTCAATTTAGTGAAGCTTTGGCCTGAACTGTTATTATTTCATTACTTTTGATAACAATTTGATTAGCAAAAATCTGCAGAAAAATTTGATGATGTCTCAGCTACTTTTTTCTTCATTAATGTAATTCATGTAACAATACGTAAACAGGAGCAAAAATAATGGTCATGTTGATTTGAAGTGTTGACCTTTGAAGTTGACCTTCATCAAGGCAGTTTGTTGAACTAAAAGTTCTGCTTTGCTTTGACGCTTTAAAGGAATCTATGCAAGGCAAATAAAAGCTTGTTAAAACCTTGTGAAATCCTCAAAGTTTGCAAGCTTTGGACAGATTTAAGAAGTGGGCCGACACCATCCAAGACCTTAAAGGAGGCAACTGTAGGTAGAGGAAGGAGAGCAAAAGTTGTGAAGCTTTGATGGTAGGCCAATATCTCCTGGAGACCTTGATTGAAGCAACAATCCGGGGTGGAAAGAAATGAACCTTTTTAATGATAGAAGTACTCTCTGGAAGTCAAATGAAGCCTTTTTAAAACATTTGTTGGATCTTGAGCTTTCACTAGCTTGGGGTTTTGAAAGCATTGAGAAGAGAGCCTACATTTTCTGGACACTTTGTGTAGAGGGAAAAAGTGCAAACTTTGATGGTGAGCTGACATCTTCCAGAATCCTTTGTTTGAGGCAGCTCTGTGAAGTGGAAAGAAATTAACCTCTTTGAAGCCTTGAAGGACCCCCTGCAAGAGAAATGAACCTGTTGGAACCTTTGTGAAATCTTGGAAACATTCATAAATGAGCTGGCATCATTTTGAAGCAACGGTGTATTTGAAAGAAATGGGAAGTTATTGAAGCCTTGATAGTGGGCTGACATCTTCCAGAGTCCTTCCTTGAGATAACTGTGTGTAACAGAACAAATTGCAAACTTTTTAAAGCTGTCATGGTCTCCCTGCAAGTTAAAAAAGTCCTGTTTTTAACTTAAACGAAAAGTTCCAAACTTATGGAAGCCTTTTGAAAGGCCTTTGTTTGAGAAAGATTAAATGAAAACTTTTAACGAAAGGAAATCCTCATTAGAACCATTTTGAAATCCTCGCCATGAAAGAACATTGTAAAAAATTTTTTGACTTTGTTTAATTTCTGTCTAGCTTTTGCAAGTACAAGGAACATTGCAATTGGCAATCTATTGAAATAAGTTTACATCGTGGAATAATTGAAAACCTCTAGGGCATGTTTTTTGAAGTGACAAGTTATGGAAAACTTGAAAAATACTATTGTTTATCAATAATGTACAACAATGACCTTATGAAGCAATTTTATTAATTCGAATGAATATGCACAATCTAAATAGATGTTATGCTTCATTCTATATTTTGAATTTAATTGTGAATAAACACGTTATCTATGAGTTGCATCTTTGTTGTTTCTTTATTAAGTAAAATAAATCATGTCATACCAATCTTTTCCTGGTTTCTGTAAATATGATAATTTTCTTAAGAACATCATTCATTTCATCATTTCATCACCAATAATGACTCCCTTCATCAAAACATTTCATATTTGATTTTTTACCATGTGTATGTGACTACATAGTAATAAATGGTTGTATTTTCCAGCATACAAAGATGCGAGAAGCTCAAGCAACCCCAAGTAATCCACCCTCAGAGGTTATCCCTGGCTTAAGTCTGACCAGCAGCTCTGAAGATCCTGAAATCCCTGAAACTCAACAGTCATGCAGGGTTCATGGATGCTATTTCAAAGGTGAAAGAAGCTCATTTGACCGTCACTGGCTTGAGCGTCATGAGCCGTCAGTGAAATACATTGTTTGTTCCTTCTGTACCATGGGTTGTGTTGACATTGATGATTATGCTGAACATCTTAATTTCTTCCATGGGGTTGAGAAGAATGAAATGTCAAGACACCTTTTTAATCTTGAATATGAAGAAAGAGATAACACACAGTACATCATGCCAGGGGATGTAACTCGATTGACTTGTTTTAAATCTGAGAGAGAGAAACCAAAGTCTCAGTCAAAACGATTGGAAGAACAAGTTAACTGGCCTATGAGGACAGAGGAGACGGCACAAACTGCACGAACAGAACAACCTAAATTGCCTGAACGTGCTAAACAGATGACCGAAAAAAGAGTAGAACCAGTGGTAGTAGTAGAACCTGAGACTCAAAGATGTACTGAACATGGCTGTACATTTAGAGGAACAACTACTGAGTTCTTGAAGCACTGGAATAAGGAACATGTTGCTGAGTTGGTTTACCTTCGTTGTCCAATGTGCCCAAAAACGTTTAAAAAGAAAGCATCTTTGGATTTTCATGTTGAGCATGTCCATCAAAATCATAACCCTGATGCAGATGTAGAAGAAAATGATGATGATGATGAGTACATGCCAGCAGCCAAGATGATGTTGACAAATCAGAGGGAACAAGTAAACACCACAAATACAAGTAAAAAATATGATCCCATGTTTCCAACTCCATCAAATGAGCACATGGTCAGAAGTGTGCAAAATGACAACTACAGGAAGAGACCACATTCCACTGTGGAGAGTACCTATCCACAAGCCACAGGAATGGGGGCTGTAAATACTCAGACTTCATCAAGTCTTCCTTATCACCTTGCAAGTCAACAGATGCCGGGAGCAGCTAATATTCAGTCTCTCGCTACAGGCATGCCATTAGCATCTACAGGGTTGCCATTAGTAAGTTACCCAGTCCAGGTACAACCTGCATATACTGGTTTCCAACAGACTGCCCCTTCCCAGGTAGTTGGAGGTATAACACCCTCTATACCAGTGAGCACACAGGCAAGTCAACAGTCTGTTCCTTTACAGGTAGTTGGAGGTATAACACCCTCTATACCAGTGAGCACACAGGCAAGTCAACAGTCTGTTCCTTTACAAACACGTATCCTTCAACAAACACTGCAACGACAACAAGCTGTTGCTGAACAGAAAGCTTTAGCAACCCAAAATAACCTTCAACAGCTTGAAAAGGAAACTTCTAAAGGTCTTTTGAAGTTTCTAAGAAACAATGGAACAGTTGCTGAGAGGCATGAGTGGCCTAAGGAAATGTCCCTTCCAACCATGAAGAAAATCAGAGAGATGAGATCATCTGAAAAGACAACTCCTATGTTTCAAGTCCCATCAATAGTTATCCCTCCATTCAAAAGAAATAACGCTGAAAGCATCAAGGCTTTCCTTTTGTGGAATGAGGCAATGCTCAGTAGACTTGAGTCTGCAAATTTGAAGGCTAGGAAGTTGCTGATATCACAGATTGTAAAAGTAAAATCTTCAGATTTGGAAGAAGTTTCTGTTGAGGAAGATACAAATGTTCAAAATGCTGCTTTGATTGAAAGGAAGAAAGAGGCGGCAAAACTGGCTGATTTAATGGCCTATGAAATGAACCAGAATAAATCAGTAATTGAGAAACACACTGAAACTAAATCAAGTGATCCTTTTGAGGACTTTAAAAAGAAATGTCATGACATTGCAGATGACTTAGTCCGAAATCATATAAAAAGTCTGAAGAAAAGATGGTTACCCTTATCTCATCCAGATACACCTAAAAACCATAAAGGCAAACCAATTGTAGATAAAGAAGAAGCTACTGCCTTTGGAAAACTCACTGGAAAAGCAATAGGAAAAGCTAAATACATGGTTTTGAATTTGAGGGGTGATGCAGCAATGGCTGGGAGAGCAATGTCCTCGACAAGGCAACGAATGGTTTATCTAAGATATAATGGATTCGAGGGAGAAAATTATGATGCAAAGGCAGAGAAAACTGGAGCTTCTAAAGAAACGCTGGAGGGGGCAATCAGAGATACAGAACTTGGGGCGGATAAAACTGGGGAGGAATCAAGTGACGACCAAGATGTTTCTAAGACTGGGGAAAAGAAAGGAGAACCAAAGCTGAATCCGTTTTCTGAGAAGATCAAACGAGCTACCCTTGACCTGGTAGATTCATTAGTAAGATATGAAATAAATGTTCATGGTCACAAATGGATACCATTTACTCATCCTAAATACCCTAAATCTAAATCCGGTAAACCACTGGTAACTGGAGCAGATGTAACTGTTTTTAGGAAGCTTCAATCAAAGTCAAATAAGAAAATTAGGCAAATGGTTATAAATATGAAAGGTGATGGTGCAATGGTTATTAGAGCACATAAATGGGGCAAGAAACGTTTGCAGCACCTAAGGCATTTTGGTTTTGAGGGAGAGAGATTTGATGAAGAAGAGGAGACTGTACCAGTAAAAACACCAGTAACAGCTTCAACAACTGCTTCAACAACTGCAGAAGTTCCAGAAACAGTTACAGTAACAGCTGAAAAATCATCTCCACCCACTGTTACAACTGCAAAATCAACTGTTGCTGTTGATCCACAAGCGTCTCCAATCAGTGAAGAAGAATTGACATTTGAAACTGTTGAGCCTGATAATGTTGATCACTTGGATGTGCATGATCAGGATGAAGTCAGAAGTAATGATAGTAGGAAACAAAAGTCTGTTGAAAGATCATGGGGTCAAGGTGTTGAAAGCAGACCCTGGCAAAATGAAAGAAGAAGCCAGCAATATGGAAAGTTTAGAGACAACAGAGAAAGATTTCAACATATCCGAGATAAGGGAAGACAGAGTGTTGAAAGGGTAGAAAGTTCTGTTGGCCCATCAGGCAGGAGAAATGATGACAGAAGCTTTGATAACAGACCAAAGAACAATATGGGTTTTGACAATGTAAATCGAAGGGACGGAAGAAGGCAGTATCATATTGATATGAGTGAGAGACAGAGGGAAAGAGGCAAACATTTTGACAGAGATCAAAGTCGCACTGATGATGCTGAAAGGTTTTCTGAAGGAGGCGTCTTTGGAATAAGAGATGATCTTGACGGGGAAGAAAGAGAAAGAGATCATATAGATGCCGAAATGCTAGATCATGCTAGGTTTGATCAGATGGATCATGAAACAGAAAGATACCAAGATAAAGACTTCTATGATGTGAGGCATGATTATCATGATGACAGAGACTCAAGAGCAAGCTACACACGGAGTGAAATACATGATCAGGAGAGGTTTGCAAGTGAAGGTAGTGAAAGAATAGTTGAGGTGATTCATGACAACATTCGGGATTTCGAAGAAGACCCTCCTCAGACAAGTGAAAGAGTTGTTCAGTTTGTTAGGTATGATCATGAAGAAACCTTTGGTAATTTTGAAGATGATCATATTCTACGAACATCAATTGACCGACCTCATGGCAGATTTACAGATATGAAAAGACAGTCAAGAGGTGATCGACATGGTGTTTTGCATCAGAGCAGAAGAGGTCACAATGATAGCAGAGGTTTTAACCAAAATCGTGACTATGGTCCACAGAGGCATGGTTTTGGACAACCAGGGAGAAAAGACTTTACAAGAGATACGTTTCGGGACCATGGTAGGAGCAGTGATGTTCAGCAGAGAAAGGAATTTGATAAACCCTCCAGAGGTATTGGTCGTCAAAATAGAATGATGGCCAATCGTGCCAGAAATGATTACCAAAGGGGTGGTAAAAGAAACTTCCCTTATAGACAAGAATCTGCTGACCAAGTGTCCACAAGCTGGTCACAAGATATTGAAAGGTCACAAAAGACGCAGAAAAAGCAGGAAACATGTGTTCCAAAGAGTTGGAGTGAGAGCATTGAAGAAATGGTTGCCAAGGAGAGAGAGAAATCTGACAGGGCAATGAGCAGTCAACAAAAAGGTAAATCTCAAATAGGTGGCCAGAGGGCAACTGAAATAAAAAGTGATGAAGGTTCTGGCGCTAGTTGCAGTGACTTTGAAGATGATGTAGATATGGATGATCTCGTCGTCATGGACTGTTGCTAACTTTTTAAAAAAGACTTTTCATAGTAACTAAAATTGCAATGGTAACTGCTGGTCTTTTCATGCAGAAGTTATGCGTGAAAAAAGTCAAATTACAATAACCTATAACCAATGTTGGTGTTTAATTATTGAAATTCAAATCATGATAACCTATAAGAAACTGTACTTCCTCTAAAAATTGTCACCTTAGCTTTTGCAAGATCATGTCTCTAAAACAATCCAAACATAAATAAGAAGAAATCTTTCTCAAATATTTTAAATCAATTACACTTTATTGGTTTGTGCTCAGTTAAGAAAACTATTTGCAGTTACCTCCCTTCAACCATCATATGGGTGAACAGCATTACCTAATCTTTAGTTATTTACGCTATGTATTATTGTACTGTATGAGTATCACTGTCTTACTTTCATTGCAATTTCATTGAGGGTAACTCCTGTCGTTTCTGAAGTTTCTTTAACAACTCCAAATAATTATCTAGATAAATCATATTGACTTTGTTTACACATACCTTTTGATATCTTTTTCTTTTTTTTCAATCTAAATGTCGCTCGCTTAGATAATTCATGTGTTTTAAGATTTCAATAGGTGATAATTCTTTGTTATTCTTTGTATTGTCTTTATTTCTATAAACCAAACGATGCATTAACTGTGTCATTATAATATAGATTCAGGATATATATGTTTTATGTTACGTGTAATATTTCTCATCAGAGACAGTCAAATGAATTCTTTATCACACATTTGAATGCTATTTTATTTTATGTAAGCATATTACATTAATATAACATGTCTTGGTTAGGTGGAATATTTTTCTAAGTATTCCAATAAATATTCTTATTCTACTAGTAACTACTTTATCTACTTTATTATTACTTACTAATTTTTTCGGAGACTGTGAATTGATTTAGAAAAAGTCATATTTAGATAGGAGAGAGATGCTTTGCTTATTATCAAATCTATATGGCAAACAGAATTCCTTGCCCACATTATATGAAGTTAATTATATTATTAGTACCATGTGTTCTTTGTGTTATGGTTGTCATAGATCATGAAAATATATACCCTAAAATCTCTATTTTACATTTAGGCATGACTTGATTTGTTCTAGGAGTTTCCCATTCTTTTCCAACAGAGTTGGCTCCGTCATTAATTCCTTTACAACCTCTGTCTTAATACGAATGTTTCTCGGGCTTCAGGCAGTTTCCCCTACCGGCGATAAATTGCAACTTAAACTACCAATATTTCAGCCAATGAAAACACCGAATCCATGAATAACTTATTTGTAGACACATAGGCCAATATCGCAAAATGAGGCGTATGTATTCTGTAAAGACGACTCAAAGCGCAAGGTGCATCTTCGAATAAAGTTTAGCTTTTGCAAAGCTTCCAGAAATAACTTAATCCGATTTGAATGATAACTTTTGAAACAGCGTCGCTGATTCTACAACTAATTTTGATTGCATCCAGTCAGCGTTCTACATGTCGTGTTATTCTTGAACAATTGATTTTGTTTTAATGCCATTGTTGTTTAACAATCTGAAGTTATTGTGTATATCACAACTGAGCCAGAAAAATTGCATTTATGAAATAAATGTTTATATATATGGTATCTGCTTGTCATTAAAAGTTGTAGTTATATATGCCTTAACATCAAAGAAAAAGTGGAAGTCACATTGTAGACTAACAGGTAGGACGATACATCGTTTCCTGTTACATCATTTTCCTACGACACTCCCTGAGTTACACTTGATATGAATGCAAACGAGGAAGTTTTTAATGTGTTTGATTCATTTCTTACTCAAGAAACTGTCTCTTCACCACAGGGCCATACATGATCAAATCACTCTTTGACTATTCCTGGACGGTTTTGTATCAGAAACGATATTGAGTAAGTGGCACCTTTTTTGCTTTAGATAAACAATTCAAGCAAAGAAAGAACAGACAAAAATTAAGTAAGAGTTAAAATACAACCGAACACGGACAAGATATTGTTTCTTTTTAGCCGAGTCGAAAATTAACTTAGCAACATTGGGTTACACGATTAAAGAGCCAATCCGTGATTTTTATAACATATCATTTACCTTTGATACGAACCTAAATGTCATATGTGGTGATATCAAATCAAAACATCTTAACTTTTCATGTCCAAAAGTCATATATATGACAAATACTGATTTTCCATGAAAATCTAAAAACAGCCTTATAAATGCACAGAGGTGTAGATATCACGTTTAATATACATGGACGTTTGACTATTTGACGCGCGCCACTGTCCGGTTTTCGATCATAATTGCGACTTTCTACCTTCATATTATCACTGTAAAAGGCCAATAAGCTTTGAAATGTGTCTTTTTGGTAACAGTCGATACTTCGCGATCAAATGACTCCATTGATTAATTTTGGCAAATATGACTCCAACTCGCGGAAGTCAGTAACCTGTTTGACTACCGTGTGCATGATGTAGAGACAACAAAAACCAGGGTGGACATGCTTAATTTCCAAATTTCATGTCAAGTAACGAGCTCATTGTTATTATTGGAGTTCTTAGTTATGATTTTCCCCATTTTCACGGCCCATCTCGACTTCTATAGCTTTGAAGAAATGGTGTATGGAGGAGACATCTGTTTTTACGACTAAAATCTCTTTCTAGTTATACTTTGATTCCGCTTGGCCAACATGTTGGCAGCAACATCGTGGTGTAAAGTTCACATCTGCAACATTTTGACCATAAAATGAGCTATTGTGTAAAACTTGCCACAGTTGAAAGATTGGTGGTTGTACTTTTCATTTACGACGTGTCTGAAGATCCGGTAAAAAATACTTATCGAATATAATTGAACAATTTGCTGAGATAGCCCAAGTTTCTAAGTCTATAACATAAGGAGACATCGAAAAAAGGGCACTCATATCTCAAGCACCTATTAACAAGACTGCTAATAGAAATCTATTTGAGATGAAAATTAATCCTGTTTGCAAGGCTTTCCGTTTTTGACTCTCAAAGTGGCACGCCAAACATTAATTTGAAAGGGTTGCACTTGTGTGTCGGGGATATATTTGGATTTGTATCAACATGAAGCGAGGCTTTCCATATCGGGTTATTAAATTACTTGTTTCATCATGTATAAACTTGATTAATCTTTGAAACGTCATCTAGGGCAACTTGTTGATTTTATTTTGTAAGATGTTAAAACAGTTATTTTCACATTTCATAATTTTACATGAATCAGGAAAAAATGATAATTGTGAACATTTCTTTGTCAGTCATGGTTTTCTTAACCATAAATAGGTATTCCCAACTAACGTTGCAAGCCAAAGACTTAACACGAGCCTTGCTGCAGTTTACCATTCATCGGGGATTAATGGTAACTTAAAGGAGGCGTATATCTAAACTCGTCAGACTCATAATTAAACAGTTACTCACGTATATAAATCTTTCCTCTAACGTGTGCAATACTTTAATTTTTTTACATTTCTCCTAACCTTCTGTGAAGTTTATAAAAAGCAAACCACCCACTTTTGTGCGAATTGCCCGAACATGTCATTCTCAAAAGTTATATAGGGGATTAACAGCGCAGTTGTTAGCGTGTTTGGCTTCGGATTATGAGGTCGCTCGGGCCTCGGCAACTTTGTCAGCAATAGACATACAGTAGGTTTGGGTGCAATGTTACACTGAATTTCAGCGCAGTAACACCAATGTTTCGCTAGTTCCAGCCGATGCTCTGCGGTTTTTCCGCAATGGCTTTGCAGGCTTATTCCTAACAATAATACAAACAGCTTAGCTATTTATGAAATGTCCTTGAAAGCGTCGTTACTCCCAAATCACCTCACCTCAAAAGTTATGTTGAAAAACAAACTTCATGTTGTGGAACAATAGTCGATTTCAAAAGGTTCCCGATCAGATCATCAAGTACAGATGAGTACGATGAAAAGCTGGATTGGAAAAGTTTATGAAATCAAAATTTATTTGTCAGCGATGAAGACTGGCGCGAGATATAATGAGAGAGCATTTCAAAACAAAATATCAGCTCACTTTATCTCACCTTACCCTAACGATTTTTTATCAAATTAATCAAATCTAAGATAAAAAATGACTTTCTCGGACGACACCACGGAAAGTATTTAGGCTCGAGGCACCAGATTATGTACATACGTTTTGTGGTTTTATAAAATCTTTTTCATTTGACGCATTAATTGATGTTAAACTCTTTTTGTAAAGGCAATACAGAGTGTGTTTGTGTGCGCATCAATTCATTCTCCAAACGCCTATAAAGTTGGCATAAAAAAATTATAGAATTAGATGGTTTGTGGTCCATGCGCCAACCAAAATTAATGCTCACGATATTTGAATACCAACACTCGATAATACGTGATATATCGCTTCTTTAAGTCAAGAGTTTCCAATTATTGATATTTTCCTCTCCTCGGAGAAGTTGCATTATTTGGATTGTCATTTTAGAGTAACTAAACACGCCATACATGTATTTAAGAATAGCTAACCCTTTCTCAATAGTACGCTTCCAACAAGGCCACTTTAACTCGTTGTGTGCATGCGATATTGTTCACAAAACCAATTCATTCAATATGACACATCCACCACATTTCAATCTATACTTTCTAAAATCTACAATGAGTGACCCTTTAATTTTTATGGGCACTATGCAATTTTTGTCAGAGAAGAAAATGTTTGGAGTCCTGCAGTTAAAGGATGCCTGGTCTTGACAGTTTAAACTAAAATATATTTATCCAATGTCCAAGTTATTAAAAGAATCTAAAATTCGCTCATTAAACTGATACACCCAGCTGGATCGCTCCTTTCAGATCTCGGGCATTCAGCTTGAAGCTAACTTCTCTATGACCTGTGGCGCGAAAATGATCTAATATTACTGAGTTAACCATTATATCATCTTTTAGCACAGACTTCGCGATGTTAAGAGTTTCAGAAGTTTACTAAGTAATCTATAGCGATCTATTTGATTCGCCCGATGTCTCTTCCGGAGGGACATGCAACTCAGTTGGGCTTCGTAAGATCTCCAGATCGCTATCCGTTGTTGGTCATGCTCATATTAAGCTCTGTATCATGTAAAATTTTGATAATGACCCCTTCATTAATAGAAAAACAGATACAATGCCACCAGAAACCTCAAATATGTAACTATATTTATCCAGTTTATTGCAAGAAATCAACGAATACCCTTTATCCTTCACGCTCATATAGCTAGTTATCTGTCTACATAATCATATCCTAATAATTCACCCATGCATCATATTATAAAACAATTGCAATCATTTCCGGTATGTCCAAGCAAACGGATGTCAGCACGAATAATCCACAATTTCCTGTACTTCACACATAGCAACACGAGACGCTCGTCATTCACAGTAAGTTGATTGGCTGCGGATGAGGAAATAAAAGATGTTGTATTGATTTCATCTTGATCTAGAATTCCTAGATCCCCAGACATAAAGGTGACATCTTCACTGCCATTTCCCGACTGGCGACTACTGAGTGCCCTAAAGTGATACCACTTCTTCCCTCTGAAAAACCTTTTGACGTAAGCTAAACTAAACCTCATGGGTATTGGTTGTGACAGGGAACCAGAAAAAAGATTTGTGACATTTCTATTTCTTGAATATGGTTCCATGGGACCTGTTTTTAATACCTCAACAATCATGTCAATCATATGTTTTTTGTTTCTGACATCTTAATGGACCTTGGGTCATATTGCTTACTGTTACACGAGAGGCAGTTGATTTATGATGAAAGCGAAACTCGTAATGTTGAGCAGTTGATAATGTTTCCATAAGAAAAAGATGTTTTTAGTCCAAATGACATGTGAATTGTATTCAGTTGCTCTGTTGGAGTCTAACCTCTCTTGGGTTTTCTTCCAATGTGACCTTTTTTTAAGGATTAATTAAACTACCTTATTCTCTTCAGTATGATTTACTTTGTCCTCTTAACCTTTAACATGACAATGAGTGCGGCTCCATGACAGAAATAACGGGTGTTGTTTCAATGTATTGTTTTTTTCAACAATTGAACTTGAAGGCTGCTCAATCTTAGCATACTACAACGAAAGGAAATGTTTGATCTAAGTTAATGTTTTTATCAAGAATGATACACACATTTGGGTAATGCTCATAGGTAAGTATACACCGCTACATATTACCTAAAATGAAATGATTAACTTTACTCTATGTCACACAAATAACGACTCATTCTTCGTTTGAACAAAGGTGGAAACAAGTCAGCACACGTTAACATTAAATGATATAATTGAAGATGTAGGTGTGGGTGCATTTTCAGTGTATAAAAGAGCAAACGCGACACCTAAGCAACAAAATAGAAATAAGAACAACAGTTATACCATGTTTGACTCAATTTGAGAGAAAAAAACCCTGCTTGAATGGCTCAACATAACTTTTTCAAAACATTTGACTACGCACGAGAAACTTCCATCCGACTATTGAAACGCTTAAGAAATACAGGCCAGCAGAAAAACCAAGTAGTGTCCAATCACGTGTGATTATGCAAACTGATGGTCGTCACAATCGGTAAATTCCCCGAGGAACGTTTTGACGGGGCTTCAGCAGCAACGACGGCACTACGACACCTTATACACAGTGTGCCGGTAACTACATTAGTGTAAAACAATGTTTGATTAGAACACAATTAACTTAAGTGTATCTGACTCTTCTCAAAACAGCAAATCTTAATGTTAACAGATGAGGATAGGTTTTGTCTGTACATAACTGGCGGGCAAACACGAGTCTAAAAACGTGTCGATGAACTATAAGCACTAATTGCATTCAACAAGTCCGCACCATTAGATGTGATAGCGTTATAGTGTGGGAACAATCTTAAAACGAGGTTTTTAGTATCCAAGATTCATTGTCTTACGACCTATTGTCTTCCCATTTATCCAGCAATAACTGTGTGACATTGTCTGCCAACACGATTACGCAAGGCCTTCACATTGACAAACGACAATGTGTAAAACGCTTAGCACGTTCTCTTGACATGAATCCCATTGAACACTTATAGGGCAAACTTTAAAGAATTGTGTAAATTTGCTGTGTAATTGTATACTCTATTCATATCAAACAAATGCTTCTATACATGCTACTTTTCTTTTTCCTTAAACTTTGTCAAACACACTGTATACTTTCTTTTGTGTACAAGTATATAAAGGTTTGATCCGTTTTTCTTTGATGTATCTATACATATTAAACGAGTCTTAAGCGCCGTGCGACTGTATTTCATTGTGTGTAATTTATATGATAGATTGTCTTTCACTACATCCTCTTAAAGCCATCCCAAAATAACAAAATAATCTAAGAGGTAGATCATTTGTGTGTAAATATTTCACGTTGCAGGCATTAACACGGCCGTGATCTTTAAATACCAAAAGAAGCCCATGGGTGATAAATAATTTCATGACGCCGGGACCATCAATTATTGGTATTTCCCTTTCTTCGCATATTTTCCAGTAAACTGCTTCAACAGCATCATATCCTCGATGCGACTTGACACTGCGTGGAACTAACTTGTACTGTAAACGTCATGAGTTCTTCTCAAGACATGTCTTTACAGAATACTTTCAAATAAATTCTTTGGATTTATATTCGTTACAGTAAACTTAGCTTAAAAGGGTATTTGAAAAATATTAAAAAACAAAACTATGCAATGACAGCTCTATTTCACTTCTAGGTCACTTCAAACTGTAGGTCATCATCATCGTAAAAAAATCTTGTACCACGCAAGTGTGATTTCAATTTGCGAAACAGTTAGAAGTCGCTTGGGGCCAGATCTGGACTGTAGGGGAATGGTTAAGTTGTTCAAAGCCACATTGTTGAATTGCAGCCTGTGCATATATAATTGTAATCAGGAACTCACGAAAGATATTTTAACACGTTTCAATTGAATTTTAAAGACGCATATAGAATCTCATAACCGAAATTGGTGGTTTCTTTACTTTTGATACCAATGAAATATTATTGTTTTATACTAACCTTGTACAGGTTACTTAATACTCACTTCTATGAACTTATTGACTTCCCCATGTAGCTTAAGCACTAATAACAGTGATGCTTTTCTCTGACCACATCAGGAATTGGCGACATTTCCATTGACATTTGACATTTTCGTGCTTCGCTCCCAAGGGCAATCATTACAGAATACAGGAGAAGTAAAATGGATAAGCTTTATTTGTAAGTCTTCGAGGCCAAATTGGAATTTTTGTGTTTCGTAATCAAACAGTATTCTGAAAATAATGTTTGTTAAAATGACGTTGATGTTGATATAATTACTGGGTGAGTTCAGAGAATTAACATGATAATATTCAATGCGAATTTCTTATAATGAAGTTATATGTATGGGTATTTTGATTTAGTCTTACAGTAAGAGGCGTGCATGGTGAAATGGTGAATTTCAAAAGCACTGAAATTGCAAAAGAAAGCTCTAGTCACTCACAAACCAACATTTATCTATGTTTTTGTACATCAATTTAATTATTTGACGAGATTTGGAGGCCGTGAGTGATTTGAAAAGGGCTCATTTAACCAAAATATTTCCCTGCCAATTAAAATCTTACCTTAATATAACAAGAATAATCAATATTTAGAAAACAAAATATCATAACATACGTTCATTTGTTAATTTGCATTTAAGACTCTACAACCTATGTAAAAACTAAACTATTAGAAAAAAAATTCTTTAACAGAATTTAGCTTGTATTTTCAGTTTGTATTGATTACAACAATGTACTGTACTGAGTCATTAACCTTCACTGTGCATTTACATAAAAAAAAATTGCATGTGTAATTCAGTGAAAATTTAGAGTGAAAAGGGAACCCAACCCAGAAGGACTTTTACAAAAAGCAAATGTAGGTGACAACAATGTTGACGATCTTTCGTTTTTGAAAATGCTGTGAGTCGTCGAATGCTCATTCTCTTCCAACAGAGGTATCTCCGTCATAAATTCCTTTACAACCTCTGCCTTAATACGAAGGTTTCTCGGGCTTCAAGCAGTTTCCCCTACCGGCACAATGTTGCAACTTAAACTACCTGGTAATATTTCAGTATGAAAACACCGAATGCATGAATAACATATTTGTTGTCACACAGGCCTGTGTAATGATGCAGTCGCGAAATGAGGCGTTTGTGTTCTGTAAAGACGACTCAAAGTGCAAGGTGCATATTCCAATTAATATAAGCTTTTGGAAAGCTTACGGATATAACTTAGGCGATTTGAACGATAACGTTTGAAACGGCGTCGCTGAATGCACAAATTACTTTGATTGCGTCCAATCAGCGTTCTACATTTCAAGATAAACAAACCTTCGTATTACGACAGAGGATGTATAGGAATTTATGACGGAGCTACCTCTGTTGGGAGAGAATGTCGAATGCTGTGAATATGTCAAATAAAGAGGATTCCTTGTAAATTATAATAGTTATTACGTTAGTTAGTAATTGAATCTCCGGCTTTCTGAATTTCATTTACAAGGTCGCTGATAGAAGATTTATAAAAAAAGGAAAAATTAATCATGTACTTCCGAATTTAAGCCAAGGTTAAAGTATTGCATCACAGCAAGAGTTACTTCCCGTTTTTAATCCCACTACCTGTATACGAGAACTCCCTGTCTAAAACACATGGACAATCGTATGATGACATGGAAGGGTTATGACAGATACTTCTTTAAAGAATACATTCATTTGCAAAAGGTATCATTTCCATTTGTGACAGTGATGTATGATAGTTTCACAAGGTTAAATACTTCATCCCTTTCTATCTCTCTAGGGAGCTTTGATGGGTAATTCGAGAATAAAACTAAATATCCTTTTTACTTGTCAGACAAATGCATTATCTATTTTAGGGAGAACATCATTCTTTTTTGTTGAGCCATTTTAACACGGGCTTTAGTGTAAGGACAGAAAAGCCACAAGACACCTATGATTCTTGCAATGGTGCATTTTCGCAGGGAACTTATGTTTTCACCCGCGTACAATCTTATTAAAATAATGTTGCTTCGTTTCTGATGTCTTTAAAGAAGAAATTATTTGTGCAAAAAATTTAAAAAAAAAGAGTGAATGTTAGTTGTGTTTTAAAATCATAATGTGACAAAGTTACCAATTTGATATCGTACCGGTGTAGGTATGTAAAATAGAAAGGGTGTAAAGAATCTCGCTGTTTTACAAATGACAAAATGGTTCACTGAAAGTCATTTACAAAATTGTTGTTTTTATAAGTCTTAAAGTGACAATTGTTATTTCAAAAAACCTTGATCGTTGTTTCTAAAAATCTTAAAGGGTGTAAAGAATCTCGCTGAGTTCTAAATGGCGAAATGCTACACTGATAGTCATTACAAAATTGTAGTTTTTTAAAAACCTTAAAAGTTACGACATACTCATGATACCACTTTAGGTATGTAAACTAGAATGGTTGTAATTATTGGGTTCAAAACAATAAATGCATGCAACTAACGCCGCAAGTCAGTGTTCATCCCAAGTTAGTCCACAAAGAATATATGATAGAGATGCAACGTGGTTCATTCACTATCTTTGTTGAAATTGTTGAACACTAAAACCAACAAATGCTCAGAAGAATAATTAATGCAGCATAAAAATAAGGTGTTAAGTTAAGGTTGCAATTGTTGCTTTTGCTTTTTTCAACAATGGCGAATATCTAAGAAAATAATTAATGTACATGACACAGTATAGATCGAGCCGTCTGAGAATGGCGCGGTGTTTATACATTCACAATATGATGGGCAAGGTCGCATGTGTGAGTTGTTATTACGAGGCAATCTAATGTAACATCCGCGGGCGAAGGGAGAATACCAATAATTGATGGTTCTGACTTCATGAAGTGATTTATTACCCGTGAGCATGTGCCATGAATATTTATTCATAAAAGTTCTAGCACTTCGATTATTTCGTTCCTATTTTGGGATTGCGTTTGAAGGATGAATTGAATTACAATCTCTCATTTGAAATAACCCGCTCTGAATTGTCTTTACAATGCAACATGGACTCGTTTAACTTGGGGTAATGCATCAAAGAAGAACAGTTCAAAACCCAAGATGTTCTTACATGGTTTAAGTTTTGGTTTATTTTCCTTAATGTCATCTATCGATCTCGATTTGTGTTATAATACTGATTGGAGGGCTTTTAATAGCAAATGATCATGCATGATTATATTTGTGTTCTTAAAAGGAGAGAAATGGATCCGCGTAGCTGAAAAAGAATGTGTTCCGTTCTTTTCAAAGATCGGTAAGATTTTTTTTTTCGTGAGATCACTATGTCTACCTAAAACCCGTGCAACTGTCCCTTTAAGACGCAATTTTAAGACGCAATTGCGTCTCACCATTGAAATTTGTAATTTTATCACTCTGAAAAATCCTTCCTGGAAGGAACGAATGATTAACGATGTGTAAGTGAATATGAAGTTATAAATTGCAAATAAGACATAAGTTTAATGATGCATAACATCATTAGTGCGTTTTTCTTATTTGAAATAACAATCAGGAAATTTGATCCTGAATAATTCGGTTGTCTTTCAAGAAATAATATGGCTTTATTCCTCTTTTGTTTATAAATGTGTAAGCCAGGCACACCTAAGTCCTCAGAATGAAGGTTTTCATGCACAAGGAATTTGAGAATACCAGATAACAAACAAGATGATATGTTCATAGTTATAAAAGTTATCATTATTTGCAATCTTGAATAAAACTGAACGGTTCTTTTTGTAAAAAGGCATTTAACTTAGAACATATCCCTCTGCCAGCAATATATACCAAACGCGAATTGTCTTTTGAATATTGACCTTATATTCAATCCATTATATACACATGCAGATAAAAAAACCAAGTAGTCTATTTGATGAGTATATCAACTTAGGAAAAATATATATCAAATCATTTCCTTGTTAAGTGTGGTATATTAACCAACATTCAATCAACACATCTGCAGACCATCGCTTTTTATTCGTGTGCATTCATTGCATTTATTCCCTGATGAATGTTCAAAATCGCCCGCATACTAAATTTAGACAACGTACGTAAAGTTCACTCAATCTTGGTAACTAATTCTCACTCAGTGCAGTATGTTCAACAGAACCCGCTTAATGTATACGGAAATAAGAACTGATCGGCGTAGTGGGGCAAGCCGACGAGGTCACCTCCCATGACACCATCTGTAAGATATAGAGATGTCCTATCTTGTCCATACTACTTTTACATTCTAATCTGCTACAACATATACCCATGAGCTTTTGTTAAGCTCACGTTTCTCTGAGAGATAGTGATGTCACTTCAGTGCAGTAAGTAATGAAAGTAAAGAAATGGGAGGGAGGATGTTACCCGGATGTCAGGGGGATCTAGGAACGCTGGTTCGATGGGAAATCAATACAACATCTATTGTTTCCTCATATGCAACCAACAAAATTACTCATAGAGGATACTAAACGACCTTCCATTTAATACTATTTTTATTAAACGAGTTAATGATTAAGTATAAAACGAGCGAAAGCGAGTTTGATACCAAATCATTAATTAGTTTAATAAAAATAGTATTAAATGGAAGGAAGTTTAGTATTCTGTTTATTACTTGACCTCAGTAATCAAGCATTATTACCGAAAGTGTACTGAACGAAGCATTTCCGCGACTAAGCCGCCATTGGGACGTCGGTGCCAAGATTGTGACGTCACAACCACACAATATTATGACGTCATACGGGATCGGTATTACACTAGTTTAATATCGCCGTATAAATATCACACTGCGGTATCTTACACGAGCGAGTAATAATAAAGACTATCTTCTCATGTCGAAGTGCCAGTGCAGGAAATTGTGGATTAATCATGCCGATATCGACATGTCGTTCGGGGATACCGGAAATGATGCTTGTTGGAATCATTTGGTTATGATTATGTAGATTACTATACCTTTAGTTTGAAAGAAATATATTCATTCTTTTGAAAAAATTATCAAAATGATTGAGGAATATTCGAAGTTTTATTATATATATCCGTTCGTAGGTGTGGTAATAAATTTAAGTAAAGCATGATACAAATTCAAAATCAATGTATACTTAACTATTTTTATCAATAACAATATTTTGAATGAGAGCTCCATTTTGTATATCATCGATTATCCACAGACTCGAACCATTCTTGACTGACTGAAAATATCACAATAAGCCATGTGAATTGCTTTGATGATGAATGTCCTTCCCCTTGAAAATCTGTATGATACCGTGACCGTTTTACCCAATGCTTTGAATTATTTCTTTAAATGCCTCACTGATAAGCGTTTTGTAAATTTGAAAGGGGTCATGTATGAATGCAAATGGTGTGATTTTGATTTATTTGTATTTTTGATTAATGTCCAACCTGGCAAGTCAATATTTATTTCCAGACATCCTTTTCCTAACTCATTTCCTCCCACGTAATGGTTTTTTTGACATGGTAGTATACCTTAGGTAGATACAATAGGCGCATGACTAATAACTACTTCTTGAAGGCTTAAATACAATTGATTACATGCAACAAGACATCACTGGGTATCAATGTCGAAAACCGTTAAACGTTTGCCAGATGATGATTCTTAATACTGCAAAACTTCGATCAGAAATTGAGTATTGAGGAATTTTGTGCTACTCTGATTATAATGAAAAGAGACTTATCAATTTTGTGTTACTTGACAGAGTTCTTTATGGAAAGGATCCAAAATTGGTTTCTGTATTCAAATGGAAATTTAATAGAGTCATTTTGAACGGTGATTATTTGAACACTATACTAACTTAACTCTCCATGTTCATTTGTTAAGCTTCTACAAAAGGTTATGTCTTTGATATGTTGAAACTTCGATGATTGTAATTTTGGCCTTCAATATTCATACAGACCAGGGAAATATACTCATTGGCATAAAATAAGTGGATGTTTTATCAAGTATATATGAGGAAAACATTTTAAGTTCAACTGATGAATATTTCTTTCATTCGTGTTTGACATGCGCGTTTTTACATGATTATGGTGAAAAACACCTTAGTAGGTCTGTGAATTCAACTGAAACGAATCAGATAGACTGATTTGGTATACAATCGACATTATATTGAATAGGGAATGCCAGAAGATGATACATAACAATTTTCTGATAATCATTTAATGCATTGGTCGATTTTATTAGGTTAATTTTTAGCAAAATATCCTTGATAATGAGCAACTAAATGTGTCTTTATTTTTTTTATAGAACTTACACTTTTGAATAGGACACACCCACTTTCACGATTATTTGATGATACATTTAAGTTATGAAGATTTCCAAGAAATAATTTTTTGATGAAACATCAAAGTTAGGAACCTGTCCCAGAATCTTAATGTAATCAGTGTCCTTTGGCCGGGAAAGCTGGAGGATACCTATCGTTTACCATTTAAACCCAAACATCTATCTTGGTATCACCTCTCATCTTATTAAGTGCATAAACCTGGTGCTAGAAGAAACCTCGTTGAGGCAAAGTAATATCGTCTTAGAAATCAATTAGTATCCCAACAGACCAGACATTCCTTTCGAAAGATCAGAGACTCTGGCGCAGTAATGACCTCACAACTGTCAGGCTTCCAGCATTCAGCGTCTTCGTCCTCGCCTGGTCAATGCTATTATTGTAAGTAGAAGCATTTGATAGAAAGCTGTCGTATCATCGTCTCTTGTATAAAAGGTCAGAATTAATGGACGCGTCTTCACTCTGATTTATATGAGTTCAAGCATCAATCGAATTTCATCTTATTGGGAGGGAGACTTTGAAGAGAAAACTCAGCCATGTTGATTTACTTGGAAATCGAAAATTATTTGTTTGATAAGTCAGAATATATCTGAATATATTGAATACGTCAGAGTGTAAAAAAATATGAAAATTGCCTAAGAATATGTTATAAGGAAGTTGCCTTTTGAAATCAAAGATATGCTTCATTCTCATAATGTATTTGGTGCAGATGCTACACTGACGTCCTAAAGACATGACACTCGTGCCATTCTTGACTGATTGAAATACCACAATAAGCCATTGTGACATTGTATGCAACCAAACCTAACAGACAAACTATGGTCCTGCAAGAGAAAAGTTCCAATTTCATTTTTTAACACAAAACTATATTTTGGTGACTATATATGACAAAATAATTTTTGAACACTACTCACTCATACATACGTGGTCGTGTATGTTATCCTAAAACCTCACATGGGTTTGTAGGCTGTGAAACAGCTCCAGTTAAATTTTTCAAGAATGGCGACAGAGTCACCTGTTTCCTGTTGTACCACTGCAATTGCCCCATGTCACTCCACAGTACACACTATCGGAATGTTGAGTGTACTTTTTGTTGTGTCCATGTCAGGTGTAACAAAACCTCAACTTATAAGAGGCACTTTTATCCGGGAATGATATACAGTATGTATAACAGAACCTAACTAACTAACTAACTAACCTAAGGAAAAGAGAAGTAGTGAGTGAATAAATGATTTATTTTCAGTTTGAGCTGAACCATTAAAAACACAGCGAATCAAATCCGGTAAGGTGAGGTGAGGTGAGTTTTGTGTTTAACGCCGCTTTCAAGATTATTTCACTTATATCGCGGCTGCTAGTATTATTACAGGGAGAAAGCCCGCAACACCATTGTGGTTATGGATTGCGGTGAAACCTGCGAGCACTGGCTGGAACTAGCAAACCATGGGCTGCGCTGAAATTCAGTGTAGCATTGCACCCAAACCTGACTGCGTGTAGAACAGTTCTCAACTGCAGACAAAGTTGCCGAGCCCCTGGCGGGATTCGAACCACGGACCTCTTTCTCCGAAGCCGAACGCGCTAACCACTGTGCTATGCCGCCCCCAAAGCCGGTCAAACTCAGCAGCCATTCACTCCAGGAAAAATAATACACTCATTGGACGACATAAGACTACTGTTCGTCTTGTAGCATCACACTCGTCAGACAGATCAACACAGGCAACAGGTTAATCAGCTAATCATCTGTCGAGGTCGGGTGGAACTGAATGGGTGCTAAGGGGGGATATACAAAGTTCACAGTTCTATATTGAGTTACTGTGTCCTACTCAGCCTGGAAGGAATATAAATGTAGTTAGAATCACACATTTGGACCCTTTTTTTTATCTCCATAGGTTTGAACCCTAAGTAACTGTTGCAAAATATTAATTATGATAATTTTCAATACCTTACACCTATGATAATATATCTTATTTTCAAGGGATGCTTTTACAAAGATTGCTTACTTTGTTGTTGACAATAGTCATTAAATGTAGACATATCTTGTCATATTGATGTAAAGAATTAATTGAAGTTGTGTTGTCTGGTGCTGCTGGTATGTTTTTTTCGAATGGCGTATATAATGGAACAGATGCATTTAAGCATTGAAACTTTCTTTTTACACATACAGGTATACAAAGATGGTATTTCCCGGCTTTGACACTGATGTATAAAAGTTCCACCGGGTTAAGTACATCATCTTGTTTCCCTTGCCTCATTATATCATTAATTGGTAATTCGAGAGTTCGCCTAAAAGCTCTGTCTTTTACTTGTCCAACAAATGTATTATTCATTGAGAACAAAACATTGTTAAATCGATAGTGTAACTCTTTTTCGAAAAGTTTTTTAAAGACACGCAACTACTGTTTTGTTTATTTGTTCATATTATAAACATTAACCATTAATCTGTGCCTTTTCAATGCAAGCTGTTACCTTGTGCCACAGAGAATTGGTTAATTGTAGAGAGATTGTGAAAAACCTCTGCGTGGAACCTCGCTGCAGCCATGCAAAGGTAACGTTTCTTCCTCAATCATGAAGCATTGTAAGAACATAACACTTGTTTATATCCGTATACATATCATTTTCATCATCATCATCATCATCATCATCATCATCATCAGTTAAGGATTAAACAGTTAATTCAGCATGAAACGATAATCTTATGTTGAATTGAAAAATCACTAAATTTCAGTTCGGGAGCACCGATGGTTACTTCAATGATACTCCAAGCCAATGCCTTCATCTTTCAACACGGTACAGCATTATAATTTTGTCTCAGGCTTTTTATGAATTAATGCTAGCCGTCACCTCTTTTTTATTCTTATGTTAGTGATCATTTTGTTCCTATGATGGAGATATCAGTATATAATTTTTTAGATCACATAGCAGGCCCTTTTGGGTTGATTAATCCTTTTGTTATTTGATAAATTGCTTGATATATGTCATGCAAACTGTCTGGGCTTAAATTGGACGTCCCCGTAATATCATTGTTCTATTCGGAAATAATGTTTGGAATTTGTTTTTAACATTATAGCTTTAAGTGAATTGTAGACAAATAATATAACCCAATAACAAGCAACATCTATTTCAAAGAAAGGGTTTGCCAGACTTAAGATGGTGTCTTGACGTTTAGAAATGATGACATTCATGACAAGTTCGGAGTAAGCTCCACAAAGAGTCAGATTATATCAAGGACTTAATATTTGGTTAATGAGGCAATATAATGGAACATCCCCGAGGAAATAACATAGAATTGAAGGTCCCGACATCTCCAAAGGATTTATAACCCAGGGTTACTTTTGATATTCAAATATCGTGAACTTGATATTGGCTGTAAAATTTGATCATAAACGATCTAGCTCTTCGAATATGACCTTCCTGTTTCTTGATGGCATTCAAATGTTATTTTGAAAGACCATCTGACCATCTAGACACTCTTAAAATGTTTCGGTTCCGAATTCATCTAAACTAATTGTTATACACTTATACCAAAATGTAACGTGTTAATATAACATTTTGTATAAAAAATACCAATCATAAACACACCGTGGCATTAAACATAATTCCACATAACATTATTTAATAACAATTGAAATGTCACAATTGTAAATCAAACTAAAAAGAATTCAAGACCCAATATCCATATCAGCTCACATAACAAAGTTTGATTGTATACATAAAATCAGTTCGTTCTTATGTAACAGAAATACACACGAATCTTATTACCAAAGGTAAAATTTTCTCTCTCCATGCACCATCTCGTTCAACAGAAACCGTATAGTTAATATGTACTTAAAGGCTTCTCGTTGTGGTATCAAAAGCAGATGAGGTCAGGTCCCTTGAGACTATCTGCAAGAAATAGAAATGTCACAATCTTTGTCCATAATAGTTTAACTTTCTTTCCTGGCACATTTGATACCCATGAGGTTTTCTTCAGCCTACGACTTACGTCAAAGGTTTCTCCGAGAGATGTAACGATGTCACTTTAGGGCAGTAAGTAGCCGTCAGTTGGGAAATGGCATGGAGTATGTTACCTGGATGGCTTGGGGGATCTAGCAACGAATATTACAGAGAAAATCAATACAACATCTATTATTTCCTCATCCAAAGCCTATAAACTTATTCTGTATGAAGAGCTTCTCATGTTGGGTCCTGTGAAGTCGTAGATTATTCATTCTGACATCCTTCTGCTGGGAGATACTGGAAATGATCGGGGTTGATATATGATATAATGCATGGGGGAATTGATTGGTTATGATTACACAGATATATTAATTTATATAGAAGTGTAAAGGATATTCATCCTTCCTTGAAATACTTGAAAAAAATGTCAAGACTTACTCACATTCCAAACTTTCTCTGTCAGATATATTAATTGGATCGAGAACTACATACTCGTAGAACATTGATGAATTAGACTCGGACTATTCTTTATTAAATGAAAATATCACAAGAGTGTGTACGCGTGCATCGCCGAAGAAATGACGGCTTATGTTGTATGATGAAAATGGATGTACATCCCCATGGAAATAAATAGTGAAGTATTCTAATATCCTGGCTGTAAGTTTTCAATAAATTCTAATTGCTTTACTTAATTATGCTAAACGTCCTGAAAGTTAAAGGGGTCATTTCATGGACACAAAGTAATTGTTTACTGGAAAGAAAGACCTATGCCATGGTATTAATTTTTCGGAATTATGAATTATTTTTAAATTATTTGTTACAGATTTTATTAAAGAAGTTTTTTCCATTTGTGCCCTGAATAATTAATATTATAAATATGCTCAAATGATATTGAATAGAGATTTCCCCCACTTACCAAATTCCATAATTATCAAAGATGAAACATCATAGTTTCAGAAACGTTCCAAAATGATAATAAATCACTACCCTGGTAAGACCAGGGGCAAACTGGAGAGCTTCAGTCAGTCACCTTTTAAACCTATATTGGTATCACCTCTCATCCTATTAGTTGTATAAACCTGACTTAGGAAGAAGCCGCCGTGAGCCAAAGTAATATCGTCTTGGAATGAATTCAGAAATCTATTAGTCTCCCAAAAGACCGGACATTCCTTTGGAAGGATCAGAGACTCTGGTGCAGTAATGACCTCACTGTCAGGCTGAACAGACTGACAAATGATAGCAGAGTACCTGTCCCCAACCCCCCAAGAACTCGTCATGCCATCTTCATTTTTTTTACATCGACGTTCAAGCCTGTAAACAATACTCTGATAGGGTATCCATGTGACTGTAGACGCCTGTCCATTGTTTGCCTTATCATTTGGTATTCGAGTGCCGCCACTGTCAGAGATGGGGCTGTGACGAGCAAGTTCCCAAGACGAATGATACCGAGATCGGCATGGTCACTTGGGGTCGACTGTTGTATGGTCTGTTTGACATTGAATATATTCCCCAAGATATTACATGAGTTTTAAGACAATGAGTTTGCTGCAACTAATGGTTGCAGCAATAGCAATGATTCTTGTTTCTTGTTGTACCATTGCCATGGCCCCTTGTCTCTTCATGGTACACAATGTCGGCAATTTGTGAGTGCTCATTACAGTTTGTTCTCAAGGTGTTTCATCAGTAATTTTATATGCACATGCCTGTTTTTCTCGACTAAAGGATGTTTTCTTTATTTATATTGTTTTTTTTTTTATAAAGTTAAACGATTAAAGGACGTTATAACGTTTTTTTCACTTTTGGTATGATAAATATATATATATACCTTTCATTACAAAATTAAAAAACTCTTGTCGACGCAAAGGTTACTAACTTTTCTTGCATATCTTTTTATATCGGGTTCCTGTCTGTAAGAGATCACTAGATTGTCCTATTGTTTGTAATGGATTGTGGTGTAATAAACATAGCATTATGACCGTTTCTTAAGCTGCAAATTTATTCTCCCACCGCTACGGTAACTCAAATTATATCCTACTCTTTATTATTTTTCGATTTTGCATGAAATTTCCCCCACACAGTTAAGCCAGATAATAATACTTTGTATTGTATGTATTACATCATTTAAGGAATAAATGATTTGTGAAAACGTTGAAAAATGATAAATGGGATTTGTTTGGAAAAAAACATATTACGTCACACTTACATCATTTATGTTGAGATGGCACAATTCTAGGAATGTAAACCAGAATTTGTACAATGTATATATAAAACTGTTCTACCTGCAGGACATATTTTTATGACATGCTACACTGACAATTTTCAAACTCTATAACCATTTGCATTAGATACCAATGTTGGAATTCATGACTCGTGCTAGTCTCCATCGCTAACTAGTTTAAGCCTTTTGTATTGTGCCAAAAAAGATAAATGCTCTTGAGATATTTTTTAGACAAAGTGGTATGTCAGTTAATCTTAGCAAAACAAAAGTTCTTCATTAGAAATGGTGGGCCTTTAAGGGATTATGAAAAGTGGTATTTTAATGGTAATGTTATTGAAACTGTTTCTTTCTATAAATATCTGGGACTTGTATTTACACCTAAACTTGTATGGAGTAGAGCTCAAAGCTGTCTTGTATCTCAAGCAAATAAGGCAATATTTTCTATAAATTGTTTTCAGAGAAAGATGGGAAGAGTAAATTGTAAAAATTTGTTCAAAATTTTTGATAGCATGGTTACTCCTATTTTGTGTTATGGGTCTGAGGTTTGGGGTACTAATTATTGTAAGATCATCGAGTCTGTTCAGGTTAAATTTTGTAAATACTTTTTGAAAGTGGGTAAATCAACTTGTAATAATATGGTTCTTGGTGAGTGTGGTAGATTACCTCTCCAAATTGTGTATATGACTAAAGTTATAAAATTTTGGTGTCATTTATTAAATATGCCTCAAAATAGATTGCCAAATCATCTATATGGTATGATTAAGGCTCTAGATGATTCAGGCCGCTTCACTTGGGCAACATGTGTGAAAAATATTTTATTTAGTTATGGTTTTGGATATGCATGGATAAGCCAGGATGTTGGCAATACTGATTATTTTCTATCTTTATTCAAGCAAAGGCTTTCTGATAATCTTAAACAGTGTTGGTATGCTTCTGTACAAAATTCGAGTAAATGTTTGTATTACTGTCAATTTAAAACACTCTTAAATGTTGAAAGATACTTGAATTGTGACATTCCTTTACACCTCAGATCTGCATTGTCAAAATTTAGATGTGGCAACTTTCATTTAGCAGTTGAAGTGGGTAGATATGATAATGTTAACCATAATGAGAGATTATGTTTATTTTGTAAATTGAATGGTATTGATGTTGTTGAAGATGAGTTTCATGTTATTTTGAAATGCCAACGTTTCTCTGAATTAAGATTAAGATACTTAAAGAAACACTTCAAGGATTTTAATCCCATTGTAAATTTCAACAACATTTTAAAATCTGATAATGACCTTATTATAAAAGACGTTTGTAATTTTCTATACCATGTACTTAAACATATAAGAAATGCTTCAGCTCAGCATGTGCACCAGGTTTTTGAATTAAGGAAATGAATGTATCATGGGCCTATGACCTTTTACTGAATAAACTTGTCTGTCTGTCTGTCTGTCTGTATTGTGCCAAAGTTTGAGGTTTGAGTAGAATGTGTCACATTGGAAATTAATAATAACATGAAAGAGATTCCTGATTGGTCTTTCAAATGAAAATCAGGCAGAAACAAGTTGACAAAAAGTCTTTAATTAGCAGGTGTTTGAGATTGGTGCAAGAAATATTAACATGAGGGAATTATAGCTCACTTTGCCTTATCTGGCCACTATGATAATGGACAGTTATTGTTTCTTAAGAGAAGGTGGGAAACATATTGAAGTTCTCAACTTCTGATTATTACAATAATTATAACCGTTTGACTGCTATAATTCGACATTATGGGTTTTCCAGTAGGAGCTGTATAGTAAAGATACAGTTGAATACAGCTCAATCTTGATTGAAGGAGAAACGTTAAACATTAAAGGACCAAAGCATTAAAGCCCTGTGTTTATACATGGTTCCAATATAGAGAATCACCGAGGTATAATAAAAGGTCAACCTCTCTTTTCTCATGTTTTCGTCGAAAGTATTATTACTTTTCCTTCCAATGTTGATTCCTGGTATTAAGTTAACAAATTTCGCTCAAAGGAACTTTTTCAAATTTCTCGAAAGCTTGCTGCAATTTCGTTCATAAGTCTCTTTATCTTAATTTAAATCTATCCCTCAATACTCTGTCTAGATCCAAATCATGTGCTGTGTTGTTTGTCTTTTTATGATTAACCATCTCTATCCAGAAAATGAAATCCTTTCGGTGTAATTAATCATAATGATTATTGATATTATACGCATTCATATATTCATATCATTATTGTTATCATGATTATCATTATCATTATCATCGGCAAAGGATGAAAAGATCAATGCAACATGAAACAAAGATATTATGCTTATGTTTCATTCCAGTTAAAAAAATCACTTAATTTCAGTACAGGAGCACCAATAATTCTCTAAATAACACTTCCAGCCAGTGCTTACAGCTTCCACCACAATGAATATTACAGTTGTGTTGCAAACTATCACTGCAATAATATCAGCTATCATGACAATAGTAAAATGCATTACAAGCAGTAATAAACCCCAAGTTTTAAAACCTAATTTAATAGTGGAGAACATAGAACCCTAAGAGATCCCTGCAGGTTATTAAATAAAAGGATTTTCTAGACAGAGAATGGCGTCTTCGGTTTCACAAATGATGACATTGAAAATATACGGTAAGCTCAACACAAGACCTGGTCCTCAAAAAGGCGTATTATCCTGTTAATAAGGCAATTTGATGGAACATCCCCGAGGAAAAGGAAATAGTAATAACTGAAGGTCCTGACTTCACCAAAGGATTAATCACCGAGGGATTTCTTTTGAGATTTAAATACCATGAACATGTTATTGGCTGTATTATGGAATATTCGTTCATAAACGATTTAGCTTGTTTTGGAATGGCGTTTAAAGGATGTATTGAAAACAATCGTTTGACTTCACTCTCTTTCCAATACAGTTTGGACTCGTTTTACTTTTTGTCGTTTTGTCAATGAAGCAAAGGAAAGCGGTTCATTTCGAAACATATACCTTTTTAGCTGATGATACATTTCTAAATCTTTCATTTTGTGTTGTTATTTTTCACTTAAAATCACTCTATGCCCCTTGAAAGAGTTAAAGGATAAAGAAAAAACAAAAAGGCATAAAGTAAAGTAATTAAATAACATCTCATCCCTTTGAAATCATTCGTGCTGCAAAAAGTTCATTCAAAGTTAATTTTGATCTGTGTTAAAACAGACTTGTCTGTACATTTTTAAATCTTTTAATGACTGTGTTCCCAGTTCATTTGAAATTAATTCAACTTAACTTAAGTACGATAGAATAGCGTATCCAATTCGTGATATGCCTCAGTTGCGTTTGGGCGACATGTTTTTATTGTTTCATTAGGATACAAGATTGACAACACCCCCCCTCTCTCTCTCTCTCTCTCTCTCTCTCTCTCTCTCTCTCTCTCTCTCTCTCTCTCTCTCTCTCTCTCTCTCTCTCTCTATCTCTCTCTCTCTCTCTCCCTCCCTCTCTCTCTCTCCCTCTCTCTCTCTCTCCCTCTTTCTCCCTCTCTCTCTCTCTCTCTCTCTCTCTCTCTCTCTCTCTCTCTCCCTCCCTCTCTCTCTCCCTCTCTCTCTCTCCCTCTTTCTCCCTCTCTCTCTCTCCCTCTCTCTCTCTCTCTCTCTCTATCTCTCTCTTTCCCTCTCTCTCTCTCTCTCCCTCTCTCTCTCTCTATCTCTCTCTCCCTCCCTCTCTCTCTCTCTCCCTCTTTCTCCCTCTCTCTCTCTCTCTCTCTCTCTCTCTCTCCCTCCCTCTCTCTCTCTCTATCTCTCTCTCCCTCTCTCTCTCTCTCTCTCTCTCTCTCTCTCTCTCATTACAAATCATTACAACAAAAGCTCTAGGTGAGGTGACGCATTGTCACAAAAGGGCAGTTGGCAAATGGCATGGAGTATGTTACCTGGATGGCTTGGTGATCTAGATTGGGATCTAGGAAGGCTGATTCCGGAGAAAATCAATACAACATCTATCATTTCCTCACCTATTCATTATGAAGAACTTCTCATTTTGGGTCCTGTGAAGTTGTAGATTATTCATTCTCATATCCTTCTGCTGGGAGACACTGGAAATGATCGGAGTTGATTCATGCATGGGGGAATGATGCTTGGGGAAGGATATTCATCCTCCTCTGGAAATATTTCAATTTTTTCATCAAATTCTTCTGACATACCTAACTATGTCTGTCAAGTATACTAACTCTATATCGAACATTGATGAATTATCAACAGGCTTTGACGTTTCTTGAATAAATGAAAATATCACACACGAGTGCACTAGTGCAAAAGCTTATTAGATTACGGCTATAGGCTGTTGGCTGCTATTGGTTAATTTCTCAATCAGCAATGTTGTTGCACACTGCGAAAATGGTCTGATGTGATGACTAGAGTTCCTTCACTCTTGAGGTGTGCACATCTTTCATTTTAGTAAGTTGGTATGTAAAATTATAATCAAATGGAGTATGATATCCATAAAGCAAATTTCTTTGCTAGTTAACCCATAGATCTGTTAAATAATATTATTTTTTCGACTGATGACATATTATGATCGCAGTGAAAATTAATGATACACCTAATATTCTCAATATTTGTTCCTATGAATCAAGGAGTACATGTACTTTCACCTACAAATTCATTCAAATATGAGCCTGATATGATTAGATGTACCACTATGATCTTAGCCGAAGTTTTGGTAAATACTATGACTGGTTTTCATGCATTAAGGGCAAGAAGTGCATAATCAAGACGGGCCTCTCGAAAAAAAATACGGTTACACAATTTTAAGAAGGACACCAACGCAAAACATTAGTTTGAGAAATAAGGTTGTGCTCAAGAACTCGAATTGCAATATAATCTTATCTCTTGATGTACGTGAATATAGTTTTAACTTAATCAATTTTTTATCATTTCAAAACGTATATTGGTATCAACTCTCATATCCTATCAAGTGCATGTTAAATACTTGGTGCTAGAAGAAACCGCATTGAAGCAAAGTCTTTTCGTCTTCCTTCCAACAAACCAGATATTCCTTGACAGATTTGGCGCAGTGATGACCTCACAACTGTCAGGCTCCAGGTAAAGACATTCATCCGAATCTTCGTCCTCTCCTGGTCAATGTTATTATTGAAAGTAGAAGCGGAAGCTGTCGTGTTGTCGTGTATAAAGGTCAGAATTAACGGCGCTTCCTCACTCTTGATGCATTCAATTTCTTGTACGAATGTAATGAAAATTCAACTTCATTGTCGAGCTCATTGGCTCGTTGGAGAGAAAACTCTACCATCTTAACTAAGTGTCTGGTGTAGACCCTTACCTGTTGTCAGGTTTGAATAATGACTAGTATATACATTTGCATACCGACAGTTTGTTCACTTACCACTGAATCATAGTGCAAATATCATGTAATTTGGGTTTCGTTTTAACGTCAATAGAATAACTTCAGCAAGTCTGACAATGGATCACCCACTGTCCATGTGTGAAATAGCCATTCTTGAACTTGTTTTGGCATTGTCTGGTCACTCGTGCAAAAAATCGAATTTTGGCATATTGATATAGACAGAAGGGGTAACATTTTCGAAATTTCGATTTCGTTAAATGTCAAATGAAATGTTCCATTTCGACTCTCTGAGATTAAAACCAACCTAATCACATTGACTTTGTGCTAATGTACAAACGTGACTAATTTTTAAAGAAGTTGACAACTTATAAAGGATTTTATGGAGAAAAATGAAAATTAGTGTTTTCGGAATTTTGACCCCTGGTCACTTCAATGACCTGTCATAACGATTACGGGTAATCGTGGGGTACGATAAACCTTTACTTTAAAAAAGAATGGATCTGCATACGTGTATTGAAAATTCAATATTATTCGTTTCTTTTTCGCAACGCTACGATACCTCAAATTACATGATATTTGCACTAGTATATTAAGGTATGTGAACCAACTTTTGGCATGCAGCTGTACATACAATAATGGGATTTAGAATTATAGTGTCATATCAATTTTAAAGTCTATAAAATAAATATATAATCCGTCAAAATATGATTTGTGTACAAGGAAATTAAGCTATGTCATCTCAAATATCGACTTTCTTATTCTCAGCATGACTCAATTTGTAAAAATATAAGCATAAAAAGTTAAATTTCTTTGCCGTTTATTATTTATTTACGTACAAGATGAAGAAAACTCATTAGGAGTTTAAGTTCGAAGTCATTTTGTCTGATTTGATAACAGCGAATTGGATCTCAAAAGTCTGTTTAACTTCTTGTGTATGTTAAGGTTTAATATATCTTAATACCATGTTATTTTTCATAGGAGTCATCTTAGCATGATAGAAAGGAAGCCGATGATTTTGTGTTTTCACTTCTAAAGTCTGGATTAAATCTACCATGTTATAACGTGATATCATGCCGTTAGTCAAGTTTGAGTTTATCTATCTCTAATGAATTGTCAACAGCGTCTATCCTCAGTCATGGAGTTGTTTTTACCCTCAGTCAATTCACTTCTTATTAGTTTTCTCATATTAGATATTTTATAACCAAATTATGAAAATGTAATTTAGAAAATATGTTCTCTTTATGGCAAAGTTAGAATACTTGCATCACTCACATTATAAATTTGGAAATATTATTTTACACACTGACAGAGGACAAGGGTGATTTTAAGTCAGTTGCAATTTTTGCAATTTTTGCAATTGAGGTTAAATGAAATATGATTTTCATGATATGTACACTCAGATACATGTACAAAAGTAGGTGAAAATGTTTTTGGGATGCATCGTCTTAACAGAGATGAGGCAGATGAGGAGGGATCAACCAGTTAAAATCTACTTTCGATGTGGAAACGAATTAACTGAATCGTTACAGGCGGATTACGATGGTTTGAGATAACAGTAAGTACAGCATGTTCATAAACTGATATGTTTTCTTCATACAAACAACTAGTGAACTAGTCTAAGGCGTATTAAATGATGAGAATATTAGCTTATTCAATTTACTGATTACCCGATGAAGATATCAGAAAAGTACAAGTTTTTAGTTAAAGTTTGTTTGTATGATTGCTTTTCTATTATAACAGATTTATTAGAATGATTTTGGACGCATGCTGCGGATATTTAAAATTGACATATTATAGTTAACATTTCTAGAGAATTTCTCTTGCATTTCTTGTCCGTTCTTTGACCGTGTCCATTACTGACACCACTTTCGTAATATTTCTGTAATTTTCTGGAACCTTTGATGAAATTGAGAGCAACCTTCTCTTTCATTCTAACTTTGAGCGGTTATAAGAATGCAAAATAAATTACGTTCCGTTCACTGCCTGTTTTAGATAAGTCTTCCAAAATTACGTTTGACTATTTGACGCGCGCCACTGTCCGGTTTTCGATCATAATTGCGACGTTCTACCTTCATATTGTCACTGTAAAAAACCAATAAGCTTTAAAATGTGTCTTTTTGGTAACAGTCGATACTTCGCGATCAAATGAAACCGTTGATTAAGTTTGGCCTATATGACTCCAACAACTCACGGAGTGGCTCTTTAAACATTGTTTGAGATTTGAATCCTGATATTGTTGTTACCACCTTACACATACAATCAGTAATTTGAAGAAAAAAAGTAAAGCAATTGTCCTCTTTCTTTGTCACTGTCAGACGTGTTTGTTGTTCCATTGCATAAACTTGCTTATGCCACAACCCTCATGTTTCCAATTCTGCAGTTTTTCAGAAAGGTATAGGGTGCCAAACGGGACTTTAATCACTATTTAGTAAGCTTACTAAATATCTGCCTAAATTAGTAATAAGCTTACTAATTCGAATTCGAATTCGAAACTTGGCACCCCATAGAAAGGGAGGTTATGAGCAAGACATTATTGACGAGGAAAACCTAAATGGTTTTGAATGGCTAGTTCTGACCTCTACTTTAACTGTTGGTTTTTCATTGAACATACGATTTTGAAAAATTAGTATATATTTAAACTTTCAAGAAAATATTTTGAAATACAATTTTAGAACTTCAAGATTTCTGAACCTCTGAACTCTCCCCGATGAAATGGGAATATGTAACATTTCCTAGTAGACATGTAATAAATAAAATTGAAGTTTGATTATCAGAACTTTACATTCAGTAAATAATTGTTTAAGCCTCCTGTCATTTGTTGAAAAAGTCCATTCAATTTTTAGGATACGAATGGATAGTAGCATTGGTTTGATAAAAAAATGTATGTTTTTGGCATGAGTGCATATCACCCGAACGCTATTTACTTCGCGGATATCAGGTTGTTATCCATGCTATGCATGCTACATGCTGAAATTAACATGTCAGCAGATTCACAGCTTTGCAGGGTGTCTTTACAGGCAGAATAGAGTTGTTGCTTGCAGTGAGAGGATGCGAGTTTTCTGCTGCTTTATAGATTCATTTTTACAGTAAATTACAGTTTAATAGAATGAATTAGATAGACAGATTTTGACTTTATTGCTTTTAATAGCATTTACAGAACAGGCATGTAACTTTTGCGAAAACTTGTATATATTTTTGTAAATATGGTATTTGTATATGATCTTCAAAATGCATTTTTGTTTTATTTTGGGTTTTTCGCCGCCCCAGCAATGTTTTTCTCTGACAGCATTCGAGAATTTTTGACATTTGACATTTTCGTGCTGTTGCTCCTTAGGGAAATCATGACAGATTCAAAACAGGCTAAATTGAATAAGCTAATTTGAAATGATCCTGAGGCAAAATTGAAAATTCATGTTTCGAAGTTAAAAACAGGATTATTTGCTTTACCTGGAAAAGAGTTCTCGATGAGTTAAAACTTTCTATAGTTATAAAATCCATCAGAAGGGCATCTACCATGTTCTTTAAATACTCGCCGACGTTTGTGACTATAGTTTCGTAAAATGAGAAAATGAATTGAATAAGATTTCTTTCAGATTAATTAAATCATGTAATACATTAATAATAATCATTAATGACCGAATATATATAAACTTAGTCTGATATTATAAACATAAATATAATAATATAAATTATAATACAAAATATATATGCAAGCTTATCTTGAATTTCAATACATTGAATAGGGGAAACAATTTTAAATCGTAAGGAAATTACATTGAAACACTACAATGAAACATTTTTCTTTTCCCACAAAGGCCATGGCCGTGTTGTGTCCAATTATATCAGTGATGTATAGTAGTTATACGGGTTCATTCTTTCCTTATTCTCGAGAGATCTAGAGCATTAATGGGTAGTTCGAGAATAAAACCATAAGCCCTGTCCATTATGTGTCAGACAATTGCAGTATTTGTAAAGGACAAGGCATTGTTTGATAGATTGCTACTCTTTATCAAAAGTCATTTCAAGACTGGCATCGGTCTTAGAACAGATAGGTCACACGGCCACAACATCAGAACCAATTTTTTCAAAAGAAAACTTTCATCTTAAACTTCAACCTAGTACTCGTGCAACAAGCGGTAACATGTGTATAAAGAAATGATATAAACAATAAATGAATATGAAATTAAATCGAAAGAGGATACATAATGTTAATCCATTAACGTGTCGCATTTTCTATAGACTGAGATAATTCTAGTAGGTATTTCTCAGAAATCTTAAACCTAAAAAGAATTGAAAAAATACAAGAAGTATTTTTCTTAAATACTGTTATATGTTGGCCATGTATAAACAGAATCGCTGTGGAGCAGTAAACAATGACAGAGTTGGGTGTTTGTTTGTCCTCATTTTTTGTCAACATTATATTTAATATAATTATAAATAAAATTAATTAAATCCTGTTTTTTTTGTTCAAAGAGAGGTATTTTTTTAGAAATTAATTTTTCCCCCAAAGATATGAATTTTTGTTTTGATATTCCATATTGGTTATACTATCAACCCTCAGTTCGATACTTTGTCTTACACTTCTAAAATGTAATCCCTAGTAATGTCACCATTCTCGGTCTCTCAGACATGCCATCAATCTCTAAACTTACTAATGTAATCTTTCTTGTAATTACATTGGTTTTTCTGTCCTTCTTTTCCAATACTTATTGATTAATTATTTACAATTCTGAAATGACGTGTATTGAATATCCGAAAAAATTTTAAATTTTTTTTTAGAATATTTAGTTTTTAACTTTAAGGTAAGCTGAACATTTAATTAATTCATTTATTAGAAGTTATTTAATTCTATCAGAAATATCAATTTTTAAAATATGATTCTGTTATAGCGGATAGTGACAGTGAAACGGTGCATTTGAAAGTATAGAAGGTGATATAAGTACGAAATAATGATTCATTCTTAATCTCATAAGATAATTATGTATAACCGTTTCATACTACAATGATAAGATTTTAGTTCCAAACCCCCAAAACCCCACGCCAAAAAAAAAGAAAAAAAGAGTACTGAAATATTCTCCATGGAATTATGTGTGTCGATCACATTTTGCTCTGTATATGGATATAGTAAATAGTTACAAACAAATCATTACATTACAAGATGACATGAATATAAAAATATGATTCATTCTTATTCTCAATACTTATCTCTCATTACCGTTAAAATACCTTATTCATATAATAATTTTGGGGTTTCCAAAAAATAATGGGATCGTCTCCCTAATTTTGCTCTATATTTTTACATTTTGCTAGTTCATCACTGATTAAATACGATTGATGGACTTGCAAAATGTTCACAAATGAAACTGAAACGTAAACTCGATCAAAATTTTGGTCTTATAATCGTTTATTTATAGTGTCATGTTCCGATCATAACAACCTCACTCTACAGATATTGGACTGTCATATCTTCTATTTCAGGAGAAGGTCATTTTACATCCTCGATCCATATCACTTTGACGTATGTTTTCATCCTATTCTATATTTTATATCTTATCACCAGTCACCTGAAGAAGAAGAAGAAGAAGCAGCCCAAAAACGTCCTAGATATGCAATAAAGAAGTTGTTATAAAAAATATTTGCCTTGTTACATCTGATCTTTTCATGTACACATCATCGCATTTCGATTTTTTGCTGCATTTGGTTTTAAGTATAGATAATAGAGCAGTACCGTTAGTTTTGCGAGTTGTGTACCGATTCAGACGCTCAGTATTACTAGATTTCTTTGTTTTTCAAGCGGAGAATGTATTTCCCTATAATTGCATAGTCTTAATGTTTTTGTAAGAATTTTTTATATTTCTCAATTAGTATTCAAGGGGATCACTAGTTTGATTATCATTGTAATAGGAGCGATGCAATGGTGAATATTTAATTCAAAATGAAACACAAGGTTTGTTTATATGCGATTTCAAATGTGCTAGTATTTATTGGCGCTTATTATCATATAAATGATATTTGACCTTTGTCCTTTGAACTGGCAGTATCTTCATCACTATCGTGAGAGCTACCTGAGATGAAGTTACAGTAACATGTCAATCAATATACAAAATTGTTCTGAAAACAAAGTCAATCCCTATTGCTCTTGAAATAACAATGGCTTATTGATCAGTTGCATCCAAAAAGTGGTGTAACTTTCTTGATGCAGCTTTAATTTTCCCTTTTCAATATAAAATGAGTTCAATGAACGAACATAAGATATTTGAAAATAATGTCTCCGAAAACGCTGAGGAGTCATTTTCATGTCGTTGTAATTACTTTAATGTATCGTAATGTAACACGACTTCGACCCACTTCTCTATGTGGCTACATGAAGGTAACCGGTTCCTATTGGAAGAGTTTTTCTAAATATAACAAAAAGCGTTCACGTGTTTTATCCTGACGAATAATAAGTAATTTGACCCATTGATCGATTGGTTAAGTTTTATTCATAGAATTGAGGTTAAAAGATCATTAGAATAATATCTCGCAGAATAGCAATAATCAATCACTTTTTCCTGAATGTCGTTATCGTATATATCCTTTCAAACTGAACTATGGATTGACAAGTAAACTGTCAAAGATCTTGAATAATGATACAGCGTAAATAAGTTACATAATTTATAACTACATTTTTCTAAACCATGCCGTACTAACGTTTTCAACATATCTTTTTGTATCAAGACTTGATTCATGACGATTTCATGAATCTAGCAAAATGAATTTAAGATGGATTCAGGAGATTGGAAAGGAGAATATATTGGAATCAATAATCGTTTAGCATCTATGCTAGTTTTGAAAAAAAGAATTTGTTCTATCAATCTTGATCTTAAACCTTTAGATGAGGATGACATTTTGAAAAAGCTACTTATATCCTTTTTTCTTCCTTAAAAACCGAGAGATCCATTTTAATATTCATGTTCGGATACTAGCATGGTGCAGTTTCCCTTGTCCTTGGTTAGATGTGAGGCATAACTATATTACCTTTCAGGGGTTTGTTTTTAGGGAGAATGATGTGTACAATACACTGACGGCATGACTGACATGAAATACTACTCTAAAGCTATACATGTAATCTCTTTTAACAGCAAGGTGAAACGTGTTTTTAATAACATAAAGACTGAAATCCTATAGCCATTTGTTTTTAAACGTCTTTGCCTTATGAATTTGCCATGCTGATATTGTGTCCTTCCTTTTAATATAGTTTTTGGTTTGCTTTTAGATGTTTTAACTAAATGACTTAGCACTAAAGATGTAAGGACAAATGATTTTAATTTTTTGGTGCAATTTTGGTTTTAACTAATATGTAACAATATTGCTCCATTACTTGTTCAAAAAAGGTAAGGTTTTAACCATGACTTTGCAAACTGACCTTACAACATCCATATTTTTTTTCTGTATTTCAATTTTAAAAAGAATCTTTTGTACTTGAGTTAAGGTTTAGTCAACATTATTATTAAGACAATCTTTGAAAATGAATAGATTTTTTCTCCCTTTTCAAACCTCAAAATTGTGGAATAAAAAGTTGTTTACTGGAAGACAAAATAAAAAGGACAAGAAATGTAGTTCCCTAGAACCATTATTCATACTGCTAATGTTCTCACCCTCAGCTTTACACTGTGACCTCTCTAAGAACTAAACCCACAGCAATGTCACGTTTCTTGATCTCTCAGACATGCCATCAATCTCTAACTCAATAATGAATTTTTTCTTATAGTTGCAATGCTTTTATTGGCTTTCTTCCACCATACGTATTGATTAACTAGTTACAATCCGACTTGAATATCTTTCGAAGCTTTGTAAGCTTCTCAAAAAGAAAATATACATTTACAGTAGAAAAATATTCTTAGTCCTTTCGAAAACAAATAAATCTTGGCTATCCACGTCTATCAGAAGATCGAAGATCTAGCCATCTGTAATGGCTTGTTGTATTTGGAAACACGTTACATTAGTTTAGCTTCTTCTGTAACTGAGTCAATGACTACAGAGAGTTTGATGTAGGAATTTAATAAAGAATCTTTTAAATGTAATACTTGTTTTACGTATTAAGTATTTGAGGTCCAAATCAAACTTTAGATGTCAAACTATCATATTATCTTTTACATATTCAACCTTTCCAACAGCTTTTCAAGTTTCTATATATTTTCCTCTTTTCCTGTTCCTTTCAATCGTAGTTTAAAAATACCTTGATGTTCTCTTTAGATTCTTACTCTTATCAGAAAATGATGATGAAAGAGAAGTGATATACATCATCAGGTTCGAATCCTTCCAGTACCTCAAGCGTAAACATATTCAATACTGCACCTTATCTCAGACATTAACCGTTATGTTGAAAGGAAAAGAAAGGATGCATCAAAGGCGAGAGGAAACATTTATTTTTATGTAAGAACGCGCCGTTTCCTGGAATAAATTTTCCGTAATGGCTCATAAAGAATGATAGACTGTCCAAAGAACACATTCTTTGCAGCTGCCGAAAGGATCGTCAGTTTAATAAAGCCAGAACTAAGCTTTACCACGTAAGCAACTGATCTTTTTATCTGTTTCAAACCTGTCATGTAGACTTGACAAATGATATTATTCATTGATAATAAAGCAGGAATATTATGGCGTACTCTAAATATGGTAACTTCTGACTGTGTTTTGTATTATTAAATAGTTAACCACTGGGACACTTATACCTGAAGCCATTGATTTTAATGTTACTTTTAATTTAATGTTGTTGTACCAAACGTGTGATGATACTATGGTCTGGCTATACCTCTACAAGACATAGAACTATCGCATATGATTATTGTACTCAATTCCTTACCTAGATAGTCAACAATTTGGTTCACCAATCTGTTTGAGGAATCTTTACTTTAAACTGTGAATACTAATTTTGTGAAAAACCCCACTTCCTTTCATATATTAAGACATTCAGAAAATTATGTACTCCAGAATTTGCAAAAAAGCATGATGTTCATACCATTTCAATTTCTCAATGAACATTTGAACCAAAATAGGTAAGATGTTCCCAAATTATAATAATCAACACTGATAACAGTAAAATCCTTGAATTCCTGGAAACGTTTTTTTTTTCATATTGAAAACCTCGGAATTTTGTATCTGGAATTATAAAAAAAATCCTTATCGCTTTGCTTCTGTATCTATTTACAGTTTAACAACGGTAAAGTGATGCCTAGGTAAATGACATTATTCTTGGTTTCTCAAACGTGCCATCAAATATTTGAATTGTATAATCTGCCTTTTCTGGTTTTCTTTTGAAATGCTTATTGATAACGTATTTACAACGTCTGTGAGATTTGAAGTATCTGGTATCATTTTCTACAAATCTCGTGTTTACTTTTGCTCGAATCTCTTGTTTCCTTTATCCAAGCAAGTTGTCTGTTCAATCAGCAGCCTTCATCTTCAATTTCAACAAAAAGCATTGATCGAGCAATCGGAAATTTATTCAGTATGATTCATACATGACTGACACCAACTGATTTTATGCTAAAACATTCATCTTAATAAATTCATTAAATGCTTGCTCAGACAAGTGATCTTTAAAAATACATTTCCTGTTTAACATGATTAAGTTAACTGATTCCTGTTAGAATATTCATTATCATTTATTTCCTCATTTCTTCAAAAACGTGTCTATGACTTCAAAGCAATTCATTTTTACAATATATAACTAACGAACTTCATATATCACAAGTAATCGACAAACATTTTCTGATGGCAAATGTTACCAGTTTCATATGAAAGATTGATAAATGTCGACACATAATGAATGACATTTGGAAATTAGACATGAGCAATTGTCGTTGGTTCTGTAACAGAGGTTGGCTAGGAAATTTTCAGTTATATCTTGATCGAACATTGCAATAATTCTCAACTATCAACAGAAACAGTATATTCAAGTATTCTATCGCTGTTGACTTCAACACTAGTCTATATCATGAAGAGCATTTATAGGAACGGTAATCAAATGTCTGTTTCTAGTTTCGTCTGGGATATACATTGTTCATTTGAAGGTGTTAATGGGGATAGATAAGAGTGATAATCTTTTCCTTGTTTAGTTTGATTTGATTTTCAATCAAGTCAGTGTTCAACAGATCATTACCAAAAACATGGGAACGTACGATTCTTATGTTCCTGAATTGATGTGACCTCTGTCTTCGTTATTAAAACATCAGTTCACAGACCATCTTTACAAGTGCGCAATGAGGTCAATTTCCAGTCAGTACTTCGCTATCATGGCCTGAATACGTTTTGCTAATAATAAAATTACCGTTACACTTTAAGGAACGCTACATAAATATATTGTAGAGGCAACTTGTTATGTTTTGATATCATAACTTTACATAATACTGAATATTAATCATTAATGTAATTGATATTTGGGACTAGTGTTTACTTGCGGAAGTTGTGAAAAATGTGTTACGATCTTTTGTCAAGATGAAGAAAAAACATATTTATATTCATACTTTATGATAATATTCATTGACCTAGATTTACACATTGGACAGAGGTTTATGCAACACTAAGCCCAAATTGCACAAACTCAAATGTGTAGGTTATCTTAAAAAGTGTCAATATCAGATATATATTTCGAACAAAACTAGCCAATGATGCCTATTTTCACTAAGATATTGCCCCTTCTGGGGTATGCCAAAATTATTCCTTATATACCACATATCTGCGCCTTGTATATGTATTGTGAAAATTATCCCGTCACAAATGATTTGAAAGTGTCGACTTCATGTATTTTTCAAGAAATGGACGCTAATTTTCAAATTTTCGAAAAATGATGATTTAACACAGGAATGCTAGCACTTTGAAAAAACTTTTGTTCGACAGCTGTAAGATGGACAATGTCACTGCTCCGTAAATCCCAATCAGCCAATATTAAATTGCTGATACATTATCTTAAATGAATGAGATTTTAATAAAAGTAACATTGTTATAATTTTTCAATTAGAAGCTAAATATTTGCGTTTATTACTCGCCCGTGTAAGATACCGCAATGTAATATTTATACGGCGATATTAAACTAGTGTAATACCGCTCCCCGTATGACATCATAATATTGTGTGGTTGTGACGTCACAATCTTGGCACCGACGTCTCAATGGCGGCTTAGTAACGGAAATGCTTTGTTCAGTACACTTTCGGTAATTATGCTTGATTACTGAGGTCAAGTAATAAACCGAATACTAGATTTCCTTCCATTTAAGACTATTTTTATTAAACTCGTTAATGATTTGGTATCAAACTCGCTTTCACTCGTTTTATACTTGATCATTAACTCGTTTGATAAAAATAGCACTAAATGGAAGGTCGTTAAGTATACTCTATTTGTAAAATTTCCCGGATTCAGTGTTATTCAACACTCGAAATTTCATGTTATAACCGACGGCGTGTGTCGGAGTTTTTGAACGCTTAAAATTCGTTCTTGAAAAAGATATCACATAAATATTTATTTGTGATATCTGTTAGTAGACACAATCTAAAAAATGGCAATGACAAATATCTAATTGGAGTATAGCACGAATTTTTTAAAGAAACATGAAAATTAAAACTTGAGTCGGGCCAAATAAAGTAAATTATTAATTTGTGACGAATCGCCTATGCTAATTTGCGGGTATTCACTGTCATTCAACATTGGGAAATTTTCAAATCAACCAATCAGTTGTAGAATACAATGAAGTCATGGTACAATTCCTCCTGATCCAATATATATATTAAGGCACTGCAAGAAAAACACGTAATTGGTAATGTATTATTGTAGGTGCTTTTAGTTTAAATGTATTTGGTACTCAATACGTGATAAAAACATAGAGATGTCAACCTCTTTTCATCGATGTTTATGATTTTTTAAAGACTTATTCGATTTAAAAAAAAAAAAAGTCTCTAAGGACTCTTTTTATTCATGGACAATCTAACTGATTTTTACCATACCGAACGCGTTTGTAGCGTGCTTGGGTCAATTAGTGGAACCTTAATGGAGTTTCATTGATCAGAATCTCATTAACTATTTACAAACTCAAACCATTAACATCAAAGGTCCGCTTCAATTCGATATTTGATGTACCTCATCGTGGTTAAGGAAACATTATTGACTGATAACCATCAACATGCTGTTGTCATACAAAATTGAGTCGAGATTGATTATCTGCAGGGTTTATACGTTTACTTGTTTCTAATTGTGCAGATCTAGGTACTTCCGTTTATCGAATTCCTGTCTTTCTATTTGCAATACTAGAAGGGAAAATTTTTAGTGTTTTGCTTCAACGACTTCCACTTTATGCAATCGAACGGAATCGACTAGTGTGTATTTTCTTATAAAGAAAATTATCAACTAGAGATCTGTTATACTGTTGACGTTCAGAAGGAGCACTACAAAATGAAGATATTATGAGTTCTGAAGTTGTTAATTAGTAGGACATAGTAGATGTATTACAACCTCAAAGCATGACATCATGACATTAATAGTATTAGAAATTCACTATCAACTACATTGTTGTCACTCTTGTACACTGTGGATTCTATTCATGCAATTGTCACGTTCATGCTGTAAGGCTTTGAAATTCAGAAATATAATTTCCCGTTACAACGAGAGCACTATTTCCCTGTCATGAAAACTTTTGCAGGTATGTGATAATTCAAATTCAGAGCGATAGGAATATAATGGATTGATTAAAGCTATCGTAACGAATAATATTTTTAATAGTATTTCGTTTATCATATTCGACTTCAGAAGTGTAAATGATGTTTATAATGCGTTATATTTGAAACAATGTTATGGCCTTCCTTCCAATCAATATACTTAAACTACCGACAATCAATTACAATCCTAAATTCAGAAAAAAGAAATGGAAATATGCAAATTCAGTTACGAACCATTATAGGAATATTTAGTTCATATCAAATATCATGTTCATACTCTTGAATTTAGACACATAATAGCTACGATAGCCTCTCAGATGAAAATTGGGATTGTAGGATCCAAAACTAACCACACGAATATGATTATATATAAGTATGGTATGTTTGACTACAATACGTTTGTTTGGCATTTTGTACACCTACTTTTGTGTGAATTAGTGTGTTAACTGTTTTTTCGACATCTCAGTAAAATACTCAGGTGTGATAAAAGACTTCTTAGTTTAAACAATTTCAAAATAATTATTATCAGAAGGAAAATATAATTTATAATTTTTCTGATGCATGAAATCTTCATCAATAACATATATTTGACATTTGTAAACTCCTTTTTGAGTCATTATGAACCTTAGGGGTGATTAAAGTATTTGATATCTACAAGTGTGGCTGAGTCATTAATGTGAAAATCAATCATTCTGTTCCAGTACGTACAACAATAATTTTATGTTCAATCTATTTCTTTGCCGTTAAAGTGCGATGCACAGATGCTCAAACATGCCCAACAAAGGGAGTTAAGTTTATATATCCAAACATGGTGATCGTAAAACCAACTGTGTCTAACAATCAGTAACAGCCTGCCAGACGCATCCTCATAAGTAAACTTAATGCGAAGTAAGTCCAGGGAAAGATATCAAACATAAGAGGGTTCATATAAGAAGGCTAATGCCCTCCTTACCGTTCATTCTTTCATCACAAAAAGAAGTGACCGAGTCCCTCAGTACGTTGTAAGGAATAAAGAGTTCACAGCAAAATTGCCCTTCGGACTTTGGCATTTGTAATAATTGGGTTAAGTCTGTTTCAGTCACACGCTTTGCCACTGATTGGGCACCAGGGAGAATTTATGTACTTTTTGATGAACTTTACATGTTCTAAAAGCATGCCAAGCTATTAAATAGACATCCTGAACGCATTTTGTACCTTTTAACCCTGAATAAAAAGCTTTACTCCAAGATATTGCTGTTTCAGAAAGCCTTATGCAGAAGCTAGTCGTTACAGACATCGTTCCTTCTGAATTATCTCTCATGCATTTATTTCTGAACTTGCGTAAAAAGTGAATTCTCAATAAACTTATTTTTTAATGAAAATATAGGTGATGAAAAGTTCTTATGTTTTAATCACGTCAAAACAGAAAAAAAGGAACTGTTAAATCACACCTCAGAAATTACTTTCTGCATTTTATTCAAAGTCAAATGTAACCTGGATTGTGAATTGCATAAATGCATAACGACAGTGACAATGTGAAAAATGTAAAAAGCTTTCCATGGCTTTTTAATGGACATTGGAAAAACACATTCAAGATATATCTTCAGACATAACCTTAGTTTCAAATGACGAAAAGAAGACAAACGATGTTACAAGTACTTGTTCTCAAAGATAGATATTCAGTCCTGTTGGATTCAAATTTTACGATTGCATTTATATGGACGGTGATGCCAGTTATGTGTCTTTTTCTAGTTCTATATTGCTGTAACCAAATCTTTTTAACATTGTATAATGGTAAGCCTAAATGAGACTGATCTTGATGAGCATGTACATGTATAATATCCATCCTTAATTTGTACTGGAATATCTACAATCATGTTGAAAAATTCTGAAAAAAGTTCTTGTTTTAGATGTAATTTTAACAACTGGTATTCTTCAGTTACTGCCACGGATGAAAACCCTGTGTGATAAATTTTGCAACAATGTTTCAATGCAAACTCGTATCAGACTTTCATTGAGTGCAAATTTCTTACAATCGACTGTCGATCAGATAAAAGTTCAGTCACTTGTTATCACCACAGGCACTTGGAGGTTTTTTAAAAATATTTTTTTTATTACCATATTTTTGAGGCATGACATACATAAAATGCTTGATATCAGTACATCGTTTCACATGATGATTGTTATGTTTCTGTAACTGGATTTAACTTCCTAACTGATCGACGTATTAGTGTTTTCTCATTCGAGTGTTCGACAACTAGTTGCTTTACACAGATACTGGACTGTCAAGTGATCAATTAATCCAGGAAGATTGCTGCTTAAACATTGAATTACAGTAATTATACCTCTTCTGTAGTGTCCCAAAAGGGGAACAGGCATTGAGAAAAAGGATGACTTGAAAAACAAATATAAAGAAAAGGAAATTTAAATGTAAAACATTTAAAATAGTTATTATTTTTTAGGAAAATGAAATTGGGATCTACGTAAGACATATCAGGTATAGAGTCCATTAATAAATATTTTTTTTTTTATGATATAACACTTTTAGTGTATGGTGTTGCTATGACGTTTAGTATAAAATGCTTATAACATGTCTTTACATTGAAATCTCCTACCGTTTCAGTAGACTATTTGTGTAACTGGTTTTAATGCCTTTTATTAGTCCATTTTACAGTTTTCGACTGAAAAATTAAATATAACTAAAAAAGAAAGCAAGGTGTGCTAGATTGAACAGACATCTATTGAAAATTGTTTCATTACTTTTTTTTATTGAAAGAATCATTCAAAAAAATGTTATGGTTGCCAAACGAATCTTCAAATTCAAATAACATATCTAATTCCTTGGAACGTTTTGTAAATCATGGTATCTCTTTAAAAACACGGAATTAGGCATTTCGCACGATAACTATTTCTATTCAGCATGTATTTAATCCTCAGTCTTACACTTTGGCATCCCTGAGAAATAAACTCCCAGAAATGTCACGATTCTTGCTCTCTCAGACATGCCATCAATCTCTTCAACTAAATAATGTAATCTTTCTTGTAATTACATTGTTTTTTGTTGCTTTCTTTTCCAGTGCCTATTGATTAAGTATTTACAGTGACAGAAAACGTATCAAGGGTTGTTTGATAGAGATTACAAGATTCATTACACATTTAACAACTTTTCTTTCCTTTTCAATACCATTGCATTTTGTGTCTTTCGAATGGGTTCGTTATCAGTAAGACACTAATCGTAATCATTACATAATTTTGTTTACAGTAAACAATACATTTGAAATCATTATCTTTTCACTATTGTTTTGAGAAAGTGAATGGCGAAAGAGTTCGTGTATGAAAAGCATATTACTACTTAGAATTATAATAGTCTTGTTTATGTCTTAATTGTTGTCCATATAATAGTCTTTAAATCAACAATAAATCAGGCCATTTTAAAATTAAGTCGACATATGGAAACAATTATTTCAGCTAAGTCGGTGTTGTACAGTGGTATGAACATCAATTATTGCGTGTGAAAATAAGGATTTTTGACATCAAATAAGGAGATTGAAATCAACTTATCACTCAACCCGGTCATCTTAAGAAGCAGAGGAAATAATCAAAGTCAAAGTCTTTATTTCAGTATTGATGGCCTCGTGGCCCAGAGTACAACAGTATTGAACTATATATATATATATATATATATATATATATATATATATATATATATATATATATATATATGTGTCTTTATATATTATATATATAATATTGGATATGCTGAATACAAGTATATACGATACAAAGCATATTCAGATCTTACAAACACATGTACATTTTAGTGCTATGAAAGTTTCTTGAACACATGAAATTTTGTGAGGGTCATTATGAAAACAGATTTCTTTTATGTAAATTGTTAGACCTTTCCAGATATTTCAAATCTTTTGATGGCACAAAATTGTAAAATACTACTATTACTTTATCAGTTATTTGCCATATATATATATATATATATATATATATATATATTTTACAGTGATCCGCATATAGATGCTAAGACAGGTACTTGAATAAAAAATGAATAAGAAAATATACCAAGACAAAATAAGAAATTCATTTAACATTTCTTTTCAAATACAATGCCAGTCCTTTTAACACGTCTATGCTTACTGGCAAAAATACTCTGGAATAAATATATTTCTGGTAATGGTATGGTATGGACATTTTAGAACAAAATGGAATTCGTCTTCAATAGCCATGTAGTCATATTTTTCACATATTAAAGCATATGGCTCAACCGTTTCCTTATTTTTCTTAGAGCGCTGCGTTTGAACCTTTAAATTATGAGACAGTGTACGAAACTTCGTGAGGACAACTTTTAAGTCTTTGTCTATAGAGCCTGTTAATAGATAGAAGTCTGGAGTAAGAAGTGATTTATAAGAACTATAGTGATAAAGGTATGTTGAACTATTGATATGCGTTTAGCCAAACGAAATTCATGCGTCAGTCAAAAATATTCAAGTATATATATATATGCAAATTACAGAAAGCAGCGTGGTTTGGCTTTGTAAAAGTTTGGTTAAGAGCTCAATATTGTGTTTAAGCATAGTTTCAGCACCAATATTAACTTAACATAACAATATTGTCGATCATGTACACTGTGGATTCCGTTAATGCATTGTGTTCATGATATAAGGCAAATAAATTTTATTCCACATCTTGATGACAAGTTAATCTTGCTGTCACGAAAACATTTGCACAGATATTGTATGTCAAATTCAGATCGTGTGGAAATGGCATATGTGATTGTTAGTTCTATTTGTAGATTCTCATTAGATTCTCACCAACTGATTCAGTACCGTTGTAAAGTTTTATATATATATTATATATATATATTATATATATATTTATATTTTGACATACATTTTAATAATTTCAACTCATCTGGCAATTTTTAAGATCGTAATCCAAACCTTATTTTAAAAAAAGAGTTGAAATAAGGGAATTGTGAAGCGTTTGAAATGTTTTTTTAAAAAAAATTCATGTTTGTTATTATGTATTTAGACAATTTTTATCACAACTACGTAACACATATACCTATCATGTTTGGCACTTTACCAGTACGCCTAACCATATTGGTATTAATGTTTTGAAAGTTTCCATATGTTTTCTTTGCGAAAAATTTGACACTGTTATGTCATCAAAGCATGCAATGATAATGTTTTATTCAGGTAATGTAACTGTCAGTCAGTACTACGATATATAGAGGATATTTAATTAAGTTTGTCAAATACGATGTTTATCTCATCGAGTGGTGGGGTTGGAGCTGATATTTTCACGAGTGGCGCAGGATATTTAATTTATTATATAAATTCTTTCTAATTTTGTTGAATTTTAAAGTCTATGATGTCTATAAACATTTCTTAACCCTAAAAGTAGTCCCGGCACAAAGAGGCCCTGGAAGGTTCACCAGCAGTGACTATATATTAGATCGCTACTGTCACCAGTGACGATATATTTTATATCGCTACTGTGACCACATACAAGGTTTATTTAAATCCCAGTATTTCATTGCTTATTATATAATATATGGATATGACTTTTTAGGTGGGTACATTTACACCTGTTTTGATTTGTTTGAAATTCTATTTACCTTTTATATCTTTTATTACAATTGTACATATTAGATTGTCTATGAGATTTTGTTATCTACCCAACTATGAATGGGTTGGATATAAAATGGTTAAATTAGACTTTTAGTGAGAATATTCTCTTAAGACGATATATCAGTTTCTATAAATAAGTTGCGAATAGTTTAATGATATTCCAGAATACCAAAACCCAAAAATGACAATTATCCTCTCTCCTTCAATTCATAAGTGATCTTAAGACTTGATATTGGGAGTCTGACAGAACATGCTTCTGCAAACAAACTTAGTACGTCATCTTTTTGTTCATTGCACCCTTTAACTCCAGTTAAATATGACGGATAAGGCCTCAAACTTTACAAGTTAACTTTTGCGACATTAACACTAGTTTGATTGCAACAAGAAATCTTCAAGGGAGGGAAAGTGTCCGAGAGTTGTCAGGTCTTTAGCTTTTATTATACACAAGAAAAAGGTCGTTGACGATAAATGTTCATTTAGTCAACGGACGTCAAAAACAAGTGTCAATATTTTCAAACCATTTTACTATTTTGCATCTTGTTTTGAAATAAGTTTGTATCCCATGAAGTCCTCGAGCTTGTGAAGATTCACACTGATAGCAGTCTAGCTTCAAAGACACACGGCTATGGATTAAAATAATGCAGGTTGTATAAAAAAATTCAAAAATCAATGTTTATTAATAAGGATTTTTATGGGGCAGTTTCTATTTTAAAACGTCTAAAGTAATTTAGATATAGTATGTGTGTCGTACAACGGTCAGTGTAAATCCAGTTTTCCTGTCTAACGATCAGTACAAACAGTTCAACAACGATAACATCATAAGTAAAACTCCAATGAGTTAGGTAGAGGAAGGTAGAACTTGAAAATGAAGGTACTTCATTAAAGGGGGTAAATTGGTCTCCATATTCTCTATTTTTTTACAGAATGGATTTTCTCCGACCTCAATATGTTGAGTTTTATTTGAGTGACATAGTTTATGGACATCTACCTCAACATTTCACTGCCGACTCTGACCTTTGATAAAAATGGGTTAACTTTCTCTAAGTCACACATATTCTTACTGATAAGACACCAGAGAATATGTACAAGTTTAATTTTAAAAGAATTAAAGCAAGATAAGCCAATACACAGACCTTTTGAAAGCATTTTGAATTTAGAGAATTTATCGTTTAATTAAATAACCTGCATTGAAAATGTAATCAATTGCGCCTTTGGACACTAATACTAACACATATTTTTGACGTGTGTAGATCGATTAAAGAAACTGGCCTTTTTAGCTCATGAAATTAAACAGAAATATATGCCAACTTGAAGGCGTAGTATTCATTGTTTAATTTAAGTCTGATTTAGAGATTCGTGACTAAATGTTTAATTGTAGTTGGTTTTAAGTTAAAAGACTAAACTACCAAAAGATTTCACTAAAACGAAGTAATGATTTGAACTATTAGTACTGTTGGTCCAGGTTTCTCTGTCTATTACTTGATCTTCAAAAAGGGTTCTTTAGAAGGGACAAATAATATTTTTAGCCAAGTATTATCTTGCAACAGTATTTTAATAATATATTGACCATAACATGCAATAAGTTCAACAGGAGCTATATCTAATGATAGATCAACTGATATCCTCTAGGAGAAACCATTTAAGAAGCTGAATCTGGTCAATGCCATGTCATTATTATCACCTTAACATCACTAAGTATTAACAAAAATTGCTGTGACCCCTAATGTGTTGAATAAATTTACACTCGTTGATGAAAGTCAAATATCTAAGACAAAACAAATACATGGGAAGTTTTATTGTTGCACCGAGAACTATTCCATGATTCAAGCGCCATATTACGCGACCGTCGTCTGTCAAGAGGATTCAATGTTTAAAATCCAGAGTCGTATAAAATCTAATTTTCCCAAAACAAGCGGAAATGATTGAGGTTTTTTTAATTATTTATTTTTGAAACGTCGTTGCAAAACAAAGTTTGATTGCATCAAGTATGGTTTCTCCATTTAGAGTCCGAGAAGTGCTTAGAAGAGATTAGCATTGGGTGTTATGACTTAAGCTGCCTCTGTTGGGAGAAAATACACATTTGTTTGAATATAAGTAATTCTGGAACTAGAAAAAGGGATAAATAACCTGCCAAAGACGAAGATTGGTAAAACTTCGCTTATATGTAACATTTCTATCAATTTCAACAGTTGTGTTAAATATTTGTTTTTTCAATTGACAAATTGCGGACACAATGGCTCCGGAGTCATAAAACCAAAACCCAAGGACAGTGCCAAAACAAGATAAAAGATACGTAGACTGTCACGTTTTTAGATAAAGGTGCGAAAGAACAACTGTTCCTATTTATCATAGGTAGCGACATTTCGATTCATATTCGCAAACATGAAGGCTGTTCTGTTTCTCGTTCTTGCGTCCGTTCTGCTTCTGGGAGCCATCAGTGAGTTGTTTAACTTAGTCAAAGCTATCCTTTTATTCATTTATATTGGATTGTGTCAAGAAATTAGGATGAAAAGGAAAAAACGTAAACTGTTGGATTTTACAATTGGATTCCAAACGAAAAATGAATAATTATTTAACTTTCAGTCAATTTCTATAATTCATACAAAAATAAAGAAATGTTTGAGCATAAATTGAAACACTTTTATCTATCAGTTGAGTATTTGTATTCGTTGATTGTTTTACTCTGAACATAATACGTAGTCACGTCATGCGTTTTTGATTAAAAAAAGTATTATTTTTACAATTTCATTTTGTAATATACATAGAAATACATATGCTAAAATACCAAAATATTCTAGCAAATGCATTTCTTTAATCATTGTGCCACACTACATGTGTCTAATGAGATCTAGTTTTAAGCAGCTTGTTTTATCGTTAGATATTGTGTTTTTTAATAAAAAATGCCATTTTTATCGTTCATGCAAAACTTTAGATCAATAACGGATAGGGCAAATTGACCAAGGTTCTGACACCACCAAAACTTCGGACACTTTTGACTAGGATAAGAAATGAAAAGTCTGCAATATATTTGTTTTTAAGATATAAATTTTCAGGGTTATTTTATTCACTTTATTGAATGAACATTTGATTGTAGGAAGTATGTCTTATAGATTTTTTGCTATGATGTACAAATAATAGATCCAGATAATGAATTGGCCAAATATTAGTTGATGTTGACTCTCAGGTTAAAACATATAGTAAGCGCCAAAATATCTTAAACTGTTTTCATGAAAAAAGAGAAACAACCAATTAGTTTATCTGACTTTTGGTAAATTTAAAGGGAACATTTTAGTAAATGTTGAGATGTTGATAATATGTCAAAATGACCTTGCTTCGGACAGGTTTTGCCGAGATTCGGTCACTTTTTTTGGGATATTTTTGTAACATATTCAGTTTAGCGATTACGGCCTTTTTGCGGCAATTGCCTACAAATGTGATTCTGTAACGACGGAAAACATGCTCTTTAGTGATGACAAATTAATGTGTATTTCCTAAGACCTTGATATTATTGTAGATGAACTACTCACTGCATGTTTTGAACTGTCTGAGATCATTTGACAAATATTTCAAGTTTGGGATACAAATGAGAAGATTAGGTAAAACTGTCCGAAGTTAGCTCAGAACTGTCAGAACATCGTGCATAGGCAGTAAATCACAAACAATTCTGCATTTTAAGATAGAAATTATCTAAAATATGATTTTTTGATAGTTTGGCTTGCTGATATTCACTTATTCAAAATTTTCAGAGTTTCAAAATATGTGAATTGATACCCTGTCCGAACCTCGGTCAGTTTGCCCTACACATTGTAACTTATGCTACTTAAAGAAGGCTAACAGTATTCATCTCGCTTCATTCTGCACTCGTATCGTAACTTCAGCAAGAGTAGAAAGCTCATGATATAACCTGTCTTTGTTATATGAAATAACGCCATGCTTACATATTAATATAAAGTATCGATTCGTGACACGAGCGTCATTAAAGAGCCACTCCGTGATTTTCATAACATATTATTTACTTTTGATACGAACCTAAATGTGATATGTGGTGATTTAAAATCAAAAGATCTGATCTTTTCATGTCCAAAATACATATATATGACAAATACCGGTTTTAAATGAAAATGTAAAAACAGCCTTATAAATGCACAGAGGTGTAGATATCACGTCCAATATACATGGATACTAGTTATATAACCTAACAAACACTATCAACTCCTAACTGCCCTCCTGGCTGTTTTAGATGAGTCTTAAAAAAATTCCGTTTGACTATTTGACGCGCGCCACTATCCGGTTTTCGATCATAATTGCGACGTTCTACCTTCATATTGTCACTGTGAAAATCCAACAAGCTTTAAAAGTTGTCTTTTTGGTAACAGTCGATACTTCGCGATCAAATGACACCATTGACTAACTTTGGCATATATGACTTCAACAATTCACGGAGTGGCTCTTTAACAGTTGGCCATCAACATAACACACACCATTGGTTTTAATCAACAGACACCATGGTTGATGCCCAACATTGTCACGGAACATGCGACGAAGATGCCGATTGTGGCCATTGCAAACACTTCTGCAATTCCACATGCTACCACCACGGAGGAAACTTTAATGGCCATTGTACATGCTGGTAGGTGCAGGTGCCCTCTTAAAGGAACTGTAGCACGTTTTTGTCGATGTTTGGTATTGAACAAATTCCCCCTCTAAATATTAGTTTATGCAAAAAAAATTTTCTTCAAAAAGGTAAATTATCTCAAATCGATTAACTGTAGTCATTGAAAAACGTGTCAGATATCAAGCAAAACTTCATGAGGCCATTTTAATGGAAACATCTTTTAATCATTTGAGTAAGGAGAATCGACTTGCATAGCTTAACTACACTTTATGTGTCCGTTCGACAACGTTTATTATTGATAAATAAACGTTGTCTTTTTATAGGTTATATTACACTTTTGACATTTTCGTTTAAATGTACTCTTTTGATACCGAAAATAAATCAATTTGGACAATAAAGCTATCCACTTAATTCACGTGATTCTTGTGTGGTAAGATACGGCGGCAGCCATGCATATCTTGCATTAAAAGCATTTAACTATTTTTTTTCAGATAATGTCATGATTCAATACCAATGTTGAAGGTTGAAGGTATCCAAAAAGGTTCTTGTATGTTTTGAAAGGATTAACAACAAATAAATCAACTTTCCCAATTGTCATTTCATTATTTCCAAAAGAGAAATGAGTTAATTAGTATGCAAGTATTTTTGAGATGTCACATCTGTTTGCAATCCTCCTCCACGCCTCCCTTCCCCACAAAAAACCCCCACCTAGACAGGGAAAAATATTTCTAGAATTGACAACATACCAACTATAAAAAGAATCACTCTTTAACTAGATGATACATTTTTTAAAATAAAGCTCAAAAGTTTTTGTCAAAAAAAATCATGTTGTTTCGTGACTTCATAGTTTGTTGTTCTTCAAAGTTGCTTCTGAGAGAACTCAAATATGAATTTCAAGAAAACAACGTTTGGTTTTCTCGTCTTTCAATGGACTGAATATATATACACTTTTGCCTCAAGTCCATGAGGTATATTTATATGTCTCAAGATGATTGGCGATTGCAAGATCTAGAGAAAGCTGTTTCTTTCGGTTGTCTCATGCATTTCAGGATTCTTTTAAATTGGGAGATCTTCCAAGATGAATTATTAGGTATTGTTCCATCATTAATTAATCAATACAAATACCTTTTTGAGCATCTTAGCAAGGGACCTTCCTTAATGAGGGTCATGAAGGTCGTGTTAAATTTCTTGTCAAAACACACTTGCATCTGTCAATTCCCAACATCTATTTCTATGATAGTGATTTCTTATATACATCCTAGGTCAAACATTTAAGCAGTGAAATTTTCTACACATAAATAAGTAAAAGTATCTAACGAACCAATACATCCCCCTCTCGTTACGTGGAGAATTCCGGATATAAACATATGAAATTCAAATTAAGAGAATAACGCCAGATATATTTCATATTGATTGAATCCTAAAAAATCAAAACTGGTCCACTACTGACCACAAACAATTGATTCGAACCCATAAAAAGACGTCTTTTCATTTCCACGCCACCTTCCCTGTCATTTCTAACCTATAGAAATCATTGTCACCTTTCGGTCTCACATTAAATGTCTTAAGATTTTTCTATGAAAAGGTTATCAATTCAAAACAAATATACTTCGTCATGGAAAATCATTTAAAATTTCAATTACATGCCGGGAGATTACATTTCAAAGCATTATACGTATCGAGCTTCCTAATGTGCTTATTTATGTACATGTATATGCATGTTGCAAATATGTACCGGATAGAGAGGAAATTTAAGTTTATTTTAAAATAGATCTGTTTTTCATTATTCCCCCTCGGATTTGGTTCATTCTTTTTCAAACAAAATTCACAATAAAATAATAGTCACTTCAATACATACGTTAACAACATAATTAGTAACACTGTTTGAAGGAACTTGGAGAAAATAAAAGTCATCACATTTTCACAATTTCATTTCTTTACTGATTAAATAACGCGGGCCAGTTCAAAAATGGACAAATTTATAATTTATTAGAGCATTACTTTCCTGTTTATCATGGCTGTATACTTGTATTTTCTGGCAAAACAAGTACAAAAGAGATTACTACATGCATTGAAATTTAGTATTTATAACTTCCAGATATCACCTAGTTTTTGTATTTAAACGTTTGAAGATTCTTCTCCGCATTTAATTGTCTCTCTTCAAAATGATCCCAGTCTTAGTCCAAATCCCATACCAGATCAACGAGAATACAACAGAATTTGTCTGAATGGAAAGGTTCCTTAAAGGCTTGAGTATGTCATTTCTAGATAAGCTATTGAGATGTGTCACTTACAGACAGGGCGACAGCTATTATCGGATCAACTAATATCGACATACGCCATTCAAACAGAATCTAGGTTTTGTATTCACACCAGAAGGGGCTCTGGCTATGCGACAGAAAAGCATGTAAGCTAATTATAAACTATTGTTTATCATAAAATGGATATTCTTTGTGAATCAATGTGCTAAGTCTAGGAAATCAAGAAGGAATTATTAAAGTCTATAAAATACATTGTTTATCAAAGGTATATCTCCAATTTTTCAGGCGAGGGTCTTACACACATAGCCATTAGGTTTCTTCAAATAAGTATCATCCCAAACCGTCGACTTCAATAAGTTATTAAGGGATTTCCCCTAAACCCAACAACCTGCACCTGTAACCAACGAATCTGGTATATGATTATTTCTATCACAAAATATTTACCACGTCTAAAACATACTCACATTAACACTGAAAACATATGCTATCCGCTTGTAAAACATTGCGGCATCATCATCAAACAAGTAGTCATTTTCAAATTAGCTGTGGAGACATCATTCTTTTCACTGCAAATAATATCATTACCAACATGAAGGTAAAAATTAATCATTGAGTAGCAACACATATATGCATGCAATTGGGTTGTTTACTGCAAGCTGTATTTCATAGAATATTTCTAAGAGGAAATTGCTATTCTCGTAATTCCACCTACATGGTTTATGAACGATATAATATAAAGCACCCAATATTTGCTACGAAAAAGGCTTTTGCTAATTGATTTTTCCACGTAGACTGTAGGTAAATTACCATCGACAGGGATACCAGAAACTTCAGAAACGTTAAAGCTGATTGTCTTTGTGGAGTACAAGGCTCTCTTCTTAGAATTTGTGAGTTCATTAATCACATTTAGATATACTAGGTAATATTGGCAGATACAAAATGTTCTACTCAATGGGTTTATGGGTCTTGGAAGGTTTTCACCCAGTTATCACAAGACATTTGAAAGCGCAAATCAGAGCAATATAACATGCTCAACCCTCTTTGCATTTTGAAGCTATATTTAACAAAACCGTTTTTCCTAATGAATGAAAGGCTATAAAAGCCTAGAAGCCAACACAACAGTTTTGTTTCACAATGAATGATCATAGGAATGTACTTACATAAATATTACCATCCTACTACATAAGTGTATTTGAATCCACAAAGCTCCTTCAATACCTCGATTTATTACCCATATGGCTGATCATAAGTGGTGACATATTTTCAATATGAGCACATGTGCACATATCACTTTTGCCTAGCAACGATTGTCTTAGCGCGAGTTACCGTATTTCGTCGTCTGTGACGTCATAAAATCATTGTTCGTGACGTCACTGTAGCGGGCCGTCGGAAGGGAAGGATGCCGTTTTCTGAATATTTCCATGCCTTTGAAATGGAGTAGAATCGGTAATAAAGAAATTATTATCCTCGGAAGTGTGTCATATGACTTTTACGAAACTCGTGCGAATAAGTGTATTACCCTCGCTCTCGCTCGGGTAATACAAAAATTCACACTCGTTTCGTAAAAGTCATATGACACACTTTCTCGGATAATAATCTCTATATGTATCACTCTCAAACCCTCTTAATCGTTCAATGAAAAGACCCGCTTATATCGGCACTACCCTGATGGAAAGTCCCTTAAATTGAGATATTCGCTTCAAGCTCCTTGCATAACGATATTCAATTGGATGAAAACATTGAATGCTGTAGATAACCATGAATACCCATCCCCTATATGAGGCATATTGCCTGGTACAGGTATCAGGATATTGAAGGTGCTCTGAGGATTCAAATATGTTGGTGATGCAGGATGAAATATAGCAATAGGTTAAATTCAGTCTTCAGAGGCATTACAAAATGTGTTTTAATCTAATTGTTGGATCTCCAAACTTACTTAAATTTCTTTCAGAACATCAGGCATAATTCCAAAAGTATGTTAGTCAAAATTTCCTGTTATTTGAAGGTTTTTCTCTTCAAATGCGCATCAAAGGCGTACCGTCATTTTGTGATATTTTATTTCTTCTTGCTCTCATGTGATATCCATTTCATTTTCGTATAGCTATATAACAAGATTGGTTTTCGTATGTTTTTCTTTCGGTATATAAGTCAGAGCAAGCTCGCGATTTTTAATTTCAACCACAAATACACGCTTGGTGCATTTTCACGATGAACCGTATTGGTCGGAAACACTCGTTATTAGTTTCAGATTAACCTAACGTGTACCTCAACTATATCGAAATGTTAAATAAATATCAAACAATGATATAAAACTTATTGCTTCTGTTTGTTTTTGATATTAGTTGTTCATAAATCACGAATACAATATAATGTATAATGTATCAATTTGCCAACCAATAGTCCAAAACTGATTCCTTTGTCAAAAGATAAAAACTAGAGAGTTTTATCATAAATATTAAATCGACCGAATTTGATTAAAAAATATGTCTCAGTGTGTTTAAATATTTTGTGAAAGTTATATATACGGACTCCGTCTTTGATAAATGAACAGCAACATGAATAAGCAGCAGACAAGAATCTTCCACGATTCGACTGTGTAGTCAGAGAGAGAACACTCATTTCCGAAGAAGCATGCCCGGAAGTCCATCGTAACATTAACGGAACCGGAATAAGACTTCGTAACGAGGCATTCAGTCTCGGTAAACTGACAATGGTTTTAAAAGATGTCTCCTTTTCATATGCACAAAAGTGCAAGATTATGACTTTTATTATATTAATATCATATTAAGTTCAGGGATTATTTATGCGAGTGTTTTCAGCTAGATGATTAACCTTTGACTTCATGCATGTACATCATAATTTCAAAGCTGTATTGACCTATCATAGTCATTAACTCACTTTATCATTGCTAATATTCATGCACTCTACGCAAATAGTCCATCACTTACACGAGGTTGAAGTTTGCAATAATTTTCAAAACATACCCTTATCCACTATCATACGCATTCTCTTACAACATCAATTCGCGAAAGTAACGTGAAATCTAACCGACCCTTCACCAACTGATAGTTGGCGACATAAGCACTATTGTCGAATGATAGCAAAGGTTAGGAGGTATGCACTTACTGTCAATACGCTGACCGTGTTCCGTATTATTGTAATGGTTAGAGGGAACGGAACCATAAGTAATACTTGGTCCACAACGGAAATTTTACCTTAGAAACCAAATTTTCCAAAACTGGTATGACATCGCTAAAAATACTTTCAAAATTTGTACTTAAAAAAGGGACCTTTTTATGCGTGGAGGTTTGATGGGGGAATGACTGTAGGTGAATAGTTTGTAAATAGTTTGTAAATTTAACTGATTCCTACATAATTTTCAGAGTAACCGATTTGTAGAATACGATATACACATGTAGTCAAGGATGTTGAATCAAATAACTTTATGAATTGAGTCCAAAGAAGATCAAGACTGTTGTTCCCTTGCGCCATGCACCTCATTTTGATGATCTTTGTTTGACGTCATTTGTGTAAAGTCGAAGACAATCATATTCAATTTTGTTAGTGGGGAAATCACAATAAATTTGAATGACTAATGAGTGATTAATGCGAGTATACTGAATCTAAAAAGGTCAGTTTGGATCTCAGGCTTCGCCTTCGGTAAGTATTCTTTTTTCGTAACAATAGAGATAGGTTTTGATCTCATTACCGGTTTGTGTTTGACCTGAAAACAAATGTCATTTCGTTACCATAATTTTGTTATTGAAGAAAAGAGGCAATATAGTTAACGACAGTCAGTTCATGTATGCTATTCCTCTAAAAAGTTTGTTTGACGTTTTAGGAAATCACAGAAGAGGAATAAAATAATAGGATTTTAATACATTATTTTGGCGTAGTCTGTTTGAGATGAATGCTTTGCAGTTAAGTTATTAACACCAATTCAAAACCATAACCATCAGATTGTAAAATGATTCTTGGGGAGGTTATACAACGAAGAAATCTTGCAGCGTAGTTTGTTTAAGAGATATCATTATAAGTTTTGAACATTAAGACTTCGAATTCTACTATAATGGTGTACTATAAAGGTTTTTAAACGATATTACGGATTTTTTAATTACAAAAGGCCTCGATATTTGTAAAGTAAATCATAAAATGAAGGAATGTATTAACATAGATTCAGTAGTACTTAGGACTTAGTATTTCACAATTAATCATTTGTCATAAACAAAGTTGCTCTCATGACAAAAACAGTTACAATCTTGTTGTTAGTCATTTAATGTTTTTACATTTACGTAAACCTTGATCCAAGTAAACAGTATGCAATTGGTACATTGTAAACAAATTTTCATTTCTCCGAAAATGTATGTCAAAAGTTGAAAGAGTATGTCTAAATGTCGACAATAATTGATTTTAATTCATTTTGTTTTTTTCTCTCTTTATCTCTTCAGAGTTTAGAAATTATGACTTTGTCGACCACTATTTTTTTCACTCAGATTTTGGCGATGGAAATGTGTTATTCAGAATAAAACCATGAGAAACGTAATGTCGTCATGTACAAGTGCGTGTTCCATTATGGAAAGTTCTATTGGTATACATTACCATTACATGTCGCATCAGGTGAACGATGTTGAGTCTGTTGAGACTTCGACAGGTTAGTCATTTTACAAATAAACAAAATAAATACATAAATACGTTTACTTGTGTGACGATAAATCATTCCCAATGAAGGAAAAATAAAGGTAAAACTCATGTGACTTAAATCAAGCTTATTTATGATGATTTTGCCTTGACCTGCACAGAAGCTCAATCTTTGTATGCATCAAGGGGGCGTAAACAAATCTGATTTCATGTTGTTGGAGGTATACAGTCAATCAAATTGGCATTGATTAAGGCTTTTGCTTGATCGTTTCCAGCCTGCCTCTGGTGAACACTCAGTGGCATGGAAGTAAAGACCATGACAGACGGAAATCACTTTCTTGATTGTTTCGCTCCGTGGTGGTTTCATAAATGTTATCTAAAAGGAAATGCCATGGTTTGTCATTGGAGATTTTGTTGGTATTAGAATGCATATATTTCAACATAGATCCGTGGTTTCGTTAAGGAAAAATTTTAAACATGGCAGTTTTCTTTTATGATTCCGATTGTTAAAGAATGCCTGGTCCTAAAGTGGTGTCAGCAGGTTCTATTCAAAAGCAAAAACTGTGATAGGATTTCTTGAATGACTGTTGCCAGTCATCCTGGTGATTGCTCTGTATAGCGGAAGTAGGGAGGTAAAGACCCTTGGTCGAAGGAAATCACTTCCTTGATTGTATCACGATGTTTTCTTTCAACGCTTTGATTTTCAATTGAAGTTGTCATCATGTAAGTGTTGAAGTTGCTGCATTTCATGTTTTTGCTTGTAGTGTTGTTTTTGACTGGTTCAAGGGTCCAAAACTTAACGAATAATTGGATTTCTTTTTTGTAGCAACAGTTCGTATGAGCGACACATCATGAATGGTATTACTGATGTTATGATAATGATGAATATCATGTGGCGCAATTATGGTCAATACGTTTGCGTTTTACCTTCCATTCAAGTCGATAAATTTACTTCTGTAAAATGCAAGAAATGATTCACAGGGGATTCTGATGAAATTAAGGTTCAATTTTCATGTACAAGCAATTAGACTATAATGTGCCATTGAAGTGTTATCTTTACAACAACGAATATGTGAGTAATAAACCCTAAATTCAAAACGTGTTGCAAGACTGTACTTTAAATAAGAGGCTTTCCGTGTTGTATCGATCGTATTGAAAAGCTGGAAATAAAAAATGCAGTTGTAAGCATTCGATATTGATACCGTATTGAATCAACTTTAGTCCACAAGACATTTTAATTCGTTCTCCCTCATACATCAAAAGGTCGCGGAAAGATTTAGAATGACTTGAACATTTTTATACTTGATACAAGGAAGAAAAGGGTTACTTGGACATTTCGTATAAGTTCCATTAGTATCCATCTCGACAATAGAACGTCCCATAATGGAACACGCACTTGATCTATAGCCTATATAGAGATGAATACAGTTTCACTTTCTTTAACACATTTATGTACACATTCGACTTCCGGTTCCTAAATTAGCGAAGTATTCATATAACTTCCTGTCTCTAAAGGAAGTTTTCACCTTGAGATGTGTACAAGGTACTGGAACATACTTACTTTGTAAAATGTTCTCGTTAAACATTTCTTGACAGGTATCATACTTTTAGGTTTCTAAATGGATTCAAAGAATCTGATCTCATTTAAAATTATATTTCGAGAGTACAGATTTGATTAAATATTACCATTTGTTATTCTATTTAAGAAACATGAATAAAAACATTTCTCTTTTTCCTAAACAGACTATTGTGGAGAGGAAGTAGTTTTGAGAGAAAGAATGCAGCTGTGATCTGTGCTGCACATCAAAGTGATGTTTTCTTGAGAGCCTCTGGCTTGCGTCAACATGTTATTCTCTGATTTTGAAACTGAAATTACGATATAAATCAAAATAGAACTTAAGAGGTTTTATTGTGACATACTGTATATTAAAATTCAACGATGGATATAGGTTAAAGTGACTTTACTTGTTTTGATTATAGACATCAAAGAAAATATTCATGAGTTCACATATGATATCGATGCATAAAATGATGGATACTTTTGTTTTATGGGGTAATTAGCAAGTATGAATGGGGTAACTTCGAAAATTGTGAGATATTTTCTAGAAAGAAATACATTAGAAGTCATTAGAAGGACAGACAGATTTATAAGTGCATGTTTCAAAATAATAACACATGCCTATATGATATAATAGAATAAGCTGGGTTTTTTTCAAAATTTGAAACTTCAAAGAATAAACACCAAAATATGTATCTAAGCAATCAATATTGAAACTTACATATACCTTTGAGAAAGAGATGTGACACAAACTGTTTCGTGAGTTTTTCCAAATTTCTGCATGTTTCTATTCACATAATATCATTCCGAATACATTATATCAACTTTTCTGACCAGAATGAAACCAAAGGTATCACATACATTTTCAGAGTAGCAATCGTGTAAATTGGGGTTAAAACTGCTTCTCTTTGATGTTTTGTCATGGGACTAATTCATTCGTTGTCAGAGTCAACTTGTACAATTGAAACATTGTTATTACAGACAAAAAAATTCCTATAAAATTTGAGTTTTTAAGTATAGTTACTTCGATTTTTAAAAGGTTTGGCTACATAGTATTATTGGCTACCACTTCGTAATGTTCTTACTAATAAAAATGATTTCAAATAATAACCATAATGAACCATTCCCATGCCATCTACAGTAAGGGATATAGAACTTTGTCTAGATGTTATGGCATTTGCCTCCATCAACTTACATATCAACCCTATAACAAGCACACCGACATCCATTACTTTTTTTTACCAATCCCAACAAAACCTACTGCAGAGACATTGGCTGTATATGTTTTTGTTTTCATAGTTTGTATTAGGTATTAGAGAATGAGGCTTAAGGCCATTGACCTTAAAGTACTGACTATTGTCTTTGATGTGCAAAAACATGGTTTTAGGGCAATGAGATTAGTCAAAAATCAGACACAACAAGTCTCAGTGATGCTTGTTTACAATTCGAAATAACAGTTGTTATATTGTTTACCGAACACCTTTCTTCTGAAGTAAAATATTGGGACTGATAAACATTGTAAATACTCGCATAAGCGAAATCTAAGAAACGTAATGTGACCAGACGAAACTACTCAATGAATTAGCACCATAATCCTTTGTTGGGGATGTTTCTAAAGTTGATTATCCACTCTTTATATCATATGAATTTTGTTTAATGAATTGTATTCTAATTAAGTTTCACGGTAACCAACTTATCATATTATTTAAAGTGAAGATTCTCAACTATAGGCATATAATCCATGTTGGATCGGCTATAAAATTGCAGATTGACGCAAAAAATTACATAAAAGGACAGATAAACAAGAAATGGAAATTGAATTTGTTTTCAATCCAAATGAAAACTGATAAAGTGGACATTAAAGATACAGTAATAAAGTAAACACAATGTTACAATAGCTTTGAAATCAAACACCGAAAAAAGCATATATTACTTATTTACAAAGCTATTACCCATTTACCAATGGCAAATGTAAATTATTGTGAACTGGCAAAATGTCGGTTTATACGATGTTTTTAAACAATAACATTTGGTTTTGTTGTGATCGCGTTCACGATGTACGTTTATATCTGACTGACGTTCATGTATACATTCATACATTACACACTCATTTCAAGGATAAATAGTGCATCTAGTTTCGTTTTCAGTGTATCTATATGTTTGATAGATTGAAAATCTACAACGGAGAGATGGACACTATTATTTTTATTATATACCCATGTAACCTTAATAGTATATAAAGGATAGTAATAAAGGGTGCAATACGGAAAACGTCTTCAAATTCCGTATTGCACTCGAGAATCCGTATTGCACGCCTGCCGGTTCTACTTTTTCTGAACTTTGGGACTTCCTGGATTTCCCGAAGCAGCTATTTATAGATATAGATTTAGGTCAATGGGATTCCCAATTTGCGAGAGTTGCGCAAAATCTCTTATAAAACATGATTGTCATTTCAACTTGTTATCTCAAACAAATTCCATGAACCTTGAAAATCAGCAGCGAAAGCGTAGACGTGTTATTTTCGACAGTGACTCCGACTAACTGACGGCTCGAGCCAATGTCGACAACGTATTTGAACATTTTGAAAATGACCTTGAACTTTGAAAGTTACTGATTTCTACACGATTGTTTATAAACAAAATAGATTGATCATTGTTTGATTTATGCTTCATCATATGAAATCAATTCTGAATTTGATCTAAATATTGTGTGTTTTTTTTTATCTATTTGTTGTTATTGTAAGATATGAAAGTCGGACTTGCTTTACTTGACGTCATGCGGAGGAATGTGGCATTCAGGTCAATTGCGTTATTCGGTCATCGGCGTACTAATACCAATGTCAAGGTAACCTCAACGCGGAAGTATGTATGGCGTGAAAATGTGTATCGCTACGCAACCTTTTATTTGATAAATCACAAAATGATTTGTTTTATTGATTAAGATCGGGTATATAATAAATATAGAACGTCATACTAGTGCATTTTGATGTTTTGTATTGAACTCGAAGATGTCATGTGAGCAGAGAAACAACTCGTTCTTCGAACTCGTTGTTTCTCTGCTCCCATGACATCTTCTCGTTCAATACAAAACACCAAAATGCATTAGTATGACGTTCTATATATAAAGTGAAATGAGGTAATACTGTATTGACATTTATGTAAGATTCACCGCTGTAGGTTCCCTGTCACTTGACACATAGGTGTTTCCTATAGGGGTACCGTTCCTCGTCTACAGACCTGACTTATACCGTTACTCAAATTGGTTCTTCAGACTATCATTACTTTTGTTGGAAACATAACTTTTCACCTACATACATTTATGATGCAGTTGAAGCTGTAAAAAAGTTTATAATTTCAAATAATATTTATTGGTATGATTTCCTTTTATTCATACAATAATTTGATAGATGACTTACCTTGTGTTCAGAATAAGGACTCACTTTTAATGAAATTTAATACTTGACCTAATCGTATCAATTTTAACTAGCCAACTTTGTTTTATTTCTGTTCTTTGCGATCTGAAGTTCATATTACACTCTCTCTCCTGAAAACAACAACTTTAGAAATAAATAATTCTACAAAATAACTAAAATTTTTTAAATGGCTGCAATATGAGCAATTACTGGTTTGATTTAAGGATTTAATCTTAAAATATGAACAGTATTGAGGTTTGGTTACACAAAATGCATGTGAAAATACAAGGATACCAACTAGATGCTTTCCCCCTGTTATATCTTCACAACCACAATAAAATGGGTATTGTTTACTAAATAAACCACTAAAGACAACTTAGCATTAAAATCAAGAAATCGCACTCGCAACCTTAACATTTGGATGCAATTTCACACAATTTGAACATTTTGAGTTTCATAACATTGTAATTAAACAGAACTGAGTTTAGTAATTTATCTACTTCTCAAAGAATTATATCAAATAATAAGCATGAAAATCGCCGACATTATCATAGCTGACACATTCAGCTTACATTGTGACGTCATAATTAACGACAGCGACGTAATGTGACGTCAGTAAGCACGCGATGTTAAGACACAATGCGTACTAACTTGTAGATTTATCAAACGGCAGTATCTTCAGTGCTTGAGTAATAAAAAAGCTTTTGAAGATAATGATGATTATAATAATGAAAATTTATCTCACCATTTCATTACATTTCCCAAACAAACACCGTTACAAAATGAAGCCATTAGAAGTTTTCACATAATGAATAACTATTTTTATGATGTCACAAAGAAATTAATTTGTTTTCATATATCATACTAATTTTTAAGAATCATTTCAGCCACGCGAAATTGTGGACATGAGTACTTACATACGGAAAAGCTAATAAAACTGAATTTACCGACTTTGTCATAAGTTCTGGGAAAATGTAAGTTTTTCTCCGTTAATTAAAGGCTATGTACATATGTTTATCTACTTTCGTTTAGAAACATTTGGCTCAAAAGCGATAATAAACCTGTTCATTCATCAACTAAAATATCATTTTATGATAGATTTAATTTTTTATATATAGAGGATATCACAAAAGTGTCCATAATTACTTTGTTTACGACATGAGTGTCTAAATATTAGCATTTCCTTAAAGGGAGCTAATGATAAACTGATACTTAGGCACAAGTGTCGTTAACATAAGATGTCATGGACAAGAATATATTAGTCTAATAATTACCACAGTTGCAAAATCAAAGAATATGATAAAAAAAATTTTCTTTTAGTCACACATTTGCACATTTGTAAGGCGATGGCATATAGAGGCGAAATGGAATGTCAAAGCATTCCTAATTATATAATGATGCGACGTCAAAATGAAAAGGTGATATTTTCCAATAGGCTAACGTATCCGATATAACGCGCAATGTGACCGTCCTCTTAGGTTATGAGGAAATTTTCTATTATCAAGAGAACTATACACATAATAAGATATCAGCCCAGATGAAATCTTTCTATATCAATCCTCTGAAATAACAGTTTATTGCAAGACCATGAGGCGATACAATCAAGCAAGTGATTTCCTTCCATCTAGGGACTTTACTTCCTTGCTTCCGCTACAATGAGTATTCAGCCGTGTCTGGTTGAAGTTGGTCATGCAAGCAATCTAATTATAGCGGAATTGGTTGACTCCGGCCTGCAACATGTTGGTATGGTCTTGTTGGGGAGACCCATACATACACAGTGAAATCATCAATTTCTAATGATTTTTCTCCACAGAGGTGTCTCAAGATATCAAACAAACTGTTTCCAAGGATTGTTTCAAACAGTTAAGCTTTGTAAGAAGTGAGGCGCGTTTGTGTAAACCAATTAAAGGACAGGTAAAGGACATTTTAGCTAAATAGTCGCAGACTTCCTACAGCGGATGCATTGTTTCCTATATAAAATCACCTATAAGTGTACAACTTTGTCTGCAGTAGAGAACTGTTCTACACGCAGTCAGGTTTGCGTGCAATGCTACACCGAAATTCAGCGCAGTACCACCCATGGTTCGCTAGTTCCAGCCGATGCTCACAGGTTTCACTGCAATGCATAGCCACAATGGTGTTGCAGGCTTTCCCTCTGCAACAATACTAGCTGCCGCGATATAAGTGAAATAATCTTGAAAGCGGCGTTAAACACCAAGTGTAGCATGGAAAAGTAAAATATAGACACCATCCTAGGTTCTGATTAAGAATTGCTTTATATATGGGGATTCAAGAAACAACTCCTTCTGATTCTGTTAGTTTCCTATACGTGTAGTAGGGAAAAACAGTTTTAGTTTGATGTATTTGCTTTTGAATAGTACCATATTCTTTGTGTTTAAAACGAACAAAAATGTTTAGTTGCAATAAGTAGGTGATTAACGAAATTAAGAAAGAAATATCCATCATGGAATCAGGAAGTGAAAGATATTGAATAAATGGTCAACTTCTTTAGGTCTTTCACAATAGTGACGTTTGAGAACACATATTTCATCATGAATAATATGAAAGAGATGTAAAAGACTATAGTTTACAAAACCGTAACTAATTTGTAGAATTCATATGTGAAATTCAAGTGGTCACTTTTCATGAGAAGATTTGAATTTATTAATTTGTCCGTAATCGTCAATATTATGATTAACATCTATTACTTTAAAATGTGAAAGAAGTATAATTCATTGCCATAAGCCTCTGATATTTTATAGCCTAAACTGTAAAATTACTGTTTTCTACTCTACAGTTATAAACGATAATTTTCAAAAGAAAATTGCTAATCAGAAAAAGAGATTGCTGCGATACATTTCTTTAAAATCATATTAATTTATAATAGATTTTATAATTAGAGATTACTTTGACGCTTGTTCTTACAATAATAAAGGTAAAACTTTCTCGTAAAATCAATATGCTTCAATAGAATTCTTTCTGATATTTTGTTTTCACAATAATTCACTTATGGCTGATTTTGATACAAGACATCTGATGTATTTTAGTCATAATGTATGCCAATGTGTCAATATATATTGTATTTAATTCTGTAAGGTTAAAATTGACGTCAGTATTTTCCATAAATGTACGTGTCCAGAACACTAATATGATTCCTAATCTGACGGCAATGAAACTAGGATTTGATTATGAGTGAATGATTCTGCCATAACCAAATTTGAACTGATTGTGTAAGACAGAAACATAGAAAATTATCTTTGCATTTTCTAAGTATTTAATCTCAAATTTCATATGTTGAAATGATTGATTATATTCATACATCGGTATCAGAAAACTACATTGTACAACATTGACATACAGCATTATTACAGTGTTCTTATATCACCTAACAACGTAAAACACGTTTCTTCAAATGGTTCTAAAATATCAGTTCGTTCTGCAAATAAATTGTTCCTCAATTAATTCATGCCACTTTTGCAGGGTTTTATACAAAACTGTTGAATGAATCGTCTATTATTTCAAACATACACTACCAATCAAAAGAAAGGTTTTCAAGTATATTTTTACATATTTAGGAATTCTGACGATTATTTCCCAATATTCTTTTTAAAAAGCATCCAAATATCGGCAATTAATTTTATCCTTATACCAGAGCAAAGAGACAGGGAGTCAATATTAGAAATTACAAAAATGTGAATGTGGAGTTAAAAACAAGTACACAGAAACTCGCAGTAGTCATCAGTAGCAAGTATGACCACCCTGGGCATTACTACTAGCAGGTACACGCCTTCTCATTGAAGTCGTCAGGCGTCGGATGACGTCACCAGGGATCCTGTTCCTATGTTTAACAGAGCTTGCAGCAGGGTCGTAATTTGGCCACAAATCTCTCCCCACACCATGATGCCTCCGCCTCCAAACGGGTGAACCTCTCTAATGCAGTTTGACGCGAGACGCTCGCCCCTCGTCGAGATAAAGGAACTCGAATCTTGCCATCGTTCCAGAATAGGCAAAATCTGCTCTCGTCTGTTAATAGCGCCCTCTCCCAGTCACGTCGCTGCCACAGGCGTACAGTACGTGTCCATCGTAATCTGCGTTGACGGTGTAAACGGGTCAAAGCCATTCTAAGGAAGAGGCGGTAGGCTCGTTTACCAGCCAGGCGAAGTCGACGAAGGTTTTTTCTTATGCTGATGACATGACCGAATGCTGTCGCCACTGTTAATGTCGCCGTTACGAATCGTTTTCAAAGGTGAATCTGCCTGATGTTGCGAATTTCGGCCTGATCTGTTGCCCTTGGTATTCCCGATCTTGGTCTGCTGGTAGCGTATCAACCGCCTTCTGATGGTGGTTTGGCTGCATTTGAAGGTTCTTGCCTTTTGACGTTGAGAAGCCCCAGTAGTGGACATACCGATCGCTTGGTCACGTTGCGCTTGCGTAAGTCTTGGCATACTTTTGGTGTTCTTTATGTTACTGAATGTCTGCTATTTCCAACAAGGGTATATATGCAACATTGCTGCACATGTATCACAAATCATGCTTCTAAAATATGTTTTGCACGTGTTTTGAATGCACAATTCCAGTGGCTGCGTCCATTGCGATTCGATCGTGTAGAGGATACGATGCAGTAATAATATCATTTCCTGCTTAGAATCAAATCCGTACCAGCCCTCTTAATGTTTTCATGACAATGATTAAAAGTGAAACCTTTCTTTTGCCTGGGAGTATGGAAAGAAAAATGTAAGTGGTATAAAAGATCTTACAGTTTTGTTAGATTGATTGCTAAGATTGCCTTGATTCATAAATCACTTTCGCCTGTACATAAATTTTAATATGGTATTGATTTTTTATGGTTATTTCATTCTTTATTTTAATGGAATTATTATACAGAATAATCTTTTCAAATGTATGATCAAGGTTTATCCTTAACAAATGAAACATCACTCCCACACAAATGAAATATACCTTACCTGTAAATTTCAAACATTTGGAACTAGAAGTACAAGAAAACCTCAATATATCTGAAGATGACAGATTCCAGTTATATCACACAAATAGCATTTGTAATCCCTTCGAGTAGATATACTGGCAGGTGTAAGATGTAAGCTATTTTGAGCAATCTGAAAAAGTCTTGAGAGGGATCTTGTGACGTCAATTTGGAAAAGGTGATTTAGATGTTATTTCAGTAGTCCTTGAAGCAAATATATAACCATAAAATCAACCTACTTTACCTTGACCGTACCCCGTTTGCCAAAACATATTTTGGTTAGTTTCTTTTCAATAATCCCTTTGAAGCATATTGTTACGATCGTCAAAATAATTTTAAAATCAGGCTCTTCTACGTAAACTTAATCTTATTTACATGACTCTTATGAGAAGAATATAACATTTAATCAATTAATTAATTTTGATTAGTTTTCAAGTTCAAGTTCAAGTTCTTTATTCACTTAAACCACTCACAGTGGTACATAGTACATTTTTACACAACCATTAATACATTTTTCTCAACGAGGCAACATCATATTTTGAAAGTTGTTCAGAGATACATCTAATGAATTTACTTAGTTTGTCAACAATTGTATAACAATTTTCTGAGAAGAGACTATGAAGTTTAAAATAATTAGGTTTTGTACAACAATACTTAGGTAATAACTTTTTTATATTTTCTAATAAACGATTACACTCAAAAATATAGTGGTATTCATCACCCACTTCACCAGAGTTACACATCAAACATATCTTTATAAGGAATACGATGCCAACTGTGCCAGCCATTGATTGAAAGTGTGTATAAGTTAAACAAATACAAACAACTGCAATCAAACGCAGCAAAAATTGTAACTTGCAGATACACAGAAAGACTTATGATATGTGTTGTGAAACTGGTTAGAAATGATAATGAATTAACAGAGTTAATAATTATGACTAAGATGTAACAAATGTTCTTTTCATCAACTGAAGAATCGTGCTGTGGTGGGAACATTTTTGTAATGTGTTTTCCCTGGGAAAACCAAGTTTATCGACGAATAAAACAATTTCATAACCAGCTCTCATTAAATGATCAGATATTTTACGATTCAATGCGTTGTAGAATACTGTAAATTGTTTTTAAAGTCAAATAGCTTCAAAATACCTCTGTCATACGACAAGATTTACCATGAAACGCAGACACCGTTACGTAGATGACATGAAACTGCCTAGCCATGCAATGAAAATAACTCATGCTTACCTTCTTCAAATACAGAAAAAACATGAAAAAGTATAAACTCAATGAGACATGCGTCTGTCAGTGCGGAGGATGCAAATACTAGATTCACGGTATATCGCACTCTGATGGATGCCCTTGATTTGTTTGCCAGCCGAGCTGATATAGTCAGGGTCACCTAAACTGTAAAACGGGCTTAAAAATGAAAATTATTGCAAACGCAAGAGGAAAAATTTGTGAAAATATTCATCTTTGCGCTCAGTAAGAATAATTATATGAATTTAGTTGCGATGCAAAATTGAGCTTATGTCTTGGAGCTTGCAATCATAAGACATATGATGAAACAATGAATATATCTGTAAATATTTTCATGAATATGAAGCTATGCCTTCAAAAACTAACTTTTGCCCAAGTACATTTGACCAAAATCTTTCTTTCATGCATATCGAAATGTTGTAAGACCGTACCGAGTAACAGTTCACTCCAGGGTTCAGAAAGAACATAGGTTAACATGTCTTATAGAAATATAACGCCCACACCAACACAAAGATATATCACTGATCGGTATTCAAGATGTTCAGTTATCGCAGGTATTAATTTATCACTACGCACCTGGCGCCTTGGATATAATTTATCTATATCTCATGTTTCCTGTCCTTGAAGTAAATAGACTTGCTTCTTTCTTATGTTGGCCTAGTCATATAAAGGTTTTGTTGTGAAGGTTAGACATTTTACACTCCTTACAAATGTCATTTATAAATCAACCCTTTGTTCCCTCAGCTTCTCCTTAGCTGTTATTAGATGCTTTACATGTAGTTTAAAACCACAGTTAGTATGAGTAACACAATGCAAGACATTCTTGTATCTAATCGTTGCGATTTTAATTGGGCTAATTAGCACTTGAGGAGTTCCGGATAGAGATATTTCACTGAAGTTAAAATTACTTTAACAGCCTCATCGGTCTTGCATTTGGTTTTGGCTGTGATTATTGTAAGGATTGGTTTTAACATATTTCAGTGCCGATGAACATCCTTTGTGAAAGATACTTGATTTTCCAATTAATGAATGCAGATTGCAGTTTTAATTGGCCAAATTTGTTTGTTAATGTTTCTCTCGCTGTGTCTAAAATAAAATTACGATTACTGTGCTTTAGTTATTTTTATATTGGAACTTTTTTTGTAAATATTAATTAAACCTTTTGCTGAAATATTTATATATATAGAAATGAAATTATAATTATGTTTAATTCAATAAAAGTGTTTTTCTGTGCAAACTGCACACAAATCTGTTTCAACTTTGCGTATCTTATAAACTTCCATACGACTTCCATTACAGGGATTGAGGGTTAATCATGTGAATTTCTAACTTTCAAACAATACCATCCAGCAGTACCAACTACATCAGCAATCGGTAAATAATTAATGATTTTCACTCTTTCTCCAAAGAATTATATCTACAATAATCATAGTCTTTAGAATATTTTGTTTGACACAACGGATTATTGTTCTGTATGTTAATATTTCCAATGTCAAGAAATATTTTTTTCACATATATGTAAGTAAAGCTACGTATTTGGACGAATTTTCTTTATTTGTAAAAACTGACAAACCCCTATCAGAATACACTTTATATTTCCTATACATCAGGTTTTTATATTTTCTAGTGTGTTTATGTGTCATAAAGCTATTACCATTCGCCCAGCCACCTTCAAACTCTTCCAACTAGAGTGAAGAGACACTTAAAAATGCCTGAGTGGCGAGAGTTTATAAATACGATCCATTTATAGCTTTTCCCTGTCTGTAAGCAACGGAGAACTAACAATGAACTTACCATTTCTTAATATATTTTGATGTTATGGATGTGGAAATTCTGAACAAAGGGACTCATTGTCTGTCTTTAGACCGATGATTTAAAACATATTCCCAGGCAAACTTACAGAAAATATTATTTATTCAAGGTATACCATATAATAAACTGAGGCAGTTTTTCGAATTTGTGATTGAGGCCAAAACGTAACCACTTACATTGACCAAACATGAACACTTTGATTTTACATGACATCACGTTCATAACAAAAGTTACAATTTTAACGTCTAATATCCAGTCCCGGACTGCTCAAAGGCGGAACAATGGACATCCTTACCCTGAGGGAATTGTATTATATGTATTATATACCGTATATTACAGTGTATAAGTCGAGTTTTTTATACCAGAAATTGAGGGGTCAAGGAAGGGGTCGACTTATATACGAGGTCTATGTTTGAGACCTATAAATTCTGAGGTCAAGTGACGATCTGCCGGTAGGAGATGGTAGGTATGTATATTATACAGATCTGTATTCAGGTACGCAATTGTGCAGTTGTTTGGACTGAGTGCAAGGTGGATGCCTCCAGGACACAGCACAGTGTAAAGCCCGGGTAAATGTTTTTAGTGTCTCCATCTGGATTCGAACCAGGTCTGTTGGCGTAAAAGGCAAGCACGCCAAACACTATATCACCGTGCTCCACATAGTTTATCTGATTTATAAAGTTAGAATCATAATTTGCAGAGTTTGATTTACATAGACCAAAGAAATTCATTTGTACCACATAAAGGAAATATTCATAGACGCTTAAAAGCTGGTAGCTATTACACTTTCTTTCAAGAGTTACTAGTTCGAATTATTTACAGAGACAAAAAAGGACGATTAATGCTGTCACAAAATTATTTCTACAGACCTCTTTTCTGTTTTTAAAAGTTTTCACTACACATATTATTTATTCATTTATTCATAGTTTCAAAAGTATCGATATCAACACTGAAACACACTTAAGAGTTGTCTGACATGAAAAACTACTTGGATTTTACTGCCGTATATTACCCCTCAAAAAGTAACAGTAAAATAATATAAAAAATGTTACCCATTATGTTTAAATGTATATCTTTTATCCTGCACATATATAAAAGTATATCTTCAGATAAGACGTAAGATAAGTATTTCATAATGAAGCCATTTTACAGGTGCAAGTGGATCCTTCTGTTTTAATGAGATTATAGGAGTCTCACTAACGGTTTTCAATTCACATCAACAATTAAAGCCAAAACTAAACCTTGTGAGGTTTATACTCAAGAATAGAGATAGAAAAAGTTACACCCATTGCCATATAACTTGAACATTTATTAATTGAACTGTATCAGCATTTTATTCTTTGGTTTCTGCAATTTGCCATTTCAAGAAAAAATCACTCAAAACAAATTCTAAAATAAGAGTGCAATCTTTGAAACTATAAGCCAGTTTTGAACAAGTTCGTTATCTTCGATAATGTCCTACACTCGTGTTTCAGATGTATGGGGCATCCCTGGCTCATAAAGAAACCTCTTAAAGATTGTTTGCGAATCTTTATTGCTTTATGAGAGCAAATATTCCTCCTTTTTGTTGTACAATTAATGACACCGAAAAACACTTCTTTTTGTTTGTTAAAATTATTTGTTTAAATAACATTAAGTAGTTTAGTTTAATATTTGTCCGACGTTACCAATGATGTTATTGTACAGATTTGTTTTTTGGAAGTAAAATTTTTATGATACTTAGTCAGTAAATGGTTGATATACAGGTAATTGGCCAATTCTATTTACAAGTGAGGTTGAATATATTTAAAAAATCGGATTTTATAAACTCAACACATTGGACGCTTATAAAGTAAGTATTGAACGAACAAATAGAATCTTTTAGGATTTTTTTCAGATGGTTAATAACACCACGTAGACTTTCAATTCAGAAATGCAAATGTATTTTCCATTGACTTGATGATCAAATTGGCAACTCTTTTGTAAAAATAAGTCTGTTGAAGTTAATGCCAATATGCACAGTAAGTTACATGAGAATCTCATAAACAAGATTAATGTTGATTTCATTTGAAATGTACGTGTAATTTGCATTTGACGTCACTATCTAAAATTTCTGCCTCCCACTTAACAAGAATTTGTTAATTTTGTATCATAAATGGATAATAATAATTTTTCAGGTTTAAAACAGGTTATTGTTGTATCGTTTCAACCAATTTTGTATTAAAAAAGAGTAACCATTGTTAGTTTCCCCTTTATCACATGTTTAAGTCTTTATTGCTTTCTAGAAACCGCGACCTTGCTGTCAAAGATATCTTTTATTGATTTTATATCCTCATTGGCAAACAATTTTACACAACCCAGTACAATACAATGAAGGCTGTGTAATAGAACTTTCCCCAATAACGCTCCTTGTAAGTTTGATGCTTAAATTGTTTCACATCCAATTTTACCTCAAGGGCGTCATTGAAATGCTCTTCAGTTCAGACGTTTCCAAATGTCAGACAATTGTTAAACGCAGTAAGTGCTTTAGTAGGAGAGTGTAAATATCTTGTTAAACTGAGGGTCTTTATCTTGTCTCTATTGCTTGCAGGAACCTTATATGAGAAAAAAGTTTAAATGTTTTCCATTGAAGTTAGTATCGCCTTGTGCTTAGAGTGAACCAACAAATTCAATGCCCTTAAGTTACATTTAGCGACAGTATGTTGTAGTTTTGAAGTAAAATGTATGTAAAAATATTAACAACTTTCAATTTAGTTACTTAAACATATTCGTCCCTCTAATATAACGTTAAAATCACATATTAACTTATAATTTAATCTGCCAAACACTTCAAAATCACTCTTTGTTAATTAAGTAATCATACATGAGGCTTGGGGAGACAAAATAATGATTATCTGATGAAGCCTCACATGTATTCCAGTTTCAATGAGTTAAAGCGCCTAAAGGATATCCCTCTACATAAAAACAGGGCAATTGCTTTGAGTAGCAATGCACGGGCTGTCATTACAATCCATGTGTTAAAGAGAGTAAAAGAGATATGTAAACAATAGATTTAACCAATGACATCCTCTTTTATTGAAGTTTAAAGCATTATTTTCATAAGGGGTGTTTGGTTCTGGCATCAACTATTTTGATTAATATGTGTTTGCCTGGTAAACAATTGAAATGTTTATCATAATTTAACTTTAATAATTATTTATCAAAATGAGGAGGGAAATTGATAAGAATTTGATTATCAAAATATTGGATTATGCTTGTTAAGTGGTAGTAAACAAGGTTAGATCAAGGACGCTATCTGTAATTTAAAGTAAGAGTTTCCACTTCAAATCTGCAAATAAAAATGAAAATTATCATATGACAGTTCTAATGATGCAGATAATATTCACCGAAATAAATTTGTAATAATCTGAGTTCACTACAAGTGTAAGTCACCATTTAAAATTTGTTTGTACGGTGTGACAAAACTTTTGTTGAAAATCATTGTGCCACAGTCAAGATAGATTTAATTTTTCATAATGATTTTGTTACATTCTTTTAGAAGACCCCGTAATGTCTCCGGTTTATTTCTGTGTATCCACTTACTGGGCCCAAGTTCACGCTTCTTCAAATAAAATCTTTTATAACTGAAGTGTAGGCTATCGGCCCATAGATACATAAGTTGATATGTCATTATAAGAACAGGTGTGTACGGTGTAAATATCACCTCTAACATCGTTGTTAAATAAAGCATGTCAAATCATTTTAAGTTTACAACCTGATAATGACATGAAGCACTTAAATTCAGTTTTATTTGGATTTGTACAATATATTTTAGGTAAATGTTTAGAGCGAAGTTGTTTAAATTTTGAACACAAAAAAAAGAAAATGGTATTCATCCTCAATATAGCCTTCATAACATTGTAATCATAGTCTATTATTTCTAATCATATTATAATGTCTTCAAGTTTCAATACGTAATTGGTGTGAAAAACATCATAATTTTGCAAAAGCTATTCTAAATTTACTCATTTTAACTGCACTTGAATACAATTCTTTGGGAAAAGAGAGTTTAAAGCAAGAGTAGGTGGTTGATTTGGTGCCAATTTGAAGCGGGCTATACCAGTTCTGCTCGTAAATCCATTTTAAGCGACTAACAAACTCAGATAAGAATGACGTAGGAAGATAAACGAATTACTGATCCCAAACATAGACAAAGCCTAAACTATAAACAAATCTCGACACTTCGAAGCCCAATTAACTTTATTAATATCCAATACCTTCAGCATCATGAAGTAACATTTCTTGGGATGACGATTATCGGGCATACCTAATAGTTTAACCAATTTTTATTGCTCTTTTGAATGCAAAAATGTATAGAGGATACCGCCCAGATTCACCTCTGGCTATATAATTAGTTGTAGAAACCTTAACGCCGAAGAACCGTTTGCAAGCCAAGGTATGCACAGACTCCATGAAATAATTATGTCAAAATCCCCAGACCTCGGAACCATAAAGTAAAATAGGAGCTATTTTCATATCAAATATCTTAAAGAATAATTCATGAGATATATCGCCAAGCTTATTTAATACTCTAAGGACACCAAATAAAGCCTTTTTACCTTGTAAAGCTGCATTAGAACAGTGAGTTGACCATGACAGACCCCTTGTAAGGGTTACACCAATATACTTATAGGAAGATAAAGATTCTAATTTCTGATCGTTATAAAACCAGCTTTCCCGTTTCGATAAGGAACCACCTTTCTGAAAAACTTGTCTTCGTTTGTCCTTGACATGAACACATAGAGGCAGACAACACCTCAGGTGAACAAAACAAGTGAGCATTTATTTTGAGGAGTAATGGTAATTGATTTAAGGCAATCCATTAGCTTGTCGTGATCAGTGCGATAAGTCGTTACAATCATTACTGGTCTGTATCTTTTGAAATCAAAGAATTCGCATGTACAGTCTACATTCAATACTGGTAGAATATTTGGCATAAGCAATTATATATCTATGTATAGTATCTATGTATACAGTTTATATGTCTGTATGAAGCAGTCGATGGCAATAGGTTCTGAAGTTTTCTAATATTGATGTTTCATTTTTTCACTAATTGATGATATTTTTGGCAAGCTTGTCCTTTTTGAACTCACAGAAATCTAATGAACCGTCTACCATCTTCAGAAAGTATTACCTAATGTTAATCAGGTGTAACTTGCAGTTTAATTTCTATATAATAGCATCGTTTTTACAGTTGTTTGATTATTGATATTTCTTTAAACAATAATTTAACATCCGGACTGTTATGTATTTGCTGAAGCATTGTGATAAAGAGTGTTACGATATGACGTGCTAATACTTAATGCTCGAGCCAAACCAACGAACTATTAACCAAGACGACATATCATCTCCGAAATAGCACTGCAAATAGAAAGGGAGACAAAATCCATTCATTGGTGACATAGGGGGCCTCTAAGGTACACCGACTAATCCGTTCATCCTGATGTTTGCTCAAGTTATTCATATTAATGAAAATAATATCAAATGTTTGATCATAGTAGGAACCCATAACAGGCTAGCAAATAAACCAGGCCTATATATGAGGCCTATTTTATTGGATTTGTCATAATCAAAGAATCATGGCAATGGGATTATCAAATACAAAGATTCATCATCTTTGTTGATGATAAATTTAGTGATATTGAAAATTAATACCTTCTTAGTTTAATTTGGCCTTTCGTACAATAAACATTGAATTAAATTGAAAAAAAATAGTTTCAGTAACAAGTTATCAAGTTATGAAAACCCTATCCCTCATATATATGATATAGGTGATATATATTTTCACAAAAAGATAAAAGATATTAAAAAGACAGTAACATAAACATGGAAAGGAAATAATGATTAACGCTGTATGAATATTTCATCCAGCTAATAGATGATGCCTATTTTCATTTCATATGGTAAAATATTACATCTATCTGCGAAAATAAAATTCGTATTTTGTATAGTGAAATAACTATGCCATTCTACCCAGTGGAATAACGCTACAATCACATGACGTCATCTGTGACGTTAAGAAACAATATTAATTGAATGATGTCATTGGATGGCCGGGACATTTCTACTTCACTCGATGAGATTTACAATGGTATTCAACGAGAAACGTCAGATATCCTCTATTTATCAGTCAAATTTTCAAATATTTTCGAATGCAACACTAACACCGTCTGATTGATAGCCTACAGATATAATCACATCATTACAATGTTTTTTAATTACTAGCCCTTGAAGACCTACCGAGTAAACAGTTTATATGTATGGCACCTTATCGACCCAACTAATCAAACTGAATGTGCTTTATCAACTTGTAGGCATATGAAATCTCCAGCGACTGATTAATTTCCGCTCTAAAGATACTTGCTACGTAAGACAGGGAGACAGTGTTCTTCACGTCTAATTACATTGCTTGTAGTAATTGTGCTACTCTCGCATGACGCATAGTCTGTGAAACAAATATTGCCTGCTCTGCAAATTTTAAAATTTCACTTCATCTAAGAAATTATAGATTCAAGAGAAACCCAAGCTGTTAAAGGACAAATTAGCATATGCTTCACTGAATATAACTTCTTGCATTATTTGGTTGTATGAACATTTACTTTTCGTGAGATCCTTTTATTCCGCTTAGAAAATCTGCTTGCGCGCCTTTAAAAGACAACATCATGGTAGAAATAATTAAATGGAAAGCAAATGATAATCCCAAAAAATTACCTAAAACATTATGTGAACATGATTTTCCCGAAATCACAAGTTACCCTCATTCATATCAGATAATTACCGTAACAAGAGACCATACGAAAAGGTTTGTGACTTCCTTTCTTTTTGGCCTTCATGATCAATTCCTTGCTTCCGGGCATGGTATGGAACCGTCATGCACAGTCTCTTAATCAATGATTAAATCGTCAGTATAGATTGGAACTCGTGAAACAAGTTTGTTTTGTGTACAATGAAAATGTAATTACTAAATTACTAAAATAACATGGCAGATTGACCAATGGATGATAACCTCGACATAAAATGAGTACTTGGCAGTACTAAGAATGAAAGCAGCCTTTCAAAAACAGAGTTGAAGACTAGGGTTAAATTCAAAAGGTCAACAGCCGAAAGTGCATACAGTTTTATATCTTCTCAAATACTATCTTTTCCAATTAGAAGGTTTCCTTTATCAAGCTATTCATTTACCGACAAACCAAACGGGCTTCTTCTTTGGCTTCCAATACGATTCACAATAGATGACAAAGTCTCACTAATGTTTCAACAGTTTAAAATACTTTCTGAACATCTATCTAAGGCTAAAAAAACAAAGCATACTATTTCACCTATGCATTTGTATGAATGGAAATCATACAGTACCTTTTTATTATCATCCTGATAGATGTGCTCTAAAAATGTGACTTCATGTTATCTTTAGCATTACATTGATAAAATTAACCTAAGCTTCGTGCATGAACAATTAGATGTATGGCTCGGAGCTTGTTTCTCATTTCAAGGAGTGTATAAATATGAAAAGTACGTAGTTTGTTCAGACAGAGTTTGGTTATGAAGCATCAGTAAAACTTTGAAAGGTTACACATAACGTCATCACTTTAGACTACCTTTTTTCTACCGTCCAATTTCTACTTGGACAAATTGTTTATAAGAAAAGTTACCAACTCTAAACATAACTTTCAGCTGTTTGCTACACATGAGACCCAAGAAATAAATCCTTAAATACAATGTAACATAAATTCTTAGATTTTATGTTACCTTGTTCCCATTTTAAGGTTTCATGTTAACAAAACTGTTCTTAAAGATAAAATATTTTTAAGATCTTAGCTCTGATGGTATTTAGTAATGTTATTCTGTCTAATGCAAGTATTATGTTTCCTGATCCTGGACAGTGGTGACAGGAAATTCTCTCTGATTGTTTTAGCATGTATTTAAGATTACAGATGTTACGAGTGGATTTAGATGGTAAAAATAAACCCGCTCACCAACAAAGAAAAGACCAGCAGTTAATAATACCAGGTTTAATACTAGAAAAATGGTATGATAAAAAAAGGCAGTTTGACAGTAGCAATTACCAAACAAGATCAGACATTCTGCCTCATTGTTCCGAGTCAGATAAATCAAATGTCAGAATGAATGGCACAAATATCCAAATTCAGTAATCCTAGGGGTAAGGAAAGTTCCAAAATGAATTCTCCAAGAAATAATAAATTTACAGGGTACAGGGTTATAGCAAATGTTGAATGGAAGTAATTGGAGCTTGCAACTTGAGTTGGGGATGTGCTAACAATATGGTAATAGGCTTTAAGCTGATAAAACAAACAAACATGTTATTTTTGGTATTGGTGAGATATGTATAGAATATATGAATAATAATGGTTACAACATGTTATCATTACACAGGAAATGTCTTCTATCTAAAACTTAAATAAGGCAAATAAAACAACGCAGATAAATTGGGAACAATCAAGAAGAATGACATATTGTGTCTCGTATGTGATCGTGAAGATGAGGTTTCAGATAACATAAACAAACTACTACATAAAGGATTGCGGTATCAAAAACTTTAATTAAAGACACTCTATGATTTCCATGGGGCTTTGTTTGCTTTGAAGCGTGCCAACGCATCATTGAAAAAAATAAATTGCATTTTTATCTTTTAAAGAAAAAAATATAGTAATCTGTAGCTTTTAATTAAAAAAAAACCCCACCATAAACATGTTGAAAAGGAAGTCCTAAACCGCATAAACATAAATACTAGTTACACTACATGGCAGACAATAACCTATCATCCTCGTTATTGCCCCCTGTCTTTTTTTAAGTTTAAAAAATTATTCTTTTGGTGATTGACGCCAGCCCAAATTGGTGAACTGTCCAGTTTCCTATAAGAATGGCATCTTTTATAAATTTTTGGTACCGATTTTGAAACGAATGTAATATTTTTCATAACTTTCATTTTCCTCAAACAAAGAACACCATTGGTAACATTGTAAATTCACAACAAACACCAAACTGTTCTATGAAATGATGCCTTTTCAATAAATGTCAAATGTGTTCTGAGATAAAACCCAGAAATGCAAGAAGAACAGTGAGATAAACAATCATTTTGTTTATTCTTTTTATGTGTTATTTACAAAGCCAGTTTACCAGATGAGATCAATCTTGAATTTCAAAGAGAGCAAACATACTATCAGTCCTGCTTACATAAGGACAAATCTGAAGGACACCATGATGGCTTTTTGCTTAATCGGAAACATGATGTTCATGTGGGTGTTGATAGTGTAGGTCATTATTGATGTTAATTCCCTTGATGTTCTTAGCTTTGTCGGCTAACATACTTACAGCATAACCTACATTTCATCGCAATATGTGCCAGGAATATCATATGTAAAATAAGTGTCAATTTTCTAATCATAGTTGACGACTTACGGAATAAAAGTGCTTATTTTTTAATTTCATTGATAAAACTATAAATGATTTCCGAAGATGATACTGTTATCCCCAAAACAATTCAGACAATCATTGTTAGCTTGACAAGTGTCATATTTTTGATAAGCAGTTCTGGTGAAATTGTTCTTGAAATAACCAAAAATCTAAAAAGCTACTTTTGATAAAGTGCCTTTGTTTTGAAGTAATGCCATGTTAAGCGTGGATTCTGATGGAAATATATACTCTTGAATAGATTTTTATTCTTTCTTTGATGTGCCAAAATTAAACTGCACTATAGTTCCACCTTGAACGTTGCGTACAGCAAAAATAGAAACTACTACAGTACACCATTGATGAGGAAAAAATCGCTTTAAAATGATTAAATTTTTTTATCTGGTGCTATTTCATACAGAAACGTACATAACTTATGTCAGTATTTCGTGTGTTCATCATCAATAAAAGTTAAAGGCGCACAGAGTATGTTGTTTGGGTCAAATATGTCAAACTTCAGCGAGAAGTAGTGATTACTTTTAATACTGAACATCTTGGTTCTCATCAGTTAGGTATTGTGACAATAAAGAGTATAATATCGAGATTGTTATTGATCGTTATTGAAAACAGTACAACATGGTGCATTTATAACTCAAACGTAATTTTGGAAACGACAAATTGAGGTTGGTAGCTCTTAGTAGGTCATTTAAATGGTACCCATGTAAATTGGACATAGATGTCTCAGATAAATTGTTTAAATATCCATGATGTATAAATCACTTTAGACTTTTTTTTATTGAATGCTCTAGTGATCCATAGCATGTTTAATGATAAAATATAATAATTGTAAAAATGGTATAGGGAACCTTGGAGTAGCATCTAATGAATGAACTAAACAGCAGACCGTGTTCTGCATCAACTACTAATATGCTCATTAAGAACCTTGCTGTCTGACATGGAGGCATATGTTTGCTTTCAGTATTCACAAGCAGGCTCAAATATTCCTTAAGAGACCACTTTTCAACTCTGCCTAATGATTGCTACAGAGCCTGTTTGTCACTTGCAAGGTTGCCCTTTTCACTTAAGCCGGTAATTCTCTATACAAAACAAGGTTTGATTTTTAATTCATTTCATCAAACGTCATCTCTGTGCTGTACTGCTGAACGATATTTCATGCAATATTGATTTCACCTGTCAAACAATAGGCCAAAAAAAATGCAAGGTGTACCACGACATAAATGCACATATGAATAGACTGGAATGAAAGATACAGTCGTTTGTTGATTATTGGAAATGCAAATAAAAGTATTTCATCAATATGTTGATTGTATCTTGGCAAATACACCCTAACCATTAATGGAGATGTTGTTAAAGATCATATATATACGATATCTTTTCCCGACTTGAATGGCAAAATAATACCATAAAGACTGGAGCCCTTACTGTCTTCTATAAGAAGTATTCAGATAAGAAATCCACTACTTTGATGACCGGTTAACGATAACAGAAAATGTCTAAATCCTTAATCTCTTCAAATAATTATCCTACCAAAAAACCATTCTTGAATACCTTGGTATTATGTTAGAATATAATGCATCAGGTAAGTACAATCTAAAATTTATTCTGCAACATTTTCAAGCCATTGATGATGAGGTGAAGGTGACATGTTCCTGTTCTTTCTTCTTACTCGCAATTCAAAATCAGTCAGTGAAATTTCTTCTGTGGCTAAATTTTTTCCACATTCTATTTTCATTGAGCACCATCAAGGGGACGATATACTATTTCGTGCATATTTGTGAGAACTCATATATAATGCACGTACTCTTGATGTAAATTTTGCAACTTAACTTGCATCCTGTTAAATCAGCGTATATAAATCCGCCCTCGCTCCTTCCTATACCCTGATCTCTTTTAAGCCAAAAGCCTCGTACGACTGGATCGGCTTGATATTCGTGGCTTACTTAACCTGTTATTATTTCAGCCAATAAAATGTCGTTATGCAAGGAGCCTGAAGCTGCTGTCTTGAAACTTGAAACGGATTTTCATCCGGGAGGTGCCGCTTTTGCTGAATGTGAGTCGTCTCATTGGCTAGTTCGAAAGCTAGCGATACGAGCCTTTTTTGGCTTGAAGGAGATTAGGGTATTTGAAGGAGTGAGAGCGGATTCATATACACTGATTTAGCAGGATGCTCAACTTGAGGAGTTATAGTTAACTAAGAAGTGAGATATTGCGTGCCGCATAATCAATCTGTATTTAAGCTTCAATGTATTTTGGTAACACATATGGCAGATGACGTCAAGTGCATAGCAATTTATCAAAATATCAGTCATGGCTGTTTGATACATTGCATCAATTCCCCAGAGTATTGTTGATGATATTGATAAAAATGATGTTATCAATAGGAATTTTGAGTTGGGAATTTTTCTTAAAGTATGACTAAAATATATAGAAGGTATTTCGTACACACATATCTTTCCTTTTTTCGAAGACGAAGGATATGTTTTTATTGTTTTCAACGCATGTAAAGTTTTTTGGATCTGTCATTTATTCAAGGAATATGTAATTATTATTCAAGCATTTCATTAATAGGGAAATTCCTACATTGCAGCTAAAGACTCGACGTGGAATTAACCTAACCGAAAAAACTGTATTTAATATGCAATTATTGATTATTTTGGAATTTGTCATCTCAGAAAACCCAAAACTATCACAAGAATATTTTGCTCCTATTGAACTTTATAAATACGCCGGTATTCGTCTCACTGACGCCAGCATAGACATTTCATTCCATAAATCAATCTATCATGTTTCGGTTTAATACATGTTTGTTCAATGATTGTTAAAATTCTATATTTCTTGTGGATTCTTTATGTTCAAAGATAGAGCCAGTGTGCCTGAAATTTAGGGATGTACGATACCTCATTGCTGTCTATTTAAAACGTTTCTATTGAGCAAATGTTTAATTTAAATGTTTCGAAATGGAAAGTATATATTGCAATGCTAATCCAAAAGTATAACAAACTCTACTTTTTCAAATCACCTTAGCATTAGCATTAGCAACCTTCACCTTATCACCACTTCAACATATCATTCATTAACAAACCAATCATCAGTCAAGTAGGAAAAAAAATATTGAGCACCAAGTAAAACTGAAATAATTGGTATAGATATCAAGTCGAAATAACGTGTGACTGTCAAACCCTAATTTGACACTTATGACCTTCATACAACCCACACGAATCTACACTGTTATTTTATGTCAAGCCTGAATAAATTCAGCACATGAATCAGCCCACCATGATTAAATGTACAGACACATGATCACAGAAAAGATTCTTATGGAATGGAACCATTATATGATAATACATAGAGGATATTTGACATTTCTCGTCGGATACCATGGATATCTCATCGAGTGAAGTAGAAATTTATATTTTCACGAGTGGCGTAGCCACGAGTGTAAATATATGATTTTCTACTTCACGAGATGAGATATTCATGGTATTCGACGAGAAATGTCAAATGTTCTATTTATTATGTTTCCCAAAACCCCGCAAATGACCCTAACTATATGAATGGAGAAGCTAAAACGCTTTGCTAGCGCGGCCGTTGCATGACGTCATTCAATTGTTTCATGACGTCACAGACGACGTCATATGATTGTTGCATCATTTCAATGAGTAGAATACCATTTTTATTTCACTCAGTGAAAATACGGGTTTTATTTTCACCGGTAATTGGCATATTTCACCATTCGAAATATAATAAATATGTAAAATTAAACCACAGTTTTCTGTTATTTCTTAACTTCTGATCTCTTCCTCTTTTATTCTGACTAGCAAACTAATGCATCAAAGAGGTGGTTCCATTGGGGAATTTTGCCAAAATGCAATTCCAGGTTGATTTTTTCATCGGCTCTTCGAGTGTTGGAAGCAATGCGGTTGTGTGATAGGACAATGTTGATTGGTATAATAACCTATGTAGCATTACTGAGGAATAAAAACATAAAATAACAGACATCCGATAGAAACGTCCAAGAAATTAGAATACAAAATGTACGTTGTCCTCGCCATAAGTATTGTCAGGTTCAAGAGATTTCCCAACACTTCAAAGGAATTAAACCAGTAATCTTTGTCCACTTGTGGGCTTTGTAATAGCATCACTTCATACGAAAAGCTTTCAGATCTTGGTGAATAAAACATGCCTAATGGCTCCTTTGTTGATACGATGGAGGTAGGGTTGCATGTTCAGAGACAAAGCCATTACATGACGATTTCAGGTATTTCTGCAAACACTGTTATCTTTGCTTTTTAATGGCGGGTTGGTTAGCTACTGGTTTGGTCAGTGCTGCATCTTAACATTGTAAAGGTACGAATTATTTCTCGCCGTTGTGGGAAATTTCTAATGCATTTTATTTGGTCTAAGATAAATCTCATTAATGGAAGAAGAGCAGTCAGCTAAAAAAATATTATGTTTATTCTTATTTAGTGTTTTACTGCAAACCCCAATGTATGATGAGATTATTTTCAGTTATTAAAAATAAAGAAAAGAAGTTCACTAACATATTGTGGTTAGCGCGTTTGGTTTCGGATCAAGAGGTCCGTGGTTCGAATCCCGCCATGGTGTCAGCATCTTTGTCTGTAGTTGAGAACTGTTCTACGTGCAGTAAGGTTTGGGTGCAGTATAAATACTACACTGGATTTCAGCTCAGTACCTGGACTCATATGGAAGACAAAAGATTTTTCTCGTAGTTCAAGCGTTTATATAATGTGCGCCCATTAAACCGTAGCTTGATCTTAGGATCTTACCTCAAGACAATCGTATTTGTATTGTACATTTTATAAACATTCTTGTAATCTGTTGGTGTGATTACTAGATCCTCCATATGTTATTCAGATCTATTGTAGTTGATAGATTTGAAAACAGCCAAATGGTTACATAAGGCTGTGCTTTTTTCGTATGAATGACGCAAGAAAGATTCATCAATTCAAAGAGCATTTTATCCTAAACATAAATATCTAGGGGTGTTGAAGCTGATATGTAGCAAAACTTTCCTATTAAAGAACATCAAACAAAAGTAAAAAGACACTGAGTATTTTCTCATTGTCAAAATTTCATGATGAGAATAAATCTTATGTCATCTTCCAAAAGTGTCAACGAGGACTAAACATGGCAATTTGCGTTGCTAGGGTACTAATAGTAATACATCCATTGCAAGCCCATTTCAAGGCAAATGTGTTTCACACATTGCATTTTAAAATAATAATTACAAAATGATGTTGTTACACGTTTTTCGGCGATTCTGATTGGACGAGAGCTCTCAAAAACATGCAACCATTTCTCGATGAATGCAGAAAAATTTGCTGTTATACCTCGTGCATTCATACTTTATGACGTCACAATCTGACAGAACAAATTGACGCGACGGCTAGTCTGGTTATGACAACATCGCGTTACTTTTTTTTTTTGCAAAATAAGAAATGTACGCATGTCATCATCTTCATAACTGAGTGGGTAACCAGATTATACTTTCCTCCCCCAGAAGAAACAATTACCTTCACCGAAAACTCTTGATTTTAATAACTACGAGTCCTGAAGTTGGATAGCTCGAATCGTTTTCACAAACGGTAGCCATTTTGCATGTCACGTGATATGCTAATGCTACGCTACGCGATGTTATACAATTTGTTGCTGTTATACATCGATAGAGGCACAAAAAATGTAAAACAATCCTTAAAGAAGCATAAATGTATTAGTTGATACAATAAATTTTACAATAGGAGTGTGTTTCTCCAACGTAATGGTCGCTATTGACATGTAAGGATAAAGTTTTGTGTTTTATCAACGAATCCCAAAATTAGGACACAAAAATGTCAACTGGCGTCTTAAATGTAGACAGCAAAACAAATGTTCAATTTATTTTGTTCTTTTTATCTATCCTTGCCATTTTATAAATATTTCTTAATAAAGGTTGACAAATTAGCGGGATTATTTTGGATAACGTCATAGTTGCTCAGAACATTATGTTCGTGAATAATGGTATTTACTATGACTAATGGTTCATTTCCTGAGAGAATGATGTTTCAAATCGATCACTGTTTTCATAATCAAACAGTTTGACCTTTGTGTACTGCTTTTTGTCATACAGAGCTTTTCAGTGACATCCAACATCCGTACTGGTCAGATTGTACGTATCGCTATACTATTCACAACAACTACATGCGTAGTGCCTTATTTTCTAATCATTGATAAACAAACATAGCAGAGCGCGACAAAATATCCTTAGCATCAGCTATTTTATTTCTATTTTGTACATAGATTGATATCGACATACAAGTAAGCTAACAAGTAAGTAACTGATTTTATTACGTAGATGAACAGCGAACACGTATGCTGGCATTAAAGCAGTTCGCACTTGAAATTGATTATTAAACATTACAGAAGCTTTAATTATGCGTCATAAAGATGTTAATGCACAGAATTCAAAGCAAGATGGAGTCATTTTGGTATGAGGTTAGGATTTCCTTTATTGATGTTTATAACTTCACATATATATAATGATAAAAGATATTTGATAATTTCTATGATTTGGAAGACCAGAAAAAAGTTTCTCTGTTTAACTTGCACCTGAGAACATCAAAGGGATATTTTGATAAAATTACCAATATTTTCCTATGGTATTTTCATAGATATCATTTAATTACCTACGCATCATGAACTGTCATTACCAATGTAATGTCCTGAGAAACAATCAGTAGACCCATAGCAACGATGATGATGAGGTTATTTCACTTTGCATTTACGGATTGTTTGTGTTGTTTTTGCGCCTTATAGATATATAAAAACAACAATTTGTATAACATCGCATTGTTCTGTGATACAGCTAGCTATCATTACATCATTCATCATGTATATAAATAAGGATTTTTTTAGAAAAAAGAAAATGACATTTTGATGATACCAGAATAGAACAGAATGAAAATTGAGTGTCACTTCGTTATACAAGTTTTTAGCAACCAAGAACATCAAAGCGACATCTTGATAACACTATCAATATTTGCCTATGATGGTTTTCCACAAAGATGATTTTATTACCTGTGCATCATGAACTGTCACCTTCAATGTAATGTCGAGAGAAAAGACCATTAGCCCTATAGGTCTGAGACAGATTAAGTTATTTCGAATATGAGTGCTATATGGTAACCTACATTTCATAATACCCCACTATGTCTGATATATGCTAAAGGGTATCTCCGGGGTTGAATATTTCAGGGGTTAATGTTCTGTCTACATGTACACTGACAGATGAGTTGTGAAATACGTCGTGAATAATTACAGTTAATTATACGATAAGTTTATGTGTTTTCAGAGAGCAAAAGAATGGATGACTGATTTGGTGAATAGCTTATGAGATAACTAAATTTTAACGTTACTTCTCTCTAATTAATCGATTGCTCTGGAAAAAAAAAAGAGAATTGAAAAGAGGGTTATCGTGTGGCTTTAGTTATAATATTTGCTTTAAGATTTCTTCAATTTTGAATCCGGTGCTATTTCATATAAATCTTAAAGAGGTCTTGTTTCTAATAGCATGTGCCAATATTTCCTGTTTTTTAATCATCAAGCTTAACGATCACCAGGGGAGTTCTGCCAAGGACACATGCAGTGGAGACAATTGTATCTGTGGCAACCCTGTGAAAATCAATAAAGGAATAAGAGAACTATAACTGGATAAGACAATTACAACCATATAAAACGAATAATAATGATCTTCTTGTGCGGAAATTACATGGATTTCATAACAGGACCAATACTGTTTCAAATCTTTTTCAGAGTTTCGACAGACTTGGTGGCATGTGTGTTACAGAAACTGAATCCCAGTGGAGATAACTCATTGAAGTCACAGGGAGAGAGACTTATTAACACAAAATGTGAAAAGTATTAGTTGAGCCAAGAAATTCCTTCAAAGGATAAGAATGTCCTCAACTTAATTCAACGGGCGATTATTAATTATATTTTAACCAACGAAAAACATATACCAAATTATTCATTAACACTTTTAAAGCAAAAAATAAAACTACAGCTCATTATGAAAATTTCAGTTTCGAAGAAACAAGCATGTTTTTTATGATTTTCTTTGACAAATTGTATCAATGATTAAATCAAATTCGTCTTCATAGATTAGATAATAGCTCACAATTACCCAAAGAAATCTAGGGAAGGAGGTTTAAGTAGATCGTTTATGGATCCCCATTTTAACATCAGCAGAAATCTGATAAATCAGTGAGTGAACTCTAATTGCATATTTACTTAATGGTTTTGTGATTCGTAGTGGTTTGACTAAAGTTTATCCCACGGCAGGGGTGAATGTACTGCTCATTTGACTTAAAAGAAACAGACTGGACAAACTCTGCATATATTTTCATATACATATATAATACAGATATTGTTTATGATTACAAACGAAAACATGAAATTATCCTCCCCACCCCCCCCCCCCCCCCCCCCCCCTAATTATTAGGCTTTTCTTTTAAAAACCCCCACAAAATCTCTATAGTCTGATAATCTTAATGAGACCCGTTAAGCCTTTTTTGAAAGCTGTTAGCACATCCAAATCTACAGTTTCAAGCTTGAATAATATCAATAGCACATTGTATGTGACATTTTACTGAAATGATTGAGCACTGACATGTAAACATTATTCAAAATTCAAATGTTGTATAAAGTTTTTTAAGAGGCAAACCCATAGTTTACATATTGATTTCTACACAAAGATGTTTTAGAAGGCCGGTGGCATAAGAGCCTGTTTCCTACTTGATAGATTACCATGCTCACTCAAGCCGGTAATTCTCTATACAAAACCAGGCTCCACCTTTCGATTCATTTCACTCAAACGTCAGCTCTGTCCTGTGCTGCTAAGGGATACTTCATGCAAAATTGATTTTCACCTGCCAATCAATAGGTAAGGAAGTACATAAATGTAGACCTGTGACAAAGATAAATGTGTAGGTTGACCATTGACAGTTAACGATAATGCAAAATAACTAAACCTGTCTTCCTTCAAAATAAGTTATCATATCAAAATAAGGAAGGAAGTTTAGAATTCTGTTTATTACTTGACCTCAGTAAACAAGCATGATTGCCGAAAGTGTACTGAACGAAACATTTCCGCGACTTGCCGCCATTGTACGGCAGTGCCAACATTGTGACGTTACAACCACACAATATTATGACGTCATATGCGCAGCGATATTACACTAGTTTAATATCGCCGTATAAATATTGCACTGCAGTATCTTACACGGGCGATCAATAAAGTATTATAACAGTTGCAGATGAAGGATATGTTGTTGATAGAACAAGAGGGGGAAAGGTACCTGGATCAATATGTTGATATTTATGATATGAGTTCTAAATATTTAAATATAAACATGTAACAAAATAAAATAGTTTATGTTGTCACTGTTAGGATTTATGACTAAATGTAATATCTTTGCCATATGCATATCTCCGATTCTTTTACAACGCTTATCAATAATCAATTTAACATTACCCTACAGTTATTGCATGACATTGGTGAACAGAATCTTCAAACCACGTTATAAATTAATATAAATTAAACACATTTGAAGACGTTATTGTGATAATTAAGATTAGAAATGAGAAAAAGAAGTTTTAGATGATAATAGTTGATTTAGAACTATAAAACTTACATTAAGATACTTCAAAATATTAGCTGTTTTAATATTGATTGCCAAGCTCAAATGTCTGGCAAGTACATCGTTATTCCGAAAAGAGAAAAGCCACTTTAATGGCAATTTTATCAGTATTTAATCAAGCATGATAAACTGTTTACTATTTTCCAATATCTAGAAGTAGAATCATTATTAACGTTACCATTCTTTGTGTAGTTATGTGTTTTAATTTAGAAAAAATTAAATGTAAACCTGAAGTAATATTTCACAGAATTGCCATGTGCTTCTGCGGTTTTACTAGGTAAATATGATATGTATGGGTCGTGTTTCTAAACAAAAAAGCACCGTCTTTCTATTTTATATTGTAATATCAAGTGGGTGATTATTTTATTGAGGATCTGACCTCGGCGGCACAGCAGCTGATTTAATGTATTTCATGTAGTAGCTATATAAATGGGTACCTGGTTTGCACGTGATGGAAACTTGCAACGTAGATATTCCGGTCCCTAAATATGAATGGCAATAGTTGTTTGCTTGTCAGATCATCCAAAATGAACCAAGAGTGTAATGTTCCTGTGTATTATAAAAACAATAACAGTTTAGCATGGTAAGTGTAGCATTGTGTATATTCATAATGTAGGATTCCGAAGTTGTTTTGGAGTGTATATTTGTGCTTCCAGGTTGATAAGTACATAGAATAAAGAACGTAATATAGTTAAGAAAAATTACGTATGTGTTGGTGAGTACATTAGCGCAATTCTCCTCTTCTAACATAACCACTTCAAACGTTTCTTATTTCTAGGCCCCACAAATTGCAAATGTTGGCAATTAAAATTCATAATGGGATGTCGCAATTAAATCTTATAATCATTCCATCATAATAGTAATTTGAAGATGAGAGCAAACTATTTACTCTATAATCCTTTATAAAGCAATGACGTCACAAGTAACCTTTCAAAGCTTTCAAAATGTTGCGTTACCAAAGATGATTCTCAAAAGTTCATTGTAGTATCTTTAAGGGATTAAATCGTATTGAAGCTTGAAGATTGATCATGCCACAATAAACTCGTATGAACTAAAGCTCGTTTGTGCAGTGGTTCGCATGTTGGCCGGTTATGGTAACATTCCACAGAGTCATAATCATACCAGCCAATGTATGTAACAGCATGAAGTAGGTAGAAATTGCAAAATTTCTGAGTTTGGTAAAGGAATGATATGATGAGTATTCAAGTCATCAAAAGAAAATACTATCAAAACAAGCTAAATCACTTTCCAGCGATTAAAGTATTTATATTGGATTAAAAGATGTGCACCAATGTTCTGGAAGTCTTCAGCTATAATTCGAAAATTGACACATAGTTTGCATTAGATATTCCTGGCACATATTGCGATGAAATGTAGGTTATGTTGTAAGCATGTTAGCCGACAAAGCTAAGAACATCAAGGGAATTAACATCAATAATGGCCTACACTATCAACACCCACATGTACATCATGCTTCTGATTAAGCAAAAAGCCACCATGGTGTCCTTCAGATTTGTCCTTATGCAAGCAAAACTGGCAGTATGTTTTTTTCTTTGAAATTCCAGATTAATTTCATGCGATAAATTGTCTTTTTCGTATAAAACATAATAATAAGAAATTGATTATTAATCTCATCGTTCTTCTTGTATTCATGACTTTTATTTTAGAACCAAATGGACATTTGTTGAAAAGGACATAATTTCAGTGTGGTGTCTGTTATGAATTTACGATTATGATATTCAATGTTTGGGTATTGTTTTTGCGTTTAACCTTTTAGCTGATAAGTTGCCATTTAACACAAAGATATATTGTAATGAGATGCTGGCTATTCGATGTCGTCATATGGATGAGAAGATTGTGTTGTGGTTTATATATATTATGAAGGAGGCTAAAAGTTCAAACGGGGATCAGATTTAACTTGTTATTTCTAAAAGTGCTGTTGAAAATTAATGCTGCTGCTATTCTGTGGTCTACTGGAATTTGATGTACAGTACCATACCAGATCATTATAACGAAGCTTTTACGCGTGTAGAATAGTTCTTTGCAAAATACAGAATGCCATGATTTCAGAAAGGATATGTTAGATTTGTTGAAATATTGGGTTAGTATTGCCAGTACACGTTTTTAACAATCGCATAAGAGTTACATAAGTTGGTAAACATAAAGGGTTTATAAATCAATATTGAGTAATTAAACCTTTTTTCATCATGCTTCTGTGTTTGTCTGTTAAAAGAGTGACTCCGTGAGCAATTTAAGAGACACTGACCGAAAGTTACCAAATGTGTCATTTGTTAGAGTAGAACTGAAGTTTCTGAAACTATCAAGTAAAGGCTAATCGGTACAAAATTGGTTTAAAAAAACTTAGAGTTTAAATTTTTATATATAAAACTGGTCAATGCACTGGTGCTACAATGGTCAATCACTCACAGGTACTTTCGAATTATATCAATTGAAGGTAAGATTTGAGATTAGAGTTTTTGCTGAGTTTTGTAACTTGCAGTCATGGTAATTTCACGTTTCAGGGCAGGTATAAGCCGGTTATTCATTAAAAACTACAAATTGATGACACGCAAATCCATTCCATGATAATCATAAAGTTTTGTAAAATTATTATGTCTTTATTCAAAAGATAGTGCCCATAAGTTCGAATTACACCTGTATTCAATCAACTCAATGTATTCAATATTTGTATTTAATTGTATGTTGTATATATGTATATATGTTCTTGTACCTCTTATGCTGCTGTCTGCAGCCTGGGTGTAATAAAGTTCAATTCAGTTTACGTTATCTCCTCATCTTGAAGGATATATCCTCATGCTCAGCCTGAGTGTAATAAAGTTCAATTCAGTTTACGTTATCTCAAACCTTATCTTGAAGGATATATCATCATGCTCAGCCTGAGTGTAATAAAGTTCAATTCAGTTTACGTTATCTCAAACCTTATCTTGAAGGATATATCATCATGCTCAGCCTGAGTGTAATAAAGTTCAATTTAGTTTACGTTATCTCAAACCTTATCTTGAAGGATATATCCTCATGCTCAGCCTGAGTGTAATAAAGTTCAATTCAGTTTACGTTATCTCAAACCTAATATTGAAGGATATATCATCATGCTCAGCCTGAGTGTAATAAAGTTCAATTCAGTTTACGTTATCTCAAACCTAATCTTGAAGGATATATCATCATGCTCAGCCTGAGTGTAATAAAGTTCAATTCAGTTTACGTTATCTCAAACCTAATCTTGAAGGATATATCCTCATGCTCAGCCTGAGTGTAATAAAGTTCAATTCAGTTTACGTTATCTCAAACCTCATCTTGAAGGATATATCATCATGCTCAGCCTGAGTGTAATAAAGTTCAATTTAGTTTACGTTATCTCAAACCTAATCTTGAAGGATATATCATCATGCTCAGCCTGAGTGTAATAAAGTTCAATTTAGTTTACGTTATCTCAAACCTTATCTTGAAGGATATATCCTCATGCTCAGCCTGAGTGTAATAAAGTTCAATTCAGTTTACGTTATCTCAAACCTTATCTTGAAGGATATATCCTCATGCTCAGCCTGAGTGTAATAAAGTTCAATTCAGTTTACGTTATCTCAAACCTAATCTTGAAGGATATATCCTCATGCTCAGCCTGAGTGTAATAAAGTTTAATTCAGTTTACGTTATCTCAAACCTAATCTTGAAGGATATATCATCATGCTCAGCCTGAGTGTAATAAAGTTCAATTCAGTTTACGTTATCTCAAACCTAATCTTGAAGGATATATCATCATGCTCAGCCTGAGTGTAATAAAGTTCAATTTAGTTTACGTTATCTCAAACCTTATCTTGAAGGATATATCCTCATGCTCAGCCTGAGTGTAATAAAGTTCAATTCAGTTTACGTTATCTCAAACCTCATCTTGAAGGATATATCCTCATGCTCAGCCTGAGTGTAATAAAGTTCAATTCAGTTTACGTTATCTCAAACCTCATCTTGAAGGATATATCCTCATGCTCAGCCTGAGTGTAATAAAGTTCAATTTAGTTTACGTTATCTCAAACCTAATCTTGAAGGATATATCATCATGCTCAGCCTGAGTGTAATAAAGTTCAATTTAGTTTACGTTATCTCAAACCTTATCTTGAAGGATATATCCTCATGCTCAGCCTGAGTGTAATAAAGTTCAATTCAGTTTACGTTATCTCAAACCTTATCTTGAAGGATATATCATCATGCTCAGCCTGAGTGTAATAAAGTTCAATTCAGTTTACGTTATCTCAAACCTAATCTTGAAGGATATATCCTCATGCTCAGTCTGAGTGTAATAAAGTTCAATTCAGTTTACGTTATCTCAAACCTAATCTTGAAGGATATATCCTCATGCTCAGCCTGAGTGTAATAAAGTTCAATTCAGTTTACGTTATCTCAAACCTTATCTTGAAGGATATATCCTCATGCTCAGCCTGAGTGTAATAAAGTTCAATTCAGTTTACGTTATCTCAAACCTAATCTTGAAGGATATATCCTCATGCTCAGCCTGAGTGTAATAAAGTTTAATTCAGTTTACGTTATCTCAAACCTAATCTTGAAGGATATATCATCATGCTCAGCCTGAGTGTAATAAAGTTCAATTCAGTTTACGTTATCTCAAACCTAATCTTGAAGGATATATCATCATGCTCAGCCTGAGTGTAATAAAGTTCAATTTAGTTTACGTTATCTCAAACCTTATCTTGAAGGATATATCCTCATGCTCAGCCTGAGTGTAATAAAGTTCAATTCAGTTTACGTTATCTCAAACCTAATCTTGAAGGATATATCATCATGCTCAGCCTGAGTGTAATAAAGTTCAATTCAGTTTACGTTATCTCAAACCTAATCTTGAAGGATATATCATCATGCTCAGCCTGAGTGTAATAAAGTTCAATTTAGTTTACGTTATCTCAAACCTTATCTTGAAGGATATATCCTCATGCTCAGCCTGAGTGTAATAAAGTTTAATTCAGTTTCCGTTATCTCAAACCTAATCTTGAAGGATATATCCTCATGCTCAGCCTGAGTGTAATAAAGTTCAATTCAGTTTACGTTATCTCAAACCTAATCTTGAAGGATATATCCTCATGCTCAGCCTGAGTGTAATAAAGTTTAATTCAGTTTACGTTATCTCAAACCTAATCTTGAAGGATATATCATCATGCTCAGCCTGAGTGTAATAAAGTTCAATTCAGTTTACGTTATCTCAAACCTAATCTTGAAGGATATATCATCATGCTCAGCCTGAGTGTAATAAAGTTTAATTCAGTTCACGTTATCTCAAACCTAATCTTGAAGGATATATCCTCATGCTCAGCCTGAGTGTAATAAAGTTCAATTCAGTTTACGTTATCTCAAACCTTATCTTGAAGGATATATCCTCATGCTCAGCCTGAATGTAATAAAGTTCAATTTAGTTTACGTTATCTCAAACCTTATCTTGAAGGATATATCATCATGCTCAGCCTGAGTGTAATAAAGTTCAATTCAGTTTACGTTATCTCAAACCTAATCTTGAAGGATATATCCTCATGCTCAGCCTGAGTGTAATAAAGTTCAATTTAGTTTACGTTATCTCAAACCTTATCTTGAAGGATATATCATCATGCTCAGCCTGAGTGTAATAAAGTTCAATTCAGTTTACGTTATCTCAAACCTAATCTTGAAGGATATATCCTCATGCTCAGCCTGAGTGTAATAAAGTTCAATTTAGTTTACGTTATCTCAAACCTTATCTTGAAGGATATATCATCATGCTCAGCCTGAGTGTAATAAAGTTCAATTCAGTTTACGTTATCTCAAACCTTATCTTGAAGGATATATCCTCATGCTCAGTCTGAGTGTAATAAAGTTCAATTTAGTTTACGTTATCTCAAACCTCATCTTGAAGGATATATCCTCATGCTCAGCCTGAGTGTAATAAAGTTCAATTCAGTTTACGTTATCTCAAACCTTATCTTGAAGGATATATCATCATGCTCAGCCTGAGTGTAATAAAGTTCAATTCAGTTTACGTTATCTCAAACCTTATCTTGAAGGATATATCATCATGCTCAGCCTGAGTGTAATAAAGTTCAATTCAGTTTACGTTATCTCAAACCTAATCTTGAAGGATATATCCTCATGCTCAGCCTGAGTGTAATAAAGTTCAATTCAGTTTACGTTATCTCAAACCTAATCTTGAAGGATATATCATCATGCTCAGCCTGAGTGTAATAAAGTTCAATTCAGTTTACGTTATCTCAAACCTAATCTTGAAGGATATATCCTCATGCTCAGCCTGAGTGTAATAAAGTTCAATTCAGTTTACGTTATCTCAAACCTAATCTTGAAGGATATATCCTCATGCTCAGCCTGAGTGTAATAAAGTTCAATTCAGTTTACGTTATCTCAAACCTAATCTTGAAGGATATATCCTCATGCTCAGCCTGAGTGTAATAAAGTTCAATTCAGTTTACGTTATCTCAAACCTAATCTTGAAGGATATATCATCATGCTCAGCCTGAGTGTAATAAAGTTCAATTCAGTTTACGTTATCTCAAACCTAATCTTGAAGGATATATCATCATGCTCAGCCTGAGTGTAATAAAGTTCAATTCAGTTTACGTTATCTCAAACCTTATCTTGAAGGATATATCCTCATGCTCAGCCTGAGTGTAATAAAGTTCAATTCAGTTTACGTTATCTCAAACCTAATATTGAAGGATATATCCTCATGCTCAGCCTGAGTGTAATAAAGTTCAATTCAGTTTACGTTATCTCAAACCTTATCTTGAAGGATATATCCTCATGCTCAGCCTGAGTGTAATAAAGTTCAATTCAGTTTACGTTATCTCAAACCTAATATTGAAGGATATATCATCATGCTCAGCCTGAGTGTAATAAAGTTCAATTCAGTTTACGTTATCTCAAACCTAATATTGAAGGATATATCCTCATGCTCAGCCTGAGTGTAATAAAGTTCAATTCAGTTTACGTTATCTCAAACCTAATATTGAAGGATATATCATCATGCTCAGCCTGAGTGTAATAAAGTTCAATTCAGTTTACGTTATCTCAAACCTAATATTGAAGGATATATCATCATGCTCAGCCTGGGTGTAATAAAGTTCAATTCAGTTTACGTTATCTCAAACCTAATCTTGAAGGATATATCCTCATGCTAATAAGTAACTTGCTAACACACCCAGTGAAGATTTCCGTTATCAAGTATTCTGCCATCAGGAAACATAGAATATGCATTAAACAGGACTAGAGTGCATGCTTTACTCTCTTTACTATTAAAGTTGAATCGATCAAGTCCCAAGGCCATATCAAAGGGTTTACAAAAGATGTTATTTGTAATGTCTGTGACGAATTACTCTTAACATGCGTTAGGTTCGCATACAAATAGCATATCAAATTATAATTTATTACCATCAGAGCCAGGGGATAAGATTGTTATTTTGTTTTATAAACATAGTTTAGTTAGGTTAAGCTAAGGGAGTTTGACTTTGTCATCATATATTGACACGAAACCTTAAAATAGAAGTAACAAGTAAGTATAGTCTAAAATCTGAGAATTTATTTAGATTTAGGGACACTACTATTCATACATATATCGTAAACGTTAACCGAAAGTCATGATTAGATTTACTATATAAACTTTCAGAAAATATCTCCAAGAAATTTGACAGTAGAAAATAGACGGTTCTAAAGCAATGAGGTCATCTTACATCATAATTATACACTCCTTGAAATGAAAAACCATATTCAACTAATATATCTTAATTGAATACTAACTGTTATAAACCATAATGCTGAATATGAAATGCTCTCTAAGACTCTATAATCACTGAAAGGCACTGGATAAGTTCTATTCATAGAAATGAACAAATTGAGAAGTATATTTTGAGTTTAGCCTTAATTAGATTTTCAGAAAGCTTTAAAATCTGTTTTAACAGTAATGATGATATTTCATAATCAATTCTTTATTGTACTTGAAACCAGTAAAGAGTCTCCAAGAAAAGATAAACGTGTTCAGCCCTTTGGTATATCGGTAAAGAGACAGCTTGATAAAGGAGACCTTGGTGAAGATGGTGTTTGAGAACATATAATACTGTATGCACTGTTGGCTAATGTCCTTTTGACTTTTACCCTGGTCTTCACCTCTGTTTGAAAGGCTGCTTTGGTTCTTTGATGACTAGCAAGTGCGTATTATATGTCGAGCCGGTCATCCACTGTTAAATCAATCATGCCATCTGAATGTTTCATGCGTATTCTCATCGACATTTGGTAGCACCATATGGTTTTCGATGAAAATTACAGGCTTACATTATTCCTTATGTGAGTGTGAGTGTCGCGCCAGTCAGGTTGCACCTTGTCAGAGCTCCAGAGAAAAGTAAGTGTATTTCACAAACGAAAACATCATAACGGACATCATTTGGCAGATACATATATGAAGGTACCAGGAATGCATTTGTGCAATCATTGTGTGCATTGAGACTTTTGCTTTTGAAGAAAATGGAGCAAATTGTTGGAGCATTTTCAAAATATTTCAAATTCACCAATCAAGACCCCAAGCCAACCCAAGCAAGTTGACCGGGCTATTGTTCTCTGACCTGTGAAGCTTACATCACTCACTCAACTGAATGAATGTAGACTGTCCACTGATATGAATCTCTTCACAAATATTTTGAGAGTTTTGCTATTGACTGTATTGACTCTTTCCCCGCTTAACATTACAAGTTTGAACAAGGGAAATCGTCAACAGATACCTCTGAAAACGCTGAATAAATTACGGCAATTGGGCATTTGCTCTGTAAAGAAGACTCGCCGGGGTTGTCGTGGTGGTGCACACAAAGCGACGCCCAAAAAAGCTTCATCTGAATGTACGTTCAAAAACATAAACTTGAAAATATGTTTGTTGAATGCGCGTTCTGTAAAGACGCAAGTTGACAACAACGATAAGGCACAAACTATTCATGATCTAATTGTAGATAAGAAAGTGGATGTCTTGGCAATAACTGAAACATGGTTAAAAGATGACTGTTCTGATACCATTGCCGTCAGAAAATTAACTCCCGTTGGCTTCAAGTTTGTACATGCAAGCAGACACGGCAAACGTGGAGGAGGTGTAGCAGTAGTGCATAGAGATGATCTTAAATGTACTCTCATAATGTCGCTACCCGTATATAGTACATTTGAAAAACTTGGGCTAAAGATAACTACTGACTGTGAGGTCTTAAACTTGATAACAGTTTATAGGCCACCCAGAAGAACCTCTGCTTTTTATGAAGAATTCGCAGAACTCTTGGGCTCGGTTAATTATCTGCCTGGCAAACTTACGATATGTGGTGATTTCAACTATCATGTGGAAAACATACATAACCAGGATGCAGTTAAGTTTCTGGAGATTCTCCATTCCCACAACCTGATCCAGCACATCACAGACTCGACCCACTGTGGTGGCCACACGCTGGACCTCATCATAACCAGGCAGGATGAGTTACGTGTCAACAATGTACAGTTCGACCACTCGGTACAGTCCGATCATACTGCTGTGATTTTCAATGTAAACATAATATCGCCTAAGAGGGAGCGTAAGACAATCAAATACAGAAAATGGAAAGATGTCAAAATTTCGGATCTCCGCTCTAACTTGACGTCACTGATCACTGACGTTGAAACTCTTTCAGCTGCTGAAACCGTTGATTTATACAACAAGAGAGTACAAGACTTTGCCAACACTTATGCGCCAGAAAAGACTTGTACTATCACAGTTCACACTAATGCTGTCTGGTATAATGACAGTATTAGGGATGCTAAGCGTAAACGTCGGCGTCTTGAAAAGCAGATGAGGAAGACTGGCTTGGTAATTCACAGGCAACTTCATAACTCTCAGAGAAATGCTGTTTCTTCTCTGGTAGATAAGGCCAAGCGGGAACACTTCAACGACTCGATTCAGAAGACATCTACTCAAAAAGAAGTCTTCAGGGCTGCAAACAAACTTCTGTTTAGAGAAAAAAGCAAGCAACTGCCATCCTGTCCATCGATGTCCGAATTGTGCACGACCTTCTCGGATTTCTTCATGGACAAAATAGAGAAGATACGAACTAGTCTCGAAAGTGACATATCAACGCCATTGACACCATCCATAGTGGCAAGTATTGTCCCTCTGGCAGATTTCCGACCTGTAACTACAGAAGAAGTACATAAGATGATCATTGCTGCTCCTGCAAAGTCGTGCAGTCTCGATGTCATGCCCATGTGGCTGTTCAAAACTATCCCTGATATCTCTGTCCCCTTCACAACACATGTTATCAACTCTTCACTTGGTGAAGGAGGTGTACCAGCATCTCTGAAGAAAGCGGTAATAACTCCTCTCTTAAAAAAGCCCAATCTTGACAAAGACCAACTCCGAAACTATCGTCCTATTTCAAATCTGACATTCGTGTCGAAGCTTTTGGAACGTGTTGTTGCAACAAGATTAAAAGAGCATATCACGGAACAGCAGTGTTTAGAGCCCCTTCAGTCTGCATACCGTGCCTTTCATAGCACGGAAACGGCACTCTTAAAGGTACAGGGTGACATTTTGCATACTCTTGACAACAACGGAGCTGCAATCTTAGTCCTCCTTGATTTATCGGCCGCTTTCGACACGGTCGATCATGGAATTCTCCTTGACACACTGAAGACAAAGGTTGGACTCACGGGTATTGCATTAGAGTGGGTGAAATCTTATCTGTCGAACAGGAGCCAATGTGTCGTAGTAGGCGATCATTCATCGGACGCAAGAGAACTTCAATATGGTGTACCCCAGGGGTCCGTTTTAGGACCCTTGTTATTTACCATATATACGTCTTCCCTGGGAGATATCATACGGCCATTAAATATCAGTTTTCACCTTTACGCCGACGACACGCAACTCTATATTGCATTTCAACCTTCGAACAATCAGTCAGTTATGGATTCTGTTATATCTATAGAGACCTGCATTGGTAGAATCAAATCTTGGATGACGTCACATTTCTTAAAACTGAATGGGGACAAAACCGAATTTCTAGTTATCAGTCCGAAACGCCTCAAACAACCCATCTCTTTCCAAGCAATCAACATCGACGGTCACGTCATCACCCCCAGTCAGGAAGCTAGAAATCTGGGTGTAACGTTTGATTCGACCATGTCCATGGAATCCCATGTTAACACGGTTTGCAGGTCATCATATTTCCACCTACGCAACATCGGTCTCATAAGGAAATATATAAACAGCAGTACCGCATCTGCCCTTGTCCGTGCGCTTGTTCTATCGCGAATAGACTACTGCAATGCACTATTGTATGGTCTTCCACAACATACTGTCAGTTCACTACAGCGTGTTCAGAACATGGCTGCACGTGTCGTGTCTCGTACCAGACGGCGTGAACACATAACGCCAGTCTTGAAAGAGCTTCATTGGCTTCCGGTGAAATACAGAATCCAATACAAAGTACTGTTGCTAGTTTATAAGTGTCTGAACAATCTTGCACCTGGATATCTCTCTAGCATGTTGGTAAAATACCAACCGAACAGAAGTCTGCGATCTGAAGATCAATGCTTCCTGAAACTACCTTCATCAAAATCTCGCACCTACGGCGATCGATCGTTCCAAATTGCTGGACCCTGCCTATGGAATAAACTACCCATTCAGTTGAGATCTGCTGAAGACCTGGTCTGCTTCAAGTCACATCTGAAGACTTGGTTATTCCAAGAAGCATTCCCTTCTAGTATGTGATTGAATGTGACTTTTCTTTGTAGCTTTACTCCAAGCGCTGCTGAGCAGTGACAATGTTGTTGGAATCAGCGCTATACAAATGTTTTCATGTATGTATGTATGTATGTATCAATGTTTGTTTGAACTTGCTCGTATTGATCATACACTTTTTGTAATGTTCAAGGTTAAGTGACACAGAGTATGTTTCATACATTTTGTATGTGCCTTAAATAAGAGCCAAATACCATATAACCTGAGTTCAGTTAAATCGACTATTTATCTCGTAAATGCTAAAATTATGATATTTTCTTGTTTTCACTTTTTATTAAAAAACGTCCATAAAAGTGTTAAGAAGTCGAATTTTTGCGTACCATTTACATGTTTGTTGGTTAAAAGACCTATCAATCACTTCAAACATGTTTTTCATTTTGTTTGCTTACAATAAGTTTTAAAAATTTCGTTCGGTTCATTTGCGCGCCACTGACCGGTTTTGTCACTATACTTCTTTATCAAATAACACAATATATGAAGTTTGACCGTTCCTCTCTAAAAATCTGTCAACTTCAGTTTTATGAACAGTGTCACACTTTTATCCTTATGTTCTCTCATCCCATTATTGTTGCATATGACATAAAATAATTCTAAAGAAAATTTTTAATTTTAAAGTTTTGATGTTTTGTTGATGGATTAGCAATAAGTTGAGTGTAAATTTAGTAGGGACATAATAATCCTGTAACTTTCAATTTCTTTTTAAAAATCATTTCATTTATTTAAAGGAATGGAGAGCTACTCGGACATTTACCTTTAAAGAAATCCAAACGAAGTATATTCTTGATTTGTTCATTTTCATGACTTTATTGTGAAAAATACCTAAAAAAAGAAATCCTGATTTATTTTTAAGTCATTGTTTCGAAGAATAACCTACGAAGTACATCCTTTTGCTTTCTGTAAATTCCCAGTGTCAAGAATACACCACAAACCCAAACCAAAATACTTGACCAAGTGCATTTTAATGTATCCAATTTTATTAAATTTGATCTATTAAAGTTCATGAATCTTATTATTTTTAAGAATCCGTTACTATTTTCATGTAAAGTTGAAAATCTGGTGATTCGGGGATTGATAATAGACAGGGTTGGTAAGTTATTTCCACAATACACTTTGCTGAATACATTTGGTATACCCTATTTATACATTCTGGGTTGTTGTCTTATTGAAATCAATCATAATCTAATTTGGTGATATAGTTGACGTCAAACTTAACCTTTTGAATGCGATTTCATAATTTCCATGAGCAACTTAAAGGTCAGTTAGAGTTCTTGCACTTTTTATTGACTTAAACAATGAAGGTGGTATGATATATACGGTAAAATCAATATATCTCTAAAAGATTTTGTTTTATCATTAACAAATAATGCAAACATCGTATTGAGCAAACAATTCTAAAACAAACAACTGCCGATAGTAGTTACATAAGTGTTGTCCTTTTCTTGGCTGAAAAAGCTTTTGATTTAAAAAATAACCTAAATATCAAATAAGAATCTAAACATTGTAAAATATGCAAACCCTTACTTTTCAGACCAAAACGAGGAGTAAAAGAATTGAGATTTATTTAAACTTCTTGCTCATGAATGTAATGAGGGGTGTTTTGTAAACTTTTTTAAATTGTACAAAAACATATGACTACAAACAGAAAAAGATGGAAAATGTAGTTTTCAAGTAACAGTATAAATGTATTGGACTTTAAGACCCGAAAATGTGTTATATACAATGAAGCTTTAATAATGTGTAATCTGAACAGAAACATATTGTGATGGTATTGACATTTGAAATCAGCTCTAAGACCCTAGTAACTTCCAAGAATATTTCACACGTGGAAGAAGATTAAAAAAGTATATATGTACACAATGGGTGGGTCTTAGTAACTTACTTCTTTGAAAATAGCAATCTGTTATATGACCTGTTAGTATCTTTATAATACAAAGTATGGTAACCTGAAAAAAGACTTAAAAGCCTGCAAGGCAAATATAAGATCAAACTCATACCCCAGGCATACCGCTAAAAAAAGTTAAAAAATTGACTACCAATAGAATCTCGTGACTTTAAATTAACGATTAACCAAAAATTTCGATAAGCGATAATATCAATGCAACAAATAAGTTTTAAGTCGAAGAAACGTAAACCCATAAAGCCTACAACGCAAAAGATATGATAGATTTAATTCATTCTTTGAAATTATCATGAGAGAAAGATCCTCAAAACCCATCAAGGAAAGCTGTAATTGAGCGAAACGGCTTCCCACAAGGTAAAGATGAGATCTTGTACCTCAACAACCGTGAAGTAGACAATATGCATGATGTTCACTGGAGAAGATCAAAATGCTTAAATGATATGCGAAATCTTTCCTAAATTTCTTAATTTGGTTTCTGGTTTTGATTAGTGCAAAATGTCATTAGTTCTGATCTAAGTTCAAATCAACTTTTCCAGGTTTCAAACATTGTAAGTAATATACTCTGTTTTATTATGCCGAAATTCTGTTTTCCTTAGATTTTTTATGCATGTGTTTTATATTAACAGATTAATAGATTGAACAAAATACCTCATTTACTAACACAAACTTGAAAAAGGAAACGTATCACGTGACGAGTCAAAACTGACCTCCTCACTGATAGCCGGGTCAGTGTACGGATATATTTTTCAATCACGTGATGTCAACTAACCATTTCTATTCTTACAAATTTAATAAAGGTATAATAAACCGTTTTATTGTCTGTATACATGTACAAAAACAATCAGCAAGAATAGTAATTATTAGCAACTGTCAGTACGTCTTGAAAATAATGCAGCCATAACAACGTTTTATAGCTTTGACCGGACACAATACTGTATGTCAGTTAACGATGAACACTTATGCATTAACGTAAACAAAATCACCAGCTCACTTGAAAAAATAATCCCAACAACCATGCACTCATTTCATAAAGATCGATACACGTTGACATTAATGTTATTAACTCTATGAAATCGACATATAAATAATAATTTGACATTGAAGACGAACCTTTTTCAAAAGAAAATATTCCCATGGTCGAGACGTTCTTTAGTAGGAGTGTTAATTGAAAGCTTCAAATATCTAATTGTACAATAGTCATAATGCTGTCATGCTTAGCTTGGACATAAGTATCCATTACATCCATAATAGAATTATGAATACTTTTCCTTGGCGAGATCTGAAATTAAATAACTTTGCACCTTGGAAAAGATTATAAAAATTTGTATGTAAACATATATGTCCAATACTAAATGGACCATAATTATTTAGATATGACTTACCATTATGAGTATTTCTATGCATATGATTAATAAGTTTATGAGGATGTTTACGTCACTATTAATGTTGTCACACATTTACGATCAAACACACTACAAGTATAGATTGTGATACCTGCCAGTTCCGATCTATACTTGTGCCCATATAATTGATTAGATTTCTTGCATGACGGTTTCCAGGGAGCCCTTGGTGAAACCGTCAGTGTACCGGAAACAAGGAAGTAGGAACCCGCTATAGAGGAAAATTAGTCCCTTGATTCTATCATCTTTCAGCAATGAACTTTTATATGAGAGGTTGGTTGTAAAGTATTGCAATTGCTCAAGAATGTGTTTCGACTTTAGTGCATACGTGTAGCTTTAAAGAGACACTCTTTATGATAATGTCATAAATTTTGTCTTTCATACTTTGAAATGCCCACCATTTAACATTCTTGGCACCCATCATGCTTGCTCATGTGAAGAACATCGATCTGTCAGTATTGTGTATACCGACCCAAAACTAATGCCAAGTGTCTCAGCTATGTGTTGAATGGTAATTTTTAGATGACTTACCTGACTAATTTGTTGAGGACTCTTCGTTAACTGTCTTAATGGATGAAAATCCTTTTATCTCGAGCCATTTTGTTAAAAAATATCTTAACATTTACCGAATGTTTATCTTAACGTCAAACTAAACGCGCATGTTAATAAGTCTGAATGTTGTATATTATTCTATGTTTGTTTGTTTTGGGTTTTTTTACAGGTTTTTTGTTTGGTTTCCAAAAATTTATTTAAGGACGAATGTCATTTTCCGGTTTTCGATCAGAATCGCAACTTTAAACTTTAAAATTGTCACTTTGATGAACTGATTCGCTTTTCAACGCAGTATGAATGTTAGAGGCCTTTAAGTTTTTAGAAAGGTAAATATTCATTTCAAGGATACTTCAAGGATACACTTAACATTTTATGCAAGTGTTTTTTTGTATTCCAATATAGCAATAGTCAATATATTCACTATTATATGATGATTGATCACCTGTTTGAGATAAGACGACAAGGGTATATTTTATTATTAATACTAAGTAAATCATTGTTATTTTTAAATGAAAATGACAACATGTCTGCACAATCCGCAGTATGATAGATATATTAAGACTCTATGACGTATATATGACGCCATATCATTGTGTTGACATAGTGTTCTTTACGTCATAGCAAAGTACGTGGATAAAGTGACTGAGGATATTAAGGATTTGAGATGTCATAACATTCTTTATTTTTTAGATTTGTGCAAACTTTACTATATATTAGCTCAATAATTTGTGCAATATTTATTTCATTTGACCGCGGGGGCGGGATAGCGCAGTGGTTAGCGCTTTCGGCTTCGGATCAGGAGGTCTGTGGTTTGAATCCCGCGAGGGGCTCGGCAACTTTGTCTGCAATAAAGAACTGTTCTACACGCAGTCAGGTTTGGGTGCAATGCCACACTGAAATTCAGCGCAGTACCACCCATGGTTCGCCAGTTCCAGCCGATGCTCGCAGGTTTCACTGAAATGCATAGCCACAATGGTGTTGCGGGCTTTGTCCCTGAAATAATACTAACAGCCGCGTTATAAGTGAAATAATCTTGAAAGCGGCGTTAAACACCAACTCACCTCACCTCACCTCATTTGACCGCACACGGGAGAAAAGTTATGTGGAAGTCAGTTCTTAGAATCATGTTAATGAAGAACCTACAGGATGGTGATGAAATATCATGTCAACATGTCGACATTTAAGCCTTGAGTTTGCCGGAGGCTCGTCCAGACACATTGTTATGAAGCTTGTTGTGCAGTGACCGTAATGCTGTCCTGGGTAATGAGAACACGGATCTTTTTAACACGTACTGTTTTGCCTTCTAGAATTTAAAAGATGGAAACTATGGGATTTTCTTACTTCTTGGTTCTATATAGACAAAGTTTCGACGTGGATTCTAATGTTAATGTCAAGAGTCTTGATATAAACTACCTTTAAAGGATAATAAGGTTATATATTAAAAAAATATTTCTTTTACCTATTGAATAACTTTCAAAGAATGTTTAATTTAATATTTTCTTATTCTCAATTATATTCGTGTGGTGTAGTGAAAAGATAATTTATGATAAAGTAAAACAGGCCGTTCGTGCCATAACCTAGACAAATACATGTATCCCTTTATAATGAATACATCTATATTTCTTTATTTTCATCCCAAAGAGCCTGAAAAAGTTTCTTCTTATCATCTTTATGTAAGTATACACGTATCATCATCATCATCATCATCATCATCATCATCATATGAGTAAACTTAACATACAAGGCAAATTCTATACCTTCGCAGTAAGCTACTGAGGCCAAATGCACATAATGATAACAAAATTCAATATTAACTGTGGGTACTGAGACCACTATTGATAATTTTGGCGTTGTGACTTAAAAAAATCCAAGATTATCTCTTGATGTTTTTCTTAATTTTACCCTAACATCTCAATTACCATCACCTGATATCAAGGTTTTTTGGACTTGAAAGCCTTAAAATAGCTTTATAAACACTCAGTCTGTAGCTGATTCTTAACGATATAGGACATTCGAACGAATTCTAAAAATACCCAGCGCATGTCGTTATATTTAAATCAAATTTGGATGCTTGACGTCACCAAGTGTCAGAAATGATAGGGAAATCAAAGACGCATGACAGAAACATGCTTGTTGGATCATGGAGTTAGTTGAGAATAATGCTTCTGGATTCTGATCGACCTAAATTCCAATAAAAAATACTGAAAAATCAAAATGAAGGAAATCTGTTGACGTAACTCTCATTGTCATTTTGGTACTAAGGAATGAATAAACAACAAAGCGTGTTCATAATGACGACTTAATAATTGATTTAACGACCGTGAAAACTGTTTCCAACCAGACCCGGAAGTAATGAAGTAAAGTCGCTAGAGAACGGGAACTCACTAGCCGTTTTGGATCAGAGGCTCTTTGTAACATCAGAAATTTCATGTTTTGCTGTTTTATATCACTTAAATGGATTGCTGTTTTTGAATTTCCATTTAGTTTGTTGATCGACTCTGTTACTTGATAGACATGTAGTGGGTTGTTTCTTTATAGACAGACCTTTGAAACATTTGTCAACTTGCGTTTCTCATTACCATAAAAGACAGATTGAAAATAACATTATGTTTGACGGAATATTGAAATTGAATTCGAATTGAAACAGCCAATGGTACCATAGCCAATATATTTAAGCTTGAAACATATATGTGTCGTCTTAAATAAAAACAATAATGTCATAATAATGAAATATATATATATACAAAATGTATATATATATATATCTTATCTAGTAAAGAAACCAAATATTTACAATCTTTTTGTTTCCTGAATAATAGGAGAGTGGATCGGAGAATGGAAGAGACACAATCAACTAAATGTTTACATAGCCATTCTGAGTCAATACAGATATAAAAAGTGTCAAAGTTTTAACAGATAAAATCTATGAGACGAGTACAAACGAAACGTCTATCATAATGATAACGATGATATTTCGGCCCTTTCAAAATCAATTTTGTTTCAAAGGAGTTATAGATTAAGCTAACTATTATTTCAATATCATATCAACATCATACACAGGTCATTTATCATTCCTGTGTCTCATCAAATAACATGATTTTAAGGTTTTGTATAAATTCCGCGTCAAAATTGCCAGTTAATAATTTATCATACTGCCAAGTTTATTTCTCATTGTCTAATAATTAGTCTCAACCGTCATTTAAGAATATTTCCTAGGTGAGGTGAGGTGAGGTGGTGTTTAACGCCGCTTTCAAGATTATTTCACTTATATCGCTGCTGCTAGTACTATTGCAGGGAGAAAGACCGCAACACCATTGTGGCTATGCGTTGCGGTGAAACCTTCTTTATTTCGTTGAAATCTTTTTAACAATTATTGTCAGATTTCGTATACCGTGTGTATGAAATAGTGTCTATCTGACAACCGATTAATGCAAGAAGTTATATGCAGTAAAGCATATGCTCATTTATCTAGCCAGAGCTCGGGCATTTGTGGAAAAGTGTCCTTTTAACATAAAGAAAATAAAAAATAAAAAATATGCATAGTAAGCAATAATTTTTTTGAAGGCTCAGGGCCACTCAAGCTTTGTTGTGTGGAATGTTTACATCTCAGACAAAAAGCCAATTCTTAAGAAAGAATGTGCAAATCAAGCAGAATTTCTTTCACAGACTAGGGGCAATAAGAGAGACTTAACACGACTACAACAAGCAGCGTAATTAGACGGGAGAGCCACTGTCTCCCTATCGTGCTCATCAAGTAGCTCAGTAGCGGAAATTAATCAATCATTGGAGATGTCATATACCTACAAGTTAATGACGCACATTCCCTTTGACTAGTAAAGTCGATAAGGTGTCACACATATAGATTGTTCACTCGTTAGGTTTTCTAGAGCTAGTAATTACAAACATTGCAATGATGAGTTTATTTGTGCAACTGTCAATCAGATCTTGTTAAGGATTCATTCTATAATATTTAGCGCCAAACTATTATTATTAGTAGTTAGTACTCACCATTCATTAGTGATCAGACAAATCAATCTGTAAATCAACTTGATGCAATCCCATAAGTGTTTCTTTCCTTCATATGATTTTTCCTTCATGGTAATATTTACTATTTGTTTATATTTATATGAGGTTTATCATGTTTGGTTATAGTTTATGAATGTCTTTCATAAAATGTTTAAAAGACTTTGTCATTGATGATTTAAAGTGTAACTAAATGGAAAAGCTTGTTTCCCTCAAGTATAAGTAGATAATTCATGTTTCATGGAATCTGAGCAACAAATATATACACATCATAGACTGTATACATATATACACGTATTTTAGTCATAGTTTGGATCACACTACATGTATCAGCAATAGTACATTTTCTTTAATTTTTGGTGGAGTTCCTGGCAGGATTCCAACCCACACTCTCAGTGTTTTTGCAACAAGAGCGTTTTATCGTAGCTTCTCCCATAGAATATGCCTTGTTTTTAAATGTATCAGAAAAAGGTCGATGATTAAACTGAGAAAGAACGAAAAAGGAGAAAGATATATATGATACTTCTGAACATTGTAATTTCATATTGACTGTTGATGACTAGTTTTATTATGTTTCCAAAATCATGCTGGTTCATTGCATAACATTACATTTCCAAAGTCAGATAAATTGACAAATCCACTTGAATAGGCCTTGTGTATATGAATCTCATCGACTGGTTTGCTTGTCAGCTTTTCGATGATTCCTACTTTGATCAAGTATAAGATATTATTACCATTGATGTAAATATCTTGAACAAACAACAGGATGAACAGATGAATTAGTGCGTTTACTTTAGAGGCCCCACAATGTCACCAATCAATGGATATTTACTCCCTTTCTATTTGCATTGCTATTTGCGAGATGATATGTCGACTTGGTTATCAGTTTAAAGTTCCTTGGATGGGCTCCCATTAAGCATTGGCACGTCCTATTTATACTGTCTTTCACTGCGCTTTGGCAAATACATGAAAAATAATTCCGGATGTTAAATTTATTGTTTTGTTGTTTGGCATCAGAGATAACAAAAATACGGTAAATCGCAAATTTTGTATTGTAAAACCTCAGGAATGAGAAGGCGATTTTCACATTGTATTCAAATCTGCACATATAATGATACCATATTTTTGGCTTTGAAATAAAGAAATTAAACACCATCAACTCAATGGCACCAATGGATCCGAAGGAACTTGTTATGTTTATGATACTAATACTACAACTATTGCTTCTATTTGTACTACTGCTATCACTATCACCACTTCTACTTCTACTACCATTACATGTACGCTTACTGATTCTATTGTTATCACTACTACTTCTTCTACTATTTATACAATAATAAGGGATCCTGCAGGGTTAACTATCAATATGGTCAAAAGTTATAGTTTTAAAACGGAGGTAGACTGTCTAAAAAGGAAAAGTCGTGTTATAAAGGTCATCCACTTTTTGTCACGAATTCTTATAAATAATTTAGGGTTTACTTTTCAAATCGCCTTTGCTTTTTAGAGCAAGCAAAATACTGTTTCATTCAGGACATTTGCATTTAAAACTAATATGTATTGTCGCAATTTGTCACTTAAGGGCGTGCAATTTGTTTGTATCCTTTCCTAACAAACCGATATCAACCGTCAGTAGAAACCTTTTAAGTTTTTTCCTGAAATCAATTTTAGAAGTTCCTGCTAACAATAAAGGCAGGATGAAGACCCACAGTTCAACAGGTATTTACACACTCCTCGATTCGTAACACTTAGTGACCCTACAGTTTTTGCTGCGTTTAACTGCTGCCTGGAATTCAGAAACGTTTGAACTTAAGAACATTAATGAGGTCCTTGAGGCAGAATTGTATCTGAAACAATTTAAGTATCAAACTTACAAGGAACGTTATTGGAGAAAGTTCTGTACTTTAGATTGACTTGGATTGTATCAAATTTCTTGCCAATGAGGGTATAAAATGAATAGTAAGCACCTTAGCAAGTTAATCACAGGATTAGGTTTTTGCATTTGGCGAAAAGGAAAAAAATTGCTTGTACCTTTTCATTCTATAAACATTGTTAAAACTGAAACATCATCCTTTTCCTTATATCAAATTAAGAAATTAACCAAAGAATGTTAAGTCAGTAGTAAATGTTCGTTGTATGAGGAAACATTGTCAAAAGCTAATTATATTTGAAGTGAAATCAACTGTCTTGCATATTGGTCTTATTTTTTAGAATCTCAAATTCTAACTTAAATGAATCTCTGTGTAAATTGACATTTAACTTAAATCGAGTTAGATTTTGTCAAAGTATTTTTCAATGTTGTACTAAAAGTAATGGTGGACAAATCACAATTAAAACAAAGTATTAAGGTTAATGCTTGTGAGAAATATTTTTTAAGGAGGTGATTACATCTTTTGTTACCGAAATCCGTTCAAACAAAAGACATTTTATTAATAACTGAAAACATATATATTTTTAAACATAAATCGTGATATCAATTGTAAATTAACTCTTGAATTGACTTTTTTAAAATTCTGTGACATTAATGTTCTTTTTTAATTTTCAAATGTCAAAAGGTTGGAAACTTGAAATATATCGAATCACTGATTGATTACATCCCGCAAATATTCATCTATACCTTTCATGATAATCAAAAAGGTTAACTTACTAATTTTTAAAAGCAATGTCCATACAAACATATACAAAGGCAGTCTTATTACAATGAGTGTTAACATGTAAAAAGGTTATTGTTATCACTCTAAAAGTTTAACTTGACACAAATATTTCACATTGATTCACAGCCAAAATAGTATAAATTTGAGTAAAAAAAAGTACAGTATCATAAAAGTAAAATCAGAAATGTACATAGTCGATGAAGTGCTGAAGTAAAACAATAAGGATATATGTCACACATTGATACTCATTCATTATGTGCCTGGGTACATTTAGTGATCATAGCTACTATAACAAATGCTATTCTATATAAAGAGCGTAAATATACTGGTGGATCTTTCGGTAGGATCAATATGAATAAATGTAAATAAACAGAAAACATTATTTGCTCGACCTGCACTACTAAGAAATCTAGTAATCCATCGTTTGAGAATAAAAGTAGACATAATATATTTGAGCATGGCGGGACTGAGACATCTCACGTGTGTAATATTTATGAACGAGACAAAAAGAACATCTGTGCTTATTAACCTCGCATTACAATGAAAAAGTGGGAAACGTTTAAGAATGCAAATGTTAAATGTATATTCTCATTTGCCAATTATCTTGAACGCATACACTATGTATAGTTTCATGTTCGAGTAACTCTTCATTTCCGAGGAATGGAGAGTTTCGAGGATATCAACCTATTTAAACTATACATAACTTTTTGCTTATCCAACAAGATAACTTCAATATTTTGAATTTTTGAAACTTTATGTTGTCTCGAAGGTCAATTACTGAAAAATAATGGATTGAGAAAACAACTGGATGACGTCAGAAGTGTAATTCAATTTTAAATATAACACAGACTGCTAAGGTCGCAAAGGCCATTTGCTCTAAATAGTTACACAAATTTAATATTATAAAGCCTATTTAAGTTTCTCCCCAAGTTATGCTTAGACATACAAGGATATTGATTTCTAAAAAGATGAAACCTCAAAACCATCAAAACCTCACTAATTTCAGAAATTGCAGTTTTATATTGTGTACCATTAGGGAGTTGTCTTTGCTGATAATTCGCAATCAGTAAACTTTTGCACAATGCAGGAAGTTTCATTTAGATCAATACCATTAAGAAAAGATCTCATTATCCTGTAACGCAGTGCAGCTATAATATATTGTATCATGATACGAAGATTATCATCCTTATGTCTACATTTTTATCAATTGGTAACATACTGGCTTACATTTTCAAAACCATACATGCAATTTCAGAGATGATACTCAATGAAATGATAAATTTCAGAATAATGAAAGAAATAAGTCTATACACATTTAGATGTTGGTGTATTTAGATCTGTTCATTGCCGCTCCAAATTCAATTCAATTCAAGCTTTGAAAGACTATAAAGAGCTCGACATCAATCTGAAGCGTTTTTGTCGTTATCTGCTTACCCATATCGCAATAAGAAACTACTTGAACTCGTAAAAAACATCATTAGGAGATATGATGTCAATATTATCTGAAAGACAAGTCAACAGTGGTATCAGGTGTTTTTCAGAACCGGTTCACAATCATTGGACTTTATATTAGAGCATGGACATTTTTAATTTGTCATTTTTAAAATTAATTCAATTTATCAAAGGGCACTTTAATAAAAAGAGGACAATTATATTGAAACTAAAACCGAAAAAATACCATATCAAAAAGTGGAATTTCGAACTACAATGTAAAATTCCTGTTACAAGGCACAAATACAATTTGATACTACTCATACAAATTTATAACGGTTTCAATACAATATTCTACACTATATTCTACGAATCAATACTTTATAAAATTCAAAATCTAATTTACGCAATTTTTCTTCAAGAAAACCTGATACTATCAAGCATGTATTCTGGGAATATGAGTTTGTACGACCACTGTGAAGAGAACTGGAAGATTGACAGAAAGAGAAAGCGCAAATCGAAATACATTTCGATAAATAAAAGATTCTTAATGGCTTCCTAGACAGAAACAATGATCCATTAAACATTATTATTCTGACTTCAAAAAACAATCTTCGAACTTGAACTCAAAAGGCCGCCAACCTTCCCATCATTCATTTCTAAAGTCTACGTCTAATATGATGTTTCTATAATTATATGCAGCTGAAATATCTAACAGAATCGATATTTTCTACAAATTCTTCTCATCCTGCCCTTTTCTATTCACATAAATGTAATCCGTGATTGATACCTGCATGTATGTATTTTTAAATAAAACTTTGAATAAAAAATAAAAAATATAATTTATTTCGATGAGATCAAATTTTACAACTATCCCTCAGCAAGAGTCAATCACTGCGAGTCTTTTGTGATGGTACATGTAAAGAGCATTTTAAATACGGACATACTGTATTCAAATTTGATTTTTTTTTCGAATTTCAAATCTTTACATCACGAGTAACAAACTTATCTTACCCTCAACCCTTTCTTCTTACACAAGGGAGCAATGGGAAATGGGGGAATGGGGGTCGGGGCTTTATAGTAAATTATGTTATAAAATCATGTACCTTCTGGCTCGCAAAACTTATCTTACCCTCAACCATTTCTTCTTACACAAGGGAGCAATGGGAAATGGGGGAATGGGGGTCGGGGCTTTATAGTAAATTATGTTATAAAATCATGTACCTTCTGGCTCGCAGTAAGGCTTTGAGTCACATATTGAACGACATGACATGTTGAAATATCAACGGGATAAGGACCGGTTAAATATGTGACATCTGTTACTTTAAGAAAAGGAAAAGCTAATTTCGGATAATCTAAATACAATCTTGTCGTACTAACCTTTTTAAATGTCTTGTAATTCTATTTTGATGCTTTAGGAGAGGATTGTGCAATAATATAAGCTTCATTATAGCTTCGGAAAGTAAGAAATCAATGGCAAACGTATAAGAAATTTAAAGCAGATGTCAGTTTTGCTCTGACAATTTTGACATTAATTGCAGCAAAATGTGATTTAGTACTTATAGGTACATTTTTCTCTGAATTGAAAGTCTTTATGATATTACAAACAATAAAACATGATTTAACAGTCTTTTGGTATGTCGTGTTGAAAGAACAATAAGTTTATTACCATGAACACCTGTTTAGGAGAGCAATAATTATTTGATATTGCCAATAAACTGTTTCTATAAAACTTTTTCAGGATAAGAGGTTAGATACTTTTTTGAGGGGGGAATTTTTTTGGTAACGTTTCAACAACTGATTTCAGTTTAGTAATTGATAATATTTCATCAATTATTAGTTCATTCAGGTTGTATGACGCCCCTTATGTGTTGAATGTTAGTTTGTATAATCCGATTATTTTCCATATTCATCCTTGAATGTCAAATAAAATAAACAATGTCATACACAACAAAGACTTTACACCCCTCTATGAAATGAATAAACTAATTAGAAATAAGTACTCCAAACAGCCAATGCTGTTGTAATTGTGTACAACTATAACTATAACACCAGGTTTAAAGTTTGACAAATATGACTCCAACTGAATTACTTGATGTCACTTTAAAAACAACCCAACGATCAAAATTATTTGGTTATTTGGTGTTACATAGTATACACGAAAAGGTTTAAATATGTGCACTCATATAGCACTCAATATCCTTTTGAAGTCATGAAGGAGACTTAATTATGAGATACGGATGCCCAATATATCTGAAAAACAAGTGTGGGGTACTATCAGATGATAACGAACTTATCCAAAACTGCCTAAATTGCAAACAGTGCAAGATAGAACTAATAAGAAATAAAATTGGTTAATGTAGGGATTCAGTTTATTGGAGGGGCGTAAAGGGCAGTAAGAGTTATTCAAGATATTTATGCCATACGTTACCTTAACATGTTTTAGTGTTAATAGATTAGTGTTAATAACATTGGGATGCTAATTTTCAGAAACGACAACTACTTCTTGATGAAATAACACCATTTATGAAGTTTGACATATTTGACTCCAACAACATACTCTCTGCCCCTTTTAGCTGTCAACTAATAAATCAGATCAGTGGTACACATGTGTTCTTAAATCTATGTCCATTCATATTAACTTGAATGATTAGATAACAATAATATCAAATGAAATTGAATTGTAAGAGGTCGTTATGTTAAGTATCCTGTTTTGGCCATGCAGTACATGCACAATTGAGTAGTGTTTTAAATTATTTTAACGATCTTTGTTAAACAGCCTCAGTTCATAATCTATCACATTTCGAGTAAAGTATGTGTTTTGTAAGAAGGGCTGTGATACATAATAAACCACTTTAAATATTCGATCTTAAGACAAACACAGAATTCCCACATAAAAATCTTACCATATGTTTACAAAAAAGTTCGGTATTTGTCTATGTTGCTTAGAGACAGGGACTGACTAAATTGATTGTCTATATAAAATCTCACAACTCAAGGCTTTTTAAGTGCCTCTTCACTCTATTTTGGAAGCTTTTGAATGTGGCTAGGGCAATATTAATATCTTCATGACAGCCGTTCAGGCTAAAAATACAAATTCTAAACGTATATGGAATATGAAGTGGATTCTGATAAGACATGAAAAGTTGGTGCAAATAAGTATCTTTACTAATAAATGAAAAATATTTCTTTAAGGCATTAATGGCATCAACAAATTCGTGGTATAGTCTCTAATTACAGGATGTTATGAGAAGTATAAACTGGAAAAGTTATCATAATTGATTTTAATTGTCGTTACTTATTGTATTTGTGATGCCTCTACCATAATCATTTTGATAAAACTAGAAGAGAAGTATTTGAGTGCCAGGAATTTATAGAAAGTTGAGAATACTATGCCTTGTGCTAGATATAATAAATTTTTTATATGATATTTCGTAATATAAAGAGATTTGGTGTAAACAGAATTAATTACCATGTGTGTTGAACTCATTTGTTGGAGTAATGGTGAAAATCATTTAGTTTTTTTTCATTACTGGATGTAACTGGTACTACCGGACGAAAAATGTTTGAGAATGAGAATTTCACACGATAAGCACGATAAAACTACATGTAGAGTATCTCTTAAAAGACTATGGGGGCGCTGCACTTACGAAAACTCAGTCCCATTTTATCCGAAGTGAAACAAGAGAAATCACTTTATAATCTTTGGCGATAAATAATTGTTGTATGAGTGGTAAAATTACAATAAATCAAGGATAAATAATGAAAAAAGTGTTTCTTTCTTGGTAATAAAGCAGAAATTGTAGTAGTAGGACACCATCATGTGTTTGGTTGCAGTTGTCTTTTCTTTGTTTTTTTTCTAAATACACTTCCATTCAATGGCTGGCACAAATATTACAAAATGTTCATATGAAAAAAACCTATATGAATATAGAATACTAAATAAAACCTAAAATCTTCTTACTCAAATGATTCGTGTTAATAAGCTTAAGCTTAAGTAGAGAGCAGATCATTTTGAAATTATTTTAACAATCTTAACAATATTACCAATGATTGAAAGGTATTGATTAAAACAAACTCAATAAAAAAGGTTATGACCAAAAAGAAATGGTCTAGGTAGAGTAGGTTAATTTTAACGATATATAAATATATCTTTGTTGGTAAGATTACTAGGATTACATCCAAATAACCTTTTCCGAATTAACGTCACTAGAGCCCACTGCAGTCTATTTCAAATTGTTATAAGAGCTTACATGCTCTTACTGCCAGTCTCTGTACTCGAAAGGATTAGCAATGCTATTTTTGCGGTATAACTGGCATCTGTCATCATGAGATATATTGAGGTATTCTTCCATTTTGAGATGCTTGAAAGTTCCGATATAGTTATGTAATACGTGTGTAGGAGTGGTTTTTAAATATTTTAGAATAGACCTTGATCTTATTTTTTAAAGGATCGTTTTCGAGGATATTTTCAAGAGAGTAAAAGAATAAAATAACCATAAAAAACGGTTATGAACTGTACCATATTGATAGCTGGATACAGGCGAATTTGTTTTACGAAACAAAGCAATCCAAGCACTACATCTACCAAAACTATGGGATTTGAAATACATGTTTCCTTAATATGATGGGTTTTAATTAAGAGTTTGATAAATATCTAGTTGGTATTAGATTTATTACCCATATGGTTTATCATAAGCGGTGACATATTTTCAATATGAGCACATGTGCACATCACTTTTGCCTAGCAACGATTGTTTCAGCGCGAGTTACCGTATTACGTCGTCTGTGACGTCATCAAACCATTGTTCGTGACGTCACTGAAGCGGGCCGCAGCAAAGAAAGTAGGCCGCTTTCCGTGTGTTTTAAATGAAATAGAATCGGTAATAAAGAAATCATAACCCTCGGAATTGTGTCGTATGACTTTTACGAAACTCGTGCGAACTTGTGTATAACCCTCGCTCTCGCTCGGGTAATACAAAAAATCGCACTCATTTCGTAAAAATCATATGACACACTTCCTCGGGTAATAATCTCTATATATTATCATGTCTCTTTTAATTTTACAAAGACCTTACATTCTACAAAGACCAAAAAGAAATGGTCTAGGTAGAGTAGGTTAATTTTAACGATATATAAATATACGTTTGTTCGTAAGATTACTAGAATTACATCCATATAACCTTTTCCGAATTGACGTCACGAGAGCCCACTGCAGTCTTTTTCAAATTGTTATAAGAGCTTACATGCTATTACTGCCAGTCTCTCTACTCGAAAGGATTAGCAATGATATTTTTGCGGTATAACTGGCATCTGTCATCATGAGATATATTGAGGTATTCTTCCATTTTGAGATGCTTGAAAGTTCCGATATAGTTATGTAATACGTGTGTAGGAGTGGTTTTTTAATATTTTAGAATAGACCTTGATCTCATTTTTTAAAGGATCGTTTTCGAGGATATTTTCAAGAGAGTAAAAGAATAAAATAACCATAAAAAACGGTTATGAACTGTACCATATTGATAGCTGGATAGAGGCGAATTTGTTTTACGAAACAACGCAATCCAAGCACTAAATCTACCAAACCTGTGGGATTTGAAATACATGTTTCCTTAATATGATGGTTTTTGATTAAGAGTTTGGTAAATATTTAGTTGGTATAAGAATATATTATCATTTCACAATGACCTTACATTTTACAAAGAAAAGATAACCCTTGTAGGAAATGAAGAGTATCCTCCCAAACGTAAATCAAATATTTCCTCAATGTCACAATTCAAATAAAAACATTTTCTATTGTTCACTTCAAAGTTCTCTATTAAAAGATATCGTCTATAATTCGTTGATACTCATTCAATGGTCAATAAAAGTCATTGCACAGAATGTTTCTAAAGTCAAAATGGTAACTTCAACCTAAAACTTACTTTTATAGGTACACTTGCAGCAGCAACTCACCATGAACTTATACTTTTTGATTTGGTTTTGATATTCTGCAGATGATAATGAGGAGCAAGAGGAGCTACAAGGCTTAAATATCCTGATCTTAAAAGTTAAATGTAGGAACGATACCGGTTTGAGATGTATTTGTAAGCTCCATGAACATGCGAGAGGAGCGAGAGGAGTTACTTGGCTTGAATATTCGATCATAGACGTCGAATGTAGGAACGATACTGGTTTCAGATGCATTTGTAAACTCCATGAACATGCGAGAGGAGCGAGAGGAGCTACATGGCTTGAATATCCTGATCATAGACGTTGAAAGTAGGAACGATACTGGTTTCAGATGCATTTGTAAACTCCATGAACATGCGAGAGGAGCTATATGGCCTGAGTATTATGATCATAGACGTTGAAAGTAGGAACGATACTGGTTTGAGATGTATTTGTAAACTCCATGAACATGCGAGAGGAGCGAGAGGAGCTACATGGCCTGAATATTAAGATCATAGACGTTGAAAGAAGGAACGATACTGGTTTCAGATGTATTTGTAAACTCCATGAACATGCGAGAGGAGCTACATGGTTTGAATATCCTGATCATAGACGTTGAAGAGAACAATGCTTCTGGTTTGAGATGCATTGAGATACACGTTTACATATATTTTCAATGACACAGAGGCTTCTCTTTCATTTTTTTTTTTCAAAATTATATAACATATGTCAAGTTTATTTGATATTTTCACAACGAGATGTGTAGAGCAGATTACTAATGATGATTAAAGGAAACTAAAACGTTTCCGTTTAAACTGCCCTTGAGGATATTTTTTTCTGTTCATAATGCATCGTATCATTTGTGATAATTTCCTACAGACTCTGATATTTCTATGTTACACAGACAATTTTCCTTGAGATTACCCTGCGCCAATTTCATACTTTCATTAGATGTCATATACTTCTATCACAAATCATAGATGGTTGCTCACAAGCGTGTGTCATTAAAGAGAAGTGATGCCTTGATGTATAGATTTATCATTGTCATATGTATAATAAGGATAAAATGATAGATCATTCGTTTTAACACCTTTCTTTAAAATTTATCAAATTTGGCATGAATAAATTGAGCACCCATTGATTTACAGAGCGAACAGGTTTTTGTAGACGAATTTGAGAAAAAAAAATTGCAGCTGCCTTGTGAAAATCAAAGTAATTTGAATGGCCTCTATTGCTTTTGATCCTGCTCTTTCCTCCATTTGTTGTCTGTGAGGTGGCTTGTTCCCCATTTCCCTCTATTGTAACCCCGATGGTTATCATTTGTGAAGATTGTAAATGTCTTGATATAACGCTGACTTCATAAGTTATAAATGAACTCCAAACAACTTACAGGATAATTTATTTCGAAGTTGCTAATAGCGAGATAAATCTTAGTTTCATTGTCGTCAAATAAGGACTTTTATTAGTGTTCTGGACACATACATATACATTCAAGGAAAACACTTACGTCAATCATAACCTTTCAGAATTCAAAGCAATGCTGACATTTGACACAATGACATACACTATGACTGAAATACATGAGATGGCTTGTATTAAAATCAGCCATATGTGAATTATCATGAAAATGAAATATCACATGAAAGATTGCTTGGGGCTCGTATCTGTTTTCTGATAAGCTATTACCTTATTTATGGTAAGCATTAACGTCATTGATAATCTGATTATGCCATTAACAGATGATTGTTAAAAATTATACCTCAGCAGTGACTTTTTCTGATAAACCTTTTTCTTTTCCAAATTATTCAATCTAAATATATTGTAGGGAACCGTGCAATTTTAAAGTTTAGACTATGAAATATAATACAATTAATACTTTTTAAAAAAATCATGACGATAAATTATGCTTTCTTTACAACTGAAAGTGATTGATGTTCATTGAAATGTTGACGATGAGATCTTCTCATGACAATGGACCAATTGACTTTCACATATGAATTCTACAAAGTAGATACAGTTTTGTAAATTATAGTCTTTTACATCTTTTTCATATGATTTCCAGATGAACTGCGTGCCAAATGGAAGTATAAGGAAGATATTGGATGTCAAATTTAAGTATATGTTTTCAAACGGTAAACAAGATCCAATCAGAAAGGTCCGTTTTGTAAACCAAAAAAAATTATATTCAATATCTTTGACTTTCTGATTTCATGATGTCGTTTAGAAATTTTTTGTTCTTAATTTTTTAAATAACCTACTTATTGTAACGTAATATACTTGTCCGGTTGTCATTTTGTCCATTTTAAACCGCAATAATATGGTAATTTGTTGCCTAATAGCAAACACATCAAAATAAACCTCACTGTTTGTTTTTTTAAGAAACTATGAATCTTATGTAAAATATAGGAAGTCTACCTATGTGTAGCGATAATGTCATTTTACCTGTCATTTAATGTTACTCAAACACGTCCCACTTCTCACAGAAGCTATTGAAATTTCTTATCTTTTTGAAACAATATTAATAGTAAATCTTAGAAACATTATCTTGAGACACCACTTTGGAGAGAAATCATTAGAAATCGATGGTTTCACAGTATATATTGGTCTCCTTAACCTGCAGAAATCAAAACCAGGCAAACTTGTTGCCGCCACACAGTCAACTAATTTGGCAATAATTAGATTTCTTGCCTGACTATCTTCAAACAGCCCCCGGTGAATACTCGGTGTAGCGGAAGCAAGGAAGTAAAGATCCTAGATGGAAGGAAATCACTTGCTTGATTGTATGTCCCCTGGTCCTACAATGGACTGTGATATAAGAGGATTCCTCGGTTTTCATCTTGGCTGATATCTTATTGTGTTCATGGTTCTCTTGATGATAGAACTTTTATCAAGCAACTTTTTTTCATTACCTACGAGGGCAGTCACATATATTTATATTAAATATATTTTCATTGTGATGTCACATCTGCTTTCGCTAATTTACGTCATTGCGTGACTGCTGGTAATCCTTCTGTGTTGAAAAAGAATATATTTTTTTTATTATATTCTTTAATTTTTCGACAGTAACAGAATATAATAATCATGTCCATGACATTCTTGTGCCTAATATCTATATGTACCTCACTCTATAAACTGACCTAATTTCTTTGTGACTTCATAACAAATTTATTCATTATGTTAAAATACTAATGACTTAATTTGTAAATATGTTTTTGATTAATGTAACGAAATGACGAGATAAATGTTCATTATTATCAACATTGTCTTTTAAACTGTTTTTCAAAATGTAGGCCTATATTTAACAAAGTCAGTTTGTCAAATTGGATTTTCATTTAATAGTGTAACTTTTTTATGTTATGTTTTATTGTTCATGTATGGATAAAAGAAACGTATTTTACTAAAAATGTTATTTGAAATTATTATGAATTTGTAATTTTTTAAAGGTTCGAATGAATCATAAATTTACGTTGGTGATAAGTTATATGTTTCTGAGTAATATCGTCTAATGAATCAGTCAGTGTAACAGTTTTACCCAGTCTGTAGGCGAGGAACTATACCACTTTACGATTACAAAATAAAATTACTTATTCATCCTACAGAAATGTGAGTATTTTTAAATGTCATTACTTAATCTATCAGATGTATCAAAAGTGCACTGAAAACTGATATGACAGGCACTATTTATCATTGAATTGATTGTTAAAACAATGACACGTATCAAAGTTTATATGAAAATATATATATGTACATTGTGAAAGCACACATGAAGGTAAAGGTTACTGAACGTTTTAAAAGCATCAGATAACAGTTTTCCAGTTCACAAGAGTTTCCCCCATTGTAACATGCTTATTGATTCCCCATAGAAACATTAGTATCCAGTTATTTGTTCACTATCTTAATATTCAATAAAATTGTGTCTGTGAACTGTGAAATCAATGAAAACCCAAGTGTGTCATATGCTTCTCGTAAAATAGTGAATGCAGGGGAAACTAAAGTCAATCCGGACTATTCCGAGACTAGCAACTGACCGGTAGTGTCACTATAACCTACAGCTATATTCATTATTAAATTCTTATTAACAATGCATCAAACTGAAACCTAAGTTCTATTTTAGTCGGTATCTTCATGTCAGTCTCTCAAATCAGAGAACAACATGTTGACGCACGCCAGAGACTCTCAAGAAATCTTCACTTGGATGTGTAGCACAGATGACAGCTTCACTCTTTCACTCAAAACTACTTCCTCTCTACAATAGTCTGTGTATGACCTAAATATGTCAGTTGATTCTGTTTAACAGCTGCGAATCTGGTTAAAAGTTTCTCCATAATTCTAGAATCGGAGAAATTATGTCAAGGATTTTATCAACCTTTCGGACTATTCAGTTATACAATCACAGACATTTGACACCATGTTAAATATTGTTTGAGAACCTATTAATTTATGACTTATTTTTGCATCCTATTACATTTTGAAATATATTAATCAATATGATGAATTTTAAGTATTCAAAGAGTTCGTAACTAATTTACTTATTATATTCAAATCATTGACTTTTTTTAGCAAGTGTTGCTAAAGCAACGATATGCTTCTCTTCTTGTCTCACTTAAGAACAAAATGACCATATAGTAAAACACCTACAGGCCAGATGACAAACCAGTTAATAACATAGGAAGTGTTGTTGCAACGTCTACGATCTTCTTTGTTCATACGAACCACATGTCATGTATAAAAAGGTACACCAAATGTTGAAATCAGAAACAAACATGAAAAAGTCTCACTTTACTAGACAAATTGTCATGCACTATTATTTCTCCTAGAGAAAAGGTTACACTATTTCATTATGTGACCGTTATCGGTAACAATTCCTACAAAGCATAGCACTGTCAGAGAAAGACAAACTGACTCGTGCAAACCGAACAGTAAAGGATTCGTAAATGAAGCTTTGGAATTGTTTTCAATGGGCTAACAACTCTTTTTCTAAAATATGAAAGCAGACATCAATAATTAATCAAAACTGTCTCGAAATCTAAACTTATTTGCATGAATAACATTGACTCTTTATCTCCACGTCAAAACGTATTTAAGTTTTAAACAGTGTCAACAAATGTTGAATACAAACATTTTTAAAAGTAAGTATGTGTCAGTTCCTCGAACACCTTTCAAGGTGAGAACATCTATCGCCATCATTAGAGACAGGAAGTTACATGAATGCTGTGGTAATGTAGCAACCGGAAGTTGATAATGTTAGACCTGGTCATCATCCATCTACGCTGAAAGTCAAGTCAAGTGCGTGAACCAGCATTGAGGATTCTATAGCTCAAGATGATTACTAATGGAACTGACACAAAATTGCTAAGGTCTAAACAACTCTCATCACATATATATAGGTGTTGTAGAAGTCATACTCAGACAGCCTAGCTTCTTAGATTCCTTTGTAGCAGCTACATAGAAACACAGGCAAAACTGTTAAAATACTCTTCATGAGTGGTTAATATTAGTATTTACCGAGCGAGAGCGAGGGATACACTGATATTAAGGCACGAGTGTCGTAAACATAGTATGTCATGGACACGGATATGATATTCTGTTAACGAAGTCGAGAAATCAAGATAACTAATCCAAGCATAGACATAGGCGCATTTGGAACACAACGTCATAGGCTAACTGTGACGTCGAAGCATTATTTTTGACGTGACGTCACAATGAAAAAGTGATATTTTGTCCTATGGCATCGTATGAAGAATATGAACCCCGGTGTGATTGCCCTCGTAGGTAACAATAACAATAAGTATTCAATGAGTTATAAGCTAATGCTGACAAAGCACTTTTTCTCGTTTAAACTAAGTGGATTTGCCAATGAGATCGCTATAGTAAGGAAGACCGCTCATTTGTTGTGCAGTTCTTGAACAGGTTTCGTAGTTTTGGAATCGTTTTTGCTTATTTTATAATGTGAAACCTCAACGTTATATTTTCTAAAAGCTTGTACACAGTTACTTCCACGACACTAAGTGTTTACCGGGGGAAGGTTGGGAACAGCCAAGAATAGACCTTAATCAATGCCAGTCTATTTGTCTGTGAACCCCGTACAACATCGAGTCAGATTTGTTTACGGCTTCATCATCAATATGAAGGTGAGGATTTATACTTAGCTTGTTTAGATGTAAAAGCAAATTAGGGTCAAATACCTCAACACAATCAACTTAAATTTACCTTCATTTCCTTCTTTTTTTTCTATTTTTTGTTATCATTTATATTATTTCTACTCATATATATGCATATATCGTTAGTATTGAACTATAGATATACCGTCTCGTTTTGTTTTGTTGAAAATAACTTCAAAGAGTATTACTCATTATTTACTTTTAATTTCGCCAAAATCATGGTTATATTATCAAAAGTAAAAGGTTGTAGTAAAATTCTGCTGTAAAAATATCTTATGTTCGCAAGAAAATACAAACTTACTTTGGAGTTAGGTTCCATTACTATGAACTTTACAGACCTGATCTCCTATAGAGTTCATTGAGTGCATTTGTAAAATTACAAGCTAAAAGAAGAACATGATTTTTCCATTCAATGGAATGAAAAATCGGGAACTAAACTTCATCGTTATATTCAATATACAAAACACTCAACGAAAAAAGAAACGCACGGGTAAAAAACAATTTTTAAAAAGGTGGTTAACATATTATAAAACGCCCATATCACGACTTTGAAATCAAGATGAACAAGGTCATGGTCATCATACACGTACAAATTTGTTACTGGAAGGCTCTTAGCATCTGATATTGTACAATAAATGTCAGGGCTACAGGCACATAAAGAAAAGTTTTTATTTTGTTGAAGAGGAAAATTTTGCTGTGCAAAATGACGTTATGTTGGGGTTTCGAAGCATATACATCACCATTTTTTTACGTGTGTACTGGTAGCTTAATGCCCAATGAACAGGAACGTTAGCGACTTCAAGAGAATTTAGTACTATTGAAAGTTATATTTGAGTCAACAGATTTTTAAAAACACCTTACAACCCATTCTCTCCCCACAGAGGTAGCTCCGTAAGTTGATTCCTATATAAGCTCTGTTCTAAGATGGCCTCTATTCAGGATCCATGCAGATTACTCTGACGGCAAAATATTTCAAAATGAACTACCTCGAAATATTTGCATGGATAACATATTTGTTGCCACGTAGGAATATGCAATGATGTAGTCGCTAAATAAGGCAAAAGTGTTCTGTAAAGAAGACTAAAAGTGCAAAGTGCATATTCGAATAAGATATAGCTTTCCGAAAGCATGCGTAATAATTGAGGCATCGCTGATTGCACAACTAATTTTGATTGCATCAAATCAGTCATTTATATTTCTAGAATGAGAAACGTTCGTATTAGGACAGTGATTGTATAGAAATTTATGACGGAGCTACCTCTGTTGGGAGGGATGGCTTGCACCCATAACTTGGATGATCATATGGACAGATTGTGAATGATAAGTTGATTGATGAGTATGAACATTTCATGCAACATCACATCCATCCAAGTGCAAGTACAAGGCAGTTTATCAAATCAAAATTAAGATAAATCTCACTATATAATCACACTTTTTCGGTAGATGAGTGCAATATTTCGGAAAAATATAACATCAAAGGCTTCATAGTTTGCTGGCCTCTCATGCCAACGGGGCGGATTTCGAATCTCGTGGAGATTAAAAACTTTTGACCTGGGTCATACACTGTGATGTGTTCTTGGGCAAGGCGCTTCATCTGCATTGCAATCAGTTCACCCACCTGTACAAATGGGTACCTCTATACTACGAAAAAACTGTCAACTCAAAATTCGTATTGATAAAATCAAAATACTGAATCATAAACTTATGAATTGATACATACCAACTTCACTACAATGACTAACAGTTATGTTAAACGGCATGCATGTTGATCTGGCGTCATCTGCCAAATCTGTTACCAAAATACATTGAAGCTTGAATACAGAATGATCATGTAGCACGAAATATTTGAATAATTAATACTTAACATGCAAGAACACAAATTCCTATCGTGAGATCTGCATAATTAACACTTAACATGCAAGGAAACAAACTCCTATGGGGTAGTGTACTTGAACTTCTCAAGTTAAATTTGAATATTTATAACAAGATTGCGTGAATCATGAATGTGCATTAAATAGTATTTGACATCATAGATGTTGCTAAATGAGAATAGAGCGTGAAAACAAAATGTACCAAGTTTACGGAAAGCAACTTTAATATCCTTATATAGATTTTGCACCATAGATTAATAACAATTTTGGAGATAAATCAAACATTACTCAAAATAATGTTTTTGGCAAAATTAAAGTTGCTTACTTATGATTAATTTTACAAGGTTGTAATTGCGCTATCCAATTATTTGACTCATTCATTTATCGATTTTCAATGGTTTGTCCCAGATACGAGGGGTGTCCCAAAAATTTCTGGCCTGACCATCAAAACCAAAGAAACATTCAAATGTTTATGACTTATTTTTCGACATAATCAACCTTGACCTCAATGCATTTGCTCCAGCGTTTTTGTAACATCTGCAACCACTATGAAAACCACTTCTTATCACGAGACCCCAAAACTCCTCTACTGCAGCAATGACAAACCTTTGGCTACGGAGCTCTGTTTTCAGTCGAGGGAAGAGGAACAAGTCTGAGGGGGCTAGGTCTGGAGAAGAATAGGCAGGGGGGGGGGGGGGAATCCTGAACCCATAATCCTGTGCTGCACTGACTGCAATTTGGGCGGTGTGAACGGGAGCATTGTCCTACAACAGCCACGCACCTTTGCGCAGTTACACCCTTTCCCTTTTTCTCGTAATTGTCGTATTTCATTTGCGTAATAAACGCCATTGATTGTAGAACCTTTCTTTAAATAATCAATCATTATTACACCCTGTGAGTCCCAGAAAACGGATGTCATGACCTTCCGACTGGGGGAACACGTTTAAGGGGTGGGTGATGTGCCGTGTTTCCATTGCATGCTTTGGCTTTTTGTCTCAGGATCAAAATGATGAACCCAGGTTTTTTTGACATCAGATGGACGATCAGGACGGGGCTCGTCTTTAGTGCTTACTCTACCCCGTTTAAATTCAGCACACCAATGTTTAATTGTGCTATATGAAGGAGCAGAGTCACCTAATGTTTGTAACATATCCCCATGAATTTTCATTGGAGTGTATTTGTTTTAACTCAGATATTTGATAACAGCCCTACATTCACTTTTCTCCATTTCGGTAAAAGATGTGAGGGTACCCTTGAATGACAGGCTGTTATATGCAATTGAAGAGTATGCATCTTGTGATTTTCATGCCATTTACACGTCAATGAATTTTCTTATGCACGCACAGTATGGTTGCGTTTCAGGCATGTTTTCATATTCAGGCCGGATACTTTTGGGACAACCCTCATACAAGTATTTCCATCGCATGTGTCCTTGGCAGAACTCCCTTGCTGATCGTTAAGCTTTGATGATAATGAACACAGGAAATACTGACATATGCAATGAGAAAAAGCATGCTAGCGCTCTTTTGTGAAGTAGCACCAGATCCGAAAGTGAAAGGTATACTGTAGTCGTATTTATTTTGTGGCGTGCAAAGTTCAAAGTTGACCCATTTGTACATTTTATTTTTCTCCCTTGGTAATCGTTAGGTTTTTTTATAATGAACACCGGACATATTGACAAAAGCAGAGAGCGTTCCTTTGTCTTCTATGAAATAGCTTCACATCCAAAATTGAAGCAATAATTTTTCATCATCAGAGAAAAACAACGTCAATTTTCAACTTTCTCTTTCATTCTCCAAATCAATCGACAAATTAGAGAGATGTTACATTGAAAGTTTTTATCTCATAAAATATTCACTACAAAATTAGACATCCATTGTTAAGCTCTCTGAAAATACACTAAATGTAAATATTCACATGTTCAGCAACTCAACTGTAATTAGTGGAGACGGGGTTTAAACTCCTAAAAGTTTATGCGCTATTACTAAGAAAATGCCGGAGAAAACCCCGTTCGTTCCTACAAGTCTGCAAATCTACAGAGTTGAGGCCTTTGATAATACCAAATTCCTTTTTAAGGAAGATACCATTAACATGCTTGAAAGTAACTTCTTTCATGGAGTTTAACACTCAATGAAATATATCCATTCATTTTTTTCTTCTGCTGTATCACTCCTGAGTGTGATCACATAAATTTGAACTATTCAGGCAGAGTGACGTGATTTCCCTTTATTATATAATGCAGGTTGTAAGATTGCACTGAAATTTGAAATAACCTAATCTGTCTCAGGGAAATAGGGCTACTGATCATTTTTCTCTACAATCCATTGGTGATGACAGTTCATGATGCACAGGTAATCACTGCAGAAAACTTCATAGGAAAATATTGATGGGTCTATTAAATGTCCCTTTGATGTTCTCAGTTATACAAGACTTTCAAAAGGAGAGAAACTCAATGTGCAATCCTTTCTATCATAAGATATATTCAAAGTGTTTTTTGTTATCTTGAAAAATCATAATACCTATATAAATATCAAATGCGAACTGCATGAATGCCAGAGTATGTTGTATGATTAATCGTCTTATAAATGAGATCTATGATTATTTATCTTTTTCACAACAATAACATATAAACAGTATACTTCTGCTCACTTTGACATCACTTCATAAAATTGTCAAGTCATATCAATAAATCATAAATCGTCAATATACATGAACATGATTTGGCAATGATAAAGATAATTCTTATAATATCATATTATTATTATCAAAGTATATCATATTAACACATAACTTTTAAATTAGGACACGCGGGAGACACATTTGGTTTAATTGGGTAAATCGGTACCAAGGCAAGGCAATATCATGAAGCCATGTCCTTCACATGACTTTTGGACTACATATTGCCACGATTTGTCCTCGTTGACACTGTTTTAAAACCAAATGGGCTATCATGGCGAACGTTTGATGGAAAGGTCAGAAATATCAAGGAAGGCCATATGTTCAAGCTTGGCTACACGCCGTACACATGAGGTATATGCTACGTTAAAGAAATTGTGTATATCTTCTATATATCTTCTCCAATCTGCTTTCTTAAAAGCCATATAGCGTCAATAGTCCATAGATGATACCATGTGATCGATCGCTGAATGATCGATAGGCCTATTATGTACCTCTATATGAAAACATATATAGTTTTCCTACACAAGTTTAACATGCCAACATCCTAAATTCCTAAATATCTCTATTTAGATAAGGTAAGAGCTTTAATGAGTTATCAGTTCAGCAAAATTCAACAAATAAAAAACAGGTTCACTTAAATTGTTTATCCCTTTTTAATCCAGCTTCTTCGATACAGTTTGAATTACATATTTAGTATCATCACGTAAGTTTGTATAGTACCTGATAAAACTGAATGTTCGCAACACATGATTAAGGGATGATAACTAATTTCAGCTAGCAAGGTTATGTCGATTTTACAATCATATGAAAATGTTATGTACATGGCAATAGGCCATTTATTATGGCTTGAGTCAATAAATGTTTCTGTCTGTCTGTCTTATGCACAGAAACCATAAGTGTTTATGAACAACTTTATAAATAAACTTTACAACGTAACCAAGGACAACACATTGACGTAAAGTAGATAACTGACAATAAAAACGTTCCTTTTGATCTCAATCAACATCCCGTCCCGGAGTTTGTTTCCAATCCGGGATCTACTTTTTCATGAAGTATTCCAATTGTTAACAACCTTTGTCCCTAATTACAGCTTCACTGTACATAACATGCCTTCTCAAAGGAAGATTTAGTAGGGAAAACAGCGAGTTTATATAGATTAGCATGACATGTATCAAGAAAAATGTTAGCATTGTGATTTATAAAATTTCTTTTACCTATTATAACCATCTGGGAAACGACCGCGTTTTGATCATCTCTGACTCTTTGAATTTTTTTTACACTTTTAGAATTTTTTTATATTATTTTCTTACGATTATTGCAGAACATCGGAGAACTTAATCTAATTACGCTTATATCACTAAAATCTATGTTTTTCAAATAATAATAGTTGCTTTTGTAAGATATGAAACTTTACATGTTTATTGAAATACTTACAATATACTAATTGCTGGTTTGATATACATTACCAAGTTCAGAGGGTCAGACAAGTTCTTCGTAATTTAAAAAATACCAGAAGTCCTGCAGTTTTGTCCATTTGTCAGCATGCATGACAGATTGTTTTCTGATTCCCAAATCTATTTCCAAATTTTCTATTTCGAAAACATCATAGAGCCGTCTTTACTTGCTATACAGTTAGTCATTTGACATGGTGCTCTTTTCTGCAACGTAATCAGATCACTTTAAAGGCTTCTTGTTTCTAGAACCACAAGGTTGTCAAATCTAAGTCATGATGGGATATCGGAATTGAATCTTATGATGTTCAAAATAGAAATGTCATGATGTGACCAAATTGTTTATTCACTAATCCTATAATCAATAATAACGCCAAAAGTAACCTTTCAAAACTTTCACAATGTTGCATTACTCCACAATTCATTGTGGTATGTTTTTACAGCTTAAATCGATATAAACAAACCAGCTTTGCTACTTTTTAAATGGATATTTCTTAACGTATAATACCATATTTTTTTCTCTGCCCGGTGGCTCTTGCTATCAGATAGATTTGATCAGAATTTAGATAATTGCATATACCTTTGATTTGCGCTATTGAGCAGCCTCTGTTAGAAAAAGGGCGCTATAAAACTGATCTGTTATAATTATGATCATTATAAATGTCATTATTACCTTTGTTTTAATGTCATGGCTGACTTTTACCTCTTGTGTATTGTAACGTTGTTTTAATTCTGAGATGACTATCAACTACTGCCACACGCAAGTTATGCACAATAAACAAATAAAGTTAAGATCCATAACTCACATTATTACTAGCCACTATGTGGAACAGAATGAAGCAGATGATGTGTAGAAATCATAAACTCTCGGTATAGAAGTGTTGCGTTTATTTAATGAAAAGGTATATTTATTGTGGAATAAAACCAAGTTCACATCGTGCTTTAACTTTTGGCACCATCAACTATCAAAAGAATTTAAGTAAATTCCAACAAATAAAGTGCTTGCATTAGATTCAAAGATCAGGAAGTCACAAGCTATAAATTATAAATTATATAAAAAAGACATTTATTTGAATGAAATATCCCTAGCAGTTATTGTGACGAAATGTAGGTTATGCTGTAAGCATGTCAGCTGATCAAGAATAAACAGAATAAACAGTCTACACTTTCGACAACCACATGTATATCAAGTTTCTGATAAAACGAAAAGCCATGGTAGTGTCCTTCAGATTTATCCATACGCGAGAATGATGAGAGTTGGTTTGCTGTCTGTGTAATTACAGTATTATTTTCATCTGAGAAATTGGCATGTCGTATAAGACATGAAAAAAATGTTTATTCATGAGTTTTATCTTGGCATAAGGGAAATTCAGTCCTGAAAAAACTCTTCTTTTCACAGAACAGTAAGGTGTCTATTTTGCATTACGATGATAATACGTCATGAATGGGTTTCATTTTACATCAAATAGCGCCGTTATTCTGTGCACGGCAAGTGATGAGTTGCATTTGAAAACAACATAATATTGTCATGAGATAATTGCTTTTTCATGGTGTTGCCTGAATGAGACTATTGTGCTATGTTTTATATATGCGACGAAGAAGAAATACAATTGAATGAGGGACGAAAACGAAAAGGATCGTTGGTAAAATGATACTGCTTTATTTTGCGGTTGACTTGAAGTTGATGTAGTGTACCATATATAAGACACTGCACTGGATGTAAGTGCAGCAATGTAACGAAGCTTTTAAAAGTGTTGAAATTTTGTGGGTGTTAAAGATGGAATGTTTAGTTTCCGGAAAAGAACCCGCTATTTGTTTAAACGCCTCTTGGGCAATATTTCAGCAACTTTAATATTTGAAGAACATACGTTGTTAGTAGTTTAAATAAAATTTTTGACATCTGTATAAGGGTTACAGATGATGTTATTATGCAAGCTTATTTTTCCGGTAATCCGATTGGTGGAGAAGCTGTCACGTGTCAGTCGACAGAAAAGCATATTGACTTCACTCCGAGTCCGACCAAAAGTGATATTGACTTGATATAGACATAATGACGTCAAACCGTTGTTACATGACGTCATGCTATTGTTATCGTGACGTCATTTGACAGTCATGTTGAACAATTAATCCAAATTGCTGTTCATGACCGTCGTTTTTTCTTTTCTTTTCGTATTTAATTCGAAACATAATAAAACAATTATGGACTGGTGAATTCGGTCAATACCTGTTTTTATAGACCCGAGGAAAGCAATATTGACCTCGGACTTCGTCCTCTGTCAATATTGCTTTCCTCGGGTCTATAAAAACAGGTATTGACCTCATCACCAGTCTATAATTGTATATTATTGGATATATTGCATATGCGGTTTACTTATCTATATATAATGATTCACATCATGTATCTCATTTCTTCTTATCTCATCTTGTGTGGACTACAGTTAGACCTCGATAATCCGAACACTTCCGTTTTTCATCAAAAACGTTCGGACAGTGAAATGTTCGGACTACTGAAATGAACCAAATCTACAGACAGACGATAACATATTTAGAATATCAAATGAGTTTTATTTCATATAACGTAACAACTGGGATATATATATATATATATATATATATATATATATATATATATATATATATATATATATATATATATATATATATATATATATATATATATATATTAATAGAACAATCATTGCACAAAATCATTTCTGGACAGATAGAACTTTATTCACTCAAGGCTACAAAGTAGCATGATGAGGTTTACAGGAGTTTGCATAGTAATGAATGTGAACAATATACTAACAGGTATGATATCATTATACACGGGTAATATAATACTAATATGTTTACCTTAGTTTACAAAGTACGTGGTGACAAAATATAGACAGTTTGATTAGATAAGAAACATTCTTTGTTTGGAAAATAGTATTCATTTTATACATAGAAGGCTTTGTAATAAATTTTTGTGGAATGAGTTTTTTTCTGATATTATCAAAGTATTGACAGTTGAGTATATAATGATACTCGTCTCCTATTACATTAGAGGTGCATAATGTACATTTTCTATTATCATAGTCAATATTATACCATCGTCCGGTTTCAACAGGGAGACGATGATTTGACAATCTAAAATGCACAAAACATGTCAAAACTTTTAACGAACTCACTCTCGTGTCAATCGTGTGTACCCCGATTCAATCAGTGTGGTGCTCGCTTGTCTAGAGGATTACCGAACGCTTTGATGAACCGTCGGATAATGAAGCAGAAATAGCTGTAATTAACTAATCCGTTACAGCCAATTAGCGTTCGGATTCGGAGACTGAATCAACGGATTAATGAATCAACATTTAATGAGTTTATATAGAGATTAGTTTGGCAACAGCTTGCTACCGTTCGGACACTGCGAGATTCGGATTATCGGTGGCCGGACTATCGCGACTTGACTGTATTTAACAGTTACTCTGTGAGATTTTAGAGACACATTTGTCAAACGTTACCAATTTTGTCATTTGTTTAAAAAGAACTGGAGGTTCTGAAACGTATCAAAATCCGCTTAAGAAAACACTTGTAATAATAATTTTGAACTAAAATCAGACAATAAACGTCGAACACTCAAACCCAAGTTTGGGATTTTCTTCATAAAAGACACTTCCGAGATGATAGTCTTTGAGAGTATTTAGGGACTTTATTTTGTTGGGGCCTCATATATGGCTAAGGTTGGCAACATATGAGTTTCAAACTTATAAAACAATCTGTGTAGGTGGAAGTTCGACAGAAAAAAACCGGTCTAAGGCATTGAAGTCATGTGTAACGTTTCAAGCTTTGGCAATGTTGCGTAACCATAACCTTGTGTCTGACCAGATGAGTGTTTTTATGCTATCAGATGTATAGATCCATTTCAGATGTACAGGTCCAAATTCAGATGTATAGATCCAGATTGAGATGTATAGGTCTAAATTCAGATGTGTAGGTCCAAATTCAGATGTAGGGATCCAAATTCAGATGTATAGATCCAAATTCAGGTGTATAGATCCAAATTCAGATGTATAGATCCAAATTCAGATGTATAGATCCAAATTCAGATATATAGATCCAGATTCAGATATATAGATCCAAATTCAGGTGTATAGATCCAAATTCAGATGTATAGATCCAAATTCAGATGTATAGATCCAAATTCAGATATATAGATCCAGATTCAGATATATAGATCCAGATTCAGATGTATAGATCCAGATTCAGATGTATAGATCCAAATTCAGATCCAAATACAGATGTATAGCTCCAAATCCGGATTCAAATTCAGATGTATAGATCCAAATTCAGATGTAAAGATCCAAATTAAGATCTACATGTATAGACCCAAATTCAAATCTATAGCTATCCTAATAGCATACTTTTCATACTAATTGTATACTCCTTGAAACGAAAACAAATCTTCGACTTATATACCTAAGTTGTATCCTGTGTTAATGTTACATCATATGGAGGAATGTATCATCAACTCGAAGATTTCATAGCACATCTATACATATAATCATTGATAGGCACTAGAGGATTTCCATTCATGCAAATGCACTATTGAATCATTTTTTGAGTTTTGAGCCGTACATAGATTTTAAAAAAGTATTTCGAAATGTTTTATCACTAATGGTGAGATTGTGTCATCGATTCTGAATCATAATGGAAGCCAGTTAAGAGTTATCAAGAAAAGAGAAATGACATTGTGTTCAGACAATTTGCTTTGTTGATAAATGGATAGCTTAAAACTATACTCTCTGAAGAAAACAAGACGAGCATATTGTACATGAGAAGATGAAATACTGTATGCTCATTCGGTTTTTGTCCTTTTAACTTTTACCCGGATCTTCACCCCTGTTTGAAAGGCTGCTTTGATTGAAACTCTGTCTGAACAGACTACGTACTTTTCATATTTAATCACTCCTTGAAATGAGAAACAAGCTTCGAGCCATACATCTAATTGTTCATGCACGTAGCTTGTGTTAATTGTATCAATGTAATGCTAAAGATAACATGAAGTCACATTTTTAGAGCACATCTACCAGGATGATAATAAAAAGGTACTGTATGATTTCCATTCATATAAATGCCGGGTGAAATTGTATGCTTTGTTTTTTAGCCTTGGATAGATTTTAGGAAAGTATTCAAAACTGTTGAAACATTAGTGAGATTTTGCTATTTATTATGAATCGTATTGAAGGCCAGAGAAGAAGCCCATTTGTTTTGTCGGTAGATGAATGGTTTGATATATGATACCTTCTAATTGGGAAAGATAGTATTTGAGAAGATATAAAACTGTAAACAATTTCGGCTGTTGACCTTTTGAATTTTAGCCTAGTCTTTACCTCTGTTTGAAAGGCTGCTTTCATTCTTAGATGACTGCCAAGTACTCATTTTATGTCAAGCTGGTCATCGACTGGTCAATCATTTATGCTATCTATATGATTCATTTAGACTTAAAATATGGTTTGCTATGAGATATGCAGGCTATATTATACCTTACAATAGACAATAATTGTTTGAGTTTGCTAGTATTGTTAATTAACACTCTGTAATGTTCTAGGTTAACTAAAATCTGTCAGTTTCAGACTTTTGTAACGATGTTACATTTTAAGATCTTCATTATGAACAGCTTCGAATGTATAAGATGGCCGAGATTAGACCTTTTTAAGAAATACTCGAAGCACAAAAACCCCAGAAACTGTGACTTTAAGTGAATTTCAAATGCTAATTCAAACTTAGTTGACGGGTATATTTATCTTTTCGTTAAATGAAACTTCAGACAATAAGACTATAAATGGAATTATGACGACAGCAGAAACTTCACACACTAAGTATATATATGGAATTATGAAGACAACGGGGAAAAATATTGCTGCCCGTGGATGTCTTCTAATCAATAACAAACGAAATGTATTTTTCTATAATCGTATTTCATTGTTTCCGTTGTTAAGAATATCTAACGAAATGAATTCTTAGTGATGATGATTCGATTGATAATAGATACAGTTTGGAAATTATTGCCAAAATACGCCTCGCTAAAAAGATTTTGTATACCCTATTTATACTTTTTGAGATGTCTAATTTAATGAAATCATACATATATAATTTAGATGTTATAGTAAACGTCAAAAATAACCTTTTTATTTAACTTCCATGGACATTTAAGGTCAGTTGAACGAGGAATAATTCTATGGATATCCGACTTAAGAAGCTCTACATCCGTAAAAATCTTTTTTATTCATCTTGACAACTTCTAAATGCCCTTTAGAGAAGTGAAAGGTCAGTTCATGTATTCTGTTATTGACTTAAACCTTGAAAGTGGTATGGCATATACAGTATTATCAATAAAACTCTAATAGATTTTTGTAATCATCTAAAATATCTAAAACATGGAATTTATAGTATTGAGAATTCTTACAAACACAACTACTACAATGAAAGCATGTACCAAAGTCAAAGTGGTCCTTTTCTAGATTTAACCTAATAGATGGAAACTAAGACATTAAACCTTAAGAAATATACCCCAAACTCCTACTTTCAACACAAAAATAACTAATAACTAATATCGAGATAATACGTCGTGTTCTAAGAATCTTTGTGTTTTTTAAATCTGATTTACAACCAAGATAGAGAATTCGAGAATAATGTCAACTTGTTGCTCCTTGAAATGGCGAGTTATGTTTTAATCAGTAAATACATTCTACCGATTGATGCTATTTAGATGTACATGTATTATCTATTGTAAACTTATTGTTGTACAAAACCATATGACTACAAAGAGAAACTCCAAATTCATATTGTTTTGAAGAATATATTTATACATTGATTGGACTTTAACATCTGAAAGAAGTGTGTTGTATTCGACGAAGCGTAAAGAATGTGAAATTTGTAACGAGTACGGTGATGGTATTTAACATTGAAATCAGAGTACAGCATTTGATCCTGCCCGAGTGAGAAATCGGCTTCGATGGAAGCGCTAGGAAAATCTCCTAACTCTTCGACAAGAATTATCCAAATGAGTAAGGAGAATCCAAATTCTGTATGTGTTCAAACTAGAGAGTGATACAAATAATTTACCTTTTTTACAAATTTACTCACTTAAATATTCAGTTACAACAGACTAACAGAATTTGGAAATAACAGGTAACTATCACAGGGTTCTGATGCCATTCCATTAATCTTGCACTTTCTTTTTGTCTTCATCTAAAAGTTCACTCAATGCTTTTTCTATCATTAAGCTTGTAGTAAGATTTCAGTTGCCTTTGTAAAGATATATTAGAAAATCCTTAAGCCCCCAGACAGACCAATCAAATGACAATACGTGGAATACGGGTAACATGACACACCAAGACGTATGTAATCTCACAAACATATAGATACGCTTTATAGATATCAATCAAAATAGAGCTATTTCGCGAATTCCCTCAAAAGCTAAAATCTGATTGAGTAATAATTGGCAATTCAAAATGATTGGCTGTTAATTTCTGGGTCATTTCCCGTTCGAAGTTAATGTGTACACGGAATTATAAGGGATTTCGTCTGTTCATTTTTGGGCGACAACTGACAACCAACCATAAGACTAGGAACGAATCAATGATTTAATTTAAAGAATAGCGTATTTGTGATTCGAACCAGGGCCATCGATCGGCATGAGAGATCAGCATGCTAACGACCACTGTACCATTGTGCTCTATTGACAAAACTTTGACAAGTAAGATCATCCATGAGAAGGTATCAGATTGTTTGCATTGCATTGTATTGATGTGAGGTTTTGCTAACAACAACACTGTTTGGTACTTTTAGCTTATATATATGTAGACAGTTTTGCATAATTTATTTTTATTGTAATGACTAGTTTGCTGTAACTCCATGCGCCGTAGGATATCGTAACTACCTTTTGAATAATTCTATCCAGGAGGATTTTAAACTTTAATAAACTGTTAATCCAAAGTCTTAAAGCTTGAATGAATGCCTTCATTTAATTAGTACATCAATCTTACACTCAAGTCAAACCACTAAGACGACTTTGAAAAAGACTACCAATACTGTCTTGTGGCACTATGCAGGAGTTAAAATTAATCATTTGGCAATGATGTTCATAGGGATTTCATTTAATTCAATTAATTCATTTATTAGTATTCTTCAGGAAAGGAACCTCTTCAAAATCCATGCTGTAATTGAGGAAAGACGTGCCCGAATACAGTATTTACTCATTTCAGTTCAAATTAACTCGTATAACTTTAAAAACATTTAACCTTGAAATGCCAGATAAAGACATTTACTTGTTTCCAATGATAATCGAGTCTTATCTAATGTTGAAAATCCAAAATTCTAGGTCCTACATTGTAATAAAATGATACAAACCATATACCTATCCAAAACTTTATCTTTCCGAAATTCTGTTCGATTGGTTTGCATGTTAGAGTCCCTTTAAACAGTCCGTTAAACCGTTTTATTGTCACTATATTTCACCAATCATTATCGAACATAATTTTCTGCAGATCTTGACAAAATAACAGCATTGACAATGTTTTACATGTTTGACCCCATCAACATATACAACTCTACATATCTTTAACGATTAACACGACTCCTTGAAATCGAGTTTGAAAATGAATAAACAGAAAATGTTATTATAGTCCATATCATTCGATATTACATGTTTACATATATCCTTCTCTCTCGAAAATTTTTGTTTATAGCAATAATAATGCATTCATTCATACACATAAAACGACATTGACCTCCATACCTCAAGCATAACTAAGTTTCGTAACAACCATCGTTCATTTATTCCATTATAGAACTATAAATATTTTTTGTGTGGCGAGATCTGAAATGAATTCATTGTCTTGGCACCTCGACCGCAGATTTGAAAACTTTGTAAATCATTTGTACATGCTTAACGGAAGCATGAACTAATTACCACTTTTTAGGATATGGCAATTCCCTCTAATCTTTTGGATCTTACTTGCAATTATGCATATTTCCATACAAAGGATTCATAAATTTTGATATTGACGTCATGATTGTCATACTTTTAGGATAAAATCACAATCACTACATCTATAGATTGTGATGTCTGCCAATTCCGATGTACACTAGCGCTAGAAGAATTGATTAGATTCCTTGCATGACTGGTTTCAGGAAACCTTGGGTGAAAACGTCAGTGTAGCGGAAGTAAGGAGGTAAGAACCCTTTATAGAAGAAAATTACTCCCTTCATTATATCATTTTCATACATTGAACTTTTATTGGAGAGGTTGGTTGCAACTTGAAGCACTTGCATGTATATGTGTTTCGACTTTAATTTAGGATCGTATGTTGATAGCTTTACAGCTGCATGCCAAAAGTTTGTCCACATAACTAAATATACTAGTGCAAATATCATGTAATTTGAGATGTCTTTGAGGTATTGTAACGTTGCGTAAAAGAAATATTGAATTTTCAATATGTATATGCAGATCCATTCTTCTCTTTAAGGAAAATGTTTATCGTACCCAACAATTACCCGTAACAGTTTTGGCAGGTCATTGAAGTGACCAGGGGTCAAAATCCCCAAAACACTCATTTTATATTTTTCTCATTAAAATACGTTATAAGTTATAAAATTTCTTAAAAATTAGTAACGTTTGTTCCTTAGCACGAATTCATTGTGATAATGTTTGTTTTCATCTCAGAGAGTCGATATGGAACCTTTTATTTGACACTTAACGAAATCGTAATTTCGAAAAATTGACCCCTTCTGTCTATATCAATTAGCAAAATTCGAATTTTTGCACGAGATACCAGACGATCCCAAAATGAGTTCAAGAATGGCTATTTCACACATGAACAGTTGGGGATTCATTGTCAGTTTTGCTGAAGTTATTCAACTGACGGTCAAACGAAACCCAAACTACATGATATTTGCACTAGGATTCAGTGGTAAGTGAACAAACTTTCGGTATACAGCTGTAAAGAGACGCTCTGCGTGATGATGTCATGATATATTTCTTGGTTTTAACAGGTGTCCAAACACTAATGATGACGATATCAGCATCTCACATATTCCGTCAAATATGTAAATATACAGCTGTTGACCTAAGTTTTTTTCACTGTGTTAGAATTCATATGTAAAATCATCATTTTGGGGAAAACTTTAAGTAGTCACCGTTATGAAACGAAATACTTAACAGTCACAACTTTCAAATAATTTGTTGAAGGTAACGTTTGTGCACTACATTTACAAGGTACAGATATGTGGTTTGCCATGACTAAATTTTGCATTCCCCATTACCTCAGTCCTTGAAATGTTGTAATAAAAATGTACATTTTCAATGACTCACTGATAGAACACTACTGAATGCTTTTAATTGTCTGAAATTGGATACGTAAAAACACACCTTCTTTACGGAATACGGATTTATATTTCCAACATTTCATTAATAGTGAAATTCCTATATCTCAGACAATTACTCGAATTGATTTCTATTGAGCTTTTCTACTTGCTAAATACCTAACAAGGAAAAAATCATCAAAAGTTTATTGATTTATTTGGAATGTTGTATCTCAGGAAACCCAAACTACCGCAGGAATATTATACTCCTTTTGAACTCAATAAAATGGAATACGTCTAACTGACGCCAGTATAGATGGGTTTTTTCGGTTCAATATGTTCAATTATTGTTAATATTCGATATTTCTTGTGCACTTTTCATGTCATTAATTAGAGCTGCATGAACTGTTTGCTACTCTGTGTATGATTGTTAAATGGAATATTGCAATGATATAGTTAAAAAAAATTATGAAACCATTCTACTTCAAGTGATATCTACTACCTCATTAACAATTCATTAACCTCTAATAAACAATTAATTCAAGCCAAAAAGGGAAAAAACAAGCAGAAACCAAGGAAACCAGAGAAACATTCTGGAATTTCAAATAGCATCCAGTTTTTTTATATTCTTATCACCTTTTTTAATTGCATCTTATCACCTTTAAATAATTACAGTGCCATTTTATGTCAAATCTGAATAACGCATAAAGAAGAGAAGCATGATTTGACCATAGTATAAAATAACATATAGATATTTTTGATATTATTATATACTCTATCTCGTCTCTTATCTTGGTTATTTGTATCTACCCAATTAAAGCATTGAACGTTCTATCAGTGTACTTTTGCCGAAACGGAACGTTTGTTATTCAAAAATGGTTATAATATTCCATTTGATATCTGGTTGACCTATGGGAAAGGGATTGCGCCAAAGTAACACAAAAGAGGTGAATAAGCCATTCATAATCGTTTCTATTTTGGAAAAACGTCATTTGTGCATTTGTGATATTCTCCTATTCTATTTATGCATCATAACTAAATTTTAAAATAGATCAGAGTACAAATGTTCATATCATTTCAATGAATAAAAAATGACTGATGCCAATGGAAACGCCGTACAGAGTACAAGTACAAAATGTACTTCGTCAAGCGCTATTGTCAGGTTGATGACTTCTTCTGAGACATCAAAGGTCCAAAACTAGTTATCCCTGTCTGCATCCGGACTTTGTAATAGCATAACTACATCTCTGGAGAGCTTGGTCCATAAAACATGCCTAATGTTTCCGTTGTTGTTATGAATGGAGACAGGAAATTGTATGATTGACGACAAGGACGTCAACATGGTGGTTTCAGGTCTCTGTGCAAACAGTGCTCTCTCCGCTTCCGTTTAATCATGTTAGATAAACTAGTCATCACCATGGTAAATGGTTCAAAGGTGAAAACATAATAAAGGAAGCACATTTTATATAGTATCTTATCAACAAACTGTTCTTTCGAAATCAACGCGGTTTATACTCCCTCGGAGCTTTGTGATCAGATAATTGCACATAATATTCTTATCAATCAAGTCTATTTCGTAAAAGGCCTTAGGCCCACGTACAATACAGAGTAAACAAATATGTGTATTTATACAGTTGTGGCAATTTACAATCACGTGTACTGGGAACGCAGTAAAAATGCTTCCTTAATGTAATTTGAACAGTTTATGGTCGTGGAAAGATTGTTACATATTAAAGTATTTACAAAACATTGCTGGTCCATGTGATATGGTAAAGATTTAAAATATTTACAGCGCAGATCATGATAAATTCTACATTCAAACAAGAAATGGAACTCGTTTTCTATAAAGTTATCATTACAATATGGTTATCAGAGATCTGGTGACAGAGCCTACAAGAACTTGACCTGAAGAAAACTACAAGGATTCGTACTATTGCAGAAAGTGTGATCTTGTATCTAACGAACTTTCATTAATTTTGTTCATTGCCAAATGACAAATTTTCAGAGAGTATAAACTACATAATATTGTATCATATGCATCCTGTATATGTATATGTGACATGAATTGTATCTTTCTTCTGTTAAGGAACGATGCAATTATCAAAGAAACTTATCACTTCTCTTAAGGTAGATAAGCTTTCTTTTATCGTAATAGTTTGGTGTTATTTATATAAGCCGTTAATCTTCCTGTGTATGTCAGTCCGATGTGTCAAATCACTGATCTATATTAGACATCTGCACGTTCACATTCTCTTCCTGGCTTAATAGTACCTACAATATGTTAATGTAATATCATTTGATATTTCTGCAGTGAATAACTATTAGGTCTGTAAAGTTATAATAGGTTCGAGTTCCTAGTTCCAAGTTCCTTCTTCCTACTAAACAACTTTTATGGGAAGTGTGTGCCGACTCCACAGACCCTTCAAAAAACAGCAAAGAAAAGTATTAATAGTAGTAGTAGTAGTTTATTTCAGTAAATCAGGCCACAGGCCCATTTTACAATATATAGTTTTACATTTTAAAGATGTTGCGCCACAAGAACATATAACAATCCATTCACAATACACAGAAAGTGATATCCGAGACCATAGACAAATGGTGATAAAAGTTACAAGTTAGGTTATGGACAACTGTTTGCTTCTCATTTTGAGTGCAAAAAATGTAAACTTAGCAAGATTATTAATTATAAGTTCATTTTTTGTGGTAAACAGAAGTCTAAGTTTACACTCAGAGGGGAATTTGTAATACCAACTCGGCAAAAATTTTCTTCGTGTTCACAACGTGTATGTTCTAAGAATGTTTTTGAACGGTTGAACATTTAAAGCGACACAACATAAAATACTGATCATCTTCTAATATACCATCATCTCAACGCAATGATTTGCTGTGGTAAAAGGCAACGTACCACTTCTCCGTCACAGAAAAAAGCGTTTAGTTCTTAAAACGAGACCAATTTACTGCGTCTTGAAACTGTAAAGGTACAACAGAAACAACGCAGTTTTCTGAAGTGATGCTATTTACAATACCACTATTCATTATGTCGAAGATAAAACTCATTATTGCAACACGAACGGTCAGATGAAGGTCAATAACGTCAATTATGTTTATATGTTATCTTACACTTTGCCTGATGAGATTATTTTCAGATTGTTTTCAGCAATTAAGGTAATAGGTTTATATGTTTAAAGTGTATATGAAGTGGTCGGTGATGGATTCAATGTTTGCTGTATATTTCCTTCGTATTCAGATATTTGCCATCTATACTAACAGCGATATCTTCATCTAATTACGCCATGTATCTATGCTGACAATTACCAAATGTGAAATATGAAAAGTCATTTAGTTTATAATCAAAATAAAAAAGAAAAGATAGATCCGTCTATATGTAAACAGATATAGATGGTAAAGTTAAACATTCAGAGGAAAACCGTATCAAAGACAATATGGACTCATGTTAATGTAAACCAATCATACCTCGTGGATATCCTTGCTAGATCTCCCTGATAACGTCTGTGATGAAAAGAGCAAGACATAGACAGCAGTAGATAAAAGGGGATACCTAACGACCTTCCATTTAATACCAATTTTATCAAACGAGTTAATCATTAGGTATAAAAAGAGTGAAAGCGCCGTACAAATATTGTACTACAGTATCTTACACGGGCGAGTAATAAAACAAATTATGACTCGCTCGTTTAAGATACTACAGTGCAATATTCATACGACAGGATTAAACTAGTGTAATACAGCTACACGTATGACGTCACAATAGTATGTAATTATGACGTCATAATATCAAACCCGCCGTCACCATGGCGTTAAGTCGCGGAAATTTTGGTTTCAACACACTCTTGCAAATAATACTTGTTTCATGTACGCAGGTAATAAACAGAATACTAAACCTCCTTCCATTTAATACCAAATCGTTTATTCGTTTAATAAAAATAGTATTAAGTGGTAGGTCGTTTACTATTCCCTATTAGAAACCGTTTCAGGTTAGTGAAATTAGATCACAGATTGGAAACAAACAAGCAAGCAAAACAAAGGCTGACAAACACCAAAGGAACGTTTTCTTTTGCAGTTATTTGGAAAGGGGATGGTGTTGTTCTTGGTTACCTGTTAAAATGTTTTATATCACATGTTGTATTAATCTGTAGTCTTTAAGATCGGCTATAATAAGAGATAACTCTAATAAGGTGTGAACGAAATCACAAAATACGAGTTGATTATGATAGACAGATCTTACAAAACACATTTAGAATATGAACTTTCGTAGAGTCCATTTTACGTGCTGACAGGTGTGTCATATAAATGCTGTTCAAACATATTCATTCTGAACTTACCTTGGATTGTCAGGTGAATCGTGCAATTTTTCGAAATTTTGCAAAAAGAAATAAACAGATGGATTCAAATTTTCAAGATTTCCATTTCCTTGATACTTAAATAAAGTTGCCTTACATCGGCCTACTGTAACAAATTGCATACATTTATTGAGCATAAGATAGATTAAATCTCTAATGATTGAAGCTGTTGATGTCTTATTATTAATGTTAGAAAAACACGAGAAGGAGAGCTTTAGAAATGTTAACCCCTGGAAACTCTAACGAACAGATAAGTCTGTGATACATGAAATTAGTTTATTAAATGGAACATTTTATCGTTTCTTCTTACCTTTAAACACACCATGGTTAATTTAATTGATGATCGATTGATTTATCTAAAAAATTTATTTTTGCTTTAAATTTAGAAACTGAAAAAGTTATGTTGATCGGATCATTTGACATTCCATATGTGTATACATCTCAGGAGCAGGTTAACGGTTTTATGGATCTATATTTTGACGTAAAAAAGAATTCTAAATGCCTTTTTTAAGAAAGATGTAAGACACCATAACTGTTAATATCTGTTAATATCGAGATATAGGACTCTTTAATCATAAATATATATATTCAAGACTCTTTTAGAAAACTTTCCACTATAAGTTCTTAATAGAAGGAACTATGACACAATGTGTTTTCGCTTAGGCAATATTTGAAATGTGGTCTCTGCCAAAAGTGTCGACATAGACTATTCATTTTTCTTGTGGTGGAAACCTCATGGACGAATGGCTTGTCTGAAAGATATGACCTTGGCTGAATACAAATGTACAGAATGAAAGGACGTTTCAAGGCAAACGAGTCTCTTGTGCGACTTTCAAATGTCATCAAAAGCGAAACATTAATTAGTTTATGACATTTACTTTATCTTTGCATGTTCTTTATTCTGAATTAATGGATATTGTCAAATCTAGCTATTCATCCGTTTCTTCAAGATGAACCACATCTCTTACTTTTACATTTAAAATATGAAAGCTGTAACTAGTTTGCCTCTTATTTTTATGTTTATCTTTTAATTCATTTGTATGATATTCTAATTAGTTTTGCCTTGTTTCTTAGAATAAAAATTCACATTGTTTTCTCTTTTTGTTTTCAAGGAACCCAATTATGCTTCCATAAAGCAATCATGACTGATTTCTATATTGTCCGCTCACACGTAACAATGTTTAATAAATGAACCTATTGTTTTTGTTCCTGTAGAAATATAAAGATATAAAATGCATGACAAACTTCACAATTTCTGACAGATTTGATGTTCTTATTAGAATATGATTATTAAACATAAATGAAGCTTCTAATAAACAGTATATGCTAATTTTCAAAAGGTATTTCTCATTGCACCATAGATTCTTTCCGTGTTTGAATAAGAAGTTTTGCTTTCCTTATATTCAATGCCCTGAATGCTGTCCCACCTACACAAAAGGTTTTTTTTATGAATACCATAAGATTCGGGTGTTATTTACACAAGTTAACATTATTCATGAAAACTAAAAACGTGAAATTTGTACAACCAAGCAATGCTTCAAACAAACCCAAATAGGAATTCGGAACAATAAATTCGGATTGCCTCTGACGAGTTTACAAATTAAGTTAGTGCTTGAGAATACTGAATGTAAATTACCGTCACCTCGTTAATAACTACAAGAAACAAGATTTTCCCAGATAAGGACATCAAAGAGAAAGCTTGACAAAACCATCAACATTTTCCTATGATGGTTTTCTGCAAGGGAAAGGAAATTACCTTTGTATCATGAACTGTCATTATCAATGTCTTGTGAAGAGAAATGACCAGCAACCCTCAGCTTCAGCAGCCTCTGAGACAGATTAGGTTATTTAAGACATAATTGTGTGTTCTATCTTTATCGAAAAATGGAAGAAGTAATCTATACCAAATATCCTATTATATCTGTTCTACATCATTTGGTATCAGCAGACGTTCATGTGCTGTAAAATAAATAATTCGTTGACGTGAACCTACAATTGATATTCCTGAAGAAGCATCTCATTAATTTTAGTACATACGAGCTCACTGATCTTGTTACATATAAATTCTTTTCTTGTCAATGTGAATGGGTCAGGAGGTTCCATGACTGTACTGTACATCGTGTACTGAACATATTTTTTGTTACATAGTTTGAGAAGAAATCGTTGATTTTTTTTAGTCAATTCATGACACTCTAGCTGTTGCCCAGAGCTGTTCCCTGTGCATCAAAGTTCGGGTACGATGCAATGTTGCTATTCAAAATAGTACTGTCAAGTTACACTTCATCAACTTCAAGTCAACGAAAATTTATTAAACAATGCTTAGGAAAAGTTTTCCTCGTGATAGTAATCATAACAACCACGTGACCCTGTTGATGTAGCCTCCTTCATAATATACCGTATGACTGATGTATATTAAAAAATAAAAATCAATTGTATCAACGCATTTCTTTGTTGTGGTAAAAGCCGAGAAACGAGAGTCAAACATTACATATTAACATGCTAATCTACAGACAACACGCTGTTCTGTGAAATGATATTTATTTCAATTCAACATAAATGGTCAGAAACAACAAACATTATGTTAATCGTGTGTATGATTCACTCTATTAAACTAATTTGTTCGAAGAGATTATTTTCTCATTTCGTAAATAAAGAAAGGAAACTGCCATATTTTCTCTGCTTTCGTGTTGAAAACCAAGAAACAGTGCCAAGATAATCATTGGATTTTCATGTATTTTTACTTAATATGTTAATAAGAAGATTTTTTTCACCAACTAAGTTAAAATGTCATGATAAAAATGTTACTTTAAAAGATTCCTTTATTCATGTTTCCGATTCTGAAATGTATGAGAGAAGAAGGAAACATGGTTGGGCTAAAGATGTTCAAGTTAGGTAAAAACACAAACCTATTAATGACAAAGCAAACTCATTTCTTTAGCTCCATGTAATGTTTTTGCACCTAAACCTATTATAATGTGTATTTGTTTGCTACATCTTCCTGCAGTCTGTAATAAGGTACACTGGAGATGAAGCACACAGAACCATATCAAGGCCATCAATAATTAGATCCAAGTTTGGAAAAAACCTGAGGGAAGAGATTATAAACATAAAACGTTTTTCATTCGTCAGCCTTTTGAAATAGCTTGTGTCCAGTTCTCAATAACAGTGTGTTGACAGATGCATTGAAAAAAAATTTAAAAATATTTTGGTTACTTGAAAAGTGGTGGTATTATGGTTTTATAAAATGATTTTTGTTTGATGATATAGAATATCTGCTTTATAACGAAAAGATCACTAGAAATGAAACAACTTTAAAAGTGAAAAAGCATATTTGCTCACACTGTACCTATCATTTATCATGTTAGTTTTTGCGCGATCTGCAGTCGATGTTTGTAATTGACTCCTGGAACTACTCCTAATCACTGAAAATAAAACTCTCATCTAGTAATCCCAGCAAATAGATACTCAATGGGGGTGCTAATTTTGGTTGTTCATTGCCTCCTTTATGTTCCCTTATCTTATAAACTAACAAAGATGAATTCTGACATGTAAGGCAAACAGACATCTCAAAGAAAGATGAATTGTCAAACGTTTCCATGTACAATGACTTTGTCACGTGTCTGAAGGTGTTAATAGACTTTAAAAATTGGGTCATGTTTTTTCTATTACAAGAAATATGAAACAGAGAAATACATAATAAACCTAATGAATCAGTTGATGCAAAGGCACAAACGTTTAGGGTCTTTGCGCAAACTCTTTTCACATCACTTTCATTAATACAGAGTATTTGGTTGTAAAGTGCAAATACTAATGAATGGGGCACATTCATATATGATTGTGAAAAAACTTTACTGAACCTTCTTTTGGCTTAGTCTGAGAAGAAGTTTTAGATTTTTTATTCCATTCATGCGACTCATGCTGCTTCACAATGCAATGTTGCTTTTGAAAACAGTACTGTCATGTTGCACTTCGTCAACTTCAAGTTAACGGCAATTGATTGGTCATTGCTTTTCCTTTTAATGGTACTTTTTACAATAACTTGACCCTTATCAAGCTGCAACCTCCTTCATAACATAACTGTTGCCATTTATATTACAACATGTAAAGCATCTGTCTCGACGCAATACCTTACCTGTGGTAGAGGGGGCGGGATAGCGCAGTGGTTAGCGCGTTCGGCTTCAGATCAGAAGGTCCGTGGTTCGAATCCCGCCAGGGGCTCGGCAACTTTGTCTGCAGTAGAGAACTGTTCTACACGCAGTCAGGTTTGGGTGCAATGCTACACTGAAATTCAGCGCAGTACCACCCATGGTTCGCTAGTTCCAGCCGATGCTCGCATGTTTCACTGCAATGCATAGCCACAATGGTGTTGCGGGCTTTCTCCCTGCAATAATACTAGCAGTCGCGATATAAGTGAAATAATCTTGAAAGCGGCGTTAAACACCAACTCACCTCACCTCACTACTTGTAGTAGAAGCAGACTAATCACATCTCCAGGTTAGAAGACGGCGATATATCGTAAAGAAACGAGAGACAAACATTACATATTAATATGGTATACGTTACTACAGACACGCTGGCATGTGATGTTTATTTCAGTACAACATTTCATATGGGCTTATAAAACTCATAAACAACAGCCAGAACAACAATCATTATGTCAATTCTGTGTGTGATTTATCCTACAAAATCAATTTGTTCTACGAGATTATTTTCATATTGCAATTAAAGAAAAGAAACTCTAACACACTGCTCCCATATTGACTGTTTTCATTATGAAATCAATATAAAACTGAAGTAAATGCCTGCATCATTATCCAAACATTAACCATGCATAAATATATGTTTTTATTCAATATATGATTGAGAAGATTTACTTTCATAAATATAACCTAAAGTCAAAATGACACTTTTCAAAAATCTAATTTTCAATGATGTCTTTATTTATTTCCCCCGATTCCGACTTTTAGCAGACAAGAAGCAGTCAGAAATGCTTTTAAGAAGTTCAGGTAAAAACATTCAGACACATACCAATGACAAAGCAAATTCGTTTTTTTCTCTTCATGTTGTTTTGCACCTAAACCAATTATACTGTGTGAATATTTTTGCTAAATCTTCCTGTGAAAACGTCTCTCATGTGAAAAGCAAGCTGTAATAAGGTAAACTGCAGGTGAAATAAACAGACCCCTTGTCAAGGTTATTAAAAAGTAGATCCCAGATTGGAAACAACCTTGGAGAAGGTACGTTGATAAACATCATCGGAACCTTTGTCATTTGTTTTGGTTTACGTCATTGGTTTGTTCTTGGTGTTCGAGAGTTTTAGCAGTCGAATTAAAGGATCAGCAAAACGTTTTGTATTTTTAAAAAAAATGAATCGGTATAAAAAGTATTGCATTACTTTTTTGATAACCAGAAAACGCTAATTCGGAGTGAATGAAACTCCTAAAATAGAATATGATAGAGGAAAACTTATAAAACACATTAGGAAACATGGGTTAATAAACAGGCACTCTTAATTTCTGAACATTTTGAACTAAAGATAGTTGATCAATGTCATGAATTTATGCTATTAAATACTTTGTTACGTGTTGATAAACAAACCCTTATCAAGGTCATTAAAAACCAGATCCAAGATTGAAAAACAACTTTTGGGAAGTGAGGCTGATAAGCACAACAGGCACCTTTTTCATTGTCAGCCTTTTGGTTTACGTCATTGTGTTGTTCTTGGTAACGTGGCAGAGGTTTTTTTTTAAAGTTAAAAAAACAAAAATTCAATCTATTCAACAAGATAAGCAAAACCCAGATCGTGAACTATTGTGTAGCGTTTTAAAAACTCTGAGTTATATTTGTTGGAATACTTTCAAAAGCACAAGAAACTGATTGAATGAGTGGAGTGGTTTTTTTCCTGCCATTGTATTGGTATATGATGGTACGATGCTTTTTCTTCATTTTTTATCTGTCTGAGCGTGATTATTACAAAAGTTGTGCTTCACCACATAGTTGAAACATCTACTGTCTATTTAGCAAAAAAATTGTGATTACAAAGTCATTGGTTAAAAATTACTTGATTTAGTTTTTAACGATTCCCTACTAGTGGTGTAACGATTCATCGATAGTATCGATGTTTGCATCGTCTACTACGCGATACGAGTGCATCGATAGACAACATGTTTAGACATGCTTTTCGGGAAATTTATATCGTGAGGGTCCACAATACATCGATATATTGCCATAAGAGACAATATACCTCGATACTGTTAATATAATTTGGTTCAAACAAATAACTATAAAATCTGAAAAGCTTTTTCTTCCATTTCAGAGATAACAGTGATTAGAACAGAAACAGAATAAGAAATTATATGATATTTCTGATATTTTATATGTAATTTTACAGTCACTCTAATTTTGTGATTTCCCTTCATGTAACATCTACGACAATTTGGTATCTAAGGATTAACATTACTTAACAATACTTAACAGTATTTCGTATGTCACATCAGAGCGCTGTCATGGTGAATATATCCATATGAGCATCACACAATATGTAATTTGTTGACGAATATAGCCAGGCGTAGAATAATGTTAGCGTTTTGGGTTTTAAGTAGCTGGACAAACTTTGTTAAACTGGGATTCACACAGTAATACATAGGGTTATATCTACTGCGTAGATCAGAATAAAAAGGACTTTGTAGTAAATATGGTATTCGTCTTCAATGGCGTTGACGCAATAAGAGCAAAAAGCTTGATCTGTATTGTCATCTTTCGATCTTAAATATGATTGAACTTTCAAGTATTTAATTATTTAGATAATTATTACGATACGTTACAAAAGCTTCACATTTAGCATATGGATGTTCATGCAACTAACCATTCCAATTTTTTGTTTGAAGAGTTAGATTTCTTTCTTGTATTAATTATAACTTATAATACTTTATATACTATAAAGTCAGAAAGGTTGTGTCATCTATACAAGAGTGGTCATTTTTATACATATTCAGGTAATTTGTTGTCCTTTGTCCTTTTACATAGTCGAAAACCACAGTCACATATCAACAAGACACGTTTGTAGATGATGATGTAGACAGGGTCAATGATCCCTGTTCATATCATACCTCTTGAATATACGTGCACGAAATCGGTATAGGAAGGGTTATTTTAGGAAACATCTACAGATGACATTATTCATGGTGGGGTGGGTTGTTTTTCAAAACCAGGAAATAAATATACCGAGTTAAGTTAAATAGTCGAATTGTCTCTGACAAACGTCAAAATTGAGGATTTTGTGTATCAGAACAGTATTGAAATTAGCATCATCTCGTTAATAATGACAGATAAAGACATCAAGTACACAGCTCGATAAACCCAGCAATATTTTCCCATGACGGTTTCCTGAAGAGAAGATGTAATATACATATATATCATGAACTGTCACTATCAGTGTATTGTCCAGAGAAAAAATCAATATCCTTTACTGGGGCAGTGACACAATTTTTAGATAAATATAGTGGTCTGACGAAAACGAAGATAAATGTCCCCAAGACAATAGGTTTTTTTAATCAAGGAAGCAATTGCAATTCTAAAAGAAACGTTCCATTTTCATTTAAAGGCACCAGCACACACTGATATTTCGTAAATTCAACGAATGCACAGATACTGCATATCCCTAGATATTACTACAGATTCGCACTCAGGTATTCTACCTTGTAAGTTCTTCAGCAGATATGTAAGTAATCAGGTTATAAAGATGATTCTAGAAGACCGGAACTATTTAATGCAACGCTGCATAAGATCCTTATTTTGGTTTCAGCCAGAGACGCGAAAACGCCTTTGGTTAATGGTTAATCAAATAACAATGCTAATATACATAGAGAACAAAGTTAAGCACCCCCCTATTTTCAAAATTGCAAATTGCACCTGTGGAGAAAAATACCACAATATGACTAAATGGACCCCCTTGACATAGAAACTAAAGTTTTCGTGACTTAGTATCTTTAAAATCATCATACATGATGACATTTTGAGAACTTAAGATCAAAAACGTAATGGTACTGATTTTTCACCTAAAATAACTACCGTCCGTTTGTCAAAAGTATGCGATGGATTCTGATGTTAGTTGTCATGAACAACAATTTTGTTAACATGTACAATTTTACACTTTAAAAAATCATGTATCCTTCACAATAAGGACATAATTGGGTTTTGAAATTTGATAAGAATTTTCCATAATTTTCAGAAAATGGCCATAACCAGACGATTTTGGAATAAAGGTGGTCTTCATTAACTTTGATTCAGTAACCCTATACTTCTTTTTGCTTTACAGTCGTTGTTACGGTTGAAACTGCCCCATTTAGTCCCTTTTTATGAATGGGTCATTTTTAAAAAAATGAGATTTTGGAGGTCCATACTGCTGTAACTAGTGACTTTTGCTTAAGAGATCCATAATAAAGTTTGATCAGTGGAATAGGAATAATGGAATAATACACATTAAAACAAAAAATATTGACTTTCTGAACATATTCACCTTTTGATCTCAAAATTACCAATTTGTATAACTGCAATTATTCAAAATATCCGAAATGATATCTTAATGAAATTACGTTCTTAAATTGCAAAATTATGATTCTATCATATCATACAATTACTTTTACTGCAATGTGGTCCTCTTTATTCTCAGACAAAACTTACTGGTGAAAAACTTGGGGGTGCTTAACTTTGTTCCTTATGTATACTATGTTCGTGAAATCGGTTAAGTTGTAAGATTGCTTTAATAAAAGGTATTTCATCCTTTGTTAAGCTATATTCGCATTACTAATTCAGCTGTTTTCACTTGTCCATATACTTCCCCTATTTTTGTGTAGTTGACCATATATGGTGTTTTTTTATATCTCTAAACCGACTTCGGTCGTCTTAAGATTTCATTGTTGATCACAGTTCATTTGTAAAGAATAATAAGTATTTCTTTGCTTCGATAGAAAGCTAAAGTGAGTGCCTTTTACCTCATATGTCTTAAAATAGCAACTTTGAACCGAAAAAGCGTGCTTTAGTGCTTTTAAGCTACTCGAATTCATTTCCTTACCTCAACTGATTAAAAGGTATCCACAAAAAATAACAAATGGAATTTTACTTGATACTTGACAACTTATTCTACGACTTAGAGCCACTCCGTGAGTTGTTGGAGTCATATATGCTAAACTTAATCAAAGGTGTCATTTGATCGCCAAGTATCGACTGTTACCAAAAAGACACATTTTAAAGCTTGTTGTTTTTTTACAGTGACTACATGAAGGTAGAACGTCGCAATAATGATCGAAAACCTGACAGTGGCGCGCATCAAATAGTCAAACGTAATTTTGGAGACCTATCTAAAACAGCCAGGAGGGCAGTTGATAGAGTTTTCTAGGATATATAACTAGTATCCATGTATATTGGACGTGATATCTACACCTCTGTGCATTTATAAGGCTGTTTTTAGATTTTCATGGAAAACCAGTATTTGTCATATATGTCTTTTGGACATGAAAAGTTAAGATGTTTTGATTTTATATCACCACATATGACATTTAGGTTCGTATCAAAGTGACTCTGTAAGATGTCATGGTTCAGACGCAACCAAGCTTTGGTCGTTCAAATGTTCTGTTAATCTCTCACTGTGTTTCTCTTTCTCTTTCTCTCCCGTTACTTCCTCCCAGTTAAAGAGCTGAAATATTGCTGAAAGTTAGTTAAACCCTACTCAGTCGCAACAATTACGTTTGAGTCATTTTACGTGCGCGATTTTTACGATTTTCATGGAAAACCAGTATTTGTCATATATGTCTTTTGGACATGAAAAGTTAAGATGTTTTGATTTTATATCATTTATATATTTAGGTTCGTATCAAAGTGGCTCCTTACGATGTCCGGGTTTAGACGCAACCAAGCTTTGGTCGTTTAACTGTTCTGTCTATCTCTCACTGTGTCTTTCTTTCTGTGTTTCTCTTTCCCTTTCCCTCCCATTACTTCCTCACAGTTAAAGAGCTGAAATATTCCTGAAAGTTCGTTTAACCCTACTCAGTCGCAAAAATTACGTTTGAGTCATTTTACGCGCGCCATTGTCCTGTATTTGATCATAAATCTTGACTTTTCCCCTGTTTGTTCTCATTGTGCTAACTGCATGATCAGCATTTAGGTGTTAATTTCACCACAACTGTTGATGGAATATCACTTTTTATGAAGTTTGACATATCTGACCCGAACAACATTCTCTGTTCCCCTTTAAAACAGTCTCTAAATACGGTGATTTGAAATACTCACACTTCGTATTAATTTTGATTTCAAAAACAGAATGTGCTGGATTGTTTTTTCATTGTTTGTCTCTTCTCTAAACGAAATGAAATACCTAGTATTTACGTATATTTTTCACCTGGCAAAGTTTATAACATTTTGAGTTATTTGAATCATAACATAATCTATGATTAAGATGTTTCATTTTTTATGGTTATGTGATCTATCTAAACATTAAATATTTCTTCATTATCGGTAAACTCGCCTATGCATCAATATTTTGTTTACCATACACACAAACCATTAACAATACCTTCAGACATTTCATTACATACAATTCTCGTGGAAATTTCATTATAGAAAATTATTTCATTGAAATTATTGTTTCTATTGATTATTGAATACAATGTTCGATATCTTCAATAACAGTATGACACTGTTGAACTTGTTGTCCACTACAAATATGATAAAATATTATACAATTTATCAGTTTTTAGAGAACAACTCCAGGTTGTATTTATATATTGATTTTTTACACAAAGATGTTCTAGTGCGACACCCGGTGACGTAAGAGCTTGTTTATTACTTGTGAGATTGCCCTGTTCACTCAAGCCGGTAATTCTCTATACAAAACCAGGCATGAGTTTCGATTTGTTCATTCAAACGTCAGCTCTGTGCAGTACAGCTGAGTGATATTTCATGCAAAATTGATTTTCACCTGTCAATCAATAGGTAATGAAGTACCTGACATAAATACATACTTGAGACTATCATGCAAAAATAAATGTATTGGTTGAAACCACGTATACTTTATGGAATTAGATGTTTATATTAACAGTGTATTTTTTCAAAATTCACATGAAAATAGTGAGTTATTTCATATACGCAGATTATTTTGCTTCATTTAATTCGTTGGTAAACCAGATCTAAGAGGAAGAGACAGATGTTTATTATCACCACAACTTTTCATTTGACTGAAATTTACTCGTTGCATTGATTTTAGGTATCTTAGAGAACTTCACAAAAATGGATGTTTATTTTTCTATCAGTTTTGTTCTAAATCCTGAGTCCGATACAAACTCGTTGTCTGGGTTCATCCATTAGTGGCTAGAATGTGACAAAAGGAAGTAATATGGTATTTCATGCATATTAGTTGTACCTAATCAATTGTTGATTAACGCCAAATTTCTGCCTTTGTATTTGATTTATGTACACGAAATCAGTTAGACTTGTAACTGAATCATTTATTGATATATTCATGACAAATATTCAAGGATGTCCTTAAAGAAAAAGCATGTTCATGTTTCATATGAGGTTCGCTAAGCCATCGAGACATCAAATTATTGAAATATATTCCCTATATTAATTTTCCTTTCTGCTTGGGTCCGATTTACTATTCAAATTCTTAGTGTAAATGACACTATCTAGCTTAGAAAATAGAACCTGTTACAACTTTGATTTCAGTGTTTAATATGAAACCATTGAACAATAAATTCCTGCCTTTAACGTAGGAAACACTGGTTGAATCGATATAAATCATTAGCTCAACAAAAAACTACATGTTCAGATGAAAAAAAGAACTCAACAAAATGATTAATTGAATTTATATGACTAAATCGGTATTACATTTGTTAAGATATTTTTCAATTTTTATAAATATCAAACATCTGAAAAAAGTAGATGGTAGAATTATATACAGTGATTCTTTGCAGTTTAATGAAACATAGTTTTTAAGATTATTATTGTTATTGGAGGGTGATCATTTCTTCTCCATCATACACCTGTTATCTACACTATCAACATATATTTGTCAGAAGTTGGCTGAAGCGAGTCACCATTGAGTACATTCCTAGTGATTTGTGTGGTTTAAACGTAATTATATCACGCTACATGTGAATCCGCAGAACTCCTTGAAAAGACTGATATTTATAGGATATATGGAAGACAAGAGTTTCTGGATAACAACTTCTTCATTATGCAATTCACGACGTTTATGAGTATATGCTAACTGCTTCATCATCCCCCAATACGCATATCACTTCTAAATGCTCTTCAAAGATTTTATCGGGCCATATATTGAATAACTTAATGGATAAGAACTCCAAAGGCTTTCTTCTAAATTCGACGCAAATTTTGACAACTTTTAACTATTACATATTGTGATCTCTGAAAACAACAAAAATACAATAATGATGTTTTGCTTCTAATGCTAAAATCAGCAAAATCAAGTAATCATGGACAGCAGTATCGACATATGTTATTTTAATCGATATCTCGTGTTTCGTTTAACATATTTAATAAATGATTGTGTTCGATATTATTTTCTTTCTTTCTACTCGGATTTCATGTAGATCGATATAGCAACTATGCTTGAAGGAATATGATAGTATACTGAAATGAATTTTACAAATTTTTTAAGGTTCATCAGTTGCCTAAACTAGCATCATAACTTGATTAATATTGAAAATATTGACAATTTTACTTTATCTTTTATACAAAAAGTGTAAACAATTGTAAACATTGTTGTCTGTAAACTTGGGTCATTCAGTCTATTGCGGTAGCATGTACATTTCGACGTGGTGCACGTGCAACGCGAGAGGCCCAGGCATATGGCATCGACCTGAAATAGACATAGTTTCTCCAGTTCGGAGAGAGGACTCAACGTTACAACTTAGCAAAAAATTCAGAAAATGTTACGGCATATAGAAAGAAATCCATTATCTGTATTATCAAATTAATTTCATTTTGTATGCAGATTGATGTAGTGTTTGACGAGTGTGTAGATAGTAACCGACCTCGAACTCAGGTATAAGTCAGATAAACCACAATTTCATGAAATTATGATCTTAAATTCGCTCATTTAATGATATACCACGTTAGATATTCTACGATCTCATGCATTCAGCTTTAAGTTGATATTCCTAAGACCTGTGGCCTGGAAAAGACCCCAAATTACTCCATAAAACGTTAAATCATCCGTTATAACAGCCCTTCTATGTTGAGAGTTCTGTAAGTGCACTACAAGCGTCATGTGGCGAGCTATCTGATTCGTCCGATGTCTTTTCCGCCAGAACGCGCAGCTCTGGTTCGTAAGATCTAGCGTTCGCTATCCACCATTATTCCAAAAATAGCACCAAAAATAGTTATGTAGAAAAAATTAAATGTGAGCGAATGGCTAGATCTTATTTTAAAAAGATTGGATGGACCCTTACGAACGAGAACTACATTGTATGAACACAATATATGCAGTTACATCAAATGAACTGAACTTACAATCTGCGTCCGAGTTTTTAAAAACATATTTTCATATGAAGAGCTTCAGATCTTGGTACATAAGACAAGCAAATTGTTCCCGTTGTTGATATGAATGGAGACAGGAAATTGTATGATGCACGACAAAGGCATTACCATGACAGGTTCAATTCTTCGTGTAAACCCTTTTACCTTTGCTTCTGTTTGTACTTCTTAGTGAATTTACTTTTAAACATAGTAATTGCTTGATTGATGTTTATAACTATTAAGGGGACACAATTGATAAATGATGTTACAGAATACTGTACTTTCCATAAATATATTTGGTTTATTCTGCTCTGTAGCTCTCCGATACGCTACCTCAGAGAGCAGAAAAGGAAACATTCGGCAGTTGTATACCATTCCAACCATCGATTCATCTCTTGATGTCCCTCAAACGGGGATGACATCATCAACCTCATGACAGCATCTCCTTAAACAGAGCAGTTCGGTTCTTTGTATTCAAGCATTAGGTCTTCCGGTGAATGTGCATGTTACACCCACTGCTATATCCTATGATTCATCAAAGGACGACAACTCTGACATCAACTTCCTGGCTTTGTAATGACAACATATCATCATGAACTACCATTTGATGTTGTCCTTGAAATTCCTGTTTATATCGGTTAAAATAACATATTATCTATGAACCACAGACAAGTTTATCAAGTGCTCGGAAATCCTGTTTTATCTCTCTTCAAGTAAACCATTATCTATGAACAACAGAAGTTTATAAAAGTTCACCGAGTGTATGTTTCAATATCAAGTTTTTTTCCATTAGTCAAGCAAAGAACACAAATTCAGTCCAGTTTCCCATGCATAAGGTCCCTTGTGTACCCTCATAAACTTTTAAATCTTCTGTCTTTTTACTTGTAAACCACTCCTTTGAAACTAGGTCGTCTCTCTCAGAAGTCAGTTTGTGAAAACTGAAATGACAAAAGAGCTTTGTGGAGCTGATTGACTGTTGCAAGAGTCTTCAAAAGCAAGCGTTGGTCTTTTCAAGTTTATTGAAGTATGACAAAGTCATATTGAATAAAAACGAATCAAGTTTATATCGAAGCAGTAAAAGATAACGGCTTAACCAAGGCATTGAACAAAACTTACATGACAAAAGTGCTTATGGAGATGAATGACTGTTGCCCAAAAGTCCCCCAAAACAAGCGTTGGACTTTTCAAAATGATTCACAGGATCGTTCTAAGTAGAAACAAATCAAATCTATATCATGCATATCATCTCTAATGAACCAAAACATTGAACGAACCGATAATGACAACTTAATGATCATATCAATGTTGACATTTACTTCATGCTAAAATAACAAAATAATTGTAATACGTGACACCTAACCTCATAATTGAATAAGTCGATGTAAGTTTTACATAAAGACTGAAACCGCTTAGTGTTTCAGCATGTTTGGTCAAAGGAAGCAGCGTTATAAGTCTGGCTCTTATCACAACTAGACACTCCTGGGAGTATTGAAATCAACGTCTATAACATTTCGATTATATCGTCTTTGTATAGCTGTAGTGAAAAATCTATTTCTTCCCCTTATAGCTTTTGTTGGTGATCAGAAACGGTGGATTTCTTTTTAACAAACGTCCTAAATCGACAAGACAAACGATTGCCCCGCATGCCTCTGTTTACGCCAACGAACTAACATAAAGTTGACCTTTGACATCTATATTTGACCCGAATAGATATTTCAAGGATAAATTGCCTTACACGATTGTTCCATGCGGTGCTATTAGTACCCCTAGTCTGACACAAGGTATTGTTTAGTGTCATATTCGTATTTTCAAAGCTATAATATGAGCCTATAATTAAGAGAATTTCTAGGGTGTTGATATTCAATATCGAACGCAGTAGAGCACAGAAACTGTTACCATATAAATTGGTTTTGTAGATAAATTAAAAAATGATCAATCTGGGGGAAAACAGTATAAAAATAAGTGTTATGTCTCTGTAATTTAAATTTCCTTCAATCTTTACCTTCTTTTGTAGGTGATTGATTTATCTAATTAAGTTTTTAGTTCACGCATATTATAAACATCATTGGATTTAACATTAACCAATTAGCGTAATTTATTTTTTCTAATTTAGAAGTCTATATCCAATATCTGAGAAAATTTTTGAAGAACACGAGTCTTTCACGATCGACATGAGAAATTATGATTTTCATATGTATGAAATAACGTTACAAAATTTTGAGTTTGCAAATTCGTTGACAGGTTACACATCACAAGCCTCTAAACGCTTTATATAACGATATGTTTTAATTCTTTAAATGGCTGTGATATTTTTACAGTTGGCAACATTTGGCACCTATGGTACCATTTGCTTCAGGAGGCATTACCATTGGCTGGTTATATTTAACGACAAGAGGCTTTTGGCCCGATGGATATCAGGGTTTTGTAGGAACAGCGCGGATACAAATATGCTGATGTAGCAGAATGGCCATGATGTTGACAAGCCATATTTATCAACCATGATTTTAAATGGGCGTTATCTTAATAGTAAAACTTGCTAACTACACACTGTAAGTATATCTGTAAAAGTGACAATTGACAAATCTTATACTTAAAATAGAAAAGCTGATAGGCTTCAAAAATAATCTGAGGATGGAAGTAAGGTTAAACTTGCAATTGTTAAATATCATGTTCTTGAAAGTTCCATCATAAAACTGAGATGACGTATTTCCTCGAAGAGCTGACAAATACTGCCCGATCGAAGACAACTGCACCTGAAGCCGGTTATATTGAAATAAGCAACAGTGAGTAGCACTATTTTAGAAACTATGTACATAACAAAACGTCTTATTCCATTTCGAGTGACACCACTCCTTCGTACCAACGCGTTATAAGATATTTCTGGAAACAGACAAGACAACCGAGCTCTTCACGTTATTTGAAGAGAAAGAACATTAACTTGGAAACAGAGAAATCATGTCAGCCACAATGGAATATGGTCTCTGCACAAAGCTTTGGCAGTCTAAGGAATAACAATATGTGTGTTTCTATGAAATTGTCATAAGAATTAACATTACATTTGTACTACATAGTAATGAATTGATCAATAAAAAATAATCAATGAAACATGGTATCAAAACAAAATGTAGTGAAAGATTGTTATTTATTTTCAAGATTAAAAAAGTTAATCATGTGTTCTCCTGTTCGTTTCAAAACGATAATCATTCCTTGATAACATTATCAGTGATAAATCACAAGAAATTAACTGAAACTGCACGTGAAAGTTGCCAATCATGATTATACTCAACCTGTCGTTATTTATCAGACCACCATCTTTTATGTTATCCATGTTTTCTGTTACTTCCTCTTTTTTCTTAAAAGCTTTCATTTTCGCATTTTATAAACTATATGAGTAGATTCGTCATCTTCTAAAAAAAATCCTTTCACTCTTATAAAACAAACTAGTTTGTACTCTTTCTGTTGTTTGTTAAGCAATATTGAATATCGTTGACTATTAATCAGTTTTATCTATTAAATAAACAGTCAATATACTAAGTGTAACGTTTCTTACTCCCATTATTTGTGACTGACTCTGTTTATATGTGAATAAATCGATCAAGAAATACCGAACGGATCAGTCATGAGTTACCACCCAAGGCTAGCTTGACCAAGTAAATAATCCAATTAGGCTAGGGAGATGACATCTCCTTGCAACACGCACTCAACTGGCCTGAAGCCAAGCGAATCCTTCTTCAGAAGACAACTTCTACACAATGACCCTGGGCCCTAAATCTTTATAAAGTACGAAACTATTCCTTGCTTTTAATCGAGATTTTTATCTTATATTATTTAGTTTAAAGTGCCTTTGACAATTTAAAAAACGACACATGTATCTCATTTATAGATTATACATGCCTTCTCTTCGAGTTTATCCATCCAAATAAAGGGAAATCATAATTGCTAAGTTTTTTTATGTGTTGTTGTCAAATCAAACGATATACCAATTTTTTATAACAAGGTGTTGCGATAGCACAAAGTAAATCACACTTGCGATAAATAGACGAAAAAGATGTGTACCATTGTTGATATTATTTGCAAGTTCTCATGTTTTATATCATGCATTGTGGTTGATTTTCCGACAATTACCTTTAAGTTTGCTTAAAAAATGTGTTTTATTTTGGATAAAATCATAAAATTTTGCATCACATCAATCGAGACGGACCATACCTTAGAAACAACAGTATGTCAAAAACTTGAAAACTAAGAGCAATAAGGGATATCTGAACATTACAATGACGTGAAAATTGTGAAGATGTTTAGAAGAAGTACAAAACCATTAAAGACGCTTTCATTTATATCATATCAGGTCATTATGAATATTCATCTTACTTCACAGTATTACAATCTGTACTTACATGGGTAACATTTGCCATATTCGTCCTATCATATACCAAATAACTAATTTCATAGCATTATCTTCTAAAGCACAATGTTGTAAACATGTCAGACAGTGTCAACGATTTGTTTGCCATAACGTGCCTGTCATATTACACAAATGAAATCACGTCCTACACTCGATACATGAATAATGAGATTTTTATAACTAGAGGCTATTGGTATCTCAGCGAGTAGCCCGTGTGAAATGTCATGAATGATTGATACCGCCTTGTACGGTCAAGGTTAGGTGTCAAAGGTCAACTAGAAGATAGTCCTCAGAGGGACGGAAGTCATGAAATAGCGTGTAAGGAGCTTCAGAACTTATCGGTGAAGGACTGGTAGATCGGTAGATAAAAGATATGAGAAGTAAACAAATCGTTTGATAGTGAGCACTGATTTGTTTGTTTGGTTTGACAAGGCTTTGCTGAAAATGATAACAATAGGGTACTCTTTATGAGATAGGTCACGGTTGATTTAACATATCCATATCAAGCTTTTTCTTTTGAACCTACCATTTGTCTACTTTCCGAAACGAACGCTGTATAAGGGAGGTGGGGAGAGGGGGTATTCGAATTAGTTCAATTCTGTTCAATTTACATATGTTGAACAACTAATCACAGTTCCCATGTAAAGATACTAACAAAAAAAAAGTAAATTGAACCATGGCTAAAAAATTAATTCAGATTAGTTCCAATTCTTTTCAATTTACACATTTTGCATGTTAAGATACTAACAATAAGGAAAGTAAACTGAACCATGGCTGAAAAGAATTAACCAATACTGAAATGAACCCCACCACTTGACTCAATACCTTATCGTGCCATGGTGGTTTGCATGCTTCAGGGACCCAGAAAGCTGCCAGTCAGAGCTTATATGCTCATTGTTTAAGGCACCCAAGCTGAATATGTTGATTGTCACTCATTCTATAACCTGCTGTCTATCTCTCACTATATTTTCCCCCGTCTCTTCCCTAAACCTCTCGATTCTCACTGGTCTGTCAACTCTCTTTTCGATGACTGTAATCCACGTGTTTGATAACTGAAATATTGTTCAAAACACGTTAAACCCAACTCACTCACTCACAGAAAGAACCAGTGAGATATAAGCTGAACCATAACGTAATTAAGAGAATCAAAATGGATACAACAATACCTCAAATGAAACTAAACAATACTTGACCGAAACAAACTATGCCATTATGTATGAAAAACCCAATTGATTTAATGCTGGGAAAAGGACACTAACCTATTTAAGTACAACTAATAAGATGATGTTGAAGAGCCACTGCCTTGTTGGAGGATTATTAAAAGATCTCGATTCTACATATTCAGACAAATTTAAAGGTGATATATAAGGTTTGTAAAATTGTGACAAATATAAGCCATGCATACCTCAAACCCCTCTTTTCACCACTCTTATAACTAATAGTTGGCATTCGCGTTTATTGCTCTACAGAGGTTGCTCCGTCATAAATTCCCAAACAACCTCTGCTCCGTCATAAATTCCTATACAACCTCAGTCTTAATAGGAAGGTTTCTTGGGCTTCAGACAGTTTGCCCTACCCGCGCTATATTGCAACTTAAAGTACTTGGCAATATTTCAGCCAATGAAAACACCGAGTGCAGGAATAACATATTTGTTGTCACATAGGCCTAAGCAATGATGCAGTCACAAAATGAGGCGTATGTGTTCTGTTAAGACGACTCAAAGTGCAAGGTGCATATTCGAATAAAGTATAGCTTTTCTAAAGCTTCCGGAAATAACTTAGGCGATTTGAATGATAACTATTGATTGCACAACTAACTTTGATTGCATCCAATCAGCGTTTTACATTTCATGCCTGAGAAACCTTAGTATTAAGACAGAGGTTGTATAGGAATTTATGTTTTAAATTTTTTTGAAATTCCAAAAATATCATTTTGATTTTGGTTTCTTTCATTTCAACAACAACAACGGCCAACCATTCTCCCCTTGTCTGATACCAAGCAACCTCCCGGTTCATTGATCTACGTCAGTAACGCTGTGTATGTTTTATGCATCAAGATCTTAGAGCTCTACATGAGAATCCCTGTTATTATACTGCCAGTCGTGGATAAAGACAACACGTAATATGTAGTTCCTTTGATGTGCCAGAATACGTCATCAATCTGACAATGACGTTTAGACAAGTACGCTCATCAATATATTGAGTAAGTGGGAACTTAAGAAAGTCAGACAGGTGAATGAAAATGGGCATTGGATTGATAATAATATCAATAAAGTACATTAATAATGCGCACAATCCAGACATAAAAGGCTATTCTAGGTACTAAATGAGATTGCCAGAGTATGTACTTGGAATGAAAAAAAGTCATGTGCATTTAGAATACGGTAAGGTCTTAAGGCTGGATTTGAAAAATTCGAAAGTTGCTAATACTGAATAGTTAAGATGATGCTTTATATATTTGTTGTTTTCCAATGCCTAATATGAAGTGATAAACAATAAGATACATACTAACCATAAATAAAAAGCTCAGGCAGAATGCTCTGTTTATTATTTTCTTTTATTCCAAACGTTAAATGAACTATAAAAAAGCTGTTTACCTTGTGAATAAAAGGTTGACCTGGTGTATTTACAGTTTGCAGGTGATCTGTCCATTAACGTTACATGGTTTTTTTCCCACTCTGGTGTTAGTTGAATTACAATCTACAATAAAGGTATGCAGTGTTTTACAATTACTGTCGGAGCCTAATATTATTTTTCATATCTTAAATTTTCCAAGTACGTTATACGCTCATATCAAAGTAACTAATATAAAATAAAATTCACTACGCTTCATTCAACACAGTCGCAAAATCTAATCCGAAAATTGGTAATTTACTATGTGATTTTTTTATTTTTAACGAAATACTTACGGGATGATTGGCTTAATATTAAACGATAAACTAATGACGTCAATTAGAAACCATATAGAACATCGTGCATAAAACACATTTAATACTTGGCTTTAAATATTTTAGTGTGGTGCGGTTTTGTTGTTGCTTCTATCATCAAAGGGATAAAGAGGAAAACACTTTAACAACAACTTTACAATTACTTTATGTTTTCATTTTACATTCCATTCACATGTACATTTTCAACTTTGAATTCATACGGACTAATATAGATTACTTTATCGACTATGGATCGAAACACGATAAATAATGGCTTTCATAAAGATAGTAACTAGATCTTTTGATTGAAAATCATTACCATAAAAGCAAACGAATATTAAATTGATTTCATTATATTTTTATGATATGTTGACATGGAAACATGACGTCATTTCGCTAATACCATGTACCTAATTTGAGGTTTGCATATCGATTTATCAAGTTTCACGCAATATTAGCACGACACAGTATAATTCAAACGTAACTCGGATATATAGTTTATGCCTTCTCAAGAATTCGATCAGAATATAAAACTTTACCTGTTTGAATGTCAAGGAAGAAGATGATATTTATATGCAATACCCTTTAAGCATATCACCGAAATTCACCTCCTTTTCCGAATTATTGAAGATATAGAAATTATGTTATTTACATAATGTTCGCATTTTGAATCGGATTCACAAATGTCATTTTTGATGGAGAGTGCCATATCGTGAACTTTCCAAGCATCTTTAGATTAGAAGTTCAATATTACATCACTGGTTAAGATTAATTTGATTATAATTAAATCCTTTTCTAAGTCACAGTAATCAAGAAATTTATACGATTAATATTTGCATCATTAGAGTTTGGATTTGAAATTTGATGCGGTCATTTAATCTTTGATTGCATTGAAAATCGTCCACCATGATCTCGCCAAAAAGTTGAGTTCGATTTTTTCATCTTTAGTAAAGGAGAACGCTCGCGGTCACCAAATATATGAGAAACGGCTTGATATATTTGCTGCATGAGTCATTACCTGTTCATAGAGATTTATACAAGGTTAAAAGCGTAGACTCAAATCTATAGCATGCCCCACTTCGGTAAAGGTAGGCCTGTTTTTTAGTAAATCTATTGACTTTTCATAAGGGCACGCTCTGAAGCAGTCTAACGACGACGACGTTGCCGGAACTACTTTCTCTCTGACCTCTGAACTTTGAGGAAAATACCAACTTCTACCGGTAACAGCATGTGATTTGCGGTGTGCCAATTGTTATATTACCACACGCTACTTTATAATGCTGCTGATCGATTGCCATGGAAACTGAATGGCGAAATGCCGCTGCGGCATAAATACTCCCAAACGTCAGGCGATATCAGAACAAATGGAAAACATATCACTATTGCTGTTGTTAATTATCTCTTTGTATGTGTGGCCAAATGTAGAGAAAAGATTTTATTTAATTCTTAACTCCACATAAGTACCTGAACATGTCAAGTTTATCAAAGATCATGTTGTTCCAGATCTCTTTCATACCAATTTTGAAATTTTAGCACCAAATAAACCTACTCGTTAGTGTTTTCGCTTGAGAAAAGACATGTCAATATGCTTCAACAAAGCCTAATGTCCTGGATGTGAATTGGCCGATTTCACACGCCAAATTTACACGATCACAAGATAACTATCATACACTATACACTCCATTCTGTCCATGTGATAGATGTTAGTAAATTATCCAAAATGTGTTTATCTAATTGAAGCTTGGATTGTCCGGTTTTCGATCGAAATTGCAATTCTTTACCTTTATATTGTTACCATACTGAATCGATAAACATTGATATTATATCTTTCAGTAGCAACAGTCAGTTATTTATCAAAAAGACCATTGATAGCGTTTGACATGTGACATAAACATATGTTTATCTTTACCTCAAGTAACATAACAGCCAATCTGTCCTCGCCCACATCATATGACGCAGCATCTGTCATTTCAGGATAGTTGTTCAATGGGAAAACAATACCCAAAAGCAAAAAAAATAGCATGAAAAATAATGCCCTTTCCGAAAAAGTAGGTTAACCGGGCCAGAAACAAAACTTCGCGAATATGAAAACTGGTTACACAGATATCACATATCATGATTTCATTCTTCATATTACATGTTTATCAAACATGATCAGAGAAAAACAAACGTGAACAAATGAGGATTTAAGGAGCATTGCTGAATGTTTTTGACTTTTTTGCACTTTAAACTGTTAATTGAAAAGCTCTAAATAGCAGGACTGCACAAAATCATTTTCAATAAAATTCTATAGTAAATCGCTAATAATTTCTAATGATGCTCAGTGAAATATGCCACTTTTCTTGTCATCTTCAGTAACGAGTGTATATTATACAATTATAGACTGGTGATGAGGTCAGTACCTGTTTTTATAGACCCGAGGAAAGTAAATGCGAACAGAAAAGAAATAACTACAGTTATGAACAGCAATTTGGATCAATTGTTCAACATGACGGTCAAATAACGTCACGATAACAATAGCATGACGTCATGTAACAACGGTTTGACGTCATAATGTCTATTTCAAGTCAATATAACTTTTTGTGTAACAATATTATACAATTATAGACTGGTGATTAGGTCAATAGCTGCTTTTATAGACCCGAGGAAAGTAATATTGACAGAGGACGAAGCAAGCTCGGTGGACATTGTTTTGTACAGGTCAATAAAAACCGATAACGACCTTTACAAGAATCTATAATTGTATATTGTTACACAATAAACTGATGCTAGTGACTTTTATATTCTCATCTGAATTTGTAAAAGTAAAGTGTAAGGTTTCTTCAGCATAAGCAGTTTCGAATTAAATATATCATTTTCCACCTTGGAAATAATTTTCAAGAAATTCATCAACGTTGTAAAAGATACATTACATGTGACAGTTCCCTTTGTCAAACTAATCATATTGTCTTCTACGGTTAGTGTTATTTGAAATCAAGCAAGTAATCAAATTAATCTCGATACACACTTGGCTCCTATCGATAACTCTAAGTAGATTTAGAATATCATATAGCTAGATATTTCGAGAGTAAAAATGGGTTCGGGATATGTAATTCTCTGCGCATGCGTTAGTCTGTGACTCATTCGAAATGACACTAGTGATTGGTTGAGGTCAATATGAGATACATCTATTTGAATCCAAGAGGTCAGTAAGTTAATACACCTAAGAGAAATGGGACCCATTTGAACAACTTCACTGAACATGGTAAATATTTACTCAACAATCACTCAAATATAATTTAACAGAAGATCTGGTTTAAAATCGGCCCGATGGTAATATTGACCACACATAAAAAACATTGAATTAACTTTGATTTTCATTTCTTTTTTTATTCTAATGATATAACATGATATGAAATAACGTTATATGACTTGAAATAATCGTCTGATACAAAACAATATTGAAATCCATATCGTTGACATCATTGATTATCTTATTGCAACGTTCTTTTCCAACTGTCATGTTACCAGTATTAGTTCAACTCAATTTTAGTACAGAATTGATAACAAAGCACATCGTACAAATAAACACCGTTAATTGAAATCGATTCAACGGTAAAACAATACTATACAGAATTTAACAAACCTTAGAACTAATTGCTGGTATAAGGATCAATGTAATAGCGATGATTCTAAAAGAAAAAGCCACTTTTTACGATAATGATGATGCTTAAACTACATCCGAAATTAGCATCGTTGATAGTGGATGAAAGGTCGAAGTAACAACATATCAAGAATTCCAATATCTGGAAACAAAAAATTGTCTTTTTGACGTACATGTTAGTGTATAAATCAATTAAATCCATGCACAACTATTCAGTATGATAATAATGACTGAGTTAAAAGAACATTCGGGTTTCTGCTCTCAGTAATTAGTGCCTGTCCAATGTGGTGGTATATAGAAAGCCCGGAAGAAGCCTGGTCCTTTGTCGCTACTTTGGCAATCGATAAGATTTCACTCTAGGCCTACTTGCTGGGTACGACAAGGGGATACTATCTCTCCTGTCTAATTAGATTATGTTCTTGGTCAGTTTTGTCCTTGGGTAATGATTATAGGCCGCCAGCCTGATTTAGATCGAATGTTGTCTTTATCGACTATCTTTATAGCTATTTGTATTATTAGAGGAGTCGATAAGAGCAATGTAGTTTTCTATACGCGTTATCGCTTCAAGATATATTTTCTTTCATATATAGACATAGAAATAATAAAACCGGAAAAGGAGTACACTGGGTTTTTAAAAAAATTTTATATCACACTGGCATATTTAAAACGCAAAATGGTATATATATTTACATAAAATTCCCGGAAAAATTTACACAAGTTACACAAACGTGAGGTTAGTGCACATCTGTCCCATTTAGATTTGTGAAAATATTGCATAGTCGAAGAACCCAAAATTTTTATAACAGAAATAAAAAAATTAACAAGATATGCAGACCCATTTTAAAAGAATGCATCAATATGAATGTTAAATTATATCATCACAAACACTAGAGTTTGATATATGATTGGTCTTGACGTACCTACTTCATTTCATTGATGTTTTCACAGAGCGTTCTATGGCTAATGGGGCTAAAGTTAACATCGATAAAGTACTAATGTATATGAAATGTAGGTTCAGGATAGATGCTTTCAAAACAAATCCAACAACAAATGGACTTCCGGAAGAAAGTATCGGTACCGGAAGGTAACCGTTGATCGACCGGATCCGGAAATGGTCCATGCGTCTTTTACATTGATGTTCTTGAACGCCATGCTAGGGCAGAAAGTACGCAAAGGTGAATCAAAAACTCATGTAAACTTGTTTTTTAAACTTGAATCCAAATGACATCTTTCTTACTTGGTTTGCTTTAATGGTTTTATGGAATATGATGTTCTGATCACTTTTAGTTAGCTTTGGCACATACTTCAGTTCTTGGTTATACTTGTAAAAGACATTTTGTCACTTATGCAGTATTTTACATGTAGTAATGTTTCCACATTTTTGGTATAATTCTAGTGACTTATAAAAATAACTTATAGTTACCAATACAACAACATAGGTAATAAAGATACATTCTGTTGACAAATCATTGAAAGGCATTTTGAAACGATGTACAGAAGAGAGAATAAAAACATAATAAATCGATAAAACATCTTCATATCATTATTAAATACTTCGATATGGAGTGAATTTCACAAAAAGAAGTTGTTATCTAGATAATCTTGTATTCTCTGACTCTATGTTTGTAATATAAGGATTGTGTATTTCATTAGTAGACTGTGTGAAGTCGTCTACGTAGGTTTATATCATCATTAAATTAGAATACTCCCAACACCTTTCAATCTTCATTTTACTTTCCCTACACAAGCAAATGGAGGCACTAAACGTGTATGCCATAAAACCCTTCAAATTAAACAACAACCTAATAAAGTAATCGAGATCGTGATAACGGTTGAAGATAGGACGTATTTTCGCTGAAATGAAAGCTGTAAAACACAACCTGCAGCAGCTGTGACGTGAATTAAGTTAATGGGAACGAGAGGCATCTTGCTAGATTGCTGAACAAACTACATGTACTTTGCCTTCCGGGGTTCTTATGAACCAGAATGGCTTCCTGTGGTAAATTTCAATACCTTATGTAAACGTAATAGATTCATTGACGTATCTATGTTTATCTAGACTAAACGTCGGTCTCTGAAAATTTTAATCTTTCAGAAATCTTAATTGAGTGTATAGGTTAAGAAGCATCTGGCTAGATTGCTGAACAAACTACATGTACTTCGCCTTCCGGGGTTCTTATGAACCAGACTGGCTTCCTGTGGTAAATTTCAATACCTTATGTAAACGTAATAGATTCATTGACGTATCTATGTTTATCTAGACTAAACGTCGGTCTCTGAAAATTTTAATCTTTCAATCTTTTTAATTGAGTGTATGGGTTCAGAAGCATCTGGCTAGATTGCTGAAGAAACTACATGTACTTTACCTTCCGGGGTTCTTATGAACCAGACTGGCTTAATGTGGTAAATTTCAATACCTTATGTAAACGTAATAGATTCATTGACGTATCTATGTTTATCTAGAATAAACTTTGGTCTCTGAAAATGTAAATCTTTCAGAAATTTTAATTGAGTGTAAGGGTTCAGAAAAATCTGGCGCGATTTCAGAACGAACTACATGTACTTTACCTTGCACGGTACATATTCACCAATCCGGCTTTCACGCATTGAACTTAAGCAAATGTCAATGTATTATGTGAGTGTAGAATAGATTCACTGACGTATATACACTAAAAGTCGGTCTCTGGAAAGATAAATATTTTAAAAATTTAATTAGGAGTACGGGAGAAGAAACATCTGGCGAGTTTGCAGAACAAACTATTTTGCTTTGCACGTTTAATATCTAGACTAACATTAACTTTCTGAATGATAATTCTTGAGAACTATTTAATTTGATATGCTAAGGAGCCTCAGAGACATTGACAGATGTAGACTTGCTTTTCAAGAAATTATGGTGAGGTGTAAATAGCATTAACTAGTGTCTGGACGCTAGTCAAAGTATACATACCACCAGTCTGGTTTTCTTATGATACAGACAACGCAAATTTCAATATATTATGTAAATGTAATAGATTAATTGACGTATTATATACACTAAAAATCTGTCTCTGGAAAGTTAAATCTTTCAGGTTATTTTCCTCCAGATCTGAACATTCAAATGGTTACTTTTTCCTAAATCTAAACTCAAAAAGGTAGTTTCAAACTAGGTTAAACCAATGGTTTATTGTCATTACGATCATTCTTTTGGTTAAACTATCGATGTATCGTGCAATGTATCTGAGATAATGAAAGCAGTCAGCTCTTGCAGCTATCGCTTTAAATAGTACAAATAGGTTTCAAAGGTAAAATAATTTGTTCCGACGAACAGAAATTGCGTTATCTGCCATGACGAAGCTTTAAAATTGAAGCAAATTGTACAGGAATAACCTTGCTGTTCTCATTACAAAGGAAAACTTCTTTGAATTTAACCTGGAACCACCTGGGCGCTTAATTATCTACACTGTATTTGTATAAAGGTCGTTAAGGTTGAAAATAACAGTTAAGTCATGAGAAAATATCCTGATTATTCGTTACACTTAATTAAAGCTCTTAGAAACAGAAGATTTAAATTTTCTGGTTGTTACAGAGTAGACCCACAGGATATCAGCTATAGTAACTATGATTTGGATTAAAATTCCAGGTTCGAATCCACTGCCACTGTAGTGAAATATCACAGCATCTGAACTAGTAATAAACAGATTCCTAAGGGGTTGTTATTTGTCAAAATTAAAATATGAATGTTTTGGAGTGCTCATATACCTACTTTCAGTCTCTGAAAATAATTCTCAAAAAGAGTTTTGACTAGCTTATCGGAGGTTATTTTTCAGGCTAAAGGGAATTAAAGGTTGAAATATTATCAAAATGAGTCTCAATGTTAGACTACAGCGATTTAGCTCTTCTCAGTTATTTTAAATGAAACTGCCGGACCGTCCTTGTGACACGTACAATGTACATAATTATTTGATAATGATGCAATGTTGTTTTTGCAATGAGGTGACAAATTGACTCAGCTCATAACTTTAAAACTGAAAAAATAAAGACTACCAAAATTACCTTCAAAGGAATAAGTATTTGGGCATTATGATTTTAATCTTTCACACTAGTTTACTTTGAATGGCACAAAAGTAGTCATCTTGTAAGTTTGATGAATGCTCTATACCTGATTGTAATTATTTTCAATTGTTCCTGTAAACCATGACATGTGATATTTGAAGGATCTGTCGACAGATCTCATATTATATATGATAGTTATATCTTCCTCTCCTCCGGGACAAAATTTATAGCTAGTATTGATCGTTTTTCATATCTTTGGGAGAGTTCCACTTACCGGAAAGATTTGGCAGTAATACGCATGTTTATTTGATGTTGGGTTATGCAACAGAACTGTAAAGGTCAACTAAAGTCAGAACGTCATCAAACCGGATGTGGAACCGCCATCACCGGAGGTAGATGATTAAGTATTGGATGTTCATCGATTCCAATGAGAACAGTGATTGACCACGAAAGGGCAAAAGGTGAATTGAAACGACAGTCTGTAAAATAATGTATCGTGTCTATTCTGTAACATTTTAATATATGTCAGCTTAACCCTAGAGCCAAGTGTTTTAAATTCACAGTATTTTGGCCCTAAAATCAAGAATTTTAGACCTTTTTATATCATTCTAACATGAAAAGACTCTGTACAACTACTACTTGGAATCAGTTTGCAGTTTGTAACCATGGACCCCAGAGTCTCTTTGAGTCTATAGAATCTCGAAATTTTGGCCATGAAATCAAATTTTTTAACCTTTTTATATCATTCTTACATAAAAAGACTCTGTATAAGTACTGCTTGGAATCAGTTTGCAGTTTATAACTATGGGCCCTAGAGTCTCTTTGAGTCTACAGAATCTCGAAATTTTGGCCATGAAATCAAGGATTTTAACCTTTTTAGGTATAATCATATGAAGAATCTATATCAATACTATCTGGCATCATTCTTGGGTCTCTTTAAGTTTTAGAACGTTTTTTTAAAGGGTCGTAATTCTGCAGACATACTCTGTTTATTGATGTACAATGAAACACGGCATATTACGAAAATGATTGTATGCTCCAAGTTTGAATTGGATTGAGGATATTCATGGTGCTCAGCATATAATTTCAAAGAAGGATATTTGATACCATTTTATCGAACAAATGGTTAAGTAGTAGCTGTCAATATCCACTGTGGACTTTAATCTGATCGGGTTTGTTTTTTTGTTTTTTTGTTTTTTTGCTGAATATTTTGAAGGAAATCGATGTAATCAGGATAACAACAAGAGCAATAAAAGTGTTTATGACATAAATATTTAAATGAATAAATTTAATTGCCTTTTCAAGAAAAAGCTGCTGGTGGTTATAAAAGTGTCACGAAATCATGTTTGCATAATCTATTGTAAATTTTATTCTATTACAAACCCACTTTCTACAACTCCGCCAAACATCTGTATTGCCCGCATGTAAATACACGAACCAGTCTTGGACTACATTCAAGTTGACCTTTGACAATTCACGTCTTCCCTTTTAATCGATAAGCGATAGGTGACACTGGGCTGAGCTTACTGTATGCTTACGGTGATAAGCACTGGGTTCCTACCGTGAAGTGTCATTCATGTATTGAGTACACACATTCTATAGGAGTTATCAATAGGAATTTGCCTTCTGACACTTCATCTAATGAATTTGGTTTGGAAATGAATCGTGTTAACCTTTAAATGAAACAAAATGTTTACATGGATAGTGTTCAACATAGAAACTCATAACTGTTATCATAATTTATAAATACATAATTTATTAATTGGTATTTCATGTTTTCTTATCGACAGTATAGATATGAATGATATGTTTATTTTAGTATGCTTATCGGTAGTCTTAAAAGTTAACGTTTCGGAAAGATTGATACACAAATAGGAATGCTTAGATTCCGTACGATAATCGTTATGAAACATGTATGAGGATTTGAATATCACGGTTTTTGTGTTTACGTGGTGAGTTAGGATATTCTTAAAATGTAATTAACCATCTTAACAATATCTAGATTGGAACTTCTAAATATGATTAATATTTGCGTTATATTTTCTACATGTTATCACTGCCTATTTTATAAAACGATTAAAATAGAATCCATTGAGTCTCAAAGCATTACATTCCGAAATGAATATTATCAACTTGAGTAAGTACAAGTTTCTGAGGAAAGCTTCCAATATTAGCAACGTTCTTGTATTCAATGTTTAGTACAAAATGAAAATGTAATGATGAAAAATTGTCTTTAAAAAGCAGATAAAATTCAGTGTTAACTGCCAATATTGCCACCAATTCCACAAAGAAACAGTTAACTTTGCCTTCATAACTAACCATCTAGTCTGTTGTCATGTCTGTTTTACTTTCTCTCTCAACAAAGGTTATTAGAATAATTCTTCCCCGGTACCTCTGTTACAAGTGAAGCCCTTTCTCAGCAAAGAACTACCGACCCCTGTGCATTTGCAATCGAAATTAGTTATGCAATACGATGTTTAAACTGAGCACAGTTGCTGTCACTGTAGAGAAGACTAGAGTTATTCATATGTGCGATGCGTACATGTTTTCTAGAAGACAGATGTTAGTCTGCAGAGTTGTTTGGCGATAATCATTGCAAACTAGGTGGGTACCCTGTTACAGAGGTCATGTGGGAAGATTATGTGCTGTGAGTCTATTGACGGGATAGAATGATGTTTTACGGAATCTAAGTAGGGAAGGTATTTCATTAAACGTTATTTGAATATATATTAGCTGTGTGTTTTAAATGCGTATTGAGTATATGGTGCTGGTAAAAGAAAGTTTTATTTGTCTTTAAAAGGGCAGTTGCACGTTTTTTTAAATATCTATTTCTTCAAGTTTCCGCTAAATGTATTAACTTCAGAGGGTCTAAACACCTAAACACTAACCCGATCATCAAGCTGTAGCGAAAATAATCAAGTATCCAGCAAAAACCACTGACGGCCATTTTTGTGTGAACACATATAAATTATTTGAGGTATCGTAATGGCTTCGCATGATATAGTACGTTCGTTTCCTTTTAAAGAAAAAAAATTATTTTTGAATTTGAAACAATAATTTTCGTTTTTATGAGATCACTTTAAGTATCCAAATAAATGTGCGACTGTCCTTCCATCTGGCTCAAGGACACACATAGCTTAAATTACTTTCTAGTTGATATGCGGAGTCGAAAGTGTTTTGCTACGACTGCTTTTGGTGCTATATGTCCCTGTATATAGAGGATACTTAGCTATAAGGATGGGTATCGCTACTCATTTCCGTATTGCAATCTAGTGCGATACAGAGAGGCGTATTGCCGTATTTGTTGCAATATATTGGTACTTTTCATATTTTAATTTTTTCATGCTCTCTTGACTAAATAACAGCAAGAAGAACAGTGATAAATGCTAATCTGGCTCGTTTTGTAAAGAAAGATTATTCAGTGACTGGTTTCGGACTTTTAACATGTCCGTGCTATTTTCGTTTTGCGTGTTCACACTTCAACTATCTGTAAAAACATGTTTTTTGGTTATATTTTTATTGAACGAGTTGATGATTAAGTGAGAGCGAAAGCGAGTCTGATACCAAATCATTAACGAGTTTAATAAAAATAGTATTAAATGGAAGGTCGTTTGACATTATGTTTATTACTAGACCTCAGTAATTAAGCATAATTGTCGAAAGTATGCTGAAGGAAACATTTCTGCAACTTAGCTGCCGTTGTGACGTTAGTGATAACATTGTGACGTCACAACCACACACTATTGTGACGTCATACTTGGAGCGCTATTACACTAGTTTAATATTGGCATATAAATATTACACTGCGGTATCTCACACGGGCGAGTAATAAGCTGATTTACATGATGACATTGTGTCTGACAAGTGTCATGCTATGGTTTATATGAATACAGCGTCTGTTGAATATATACAAAAAGTAGAGGAACTCCCGATTTTCAATATCGAAGCGCCATAAGAATCATTGCATGAACTTAAGAATGTCTCGATATTAGCATTCGAATGGTGCTCAACATATTTTGTTGAGTATAATTGTCCCTATCACTGAATGTGTAATAAAATATGATAAGTAAATAATCTGGCATCTAATGTTTGATCCCTATTTAAAATCAGTACACCTCAAACATGTGTATATAAGACCCAACGACAGTCAGTGGGTTATTCCTCAAATTTTTAATTTGCGGGTAAATAAAACATGTTCAAACGGATCATCGATCCAAAAGCCACAGGAGTTTAAAATTGCAGACTATATCACCATACATATCACAATGTTATAAATCAGTGAGAATGATGCCAGAGTTAACTTTGTTTATCAGTATTTACCCAGAGACTTCATACTCCACGATCTAACACTAGCAGGGATATATCAGATTTGTGCTGGCTTTAGTATTCATGTAAGTCTAATCAATCTGTCCAGCACAGTCTACCACTTGCTCCAGGGTTCAGCCTTCACTGACAGTGGATATCCGCTATATCCTGTTTGATTGTTCTGACTCTTGTATCGCCTCTGGCACGCCATGTTCATGTTGTTTTAAAACTTCAACCAATGATTAAATTGTTAGTTACTGGCTCCGTAGGTTAATGAACTTAGCCGTGAGCATAACGAAGAATAGCGTAACTAAAATTACGTCTTTGAAGGGCATTTAACTCTTTATTCCTGATGAATGAGATGTTTTGAGAATTTTTCCATGTTCATGATGTTTTGAAGCTCCTAACATAATTGGTTAAGACATGCGAATCCATTTCCCAGCCTTAAATGATTAAAAGGTTTCCACACAAGAATGGCCTGTGGTAGCTTTTGCTTGATACCTGAATAGTTCATGTACGACTACTGATAACCTTATTGAGTAATGAGATTTTTTTACCCTCTGAAGATGATACATTTGGCATAATGGTTGTCTCAAACTGTATCTAGACTTTTAGATTACATTAAATTGATCCGTTTCCTTGACTAGAAATCTATTTGAAGGCTAATCTAATTTGCTTATATTATTATTGATATTGTCAATAGTCTACGATTTCGTTATTTAATTAATAGTTTGCCAAGCTATAATGAAATCTTACTGATTAAGAATATTGTCTTAATATGAACATTCGTGATACTTATTGATCGCTTTCGCTAATGATTCTGACATTTCTTAATTCTGATATTCCTTACGATATTTACTTTAAAATGTTTTAAAAGTATAATATTGGATAGTTTTAAAATGCATATGTCTCAATCCAGACAGAAAAAAAAATAGTAACTTGCAATTAAGTTTCATCTTTACATTAACATTCTTAAAACTAAGGAAGATGAACACTTGTTGATTCAAATCTCCTGTAATTTAAAAACTTGCAGTCATGTGCGAACATTTAAAAAAAATATAATATGTAGTAGTTTTAAAATGCATATGTCTCAATCCACACAGGACATACCATAGTTAAAAGCAATTATTTTCATCTTTACAATAACATACTAAGACTCAAAGAAGGGTAAACACTGTTCTGTAGAACTTCCTGTAAGACGTTAGAACTTGAAGGCATGTGCGACAAAAATAGCTCAACTATGATGCAATTATACTGTGCCATCGCTCAACAAATTAAAATGTTTGCCAAACAGTCTAAGTATCTTAATTCAATAACGTAAGTTCAAAACATAATCGAGTTATTTGTTTAACTCCATTGAAATTAAATTTGTCCTCGTCTCTTCAGAATTCAACTTCTTTTAGTAGTATTTACTTTTATCTAATTTAATCCCTACGGTTTTACCCGTCAAGATATTTTGTGGAAACAAAATTCAAGATGACTATCCTGTTCATTCACGCATGTCATTCATAAATATTATTTCACAACTCATCTCAAATATGTTATTTAGTGTTCTATTTTGTTTTCTAAAGAATTGTCAAAAATAGCTCGCACTACTATACAGAAGAATAACATTCAGAAAATTGAGTAGTTCCCTGGCGCTACTGCTCTAAAAGCCTTGTTGAGACGTGACGAGGATTTATATGCTTATGTGGAATTTTATTTCCCCACAAATGTCATTTTGAAAGTATAACAACTGTTTATTTTGTAAATTGTTGATAACCAATATATACTGAGTGGTAAAGAGTGTCACTCGACTTCATGTACTAGTTAAGTGCATTTTCCATTCAAGAATTGGAGAGTCGATTCCATTTTTGTTTTTAAAGAATTGGTTAGGGAGGCATGTTCAACAACGTGAGCGCTAGTCACAGCATCATGGCAATCACTGGCTGCACTCTTCTGTGCTTCTTAATGCGGGTCTGGTAGATACTGAACATAACCTCTCTTCTACATCTCATAAATGGCCCCTATAGCTTAGAAAGGTAAAACAATATGTTTTAACGAATAGGAACCGTGTTAATTGCTATGGCGAAGCTTTAAAATCGAAGCATTCAGGAATAAGCTAGCTGAACAGCTACAGCTCTCAGGTCTCAGGGGAAAAAATTGAATTTAACCTTCGACCCCCTTTGCGCTTCATTATCTACATAGCGTTTGTATATAGGTCGCTAGATTTGAACTACCAGCTCAAGACAATATCCTGATCATTCAATACACGTAAAGTGCTTACGAACAGAACATTACAATATTAGTGGTCTTACGGAGTAGAACCAGTGTCCCGTAGCAGGAACCCTTAGGTGACCCTGGGTCACTAGGGTAGCCTTAGTGCAATCTGTTAATTGATTGCATTCAGGTAAACCCTAGCAATTAGGTTATTTTGTGTAACAACGCCGTGGTCATTTCAGTTATAGAAATTAAGATTTGGATGAAATGTCCTTGTTCGAATCCAGTGTCACTCCATCGATTTGTTATAGAATCTAAGATTCAAAAGAAGAAGTGATTTGTAAAAATCAAAATTAGAGTATGAAGGTATCTCAGTACTGAAAGTGTTACATTGAGTTTCTAAAGATAACAGAACGATAATTTTATCTAATACAACAATGGAGCCTTAGGGAGATGGCTATTTATTGTTCAACTCAAATCTAGACTTGCTTTTCAAGAGGATGTGTTTCAGGTTAGGGCGAATTTAAGGTTAAAATATTATTAAAAACAGTCTCTAGGTTAGACTACAGTTATGAAGCTCTCTCGAATAATTTTCATATTAAACTTTTTATTTTCGTAAAGGGACCAACGGGTGGTACATACAATGAACAAATTTATTAGTGAATAAGTGGCTAAGCGCCGTAAAATGACATTATGTATTATGGCAATGTTACACGAGGCGACCAAATGAACAAGCATTTCATTTTCCAACTGCAAATTTGACTACAGAATTGACAAACAAACTAATAAAGGGACAAAATCTATAGCTTAGTATTCATTAAAAACATATTTTTTATATTTCCACTTACAGAAAGGAGGAGGCGTTAGGTTAGGTTATGCAACGGAACTGCAAATGTCCAAAAAAACCCGAATGTGGAACAGCCATCACCGGAAGTAGATGATTACTTTAACGTGCATCGATTCCAACGAGAGCAGTGATTGACCACGAAAGAGCAAAAGGTGAATTGAAACGACAGCCTGCAAAATAATGTATGGTGTTATTCATCAACAATGTTGTAAACCTTAAACCTGGAATATACTTGAGTCTACAGAATCCCGAAAATTTGGCCCTGTGAATCAAGAATTGCGACCTTTTTTGTATGAAGAATCTGTATCAATGCTATCGGCATCATTCTTGACTTTGTAATTACGTCTTAGAACTTTTCGTATACAGGGTCGTAATTCTGCAGCCATACTATGTTTTATTGATTTACATGTTTTATTAGCAATGAAACACGGTTTATTACACACACAAAAAGCTGTTTGTCTCAAGTTTGTAGTGGATGGAGCATATTTATGGTGTGCAGAATATAATCAAAGAAGATTATATTTGTTTCCCTTTTTGTCGAACAAATGGATGTGAAAATGCAGTCAGTTACAACTGTCTTCTTTAATCTGTTCCTTTATTTTGCTTTTTGTTGAATCATTTTAAGGAAAGCAGTAATAGAGATAACAACAAGAGCGATAAAAGTCATTATGACGTAAGAGAAATATTAAACAAATATATTTCGTTGCTCGTATAAAGACGTCAAGAAAAACGTTTTTCAAACATGCTGACAGTTATACAAGTGTCACGAAATCATGTTTATATATCCATTTATACATTTACTTTCTACTCTATTACAAACCCTCTACCGCTACCTACCTACTCTAAAGATCCGTATTTCCAGCTTGTAAATACACGAATCAATACTGGACAACATTCAAGTTGACCTTTGACCTTTCACGTCTTCCCTTATAATCGATAAGCGATACGTGACACTGGGCTGAGTTTACTGTATGCTTACTGTGATAAGTATTGGGTCCCTACCGTGAACTGTCACCATTTATGTATCGAGTACATATACATTCTATAGCTGTTATCAATAGGAATTTGAGTACTGACACAACGTCTAATAAATTGGTTTGGAAATGAATCGTGTTAACCTTTAAATGCAACAAAATGTTCACATCGATATGGTATAGCATTGAACTTCATAAATGTTGGTTCATAAATTCATTGGTATTCAAGGTTTCTTATCGACAGTGTATATTTCTTAATATATTATTTATGTGTTCATTTTAGTATGCTTATCGGTAGTCCTAAAAATTAACGTTTCGGAAAGATTGATACACAAATAGGTATGCTAGGTATTCCGGAGGATAATCGTTATTAAAAAAATGTATGAGGATTTGAATATCAGGGCCTCCTTTCACAAAGCAACCTGCATCGTTCGCACTAAGGTTACCTTAAGGACTTGCGATCACCTTAAGGCTTTGTGAAACGAGGCCCAGGGCCTCCTTTCACAAAGCCCTAAGGTGATCATAAGTCCTTAAGGTAACCTTAGTGCAATGTTAAAGTATGGGAGTTAAGCTTAACCTTAGTTAAGGTTGCTTTGTGAAAGCAGGCCCAGAGCTTTTGTGTTTAAGTTAAGTAAGGTGAGTTAAGATATTCTTATAAATGTAAACTGCCACTATTGCGATCAAGAAATTCGCTTCCATGAGTTACTATGGCGTCACCCCTTGGTTATGTCATGATTCTAATCTGTTGGGTTTTTTGTTTTACCTTCTTACAACCAGCTTTGTAGACATCGACATTGATCATATACTATAGAATATATGATCGATGTCGATGTTTCCCACGCTTGTTCATCTATCCCAAAAAGGAAATAAGTCATTCTTCCCCTATAACTCTGTTACAAGTGAAGCACCTTCTCATCAAAGAACTTCCGACTCCTGTGCAATTGCAATCGAAATTAGTTATACAATAGTTGTTTAAAACTGAGTACCATTGATGCAACCGTTAAGACGACTAGAGTCATTCAAATGTGCGATGTGCACATATTTTCTAGAAGAGAGAGGTTAGTAATTTGTTTGTTTGAACTGCTAATTGTAAAATATTTATAACTTGAATGTAGGTCTCGTACCCGACAGCTATGTGGATATATCTTAATGGCTCAGGGATACAGCTTAAATTACTTTCTAGTTGACATGCGGAGACGAAAGCGTTATGTTACCGACTGTCCATAGTGCTATATGTCCTTGTGTGTGTTATAAACGATGACACAGTGTCTGATAGGTGTCGTGTTTATGGTTGAAATGAAAACAGCGTCTGTTGTATATTTCTCGACAAAAGTAAAGGAAAACCCTCTTATTCAAAATTAAAGCACTATATGAATCATTGCATGGTCTTCAACTTATTTTGTTGAGTAGAATTGTCTCTGGCAATGAATCTGTAATTGAATGTGATTAGTAAATACATGTACTCTGACGGTTAAATTTCATACTGAAAATACATAGTACATCAAACATGTCAAACTCTGTGATGGTAGAACTATCAGTGCAGTACTTCCCCGGTCTTGAGGATGTTGGACACCCGTTGTCCAATGAGTACTCAATCCAAAAATATTTCAGACTTTATCATTTTGAATATTTCAATGTTAAAAACGAGTGTTTAAGAATGATGCCAGAGTTAACTGTGTTTATCAGTATTTATCCAGAGACTTTATACTCCACGATCTTACACTAGCAGGGATATATCAGATTTGTGCTGGCTATATTATTCATATAAGTCTAATCAATCTGTCCAGCACAGTCTACCACTTGCTCCAGGGTTCAGCCTTCACTGACAGTGGATATCCGCTATATCCTGTTTGAGTGTTCTGACTCTTGTATCACCTATGGCTCATATATCCCGATGTATGATCGATGAGTCGAGATACATTCCATGTTTATGTTGTTTGAAAATTTCAATCACAGATTAAATTATACGTTATCTGTATCTGTATGTTAAATATAAAGCCATATCATGGTGAGCTAATATGAATACACAAGAACATCTTGGAGGGTTAATCAAGTTTTATATAGTGATGTATGATCGATGAGTCGAGATAACTTCCATGAATGTGTTGTTTTGAAGATTCTGAAAACTGATTACAATATTAGTTGCAGTTTCCGTATATTGAAAGAACTTAGCCATATCAAAAAAAGAATAACATTAAAGCCTTATTTTTCTATTTAATAATGGAAAACTTGAGATAACTTCCAAATTCATGTCGTTTTGAAGCTTCGAACACTGATAACATTATAAATTACAGTGTTTGTATTCTATTTCAATTTAGTCACATCTGTGAAAAAAATGAATAAAAACAAAGACAAAAATAACTCTTTGAGGGACATTTAAGTCTTTTCTGAAGGATAATCAGTGAATTGAGGTAACTTCCATGTTCATGCTGTTTTGAAGCTTCGAACACTGATTATATTTATTATTTGTAGTATTTGTATGTAGCATGAATCTATCCTCATCATAATGATCAAACTATAAAATAACACTTCCAAAATTAAATCTATGAAGGGCATTTAGTCATATTTCCTGATACATGATCAACGACTTCCATGTTCATGTTCATTTGAAGATTTTGACAGTGGTTACATAATAAAGTCCCTTTCTGCTGTATACATTAAGCCACGTATAGTGGTGAGCAAATAAAACAAAATAAATCTTTGAAGGGCATTCAAGTGGTTTTTATCTATGACCGACAGGTCGAGAAAAACGTCATGTTTATGTTGTTTTGAAGCTGTGAATAAAGATCTCATTGTTACTAACAGTCTCTGTATGTTTGAATTCAGGAATATCGTGGTGAGCAAAATTAGTTGGAAATGGTTACATAAGTTTTGATTTCTGATAACTTATTATCTATTGCTTGCTTCATAACATTAACTTGATACCTGATTGTTTCATCTGCGACTACGGATGTTCCGTTTGAGATGTTTTGACCCTCTTGAGATAATACATTTGACATAATTTAATGTTTACAGGGCACGATTTAGTAAATCTTTCAAAAACTTGCTACTGCTCCTTTAATGAGTGGGTAGTTCGAAATAACGAGTTCAGTTGAAGCTGAATGACGTGGTTATATCTATATCGATGATGTTCCAAACATAACAATATAAAACCAAATGGGTAGCGGGCTTGTAATACAATGCCAGATAACCTTTGATTCAAACCTTACCTAGACTGTTTTAGATTAGTCTAATTTAATCCGTTTGCTGGACTAGGAATCTATTTGAAGGCTAATCTAATTTGCTTATTATTGATATTGTCAATAGTCTATGATTCCGTTATTTAATTAATTGGTTGCCAAGCCATAATGAACTCTCACTGATTAAGAATATTGTATTAATAAGTACATTCGTGATACTCGTTGGTCTCTATCGCTAATGATTCTGACATTTCTTCCTTTTCATATTCCTTAAATTTTATTTACGATATTTCTTTAAAATGTTTTGAAGGTATAATATTGAATGGTTTAAAAATGCATATGTCTCAATCCAAACAGGAAAAAGAATAGTTACTAGCAATTAATTTTCATCTTTACAATAACATTCTTAAAACTAAGAAAGATGAACACTTGTTGGTGCAAATCTCCTGTAATTTAAAAACTTGCAGTCGTGTTCGAAAATTTTTAAAAATATAATATGTAATAGTTTTAAAATGCATTTCTCAATCCACACAGGAAATACTATAGTTAAAAGCAATTAATTTTCATCTATACAATAAAATACTAAGAATCAAAGAAGGGTAAACACTGTTCTGTAGAATTTCCTGTAAGATATTAAACCTTTGTGCGACCAAAAATAGCTTTGATGTAATTATACTGTACGCGCACAAACTAAAAAGTTTGCCTGATTATCTATCTATCTAAATTCAATAACATTAAGTCACCAAAAATAGTACGTCTTTTTCCATCTTATTGAAATTAGATTAAATTCGTTCTCGTCTTTTCCGAATTCAGTCTCTTTGAATAGTAATACTTTTATTCGATTTCAATCTCTCTAAACAGTTATACCCGTGGAGATATTTAGTCGAAACGAACTTCGAGGGACATTACTTTTTATACACATATGTCATTTATATATATTATCCATTTCACAATTCATTTCAAATATTGAGTTTACTGTTTTGTCTGCTAATGAATTACAATTAAGAGCATGTCTTCAGAAGCAAAATAAAACTAGATTTAAATGATAACACAATATATGTTCATGTTTCTGAAAAATACACCATTGAAGAATTAATCGTTTTAAAATGTTCAAAAAAACATTTTTGAATGTCCTACAATATCACGTAGAGTGTAGCGTTCTTTGACCGCAGTTTGATTTGCAATATTCACAACATATAATAACAGCTACCAGTACAGCAGTAGTTTATAGTATACGACGGTTGAATCACTTATGTTTATGACAGGAAAGTCAAACAAGGATGTTGTGAGTGTTCGTGACATGACTGTAGTCATAGTAACGGGAATAACATCAGAGATAGTAAACGAAGAATTACAAGAAGATTGAATAAGTCCCATTCATCCAAGTCAGTAAACATACTTACTTGTCGTCATGGAATTTGGTAATTTATTACTGCAGAAAGTAGTAGTAGTAGTAGTAGTAGTAGTAGTAGTAGTAGTAGTAATAGTAGTGGTAGAAGTAGTTATAGTAGTAATAGTTATGGTTGCTGTGTTTGTACGTAGTGCAAAGGTTTTAGTGGTAATAGTAGCAGCGGTTGTTGTAATAATAGTAAAATTAGTGACAGCGGCAGGAGTAGTAGTATTTGTTGTAGTTGCAGTGGCAGTAGTATGTGTAGAAGTAGTAGTAGTAGTAGTAGTAGTAGTAGTAGTAGTATGTGTGGTAGTAGTAGTAGTAGTAGTAATAGTAGTAGTAGTAGTAGTAGTAGTGCCAGTAATAGTAGAGGTAGAAGTAGCAGTAGCAGTAGAAGTAGTAGTAGTAGTAGTAGTAGTAGTGGTAGTCTAAGAAGTAGTAGTAATAGCAGTATATTCAGTCACAGGAGTAGTAGTAGTAGCAATGGTAGTCGCAGCAGTAGTAGTAGTTACAGGAGTAGTAGTAGCAACAGTAGTTATAGTATTAGACGGTGTGATAGCAGTCGCAGCAGTAGTAGTATTAACAGGAGTAGTAGTTGTAGTAGTGATATCAGAAGCAGTAGTAGTAATTACAACTACATGAAAATAATAATAATAACAATACAAATTGTAATAGTGATGGTTGTAGTTGTATACTCAAAAATATATTAACGTTACTATTGTATTATTTCCTTTCTTACAGTAGAGACAGCTGCAGTTTAGCAGTAAGTTGTAATTTTTAAATCATATCGCTATAGTGTGGGGCAATAATGTCAAACAATCAATAATATTTAACAATGAAATGTTTTTATCTGTAACATAACATGAGGTATGTCATCTATATTGTATATTGTAGTTTTTTTCAAGAAAATTCTTGTACATTTAGTAATGTATATGTAAGGTCCATGTTTCTTGGATTTGAATTATTATGCGTATGATAAGAATAAAATCAAATGCATATATTTATACCTTCTATTATGTCATTTTTCTTAGTCCAACTCTCTTACTTAGACAATGTTTCCCTCAGATAGACATTGTAAATGGCTTCATTTAATGGCTGTACTTGTCACATTCGGTCAACTAATCGAAGTGACTCTATGAAATCCTTGATCACAACAAGAGTGTTATCACACGAAGGTCAGCGGAATTAGGATTTTCGATTTACGCGTTGACTGACATTTATCCTCAGTCGACGTTTAATCGTTGAATCGTCTAGCCAGTGTTGTAGGCTGTCGACATGAGCTACTGATTCTATCCGTTGCCTCTTGCTAGATACTTTATATTGAATTGAAAAAAGGATGATTCAAAGTTGAAATTCACTTGTTCATAATTCTTACCATTGAATACAATACTCTATAATTGTTTTAATTCCTTTTGTTTTTGAAAACCTGAACTGAATTCATATGACATGTTAACAATGTCCGTTCCACCTTGACGAAAACAACGTTAAAAAAATAAAACCTGATAAATATTCACTAGTAGGAAGTACATTTTACACAAAATACTCCTCATAATCAATACCTGGAATGAAATCAATTTGAATTAATGACGAACTTGTCAAATCTCTGAAAAGCAATTAAATGAAAAGGGGGAACGAAACAAAAGATAAAAAGTTCTTAGTTGAATTAATAACTCTTATATCACAACTGTATCTACACCATCGTGCATTCTAAATTTCTTAAACATAAAATGTTCATTTTTAAAGAAATATACCAATTGATATATTCTTTATTTGAAAATTCATTTCTATTGTCTAACGCCAAGGAGTCATTTTTAAAGATGTTTTTAATGTTTGTTGAATAAAGTGAGGAGATTCCTTGCATTCCCTAAAGCCACATGCGGCCCGTGTGTTAATGAAAGTTATGTCTGGTAAAGCTATGATCATTATGCACAAGATGTGCACGGGAAACACTGGAACCAAATGGTTAACCAAAGGTTATGTTCTTCCGTATCGGCCTATTATGGTTATGTTCTCATCACTAGAATCGTTGTTTTACTTTTCCTTCTTCTGAGACCTAGCATATGGAAATCCTTACTAGAGCTTTACTGTGATTATGGTGATTTGATCTCTGGATATCCTAGATCAGGATTGCCCAACCTCCTCCTGTAAACGTTTCAAGAAAGATCCCTGAAAATACTTCAAGAGCCTTACCATATATCTAAGATAGATTTTACTGAGGTTCCAAAATCACTTATGTACCATACTCTTCTACATAGCATGGCAGAATCTTTAAAACCAAACTGAGACATGTAACATAAACTAGGGTCAGAAGGAAAGTTTACACTAATCAGGCATATGCATCGATGATAAACAATAGAAGTTTTACATTAAAGTTGAGGCTGAAATAACCAGTTTTGCACTTTAGAAATGCGAGATGCGAAAAGAGATGCGAGGGGGCAATATTTTTATCTTTCAGGTGATGAAATGTATTATATTAGTATCAGGTAAGAACAACAATTGCAAACACGCCGTTTGTATCGAAAGGTGCCAAAGGTCGAATTATGTTACATGTTCGCTGTTTCTGGCTTCACGTTGCTTCATCCAAGCTTATTCTGAAAATCATAAATTTATCACCATTTCTGATAGAATAGACTTATGCAATTTCACTGAGCCCGGAACAGAAGGCAAGTTAAGATAAAAAATGTAACACAAGTTATCCTCAAATGTATTTCAGAAACCAAATGACACTCCAAAATATAGACGGAAGGCAAGAAACGTTAAGTGTTTTTCTCAAAGTCATAAAAACAGCAATGTTCTTAATATATCTTTCAGCACATAAATGTTTTTCAGAGAGTAAATGCTGCCAAAACATAAACGGACATGTGTTGGGTTTTTTTAAAAAGCAACGTTTCTTGTACAAGTTAACCAGAAAGAAAGGATAGAAGGCATTGGTTATTCTTAAATCAATAAAACAGCTGTTTTTCAATCATATTTTAATTTTAAAAAATTCAGAACCTAAATGCCACTTAAGTTAAGCCAAAACGGAAGGCAAGTTTGCGTTTTTCTGAAAAAAAAAGTAAATGGGATTTTTTTCAGAGACTAAAAGCCGTTTCAAAGAAGACGTCACATAAGGCTGGCATGTGTTTCTTTCATACATTATTGTTTTTCAGAGACAGAATATTTTTATATTTTTATTTCCGGAAGGAGGAAAAAATAGCAATGTTTCTGACATAACTTTATGATATTCAGAGATAGCAATGTTATCATAACTTAACTACAAATGTTTTCAGAAACTAAATGCTACTCCACCAAAACCGGAAGAAAAGTCAAGTTCGTCCTTCCGCATGAGCTAACGACTGTCCGTTCGCTAGCGATGCTGTATCTCGACAGCATCAGAAACTGGCTCGGAATCGATCCGGCTGTCTGGCACAAATCATTCGTGATTATTGCACTCAGAATATTCTTTTCTCAGCGTAAATAAATCAGGTAAAAAATGGAAAGGTTGAGATTGACGTCATGGCTACCCATCTATCAATAGAGCTTTGGTAATATGATTCTTCGTACGGAACATGCCCATAGCTGGAGAGACTTAGAGACGTTTATTGCTTTGGAAATAGGATATTTTATTGTCTTCATTGATACATTACTTTGACGAGATTTGATTCAAGGGGAAATATATGTGGTATTATTTTCACTAGATTTGGGTTAACAGTGAATCTTTGTAAAGGAACGTTTCTATATAGGAAAAAGTGGAAATAGATAATGTCATTTTACTACGTTAATGAGAAATTTATTACATTGATACGGGACATTTTATTATCTATTTCTTGCCAATAAACTTCAACAAAAGTAAAATTACTTTAACTAGTTTAAATATGAGTGAATCGTATTATCGAAAACTTTGAAGATATGAGTAATCATGAACGCTTACTGGATAAGTAAAATGTTACACTATAGGATGTGTCGCATTCTGTTATTAACATTGTTTAAGTATTTTTAAGAGATTTGGATGAAGGTTAAAGGGATTTTTTCTGAAAATGTTATTTATTCAAATGTTTTTTCTCAGTGATAAAACAATATTCAATACTCAACCTGATCATTATAGAATAAATAAAATAAAGCAAAAACCACTGACGGCGATTTTTGTGTGAACGCTTTTTAATCATTTGAGGTAGGGAAATGGCTTCGCATAGCTTAACTGAACATGATTCTTTCTTCTCATAACAGCTTCATTAGGATGAATTTTTTTATAGGAACTGCTAACATCCATTTTCGTTTTCGTGAGAACAATTTTTTAATCTTAAACAACGTGCTATGGTCCCTATATGATGAAGAAACGTAAGAAACATTTTTAAAAAATCGAAAACCAAATATCGCTTCAGATCTTTCCAAATTAGCAAACCACTAAGGTCAAAGGTCATTCATGTATGAGATAGGTTAGACATTCCTCTTAATATGAATTGTGTTATTTTGTTGTTTTTAATGAATTATCATGAATAACATGACAAATTTTTACGTTTCTTAATTTAGGTCAAAACGACCGTAATTTTTTTATCTCAGAAAAACGTCCTTGAGTTACGTTTTACAATGTACGTAACTGAGTTAACCTAAATCAAAGTTAACTCCACGGCTTGGTCTTAGGTCAGGAAACAAAAACAAATCTATCTATCGTTCAAAATTGTTAATAGGATTTACCCAAACAGCCGAAGTTAGCAACAGCTTAATAAAACATAATCACATATGTATTCACACGGCAAGGCGAGACGCAATCCGACCACATGTTATTTTTTTATATATACATATTGACTTCATAAGCATAGAATTGTTTTTCACGTACATTCGATTGCCTGGAATGTTTAATATTGAGATTGAAATAGGCGTCAAGGTCGAAATGATCCGTGAGACAGATTTGATTACTGAATGATTTATTATTTCATAAACATTGTCTTTAACCTTGAGAGAGTGTTTTTAAAAATCAAAGTCAAAGCTACCATGATATATTAAATCATCAAATGACATATCACATATTCCCGTGTGATGAAATATGATGGACACTGCATACGGTGGCGCTGAACTGCACAACCGGAACTTACATCTCGTAAATCAGTTCCGCATTGTAAGATGAGAGGCTTGTCAGCAGAGCATCTGTTGCTGGTTTACTGGTTTATGTATACAACAAACTCAATATACTGACAGGCAAAATTAACGTCCCAAAAATATATAATTATATTATTCTTTGAAATAATAGTAAAAGGATATAATGCATCTCCCAAACGTCCAGTAACATGCGATCAGAAGGTAACGCAAGTATAGAATGTATTAAACGGAAAAAAATAATCTGTATATTAAATTTTCACGAATATGTAAAAATGTACCCGCATTATTGTATGTAAAAACCACCCCAAAAAATTCTCTCAATTGTAATCATATACTTCCCTTCATCAGAGAACACTGGGCCTAATTAACACGTTTGCCAAGAAATAAAAAAAAATGGTATGCTTGGAATAGGAACTACCAGTTCACATGCTGAATCTTCCGCTGCAACAAAAATAACAACTCTCATACCGGTCACAAGCTGCAGACAAACTGACATGACAGCAGATAGACCGAGAGCGTTAAAACAACAACCTTCTATCCGAGCAATTACGAGGTTTTCATTTCAGAATTCGGTTCCTTACTATAAGGTCATAAACAAGGTAAATTCTTTGGCACTGCGTTAACAATCTGAAAGTAAGTAGACGTCTGTGTGTATGTGGAATCCGAACTAACCGACAGTTCAAAGGCATGACGTTGACACCTGAAAACCATTGTCGTAAACTGGCAAGGAGTGGGTTCATTCTCATCTCAGGAGGTCAAGCAATTTCGAAGTCTTCGTTTGAGACGTCGCTTCCTCACTACATGTACGACGTCATCAACATTGTAAATATTTAGCACTGAGGCAATATAATATTAACAGTAAGACGTATTCGTGGATTCCGCACTTACCGACTGTTCAAAGAAATGACGTTGACGCTTGAAAATCATCGTCGTAAACTGACAAGGGTTGTGTATGATCGTAAGTCACAATTATGAAATTGGACTTCATTTCTTCCGAAGAGAGCAAGTACCAAATATACAGCTCTAATAGACGGACAAGTGTCTGGAGGCGACGTGGTGACGGACTGCGAGGTAGTCACATCCAGGAAGAAAACCTTTTGGAGGAGGCAGCGCATCATGATGGGTTTTGCAGGCATTGTGACAACAGGAAGTCAGACTTGATATCATTGAATGTCACTGCAATGTATGTGGAGAAATTGAAATCTTTCTATTTCAGTGATCCTGTTACAACTGGACATTGTTCCTCCTCACAAAGCTGTTCAAACTAGATCTAATATAACAAACTATTGGGTGTTGAGATGGCAAGCTAATGCTTCTGATTTGCTCCCGGTCTTGGGTACCAACAGGACCATCTCGGACGTCTCGAAGCATTTTCAATCACTTTCTTTGACCAGGAGTGCTCCGATTTAGGCTCCATAGGATGATCTAGATGGCCACGGATACCAAACCACGTGATCGGGTTACCTGTTCACCCAATACAACATCTTATGAAGCATGCATCAACGTGAGAGGTGGACTTCAGAGACTTTGCTACTATCATGTGGGGAAAGTCTAGAAAACTTTAGCTTCGGAACCTCCTATCAGTGATGAGGGCACTAAATGGGGTTTTTTTAAATTAGGCTGGAAAAAGGTGGACTAACTTATTCAGTTTACATCTTGCCTAAAGCAGATTGATTGGTTTAGTGTGCATGTTTTAGAAATTATTTCAGTAGTATGCTACCTATAACGAAAATGTTAAGGGTCACCTCAATATTCAATAATTATTGTATATCATTATGAATTATTGTGAATTATAAACAAACTCAATCTTGAAAATCGGGGTGTCCCTCTACTTATTTATATATATATAAATTTGAGAAAAGAATATCCTTTATTTTCAAACATATATATGTTATTCTTCTATGATGAAAGTCCTGCAGTATAGAATATTATTCCATATCATCATGGAAGTAGATGTCCTCAGGCATTACATTATATGTAGATAAGATTGCAATAATAAATAAAAAATCGATTTTTAGCAACTATATCGTTAATTCAATTGTTCATTGATCAATTAAATAAACGCGTTCGACTCACACAATATGAGTTATTATATGTAGGTAGAAACCATCCTGCTTTATATCTATCTTAAGCAGTGTCAAAGTAGTGTCGCGATATACCTAACTATATTCGTGTAAAAATCCATTGTTTGAAAATATTGATATGTTTGTGTTGACACGGCCAAATTCCCAGGTAAGCGTTACAAGGTTGGCACAACCTTGCAAGGCGTTAGGGCCCTCATAATAGAATAATATCCTCAAACGATTTCCCATTTACGTCACGACATTATCCAAGGCTAGGCGCAACCTGAAACCCAATACGAATCTTTATTCGCTGTAACAGTGCATGCATAAACGATCCAACAGATTGAACTACCACAACGCGTTGTCTATTTAGCTTTGAATATACATGTAACCTCCGCACGACTTTTCTAAATCGCCTTTGAAACCCAAGGACGTCGCTGACTGATTTCAGAACGGGAGGACAAAACCAGCTTTGTTGAAGATGAATTACTGCTGTAAACACTGGGATTACAACTTCCAATGCAAGCATTGCCCTTTAGGGAACTATCGTTATGCGTGCGGGTTTTCAATAAAGACTCCGGTCTATCTGTTGCGCTGACCATAACCATGGCATAAATCTGCTTCGCCAGTGTCCATTATTGTTTATCTATATGTCAGGCGTGAATAGCCAAATCTGTCAGTGAAGATCGAAGAAAGGTGTCTTCTCTAAAAGTCTGAATATATTTTGTCTCGTACCCGGGGATTTATATGTAAGAGTAGCACTTAGCGCTTTAGGGGGAGAATACAAGCGGTATCAATTCTGGTTTACACTGAATAGAAATCATTATGGATGGGTTGTATAGTCTCCCAGTGGTGAAGGGGAATATTGACCACCAAACCAGACATGTGTACAGCATGGTTAATGGTAATATGTATGGATTAAGTCCGCATTAACAGATTAAATAGAGCATTACTTATTAATCCGCTTCAATTCTCAAATGGCATACGAGGTAGGCTTATGATATAACTTGACACCATGAGTTAGATATTCGAGGCGTAATTTGTAAAATGGCTTGAATTTCGATATGCATACCAAATATCTACGTTGGATTACCATACACTAATACACATTTCATTTGAGATATGTTACCGTATTACCCGGATGCTGCATACCATTATTTTAATGAAAGTGTACATGTTTATAGATACGAATTAGACTTGTACTAGTAAAGCACCGTTAAACGCCGTTAAAGCGATATCGGATTGGCTTAAAATGAGTATTTGGCAGTGATATGTGTCAAAATATTTGTACTGATTTTGAATGCAAATCAACTCACTAAACCTCCCTAATCATCCAAAATATCACAAAACTGCCTTTTTCTTGTGTTCACACAAAAATGGCCGCAAGTGATTTGGCTTGATCCGTGATTATTTCCTTTACGACATCGGGTGATCAGTTTGAGTTGGGGCACGTGTTTTGACCGATAATACTTTTGGCATGATGAAATATATCTTTCTAAGACATGCCACTGTCCCTTTAAGGGTATTGACAGGGGGCATGATATATGAAAAGCAAGATGTTATATCAAGTAGAATATCATCCGAAACTATGAATAACTTGAGACATTTGTCATACCTAAATGGCATATCATAACATCGATAATAATACACTACAATATTATGATAATTATATTTAGTATTATTAGATACGATATATCGGACTGGCTTTACCTGTAACACAATGAGGGTCATATACAGCAATGTCGATTTCACTACAGCTGTTGAATGTATTGTCATTTGAAAGTTTAAAATATCATGGGTTATTGCGATCGTCTTATTTCAGCATAACCATTTACGAAAAAGTAAGACAAGATTCTTTTGTGAAAATTCACGACGTTTCGGAGTGCATGATTATTTCTTCATCAGGTGGCATGTATAGGTAATATCAAATGGGGTACATGTATGCCATAGTAAGTAAACATTAAACAATAGTGATGAAACCTAATTTTATGAATGTTTTTATAACTATCAAATACTCAAAGACGAAAAATATATCAAAAGAGGGACTTTGATAAGTTCAAAATAAAAAACAGAAATGAAACATTCCGTTTCATCAACTTTACATTCATATTGTGCCCACAAGCATGGCTCTAAATTCATATATAAAAACAACATTCTAAAAAAAACAATAATAAATTAGAAAATCAATTTTTTTCAAAATTATAATCTTTTACTGATTTTGATAATGCAAACATATTATGCAACCAACTACATGCTGAACCCTTTCACCTTTGATTTAATAATTGTGATAATGATAAAAAATGATGTAAGTCTATTTTGATAAAATTGCACTGTTAATTAAGTATATTATTTGTCATGTGCTACACTGTTAAAGTTCAAACTATGACATTAACGAGCATAAAGGGACGTTTAATGACCATAATGCTAATTTCAGTGGCAATTAAGTACACATTAAGGTCCATGGAGGTGCGTAAAGCCAAGTCGAACATAAATTATTCACACTCATGTCCACAAAGGTGTAGATAAAAGCTTTATCAATGGTTAACAAATTCAGATCGAGAGAGCATCCATTTTGTGCAAGGTAAAACCTTGTCTACAAACCAAAGCGAATTTGCACCATAAATAATTCATCGCCACGTCCTTTTTTCCGCGTTGATAAATTGTCACATAAAAGTATACTAAGGGGAATAAGACTCTACTTTTGTCTGAAAACAACATTATTGTGAACCCAAGTTCTTCTATAGCATTAAACTTTGAGACACATAAAACTGTACAACAGTACAATAGAAAACTGTTCACCAAAGTGGGCGTGTCACATATAACGGTAAAGCCAAAATTATAACCTTTAGTGAAGGGTTTTTGACAGTTATAGTAGACAGTATTGTTTAACATTGCACCTGCCATACTTATGTAAAAGGACAATGAAAACAGTTTACAGTTTATTGTTTTCGAAAAAAATAATAGGTTTATCGTGAAGCCAGCCTGATGAGTTTAAAGGCTCACAGATGTGTAACAATATGTATTTACATTACGTCTGAGTGCGCATGATTAAACAACAACGGCAATAAGGGAGCCTTAACAACACTCAGTATTGCACTAAGGCTATCTTAGCGGCCTAAAGACACATTAATCCTTAAATCAAAAAACAATAACATGAAATGAAAAGGAGACTGAGTTTTCTTCGTTTTCCTAACATCTAGCTCTGAGATCTTCTTACAGACCTTCGTACGCCGTCAGACTGAGAGACGAGTTCATACGAGTACGTTGTAGTCGTTTTACTACCCGCAGGCAATGGGGTGGATATTGTGGTAAAACACTTTCATCTTCTCTCCAACTTCAATCTCAAAACAGTGCTGCTGTAGAACTTCTTTCAATTTGTATTCAATTGTCTCATTAATAGATGTAACAAAGAAAATGATACAGATGAAAAAGCATGCCTTTGAAGTTCCAAAGATATTGTTTTACTGAAACACTAGCTTTATACACTATCTGTTTGACTCAAATAGCAGTAGACAAACCATCTTTTCGTTTACAAGGTGAATGCCCTGTAAGAAAAAAACCCTCAAACTCATAAGCGAAGGTGCATCAGACTGAACCTTTGTTCGTTTTGCCCTTCAATTTATGTAAATAATATTCAAACATCTTCACTTAGCAAGTATACAATATTCTATGAAAGAACTAATAGTTGTTTATTCACATTGTGTATACAGATGTCTGTAATAAGACTACTTCAGCTCCGTGGATTTTTATGAATAGGAAGATTTAGTACAATCTACGTCTTCATCTAAAAAAATCGTGTCTTTTATAAATAGATGCAGATGACAGCAGACATACATTTACGTGTATAGATACACTAATAACTATAAAAAATAAAATCAAAAGACTCAATTCAGTCTACAAGGGGCTTTCAAATTAAGGTGACGGACAGTTGTCATCTGGTGCGATTGACGTACACCACTGCTATCATCATAATGACCACGCTATTTTTACTGGAAACTTACGAAAGACTTGAAGGAATATTTGTAAGTGCGAATGCTAAATGCGCCATATATATAGGACTCCTGTCTTCAAACTTAAATAGTTAAAAGCGTTGATAAAAAACAACAGCACACAACATTTTCTCCTACATGTTTCGATTTACTCTTCAAGGAGAATCTCCCTGAAGAGTAAGTCGAAACATTTTAGAACCTCCCTGAGGAGTAAGTCGAAACATGTAGGAGAAAATGTTGTGTGCTGTTGTTTTTTTATCAACGCTTTTAACTATGATTATATATATATATATATATATATATATATATATATATATATATATATATGGAACGATCATGATGTCGATATAATAGTAAGCAAGGGCGGTTAGGCTGTTCCCCGTAAGCTACAAAATACCTACATTCGACACAACGATTATATATATATATGATTAACCGATTATCAAATACAGAGACACAGAGGATGCCACCACCTCAACCTCACACCATTCCTATAGCCTACAGTGTCATAGTCAGAGCGGAACTACACTCCCGTAACATGAATTTCCAATCGAGTTTACCCTTGACATGCAGCCTACTAAGAAAGTAAAACCAATATCAGTTTAGTAAGATTCACAAATGACCAAAACTCTTTACAATATGCAATCTGTTCTGCAACATGTACATAAAAAACAAAGGGCTCTACATCAGCATCTCCCTGATTGTGTAAAATGCAAACGTAAGGTTTTTTCATCTACAATTGCATCTAATCTTTTTATTGATGGTGTGTTTCACAGGCCATGCGCGCTTTGACACTGAGACGGTCCTGTAACAGCTGCTTGTTCAGGTTTCATAAGCTGACATGAAAATTACTGTTATCATTTTGAGTTTAAATACGTGTTTGGGAGATATATACCAAGTCTAGTGGAGACAAGCTCGTTGTGTCGAATGTAGGTATTTTGTAGCTTACGGGGAACAGCCTAACCGCCCTTTCTTACTAATATATCGACATCATGATCGTTTCAAATATTTTATCCCATGGACACTATATTTTGACACGACTATAAGTTTGCCTAATCGTTCAGTTCTGAAAAAATTGAGGATATCATGTAATCATATTTGATTTTTTTGAAACAATGACGTTCTTAACGGCTTAAAATGTTAATTTTCGCCACACGAAAGGAATCATGCTGTTACAAAAAAAAAAACAAAAAAAACAAAACACTAATGCATATTATGCAAGTTATGTTTCAGATGGTATAATCTGCAGGTTTTGTCAACGTGCTTACATTTAAAGAGCCACTCCGTGAGTTGTTGGAGTCATACAAGCCAAACTTAATCAATGGTGTCATTTGATCGCGAAGTATCGACTGTTAACAAAAAGACACATTTTAAATCTTGTTGGTTTTTTACAGTGACAATATAAAGGTAGAACGTCCCAATCATGATCGAAAACCGGAAAGTGGCGCGCGTCAAATAGTCAAACTTATCTTAAACAGACAGGAGAGCAGTTAGGAGTTTATAGTGTTTGTTAGGTTAAATAACTAGTATCCATGTATATTGGACGTGATATCTACACCTCTGTGCATTTATAAGGCTGTTTTTAGATTTTCATGAAAAAACAGTTTTTGTCATATATATGACTTTTGGACATGAAAAGTTAAGATGTTTTGATTTTATATCACCACATATGACATTTAGGTTCGTATCACAGGTAAATGTTATGAAAATCACAGAGTGGCTCTTTAATGTTAGTGATAGAAAACTATCATTATTTTACTTATTAAGTTTAAAATATCAAGTGTCAAGAAAAATGAGATAATATACTGCATATGTTTATCAACTGGACCACATATTTTAAAAGTTCGGGAACACAATGTCCATAATAAAGTAATATTGCAAATGAATATCACTGAATAGTTAATACTACGTTTAGCATTAGCCTTGAAAGTTTAAATAGTAGAAGAAATGCGTGGGAATAAAACGGAAAATGTTATGGAAAAGCAACTTCTTTATTCCGTAATAACAACGTTTCAACATGGATTCTAATGTACCTCTAAAGCCAAGAGATAAATCGGAAGAAATAAGAGGAGCTATATAAACATGGAATTTTTTTACAATAGGGTTGGTGTAAAATGGCTAGATATAGTCCAGTCATTCTAGCCAGATTTTTGGCCAACCTACAACAAATTGCAATAAAAGCAATTCTTTGTGTTTTTATATCTGTGACACCTATTGAGCAATAAACCAAAAGTATAGGAAAATATAGTGACCGATAATTTTTTTATGACTGTTTGAAATTAAGGTATGTGTTTTGCCCAGTACATGATTTCAGAAAATTTGGATTACAGATATTCTTTCTAAATTGATATCATGTCGTTATAGTTTTACAGATGACTTTATTAATTTGAGTAATATTTATCAATAGTGATCGTCATCACTCCCATATTTGAGAATTAAATGGAAATAATATGTGTATTTCGTAATATGGTTGCCATGGCAACGCCGGAAACTCAAAAAATCATTGGAAAATGTTCACTTTACGCATTTAAAGCACCTTACTTCATTCAGCATGAAATACACATTAGCGTATTTTGCTTATAGAAAACAATAAACTATTTTTTTAAATAACAAAGTGTTTAATATACATGTTAGAATGGCAAATGTGATAAGAGTAGCAAAGCATGATATCTGCCGTAGCATTATAAGGACCAAGAACGCTGTTTGCCTTTTAACCTATATTCCGTGATTAGTAGCACATTTAACTCAATAATTGACTAGCTTAAACATGTTTAATGACATTTGTTTTGCTTTGATAAGTTCAAAAATATAAGATTTTCTTTAAAAAAAAAAAATGATAGCTATTAATTCATAGAAACAATTATATTATAATTCATAGTTACACAATTAAAGGCCGAACTACAGGTTTAAATATATGCAGAAGGCGAAATACCAATTCCCATATCCTTGAAATCTAGTTACATAACAGAAATTTAAACCAATCTATGATTCTGTTCCTTGTAGATAAGTTTCCAAAAATAAAATTGACTAATTGGCTTGCTTGCTTTGCATTGTCCTGTTTTCGATCACAACCGCCCTGATTTCGATCACAATACCTTTTGCCTCTACTGAACTGTTTGCCGTAAAATGATTTTTGTCACAGACAGAAATTACTTCATGGAACACCATTTATAACTTTTTTCATACAAGTAACTGACCTTAATGAAGTATATACAATATAATTGCATTTCATCTATTGGTACTTTAACAATACAATGTCCCTGAAATGCAAACACTATCACAATGTTGTCCTTCAATAACCAATGCAGCCATACTAAACCATTATCACTCAAAATGTTAAATCTCACACGAAATACTTCACACATGCATTTAACAATGAGGAAGTCATTATTTGAATGCATTATTCTGTTTGCAAATGTTTATGAATTCTGATCTACAACGTCAATATCTGCTTTCAATGAATTTGAACAACTGAGTCCCCGACATTCTCCACATGCAGTAGAGCAGGACAAGCCGTGTTTCCGACATGTACACACAATCTGTTTTACAGTTACAATGAACAACTTTGAGAAGCTGCTGTGGTGCTGGTGGTTTATCCATTTTGGCAGGAACCAAGAAACCATTTTGGTTTTCCCATCCCCACTGCAAAGGATTCATATCAGCTGGTCGATCTCCCATCCACTCTCGTACTTGGAAGTATACACGCTGAGAGTGGAAGTTGGTGGCAGATGAAGTAGGTGGTAGTGTCTGAGGTTGAACAAATGTGTGGTTTGTTGCTACCTTTTCACAAAACCGGAGATAGCGCAAGGAATCTAGTTTCGTTCCATTGCAGCCGTTGTACACTGCTACCATTGCTGCTTCACCAGATCTGATTATGTCAGCCTTGTTGGATTCCTTTGTGAAAACAGCTGCATGGTCTCTAAATGTTTTATCATTTAGTAGCTTCTTCAATGCTATACATTGTCCAATTCCAAAGACACGACTTGTGGTATCGCAGCCAAGAAGAGCATGGGCAAACAGGAGGTAATTGCAAACATCCTTACCTAGTAAGTTCCTCAACTCATTGATGTTCCAAACTTTGGAATTCCTTTTCAAATTTGATTTGGGTTCTGGAATGAAGAACAGTTTATGGGAATCAGAGTGGGCGTGGTAGCACAACAGGATCAGCAAGTCCGTATCATCTCCTACCAAGATTGTGGTACGACTCAATGAACTTTCAACAGCTGTTTGTACAATCAAGAGGTCTGCATCTCCCTTGGCATGTTTAACTGTGCACCCCTTATTTCCAAGTTCCTCTCCAAGTAGATGGATGAACCTCTGCTTGTTGCTGGGGTTAGATAGAAAATCCTCCTTTGATGTACACGTGACCATGTTGGGCTTGAAGTTGATTTTAGCATATTTTCCAGCCTGGCTACAGAAGATGCAATGAGTGGCAAAATCAAACTGGTCTTCATGTGAACGTAATGTTCGCTTTGGAGTGTTTGTGACCTCTGTACATGCTTTTCTCTTCAATGCAACCTCAATGCAGTGTGGATTGATGTATGTTCTCCTGCATTCTAGATGTACAGTCTGACCATCATCTTTATGAAGTTTGTCGCCCCGTTGCAGACTTGCTTGGTTAATACTGTCACTTCCTTTCTTTCTTAATTTAACTGTTGGCTTTGTATCCAGAGGTTGATCACAGAGAACACAATTATCTCCATTCTGAAATTAAAGAAACATTAAATTAAATAAATATTTAAGTTACAATACATTGTTCACTTGTACAAAATGATCAAGATCAAATTTACATATTACTTGAATGTAATTAAATCAAGTTTGATATGTTCTTTTATTATAATTTTCAAACCTACCTGATGTGAAGCTTCATGGTTATTTTGGCTCAACATTTCCCTTTCATGAAGATTATTCTATGGTAATCTGTAAATAGAAAACAATAAAATATAAGTTTAGGTATTACTCAAAGTAGTGAACATAATGATTTGCATTCTGCCATTCCAGAAAGGTTTCCTTCAGCAAAAACTAATTTTTAAAAAAATATTTCCAGTTAATTTATTTTTATATTTTGATAATTTTTAATAATTATTTAAATTTCATGGTTTGGCCATAATCATTATTATACAAAATAGATTCAAGTTCAAATAAAACAGTTGCATTGTGGATGCAGTTTTAAAATCACACAAACAATTACTTTCTATGATTTTTGGACTTACCTTAAATGAACCTGCATGAAGCATCTTGCTGAATATTCTGTCCCTCAACAATATTACGATGTTATCTGTTTAAGGAAAACAAAATTTGGTATTAGTTAAATGGTATATAATCATAAGTATAAAAAAATACAATAAATTATTGTTTTCATTCGCAAATTAGTTAGAAAATCGGAAAATATTTTGACCATTATGTCCTTCCATAGTTTTAAAATTTTGACAGATCTTCCCATACGTTATAAAAATATTTTTTGTATTGACCTGTTCTTATATTGTTAGACATCATTTCGGAAATTGGAAGTTATTTAGTCTTGAACGCATAAAGTCCAAAACCTGTCACAAAATTAGCAGAAACATAACAACGCTCACCCGGTCGCTGTTTTCTCTGCTGTGTCAAATCTAACGTGAAGAACTCTTTTGATAAAAGCTATCTTAAATCTGTCAATCAAAACAAAACCCTTTCCTGCCGATGTTTTTGAGAAAAGATATCTATCCTAGAAAAAAACTTATCATTAGAACTGGAAAATAGTCCAAATACTCACCAATTCATCCAAATTCCAATGGAAACAAACGCGCAAAATAACCTTTACGTCCATCTTGTTTACGTTGACGTCGAGTACGGCAGCTTGTAAGGGTCACATTTGGATAATGACGATGTATGTTATTTGGGATTTTTAAAATTCTTATTTACGGATATTTTCGTTAATTATATTTTCCTATACTTTTGATATGTTTTACATACACGATAAGGGATGGGTTTTAGCACGTTTTTGTTTTTATTGCAATTTGTTGAAGGTGTAGCTGTATATTGCCTGGACTAATACGAGATTGAGCAATCTTGATTATCTTTATGAATAAGAAGTTACTTATTTATATATCATCCTTTTTGGTCATCGCGTCAACTTCTACCTTTCAAAAACGTAATGTAGTGATGTCTATCAATGTACTACCTTAGGAAAGTAACTGATCTTTTTTTTAATTTTTTTTTTTATAAATGACAGTTCAGTTCTTCAAAATTTACTTGATATATAATAAAAGACCATATGCAATGATAAGTTGTACTTCAGTTGGTAATTAATAATCATCACGTAAAAAATGGGAATGAGAAACGCTACAATATTTTGATGCATCTTGTTGTACAAAATGTTCCACTACTTCAACGGGATGGTCAAACTGGATTAGCTCTTGTCAACAAACAGCATGTGGGTGGGTTTGGGTATTGCTGATACTTAAATGAAAATAATTATTACATTCAGTTTTTGTCTAGGAGGATAAAAGTATATACCTTAAAGTAAGTACAATTACATTAAAACAACACAGTGTCAGATGAGTTTAATATGAACTACATTAAACCGCCATATCAGGTTAAATAGACATGTGATCGTCGCCCATGCAAGTATGATTTTCAAAATGTATGAACTCACATAAAACAATCGTAGATGGCTAATTGGATATGCCTACATTTACCATCGGAATATTTCCAAAGTTTAAAAAGATAAACGAAGACGTAGGTAAACGACATCACAATGCATTGTTATTGAAGCAATACACTTTGCGAATGACTCTCAAGCTCCATTTATATCAATATATATAATGAAACAAGGAGGTGAAATATGTGCGATTCGATAAAGTTGTATGTAGTATAAATGTACAAGGTCCATAAATGTCACCATGCAATTACGTTAAAGACGTACCGACTCACACATTCATTAAAATCGATATTCAATATATATATACAGTAAGAAGGTGAAATACAAGGCCTCGATTAAAAGGCATGTAGATAATCCATTAATATCAATATGAATATGGAATTGGGAAGGGTAAGGGGGGGGGGGGGGGGGGGGGGGGGGGGCAAAACCAAACCAAACAAATAACCTGGATCAGCCATGAATGTAAAAGATGAACATTGACCCTGCGTTATTTAATTACTGTGACGTGTCCCTGGGGAAATCTTAGACGTGCTCACGAGTGACATCTTCACATTATGTTGAGACATGTTTGGGACAAAGCGACTACAATAAAAGCGCCATTATATATACAAGATAGTTCAGAAATCTCATAACAACCCACGCTTCATCGATCACAAACACCAATAGTAGGTAAGCGACCATGCATACCTTATAAAGGCGGCCGATAAGCGGTAGGCAAAGATTTCAGATAGCGGTGTTTTACATACAAACCTCACATGGGCCAACCTATGTACACATTGCCTGTAGCTTAGAGTCCAATTACGTCTTATGAACGCTGTGCTTACCTTGGTAATATATACTTTAAAAGGATCGTGCTCTTTCGGCCTAGCTCATGCTTATATTATAGACCTTGAACTGTTGCTGTGTATACAAAGGCTTGCTGTAAAGGAATTTGTTAGCCTTGGAACTTTACTTTGGACTTAAAAGAAATTGGTAAAGATGTTTATCGAAATAACCTTCACGACTTGTAACACGGATCCACGTACATGATTTTGAGATTTTGTTTCCTTCAGCACACTGTCGACAATTATGCTTGATTACTTAGGTCTAGTAATAAACAGAATACTAAACTCCCTTTCATTTAATACTATTTGTATTTAACTCGTTAATTATTGGTATCAAACTCGCTTTCGCTCGTTCTATACTTAATCATTAACTCGTTTAATAAAAAATAATATTAAATGGAAGGTCGTTTAGTATCCTCTAGTCAGTATATTTTCAGAGGGCGATGGGCCTATACGTACATCAATTCATTTATAGCTTCTTTGGGTGGCATTTTAGAAGTTGATATGATGAAGAAAATAGGAAATTTATGGATTAACAACTTCTTTATTGCAAAGAGATGCGACGTTTCAGTGTAGATACTAACATAGTGTAGATACTAACACTTGCTTGATAACGGTGTTAGTATCTACACCGTAACGTCGCATCTCTTTGCAATAAAGAAGTTGTTAATCCATAAATTTCCTATTTTCTTCAATTCATTTATAGATGAAAACAAAACGATTTCTTTCACCTAGTAAAACATATCGTTAGGAAATACTTAAAATTTCGAAATTTTACTTGACGTCATCAGATAATGATAACATGACCAAGATGTTGTTCTCGATATTTCATTAGTGAAATGGTCGATGCGAATAAATCTATAAGTCTAGCCAGCACGTAAAAAAACATCACCAGCTCAGTAGCTAGGACTGCCAAGCTTTCAGTTGAAAGATAAATAACTTCAAGCTATTAATTCATTTAATATTTGTTACATAATGAGGGCTATATGAGAAATAAAAAATGACAATTTCCCATAGTTTACAATCCGTTAAATTATATTCCAACAAAGAAGATCGAGTCATTTTGAAACCGTGTAGATTCTACATCGGAAGTTCCCCGTTCTGGACCTTCACTGAGACATTCAAAACATTCTCTGTAGTTATTAAGCTTTCAATTTAGCAAGCATTTGCTTTAATCTCACTCGCAAGCATAGACGATTGGGCTTAATTCCAGCTCTAAGCTTTATCCCCTTATTAGTAACTCCACGAGGATGTTCGCTAGCTCAGTAATCTATGCGGCTGGGCAGTGGGTCTCAAGCAGACGACACATTAGGCCCAGCGACGAAAGCAAACCTCGGTGACGGAAAGCCTTCGGTTAAATTGTTGTGAAATAGACGAAACTTATTGACAGCGAAGAGAAATTCGAGTTTAAAAATCCATAAGGAATCAACAATATCGGAGAGACGACAGGCGCATCTAAAAGCATGACGATAATTTCTTGAGTGTTTCCATGGTCGGTCCACAATGTGGACTTCCTGTTTGCGCACTTTAGTATCAAGCCTCCGCGACAACAAATAACACCAAGATCGGGAACTACTTGCACGGTTGTTGTCCAGGCAATTGGCAAGCGAAAGAGTTTACTCATTACTTTGTTAATAAGATAATTGATGCGTTTCGCACGCATTAGTTATCAATCAAAAACAGCTAATATTGTCGCGTAGTGATATACCCGGTTACATTGACGTCAAAAAGTTAGCGTAACCTTGGTGTGATTATGCTTGGAGTATGGCATGGAAATTACTGTTACCGCTTAACATCTGTCTTCGGAATGTGAAATAGGTGAATAGTGTGATTTTTCGTTGATTTTGGATTATATTCCTTGTGGATATATTGTGCTATCTCCATGATGAATTTCGAAATTCCAGTTGGATTGACAGACTTACTGCAGGAATTTACCGTGGCTGTTCTGAGAGAAAAGCCATCCCCTGCAGACCTTGTTCAGTTCGCGGCTGATTACTTTAATAAATTGAATGACTGCAAAAACGCAGATAAAATCAGTGATAAACAAAATCGTGGAGTACGGTTTGTTCAATCGCCGGATGCTTCAAATCAGTCTGATGAGCACATGCACACAGATGAAGAGGAAGACGATGAACCTATGGGTAAGGTCATTGACAAGGAGGCCCACGCCGGGTTCAAACTTGTTAGCTAAATTCAGTCATTCAGATACCACCAAAATGAATAACACCTTTTCAATACAATAGTTTGATATGTGAATAAATTATGCAAGCATGTATCTTACTAGCTTGGTGAGGTAAGTAAATATCGCAAATATCTTGTAGAAAACATTGCCCGAGGGGCCCAATCTGGGTGTCATTAAGAAAACATTTATCGCCACTACAAAGATCAATGAATTGATAAAAATGTGAAAACTGGAATCAACAGTAAATGTATTAGGCTTTGAAGCTCACATATGTTTAACATTATCAATATATGGTGGTATTGAACTTTTGATCTTCCCCTGTTATCCTTAAAAGTGTGAATGTTTTATCCTAGAACAATAAAAATTAGTATAAATCTGAAGAAATTCTTGAAAGTATGAATTTATAACACAAATAAGAATTTATTTCATAATGCTGCAATGACAGTGAAACTTGTTTCTTAATTATTTTTTTTATTTTTTCAAACAGTGTTATATTGATCTAATTAATAGTTACTTGTTTCCAATTTCCTGCATTTTCAAGTAAATCTTACTTAAAAAGACAACAAATTTATCATACAGGTACATTTAAGTAGGTACAGTAGTAACATATGATAATTAAATTATATTGAACTTAGCATGTAAATTCATATAAAAAATTTAGAGTATTATAAACTAATGGAAGAGGAAATTTACAGAATATTTAATTACAATTATGAAAACCAAACTGCTTTGATCAGTTCACCTATATCATAATAACTGGTGACTTTATGACCATTTCTGTGTTATCATTTCGTGAGTATTATTCAAATGATTAATCATCAAGTTGAATTCAAGTTTGAAATTGAAAAAAAGGTATGATGAGTTTTAAGATTCTCATACTTATGATTTTTCATGTGTATTCAAAACTCTTTAATTTACAGAACCGCCACCCACGTCAAGGTTTCAAAGAAGGAAATCAGGTCAGTATTTTTCAACTTTAAATGTTTTCAAAAAGTTTCATCAGTGTAAGCTAAAGAAAACTCTCATACATCTGTTTGAGCCATGTAAAGAATAGAATGAGAAAGTATCTAGGACATTAGGTATTTTTCAGATAAGCAACAGCTCATTTGATTATCTACACTTACGTTTTTTCTTTCCATGGCAATTCTGTTATTTTGTTTAACATTCTTATGAACTAATTGCATGTTACAAAACTTTAAATTACACCATTTCAAGATCGATAGAAGAAAAGTTTTAATCGAAGCTGATGTTAAACAATAATTGATGCAGCCTCAGAACATATTCCCATTCATCATGGATTTTGATACGTTTGTAACCATCAAAAAGTATTTTTTGAGTAAAATAATGTGATAAACTGAGTTTAATTTAGGATTATTCCAGTATTTAAAATCTTAAATTACAAGCTACGACGTTAGAATCTGACACTCATTCTTTAGATTTTAGCCTATATCTTTTAATTGAATTTGAGAGATCATGCTGTCATGGATTATTTTGTAAAAACACATTCTTCAAAGTTGATGTTTTCTCATGCTATATACTGGTACATGGTCCTTATGTTATCTGTTTCTCTTGTCTATTTTCAGTATCAGCAGAAGGTTACGACCCCGAAGCAGATGATGATGATTCAGAAGAAAAAGTATGTATAGAATTTCGGAAACAAGTGCCATATTACCACAACAAAACACAGATCTTTGATAATCATAGGCACAACGTTTTGCGACATATGTTTTGAGGATTTGGTGATAAGCCGCTTGATTTGGAAAGTCTGTGCATCGTTATGGTGATGTTTGGAGTTAATTGATTATCACACTCATCAGTGTACAAATTGCTCAAATCTATGCTAATACTAAAAGCTATTAACTTTAACCATTTACAGACATTGTAATGGCTAGAATATGTAATTTGCTATGCAGACCTCTATAAACTTAAATAACATTTGTAGAAAGACAGGTAAGAGAATATAAATTTACGGAGAAAATTAGAGTATTGACGATAGACATTTCACAATACCATATATATATATATCTAAAAGTAATTAGTTATGATAAAATCATGATACCCAACAGTGTTGTTCATAGCTGCTCAGCTGAGGGGTCAATTTGGGCTAATCATGGTGAGAAGTGACCCATTAAGATGGTAAAAGTTTTCCATTCATCAAAATTTTAAGGGTGACCAAGCCAAAAGGGTGGGTAAAATTACTCAAGACCTCCTTTAGGTACAACACTGCCCAGTTTTCAGGGTTTTTTATTCCAAAAAACAAACTTTTGACAAACACCTTGATTTTTATGCATAGTAAGCAATTCTAAAGTGAACAATGGTATTTATGATACAACCAAAGTATCACAATACATATGTTGTAAGAGTCATAATAAATATATATATATCGTCACAACTTGAGAGAATATTTAAGAAACTTGCTAAATGCTCGGTGGAATTTAAAGTATTTAGTGCAAATCCAAAGTGGGGGAGGATATCTAAATTTATCAGGGTTGTTTGCAAGGAGTTTCATACCATATGGACACCATGTTTGCTTTGTGTGTGTAATATTTCTGTGTTTAACTTTTACAAAGAGTTTGAAATGTTCATTATGAATAATATTACTATGTTGTCCCTAAAGAGAGTCCTTAAAATTTGCCTGTCTTAATGGTTGGATGACCCTTGAAATATTGAAACTACCATTAAAAAGAGACCAAAATAACCCCCAAATCTAATAATTCAGGAACTACTCTGCTTTTCATTCAAGGAAAATGCTTAGTGTTGATTTTCGAATGATGTAAATTGAAATAAGAAAAATAAACACTGAATAATATAAGAACTTTTTGCACCTGGTGATAAAGATAATAATGTATGAATAAATTTTTTTTATAATGCATGAAAATTTTGTTGTCTTCAAGTCTTTGCTCAAAACCAAATCAAGTACTGTCTTTATTTACTCAGGTAAAGTGCAAACAGTATATAGTGTTTATCTGCACAACCAATATGTAATCTGTGTAACCATAATACTACCTATAAATCATTTCATGTTGCGCTGTCATCTCTTTACAACACTGATCAGCTTGATCAAATGTAACATGATTACACCACCGTTTGGATCAATACTATCCATGTCACTGTGTTCTGTTTTTTTCCCAGATTGTTTATCCAAAATCAGATGAACAGAGACAAAGGCTGAGCAAAGCAGTAGAACATATACTTTTATTTAGATCATTAGAAGCAGTAAGTATCTCTTTCGTTTGTTTGATAATATGTTAATGAATTAAACAAAGCATCTTTGTTAAGGTCAAGTTTTGACCTTACAACAGCTATCCCTATCTTTTCTTATAGATTTTTAAAGCAGCTATCCCTGTTCAGTGTTCAGTTTTATAACCTGTTTTATGTGATATGTACTAATATGGTAAAATTTAAGTGTATCAATAATTGTATGTATTAAAAAGCTAATCATTGGAATGGATGTTTTTGTTTTGAAAAAATCCAGGAATAGTAACTTATCTGCTGTCAAAGACTTATATCCATGCAATTAGATCCTTGGTCAATTTTACATTGAAATTAAGTCTAGTTCCACATGATTCATTAGTTTAAATGATGCTCATAGATTTAATTGGTATTGCGGGTCTTGTCTGGCAATTCCATGACGCTTGTGTAGTAATCTTTAAATCTCAGAACCATTTCACCAGAAGCCTAGACCTCAATGGACCTTACTTTCAGTTGAAAGCCCCCTACTGGGAGTTTGATAAGTGTAATGCTCATATGCGCGTTTTGAGAAATATTTGTTACAAGTTGACAGACTCCTTTCTAAATTGAACACTGACGGTGAAAAACAAATCTTTATAAATGTGATAAAACAACTGATGTAGCAGTTTTTCTTTTTTTTGTGGTTTTTTTTTTTTTTTTATGATTTAACTTTTTTGATGAATCTTATATGAACATGTATGGAAGTGGATAGCAAGTGTCTTGAACTTCTATCATCAAAGGGTAGATTTTGAAAATAAATAAAACTTCTTTTAACATTGCGTTTTAAAAAGTTCTTTGAAGTTTTTGGTTCTTGATAACTGTTAATATTACTTCCAGTTAAGATAAAGCCACTTCAGAGATACTTGATTTCCCTACTGGGAAAATATTTCTTGAAGGAAGAGATTTCTGATCATGCTGTTTCTAGTAAAAGTTACAATATATTCAACTTAAGTATGCTATTTTCAAGTGACTTACTTTCTTTTGAGATGCTAAGTGATCAACATGAGGAAATTAAGATAGCAGCACATGTTCATTTTACAATTTTATGATCTTTTCAAGTGCAGCTAATGATCAACATCTTTTGTAGAAAATAACATCATTTACAGCAAGAACTAGCATCACGTGAGAGCTGAATATTGAAACTGCAGGAAAACAGAATATTTTAGATGTCAATTGTTTATATTTGAAATAACTCCAGTGAAAAGATCATGTTTGAGTTTGATGTTTTTAAGATTGCCTTTGAAATGTTTGCCTCTGTCAACCCCGGTGGCCTTGCAATATCCTTTGATTGAATGACGTGTAATTTCCCCTTCTCCCCCAAAACTTGCACTTTTTATTGCAGTATTTAATCATTTTCTTGATTTAGATTAAATAATAACTTTAAATCATGACAACGCTAATTGGCTGAATCCTCATTATTTTCTGAAATATAAAGTCTCTAGCTTTCCAATGAGTTTGAAAAGTACTAGTGAATTTTCTGTAAGTGGCACATTAGAATCAAATAATTGAAAATGTTTGTTGTTTTTTGTCCCCTGATGTATTGATCATGATTGTGCATTCAAAAATCATACAAGATAATGAAATTAAAACCATTTTGTCATCACATTAACATCGTTGTTACTTAAATTCCAACATAGCAAAATTAGAATGTAATCCTAAAATCACTTGTCAAAAGTAATCATGCGTTCTTAATGAATACCATTGTGTGATTAACTGACGAGTTTGGATCAACAGATCAAAAATCAATATTCTGCTCAGATCAACGTCACTGTGACTGCTGTATCCCAAAAGCTAAGGTATTGTGGGTGCCTTGCACCTGGGAGATACAAGTTTGTACATTTGGCCATGACTCCTAATATTCCTCAAAGTAATATGAGTGTGGCAGTGTTCATAATAACATCATTCGATTCCAATTTGGAAATTTGGTCTTGACCCTCCTCCAAATATGAAAGGTGCAGGATGTCAATCCTGATCGGCCTTTCACCTTTCTCCAAATAAGCAGCTATAACCAATGCTCAGATTTGCAAATATTATCTGGGTAGGATGAATGAATTAAATGCCAGCTCTCTTGTCTCTAGCACAATTAACAACATAGTGCCAACAGTTACTATGTCAAACCTCAAGCATATCCTGATAATCTACAGAGCCCATGATTCTTATCTATGAACTTGTGAACCCTTTGACCAAACTTTGTCCAAGGTGGAGATGGAACTTTGATGAAAGAGTAAATAATGTAGCGAGAGTTTGCATACAGTCATTCACATTTTACTCCTTCCTTCAAACTACTCTTCATTTATGATTTACCTGAACAACAATATAGAATGAAACATTTCATATTGTCTTAGTAACTTAAGTGCTTAGATTTTATCTTTTATTTATGTAATATTTCAAATAATGTTACTGGGATCTGACTTAATAATTCACACATGTAGATTCATTTCATTGAAAGCCATTCAAACAGGGTAATGCTGTACAAAATAGAAAACATGCCCCTTGACTTCCATGTGCAAATTGAAAAATATATGTATACATCTGCGTCAATTTAACAAAAGGGTTATCACAATCAGCCTCCACTCTGGTTTTTTATAATAGGTTGATTATTGTATAGCAAGAAATGGTGTAGAGAAGCCCATTATATTTGTGGCCTAAAGACGTCAATGCCAGAGTTAAAAACGATTGATATTTACTCAAGTCTGCTTTAACTGTAAAAAAGACATAACAGCAAGCTGCCAATGTCAATATTGAGAGCGTTGAATCAAGGCTCTTGAAGAGTAATCCCAAATACAACCAGTCTTCATCCGCTTACGGCATTGATGAAGTGAATGAAATGTCTGCATCACAGCAGTTTGTACAAGCAGCCATTTGTTGATAAAACCCTGTGTCTGAGAAAAATCACCTTGGAGAAGTGTTTAGTTAAGTGGACCACCTAAACTGAACTAACTAAAGCCCACAATTAATTTGGCAAGTTTTCATTATAGGATGTAAGCAATATACTTACATGAACACAAAATGTTAATCTGGTTCAATTCCCGAATGGAATAAGACCTAATCTAATTTTTGTGCTTGGCAAGTTTACAAAATCAAGTTGAGCGCTAATGTTGTTTTGTTAGTATTAATAGTAAGCCAGACGTAGAGATACTGCACAATGTATCTGTCTGCCTGCCATGGTAAGAAAAATAACATCTTAGCAATTGTCCTAATGGAAAACTTCTTTGTGTGCTTTCTTGCAACAGCCAAGGCGAGAGGTGATTACATGTATTGTGGAGCCAAGTTAACACATTGTCAAACTGGTTGTAACTGTAATCTGAAACAGTTCTCTTCATGTTATGTGAAAGTCGTCTTCTTTCTTCATCATCTTCATCTGTTTCTCTCACTGACGTGATTGCCTAATCTTTCAAAAAATATGTCGTTAATATGTTGATTGTTGTACCATTGGATCACAGTTGCCAAAAATATATGTGTGTCTGTTGTTACTTACTGATGAAGTAATTGTGGATTCCTATCACAGCACAGCCGTCTGATCCAATGTCAATTTTAAATACCCGGTAGTGATGTTGTGGTTGAATGGTTTATGAATTTATCTGTATGTCTGTTTCCTGATTGTAAGGGATGTTCTGTTTTGTTTTGACATTATTACAACAGAATTATCTACACCTGCCCGCTTATGGGTATGTACCAATTTTAAGATATAGAACCTGAAACCACTACTGACCAATTGAAGTTGGTTGTTGGCATGGCATTGACCAATATAAATAGAATATGGAATCTTTGTAAATCACCTGCAGATAAATTAAACTTTATATCCAAGTACCAAACTTTTATAGAAGAAAGACAAGTATATTCACAATATTTATTTTTCATTTCCAGGCATTATGGCTTATAAGAATATATTAGTAAATCAGTGTTTTGTACAATAGTAAAAAAACCAAACTATCAATTGATATTGATAAAGATGTGAAAAGAAATATTAAAAGGTTAAATTCTATCATCTATGTGCAAAATGCAAGTGTGTTGTATTTTGAAATAACACTCTATTTATTGTATATGCATAATTATGCCATCTTGCCTTTATGTTATGATACTATCAAATATCTTGTATCTCTTGTACCGAAGAGTTTTTTTGAGAAATAAAGGGTTGAGTCAAACAACCTAATTTTGAAGACTTAAGGATGTAGGTGAGGGTATTACATAGAATTATAATGTGAAGATATCAGGATGGATTGATCAGAGCAATTAAAGCCTTTGTCATAAGCTTCTTTCATTCTTTTAAGCTACTTTTGAGTGTCAAGGATGTGTTGCATCTCTCAAAGAAAAAATGGTAGAAATAAAAGATTGTCTTTTAATCGTCTTGTTAATTTGGAATCCAAAACAAACTAATGTTTGCACTGTATCAGTCAAGTGTTGATTTGTGTTGAATCCGTGAACAATTTATAATAATTATTACTATAAATCTATTTTTAGCCATCCTTGATAATCCAGGGTAAACAATCCAATAGATTCTCCACTAATACCCTGGATCCAAGATAGGCTCATTGTGATTTTATTACCTCCCTGACCCTCCCTTCTTCAATCTGAAATACTATAATATTTTGAGAGAAAAAACCCTTTGACATTGACGGTACTCTGAACTTCAATGAGTAACACAGTGTTCTGGACAGGTAGCCTGCTTTGAGCAATTTTACAGGATAGTTGACATCTAAAAATTGAATTATCATTTTCTCCTAAACAGTATTCTGCTAAACATTCGAATACACTGTCAAAGTTAATATAATACTTAACTGCTTTCCCACGAAGCAAAGAGACAGCTGATAGGATAAAAGGACAGGACAAGAAAGATAATAAGATCGACTTGGTATAGATCCAGGGTATTAGTGGAGAATCATTGAAACGTTATTTACCCTGTTACTATATTATCAAGGATTATTTTCATCTTGAATCAATTAGATAAAGATCATCTTTAAATCAACACGATGTTAAATCTGCTATAATATTTATTTCTCTCTCCAATATTGCAAGTCATTTCTAGTACACATGAAATAATGATAATAACAGTCCCAATTTGGAATGTTAGTAGTTAAATCCTTCATGTTTTTAACAATTGAAATTTTAGTATATCATGATGTACATATTAATTAAAAGTTTTTCTGTCCAGTTATGAATATCCAACTTTTTATGTAAAAAGAATTATTTTTTGGTTCCTTGAAGGCTATTGCTAGTATTATTCCTCTGCATGAAGAGTGATGTATTTCACATAAGAGTCTGGCTATGCCGCAAAATCTTTTGAGGCAATTTGTTTAAGAATAGCAAAGATTTCTTCATCTTAATACTTGTAGATACTATAAGTAGCAGGAGACCTTGACTGCACTGCATGACAAATTGTAATGAGTCCCTTCCCAAATGTACAGTTATCTCGTGTAAGATATTCCTAATCTAACAAAATGTTTATCCCTTTAGCATCATGGGCATGTCTGACCCCCTCCCCAAACCATTAAAAATTTGATACTCATTGTGGCAATTCCTCCCCATCACTGAACTAATCAAAAGATGCATTTATATTTACAAGGTAAAAATGATGTATAAAACACTCTGAACGTTTGTTTTTTTCAGGAGCAAATGCAAGAAGTATTAGACGCCATGTTTGAAAAGAAGGTAAGCTGGAAGATATCCAGTCTTTTCTAAGGTGTATTGTGGATTTTCAATACTTGATAGAGGTTTTCTCAGTTCGATCCTCGTTTGTAACATTTTAGTATCATGTTTAGTCAGGGATTGGGAAAGATAGGGGCCATGAGCCATTTTGTATAAAAAAATGACCCATTGAAATTAGAAGTTCTCCCATTGCTATTAAGGTAAATGGCTGATTCAAAATTCTGAAAATGAATGAATGACTATAAAGCCCAAAAATTGCTCTCTGTCAAACGTTTTTTCCCAATCCCTGTTTAATGTTGATAGCTAGAGTTGTGATGATATATTGTATAGATAGGAATTATTATTCATAATTTATGATGTGGTCTCTGTATCATGATACTTATCATTGACTTTAAAATTTGATTTTGCATTAAAATCAAATTGTCAAAACTTTAATCTTTCTATTTATCAATTTGATTAAAAATCCATTAAATAAGGTATCATCACATCTATCGTTCAAATCATATCGTTTTGAGATAACGTGATAAGTATTGTCTCGTTTAATATCTGTATAATCTATTCTGTTAAAAGAGGTTAAAAGTTTAAATATTAATTACTGTTATGTTGAATACCCGTTAAAAATTTCAGATTAACTTCCCTGTAGAGGTATGAGAAATACTGATGTATTCATCCCTAGCCTTGTACCTGCTTTTTGCCACTTAACATTTTTGTCGGCAATAAAATCCTTTCATTGTTTTATATCTAAATGGTACGATCCATTACAATATACAAACCTTTTATTAGGTTTAATTCACGGCTAATGCATTTTCAATGGCGTTCCTTGTAAAAGGTATTTACCATATATAAACAAAAATCTATCATCAACTGTAATCAGCAGTTTGAGAATACAATTTTCAGTAGCAGTCACTTAATCAATTTTGGTTTTTGAACGATAGCTTTTTCTACTTTAAATCTTGTGTATTTATAATTCCGTCAGAGTTTAATACATTGCTTGCCCTTGCAGTTCCATCATTTTGGAATTCAGTCTCATCCAATAAATTATCATATTTTCTTAAAAATAGACATTACCCTTGACCATTGTTTACTTACCCAAAGATTTGACAGATAATACTGTAAATGGAGCTGTGACGATATGTCTCTGTATCGTGCTACGTATCATTGACTTGACTAAAATGTTATTTTGCCAAAAAATCTAGTTGCTTGTCAAAAGTTATTCTTTCCTTATCAAAAATCCCTGAAAATAGTATATCATGACTGTTTTGTATGGAAAATGAAATATTGTGAAATATCTGTATCGTCACAACTCTGATTATACTATCATTAGATAATCGCAAGTCCTGAATCCATGCAGGAATATATGATAATTTGAATCCTTTCTGTCAGCATTTATGTAATGACTCATTGCTACACAACTGAGTTCCTTTTCACACAGTTTTGAGTAGCTAAGTACTGATTTGAACTAAGTGTTTTTTCTAAGGACATACTTCTTTGTGTTTAAGGTGGTCCCTGATGAACATGTGATAGACCAACATGATGACGGTGACAACTTTTATGTTATAGACAGGTAATACTTGCATACAATGTTCACAATGTCTCCAGCCAACCATCCACTGATGACTGATAATTTGCTTTGAATGAAAGAACTAACATTGTCAGTTCAATGCTTCTTGAGTATTGTTTGTTGATAATACAAATTTTAGGTTGTGATTCAATCTTCAGAAATGCTTATAGTTGATTTGATTTTTTACATTATTAAATTTCATGACGACTTATTACCATGACCTTTTTAAAAGGAATGAAGCAGAACCAATTGAACAAACTTATTCAAAGTTTCATGAGAAATCAGTATCAATAACTTGATAAAATCTGTTTTTGATCCATAATTTTAATGAATCTTTTTTCTTTTTTTCAGTGGGATGTATGATATTTATGTAGAAATAGATGGTAAACCCAAAAAAGTAGGCGCATATGATAATCAGGGAAGCTTTGGAGAACTTGCACTCATGTACAACATGCCTCGTGCTGCCACAATCATTGCCACAACCCCAGGAACCTTATGGGCAATGGTAGGTGAACTCACAACACAAAAATGTTCAAAATTAGCCCTTTTGACCCATTAATAACTTTATAAATGTTGTCAAGTATGAAGTGAAATGTATGCATATTGAAATTGAAAAATTAGTTTACCTTATGTTTGTAGACCTCTAGGGGAAATTGAATGCCTTGATAACCGAGGTTCTGTTATGTTTAAAAAATTGTCTCCCTAAAGGTAGATTTTTTTATCTGAAATGTAACAAATTGACAACCAAAAAATCCGGATATTTAAAAGTTATAACTGGCATTACCTCAAGTATGTAATTTCTCTTTACAGGACCGGGGTACCTTCAGAAGAATAGTTTTGAAAAATGCATATAACAAGAGGAAAATGTATGAATCTCTTCTGGAGAGTGTTCCACTGCTCAAATCTCTAGATGTGAGTAAACATTTGCTATCTAGCTCTCTGACAATGGGCCCATATATTTGCTCACTTGCATAGTGCTTCTATGACAAACACACAACACTCAGATTTTTCTATTTTATGTTCCTAGCAATTGTCTGTATTGTCTGTAATAGTCAAGGAAGTCTGTAAGTTAATATATTTTTCCAAAGAGATAGATGATAAATCATTACCAGAGAAAACCACAGATCATTCAGTGATAAATCAACAAATAGGCCTGCTGAGTCCAGGGACTCTGCCACAAGGTCTCGAGATGTGAGAAGTGAGTCGAATTGATAATACAATGAAAACACTTTTGTGTTCCTTTCCAAATTTTATGAAGGTTTGATGCAGGCATTAGGGTCAAGCTATCAGTAACCTGTTCCTGAAGTTTATTAGGTTATAGAAATATTAATACATTGATCAATTTGATAGCTCACAGATTAAAGAGTTTTGTATTTAGCATATTCTTTATAATTCATAACTTTGTACCTTTTGTTTTGGGAGAGGGATAGTGCAGTGGTTAGCGCGTTCGGCTTCGGATGAAAAGGTCCGTGGTTCGAATCCCGCCAGGGACACGGCAACTTTGTCTGTAGTAGAGAACTGTTCTACACGCAGTCAGGTTTGGGTGCAATGCTACACTGAATTTCAGCACAGTATCACCCACGGTTCGCTAGTTCCAGCCGATGCTGGCAGGTTTCACCGCAATGCATAGCCACAATGGTGTTGCAATACCAGCAGCCGCGATATAAGTGAAATAATCTTGAAAGTGGCTTTAAACACCAACTCACCTCACCTCACCTTCTGTTTTTCAGACTTATGAAAGGATGAATATTGCTGATGCTCTTCATTCCAAAACATTTGATGATGGAACCCTCATTATCAAGCAGGTTGGTAGTCCGTCAGTGATGAAAATATTTATTGCTTTATGTTGTATTAAAGTATATATATTTTTATAGAAAAGTAGAGAGTAAGGGTCTCAAGCTTCTATCCTCTAGATGCAGTTGTGAAGAAAGATTGTGATATTAGTTTGATTGTCAATGCTGTCATATTTAATTACATCGTAAATCATTTATTGATTATAACTTTTATCCAAAGATCGGGTATGTTACTGAAGGTTAATGTTTGTTATAAGATAACTTTGTAACCTGTTTCAGGTTAATTGTTGTTTGTTGTGGCTTACCTTTTGTCAATAATTTAAAGAGATTCATGCATAAGTCATTTCTCACGATAATCTTTGTAAATAATTTCTCACAAATCTTCCATGCAGTACCACTCTAGCTTTTTTGATTTGCGTAATATAAACTCATATTTCATCTTATTATAGTTTTTAATATTTCAAATTGATGTCAAACATTTCATCGATCAACAGGACATGTGACTTTATTTTCTACAACGTTTGGCTTCATAAATTGTACAAATTTGTGTTTTAGGACACGAGTGTTAAAAAGGTACATGCACAACAATTATTATTGAAGTCACAAAAGACCTAATATAGGCAATAATGAATTCACTTCTGTTTTGATAACAATTCCATTTATACCAATACACATGATGTGGTTTTTCAAGTTTTCATCATATATATGGTTAAAAAAAATTAATATTTGAACGTTTCCTGTTAATAACATATTTCCCTTTTTAAGGACAAGGGGGCACTTTCTTTTAGGGTTTTGGTGTAACTAAAACTAAGGAGAACAAATATATACGTGATTCAGTGGCATTTTACTAGATACTAATTTCCAGATAAACCATTTATTTATATTACCAAATATTTATGATGTATTCTGAATTTCTGTTTTCCTAAAATATCTTTTTAATTTCCAATTCAATTAATTAATGCAAGATTCTAATTTTCATAACCTGTCTCAGCCATATGTATTTATAGGAATCCAACAGATCTATGTTAACTGGATAACTCACATGTCAAGAACCAGGAAAAATATTCTTTTCTCAGTAAAAACAATGTTAATGTTTAAAATATTTAAAATTTATAATCTTTATTGACCATATTTGTTCTCAGGGGCTTTTACCTGTGAAAATCATACAAGAAAGACACAAATTATCCTATTTTCAGTATCACAGTTTGAAAACAATTGCTAACGATGCTACAATGGATTAAATGATATTGCGGATGCAAGTAATGACATTTTCAGTCAATTTACACAGGCTCCACATTGTGAAAAGCATAACTGATTTTTATCGGGAATGAAATCCTGTTTGTTGAAAGATCACTGAGCGCTTGGCCACTAACAAACATGTACAAAGCGGAATGACTCCAACTAAGAGGGCAGTAGAGTGTGGATTGATTTTGCTAACCAGTATCACTGGCACCTGGTTGTTGTCATGTTGTAATGTGGAATACACTGGGTCTGGAGATAAAACCTTCACCTTTTTAGCACTGCACAGTAACATGATTGCCTCGGTATTGATTTACAGCAGTCGCCACCGCAGTCCTGTAATGCATTTACATCAATATCAGCAAGCCATTCGCCAGGAAAATTAGCCAAGCACTCTGCTCTCTGGGTCGTTAAACTGGCAAGAGATTATCAATTTTGTTGCTTATTTGAAGTGTTTTGGCTTCTTGATTGGTGTGTAATTGCTGTAATCTCTTGGATAGTATCTTTGACAGGTTTTAGTTGAATTCGTAAGGCAAGTGAAGTTTTTTAGATGTGTAACAATGAATAAAGTCGGTTAAATTCGCTATAAAAGGTTTTAGCGTGACAAGAAGTCAGTTTGCATTAGCGTGCTAGCGGAGTTTAATGTTACAATGTCGGAAGAAAAGTTAAAATGTTATTTGAAACTGATACTGATTCTCACAAAAAATTTGTCATTAATGATACTGATAAGTTAAAAAATACACACGGTGAAAAACGTTTTACTTTCCAACTACAAGGACTTTAAATATCATCTTATGGTTTGCTTTTTAGAAATCTAAGTAATCACTGAGTTGCAAATTTGCAAAAATCTCATCTATATCATATCTTCCATCTCAAATCTTTAATATGTGACTTGATTACCTTTTATGGTGATGATTGAAAGATTTGTCTTAGAGATATTGTTGACATTATTTCTCATTAAATGCAGCAGAAATATGAATTAATAAGAAAGTTAACTTCTTTGGATGCATTTTCTTGAAAACCTATATATTATATATTTCAAGTTTTTGTAAAGAGATCAGCAATTGGCTATAGAAGTTGATTGCCTTTCCTTTACAAATATTTGCAAAAGAAGTAATTTTTTTCTTTAATGTAATTTGTGTATGTGTCAACCGGTGTACAAAATACTTCGAAGTCTTTACTAGCGGCAGTGATTAAATTCATTGTTTAAACTAAACCTCCCAAAACTTCTATAGGTTCAATGTGTTCATGAATAATGAATAGAAAATCCATCGATCAAGACTTTCTGGCCAAATCCAAAACTTATCGACAATTTTCAGGTGGGTAGGTAGCTTTTTGAACCATGGTATCAGTTATGATAGGCTCCACTTCATTGAGGTGATGTTCAATGATTAATGATATTTATCTCACGTTAGCTTTTCATGTTTCCAGGGTGATGATGCTGACTGCATGTACTTTGTAGAAGACGGCGAGGTGCGGATAGCAGCTCTCAACAAGGTAGGAATTACACCTTGTCAACTTGTGCTAGTTTAGAATTAGTTATGTTTTGTGACACTTCTATGTTCAATATGTAGAATTTAGAAGCAATTATTTGACACTGATTATTTTCATATCCAGAGTCCAAACCTCCTTGTCACTTTATGTTCAATTATCGAACTCATATGTTCCCCTTGACTCATTTATGTTCACTATTAGAATTTTTCTTTCATTCAGCTTTGAATGTGTCACTTCCACCATATTTTGGTTCAGCCAATTAGCGCATCCAAGTCCTCTATTATTTAGTTGAAGAAATATCTATAACAATGGACAAATTCAGGTTTAAGTAAAATCATTAGAAAATACTACCTTCTGCTTTGTTTTCAAAGATGTCATGAATTCACTGCTTATTATATTTCATATAAAAATAAGTGAAAACTGCCCTTGACTTATATCATGAATGATGGCATCTTGAGAGTTTATTGCATATAAGAGAAACAGTTTTCAGTTTGATTTTCCTCATCCTATAATGTACCCATGATTAGAGTTTGACTTGCGATTTCTTGAAGTGTTTGTGAGACATGCATGTTGTAGGCTATTTGATTTTGCATTTGATGATACACAGTTGAGATACTTAAAGTGCAACCATTAACTCAAGAAAGTTATCTATGTCCTTTAAATTCTAACTTGATGTTCGATGTAGTCCCATACTTACTCCTAGTGGATGTCCTTTTACCGAAAGTCCTAGCACTAAGATATTCTGAAATCTGGGATCAAGACCCAGATTTCTAAATCTCTCTAAGAAAAAAATTCCCAGTGACGAAATGTGGCTTAGGACTCTCTTAGTGTTAAGAAGTCGTTGAAAATTTTCACCCAGCTAACTAAAACAAAGCAAATCAATCTTAATAATTACATAATTATTTGTTTTTTCAATAATTTTCGTTGTTAGAAACTCAGTTCAGATTTTATCAAACAAAGAAAGTTGGAATGCAAGATGTTCAGTATTTTTTTTTATTTCAAGGTTGCTACACCTTCTGTAAGTTTATGTTATACAGACCAATATCAGTAGATCTAGATGTATAAACCCTTGATGTATATCATGTAGTACAGAACTATAGATAGATCTATTTTTATCATATCCCATTTTCAAATGGACTTCTGAGATCAATCTGAAAAATATGTCATTATCAGTAAAATATGTAAATGTGATCAAAGAGTGTTTTTAATATTTCTCGTGAATACATTACCATTAATATCCAAAATCTAATTGCATTATGTCAAATCATATTTATGATATTAGAAAAATATTTTTATCAAAGTTGAAGCATTAAAAGTAATATAACTGGAACAAAACTCTAATCAAATGAAGAATGATGATAAGAATATGTGTTTTGTGCTTTATATTTTTGTTGTAAATTGACATGTGTATAATTTTGAAGAATGAATAGTTGATGTCCTTGACGTCTCATTCTCTTTATGTAGGAAGACAAGGGGGAGAATTCAGCCCCAGAGGTACCAATCTAATCAATCTTGAGTAGTGGATCTTTGTGTTGTTAATAAACCCAGTATACCATCTTCTTTTCATGTAATAGCTTTTTCTCTACCTTCGGCCTATTGCTCGGATACTAAAGTGCTGTACAGTAATGAATGATTCAATTGAACTATCTTAACTTGTTGTACTTCTAAATTTGTTAGATATTGTCGGATATCTTGATAAACGTGAATGCTGCTCATACCTACAGCTTTAGGTTTATTTTCAATCTCTGTTCATTGTGTATCCAACTTCCGAGAAAAATGAATATATTTCATAATTAATAAGTGCTGGTATGCGTATGTAACATGTGTAGCTTGCTTGTATTGTCATTGTGCTGCCTTCTAATATGTGTTTCCGCACATTAGACACATTTTTCTTGATTTGAGTTTAATGCAATGCATCCAGTCTAAATTTATTTTTGTCAAAAAATTTAACATTTGAGTTAACCTTATCTAGCACAGCTTTTTATTTTGATTTAAGCACAATGCATTTTCCAATTTAACAGACTACCATACCTACAGGGAATGATGTTGAATGTGATACTAACATGAAACTTAATTTATATCTTCCATGTTGTCAACGTTAATTTTATAGCAGACCAAGCTTCAGCTCTGCAGCTATGCATAAAGTAGTTGCGTGCTAGTGGCATTTCATTTTTCTGCAAATTAATTTTGAAATGGCTTCTGGCTTGTAATGTTAATTAAATTTGCAACTTTTATAAAGCAAGTTAAAAATGTAAATGTCCTTGCAAAAAATGTGGGAGTATGAGAGTTTTGAATTTCTAACATTTCGATTTGCAGAGTGAGGAAAATGGCAAGGAAATCGAGCTGACGAGATGTCACAAGGGGGATTATTTTGGAGGTAATGACAATTATTCTTCTACTGTTGCTTTTCCATTCTTGACATTTAGTCATAGTTTTTTTTATCATAGGAGAGACATGTCAACACCATACAACCAATTAACACCTTTTTGTATGTTGAGTCTTCTCAATAAAGGAAACTTCTTTACTTTTGAAATTTGACGAGAGGATGTATTTTCTAATGACATTGAATTTTTTATGTTAACAATGCCGTAACTTTTTGGTAGGTATTTATAATTCTTAATTCATTTTGATCATGATGTAAATAAAGATTATTGTTTTTGCAATATCAGGTCACAGATTCATATGATTCATCTTCTTTCTCGACTCCCACAGTACTTGTCACTCTGTAATTATAAGAGTTAATCAATGAATGTTGTCATACACATCAACTCTCTTCCAGAACTAGCTTTGGTGACCCACAAGCCCCGAGCAGCCTCAGCATACGCTGTTGGTAAAACCAAGTGTGCAGGTTAGTGATCTTGGAAGACAGAGAAACCCACTTCTCCAGAATTTTCATTTAAAATATGTTCTTTGCTTTAGTGTCGAATACCTCAGATATTTCATTACACTTCTTTTGTCTCTTGAATATAAAAAAAAGAAAGAATTCAGCTGAACTGTTACATAAAATGCAAATGTAAAAACTGTATAAGCTGAAAATTCATGTACGGTGTTTTTCATTTATTGCTAAATTGGTTTATCATTAAATGGAACAGACTTGCAGATTAGCGATACAGAACTCTAGGGTTTAGGTGTATAAAAGCTTCAATGATTATAGTCACCAAGGCTGTTGGTTATTTTCCTGTCCAGTGTAGAATGATTGCCAAGAAGTTCAGATGAGATGATACATTGTTGGTCTCGATGCTTGCAGAATTCTTGAACGTAAACATTATTCAAGACAGGAAATCCCATCATTTGATAATGATAATATTGAAAGTTTATTTTAAAGTGCATTTTCAGTGCATAAGCATTGTCAAAGCCCATATATGTATTATTATCCTAAAGGAATAGTACTTCGATGCAGCCTATTATCTTTTTCTGGTCTATTATGATTTTTAGTCCTTCGGTAGTGTAGCTCAGTTAGTACAAGCCTGTTCTTTCTGTTAAATTGTTTTACCTAAAAGTTTTAGTAAAATAAATCAACTTACTGATTTAATGTTAGATAAAGTTTCATTCTTAACCTTTAGCCCATATCTTTACGACTTTTCTCAGAAACAATAATGAGTAGATGTACATGAAAATCGTTCAAGTAGATGTTTATTTCAGTATTTGAGGCCACAGGCCCAATTTACAATACAAAGTTTACAATATAATGAAGATGGTTAAAAACATTGATCAAGTTCAATAACTTTGTTTATAAAATTATCTTAAAACTTACTGCACTTTTAATTGAGTAGATATTGCTTAAGTGTCACTCGACATGAAAACACTGAATATAACAATTGATAAATCTACAAATGTGACTTGCTGTGTCCAGGGAGTCTTTATCAAAAGGTCTCGCGTCACAACAAGTCTGAGCATATTTTAGAGAGTCCCTCAATAAATAAGCAAATGGTACCACAAAAAACTTTGTGTCCTAGAGACTCACAGCTTAGATATTTATGGGTCCTATCCAAATTTTATGAATATTCAATGCATAACTTTGGGGTAAAGTTTTCAGTGATAATCAATCTTTCAATTCTTTTTTTCAGTTCTTGATGTTGGAGCTTTTGAGCGTTTGCTTGGTCCCTGCATGGACGTAATGAAGAGAAACATAGACAACTACGATGAACAGCTTGTGGCAGTGTTTGGGTCAAAGGCCAACATCTCCGATCTCCGCTGATTTGAGTGATCGTGTCTCGTATTCAAGTTGTTTGCTTGAGAAAACTGCGAGCTTGGTTGGCAGAACTTGCTCTCTGTCTCAATCCCTTTTGTAATGTTCAGTGGTTGGAATCCCGTTCTACCTACCTACCTACCTACCTACCTACCAGATGTTAGGTCATATGTTTGACACCAATGTGCATACTTTTATTTTTATATTTCCAATTGAAGTGTTGAACATCTATGGCATATTCATGTTCTATTGCTGTTTTTTGATAGTCGGTTATTTGTATTCAGTCATTATGTATACATCAACTAATGAAAGATACTGCCAATATTAAAACAAAAAGAAAACACCATGAACTTATACATCCAAGTATAAACTTTTTCAACAAAAATGCAATATGATATTGTAAGAGTTTTGCACAACCTTTCTAATCTATCTACTATAGAATGTAAAAACAACAGTGCAAGCGCCTACCCAAAATCTGATTGCAATGTTGTAAAACATGCTGTAAATTCCTGTTGACTCTTGAGATGAGCAAAACAAGAGTTAACTCTTGACGTGTTGTATCCATGTGATATCCAACATTGTTAACTGTCCTGTGAACCTTTACGTGACACTGTCCTCGTCGGCCCATGTTGAAATAACCCGTGTGATTGATTGACTGTCTGTGTTGGGTCAGTTTTATTCTGATGCCTTGTTCACTCTCAAAACCTGTTGCCGTTTCACAAAACAATCCAAAGACTAGAATCAATTAGTATTAATTCTTGTCCAGTTCTGAAATATGAGACCATTTAAACCTCAGACATTTTTTCAGGAAATAGAACGTACAAGATGCATAACATTCGGAAACTCCTGTTAAAGAAACTTTGCTTAGCAAAAGTGGTGTGTGCATCTTTGCACAAATGAAAAATATGTCACTACAGAACTAATATTTCACCATATATTGGTAATAATCCAAGCATCACATTGAATCAGAAATTTAGCCTTGTTTTTAGCTGGAAGAATGGTGAATAACAATTGATAGAAAAAATAACAAAACACAACATAAATGTTATAGTTTTGTAGCCCTTCGGATTGATTTGTGGGACGGCATTCTCTACAACTGTACATAGGATTTTCTTGCATTAATTGATTCTTTTTTAACTAGACTAGAAAGATCAAAATAATTTTCCGATTTTTCGGAGTTGCATCATGTGGAGAAAACGATAAAAGAAGCAAGTCATATGCTTGTATTTCTGAAATAATTGATATGGTTAGTATTGATATTAAAAACAGTTAGTATCTGTATTACTAGTGGTGTGTTCTTTTTAAGTTTTTAACTTTTTGTAACTCTTTGATTCTTTTGCTAGTTGATTTCTAAAAATATTGTGTTAAAAAAAGCGTATCATTTGAAGACATGTAGTTTGTTCGCATATGATTACAAAATGCTAATTCCATAACATTTTCAGATCCATGTTAGATCACTATGAAGTGATGACATTCAAAATCTTTCTTAAAACTACTTAGATCTAGAAAATTCACACCGTGTTATGATGTGATTTCGTTGTTAAGGATCTCTAAAATCTCACGGTCCAAGGATTCTGAATGTCTGTGATAAAATGCTTTGTTTATGCTAAGATGAATTGAAAAATTGGGTGAAAAAAATACACGCCATTTCTTTGCCAATGATTATGCCAAAATCATCGACTGATAGCATGCTTTGTTGCAGTAAGTATGCTTTTTTGGTTGCTTCCAAGAACTTTTCAAATAATTTATTTCTGTTATTGATATTTGTCACTGCAAAATTTGCAATATTTGTAAAAACTTGGGTAAAATATGTCTGTTTTTCAAAGCTGAGTGCTTAATGTTTCTTACCACCAACCTTTGTAACCTTTAAAAAATTTTGTATGAAAGTGTTATATGTTTTTCCAATTATCCTAAACATCAAGCCGAACATTATTATAAAAAAAACAACAGAGTTTTGTTGCTCATGTAAGAAATAAGATTGATAATATTTCCAAATAAGCAAATTTCCAAGTGTACATCATTTGCTCAATAAATACAGTGTTTGAAAATGGTTTATTTTGACATTACACACTGGCATTCCTCATTAATAATGACAGTGGAAGAAATCACAGAGAAGATTACAGGGCCTTGCTAAAAGCATCTCATGATATAAATGACCTCAACACTACCTAATGTGTAAGCAGTGGATTAAGTTATCAGTGTCCACAGCACATATAAGCACTGCAGCACAAACTGTCAGCTGTTAGTAAGCACTCATTCACACATCTGCAACTGACCCGTGTTTAATCTCTGTCCACCAAGTTTATATCTGTGATTTGAACACAGACATATAAGGCATGAATGCCTTGACCCCAGCTGAAAGCTTGTGAAAATGTTGCTCATATTTTCTTGTTTCTATTGTATACATTTGAGATTTCTTATTAACTTTGTGTTTTTTTGAAATGCGGTGTAGCAGCCTGATAAGTTTTTTTCTAAGAGGAGGTATTCGGTTCCTTATCTATTACCGAACCTGTAGTGTGCTTCTTATTGCTACTAGCTCCACCATTGTGCCAGTCAAGGGAGGTAACTCATGCTCACCTTTTAGCCAGCAAGGCAGTGGCTAGATTAAGTTTCATGACACAATCGTTTTATTTCATGGATCTTGTAAATCTATTTATCCAAATTGTTTTCATTATAAACCGGAACATTATGTTTTTTCTATATCAAATTGTCAGATTTCCTGATTTGAATATTCAAATGAAATCCATAAATTTCTAATTATGTATTTTGTTTTAATGGGTGCTTAAGCTCATATGAATTGTTGCCATCTTGGTGCTTGCACACTGAGACAAAACTGACTGAGACTGTTGTATTTCTAAGTAAGATATAAACAACAAACTGCTTGGTTTTCCTATTTCTCTGGCTGGATTGAGGATGGCTTGTAGCTGTGCGGCACCGAGATTGTCATCTGTTGTATTCCTGGAACCCTAGTCCTGGTAGGCTTTGGTGGAGAGCTTTGTGTATTCTGGAGAGTGGTAGATCACAACATTATCATTATATTTGAGAAATAAAAACTTCCCAGTTATAACAGACTCCTTTCTTTATTTAATTATGTCCATGTACAAAATGTGTTTTAAATATTCAAGGTTAAACCTTTTCCTGTCCTCTGCTGCAAAGTATAACAGGGGGTATTGTATTCAGCAGCGTCTTTGACCGCTATTTCAACATGTGTAAACTCTATATGTCATGAACCGATGCTCCTAATGTTTCAAAAGTTGGTGGCCAAGATGTCAGTAGATTATGATGACCATGACCTAATTTCAAGGTTTACATAGCGCTTTGACTGATTTCTCATTGACAGTAAAAAGACTTCAAAATTGGTGCACTCCTACCTTGGGAGATAAATGATACACAAGTTGACTATGATCCCAAGGTTGCCAGGGCAATTCAAACCCTTGCTAATGCAATGTTTTATCAACCATTTGTCCGAAAATATGTCACCTGTTATTTAGGCCAGTGCACTTTGGCTATTCAATTTGTCAAACAATTGATACTATAACATTCAGCCTTGAACCTAGAACCCAATGGCTTACAAAACATCAACAACAAAGAGAAGATAAGGCATCTCAAGCACCTAGGCTCTAGTCAAATTTGTTATCATGGTCAACACAACTCTTTATATTTATCATATTTGAAGGGCGATTGCTTGATAAGAAAGATAATAGACTAGTTTATTTATCCCATTTTTTTTTATCAAAAGCAGCAGGGGATATTTCAATGTAAGTGTCAAACACTTGTTTTTGTAAATTTTACGAGCCAATATTTTACAGATAATCCAAATGTGACTCATATAAAAGTGTACTGAATGAGCAAAAGTAAAGTGAATGCGTTTTAATATTTTTTCAAACAGCTTTTTGATAGTTGCATTTATAAGTTCCATACACCAGAAAAAGGAGACTTGGTAAATTAAATCAGCAACCCATGTGACAAATTCTCTGCAAGTCATATCTTGCACAAGTCTCATTCACAAATGTAAGACTTGCTGCATTAAGGTTTAAGCTGGTGAATGACAAAGACCGGCATGAATTGTGCCTAGTGGGGGAAGTAACCCATCTTAAGATTGAATTTCAGAGATACATTTTTATAAGGCAACAGGGCTGAGAAACCTTAAAACACCTATGAAAGGTGTTGTGATTGGTAATGTTGTGTATTGGAGCCACTGGATGACACCAACTTGGGTGGGGGAGACGCCCCGGTTGGAGGAAACATTTCAAATTTTAAAGAGTTATAATAAACTATGAATGGCAATTACTAGAATCAAAGCCTTATCTTTTTGGAGAAGGTCAACTGAGAATAGTGAACCAAACCTTTAAAGGCTGAAATACCAGGCCGAAACTGTGTGTCCGAAAACCGAAAAGTGTGTCCAGGTGACCTTATCAGCTGACTTCAAAAGGTCCAAGGTAACCTCAAAAAAAGTTGTCAATGCATGCTACATAGTGTTATGTACATGGCCAAGAGAGTAATGGTTTTGTTGTCAGACCATTGTGGAGATAAAGCCCTGGTCTAACAATTGGACTCTGAAATTTGGTAAGGCTCTGATGTCTTATATACATAGAGAACAAAGTTAATTATATAAGCAACCCCCTATTTTTAAAATTGCAAAATGCATCTAGTGGAGAAAATTACGACAATATGACTAAATGGATCCCATTGATAAGTTTTCGTGACTTAGTATCTTTAAAATCATCATGCATGATGACATTTTGAGAACTTAAGATAAAAAACGTAATGGTACTGATTTTTCACCTAAAATAACTATCGTCCGTTTGTCAAAAGTATGCGGTGGATTCTGATGTTAGTTGTCATGAACAACAATTTTGTTAACATGTACAATTTTACACTTTAAAAAATCTTGTATCCTTCACAATAAGGACATAATTGGGTTTTGAAATTTGATAAGAATTTTCCATAATTTTTAGAAAATGGCCATAACCAGACGATTTTGGAATAAAGGTGGTCTTCTTTAACTTTGGTTCAGTAACCCTATACTTCCTTTTGCTTTATAGTCGTTGTTACGGTTAAAACCGCCCCATTTAGACCCTTTTTATGAATTGGTCATTATCCAAAAAATGAGATTTTAGAGGTCAATATTGCTGTAACTAGTGACTTTTGCTTAAGAGATTCATAATAAAGTTTGATAAGTGGAATAGGAATAATGGAATAATACACGTTAAAACAAAAAATATTGACTTTCTGAACATATTCACCTTTTGATCTCAAAATAACCAATTTGTATAACTGCAATTATTCAAAATATCCGAAATGATATCTTAATTAAATTACGTTCTTAAATTGCAAAATTATGATTCTATCATATCATACAATTACTTTTACTGCAATGTGGTCCTCTTTATTCTCGGACAAAACTTACTGGTGAAAAACTAGGGGGTGCTTAACTTTTTTCCTTATGTATACTTGTAGATTTGCTTCGGTTTTTAACTTATCTTAAGGTCAGACTAATGGTACATTCATATTTTGCACAAATCATTAATTTCAAAATAGAAAACAAAAACTGGTACATCAAATTTTCTGTTTTAATTGAAAAGCAACAATATGGTACATAATTGTTAGTAAAGTTGGTCACAACAAAAACATTTTTAAAACCTTTGTTACAGGATATGTACAAGTATATGTACATTCAAATAGATAACAGTGAACTGCACAGAATGATCAGTAGATTTAAATTTTGTCAAAAATAGCTTGCATAGAGCAGTTTATTACTGAATAACAATATCACAATCTTAATAAACTCAAATCAACAGTTTTTATTTGGTCATTGAACTGTCAATTCAAATTTATTTAGATTTAATGATATCTTGATATGCATATAGAAAAATATCAAATTGGACAAATTAGCTTTGTACTTATGGCAAAAAAGTGGAAACTTAGAATTCAGTGTAAACCCAAGACATAAATAAAGAGGAGATAGAAATAATAGCCCAACAAAATTCACTCCTTTTCTTCAGAGGATAAAAAAACTAAGATATTCAAATCTCTGGGTTATCAAAAGACAAATGAAGTTTTGTAATTAACTTGTAAACAAGAGAATAAAACCAATTCAAAACAGGAGATGATGGGAAATACTGGAATGTGTGTAAGTTGGAAAAGAAAGGAGTTTTAAAAAGTAGATTGTCAAAAAAATGTGGATGTCAAATTAAAATACATTAATTAAGAAATGATACAAACCCTGTCATATATCATTGAGCAAATGGGTTACCAGTAAAATGAAAACGAGTGTTTTCCTCTTACTTATGAAATAAAATTTTGAATAATTCTTAAGAACATGGATCATATTGCTAAATTTACAGAGCATTAGAGATTATAAAAATGAATGCAACCCATGATTTTAAGAAATGGAATGTTTGATGCGATTTCGTATAAACAACGGTGGTGAGGCTTGTGTCAAATTTTAAGAAATCAGGGTTGTTTTAACAGAGAAACAGATTAAAACTTAAGAATTTTCTCCCATTAGTTACCTCTGGCACTGTAAACTTTAATCCTGTATTTAGAAAATAATAAGTATTTTCAAATTTTGGTGTTCCTTCTTCAAAGAAATCTCTAAATGAATCAAAATTGTCCCTTTTTGTCTAAAAGCATCTCTGTATCTCATTCATGACAAATAGTTCCAAAATCAGATTTTGTATGATTTCTAATTCACACTGCACTGTAACAAAGATGAGGTGAGGTGATAATAAGTGTAACGCCGCTTTCAAGAGTACTTATGTCACGGCTGCTAGTATTATTGCAGGGTAAAAGCCCACAACAATGTGGCTATGCATTGCAATGAAAACTGTGAGCATTGGCTGGAACTAGCGATCCATGGGTGGTACTGCACTAAAATTCAGTAAAGCATTGCACCCAAACCTGACTGCCTGTAGAAAAGTTCTATACAGCAGACAAAGTTGCTAATCCCCGACAGGATTTGAACTCCAGACCTCTTAATCCAATGCCGAACGTGCTAACCACTGGGCTTTTTCCTGATCATGAAGGGAAAGCTTTCGTTATAATAACTAACTTGATAAAATAATATCAATTTAATTGAGCATATAAGAAAACTATTATTCTTTGTAATAATTCTAAAAGCAATTTTTATTAGGTAGAAAATATTAGGGATTATAAAAAGTCATTCTGAAGATATTTAATCATTCATCATATTATAAATTCTTTTTATATATTTTATAAATCTATTTTCAATTCCTTTAAACACAAATGAATCTCAATTATCATTTATTAAAAGTGACAAAAAACATGTTACCTCACTCTAGAAATATCAGATGTTCAAAATTGAGCAAACATTATTTCAATATAAACATAGCATGATGTTTGATACACATGAACGAGGTCCGATTTTGAATTTTGTTCTTAACACTTAATAAGTTATTGATATCAATATATCTAAGAAATATGAAATATAAGTTTTTTATACATTTTTTTCTTTACAAAGATACAGAGAAACATGATAATGTCTCATGTATACAATTAAAATAAGTTTCTTGTCATACATGGCTTCAAGCTTTCAATAATGAATAATAAATAGTCATAGAAAATCATATCTCTAATATGATAAGATAAAGAGTATATTGATATCACTATAAAATATGAAAGACTCAAATGATATGAAGTAACAATTAAATTGAGTGACAGAACCAGCAAGAGGGGAGTTTGGGGGATTCAAACCCCCTTTTGGGACTTTTTAGTAAATAATCACCTCCCCCCCATCTCCCCTCCCCTGCTTTCAAAATTCCTGAAACTTTTCAACAATTAAAAGAGTCAATGTAAATTACTTAAAGAGCCACTCAGTGAGTTGTTGGAGTCATATATGCCAAACTTAAACAATGGTGTCATTTGATCGCGAAGTATCGACTGTTACCAAAAAGACACATTTTAAAGCTGATTGTTTTTTACAGTGACAATATGAAGGTGGAACGTCGCAATTATGATTGAAAACTGGACAGTGGCGCGCGTCAAATAGTCAAACGTAATTTTGGAGACTTATCTAAAACAGCAAGGAGGGCAGTTAGAAGTTGATAGTGTTTGTTACGTTACATAACTAGCAGCCATGTATTTTGGACGTGATATCTACACCTCTGTGCATTTATAAGGCTGTCTTTAGATTTTCATGCAAAATCAGTATTTGTCATATATATGTCTTTTGGACATGAAAAGTTAAGATGTTTTGATTTTATATCACCACATATGAAATATAGGTTCGTATGAAAGGTAAATAATATGTTCTGAAAATCACGGAGTGGCTCTTTCAGCATTTAAGGAAACTGGAGCTTTTTTTCTGCCTTATTTTCCCTTTTAGATATTAATTAAGACAAAATAATCCAAACAGATACTTTTATGGTGGAAAACTACATGAATATGACTCAAAATGAAACTATTTTATACTTTTTCTTTTGAATAAAATTATCTTGTATCAGCTGACTGTTTTGAATAACAAAGCCTAAATAACTTTAATACTCTGATGAGTATTACAGCAAAATGAAATTTTAGGAATTAGAATAATAGGTTACTGTCTGGGTATAGAATTTCTGTTAGAAAATATACAACAACAGGTAAAAGTTCGAAAAATTTGTCTTTTAAAAATAAAATGCATGTTAAAGCTTTAATCAAGGACAAGAATATTGTCATCATTTATTTCCAATAACAAACATCATATCACATTGAATATTTTTCCATACCACACCCTCGGATAAAATACCCCATTGTCATGGTGATGTGATGTCATTAGCTACATTATAATAAACTTGTGACTTAAAAAAATGCTATGCCTGAAATTTTTGCATATTTCCCTAAATATCATTACAGAGGTATCAAGAACAACTTAATAGGAGTGTCCGTGCGTTATGACTCAATACTGCATGCCTGAATGATTTCATATACTTCACTCTCGCTCAGAAAATGCTACTCTTCTGGTATTCAAGAAATATAAACATAAACACTAAATCGTTGATCTATAAGGCCTATGAATGATTGGTTAAATTTATGATATAAAAAAAATCAAATATATTAAGCTTTCCAGTAGTTTGATATCAAAACGTATTAACATAGTCTATAGGAACTTGATTGTGATGTTGAGTGTTGAAGCTATAAGCGCGTACTCCATGTTCCGTTGGTTGGTTTCCTTGGTCCTTTAGGTTTGCCCACTCTGTGATTGAAACCTAAACGAGATACGAAAGAAGACAGATTTGCAAAAGTATTAACTGAACTAAGAGAAGGAGGATAATCTGTCATCGATATGTGTTATCCTCAAGAAAATAATTTTTTAGTTACGTATTTCGAGGATTAGACCCCTTTCTTAACACTTAAGAGAAAATAAAGCATTTTATTTCACATATATAAGAAACAAATTACCAAAAAAGCAAAAATTTCTAAATTCCACATGCAAGGTTGCAAATTTCAGAAATAAAAACGTTATATATTGAGCCCACATGAGAGACAAAAGAAGATAGATTGGCAAAAGTAATCACTGAACTAAGATATGGAAGTTATAACTGTCATCGATATGTGTTATCCTCAAGAAAATAATATGTAGTTACGTATTTCGAGGATTAGACCCCTTTCTTAACACTTCAGAGAAAGTAAAGCATTTTATTTCACAAATATACAAGAAAAAGAAATTCCAAAAAAGCAAAAATTCCTTTAGAACTTTTTCTTGCAATAATTAAAATAAATTCCACATGCAAGGTTGCATATTTCAGAAAACAAAAACGTTATATAGAGCCAACATGAGAGACGAAAGGTTGAGAGAATTCTTTGTAACTTTCCATGTAGGGAAAAATTATTGAAAAATGGCAATTACTTAAATGAATTGACCATACCTGGATTGTGGTTTTTAAAGAAATTTCCATTGGTGTTTTCTTCATTCTTAGAAGATTCTGGAATAAAGATGTGATCAAACAAATAATAGATAGGTCACAGAAAATTTATTTATATAAGATAAACAGATTTAGAAACATGACATATTTGCTCATCGTGCTACATCAGCGTGTTTGACTCTGCTGAGCTCCTTTCAAATACCCTTATGACTTTCGGGCCAAATGCCTTGTATGGCAGACCGTGCGGGCTGGTTATTCATGGCTATGTTCACGTGTTATTTTTCAATGATAGAAATGGCTTTATGCAAATATTTCAAATAAACAGACTTCTCATGTTGTCAGATTTGTGTTATTTCATAAGCTGGTGATAAGCGAAGCTATAGGAGGATTTTGGCCCGAAAGAGATCAGGGTATTTGAAGAAGCTCAGCTGATTCAGCTTATGTATCAGGAAGATATTTCCTTTACATATACTTGAAGATACCAAAAGGACAAAATGGAAATAATCCTGATCTACAAGAGAAATATATGGTTTCAAATGTGATGAAAAACTTATCAATTATACTTTTCAGTTGAACAAAAGTTTCTATTTAATGAATGCCATCAATCATAATTAACTTTTCACTATCTCTTAGAAGATAAATAGTTGCACTTGTAAAATTTTCGGGATTCATTGTTATTCAACACCCGCAAATTTAGTTTAAAACCGACGTCGTTAGCCAGAGGTTTTAAACGCTTATATTTGCTGGCGTTGAATAACAATGAATCCCAGAAATTTTACAAATGCAACTATTTATCAATATTGTAACATGACCGTTAGTTATAAGAAATTTAAGAGCGAACTGTTTTTGCATACTTATTTTTGTGTGTAAAGGACTTTGGGACTGTTCTATTTCTGTAAGAGGTGTGATAAGGTCTAACGAATGTGAGAACCTGGCATAATTTACATTACAAACATGGTACTGATAAAACCAGACAGTGGCATTCTTAACAGCGGTATCTTACAACAAATTTGTTTAATTTGAGACCGAAATCAACAATTATAAAGCGCTTAGAAAAATATTGTAAAATCCCTAGAACAAAAGTATTAAACTAGCCCAAGACCATTGTGACAGCGACGCAAACATTGACGTCAAAACTGTTGGCCTTTGTGACGTCATACCATAGGAACGGCATTCGAAAGAAGGCGGCCGAATGAAACAAAGCGGCAAACTTTGACTAAGTAAGTTGAAAATGTTATCGTTCTTAAAAGATAAATCATATTAACATTCATTTGTAATATCTATCGGTAGGCACAAATTTTTAAAGAAACTGGATAATTAAATCTTGAGTCGGGCAGGATCTAGTATACATGTTGTATGAATTCGCAGTGATTCGCCGTAGCTAATTTGCGGGTATTCATTATTACATAGAGTAATTTCTCAAGTCAATCAATCAGAATGAAGAATATAAAGAAGTCATGTTAAAATTATCTTTCAATCATCAACTGGTTAATTAACACTATCCATGAATATACAAAGAAAGTTTCAAAATAAATACTTACGAAGAGGTTTTCCTCTACCCTGTAAGAAATAAGCATGCCACCATTAGTTTGATTTTTCATTAAATATCAGATTTTTTCTGATTTGAGCATACTCAAAGTACTCAAAAATTTAATTTAGATTTAATTTTTATATTATTAACTGTTACTCAATAATAATGATATTCATTATATCTTCAATGGTGAAATACACAATTTATCAGAGAAAATAAGATCTGTATTGATAGAAAAGCATCTTACTTTTTCATTCATGAAATTAAAGTCATTTACAAGTTTTTTGAAATATAATAAATAGAATGTTTGACATAAAAAGAAATTCGGTGTGAATTAGAAAATAATATGAACACTTGTGAAAATAGGAATTTTTACTTCACTTTGAAAAGATATACATGGTATTCAACGCAAAATGTCAAATATGTTCTATTCATATTTCATTAATTTTTACAATCAATCATAACTTACGATGAATCCCTTAAATATGTCAATCACGCCCCCTTTGTTGGAAGCAGTGCCTGTGTTCGTGTTCCCTTGAAGGGTATGGGTGGGAGGTGGCTGGGAGGTCGGTGGATGGGAAGCGACCAGTCCTATTTCTGAGTAGACCCCACCACCGGAGAAGTTTGAAGCAGGCAACATCATGGATGATTGGGGAATACCTCCAATGGCTGACACGGTTCCTGGTTTATGTGGAGATATTGGTATCACTTCTGGGAATAGATAGAAAATTTGCACATAGGATTAGTTACTACTCTCTTCTTTAATATGAAATGAAAAGCAAGTTGTAAATTTAATAGAGGATATTATATGAGTGTCAATGGCATGCTATGTTTACGACACGAGTGCTTAATATTAGTATTTCCCGAGCGAGAGCGAGGGATATACTGATATTAAGGCACGAGTGTCGTAAACATAGTATGTCATGGACACGAATATGATATTCTGTTTATTACCGAAGTCGAGAAATCAAAGAAACTAATAAAAATCAACATCCAAGCATAGGCTTAGGCCCTTTTGGAACACAGCATCATAGGCGAACTGTGACGTCAAAGCATTGTTTTTTACGTGACGTCACAATGAACAAGTGATATGATGCCCTAGGGCATCATATGAAAAATATGAACCTCTATATGATTGCCCTCGTAGGTAATAAATAAGAATCTCAAATTATATCAAAGTTTTTATGACACGGGCAGCTCACACCAACAGGAAGTGGATACCAGGATGAAGGAAAATAGTACTGAACAAACTGTTCCCGAGTGGTCATACAGGATTAAAGATAATTTGTTCAGGATTTTAAGACCCCACTTAGAAACTATTTTGCTAAGATACGTGATGTTTCAATCATACAACAGATCTTACGACATCGCCCAGCTAAAAAACTTGCAATGTCACGCTTTCCGGGCGAAAACCGAAAACAACCAAACATTAATGAGCGCATGTACTAGTGACGTAATAGTAGCCCGACGAACCCGGAAGTGTGCAGTTGTTGACATGTAAACGAAGGGAGAGTTTTTCAGCGCAAGTTTAGAAAGCCGAATTTTGATGTAACTGTCATTAGAAATAAACATATAATGATACATATTCTATCACAAACTAATTATGAACTTAATTATTCTACAAAAAACTTTTTATAATCAGAATTCCACTACCCAACTACGTGCGAGTGAAATCGTATTTGAATCAGCGTTTCATTTCATGTAGCCCGAAACTTGGGTTATGGGTGTATATTCTTCGTAAAACTATACTAAAATTGAAAACAACAAACCAAAGCAAATTTATAGCTTTACAGATATATTTTACAAATGTTTTTGAAATAAGTTTGGACACTTTAGTTTCTGCACTTGTTTCGAATAAATGCCTAGATCTATGTGACAAAATGTCCGACTGCCTTACTAACAGTTTGGGACAAAATATCTTTATGAATTTTTTCATGACAAATGGATTTTATTATATGTTAATATTGTTGAAACTGCGATAGTTTACGGTAAGGGGGTCCCTTAACTGTCTCTAAATACGGCCATTAGGTGAATAGTTTTAAGCTAATATCATTAATCAATTCTTATCTTTTTCTGTTGTCCTATTTGCAGAATCAGCCAGCTAGGCTGAATGAATTTTTTCCCCCATATTTATAGTATATGTTAGACTCGAATCCATGGCAGGCCTCAAATCTGTGGCGGATTTCCAAATCCATGGCAGATTTTCAAATGCCTGACATTTGTACCTCTTTTTGTATTTTTCTGCAACGATTTACCAAACCTTACGCTAGACAAACTTACCCTTTAAATCCGTCGACAGGAATCCAAGTGTTAAAAAAGATAGTCTTTCAATATCTTAGGGCTAAAGAAGACAGACTCACCGAGGGCTAAAAAGATCCTACAAAGTAAACACATATGATATGGCATAAAGCCGTAAATGTCTTATTTACATGTAATGTATTGTGTAAGGTATTTTTTTAAGGTATATTTGGGATATGGACTTGTATTATTTGGTCGTTATCCGTTTGCAATATCTCTCTGTGTCTTCCCTAATTATTTCGCTAGCGACGCAATTGGGCCTTACGACAGGAACAGTTAGCTATTATGACGTCATTGCACAATGACGTCACTTAGCATGACGTCATGAAACAGTCAAACAATCAAACGCGCCACAGATAAGGAGATTCGCCAAAGATTAGAGACCCGCCACAGATCTGAGTCCTACATATCTAGCAGCAAAGATAAAACTAGGCAATGAACAGCGAACGGAATATTAATAGAAAATATTACATATAGGGAAAATATGTTTGACATTTATCATGTAAGTTTGTTACGGAAGCTGCCGAAAGCTGCCGACCTTTTTGCTTATTGGCAAGCCGGATTCGCAATGCGGCGCACAAGTGTTAGTGTTTGTTTGCAAAATTTACGTAAAAACATTGGGGCTTGCGTTTACCTTTGAAATCTAGCCCAATAATGAAACTAAATAACACAAAATAGGGTTTTAAAATCCTTTAAGTCCGTCAAGACTTCTGTTTAAGTTTGCAATCAAGTGAAGATTATCTCTCAAAATCACAAACATTTATTTTTTGTATTAAAGGTCAAGTAACTATAAACATTTATAAGACAGTTGGTAAGAAATGTTCTCTTTGGGTCATTTGGTTTGAAGTTGAAGACATATAAAAAAGATTTACCATATTATTTTCAAGATGTTTTTTGCAATAACCTTAAAATAAGCTCACAAAATTACCAGGTATCAGAGGATAAAAAAGCAATCAAGATATCCGCAAGAAGACCACATCGTCTGATATTAAAGAAGGCTCAATCACGCCTTGGAAACATGCAACACACTATTATGGTCTCCTTGTGGATCTCTCATGCCGTTGTTCAAGGTTTTATTCTCTTTTTTTTTATTTATCTCAAACTGCGGCTCTGTCTGTGATCCTGAAGTGGATCCACATGCTATTTTACCCTTCAAGCTCTACACTCCATCAGGTCAGCGAGCGCCATCTGAAATATATTTTTATTCGACTAAATGAACCTACCCTCTGGACCATAATTCCTGCTGGGCAGCACTGGTGCAGCTCCCTACAAAACAATAAAATGTATTAAGGCAAAACTGATTTTTTGTCAAACGGAATCTCCAAACATAACTTTCATTGATTATTATGAAAAAATCAGAACCATCTTTAATTACTGATATATTCTAACAAAAATTATCAGGCTTCATATTATATCTTAAGGGCCCATCGGGACAAAATTACAAGCCACAGGGTTACCAAATCTAAATTAAAATCGCCAATTGTTAAAAAATTAGTACACAAGATTGCAGCTTTCCGGGCTTCTTGCTTTTGGCAAAGATGTAAGTAAGTTTTGAGGTAATGACCGCTTCGGCCTTTTTTAGTGGTCACACTTACGCCAAACTTTTAATTATAATTCGCACAGGTTCATCAGTTTGATAAGTAATTACTGACAATCAAAATGCTTTTTTCAACTTATCTGAATTATTTAGGTGAGGTGAGTTGGGGTTTAATGCTGCTTTCACTAATATCCAACTGCTAGTATTAATGCAGGGAGAAGCATCATTGTGGCTATGTATTGTGGTGAAACCTACGAGCATCGGCTTAAACTAGCAAACCATAGGTGGTACTATCCTGAAATTTAGTGTAGCATTGCACCCAAACCTTAGTGCCAGAAACCAACAGTTCTCTACTGCAGACAAAGTTGCCTGGCCCTTGGCGGGATTTGATTGATGGACCTCTTGATACAAAGCCGAACGCACTAACCACTGCGCTATCCCGCCCCCCCCCCCCTGATTTATTTATCTTGTTAAAATATGTTTCCAAAGTTTAAGAATATACAAAATAGATTAAAATGAAACTATTAACAACATTTACATTAAAAAGCAGTTGAATATCACTCTAAACATATGAAATGAGGAAAGAAAATGATCACTGATTAAAATACATAATTACCTGTGGACTTTGTGGAGCTCTGTCGTTAGGTTCTATAGAATTGAAAATAATCATGCATTTTAACATAAGAAGTAAAAAATTCATCAATTCATGTAAAATCTAAGGACTATATTTTCATTAATAAATATCAATTTCGGAAAAGCAGGCTTGGTCAGTGTCAATTTTAATTCTTTAAGTCTTAATCATAGGACAAAATTTCAAAAGAATAAGTAAGAAAAAAAAGAATTCACTAAAATTTCTAGAGGTGTTTGTTAAGAAACCCCTTTAGCTCTTTTTAAAATAAATAATTATGGTAATTGGAATTTTTATTGATGTTTAATCCAATTATATGGGGTGTGATTGAAAATAAAGCTTCATCTTCCTTATTGGACTAGCTTTTCGGAAAAGGTGAAACATGTCAAAGCGCATGGCTTATGACTTTAAGTTAATTACAAGTCTGAGGAAAAAGGGAAAATGGTGCGTCACGTATTATAACTTGCAGGGGGTTTATTTGGAAAGGATTCTAATAATGTTATTTACTGTTTACTTCAGACAATTGCAATTCAATTAAAGAATTGTTCAATAAGAATAGATAAAAAACCATATTTAACTTCTGATAACCAGCCACCTACATTAAAATCCAAACCAAATAAATTATTTAATATTTCACATGCAATATTGTTTTTATCAATATATATTTCAATGACATGCATGAAAGAAAATACATGGTATCATGACTACCGGTAAATATTGGAATTTGATTAAGGATCAAACATAATAGAAGTAGTTTGTTTCGAAATCTATCAATCCATTTGGCAAAGGGAAATTATCATCCAAAATTGTGTTCAAAAAGACATACTCAAATGTTTAAAAAAAATATATATATTATAATAAACCAACTGTTAAATGTAAACTAACAACCATAACTTAGTCTAACTTTAATAAATTAGTTTAAGAAAATATAAGGCATACCTTCTATAAATAAATTACATTAATCTTAAACACCAAATACAAATTGCTGAATAATTTTGTTTCTTGTAGGCAAATTGTCAAAATATCACTAAAAATTCTCATTGGATAGTTTTTCAGTCATGAATAACACACCATATTAAGGTTGGGTATCGCTCCTCATTTTCGTATATATGTTGCAATACAGAAAAGCGTACATTGCAATACGTGACAATTTATTGGTACTTTTCATATTTTATTTTTTCCTTGCACTCTTGACTAAATAGCAGCAATTCTATCATTGATCATCGTTTCGTATAGAGAGATAATTCAGGTATTGATTTAGGACTTTTAAAATGTCTGCGCTATTTTCATTTAATTAATTCACACTTTGTTAACAATTTTCAGTAAAATCATGTAATTTTTTGTTACTTTTGAATATTATATGGAAATTGTAGATTTTAAAACCTCCGATATATTGGATATTTACATGAGAGTGTACCGGTATTGTGTTATTCCTGTACTGTAATATACCGATAATACTGCACACCCTTAGAAAATATAATTACTAAATATCCACAACTACAAAATTTACCACATCCTGGATTTTTTAAAATGACAGTTGAAAAAAATCTATCTTTTTCTAAAAAAGTGTTAAGTGACACAACTACTAAAATGTTAAATGTAGAAACATGCATATATTCAATACGGTTAGTGTTTATGGTCTCACAGAACATTTTCTAAAATAGTTATAGTTATATATGTATTGTTGTGCTATATAGATAAAAGAAAACTAGTGCAAATTTCTACGTAAGCCCCAGCGTAAACTCACAAGTATGAGAAATAGTTGCTTATAACTTAAAGAAAAAGATGTTTTAAAAAAATATAATAAAATATAACAAAGAAATACCTTTTTACACAATCCAAAAATGTTAGAAAATAGTCAATAAGCCATTAAGAACATTATCACCAGATCAAATTCAAAATATGATTTCTTAGTTACCTTTCGTCAACAATGGCACGAAATTCTCATAGGTTTGAATCGATGACAATGGTTGAAAATTTTCATAACTCGGGATATTATTTGCGATTTGTTGTGAAATCCTCCTGCTGTTTTCTTGTGAATAGAAAAGTAAATGAATGGAAATGATAAAAGCAAGGAGCCTATTTGATTATGAGGAATTACCACGACTGTATTTGACATACTTAATCGATTAACTTTGCCACAAAATCATAAAACTTACAAAATCATATCAATTTATTGTGTTGTATTTTGAGTGTAAATATTTTTCCAAAATTTGATTTTTAAATTGTTTTGTCCAAGTGGTGAATCTAGAGATCACTTAGAAATATTATAGAAAACTTCTTAAATTAGTTTAAATGGCAAACATTAACCCCCCCTGCCTCTCAAATCTCTCTCCCCCCAGGCCCCACCCCTTTTCAAAATATTGCTGAATCCTTACCCCTTTTAAAAAAAATTGGAAACTTTATGAAAAATAACTATGTAATGTATCCTCATATATTAATTTGTACTCCTCATTATCAAATAGGTCCAAAGTGTAGAATGAAGGGAGATAACTCTCAACTACTATGATGAAATGAAAAGCTTACACAATCATTAAACATCTACAAGCAGTTAATGGATTGAATAATTTTTCCATAATTATATGAATTTCTTAAAACTTATATTTCATAAACATCGTCTCATTTTGAAAATGATTGTTTTGCAAGTTTATGTATACAATTAAAGATTCGTTTTGTGAAAATGATTACTGAACATGTAATGATTGACTTATAAGTATACACAGATATATATGGGCGCATGCAATGTGAAAAATGTGTAAAGGAAAGCACAGAAACATGCTTATGCTGCACATAAACGTAAAAAGGCCAGTTAAAGATGACATAAGAATGCATCATTCTTTTCAATTACAAACTAAATACTTGAAATATTTAAACCTGACTAATCAAAGTAAACAAATCCAAATTAAGTTATTTTGATGATTAGATAAAGAAGTTGCCAAAATAATGGTTTTAACAGGACTTTGCTGGACACAAAATATCAGGCATATTTTAGGGAAAAGAAAAATCAAGTAGCATATATATTTAGAAGCAAATTTATGATATTTATCACAAAAGCATCCTTAACGTTAAATAGAAAATATTTAGATTCTTTATGAAGGCATTTTTGCAATTTTCCTATTTGTTTACACAAAAAGGTCATAGGAAATTAACAATAATTAATATCTAAAAAGTATAAAATATAGATAACAATATCCCCTCCCCTTCATTAATAAACTATAGGCTCTTTTAGGGAAAAACGAGCAGAGTTATTCCCCCTAAACGCTCTTCAATTCTGGCGCGTATGTTTGAAATGCGTAATGGAGGACCAAGCTTTTATTGCAATATTGATAGACGAAAATAACAATAGAAAGGCGATTAGGAAGTCAAAGTTACAAGAATTTCTCTTCTCTTCCCCTGATGGAAAGCAATGGAGAGTTATTTTCTTTTCTTCGCCACTTAAAACTTTCCCTTGAAAATTATGACAATCTGTCACGCAACAGTATTGCTTCCCCGCTATATTGTACGCGCCGTAAGTTGATCACAGGAAGGATCAAGGGCAGATAAGTAAGTTTCTCACAGAGGCTATATATAGGACTGACATAGGTTCAAATTGTTTGTCAGATGACTGCGCTTGACAAAAGTGACTTTGATTGGCAAAATTAAAAAAAACATAGTTTAAAACATTTCAATAACATAAGCAGAAAATAGATTACTGATCAAAACCTAAAAAACAAGATTGTAGGTATCAGTGGTTGTTTTTCATTGTTTCTTTAATCTACCATGGTGTTTGACAGTCCTATTGTTATAGGGGTGAGGGCATTATATCATTGTTCTATATTTTGTTTCAAATGACTATTTGATTTCTGGTGAATACAGTTTTACCTTGACTTTATGTGCAAACTAGTTGCCTAACAGTTATATATCTGATGATTTATTTCTACCACTGGAATTGACTATGCAAGATTTTTTCAGATAATTCAAGAACATTTTAATTATGATCAAAATTAATCATTTATATATGTTCCAATCAATGAATATAAATGGAAATTTCAGAGTCATATCACAAGTGTTTAAACGAGCAATTTAAATGGATAATATATCTAAATAAATAAACAACAGCTGGTAGTTGAAAATTGGGAGTATTCATTACATTAGTTGGACAATAAAGTCATTTCACTACATAAAGCAAAAGCAATATTAAGTCTAAATTCAAGGTTGCCTAATAAAAATCAAAAACATCTAAGAAGTCCATACTTAGTTGCAAACCTTGATCTTTTGATCGTGCATGGAAATCTTTCCAATGGTTAATGTAGAGAAATCGATTGTGATCATCATCTATAGCTAGTATGACAGAAAATCGAAGCAAAGTTTGGTTGTAAAAAACATTTCTCAAACCAAAATGACTACTAATTGCAATATATGACGAAAATATTTTCTTCTTTATTATTTAAAACATTTATTTTCTTAGGTTTTGTAGCTTGAAGTATCTGAAATCCTTCAGATGTTTGACAACAAAGCAGATTTTTCTGTGCGTTTAAACATAAAAATGTAAATAGCGAAAGAATTTCTTAAAGGGGCACACTATGATTTGTATTGTATTTTATTTGGTTTCATTCATATCATTGCTATACTCATAATTGATAGAAATTTATTTTTAAAATCATGTAGATAACTTAACAAGTTTCAGAAATGGAAAAATATGTGAGAAATTCAAAGCTATTTATAGCTCAATACAAAGTAGATAAACTATCTTGTTGAACTGCAACTGGTAATTAACATCAATAGAAGCAGATTTATCAGTAAATCTGATAAAATCATCAAAACTGATACAGCATAGTAATACCTACATTCAGCGAAAAATCGTCTTTTTGGTTTTCTAATAACCTATCCTAGACAAAGCAATACTTCAATCATGAACTTATTTTTTCATAATCTTAATTAGAAAAAAAAATCATATCCTATCCCATGCAATACTTAAAGTTACATATCCATTTTTTACCAAGCAATATTTCAGATGATTAACCAAACTATGGTCAAGCATTGAACCTATTGAAGACAGGGGAAAGTGGGGTTGGTTCACTACAATTTAAATATATATAAATTCAAACTATGAAATTTAAGCTTATGCGCCTTTCTGATTGGATATGATAAAGTAGTTCATAGCCTAATCTGCAGTTTATAAATTACAAATGCCATATTTGGCATTTACACAAAATGCAGCCTTCTGATTGGACAAAACAGGTTTATGTCAGTGTCAGGACTACTTTATCAATGTAGCATTTCACTGTGATGAAATATTTAATTTTAATTAGAAAGTTAAAACTTCTCTTAAATTTCAATGTATGAATTAATAAGAAATAGATTTCATAATGTGTTTGAACATTTGCTGACAAACGCTTTGAAAGTACGATAGAAACTGTATCATAAATGCCCTTGACAAGCTCTGGCATTTACACAAGTTTAAATTGCACAATACTGCAAGCCAGTGAGAATTACATTGTAATTGTAATTTTAGAATGGAAGGCCAGTATCTAATGGTGATTTAGACAGATTTTTTTTCAATTTAGAATTCAAATCCACCCGTAGAACAAAAAACCTATATAAAATGGAGGTAAGTTAACTTACTAGAGGACCAGAAGTCAGAAAACAGTGCCATTTTCGAAAACTTTTGTAATACAAGATTCCATAATACATACGAATAAGGGGAATATTAATCACTACAAACTTACTATACACAAGACAATAAAAGCCATTAATGATAAAATGTTAATTGCATATGAAGGAACAATGTAAGGCAAGAAGAACGTGAAAAAAAAGTTAACAAAGCTTTTGAAATATATCAAAATATGTGATATGAATATATTGTGTATAATAATTGAGTATAATAATTGATCAGGACTTCGATTAAATAGATAAGTTACACAGTTTGCCATATCGATTGCATAAACCAGAATAATATCTCACAGCACACATATCATGCTTTTATGAATTGAAGCTTAAGAGAAAGATATTCAGGATATGAAATATAAATACCATATATCCTCTGATAATTCAGAATTTCAACAGGGGCACCGACCACAGGCTTATATGAGGCCCTAGGCTTATCAGAGAGCAGTGTTTTAGCTATGGCAAAAATACAGATTATTTTACACTAAGTTTTCTTTGAAATTTAATTGTAACCAAGTTTAAGATATTGTGTTTATAAGAGACCTTGCGCTTAAAAGGGGCTTATCGCTTATAGAAGGCTTAACGCTTACAAGACGCTATAACTGTTTTTAGGGGCTATTAGAGGCTGAGCACTGCATTCTCCTTGGACACCAAGACATCATTTCTTTGATTTTTCCTCGATACAGGATGTTTATTTGAGGCGGCACTCAGAGTACCGACAATTAAATGAATTACAGTGTATTTGAAAATACATATGGCTAAGAGGATAAGCATGTTACTATCACAAAGCTAACGGAATTGGTTATTAATTGCAACAAAACAAACACTTGTTAATTCCACTGCAAGCCTGAAAGATGATAAGGGGGTGACACACAAGGCTACGAGGAGGTCATACCTCTTGCAACCTTTCCCACCGCCAACTGCGACGTGGAGGCTTCTGGGTAACTCCTAAGTCTTCCAGTCTTGACAACTTTTACAACGACGCCATACTCCTCACCTGATGGTGATGGTGGGACTTGGCTAGAGGATGTTTTGTTGACTTTGGACTTTGCAGTTTGTTGGACAGTTCCTTCCTTTGGAACAGGAAGTTTAACGGCCTCCAGTGTTCTGATCTTCACAGCATTTCCGTGAGCATTGGCATGAGGTGTAGCTGAAGGGGGGGAAGGGGTGAACGATGGTGGCTGCTTAGATGCTGCTTGTTTAGAAGCTTCTGGAGCCTCTCCCACTACAATTTGGGTCGTATGCAGTGCACTTGTTGTTTCAGGAGTGTTCTTACGGGGCGCGTTCAGATTTGGAAGTTTCGTCTGAGCAACTGGACTTTGTTTCAAAGGTGCAAGCTTCTTTGTTGTTGTTTTTCCATTTTCATTACTTTCCTTTGGTTTAGTAACCGTGACTTTCTTTTGATCATTGTTGTTGACCTCGACCAACAGGTTTGAAGGTCGCGGGGTTGGCTGAGGTTTCTTAGCAGTATTTGATTTGCTGATAGGTTCAATGGTCGATACGTCTTGATAAACATCATCCGATGTTGTTGAATCTATTCGAATAAATCACCAAAAAAATCCTTCTAAAAACATTGTTATATATCATAAAGATACTTATACCAAAACAGATCTTAAATATGTCAATAATATATGTAACAATTGTTTGGTTCACCAATTCTTAAATAAGCAATTGCTTCTAACTGCAAGCTGTGGTTTTGTGTAATGCTTGTGAAAATTCAGCTTTCATTCATGCAAACAGTGAAAACAACCAACTTCAGAAAATAAGTTACCGATTCCCATTTTGCCAAAATAACATATGCTCATTACTTCAACCTTAGAATTTGGTTCACCTAAAAATTAAAAATCCATAAAAATGATATAAATACTATCAAAATGTGTTAAGGTATTAACTGTCACTTGATTGTAATATTAAAAAGAATAACTCAATTGATGTAACAAAATCATAACAAAAATTAATCAGTTACAAATTGTTTCATTATGCAGTGTGAAATCACTGAAAATACTATTAAAAGATCATTGATCAAAAATATATATATATAAATATATAATATGCAATAAGTAGCTGTTATAAGACTTTCCCTGCATGCCATTATACTATTACGTGTTCAACTACTTACTATCATAAAGTCCAGTGGTGTTATAGTATACCTAAGACAAACAAAAGCATGTTGTTAGGGTAACAGTATCAGTTAAGCACATATAATTAGTGATTGTTAAAGTGACATATCATATTTTTTATCAAATTCTAAAAGGCTTCGTTACATCGGAAAGTACATTATGACATGAACTCTTTGGCGCATGCTGGTTTCCGTCCCCAAAAAAATGACAACTCTCATTTTCATATCGCACTTGACTTGACCAATTTTTCATCAAAATGGGTTCTTATAGCAATGGCCAGTGCTAAATTTGCTCTCAAATTGAATAACACCATTGATAACTTTTTGCATATTTGACTCTACAACATACTCTATGTCACTTTTATGCAAAACATCCATGATTTCATATTAGATTTTTACATATTAATATTGCCTTAAAAAGACAGTACAACCATTTCATTTGATAAGGATACAACATTTTAAGAGAAACTGAGTGATGATTGAATTTATGCTTTTTAAACATGACATAGTCAATTTTCAACATATGATTTTGAATCTTACTTTCAGGAACAATAATAATTAAGCTTAACCAAAAATTGATATAACAAGTTTGTTTTAACATATTCAAGTTGTACTGACCCTTAAGCACAAGCAGATATTGAATACTTGTATGGTTAAACATAAGTAGTGACATATTTCCACATGTGCACATATGTATATAAAATGACTGTGTGGAAGTAATTGTAATTATATATCTGTAGCGTCCGTCGGGAATACTGGATATTTCCAGGCAATTCATATGAAATAGAATTGGTGATAAAGAAATTATTACACTCGGAAAAGTGTCATATGACTTTTTAAAAATTTGCTTCGAATGAAAATACAAAAAAACCACTTGTTTCGTGAAGGCTTATGGCAAAATTTGGTACAACAATATCGGTTTATTTTCAGAGATATCTAAAGGTGATGGAAGTCAAATGTCCTTAAAGAGCCACTCCGTGATTTTCATAACATATGACTTACCTTTGATACGAACCTAAATGTCATATGTGGTGATATAAAATCAAAACATCTTAACTTTTCATGTCCATAAAAGACATATATGACGAATACTGGTTTTTCATAAAAATCTAAAAACAGTCTTATAAATGCACAGAGATGTAGATATCACGTCCATTATACATGGATACTAGTTATATAACCTTACAAACACTATCAATTCCTAACTGCCCTCCTGGCTGTTTAGATAAGTCTCCAAAATTACGTCTGACTATTTGACGCGCGCCACTGTCCGGTTTTCGATCATAATTGCGACGTTCTACCTTCATATTGTCACTGTAAAAAAACCAATAAGCTTTAAAAGATCTCTTTAGGGTAACAGTCGATACTTCGCGATCAAATGACACCATTGATTAAGTTTGGCATATATGACTCCAACAACTCGCGGAGTGGCTCTTTAAGGACTTAAGGTTTCCACAAGTATTTTAGGACTTGAGCCTGGGACAGCAGAAAATTGAGTCCAGGTGGACTCGAGTCTTTTGTCCTAGACTCTACTCGAAAAGATGGGATCTCTTTTACTTATTCATCTAATTTTTAACCATTTGTCTGTGATGTGGAAATGGGATAATCAACATGAACAAGACATCAATGCCAAAATATACTGTACATGACCATATTTAGGTTGACATACATGTGAATGTGTATAAAATATGGGCTGAACAACAATTGATTTTTACAATGACCACTAGAGGGATATATATCACTGCAGTTAATTGTCATTTTAATCAGTTTAAGAATTCACATTTCATCAGTTTGAATATATGTTAATGTTTCTTTATTTCTGTGAAACTTTGACACTGCTTATATAGGTAGTGGTTGATATATATCATTGATTAGAAAAGCAAGCAATAATAACACACGACTTAGTATTCTTTATACACAAGCTAACTGTCATTCTTGTTTAATTGATCATTATATTGCAAAAAAAGCAAAAAAAAACGTTTAAAATTTTTTGGTCAAATCTGTTAAAAATTGCAAAAAATCCTGAGCATCAATATTAATAATTTTTTCAAATATATGTACATATTTGAATGATAGTCAAATATCTACATTTTCAAAGATCCAAGAATGTATAGATCAATTAAACAAGATATGAGAGGAATAACGCCTGGTACATGATGTAAACAATTACAAACACATTCATACTATTGTCTTTCGATTCCTTTTCCTGAAAAAAGTAACCATCTTTATTTCACATTGTTATGCAAAATTTGATTATTTCCTTAATTCAAATCCTTTTTTTAAATAATCAGCACCTTCACACGGGAAAATTTTGTACGCCTAAAAATTCATTGTTTGAATTCTTCTTCATGTTTCAAAACTCCTACTTATAAGCAATTTCTTTCTCTTCACTCAAAATTCTCCACAAGGCATAATTAATGTAAGCATTAATCGCCAGCTGATTTAAGCCATAACCATCAGAAAATTTTATTTCAACTATCATAATTTATTTTCATCTGCAATTATCAATTACTCCATTCCAATTTTTGATTGGTCTTTAAGTTAGACCACATCACCCTAATAAGCAGCCTTGCGTTCAGTAACCCACTATTCGCAGCAGGTTTCCTTCTTTTTACATTGACTGTTCGCGAGCACAAGCAGCATCCCAGGAAAGTCTGTGTTTCTGAACGCAGGGCTGTTATGGGTCATCAAGCATCAAGGCTTAGATTAGACAGTGTTTGAGACTAGCATAATTTATACCTTGCGGGGAATTCGGAAGTTGTGTCTCCTGAAAATGAGTTGAAGGAAACTTTTTGCTTGTGCCTTCCTTTTGAGACAACTTAAGCATTTGAAATTATTGATTCCTCGAGAATCATCTTCAGAAAGATGTGGCATCAAGGCTTAAATTAGCCAGTGTTTCGGACTGGCAAGATTTATACCTTGCGGGAGAAGTTGTGTCTCCTCAAAATGACCAATGCTCGAGCAAACTATTTGCTAATGCTTTAAATCTGCCACTTCAGGAAAGATGAAATACGACAGCATAAATTAGTCACTTCTTGACAATGGCAAATGTTACGCCTTGCACAGGAAGTTGAGCATTCTGTGAATGACCATTGCTTATAAAGGTAGGCAAAATTCAAGAAAAAAAATTCAAGAAAGCTTTTGTCACTACTAAGACAATTGAATTCATCAACTCATTTTTATAACTGAAGAAATAAAAAAAGCATATCATCAAATTCACCTCATCCGTCTGAGCCTCTACTGGGTCAAAGTTGAAGTTTGCGTAGTCATGTTCCTGGAATTTTTCCAGCCAATCAGCACACAGACTTTGAACTACCAGGTGCACAAACTCGTACTGGTCCTAGATTACAAATAAATACATTCTTTCAAACATATTTTCCTCTTTACATATAAAAATAACCTAATTCCAAGGTAAATAAAAAACGTCCAAAAAAAGGGACAATATGAAACATAGCACAACAAAGAAACTGTATCATAATATATTTATCGTCCGATTAAGTATAAAATTTTCAATATCACAATATATTGTCACACCTCTAATAACATTCTACTAAAATTTCCCTATCAACTTAACCCATGAGTAACAAACTGACATGATTCAAGTTCATGTCATCTTGCTACATCAGCGTATTTGTCTCAGCCAGCTCCATCACATACCCTGATATCCCTCGGCCTAAAACGCTTGTATCACTTGCGGCTGGTAACTCATGGCTATTTATAGCCCACATTGACATTTGTTTGAATTCTCAATTCTCAATATTCTTCTGAATAGTGGTTGTGCAACTATTGCTGAATGCGAGTCGTTTCATTGGCTTGCTATATAGCGATACGCACATTTTAGGCCGAAGGATATCAGGGTATATGATGGAGCTTAGCGGAGACAAATATGCTGATGTAGCAGGATGAGTTCATATATGTGAGAAATTACATACAAATATAACTTCCAACATGTAAAAAGTCTATATACCTTAACTCGTGCTTGGAGGTACCTTTTTTACTACCTCAATAGGTCAGAGGGAAGTGTGTTAGCATTTACTTACTGGTGTTTGGACCATGGACTGTCTTTGCTCCCTAATGTTCTTGATAATTTCAAACATACTAAAACCATGTGCTATTTTCTGCAAAAAAATTAAATCACATTTCATAACAAAATAATCATTTGATGAGTCATTGAAATAAAGCAACAATCGGCAAAAACCAAGAAATGTACATAATTATCTCCCTTTGACCATTAGATTAAAAAGGGAATGAAAGGAAATAATCATTCCCTTAAATTACTTAAATTAAAAATATCTATTTCTAAATTAGCATTTAATAACCAGAAGTACATGAGTAATATTTTAAGAACATAACAAAGAACTTTATTACACATGGCCCCTGTGTCCCATATTTTGGGCTTACAGCCGCGAAATCTACAATTCATAAAACCCCATTGTCTAAGGAATGTCATTTTCACCTCACAGAGGTAACTCCGTCATAAATTTTTATACTTACCTTTGTCCTAATACAAGTGTCTCTCATTTTAAAAAGGTAGGGACCTTAGCTAAATAGACATACAATCAGCAAAGCCGTTTCAAATATGGTATCACTCGAAAATCCTCAGTTATTCCATAAGATTTAGCTGCTGCATCAATGCATAGGCCTCAGTGTCAACAAATAGTTATGCCATTCATGCATGCAGTGTTTTCATTGGTTGAAATTTAGCAGACAGTTTGTGTTACAATATTTTGCCGCTAGGGGAACCTAGCATGGTGGGAGAATTAGAGGGCCTATCTATCTTTGGCACATGGTGTCTTTGTAGTTCTGGTTTCTCCTATATTTATCACATACAAGATTAATATATATATGAATGATCAATATATATATGTTGACCACCGGATAAACGGGATATTCCTCTGGCAAAAGCAATTTAGAATGCTTAAAGAGCCACTCCGTGATTTTCATAATATATTATTTACCTTTGATACGAATCTAAATGTCATATGTGGTGATAAAATTTAAAACATCTTAACTTTTCATGTCCAAAAGACATATATATGAAAAATACTGGTTTTCCATGAAAATCTAAAAACAACTTGATAAATGCACAGAGGTGTAGATATCATGTGTCATGTCCAATATACATGGATACTAGTTATATAACCTAACAAACACTATCAACTCCCTAATGCCCTCCTGGCTGTTTTAGATAAGTCTCCAAATTACGTTTGACTAGGACGCGCGCCACTGTCCGATTTTCGATCATAATTGTGACGTTCTACTTTCAAATTGTCACTGTAAAAAAAACCAAATAGCTTTAAAATTTGTCTTTTTGGTAACAGTCGATACTAAGTTTGGCATATATGACTCCAACAACTCACGGAGTGGCTCTTTAATCTCACCCTCACACAATATGGGAATATATGAAAGTAGTTCCTGTTAGTTATCACTACACACCCCCTGATCCAACATAGTCCAGGCGTAATCTACAGCACATATCGTTCCTGTCCTCCCACATCCAGCACTGCAATTACAAATTATCAAAAATAATGATTTGGAAATGAATATCTAGTGTTGAAAAGACTCTTCTATTAAACATATAGCAAAGTCAACATAATTTCATAATTACATGATTGATCAGCTTGTTTATTGATTTATTCAATATGATATAGATATTATCTATTTCTTCACTGACATTTCTCTACCTGTATGTTTAACCTGAACATATTCATGAATTCATCAGCCTAATTTCAAATCATTTATTCAAATAATTAATTCTGAATTTTAAAAAAACCCAGGTCCATCAGTGTGTAGTTCAATATAATCATCTGCAAAATATGACTCGTGGGATCTCAAAATAATGAATTACTCAACACTTTTTTTTGCCAGATTTAGAAAATTAATGAAAAACCTCAAAGTTAGCAGCCAGACGATACAGGCTGCTAGGTGGTCCATATTTCAGAAACTCTTAGTTGCCTGTTATAAGACATATTACCATATTCCATGTGATAAGAGCGCTCTTGGTATGTGCAACCCCTAACCATATTTTTAACTCACAAAATAATAAGAAGCCCGTTATCATAATTTACCCAGTGTGTGATAAAACCAGGCAGTTGCATTGAAAACAGTAATCTTGTTCCTTATGCCATATATCAACTCTGTTTCAAGTTCAGTCTTACGCCTAATCAACTATCTTTTTATTCTATATATTCAAAATTTTAAACATTAAAGAATTTTAAACATATCAAAATGGCAGAATTTGTACTTTTTATAATCTTTAGAATAATTTGAAATGCCATATTACAGACATGAGAATTGAAAAAACCCAAAACACTGAAAATCTAGCCAGGAGTCTTTGGGGCCGCTCTCAACCCCCCTAAAATGTTTATTGCAATTTGATACATCGATCTAAAAAAATGTTGAAAATTAGACCAAAATCCCAGAAGTCCGCAGAAAATTCTCATATATGAGATGAATACGTGCCCAATATTTTCTTTTATCAAATACATTGAATCGGTAAGTCTATAGACCTGCAGTGTATCACAAGGGGAATCTTCAGTTGTCTTCTCTCCTCTCTCATTTTGCCCACCATGTTGTAGATCTCTTTACTGTTCCGAGGAATGCCATGATCAGGCCATCCCGTGTAGTGGAACTGTTTCACTCTATGTATCTGGTCTCCGCACTTGGCACATATCCGACGCTCAAGGAAATCAGGAAATATTTCTTCTTTTGATTCCTTGAAGAGATAAATAGACAAATTTCACTTCAGAGAACTTCTTTGAGTGGCATTTTAGAAGTTGGAAGCAACTAAGTACTAATAATTTATGGATGAAAACTTCTTTATTCTGAGGTTGCGACGTTTCGATACAGATTCTTGTATCGTTGTCAAGCGTGAATGGCATACAGAGGTACGGTGATATATATATATATATATATATATATATAGAGGTACTTTTCAAATTAAGGAAACGCAAGATGGGCAACGGTGAAAGAAAACACAGATATGCCACTGAACTACTTAATCATTATCACTTGAACTATGAAATTTTTATAAAAGTCAGTATTTCATTGGAGCATCCACATATTATCTAAATCATAATTTTCTAAGAGGTATTTTGTTATCAATGTTTTTTTTTGCTTCAATTATTCAAGAAAGTCTTTTTAAATTCATTTAACCATGAAATTTATATTTGTTATTATTTTTTTATTTTGTTTAACCATGTGCATAAATAATGAAATTCTAATTCTTTATACAAAAAGTGTTAACAAATTTATGTTCAATACTACCAAATGTTTAAAAAAAAAAAATTTCTTATCAATTTGAAACCAATTAATCTATCTTATTGTTTGCATTTGTTTAAGGAGGGAAATCACATTCAGTTTCTTTATGCAATGCAATGTGACACAAGGAACTCTTCCTACCAGAGTAACTTCAATATCTCCAAACTTTTTCGTCTCCCCCGCCTCTGCCCAATACCGTTGACATTTGTTCTGAAATCAGAAAATAAAAATAAATCCTAAAACTATACATCTATCACAAAAGACCCCTAAAGTCTTCCACATGATTGACAACAAGAACAACTTGTTCCTTGTTCCATCAAAGAGCTTATTCAGAAATATGAGCATCCTAGTATTTCTTCAGAAAGAGTTTTTATGTAGCTCATTTTTTGAAAATTTAGTTTCTTAAAATTTTCCAATTACTTGTATCAATTTTTACAAAATTAACTCATTTCCATTGGTAAAACAGCTCACTCTTCAACCCAAATATCCATGGTCAAATAAAAGCTGTCATGCATTAAATGAGAACTGCATGCGGAAATTTTTTTGTGTGAACACCTTATAATCATTTAAGTAAGGCGAATGGATTCGAACTGATCAACTTTTGTATACAAAAGATTGTTTTTTATAGCACCTTTTTGTGAGATTCATTCATTTTATGGACAGCAGTGCCTTTAAAACCTTAAAACATTTAAACAAATCTCTACAAACTGTGAGATAGCAATTGTCCAATTGGTTTTGATCCTGTAAGCTGGTTTTGATTCTAGATATAACATGTAAGTAGATTTCATTTTGGACAATCAATTTCATGTGCAGTACTCTGGTATACAAAATATGACAAGCTGCAGCAAGACCTAAATCAACTTCTGATGGAGATTAGCATTAGTCATGCCTTGCAAGAGAAGTTGGTACATGGTATCATGTTAATTGTGGTAGATATCTACCTACAGTTTAGTACCCAGTATCCATGGTAACCATCCAAGCTCTGCACAACACCTACCCGGCCATTTTCCTCCTCCCGACAGACCATGAAGACGATTTCCACCTTCTGTTCCCACAGCATACGCCAAAAGTCATTGACGGTGTGAGGAAGTGGACCCTGGGACGCGATGTAACTCTTTTCTCCATTTGTGTCCTGCAGTAACATGGTACAGAGACTGGATATAGACACTGAATAAATACGGGCCTTAATTCAGACTCTTCGACATATTCTTATCTGGTTTCTTAGGGGGGTAAGGGTAAAAGAGAATATCTGATAGCTTAATTAAAAACATATAAAATCTAATCAATTCAATCATAATTCATAGACACCTTTATTTTGTTTAATTGCATATGAGGGCCTTTTTCTTGAAGATTCCACTGCTAATGGCATGAATGAATCTAATGTCAACTTGTAAAACATAGGTGATATGAGAAAATTAATAAATGCTTTGATTTTCTAAAAATTTGATGCCTTATTTAAAAGTCCTGTTTTACTCCTCTTAAGTTACCGTATCCAGGTAAATAACATTTATTATCTGCCACTTTGAAATTCGAAACTCTAAAATTTTCATCTCACCAATATGTATATTGAGAATTATATCATATTTAAAGGTGCAGAATATGTTGGTAGGGTCAAATATGTCAAACTGCCTAAATGGTGTAATTCATCAACAAGTTGTGATTGTTTCTGAAAATTTACATCTCAATGCTTATCAGTTGGCAAAGTGACAAGTAACAGGAAAAAAGTCAAGATTTATAATCAAAGGTTGTTATTGCCTAGTAGGTCTTTCAACTAATATATATGTACACAGTCTGCTGAATTTTGACTTTTTAACAATTAAATGGCTGTTTTTAATTTAAATCTGCAAACAAGAAAATGTCATGATTTTGGCATTTAATATAAGAGACAAAGATGCAACTTTTAATATGACATTTTGACTCCATTTAAGCCCCATATAAAAATCATAGAGGATAATAAACGAACTTCCATTGAATACTATTTTTATTAAACAAGTTAATGATTAAGTATAAAACGCGCCAGTCTGATACAAAATCATTTACAAGTTTAATATCACCGTATACATATTACACTGCAGTATCTTACACCGGTGAGTAAAAAATAAACAAACTCTATGTTACTTTAAGAGAAAATCATAAAACCGTAAATTACCAAAATATAACTGGCATTGATGTAGTCGGATCCCTCTTCTCCGTTCCTTTGACTTAGCACAACTCGCTGTGTATCAACTGAGGAATGATATAAAATAATATCAAATACTAATAAGTATATATCTATGCTAACTAAAAAATAATTACCTTTATAACTGAGTACAATTACATTGAGTAGTATAAATTTCAATTGAGAAACTCCTTTTTAGAGGAAAATGTTTAAATGTTTTTTTCCCCTGAATTTGTAAATAGCAATAAAGTTTTATCTCACTGGGAAATTATGAAAATATAAAATAAGAAACTCAGCACCTGTACATGAAGAATCTTTTAAAAAATTAATTTTGAAATAATTTTTTTATAACATATGTTAAAGATTCTGCAATTTTATAAACTTTGAACTCTTGTTTCTTGGCATAGTTACTTTCTGATAAATTGATACATTTGACTGAATTCATTATATGAACACAATCAACATTTTCCTTTTTTTCCTCTCAAAAATTATTTTCTGATTAAGTTAATTTTAGGTATTATTAATTTAATAAGATTGAGAACAATATATTTAACTTGATGTATCTTTGTTTCTACTTACAAGGAATAATATCTTTATATCTGTTCTTCTTTATGTTACATTCTTTCTTCCCCTCCTCTGCTGGGAATTTGTTCTCAGCCTTGTTCTCCTGTTGAATTTCTCGCAGCTCCTGTAAAAATATTTGAATCAATCGTGTCAAATACAGAAATACTTTCTTCTAAATGACATTAAGCCACTGAAATTAAATTTGCAAACAAATACTAATGCTGATGCCAATGATGATGATGATGACGATGGAAGTGATGGTGATGATGATGATGATAATAATAATGATGATGATGATGACAGTGATGATGAGAATAACATTTAATCATGATAATAATGATGATAATAATAATGACAATTATGATGAGAATAACAATTAATCATAATGATGATGATGACAATAATAATTACTGATAATAATACTAATGACAATGATGATGATAATAATTGATGACGATGATGATGATGATGATGATGATGATGATGATGACAATAATAATTACTGATAATAATACTAATGACAATGATGATGATAATAATTGATGACGATGATGATGATGATGATGATGATGACAATAATAATTACTGATAATAATACTAATGACAATGATGATGATAATAATTGATGACGATGATGATGATGATGATGATGATGATGATGACAATAATAATTACTGATAATAATACTAATGACAATGATGATGATAATAATTGATGACGATGATGATGATGATGATAATAATTAATGATGATGATGATGATGATGATGATGAGGGTACTTATGCAGTGTAATACTCCATACCACAACGGGTTATGCTCAATTCACATAAACACATATAGATAAAACTAATCAGGTCACAATAAGGAAATAATTGGGCAAGGTGTCAAAATTTCAATGAAATATATAGCAAATGGGAATATTTTCTGTTTGGATAAAAAGAGCTTTCTAGACTTGCTAAAATGTAATACATGTTCAGCTTTTGTTCTTTGTAACGGTCTTGATGACTGACTAACACAGATTGCTAGGATAATTTTACAATAATAAATTCATACATCAATTATTATAAATTTTGATATAATATATATTTGAAATATTTCATTCTGCTTCTGAGATAAGCATCATATCATTTTGTTTGAGAAGACAAAATGTATATGATATGTATCATGTGATCGAAATAGTTTTATATTTAATTGAATTGTCAATTTATATAATGCTTTATTATGTTATGCAACAATGTTTAGAACAGATAAATGTTATGTTACGTACATCTTTTTTAAAAATAATTAACCCATGATCTTAGGACCATGGTGAAATTATTGCAACGTCAACAATGAACTTTTGTGGCATGGTCGAATTATTGGAGTTGATGTGAATGTGGCTTGAGAAAAAAATCTGTGGTCCAATTATTAGAGACGTCAAATTAAATGAGAAATTGAGGTAGTTCATGCCGACAACTAACTATAATTCAAGGATATCTGTAGCTGAAATATTTCAGCATATATAAAATGTTACAGGCATATCACTTGTCCAGACATGACTTAACGGACGAGGAAATACTCACACAGGAAGACATCAACTACGTGAATGCTGATTGTGATAAGAATTTTTAGGAATTTAATTTGAAAGGTCATATCACAAAAGAAAATAACATGAATGTTTCAATTTGAACTAAATGTAATATTCATGAATTCTATCAACTCTTAGAACTTGATAAGAGAATGTACCCCAAAATGTTACATATGGTGGAACAAGCAGTTGGAAATCCTCAATACTTTTTCAAAATTAATATCAAAATAAAATTTGATATAATTTAAATTATAAAGTTAGTATTAAATCAGTTTTGTTTTTACTTAAAAATGAAATTTTATCATAGTTAGTGTTGTTTGTCACTCTTCACAGCGCTTACTAAAGTCATTTCTTCCAATTTTACATCTCAGCACACTATCTTAATTTCTCAACTATTTTCTTTTCAAACAATTGTGCTCTTTTTAGTCAAAGCATAAAGAATATTACACAAAGTTAAATTTAAATGTTCTAAGTACAATGAGTTATAACTATCAATAACATATTATGTAAAAACAGAGCCACTGGCTCTTTCTTTAGCTCATCAAGTTTTTCATCTTTAGCCCCAAATCTTCAAACATTGAATCCCTAAACACAAGATTTCTCCCCATAAAATTTAAAGGTTTGGGGTACAGTAGTTTTGGAGAGGAAGATGAAAATGTGAAAATGTGAACGGACTCTGCTCAACTAATTTCTGTATTCAAATCTTTGCAGCTGAGTGAATGTTATAATGATTTAATTTTCTATAAGCTCAACCTGACATGAAGACACACTAAGTGCAGCAAAAAACCCCAGTTATTTTCAGTTATTCATTCATAACATATTCTTATTTCATATCAGGTATTGCATGAACTACTAGGCGCATTTTAACAAATCTCATATCACACTAATAAGAGAAGATGATCTCAAATTCACATAAAATTCATACACATACGAAAATCAATAAAGACACAAATGGGAAATTTCTCTTATTCATATCTTGCAACTTTATTACATCCCTTTTATTTTACACTTCCATATCTGTTTAACCGCTTGAGGCATATTCATAATTTTTATATTGCAAATTAAAGGAAAAGATAGTCTTCAATTCAATACAAACCATGCAAATGAGAACGTAAGTGATGCAAAAACTGTCGCAATTATCACAAATATTTCTCAACTAGCTCATGTAACCCTCGTTACAAACTATACATATTGCAAACTAAGTGGCATATTTTTATTGATATATATCATCATAAAGAATAAATAATGTTTTGGATTCCATATATAATTTCCATATTTGAAGCAAAATGAAAGAAATGAAGCGAAATGATGCGACACATGTTGCAAAGTCTGTTTTCAATAGTTATACCTTCTACATCAATTGTGATAGGTTATTGTTGGTTGTATGGTCGTAGAAAAGAATAAATTGCCTTCAATTCCATGTATAATTTGTCTATGTATACCTGTTAAGGATTTCGCATTCTAATATGATTTATTTTACAATAGATTTATATTTATCTTTATATAGATAAACTTGATTTCCGTATAAACTATGTGCACACAGTATTTAAAGACCCACTCCTTGAGTTGTTGGAGTCATATATGCCAAACTTAATCAATGGTGTCATTTGATCGTGAAGTATCGACTGTTACCAAAAAGAAACATTTTAAAGCTTGTTGGTTTAATGGACCATATGAAGGTAGAACGTCGCAATTATGATCGAAAACCGGACAGTGGTGCGCGTCAAATAGTCAAACTTAATTTTGGAGACTTATCTAAAACAGCTGGGAAGGCAGTTAGGAGTTGATAGTGTTTGTTAGGTTATATAACTAGTATCCATGTATATTTTATGTGATATCTACACCTCTCTGCATTTATAAGGCTGTTTTTAGATTGTCATGGAAAACCAGTATTTGTCATATATATGTCTTTTGGACATGAAAAGTTAAGATATTTTGATTTTATATCACAACATATGACATTTAGGTTCGTATCAAAGGTAAATCATATGTTATGAAAATCACAGAGTGGCTCTTTAAATGATTTTATAATAATTGAATAAAATACAATTTTTGGACGCTTTGAAATCTTTCTAGACACGTTTATGTAATAATTTTACTATTGGTGTCAAGAGCAACTGTTCCTCTTCAATGAGTTAAATCATTGCATCCAAAGAGAAGTTAATGGATCGAGAAATCATTGTAGAATGGATAGAAAGTCGATCCATTTTTGTACACTACCAGCAGATTAGAATTGTTAGTAACGAAAACTTGTATACTCCTTTCGCCATGCAAACACGCCATATTAAGTAAAAACGGTCGCGTCTCGAGGTGCTGCAACGTTCAGACACTGTGGTGTTATGATACATCGAAACTACGCGATACAAGTGCATCGATACAAAACTTATTTAGACAATATATCAGAATATATATATCATGAGCATCCACGATACATTGATGTATTGCCATAACAGCCAATTTATCCCGATGCTGAAAACATAATTTGCTTTAAAAAAATGACTATACAAAAAAAAAAGAATTCATACTATTTCGGAGGTTAGTGATTAAACAAACAGAAAATATATATTTCTGATATTTTATTTATAATTTCATCGACTGTATCGTGTTGATAATCGGCTTGCAGGTTCCTTGGCAATATTTTCATGATATATTGTCTCGCCTAATAAAATCCACGATACACAGGACTAGTTGCCAATGAAGCATTAACGGTAGTAAGGCGGTTACTGAAAACTTCACCCACGGGGGCAAAACATTTTCCTTATAATTCAGCAACTTAAGGGTTATAATAAAAGTCAAATCCAAAGCGATATTGAAATAGAAGGCAATGGGTTAAACCCTGACAAACACACTGAAAGTAGACATGTAAAAAGTGCAAATGCAAAGTTCACGTCTTCCTCCCTGTGCTAATATTTTGGTGACACAAAGAAAGGTTAGACATTCAAACACAGGACGCGAAGCACGATAAACTAAGGCTTGACGTCAAGCAAAAACAGAGGTGTGTTGTGAATTCTAAAACATGTATACAAATCTGCAGTTTAAACAGGAAACATGTCCGACAGTGACAACAGCTCGATTTGTAAACAAAATGGAGGATATTATGGAAATATCTCTGCCGTACAGCAGATAAATCTTTACGACAAAACAAAAGATTGGGACACACATATATGTTAACACGCTTAATAACTTGGAATCTGCTTTATATAATCTTTACATAGGAGTTTGTAGACTAAAATTTAGTCTATGAAAATTTTTAATAATTTACTGTTCCTTCATCCATAATACTTTTTTTCTTAGGGCTCCTAATTTCATATTGTTTCCTCAGTCAATCTAGACTTGCTGAATTTGGACCTAGACTGTATAAAAGGCTCCTTTATATACAGTCATGAAGGCGGACTAAGGAGGTTGGGAAACATAAACTTTTCATTCGCTCTGTTTGGAATGATTTCATAGACAAAGGATTTCGAACAAGAAGCTCACATCCTAAGCTCATTCTTAACAGAACTGTCAAATTCATCAAGGCTTTTGCAAATTGTTGATAGAAGATCACTCCCATAAGTTTGAAAAAATTAACTCATATCTGATGTCTGATCTTGAAATTGAGTTCTCATGTATGCTTGGTAAACAAAATGTGTATCTTAGTATAGGGTGACATTTCAGACAAACAATATGGAGAATATTATCTTAACAAAATATCTTTCACAGAAAGGAGAGGTGTCTCTGAACAATAAATTGGTTGACGAACATTTACTCGATGTATTCACAGATCTTCACATGTGGGTTTAAGGTCAACAGAGGTTTGTTTCCATTTCCTCAATAAATTCTTACTGCTAGGAAGCAGGAAAAACGTGAAACAAATCAAATTGTGAAAATGACAAATATATTGTTATGCATTATCATCTTTATATGGGTCATATTGAACGGATACTTTTGTCATCACCGTTGTTAGAGGATTTTTAAGGTTTCACTAAAATAATGAATTTTTTAATATTAGAAATGCATGCATGATTTTGGAGACAAAATTATAATTGAATTTCCCTTAAAGTTGCATGAACTAAGTCATTGTGTACTGCGGAATAGAGAAACAGTTGTTGGTTTTTTTTCACGGGACAGTATCTATTATTATGCTTAATTAAGTGTAAAAATGGTCAGACTAGCTCGCAAGAACTTTAAACTAATATTTATAAAGTGATGCTATTTAACAATACCCTTCAATCGTTTGAAATGAATACATATGATAATGATTTGGGAATTCAATTTCCATGAAATATTAATCATAACTGAGTGCTGAATGAATCATAGTTAAATCATAATTATCAAATATCTGAAATAAAAACAACCATCAACACCATCAGAAAAATTATATATATAAAACTTAATCATCATATCAACTTCATAAATTTATTATCATGACTAAGTCCATCATATGACCAAGAAACATTCAAGGAATGTTAATTAAACTAGATAATCTCTCAACCCAGGTAAGTCTAGAGGGAGATAATCTGTCATTGCCTGCTCCCTTGGTATTTTCTTTTCCAGGTAAACATTTACCTAGCTGGTAGGTTTCCACCTGATCGATGGTTACCTGATCAAATATGCAGGAACATGGGCCAACACTCGACTGAGCAAATGAACGTTCTTGTCAGCCAGATTATGTCATTCCCTTGTCATGCATAGCGTGTTGAGTTAATCAAACAATCTCAGCAGGACTATAGCCATACAAAAGATGTAAGCTTTTACAGTCTGATTAAAATGGACCGTGTTCCGAGGAATAAAGGTTTCTATACTCTAGCGGGATTCGAACGTATTCTACCAGGGGCTATCCTCTCCACAACAGTCTGAAAGCATCCTCCTTGCTTGCACGTTCTTACAACAGTTTAGCGCAGACAAAACCTAGTCATTAGCGGACAAATCATATCTTCCCTTTTAAAATAACGATAGCGGCGATAAAGATTAACGAATGGTAAACAGGAGTTACATGCCCCTAGATACTGATACCGAAAGCTTTTGCCGCTGTCATTGTGATTGGCCAGTTGAGATTGCGTCAGAATGTGGCGGAGAGGATAGCCACTGATAGAATACGTTCAAATCTCTCTAGATTTTAATCAGACTGGAAGCTTTTAAAAATTCAAATCTAAAATATTTAGGCAATGGGTTACTCGGAGAAGAGTGTTGAAATAAGGATATTATTGAAGTTTATTTCTCATCTGGTAACTACAAATGGTGACATATTTTCAATATGAGCACATGTCACAGCAAGTGACCTTATTTCATTCGTTGTGACGTCATAAAACAATTGATTGTGACATTATGTAGCGGGCTGTTGCAAGGGAAATAGGCTGTTATCTGAATATTTCCATGCTATTTAAATCGAATAGAATGGGTAATAAAGAAATTATTACACTCGGAAGTATGTCATATGACTTCACATTCCTTAGATAATTTCTTTTACCATAAGCACAAACAGAAATTTTGAAGAAAACTTTTATAATAACATGAATGCAACTTTTAGACTTAGTAATGAAATAGTAAAGCAATTTTTAATGATTTCAAACCAAAATCGTGAGCTAAAAGTTGTTTTTCCTTTGTGGACACTTAGTTGATAAAATGGAGCTGTATTTTATTTCATCTTGAAGGGGCAGTAGCATGGGTTGTTTTTTTCAAATTTTCCATAATAGACATTACTTTATGCCACATGTATAATTTTCTTGGGGTAAAACATTTCATTACCAAAACCAATCATCTCTAGTAAAAAAATTTTATCAAGTAGGAAGCAAAAAGCATTGGCTCATATTTTTGTGTGAACAGCTTTTCAAATTTGAGGTAGGGAATGGAGCAGCATAGTTTAACTGAACATGGTATGTTCCTTATATCAAGACATGCTTCTGTTAATTAATAAACATTGTCGTTGATTTGATTTCTGAAGATTGATACAGATGATGTGATATTGCAAGATTGGATAGGATAAGTACAATTTGTACGTTTGTTTAGTTTTATGGAAGATGCATGCCACTTCCTTCTTAAATTTCCATTGTACACGCACCTTTGATTGAAATATAATAAGTATTATTATTTCACCTAATTTGATTAGATTTTATATGTTATTAACATGTAATAAGAAACCTGCTTTTTAAATATTGCCAAGTTCATTTGAGAAACATTATGTTTGAGAAATGTTAAACATCTTATTTATCTGTCAGACTAATTAAGTGTGCTAATTGTACATGGGCCTACGATCTTCATTACTGAATAAAAGAATTAAAATTGAATTCTCTTGCAATTGGTAATATATATTTTCGTTTCGATGATATCACTTTATTTATCTAAAAAAATGTGCTATTGCCCCTTCAACTGTAATGTGTCTGAAACTGACAACAAAACCCCTATAAAAAAAATTTCCTAAAAAGATGTTGCCGAAACATTGCCGAAACATTGCCAAATCATCTCCGCACCATCTTTTCAAGAGTTTTGAGCAAAATTTTACCATTGCCGCTAGCGGAAGGGTTTCTGGCAATGGTGCGGAAAGGGTATCTTCAGGCTGTAAAGCAATGAAATATTTAAAAAGGTGTTGCTGCAATGTATTAGCTACCCAGTCTTTCTTGTGGAGACCCTTCCGCAACATTGCCAGAAGATAATTGGCCCTGTGGAGATGCTTTGGAAGGGTATCGTTTGGCTGCAAGGCAATAAAATATTTAAAAGGATTTGGAGCAATGTATTTGCTACCTAGTACTTCTTGTGGAGACCCTTCCGCAACATTGCCAGAAGATAATTTACACGGTGGACATGATTGTTTTTATCTTATTTTGCATTTTAACATGCTAATTAGTTCGTCTAATTTGTAGTGTTAGATATGAATAGTCATTCAATGCATATATTTGATTTGGATTTTATGAATAAATAACAGAAGAGGAAATGAACACAGTAACTCGCAACTTGCATATAGTCCAAATAAAACATGATTGGCTATATAGATTATGATGGGTTGAGCTTTCAATTAAGAAGGGGACCAATGAATAGAGGAGAGAAAATCCACCCATTGTCCATGGCTGTAAACAGTTTTGTTAATTGCTACCTTAACAGGTTAATCACTTCATGGATCATTAAGTTGTTAAAATGTTTGTATAGTAATTTGTTTAATAGATGTAATTCAAAATGTTTAATTCATGTTGTAATTCAAAGAGTCTTATTGATATCTTATCAAACCTTAATCAAAGTTTATGTTCTCAAGGCTTATGTTTATGTACATTTGTAAGTGAGGTGATACTTTTGATAAACAGTCTATTTAGATGTTTAGTTGCTTAGTAACTAACATCATGTACAAAAAGGTTAAATTGTTATATTAGGTTGTGATCAAAGATTATCCTTGGTTAATTTCACATTCAAGTCATGTAATAATATTGAAATTAATAGCAAATATAGGAAACATGGCAATATTGAGCTGAAAAGTAAAATTTTAAAATTAAATTATTGTTTTAATTCTTATCACAAATCAGATAAGTGGCAAATAAACTTGAAAAGTTCAATGTTGTTAAAAAAATATCAAAGCTTATATGATTATACATTTTCTGAATTTAATGTATACTTATAAATTCATCCATATATTTTATTTATTTCAAGCTAAGAATATACATTTTGATCAAAGTCCTTGACTCAAATTTATATCCATTACTCTTTTCTTAAGAAGCTGTTGCCAAGAAATAGCTTGTTTGTTTTTTAAGACACCACTTCTAAATGCCATTCAATGACTTGACTCTTCTTTTTGGAAAAGATCACAGTTTAAGGTTCTTTACACTATTCAATACCTTCTGCCTCACACCTGATGAGGCTGGACATTATTATCCAATCAGAATCTCTGCTGTCTTTACCCCCTTTGACTGACTGCAAGACCCAACTTCCTGCCTGACCTGTCACTAACGAGGAGCAATGGCCGCCATTAGCAAAAACAACTGATTCTTGATTTATTTAAATCACAGTTGCCAACAGAAATAGAAGGCATATTATATCTACAGTTGCAAAAACCAAAGTAAGTAGACCATTACTTCTACATACACAGTATAACATCTTAACCTTATTGCTCTTCCTTATTTCAGGAAAGAGCTGATAAAAAAAATCATTGAAATGTTGGCTTCAGACAGTCAAAATGAAAAAAAATTTCAAGTCCATTCCCTTCAGTAGAATATGTAATAAAGTTACTGATTGCCACTGTTGACAAGTTAAGTTGTGTTTTATTAACACTGATTTGATGAAAGTTATATGTAGTTACATTTCTTTGACAATATTAAGCAAAGATGGCATTATTTACATAGGTGTGCTCTGAACCATGACTGCTGGGAGAGGAGGAAAGTGGACAAGTCATTATATAACAGGAAACAGCTGGCACTGTAAGTTTGCTGACCTAATTCTTCAATAAACATATTTCTAAACTGGTTAGATTAGGAATCGCATCAGAGGGTGCACTCCAATTTACAAATAGATAGTCTTGATTAATTGTAATTTCTTTTTGTGAAAACCCAGACAGGCTGATTGTCCAATAAATGGTGTGGGAGAACTTGATACTAGTTGCCATTTAACCTGAAATTGATAATTGAAATTTGCAATCAATAATTGTAAAACCATTAAGTTGTTCCCAGTTTTAAGTTGGATCACATGTGTTCATTTCAGAACATATAATTAGCATAACATAATTTGTGTGTATACTTATTGGAATATGAAATTTATTTTTATAAAACTTACACTCATAAATGTTAGTATTGCTGAACTTAAATGTATGTAAATATTTGGAATACGGGATTATAATACAAATTGTTAAAGCACTTTATATTTATTCCTGCTATTGAACTTGAATAATGATTTAATATATAATAATTAATATAATTGGTGAACACTAAATTTTGGATTTTCTGTAACTAATAAATTCTTAACCAACCGTTGGAATAATTATAAAACAATTACTTTATATTTTTATAATTTCAATTATGGTTTTCCTTAAGATGATTGTATATGATAAATATATGACCCCTTTATTTCTCTAAACTTGCTTTCACAACTGATTTACTTGATGTTTTAGAAAGAAGATTTGAACAAGAAAAGGAGAGGTGGAACAAGGAAGAATTCTTCATCTCCATGTATTCTTATGCAGCATGTGCAGTGAATTAGTCTTGAAGTAAAGATCGAACATTACAAAATATTTTTCATACAATATGATAACATGTTGTGAAAAAATGATGGTGGATGGATTTGTAGACAATGTTAATTCATAAACAGATTGAAGGTGGGTTCATATACAGATTAAAAGAGATAATTTTGCATTATCAAATGTATGATTCTATATTATTTCAAGATAATATCTCATTGACCTTTATTTATTTAAGTGATTGTATCACTGATAATGTGCTTGTCAATGCTGAATAATTTTGCTAAGACTAAATATAAAAAGGATAAATCATCAGTCATATATTTAATGCCTGTAAATAATACTTCTTTGGCACATTCTACAATGCTTACGGACCCAAAAAAGTTTATGTCTGCAAACCTGCCATGTCTACAAAAAAACCCTCTACACCCGATTTGTCTGCCTGATTCATCTTATCAACATTGTGCATTAACAGATTGGATGGTTTTAGAACACTGGTTTGTACTTAAAATATTGTTATGACTTGATGTGTATTTCATGTAGTAGTTTGTATTAGAGAGCTGTTAATATTAGAATGATTATTAAAAATATTCTAATACAGACACATGTTTTGTTGTATTTTTAGTGTTTGAAAATTAAAAGACAAAAAGTATACATGAGAGTAGATGTAACTTCATTATGGTTGTACATTTTTTAAGGAAATGGATGTGAGGTGGCTGTGTGTGGTTGTAATGGTTGTTTGTATGCTTTTATGGCTTTCTGGCAATGCTTCCGAAGCATCTCAACATATATCGTTTACAAGTGGTTGACAAGTTTTTATGCCTTACTGGCAATGCTTCCGCACCATGTCCACAAATAAATTTATGATGAGCTTGAGAAGGTTTTATTGCTTTCTGGCATTGTTCCCGCACCATCTCCACAAATAAAGTTTATGAGGGCTTGAGAAGTTTTTATGGCTTTCTGGCAATGCTTCCGCACCATGTCAACAAATAAAATTATGAGGGTTAAAAAAGGTTTTATGGCTTTCTGGCAATGGTTCAGCACCATGTCCACAAATAAATTGATGAGAGCTTGAGAAGGTTTTATTGCTTTCTGGCATTGTTTCCGCAACATCTCCACAAATAAAGTTTATGAGGGCTTGAGAAGTTTTTATGGCTTTCTGGCAATGGTTCAGCACCATGTCCACAAATAAATGAATGAGGGTTTGAGAAGGTTTTATGGCTTTCTGGCAATGGTTCTGAACCATCTCCACAAAGTCTAAGATGGCCTGAAGGTTTTATGGCTTTCTGGCAATGCTTCCGAAACGTTTCCGAGATGGTCTGGAAGTACTTGCGGATACATTCCGGCAATGGTAAAATTCCTGTTCTGGCAATGCTTCCGCAACATATTTTCTAGCCATTTTTTTTTGTAGGGGAAAGGTCCTGAACCAGGTTAAAATAAACTCTCTGAGAATGTCAACAAAACTGTCAACTGTCAAAAATATATGTTGTAAACTGTGTTATTAAGGTTTCTAAAGATAAATACTGCGAACAAATGATGGCGAAAACTGACAATAATTTCACTTCTTCCTGCTCCAGCGAGGAATATATTAGCCTTATTATCTCACTTGATAAGAGATATTACACTAAAATGCAATTCACCCTCTATACTGTTGTTGTGCAATTCGAGGAATCCTTTACAGCCTACCCAATTGTGTGGTATTGAACTGATCACTATTATCCTAGCCAGGTAGGTACTGGTATGTAAGTAAGTTGACATGCATGACTGCACTCACTGTAGGCGTAGTTATATTTGAGTGTAGATCTGATCTCATATGCACATTGCATTAGATTTCATTGTAACGCACATATCCATTACCAAAAGGACATTGAAACAGGGCTGTAAAACCTGACTACTTTTCCTAATGCTTTGATAAAACAAGAGGAATTTTCATAAAGAGACATTACAGGCAGAGTACTACCTTTCTAAAACTGTGACAATAAATCCTAAATATTTTTGTTATTCAAATTTAAATATTTTTGTTATGTTTCCATCCCAAAATGAAAAATTTCTAAGTTAAGTTTGTATTTGGAAAGAGGTTAACCTATTTTAGTTTCTGTTGCAACCCTGAAGATGATTACTATCATGATTGTTATTTCAAGTAAGCTGTAAGTAAAACCTAGATACAATGAAAGGGGTGAAACGGAACAGAGCTTCAGTTTGATATGACCTGAACTACAGAAGTATCAATTTAATTTTGATATAATGAAAGAATATTAAAAAATAAAAACAGAAAATATTTTGCCTTGAAAAGTAACCTTTTTAGATACTGAAATACAAAATATATGAAAGAAAAACCAGTTATGTTAATCACATAAAATATTGTATTCTTAACTTGTAATTACACTTTTTAGTTACACTTTTTCCCTTGAAATTTAAAACTTGAAAAAAAAACCAAAAAATGAAAGAGTGAACAAAATAAAGCAATATTGATGACATATTAGAATATGGTATTCTTTACTCGTTATTACATTTTTTGGTTCACTTTTTCCCTTGAAATTTGAGAGAGTGAACAAAATAAAGCAATGTTGATATTAAAAAAATATGGTATTCAATAAAGATTGTATGTACACTTTGACATATGGTTCACCAAAGCAAAATGTTTTTGAAATGCCATTAACTACTGTATTTGTGAAGCAATTACTCCTATTATGTATGATAGATGGTCAATATTGTGACACCTTTACATTTACTCCATTATGTTGGTGGAGGCACCATACAAGTTATAACCTGGGCCTTGTACTCTGCTGTGCTCATGGGCAAGACATTATATCCACAATGCACCCAGCTTTACAAATGGGTACCTGATTACAGGAAAGAATGGACACATCAGTCGTGCAAAGTGCATAAAATGTTTCATCAAATAATTATTAATTCAGAGTTATAAGGCAATTTGTGGGCTCTGAGAATGCTCTGTTGAGGTTACGTTCGCAGAAACAGAAAGATTTATTATCATACTATGGAACTCCAATATGCTTTATGACGATGTTATCCCGGTGTCAGGGGTTTTCGACGATGTAAGACAAAAAAGTTTTTTCTTTTAATAATATCATGAAACGTACTATTTTACTAACCGTGGGTGGCAGAGGACATATTTATCGCTTTCAAAACCAATTATGAGGCATGTGCATAAAAAACAACTTTTACAATATAGCTTCGGCGATTCAATTGCCGATCTCTACATCCGGGGATTTTGTATGGGTTTTCGACGGTGGTGTTTAGAGTGCGTAATAACTAATATGGAACGCCGCACAGCTTCAAAACTTATTGCTTACAACAGTTAGCGATATCTGCGTCACGTAGGTATAATTTTAAGTTAAAAGGACGATAAAAAAAAAGTTTTGAAAGAAGTAAAAAAATTGATACACAAAATGATCATTTTAAAACATCATTACTGAGGTTAATGAATAGCGTTTTCATCTTAAATTGAAACTTAATATCGTTTTCCAGTTACAATTTTACTTTTCAATTCGAGTAATGTGAATTCAATAAAATAATGCATGATATCTTACAAACAATCATATGTCTTCAGATCTCGAAATATAAATTCACTCATTAATATAATGAACACTAAGCATGGAAATCTGCCACATTCGTACTTAGCACTGAGTCTGTAAGTAGATCTAAAGATAACTTGCCGCACCAAAAATCCAGTTATCGATCAAAATTCAATGCATGAGATTTTTACTGTCACTTAACTGAACATATTGGCGTGTAACAGTGATAATTTTCGGCAAAATAAAGTTCTTGTTCATTAAATTACACCAATGGTAACGTTTTGCACATGTGACAAAGCACGTGCCCTTGGTTAATATATTTAATATGCAATGCGTTATAAAGACCTTCAGGGAAATATTTTAGGTATCCTCTACCTCAGACATTGAGAGAAATCAAATAATGAAATACCAAATTAAAAAGTAACTGATTTGTGAGAGCGCGTGCAAGAATTTATCTTGATTATTTTTACGTTTCAATCCCATAGCCATTAATTTGGACTTGACAGGCGTGCCATAAGTTTCGCTTCGCCGTCCGAGGGAAGTTGTGATCACGTGACTTTCTATTAATAGATTGACTGTCGGAAGCAGACGACCGATATTACAGATTTTTCGCTGCTTATTTTTTTTTTAAAAATGGATTTTGAAATTGTAAGTGAAATGGTGCTAAGGATTACGAGCTATAAATAGTAACATTTCTTCTTTTTTATATAAATTCATATCCACATTTCAAATGAAGTTTAACTTTATCACAACAGGACATGAGCATCCGCTCTTCCAATAAAACCCCCTTTGATCGCCGATCGTGCACTCGCTCTCACGATACAGAGCGAGAAATGCAATCGTCGAAATCACCAGAACGTCGAAATCAGCTCGTTTTGCGATATATAAAACCATAGAACTGGGAAATCCCCTAAAATAAAGACCTTTGAAATTGAATGTGCTCCTTTATACAAAAACTGAACAAGAGACGATGCTGGCTTCAGTTAATTGTAAATGTAATTTAATGAAAATATACAAGATGATATATCACTAGTTATTTACAAACTGATTTCATACCCTGTGATCAAACTATTTACATATAAATATCCTGTTTGACCTGTCTCTGCACCTTAAAGAAAGGTCACAGATTAATGAGACGATAAAGTAATTACTCACTCAACATTAATATGATAGGCATTTGCTGGTTACACTTTTGACACAAATATTTCGACCTATTTACCTAGTAGACCTGTGTATCATGACTTTGGTGCAGAGATCAAAATCCAGATTCCAGCGAGGCGATATATCATGAAAGTATCGCTTAGAAAGCTGTGAGACGATTATCATCACGAAACCATGGTTGCAATAAATTACGTTTCCTGATGTTCGACACTTTTAGAAAGTGGAATAAATATCACAAAAAACTGCTATTATTTCCTAAACATCACATTAACAGAAGTCATGAAAATCAGAGAGACTTTGAAATTGTGAATAAAGTATCAGAAGTATTCATATCTTTTCTGTTTGTCTCTAATCACTGTTAATTTTTCTAAAACAGAATAAAAACAAAACTTTATCAGTTCATAAAGTTATCTGTTTAAAAACAAATTTGGTAAATAACATCGGAATACATTGTCTCTTGTGCCAATACATCGATATATTGATCCTCACGATATTAATATCCTGTTTTATTGTTTAAATGTGTTTTGCTTGATGCAGTTGTATCGCTTAGTAGACGAAGTAAACATTGATGAATCGTTGCACCATTATTACCAAGTGTAAAAAATCAACCAACCAAACAGCTTGATTTAGCAACCTTTGGACATTTTTCTTTAAATCATAACATCCCGTTTAAAAGAAGGATGGCGCCAATCAAGTTAACAATTGATTAACAGGAGTTACTTGCCCCTAGCTACTGATACCGAATGCTTTTGCTGGAGGCATAGTGATCGGAAAGCTGAGTTAACATAAGAATGTGCGCTACATGTAGCCGCGGTGAGACCGTAGAGAGGAAAGCAATAGACAGAACAAGTTTGAATCTCGATAAAGTAAAAAATTTGAAACTTTTATTCCTCGGAACTGCCGTGAAGCTATCATGAAATAAAAGATATGACTTCTGTTCAATAGCCAGTTACCTACAACTACGTGCTACAACTATTTACCAATGCTCTAAAATCTCCGAGTAATGACATCACAATATCGTGAAATCAAAAATTTTATGAGATCATGATGTTAAGACATACAAGTACAATGCTGTCGTAAATAATTTACTTATTATAACTCATTGGATAATTGTAACTTTCATCAGTTCATATTGTTATATTCGACATCAGAAGATACTTGGGTGACTTCCCTTTTTAACCTTTACCCTGAAAGTAACCAAGAGTACCTTTAAGAAAAATCAATTTTGCTGATATATGCATATAAATCATATCAAATTATCATATATACAAAGCTAATTTCAAATCAGCTGACTCAACCTGCATATTGAGCCCAAAATGTAGAAAACATAAAATTTACTTGTTTTTATTTGTAATGGAGCAAATGGCTTAAATGGCGTAAGTCATGACATAAACTGTTTTACTTTCTTATGCTGTACCAATAAGCATTGAAATCGACATGGTCAGTTCTTTTTGATAAAATTACACAATTGACAACGTTAAGCATATTTGACCCCAAATACCCCATTCTGTGATTTCACTGTATTGTAATCAGCTTTTATATAAATGTCAAACAAGATAATTTCTTTACAAAACATCTGACAACTTAATTCCTGAATCGAAATGTATGACAATTATTAGTTTTCAATTAAAGTCAAACAACACCATTTTGTAGGAACTGGTCATTTGTCCAAGGAAGTGAACGACTTTCTCTGTGAGGGTAAGCTATTTTTTTAACATTTGGTATAGGGTGTTGTTGGATAAATTGAGTTTCCTTCCTTGAGTAACAATTGCCAGACGTACAAGTTTCCGTTCTCAGTTATATATATATATGCTGGCTTTTGGCTGGTAAAAATACCCAGAACCGGTAAATTTAGAGGCTGTCGATCACTGTATCCGGTAAAATAAAATGTCATATTTGTCTTGCTTATGTTAAAATGATATTGTTGAAATAAACTCTAAAAAATTGGATGATTTCTGCTTTAGAAGTTTACTTCTAAATTTATTTTAACACAATTGGTCAGTTTGGTGGTCATTTTGAAACTTTTGCTGTACTAGTAACCCTGAAACGAAATGTGGGAAAACATGACATATTACAAAGTTTTCCAATTGTTTGATTATCATGTGGGTGTCAAATGGCAAGTGGCAAGCAGACAACGCTTCCAATTTTTTGGGAGGTGAACGGAAAGTTTCTGTCAGGGTAGATTGTGATACAAACAAGAAAAAGGGGGAAAATGATGGCTCTTGATATGAAATGGGTCAAACATCTATGAAATCAAAAACTTATGAAATACGAAAGTTCAACGCAGATTGGACTTCTGATTTTCAATTGTTTCGCTACGAAGTAACCAATGGGACCGTATTAATGTACTCTAAAATCTGTGAAATGGCAGGGGAAGTGGATGGATTTACTAAAGGTTGTTGCAATTTGAAAAATCTGCCCTTAAAAATCGAGAGTACCTCTCATTTACACAGGGATACCAAACCGTTTGTCACAACAGCAGTCAATCCCACTGTTAACCATAAACACACCTACGTCAGAAATGCCCATTGCACAAGCTAGAAACATATTCAGAAAGAAAAAGGGAAAGTTGTAACAAATCATTTTGTTCAATTTCCCATTCACTTTTCAATATAAAATATATTGTGACCGGCAGATTTCATGCAGAAACGGTAAAAATTGGCTTTCGTCGGACACAGTGACTGGCTGTTAAAAATCCAGCGGAAACACTGATGATGTGAACACCCTTAAGTAACTGCTGAACTGCTGCTAAAATCATCTGCACTATCGAGATGAGTACCAATTATATTTTAATCGCTGTAAACTCAAATTTGCATTGCAAAGATTGCATTCAGTGGTTTCAGTTATCATTTTTTGTCACACATACTATTTACATGAATACTAGTTATATATTACCTATAAAACACTCTCAAATATTTTCTATCATAGATGAGACATGCTACCTTGATATGGTAAGATATACTAGTTATATTATATATTAAACACTATTAAATCCAAGTTCATCTTCCTTAGGTAAATTTCTAAATTATGTTTGATTAACTGACACCGTGATTTGCAGTTGTTTTTTTTTTTCATAAGTGTGACCTTATATCCTTACTGTCTCTCAATTAGCTTTTAAGTGTTACTCTTCCATGAAATTACCTAGTATATAAAGTTCGGCATATCTGTCTCCTTCAACTCACTAAGTGCCGCTTTGAAATCAGCAGCCTAGTCTCAACCACTTTAGATGTTATCAAAGTAGTACCGTATTTCTCCAATATTGTCCCGGGGGATCATGGCATGCTGAGGTAAATAAATTCAGGTCTTGAATATGCCCTGGGTTTTACATGCTTAATCACCTACCCCTAACCTTTTGTCCAATATGTCTCTCCTAGAAGATTTTCTTAAACAAGTCCATGGTCTAGAACCCAGTGTTTAACTAAATAAAACCCTGGTGTTGTATTCGAGGAAATACGGTGTATAAAACAAGAGTCATACATGAATAATTCACTATAAGGAAGTTGACAAAAGGGTAAAGTAGATTGGCAATGACCAACAAGAATCATTCAAACACTAACACAATGTCATAAGTGCCCAGGGTTGATACTGGTTTCATGTCTTATTCCTGGTAAAAGAACAGGAATTGTGTTTTTCATGGAAACATCTTCAGATTGTTCATTCAAGTCAACAAGATATTGTTTAAGTCAAATTCACTGAAACATCCTATAGGGGAGCGTTGGGTATAGCCTATGTTAAGCCACTTAACAACTCCGAAACTCTGTTGTAAGTCGTTTTGCAGTTTAGTTTCCAGGGTTGGTATTGGTTTTATTTCTTATTCCTGGTAAAGAACAGGACATGTGTTGGTTCTTGAAGATGTCTTTAGATTGTTCATTCATATAAACAAGATATTTTTTAAGTCAAATTCACTGAAACATCCTAAAGGGGAGCGTTGGGTATAGCTTATGTTTAGCCACTTAACAACTCTGAAACTTTGTTTTAAGTCGTTTTGCAGTTAAGTGTCCAGGGTTGGTATTGGTTTTATTTCTTATTCCTGGTAATGAACAGGACATGTGTTGTTTCTGAAGATGTCTTTAGATTGTTCATTCATATAAACAAGATATTGTTTGAGTCAAATTCACTGAAACATCCTAAAGGGGAGCGTTGGGTATAGCTTATGTTTAGCCACTTAACAACTCTGAAACTCTGTTGTAAGTCGTTTTGCAGTTTAGTTTCCAGGGTTGGTATTGGTTTTATTTCTTATTCCTGGTAAAGAACAGGACATGTGTTGTTTCTGAAGATGTCTTTAGATTGTTCATTCATATAAACAAGATATTGTTTGAGTCAAATTCACTGAAACATCCTAAAGGGGAGCGTTGGGTATAGCTTATGTTTAGCAACTTAACAACTCTGAAACACTGTTTTGGGTAGTTTTGCAGTTATGTGATCAGGGTTTAAAAATCCAGCGGATAGGGTTTTATTTCTTATTCCTGGTAAAAGAACAGGACATGCGTTGTCATGAAAAACGTGTTTAGATGATGTTCATTCATATTATAAAAATATTGTTTAAGTCATATTCACTGGAACATTCTAAAGGGGAATGATTTGGAATAGCCTATTTTAGCCCCTCTGAAACTCTGTTTTAAGTGGTTTTGCAGTTAAGTGGTTTCGGTTGGTACTGGATTCACATCATATTCCTGGTAAAAGAACAGGAGGTGTTTTGTTCCTGACACCATCCTTAGATCTTGTTCATTCGAAAAATTATTTTTAAGGTCAAACCAACTAGCACATCCTAAAGGGGAGCGCTGGGTTACTTGTTTAGCCACTTAACAACTCTTTAACTCTCATTTACGTGGTTTTGCGGCCATTAAATGACTAGTTCTAGTATATCGACCGGTCTCTACTGATCTCACGCCCACACCCACACCCACATCAACACCCACACCCACATCCACATTACGAGTTTTGTGAGCCTTCTTTTTCACCAATTTTTTTTCAAATAGGGATGGAAGGCTCTTAGATGAGAAGGGATTTTTAATACATCCTTCATTATTTTTATGGATTGGTGAATTCAAAATATGCCCATTTAAAGCCATTTCATGCACTGAGTGTGTGATTTGGTGGTAATGAGTGAAAGTGACTAAAATGTCAATACAAATCAAAATTTCTGACACTTAAATGGTACAAAGATTTATATTTGTTGCATCAATCAGTGATTAAAATCTATCAAAATCGCAAGAGTATCATTGTAACGACATCTGACATTGAGAAAGCGCCATGACAGTTTTGCTTCAAATATTAATCACTGAGATATCATGTCTGCATAGCAGCAGGACATCATATTATACATTATTACTCGCCCGTGTAAGATACTGTAGTGTAATATTTATATGGCGATATTAAACTAGTGTAATACTGCTGCACGTATGGCGTCATAATATTGTGCTGTCACAGTGTTGGCACTGCTATCACAATGGCCGCCAAGTCGCGGAAATGTTTTGTTCAGTACATTTTCCACAATCATGCTTGATTACTGAGGTCAAGTAATAAATAGAATATTAAACTTCTTTCAATTTAATACTATTTTAATTGAACTTCTTAAAGATTTGGCACCAAACTTGCTTGCCCTCATTTCATACTCAATCATTAACTAGTTTTATAAAAAAAAGCATCAAATAGAAGGTGGTTTAGAATCCTCTATGAATGTAAGGAAAAAAAAGAAAAATGAAAAATGAAATATTTTTCAGCATCAGCATATCACCTTTAAGTGGGCGTTTCACAGCTTTGTAATTTAGAAATATTACAAAAGTATCAAAAAGAAGGTGGTTTAGTATCCTCTATGAAGATAAAGACTATTCCTCCCGCATCAATACTAGTTCCAATTTTAAAGGAAAAATATAATTTTCTACCGCCCTCATTAGTTTTGAAACTAATATGCCCAAGAAACATTTAATGATTTCTATGCAGCCTAATAGCATGATCATAAAGAGGTGCGAAACAATATCAGTTACTATTGGAATCAGGAAGTATCACCCTTTGTAATCAGATATCACACACTGCCTATATTATAGTGGTAGTAGCACGTTTTATAAGATAGATAATGAAGATAATCGATCTCACAAAAACGAAAATAAATGTTCAAATTGCAGGACAATATTTTTCATTCAAAAGAGGCAGTTTCAAAATGAACGTACCATGACCATGATATTAAGTTAAGCTATGAGAATCCATTCCCCTACCTCAAATGATTGGATGGTCATGACTACGGATGATTTGGTTGAAAAATGAGATTTTTTGATCCTCAGAAATAATTCATTTGGCATAAACTGATGTTTATTTGGATTTTATCAAGATTAGACAATTCAATAGCACACTTGGTAAAAAAAGACAAGAATGAGAATTACAGCCATTAAAAGGCATTTTTGATTAGTCTAATCACAAATCATTTGTCAATGTGTGGATATTGTAACCATACATTAATTCTTATAATCTTGTAGAATAAGTGAAAGTATTATTAAGCGCCTTTTTCATGTCATTTTCTTCAAAACAAAATGGCGGACTGGATGCCTATAGGTTGGTCTCTTAAAGTACTTACAAAATGCTCATACGAAAAACAATTGGATCAGTGGATCATGGAAAAATTCACCCATAAAATAGGGGAATGCCCCCTTCTCAAAATGGGAATATCCATTTTAGAATTTCTTAAACCCTCAATGTTAATTATAGCTTATGTAAGTTTACAAATCTATTGTGTGATCGACAGATTATTTAAATTATACACAATATAAAGGAAAATATGTTTCATTTTGCAGAGAAAGCAGGTGGAAATTTTTCACTCCATATTCGTAACAAAATGTTAAATAAGTGGAAAATTATTTAAAATACTCATGATTGACAATAACATTGTACAATAAAGCTTTAAAGAGCCACTCCGTGATTTTCATAACATATCATTTACCTTTGATTCGAACCTCAATGTCATATGTGCTGATATAAAATCAAAACATCTTAACTTTTCATGTCCAAAAGTCATATATATGCCAAATATATAAGCCTTGTAAATGCACAGAGGTGTAGATATCACGTCCAATATACATGGATATTAGTTATATAATCTAAAAAACACTATCAACGCCTAACTGCCCTCCTGGCTGTTTTAGATAAGTCTCAAAAATTACGTTTGACTATTTGACGTGCGCCACTGTCCGGTTTTCGATCATAATTGCGACGTTCTACCTTCCTATTGTCACTGTAAAAACAACGACAAGCTTTAAAATGTGTCTTTTTGGTAACAGTCGATATTTCACGATCAAATGACACCATTGATTAAATTTGTAATATATGACTCCAACAAGTTACGGAGTGGCTCTTTAAACTGAAGACTTCAATAATCCAAAAGTTTACTTGCTATCAAATACATGTTCTCATATCATGCATCAAAGTCTTCGGAGTGTGTAAAAATGTACCTAAATAGTGACTATGTTGCAATGAAACCTGCAAGCTTGGCTGGGGGTTAGGTGAATTTGGGTTAAATGCCGCTTTCAAGAGCATTTCACTTATATTGCAGCTGCTAGTTTTATTGCAGGGAGAAAGCCAACAACATCATTGTAGCTATGCATTGTGGTGACACCTTCACGCTTCAGCTGGAACTAGCAAACCATGGGTGGTACTACACTGAAATTCAGTGTAGCATTGCACCCAAACTTTACTGCATGTAGAAGAGTTCTCTACTGCAGACAAAGTTGCCGAGCCCCTGGCGGGATTTGAACCACAGCTGAATGGGCGCAGCTGGAACTAGCAACCCATCGTAATTAATGCGCTGAAATTCAGTGTAGCTTTACACCCAAACCTTACTGCATGTAGAATAGTTCTCAACTGCAAATTACACTTCAGAGCCTGGTTTCAAACCCCGGAACTCTTGATCAAATACTATCGCACTAATCCCTGCACAGTCATCCCCCTCTTGTCAAAAGGACTGATTGACAGATCTGACTAGTAAATGTAGTAAATGTGGACCTGTAAATGGGACATATGGTTTCACATTCTGAACACAAACATACGACTGTTATTAGATTTGTGTAAACAAATGAAACTGCTCTGCTATCGGACCTATTAGCTTCTGAAATGACATGTTACAATACTCTTTGGTCTTGCAATGATTTGCTTGCATACATGCTCCTAGCTCACACTTTTGTGATTTCAATCAATCATACGGCAAGATATGCTAGGAAGTTTCAAGTCTTGAGCATTTGTTAAGTAGGATGCATAATTCCCCGGTGAGGAATGATACGTGAAAATGATTGAAACATTAAGCGCTCAGAAATATTACTAAGGATGATTGTGGCCATACTTGATAGCATTAAATTGGTCATTTCTTCTTGATAGAATTAAAACCTTTCGAAATATTACTCCAACAAATACCTGGATGTCACTTTAACAACAACAAAGAGATAGGTCACATATGGAGGAAACTGACATATGAGATTTGATTTCAATTTCCTTGAAGTTTCTTCTCAATGTTCTGTTGACTTGTTAAGCTATTCTAGAAATTATATGAATTTTTTATGATTAATATAATCCATAGCAATGAATGATTTAATAATACAACTGATTGAACAACAATTTCATAATTCACAGCGTCATATTTTCCTTGTCAATTAAATTAATCAATATTTCGTGGCAACTATTGATTAAATGCAGTTTATGAGTATGCTATGCAGATGGTGTTATTTTCTGCATTTATTTGTCAACATTTTTTTCCCTATTCAAAATGATGATTGATTGGTATTGAATTGGATCCTCCATTTTGTATTTGTCTTATGTGAAATGGCCTTAACAACTTATCTTCACTGATTTCCAATAGAGCTACAATGAATTTAAGTAAAATTTCTATCAACAAACCAATAGTTACAAATCAACAGTTATTATTGCTTTGTTTCTCATTATTTAAGATTTTAAATGAATGTTGCAATTTTCTGTTAAATGTCAAATCTAAAGCAACCAAAATATTTTCCTTGATAATACTTTTTAAATTGATTTCATTATTGTCATATATTTACAACAAACATGGCCACTCAAATTTTGTTTCCCCACCAAACATACCCCAATAGAACTGTCCCTTTAAAGGATCAGTAATACTAGAGACAATTGTAGAATCGTGGAAATATTCCTGCTTGTTGCTATGCTTGTTTGCAGGATATGATACTCAAGAGGTCACGTAGAATGTCACAGTGATAAATTAAATGTAAACTTTCAAAACAGAAGGAAAATAAAGCAAACAGATAGATAATTTAACAACTTCCTGTCAGCTTAGCTCAACAGGAAATCCCACAGTAACAATGCCAATATGTCCACAACTGAACATGGAATTTTTCAATGACATAATAACATCGAGAATAGAATGATTATGAACATCAATAAATCCATATCTTGAGTCATCAAAAAGTCTATACATGTATATATGTATTTATCATATTAATGATCTTACTAAGCAATAGGGCTAAAAATGTCAACAACAAAATATTGAGCCTACATCTTTGCTGCTCATCAAGCTTTAGAAAATATCATATTAGGTAAAATTCAAATCAAAACATATGGCAACTCGGTTCCTTATAAGGGACAGAGTCACCAAATCCAAACCCTTAGGCTTAGGAGTCTTATACATAATATCTAACCTATTCATAAATTCTTTTCTTTCTGAACACAAGAAGACAAAATAAGTTTTATTAGTATTGTGCCTTTGGCCCCTAAGGGGCAACAGTTTCTTCACATCAATGATATATGATCCAAATGTTTTCCAGTTTCTGTAGAAACAATTCAGCTATAAAACCCCTCTTTTTTTGAGAAGATGAAATTAAGTGTTAAAAAGAATGGCGATTGGCCCAAGCCACAAAATCATCAAATCAACATTGCAAATCAACACACCAAATGAGCTATAAATTCAGGACAATAGCAAAATATCTCAAGAGAACTATATTTATCAAAGTCTTGTTGTGTTATCAAACCCCATTCTCTCACAACAGAGGTAGTTCTGTCATTAATTCCTATACAACCTCTGTCTTAATTCGAAGGTTTCTTGGTCACGAAATGTGGAACGCTGATTGGATGCAATCAAAGTTAGTTGTGCATCAGCGACGCCGTTTCAAAAGTTATCATTCAAATCGCCTAAGTTATTTTTGTAAGCTATCCAAAAGCTAATCTTTATTCGAATATGCACCTTGCACTTTGAGTCGTTTTTACAGAACACAAACGCCTCATTTTCCGACTGTTTCATTGCACAGGCCTGTGTGACAACAAATATGTTATTCATGCATTCATTGTTTTCATTGGCTGAAATATAGCCAGGTAGTTTAAGTTGCAATATTGCCCTGCTAGGGGAAACTGCCGGCGGCCCATGAAACCTTTGTGTTAAGACAGAGGTTGTATAGGAATATATGACGTAGCTACCTCTGTAGAGAGAGAATGGGGTTTATTAATTTAACTTCATTCAGAGAAGATGTTATTTTGGTTCTTATTTAGGCCAGATAACATATGATACATTCTCTGTGACACTTTAATAATGTTTAAATAACCTACTTATTTTTTCCTCTGTACAAAATTAACCCTTACCTGATAAACTATTTTTGTGCTAAGCCCAAAGAAACAGGAATAATATCTAATGGGGTGAGAAAACTCTCTGGTTTTGACCAATGGTAAATGTGACTCTTTCAAGTCATAAAACCATATATCTAACAAAAATACAAAAGCTCCAAATATAGAGCTTGAAATATGCTATCCCTATCAAACAACTCTATTGCCCATCCCCTGGTACAACTCCCCCCCCCCCCCCCCCCCACCTGACTTATTCATCGATACATTTTACATATATACAGTCAGACCTCGATAATCCGAACACTTCCGTTTTTCATCAAAAACGTTCGGATAGTGAAACGTCCGGACTACTGAAACGAACCAAATCTACAGACAGACGAATATTACGAATATCTAATGAGTTTTATTTCATATACACATAACAACTGGGATACATATATTAATAGACAATCATTGCACAAAAGCATTTCTGGACACTCACTCAGGTTTGAAGAATTTGCCGATTACAGATCAATTTATTACAATCACAAACTGCTGACACGCTCAACTCCCGTGTCAATCCACTGTCATTGATGTTGATTACCGAACGCTTTGATGAACAGTCGGATTATTGAAGCAGAAATAGCTGTTATTAACTAATCCGTTGCAGCTAATGAGCGTTCGGATACGGAGACTGAATCAACGGATTAATGAATCAACATTTAATGAGTTTATATAGAGATTAGTTTGGTTACAGCTTGCTACCGTTCGGATACTGTGAGATTCGGATTATCGGTGGCCGGACTATCGGGGTCTGACTGTATACAAGCTTCAAACTGTTTGATTACACCAGTCTCATCACATGATGGTATGTTATTAGGTCATGAAAGTGTAATGTCTTCCAAATAAAGAATTGATATTTATCGTATAACCGGTTATAAAACTACATACCCATGCATATTAACACAAGAATGATATGCCTCTATATGAAAATTTCCTTGTTTCCTTTATTACATCTTGTGTCAGTTTAGAAACTCTAGAAATAAATTAACCCCAGTTCCAACCAAATATCAAACAGTAATATCAAAATCAAAATCAAAATTCAATGGCAAGTTGGAAAATATATACATTCATTTAAATGTCCTGTTTTGTTTATGGACAGATGGTGTAATAACTATATAATTTGATATGACAATGCAAGGTTAAATTCAACTGGTAGATCTTCGATACTACAGACTGAGTTTATGTTCTTTGTAACATAGATTGCATTTCAGAATTTAAGGTTGGTTTAGAGTAATGTAACAAATACTTTAGACCTTACTGGCAGTCAGGGCTTAAATTTTGAAAAATCAACCAGCCCTATTTAAAGTTGTACAAGCACCTGCAAAATACAGACACTTAAAGAGCCACTCCGTGATTTTCATAACATATTATTCACCTTTGTTACGAACCAAAATGACACATGTTATGATATAAAATCAAAACATCCTAATTTTTCATATCCAAAAGACATATATATGGCACCATTGATTAAGTTTGGCACATGACTTCAACAACTCACGGAGTGGCTCTTTAAAGAAGAGTCTTGATTTATTATACCTGATAAAAAAATAGATTAACGTAGAAATAGAGACCCTTTTTTTAACCATAACAATATTAGAATATTTTGCAAAAGTGCAAAAGTACAAAAGCTTATTGAACAAGGCAATATTTCAGAATGTGATCATGTCACAAATATCATCAGATGAAGCGCCATAAAATCCCACATTAAACTTTGTTGATAAATGTATTACAAAGTGACCGACGTCTTTCTCAAATCATACAGTAATAGCTACACACAATATCAATTTTAAGATCTTAAATACCCTCTGATAAAAAGAAACATATATTCGTATCTAACAAAACCGTTGCTGAAACGAAATGAAGGCAACAGTCTACGATCGTTATCGTGTATTATCACGGTCAGTATGACAGATAAACATATTAAACGAACCTTGAATTCTCGCCAAAATCCATTCCCTGCCGGATCGTCCTCTTTACATAGATTGTCAACATGATGGATAAACTTCTTCAAACACTCTTCGATGTTTCCAGACATAATGAAAGGGAATTCGAACTACTTAAAACATTTTCCAAGCCAGGTGCGGTGTCGTCTTGTCGCTAAACGAGGAAGTGAAAAGATCTAGACCGGAACAGTCATACAATGTCACGTGACCAAGGCGGTTTGTTTTTTGTTGTCTACTAGCTGTTTGTTGTGCTAGGGTTGTAAGCTATTGACCAGGACGCAATATTAACCCCAGATCATTGTATTCAGGAATCTTGTCTGTAATTATAGATGAAAACGTGACTATAGTTTCCTGAGGAATAAATGATTAATTAATCTTAAGTTGAGCTGTAATTAAAAAAATACTTGAAAATCACTTTTTAGTACCGAAAAAATTTGAATGCATGTTTCAGCAAATATAACTATTTAGAAAAAGTAGGAAAGTTTTTTTTTCATAACACTTCGCGAGATTTACTCGAACAAAATGAAGCTAATAATGGTTTGCTTTATACTTTATTAATTAATACGGTCTAATAACACACACACACACACGCCCCCCCCCCCCCCCCACACACACACTAACTCTCATTAGGCCTGCAGTTTACTTTAAAAATGAAGTATATGAATATGCTTGGTGGAAATAAGGTAAAATGTTATTTTCACCTTTTAAAACTCTATAGATGTAATTGATCTAATGTTGCTCTTTAATGGTATGCAAATGTCTTTAAAAGCATTTGAATTTTCCGCTCATTTAATTTAATGTTTGTTATAACTCTATCCCCGTAGCACTAAAAACATGTCAACTTCGAGGGTAAAATAGATAATTGAAATCTAAAATAATCAGGATTTGAAGGACTTTATAGAAAAAAACCCAAATCGTTTAAACACCATTCACATCAACACAAACATTAATTAACAAGGAAAAGCAAAAATACGGTAATAATATAGTTGTTTTAAAATAAAGTATGACAGACAAGCCATTTGTCATAAAATTCCCCTTTACATTCCGAGTCGCGATACTGATTGAAGCACCTGTAAAATATGTAGTTTTGGTCGTCAAGGAACGTTTCCATTATCCATGTGAATTCTGAAAAATCAAACATGATCAAACGTGCAATAGTTATGCCTGCCAGTTGTTTCAACCTTTAAGAACCAGTTATATTCGAGAACGGGTAAGATGCGTGGCCAAGTATATTTATGAGCAAATTACAACCAAGCAATTGTTATTTTCTACAAATAAACATCATAAGTAGCCTAATACAGTTTGGGTGAAATATGTCAAACTTCATAAATGGTCTAATTTCATCAACAAGTAGTGGTTGTTTCTGGAAATTGACATCTCAATGTTTATTAGTAAGCATAGTGACAATAAACAGGGAAAAAGTTGAGATTTATGATCGAAAACCGGACAATGGCGCGCGATAAATGAACCATAAATATAGGTTGGTATTGCGAAGTATGTCATTCAAATAATATGCATGTAAGTGGAGGGCTGAATTTCGACTTTTAACATTTATATGGCCGTTTTTGATTAACAATCGAATACAACAAACTGTAATAATTTTGGCATTTAAGAGATACAGATGCAACTTTAGATAGGCGATTCGAACTTAACTAAAGCCATATGATAGTTTGGCACTATTTAAGCCACATACATAATTCATGCAACATAAACATTGTCACTTTAAAACCATAGCTTTTAAATTATCTTTAATAACAATAGGATTACGAAGATGATATTTTCTATGTAGACTAAAACTTTTATCATTCCTATATTATTTTACGTTGAATGTCAATGGCATAACGCATATGGTAACACAAGTGAAAATGTAACCTTCCATCTGGTGAAAATGTTTTTCGTTTTTGCTATTTGCAACGTCCCTATTTTGTAATTCGCCCTACTAACATCAAGTCATCTACACCTCTTAAAGGGCCACACAGTATGTTGTTGGAGTCAAATATATGTCAAACTTCATAAATGGCGTTATTCTACCCTGAAGTACTGGTTGTCCCTGAAAATCACAATCTTATTGCTGATCAGTTCAGTATGGAGACAATTAACAGGTTTAAGTTATAATGTATGATCGAAAACCGGACAATGGCGCGTGCCAATGCCTGAAAGGTAATTCTGGAAACTCATTTACATTAGATGCAAGGAAAGATATATGTTGAACGTATTTAGTGGACCAATTAACACATGTTCATTATTAACGTCTATAGGGCCGTTTTTCTATTATGATTGAAAAATAGAAAATATCTTAAATTACGCATTTAGAGATAAAGAAGCAAGTTTAGGGACAATATTAGAATTGAACTCAAGGCAGAAGGTATTTTGGTATTTCAGCCAGATAAAAAGGTATGAAATATACTCTGTATCACTTTAAATAGACACACAATCTCGGTCTTGTCTATTGCTTTAAATTGCGAAGGAGGGATTTGCACTTGCCAGAGCCTATTGCAAATTGCACAACAACAACAGCAATAATAATAATAATAATAAACTATATACAGATGGAAGGTGGTTTCAATATCGAAGGAATAGATGGGTCTTCAGTTGTTTTTTGAACATGCAAAGGGATGGACATGATTTAAGCTTGAATGGGAGAGAGTTCCATAGAGAAGCTGCTGCATATGAGAAAGTTCGCTGGCCAAATGATTTTAAGTTTTAGCTACACAGTTGCTCGATGGGGTTGAGATCATGACTCACAGTCAGCAACTTACACATTTTCTTAGCATTTTGGTGGATAAAGTCGCCTACTGCACTGGTACCTATGGATCTAGCGTTATGAGTTTGGTTGAAGAAAGGAACACGTTGATGGATGGATGGTCTTCGGAGCATACTGAGCATATGGACTCCTACCTCTTCACCCTCTTCTTCAACTAAATTGAAGCTTGAACCGACTTACATCGAATAGTTGGTCATTCTCATAGACCTCATCTTTCAGTTCCTTCTCGCTTAATGATTTTTTGTCAGGAGTTGATGACCCTACTTGAAAGCAGTCCAACTACTTTTAACCGATTTAAAACAAAAAATGAACGTGGGAGGAGAACAGATAGATATATTTCATTATAGACTGAATAGATTATCATTGGTTCACAAAAAAACAGATGTACAAGGTTCTGAATGACATTTTTATCCAAGTTTGACAGGGATATAAAATTCTAGTGCTAGGAATCATATGTTGCTCTTCGCCAACTTCCTTAGCTTTAATTAGCAGGTATGGTGATTTGGGGATTAACGCTGCCTTAAAGAGTATTTTACTTACATTACGGCTGCTAGTATTATTGCACGCAGAGAGCCCGCAACACCATTGTGGCTATGTATTGCGGTGAAACCTTCAAGCATCGGCTGGAACTGGCGAACCATTGATAATACTGCCCTGAAATTCAGGCTAGCATTGCCCCCAAACCTGACTGCGTGTAGAACAGTTCTCTACTGCAGACAAAGTTGACGAGCCCCTGGCGGATTCGAACCACTGACCTCTTGATCAGAAGCCGAACGTGCTAACCTCTGCGCTATCCCGAGCACCGCCCTCTGTAACCAGCATGTGAAATTAGTGTGCCGATCATCATGCTTTCAGCTGTACAACATCGGTAAAATCAAGAAATACCTGGAAAACAGAAGTTAAGAGATAACCGTCAAAGCATGTGTCATTTCCCAGTTAGGATTGAAACATATGTTATTCATTCAAGAAATGGATTGGGCACAAGTTATCCAACTTAGAAAAGCCCTCTCCAGATATTTATCTTGAACAACAAGGGGGGGGGGGGGGTATGTACAAGAGAAATTAGTGTACACATTTGAAAACATACAGATTTTCACAAATAGTGAGACCTGCATTGCCATGTAGAATGAAATGAATATCCATTGTAACCCTGTTTCTAACAATATTTTCTAACGGTGAAAAAAATTCTCTTCGTGTAATAAACAAGGGGCATTCAAGGAAGTGGTGACAAACATTTTCACAACTATAACCACATTGAAAACATGCATCAGTTCTGACATTTATTCTAAATAAATCATGATTATGTGAGATCATCATGTATCTTCATCGAGTGTGCAAAACATTGAATTTCCGAATTTCATATAACTAGTACACTGGTGCAATTTTTTTTATCCATATGAATATTTGATTTAAAAGAAGCAATAGATTCACAATTTCTTAATGACAACGGAATGTTATTCCATAATTTGATTGATGATGGAATAGACGATAATGTTTAGTACTTCAGTCGTGTACAGGGGATGGCTAAAGTTATTCGAGTTTCTTAACTCGGAACTTGTCCGATCACCCAGTGCCACTGAACGGGGAAGTAAATCCTGAAGAAAACTTGGAGCGCGACCTGTTAGGATATTGTCATACCGTCATAAGTACTACAGAGTATTTAGTTGGTTAAAAATGTCAAACTTCATAAATGGTGTTCTTTTATCGAGAAATGTGTTGTTTTCTGAAAATCAGTATCTTTGTGCTTATTAGTTCAGTTTAGTGACAATAAATAGATGAAAATAGTTTTTTGTTATCGAAACCGAACAATGGATTTGGAAACTAATTTATAGAAGACACAAAGACAAATGTTGATTGGTAGTGTTTAGTATGTCCTTTAACTTGGACGCAAAATTTCGACTTCCTAACCTTTATATGGCTGTTTTTCATTTATCATTGAAAGCAAGAAAATCTCTTTATTTTGAAATTTTAGAGTCGAAGATGCAAGTTTAGATGGGCGATATGAAATTAAATCAGGTCACATGGTAGTTTGACTCTTATTTAAGTCACATAAAAATCATGAAAATAATCTGTTTCACTTTAACAGGAACGAGGCAAAGTGATCTTATCACACCTGTACTTCGATCGCTTAACTCGGCATTAGTATAATCATATATATCGCCGCAGAAATACTGCTCAAAGCGACGCTAACATTAACCCATGATCACTCACTCACTCGTAGATTTCATTAAAGGTTTAAAGAGCCACTCCGCGAGTTGTTGGAGTCAAATATGTCAAACTTAATCAATGGTGTCAATTGATCGCGAAATATCAACTGTTACCAAAAAGACACCTTTTAAAGCTTATTGGGTTTTTTACAGTGACAATATGAAGGTAGAACGTCACAACTAGATCGAAAACCGGACAATAGTCAAATGTAATTTTGGAGACTTATCTAAAACAGCCAGGAGGGCAGTTAGGAGTTGATAGTGTTTGTAAGTTATAAAACTAGTATCCATGTATATTGGACGTGATATCTACACTTCTGTGCATTTAGCTGTTGTTAGATTTTCTTGGAAAAATAGTATTTGTCACATACATGTCTTTTGGACATGAAAAGTTAAGAAGTTTTGATTTTATATCACCACATATGACATTTAGGTTTTTATCAAAGGTAAATAATATGTTATGAAAATTACGGAGTAGCCCTTTAACCCATTTGGGAATAAGTGCTACCGGAAAAGGACAATTCTCATCTCGGTTATCTAAGTGTGTTCCTAAATTGAAGCATTGGTATCAAAACAACTTACTCTGATTATGGATTTGCTCTGGTGACATTTCTGAAGTGAAGGTCAGGCAGTTTTTGTTTCATGAGAAACGCCAGTCAACCTTGAAACGATCAACCAACATGGCGCTCATTTCAATGCTAATGATGGTTTATATACAGGTAGGAGATTCTTTATAATATGTTATTCAGTGATTTGTTATTTTCAGAAGTTATATTTTTAAAAGAAACAGGGGTATGTGTGGCTCTAAAACTTACGGATTGTCAGTTAAAGTAGCAACGAGTAATGGCCAAAATGAATAACAAAGATGTCTTCATATCATATATTTTTTCTACCAAAGAGAGTATATGTGTTGATAGTACTGATTAAATATATGCTTGTATGACAATTAGTTCTGTTATAGAAGTTGAATGCACGAGTAGCGCTGAATTTGCGGAAAAGAATCGATCCCCAAATCCACTGTTCAGAATGCGTCCTCTATCTTAAAGCGACAGTTGCACGTCTCTTAAAAGATTTCTTCAAATATTTCCCAATAAACATAGGTTTATGTAAAGTGTATTATCTTTAGATGGTCAAAACATCTCATTGCTCAACCCGATCATTCGTACTCGTAGGGGAAATAATCATTGACAATTATCTAGCAAAAAATCACTGTCGTCCATTTTTGAGTGAATACCGTTTATTCATTTGGAGTTAGAAAATGGATTCGCATAGTTTAACCGATCATGTTACGATTGTTTTAAAACTTTTTCTTATGATTAAAATATTTTGTCTTGCAATTTGAAACAATGAGTTTCGTTTTCGCAACATCACATTGTAAATCTATTAACCTAAGAAAAATGTGCTACTGCCCCAGTTAACCATGCACTGACTAAAACATCGTACTTTTGACCAGTCTATTTTATAAAATTGATTTCCAGATAAGTATTAGTCTACAAGGGGAGGTCATCCCGACCACTCTATCCGCCTCAGAGGATGGGGACATGTTCAGGTACACCATCAAATATACGAGTCGGTCACAAGCGCTGGTGCAGTTTGTCGACGTGTCAGGACGACTGTGTGAGTTATTTTGGGAATCATGGTTCCACACTAATATTGATTTAAATACAGACAAATTAAAAACAGTTTTAAAAATGAAGAAAATTTCATTCAGGTTGTATATTTTATCTGATGAACCCTCATATGACATCCTCTGTATGCTTCTAGCTTTCCGACTGTTGAATATTCTGAATGGTTTCAGATGATGAAGATTCTGTAATCCGAGGAGAGGCGTTCAGTGTTGAAAATGGGGAAGGGGAGGCGTTCATTTTGATGCCATGGAGACAAAACAGCATGCTGGCTCTCATATCCTCGCAGAACAATACTTCCAAGATCATGGCCTATTCGCTCAGCCATTTACAGCTTCGAGAAATACTTATCTACAACATTGAGCTTCGCGTAGATGGTGGGAATGGTATATTTTACTCATCGGGAAGTTCTAAAACGATAACTTTTCGGTACCCAAGTTTTGGCAATCCTCAGAGACAACCAAAATTTGGGTGGATATTCCTGGGAATTAACAGTTCCAATGAGGAGTCGCCTCTTGTGTATCAGTCTGCCTTCGATCGTCATTCTCTTGGTTTGATTGGCCCCGCGGCAACCGTTCTTGAGGGCGATGAGTGCGTTACGTCACTTCCGGTCAACCTGACAATTGAATCAGGTTTGCTTTTTGCGTACACACGCGATTTCTCAACCCAACGAACCTTCTACACGGTGACAAGCCAAGTAGTGAATATAATGCCGGAGGGAGAACGAGGGCCGTTCCCCCCGGCTTTATGAAGATATTTATTTTTGGAGACTTCTTTGGCGACGAACGGGTACGATGTCACCACGGCGACCATTGTGATCTGGTCGGCGGCGCTCTTGGTTCTGACGTCGAGAAAGTGCAGGTTGTGAAAGCTGATGGACAGAGTCGGGTGGAAAGTGGCTTCAATCTGACTGGGGAATGGTATTTCCTGTCTGTGAACTTCATCTCCGACTTCAGCTCCGATGATGAAGGGGAGTATATCTGGACGGTCGTCAACAGCAACAACAACACCGTAGAACGTAGAGTGATTGTAGAAATCCCCCTTTCTAACCCCCCCAGTGCTTGAAGGAGGATGTTTTCTATGAACTGCATCTGACTTGCGATCGTTGATGGCTTTCAGATCCTTTCAAAGGAGAGGTGAAAAGAAATGAAAACGTCTGATTTCTAAGATACTGTCTTTATTTTAAGTGTCGAGGAAATGCACCCTTTGAGTTGCAGGCCGTTTTACGACTTAATAGCAATTACATTGAAGCAAAAATGTTTTGATAGTAGAATCTCTTTCCCTTGAGAAATGTTTATCACTGTAAATTTCACATACCAACCTGGTTTCTTTGGATAGCAAATAGCCTAAAACCATTTTTCATAGACGCAATCAGTTAAAACTAGCTGTAATTGTAGACGTTGGTCAAAGCATGTACAGGATTCTTGTCAATTGACCTTTGACGAACTTTGACCGACACATAGAATAAGTAACCCTTGTAAAACAGCCAAATTTCGTAGTCAAGAGGGTTTCGAAGTAACAGCATTCATTTTATTAAAAATGGATGTCGACATCTTCCTGACTTCGACAGATCACTGATGACATAGAAACCCCAAGGACTAAAGAAGGATGCCCTAAAACATCTCCTCTTTTACTAACGGGACGCTGAGCTGTCAATGATACTGTTAGTTCCATATTGTTTTGGTAATGCATTCGTCAAAAGTTCTGCATATCACTTGAAATCTCTACCGGAAAAAAGATGGAATCAAAGAAATATTTGGCGTTGCAATATTTTCTTTCAGTTGTATATATGAAAATAGATAGTTTTCATAAAGCGGATAACAGCCAATATCACACGTCCCATTTACTTGAAACCTTAAAAATGGCCTATCAAACACTTTCTACTCAAATCTTTCCTTCTGTCTGCTTTAGATAATTCAAAAATAATTTTGACTCATGTATGCGCGTCATTGTCCAGATTTCGATAGAATTCGCGATTCATACCTTATAGTGACAGAAGACTAAATCTATAAGAATATTTTACAGCAACAACCAGTACCTATCGATAACATGACTCCATCGATGAAGTTTGTCATATGTGAGTCAAGACACTCATTTAGTGTCCCTTTAAGGAGGTCTTACTTTCAACCCTTTTGCAGAAGCATGTACACAACATTTATCATGTGAGAAGATTTTGTTTAAATTTTTAACACATACTTATAATACAAATATGAAGATTTAGTCGTGGTTGTCCAACCATGCTCTACAAACAGCTATTGTATCATACGATCATTTGACCAAACATTTTAGAAAATCCTCTCAAAGTCATTTGATGTCATTTGAGAGGATGATCCGATAGCATTCATCATTCCTCCCTTGTATATTTTTTGGTGCAAAAGGCCATTGGCTCTGTAGCTCTTTGAGCTGTTTCATACATATTTGACCGTGAGGTAGTATAATAATAATAATAATAATAATAATAATAATAATAATAATAATAATAATAATAATAGCATTCTTATACCGCGCATATATCCATGACAAAGCATGCTCAAAGCGCCATGAGTATTATTACCCTGGAGGGATAGTACTTTCGGTGCTGCCGATTAACAAGCGCTCCGCGCGACCGTATAGGACCGTACTTCCCCCTTGTTCAGGTACCCATTTGTACAGCTGGGTGAACTGAGTGCAAAGTGGATGAAGTGTCTTGCCCAGGGACACAACACAGGATGAGACCCAAGTCACATATGTTTGGTGTCTCCACCGGGATTCGAACCCGGGTCTCTGGCGTGAGAGGCAAGGAAGCTTACCACTACACCACTGTGCTCCACTATACTAAATTATCATCAACAAATTAAAAAATAATGAGTATGACCAAACCCGATTGATTAAGGACACTTCAGCTCACTAGGGCTTTTCATTCTGGGGAAAATGATATTGTTTTTTTCAGGGCTTGGCCCCTTTTGTCACTAGATTTCAGCTGTCTAGAATCAGCGGTTCTTCGTAAGAAATTCCGACGAGGCAAATAGGGGCAAGTTCATTTTTCCTAAGGGATCCACTCATTGACTTAATGCATTTTCCATTTAAATGCCTTTAAAACTTAACAAAACAAGGTAACAAAATTGAAATTTTGCATTTTATCTACTGGATTCTTATTTTTTTTAAATGTCATTATACAAAATTTCGTGACTCTCGTGAAAAGGTTTAATCCACGCACATGCATTGTTAGGCTTCAACGCAACGGGTTGCGATTGACAGCCACTAACCTGCATTGCATCTGTTTAGGTCATGCATGTTCTCCACGTGCGCTTCAAGCTTTACTCGTGAGATGAAAAAGATCACATACACTAACGTCCATATTGAGTGTTTTATTATTAAAGATATTGTATCTTACTTGTGTAATATACTTCTATGAAACGTATCTTTTATGCAAATAAACGTTGACATATTATCACACATTGTTTGTTTTAAAATCAAAAACATTGATTATACACAGCTTGTTGATTTATTTGTTCATTTATGTTATACTTTTGAGAGAAGTAAAGTTACAGTCCATGTCAAAACATACGATATTTTCACGAAAGGAAGATTTGAATGAAGATCATAAGCATTATGAAAATGTATTTAATTTGGACAGAAGAAGAAGAAATTTGTTATCATCAACCACACTTATGAAAGCTCATTTTACTTCCAGAAGTTGTTCATTAAGTTTGATCACTTGCTCTAAATAGTCGAGTTTCTCCGCAAAGTCCACCATACATATATTGATGTTACTGGGCCACTTGTCCTCATCTTGAAACTGCGATGCGAATCTTCCAGTCTTAGAGCTTGTAAACCTTTCCAGACTTGAATCTTTGTCAACGGAAGTCGACATTGGTTTGAAAAAAACATGTCTAACATAGAAGTGATTCTTACCAGGGCAGTGCTGGTCGTCGAGGTAATCTTTTTTCGGCATCGAATATTCGCCCGTCAAAAATTGAAGATCCCCCATTGTGTCATCAGCATTCAGGATGATTCGGCCTGGCTTCTTCCACAATTCTGCAAGGGTCATGACTGAAAGGTCGCCTGCTGGAATAAGAAGGTCGCCAAGAATGTCGCGGATCTGAACTCTGAGCCTGGTTAAATCAGCATGGTTGACACGGTTAAAGCGAATAATGACAACCTCCCACTTATTTTCCTCGAAGAAGGGTTTTATCTTCTTCAGACCAACCTTAACCTCATCTCCGTATATCCCGTGTCCAAAGCGGTATTCATTTGTCCCATTCATCTTGTAGACTCGGAGATCAAGATATCGGATACCGGAGTTGAGTTGATCCAACATCGACATGCTCTGGTTCACTAATCCATCGAGAAACTTCACGGTGGCGGATGCGTCAACCTTGCCGCCGTGATGAAGATCAAAACTTGACGTAATGGAGTCATGGGAACCTGCAGTAAAACAAAGCAAAACATGATAGTTAATAAAGATTGTCTAAAATGTGGTTTGTTTGTTTTCTTTTACATTTAATTACCTTTGGAATGTAAAAGAGTTCGCGATAGAGAAAATGATAGCTTATAACATTTCATGATAATTCGATGTCTTCCTTTTCCTTCTGCTACTTTTCTTCAACAAACTACAAACGATTTATTGAATGAGTGGAACGTTTTCATATACGTCCCATACATCGTGTGTCGTGTTCATGCTGTCATAGTTAAAGATCCATTTAGCATATTTATTAGAAAACATGAGAGAACAATTTAAAAATGTATTTCGAACAACTCCAGGCACCAACCGTTTACCCACCAGACCTCAATCAAGATCTGGTTGTCCCTTTGGTATTTGCCTAACTTTGGGAGTGTAGGTTCGAGCCTAGTAAGGGACTCTGTCCAACATGGTAGAATTTATACTGCTGCAGATAGTGTGATCTTTCACAATCCCAATGAAGGTTATTTTTCTTAAATATCATCATGATATTGTAAAGAGTATTTAACATTTATCGAAGAACTATATGCAAACTGATAACATTACACCACTGTTCACGTTATCCTCAGCGCTCATATCTTATGTTCGATGTTGACAATCGTTTATCAACTACGAGCTGCTACATTAGCAGGAATATTCAATACATTGATGATTTCTTTTAATGCCTCGTAGGGTGATTTTATTGTTAAAGGCGATTTTTTTTCTGAATTTGATTTTTTATTTTTCCTGACAAAGATTTGCTGCTATCATTGTCAGCTATGCTTTGACTATTTCCAATAAAAATGTGATCAATGTCTTTAAAGTGAATGGTCGGTCTATTTATCACGTGTTTTGCTGAATGCCAACAGCTAAAGGAAACAACAAGGTAAAATGAATACATATATTGTTGTAGAATCACATTAAATTGATTTATCCAAGCTCGAATCCTTAAAAGGACACCAAGTGTTTATATTTCTTAAATATTTTTCTTTCTTTCTGAAGTATTTTTCTTTCTTTCTTAAATATTTTTCTTTATAATTTCATAAAAGGACAACTCTTGCGTTCATGCTCGTCTTGATACGTTGTAAGATGATTCAAATTAAAACCCTCTAGTTTGGCTTTCACATTCATTCAAAATGCCAAATAAATGAAAATCAAGTTTTCAAAACTGTCAATGATTTATATAACGAAGACTATGAATTATAATCCTCACTAGTGAAGGAGTCTGTGCACAAAATTTACAGTTTCTCGACCTTTGCTTCTGGAGGAGGAGATGAAAAAGCTTTTTGCGGTGTGGATCCTGTGGCCCATATTTCAGATTCTAAAAGTCGGTAGTTCTAGAAGAAGAAGTCGAAAAAGAGATGTTTTCTGACGAACGGACGCCATAACGTCATAAGACCAACGGGCCTTTAATGCCTGATGATCTAAGAATGTAAAAGGGCTAACCTGGAATAGCGAGTTTGAAAAGCGGCACATGGGTAAGTCTTTCGTCTAGAAGTTCCATCCATTTCGAGTTCTGTCCTGTTCTCCTGGTTTGCTTAGACATCATCCCTTTAACTGTGCAGTGAAATTTAGCTTTCCTCAACCCGAATATATAATTCGCGTTCTTGTTTATTTTTCAAGAATAGAAATACAAGGAGAGGAAAGGTTTCTACAATTACGAAGTTATGGTTCGCTGATCATCATCAGATTAGAGCAATAGGGTACGGCTTGAACAGGATGTCTCCCCGTCTTCCTGGAAAATCGTCAAAGATTTCTATAGAATTACTCATTCGTAATATGCATTTACGAAACTTATGGTAACGAGATACTGGTGAATCACTATTACAGTGACTTAATATACCATCTGTCGATGTTCTTTATAGCTCATCAAACTTCCAAGGCGTCGGTCTGTCTCCTACAAACTTTGGCGTTTAGACTTCTCAAGTACTGCTTCTCCCCAAACTGACATTTTGTAGGAGGAGATAAAAAGGACAAAAGCTTGATCTTTGAAATATGGAATACCTGATACAGTCAGACCCCGATAATCCGGCCACCGATAATCCGAATCTCGCAGTATCCGAACTGTAACCAAACTAATCTCTATATAAACTCATTAAATGTTGATTCATTAATCCGTTAATTCAGTCTCCGTATCCGAACGCTAATTAGCTGTAACGGTTTACTTAATTACAGCTATTTCAGCTTCATTAATCCGACTGTTCATCAAAGCTTTCGGTAATCCACTAGTCAAGCGAGCACCACACTGATTGAATCGGTAAACATCAATAACAGTGGATTGACACGGGAGTTGAGCGTGTCAGCAGTTTGTGATTGTAATAAATTGAGATGTCTCACTTTGTGTATCTGGAGTTTGTGATTTGTGTGATAGTTATAGGAAAGAATTACCGTCGCCTTACCGTCCCAGTTGTTATGTGTATTTGAAATAAATCTCATTAGATATTCGTAATACGTTGTTGTCTGTCTGTAGATTTGGTTCGTTTCAGTAGTCCGAACGTTTCACTATCCGAACGTTTTTGATGAAAAACGGAAGTGTTCGGATTATCGAGGTCTGACTGTATACTGAAAAGCCACTAATTTTGTTTAATGAACAAAGTTGCATGAGTGGAGCAGTCGAAATAACGTTATCTGTGTTCTACTAGCTGTTGAATAGCCTTTTGTATCTGAATGCAAGTGACGTATCGGTTTCCGAATTTCGTCTCATGTTTGTAAATAAATACCCTTTTTCAAGCAAATGGTTTAAACATATTTTTATTTCGTATGAAATTTGGATTGGCGAACAAGCCATGTGGCTTATTTTAACGCCGCTCCAATACAAAAATCTTCAAGCTGGATACAGAACAAAACGAAATCAAGAAATATACAACTAATGAACACATTTTTGTGATATAAATATCCTAAGATTATGAAGCTTATCAAGTGTTGTTGGGTATGCCTAGTCATTGTGTAAACTGCAGCTTATGATTATAAAACGATAAATAAATTCAAAGTAATTTTAGTGCTTGAGGAAATCAGGAAATCGTTTACTTTTGTTGATGAAGTCATGCAAGGAGTTAAGGATATTACTGTTCGTTAAGTAGCTCAAATTGCTACTTCCGTATAAGACTGTCGTTGCATCATATCCATGAATATAGAAATACATATTTGTTCTTAAATGTTGATAGTTCCGACAAATTAAGAGATAATGAATCACGTCTTCATTTTCGTGTCCGCATGAACATCTAGACGTGTCCGATATATGTCTATTATATTTGTGTGCATTTAAATCGCTACAACCAAGCTTGAGGCGACAATGGCTTATCTGACAAAATCTAGACCCTGAATTTAAATTGAAATGACTTTGCGCTCCTGATCGATTTATCATACTTTTGAATTGATTCAGGGAAGGGGCGTGAGTGGTTTCAAATGGCAGGGAATTCCACAGCGTTATGGTGCTTGGTAAGAAAGATTGAGAATATCTTTGTGTTCTGCAATTAATTTCTTGGATGGAAAAACGGTTTCTGAGATAATAGTCACTTTGTTCAAATACTCTTCCTGGTATGAGATCTTTCAAATAGTCAGGAGCCATATTATGATACATTTTATAAAAAGTAATGAGTTTAAATCGATACCGCCTGTCCTTTAGAGAGCTGTAATTGGTTTCTTCATATATTCTACCATGGCTTGTGCCACGTACCGCGCCGCAAATAGTTCTTAATGCATCCAAATGTAAATTTTCTAATAACGCGGCCTGTTCATTTGTGCAGTTATCCCATATATGACAGCAGTAATCAAAGAGTGGTAAAATAAAGGACTTATACAATGTGTCTAGCGTTTTTCGAGATAGACGATATTTCAAGCTTCTCAGGCAATTGATCATTGGACTAATCTTTTTTATATTTTCATGTATATGCACTTTCCAAGAACAATCCCTTTGAAGTGTTAAACCTAAATGTTTGTGGTCTTCAACCTCTTTGATAGTTTCACCGTTCATTGTAAGGTTCGGTCTGAAATAGTTTTGAGTTTTTCGGCTGAACGTCATGCTCTCAGTCTTACTAGGATTGAAACTAACTTGCCATTTTTTAGCCCACTCTGCAATTTTTGCTAGATCGTTATTAATAGTTGCAGCAGCTGTTATATGATCATCTATTATTACATATATTGATGTATCATCAGCAAAAAGACGAATGTTACTATCTAACCCGTCTACAATATCATTTATATAGATAATGAACAAAAGTGGCCCTAACACGGAACCCTGCGGTACGCCTGCTTCTATGGAACTAAAATTTGAGCTGTAACCATTTATTAATACTTTTTGTCTTCTGCAATCTAAGTAACTTTTAAACCATTCTAAAAGTTCTCCTCTTATACCGTAGGCATGAAGTTTATGAATGATGCCTTTGTGCCAAACTTTATCGAAAGCTTTGCTTATATCGCAAAAAACTGCCCTGATTTCCTTACCTTTGTCCACCGCACTTGCTATGAAATTGTAAAGATATGTTAGTTGATTTACCGTGGAGTCGCCAGGCATAAAACCTGATTGTAAGTTTGATAATAAATCATTATCCCTAAAAAAATTGAAAACGCATTTTTCAAAAACTTTCGCAACACAACTAGTTAACGCAACAGGTCTATAGTTAGAACAATCATGTACGTCACCTTCCTTATGGAGCGGAATTACCGAGGCTAATTTCCAACTTGATGGGAATGTCTTATTACGAAGGGAAAAATTAAATAGCTTGGCTAACAATGGGGTTGATTTAAACAGTATTTTATTTCCATAAAACATGTAATACACAACATTCTATATATACAAAAAGGAAAAAGGATTAGCAAACAGGCTAATGCAGCCTATATAAATGCTTCTCCTTCTACAAACATAACAAATAAGGTTTTAAGTACATATATGGAAATACATTTTAACTACGCATGTCCAAAAGGAAAATAGCAATTTAATTGCACAAGTACAAAAGTCTATAATACATGTAATTTTTTATACCAAACTTGTGGTCGAAAAACAATTTAGTTTTAGACGGGAAACTATGAAAACCGGTTAGTTTCATTTATGTAATGATGAACTGATTTAATTATAGTTTCGTTTTCACTCTGTGACAAAGATTCGTCGCCGCTTAAAATAGTTTGTAAGCTAATATTATTTATAAAAAAGTATTTATCTAATCTGAATATACTGTATAGCATGCATTGATAGAAATAGTGAAGAGGGTCCTCCCGAGTGTTTCCACAAGAACAGACACGATTTTCTGATAAACCTCGATCAAACAAATGAGAACGTAAGTCGCTGCAACCAAGGCGCAAACGACAGAGAAGAATTTGGCTTCGCCTGGGGCCGTAAGATATATACTTTTTAAATGTTGGAGATAAGATTTTGTCGAATGAAACACACTTCTTAAATTGTGTCAGAGACCTAGCATTTCTAATATTTGAATCCAACAAATTCCAAGCCTTAACAGTAGATGGGAGAAAAGAGTTATTAAAGTGAGACAAACGCCCGGTAGTACATCGTAGATTCTCCGAATTTCGTAAGTTGTAGCTACTCATATTTGAAACATTTGGTGGTACCCATATAGATAAATATTGAGGTGTTAATCCATTTATCATTTTATAAAACATACATAATTTGTGAAAGTGGCGCCTTTCAGCTAACGAGCAATAGCCTGTCTCAGAATACAGTTTTTCGTGATTTGTGCCTCTCACAGCACCTGAAATAGTCCTGAGAGCATCTAATTGTAATTTTTCTATCATATGAGCCTGTTCCTTAGTACAGTTGTCCCAGATCGTATCACAATAATCGAAAATTGGCATTATAAATGATCTAAACATGGTTTCAAGAGATACTCTATTCAGCCTATATTTCAAACTGCGCAGACAATTTATTAGAGGACTTGCTTTGCGTAATATATAATCAATATGTTTCTGCCATTTCCCATCTTCTTGTAGAATTAGACCGAGGTGCTTATGTTCCCATACTTCGGAAATTGCAGTATTATTAAGATGTAATTGAAGCTTAGGACCTTTTTTAGTTTTATTTGAAAATAACATAGCTTCTGTCTTTTCAGGGCTGAATTTAACCTGCCACTGTTTTGCCCATTCTGAAATACGTGTTAAGTCACTGTTGAGCAGGGTCTGGGTCAGAAATGGATCTTCAATAACTAGGTATAGAGAGGTGTCATCCGCAAAAAGTTTCACGTTACTTACCAATCCATCTGTTAAATCGTTTATGTAGACAAGAAATAAAAGTGGCCCCAAGACAGAGCCCTGGGGAACACCAGCTAATACACTTTTCGAGTTTGATTTATGTCCATTTATAACTACCGACTGTTTTCTATCACTAAGATAATGCTTAAACCAATGTAATAGATTCCCTGTGATTCCAACAGATTCAAGTTTTACTAATAACCCTGCGTGCCAAACACGGTCAAACGCTTTGCTGATATCACAAAAGACAGCTCTAATTTCTTTACCATCCTCCAAAGCCTTTGCTATGACGTGATAAAGTTCAGTTAATTGGTATACTGTTGAGTCTCCAGGCTTAAATCCAGACTGATGTTTAGATATAATTTCATTATCTATAAAGAAGTTATAAACATGCTTGAATATACATTTTTCAAAAACTTTGGCTAAACAAGAAGTTAAAGCAACTGGTCTGTAATTATTACAATCATGAATACACCCTTTTTTATGAATCGGTACAACTGCCGAATATTTCCAAATATCGGGGAATTTTGATAACTTCAGTGATAGATTGAATAACTTTGTAATGGGCCTATGAAGAGACCGGGCTAGAATCTTTAGTAGTTTATTACTAATATTATCTGGGCCCTTAGCTTTTTTAGTATTCAATGAGAGCAAGATATCACAGACTTCACTTTCAGTTAACAACAAATTATCTAATGTATTTTCACGGTAATTAGGAAGAGGTGGTTGCATATCAGGTTCATCAACTTGGGCTTGATCTATGAAGTAATCATTAAATACATCTGCTATATCGTCTGCATTTTCAGTAACAATACCATTATGAGTGATAGGTGGAAACGGCGTGTTCGAGTTTCTGTTTTTTTTAATGTGCTTATTGACTAGACGCCACCACGATTTTGTTCCCATATCAGTGTTGATTATATCATCCAGTTTTAAATCATATTGACGTTTTGCTTTTCTAACTTCAGAAAATACTTTATTCCTAGCTACTTTGAAGCGATCCCAAGAATAAGTATTATTTTTCTTTTTTGCAACCTTGTGCAGACGATTTCTCTTCCTCATTAATTTGCGCAGATATCCGTTCATCCATATACAATCTCGAGGTCTTATAACAACCTCCTTATTTGGAATATAGTCATTGATTAAACTGCTGAGCGTGTTTGTAAACGCGTTAGCAGAACTATTTATATCATCATCTAACATGGAGTCCCAGTCAGTAATTGATATAATATTATTAAGCCCCTCATAATCTGCATGATTATAGTCATAGATTATTCTCTTAAATGCATTTGTCGAATGTTTCCCAAGTTTTAATGTAACAAAAACTGGACAATGGTCGCTGCAAATTGGAGTAAGGACGCCCGAGTCATGTACGATATTAAATGAGGAAGTAAGTATAATGTCTAACAAAGTGCTAGAGTCCTGTGTCACTCTTGTAGGTTCATTAATAATCTGAACTAGGTCATACATGATTTGGAGGAAGTGAATCTTATTATTACTTGAACTGAGCATATTGGCATTGAAATCACCTAGAATGAACAATCTAATATTTCTATTGACAGCCATTGAAAACGAGTTTTCAATCATATCCCAATACCGATTGCTTAAATCAGCTCTGTAGAAAGTTCCAATAAGAAATTTATTGTTATTTGTATTAACTTCAACCCAAATAGCTTCCAAGTCAGGAACGTCAAGATCTGTAGCAAGATTAAAATATAATTTATCCTTAAGATATATTGCAACACCTCCTCCCCTTGAAGGTCTATCTTTACGGAGTGGCGGGTGATAACCAGGTAATAATATGGAATCGTTTAAGACTTCGCAGTTTAACCAAGTTTCAGATAAACAAATGACATCATAATGGCTGTACTCGGCAGCGAGTAGATCAGTTTTATCCCTCAAGCTACGAATGTTTAAATGAATAATGCTCAGTTCAGGACCTGGATTTTTATGAACATCCCCGCAGCATAGTAGAAGCAATGATATCATCAGAAAGTAACGAACACCCAAACATTTGCATAGAACTATACAAAAACAAGTAAAACTATCAAAGCGGCGACTATTTCGTCTAGAAGTAACAGCAGCAAACAGCCCAACTGCCCTCCTATACTGAGTTATGTCAACCCCCATCGATATGTTTTACCAAAAGTATGTAGCAGGGGGCAGTGGACAACGCTGCGAATGGAGTTTTCTTGCTATGGAATATGATCTTCATGATAATTAATCGACAATTCAACGAAAAATCAGTAACTAAGTTTTTGGTACCAAATAGTAAAGATGAAGACTGTCTAGGTATTTGTACATGCGTGTAACGAATGGACGTGGTGTACGTCGGTTTGTAAATAAAAAAGAAAATGTAAATTAAAGACAAAACTCCAAAAAATGGAGATTGTGAATGATAAGCCATGACTGATGTCTTGACATGACCTTACATATAACTCAATAGTAAACAGATGTTCGGACAATATTCAAAATATAAAATAAGCTATATATTAAGAAACAAAGAAATAACCACAAAACATTAAAGATATCCCAAATACAAAAGAGGAAAGAAATGTATACAAAAGAGGAAAGAAATGTTGATGTGTGTAAATAAATAGAAAAATGAAATTAGATGTGTATCGTTTGTATAAGAGTGTTTGTCACTCCGCTTTCGTTTTAAGGTTTGTTGTAAGCAGTGGCTGTGGTAGCATGTAGTGAATGCGACGCCCGTGCTGATTGTGCAGCATGTTAAATGTTATGCTGTGTCGACGTGTTATCAAATGGATACCAGATTCATATGCAGAAATTTTGATGTTGAATGGAGTAAAAAGGTATGAGAACTTTACTATTTAAACTTATGAAATTGTCATGTTTAGAGTTAGGACAAGGAGTAATAACATTTCAACAAATTTGAATAAAATTGGTGAGTGAAACGATAGCGCTACCAAAGCGAATATGGCTACTAATATCAAGTTTACGAGTAGTTCAATATTCATGACTGTGTCAAATGAGATGTTTAGAAAAAAACCAAAAACAAAAAACAAAAAAAACAAAAACAAACCCAATAATCATCATCAATTATAGATAGGGGGAAAAACAAATCTTTCTAATCAGTGACTAATCACAGGTATGAGTAAAGTATTTATTTTGATACATGTACTATCCTCGTTACTGTCACCGATGAGACGTTATCACCTTCTTAACTTCTGAGGTGCATGAAATAAATACACTACATTTTGAGAGTTCCGTAACAATTATTGTTTACCTCTAAATTGAAGTAAAATGATGTGATTACACTATAAAATCGGCATGATATGTATGGTCGTTCAACGTAACATGAACACACATCCCTGTCTTACTTTGCTCTATTGTAAAGTTAGTAAGGGATCAATTACAGTTCAAAAATTTCGTTGCACAGAAAACCGTAGATGTATGTCACCAAGAAACACGTCAGTACCCTTCTCACCGCTTACAACACTTGTTGCCAATTGTCACGTAAAATATTCACTGAACAGACTTCGATCATTGACATTTTCAACACATAACACATTTATTTTTTCAATGACCACTTGCCTAATTGTTTATCGAATGATCGGTGACATGCTGGCTTAACCTGATGACCGTTTTCAGACGGGTGGATTCACAAATCTCATGATAGTGAGATGTTGTTGATACCTTCTTTTGTGTGCCATCGTTAAGTTTAACAATGATAACACCTCCTGTTACCCATGTGGAGTCAACTCTTCTTTCTTTGACCAAATCCCTCGCCTGGCGCGCTAGTGCAGCCCTCTTCCTTGTAAGATCTTCGTTGATGAAGATCTTAGTTCCGGACCACACCTTCTGATCTCTGAGCTTCTTCCTATTAGTGATAAGCTTCTGTTTGGTGGCATTTGATAAAAAACGCACTATGATGGGCCTTGCTTGAGCCTGGGGTTTAGGTGGAAAGCGTGGCACTCTATGGCTAACATCAATGTCGCAAATTGAAATGTTTATTCCAATTGTTTTTGCCACCTCGACAATAAGTTGTCCTGTATCCTCACCTTGCTTCTCAGGTATACCAGTGACGCGGATGTTGTTGCCTCTAGAGTGTTGTTCGAGTCTGTCTACACTATCAGCCAGTGTGTTCAATTCTTTATCCTTCTCATTGATGCTGTCTTTTAGAAGTGTAATTTCATGTTCTAGTTCTTTGTTCTTTTGGACGATAGCGTTCATTTCCTGTCGTAGGATTGGTTTTATGGCCTCACCAACAGCACTCCCTATTAGCGACAAAACTTTCTTATCCTGTAAAGCTATTAGGAACTGGTTGATAAAAGAGCTAGCTGTAGATTCTTCAGTAACAAATGTTTCATCTGTAGCTTCCTGATCGCTCATTGTTGTGTTAGAAAGGTCACAAGATGTATCTGGACACAAGCTACTTGAACTTAGGTTACACTTTCTCTTATTCAAATTGTCATATTCTGGTGAAGTGGACACATCAGAACGATTACGTTTTGTGGTAGTGAAGGATGTATCCATTAAATGAATGTTATAATGATAGTATGTCAATAATAGAATTGCAAAGTTACATGCCAGGCGTGCTGCTCCAGTGAATTCAAGATGGCGGTTCTGTATTCACATTAGAGAGTCAACCCACTATAGTCAGCATCTAGGGTTGTTAATTTTTTATTGTCTTTTGGGAAAATAATATGCTCATATATTATGCATGTGGCGGTTCATACCTGTATAAGTAACATTTGTCCCTGGAATATCTTCAGTAAGGTCAGGTAAGAAGGCAAGTCAGACCGCGTGTTGAGAGCCGAGAGAGACACGTCCACTCGACATGACGTCACCGGAACTTCATGGGGTTAAGGAAGGTGCGGTTAATTTCAGTACGTTATTTCCAATGCCATCGGGGCCAACAGATTTCGATATATCAAGACTCATTAAAATATCCCAAACGTTCTGATCAGTTATCGTCACTATTGACAAGACGTTATCGTTTTCACGAATTTCGATATCCGGTAGATCGGCATCAGGTTCAGGAACTTTAGATTGTTCTACGAAAAATGTATTAAGCACATTAGCAATATCTTGAGCATTATCATAAACTACGTTATTTGAGACAATCGACGGAAAAAACGCTTTTGCATACTCATTTGATTTCAGATAGTGTTTTACTAATCGCCACCACATTTTGGTACCACGAGTGTTATTTAAAGTATCATCGACTTTAGTATCAAACGCACGCTTTGCATTCCTAACTTTAGAAATTACTTGGTTACGAAGTGTTCTGAACTTACCCCAATCAGTAGCACGGTTCCGCGATTTAGCAATCTTATGTGTACGATTGCGCTTCCTTATCAATGATCGGATTTCGTTATTCATCCACGCTGGATCTTTTGTTCTTATTGTAACAGTCTTATTGGGGATGAACTTGTCCATAATATTCTGTATAAATGATGTAAAGTTTTCAGTGATATCATCTACGTTACCGAGAGATATGAACATGTCGGAATTCAGCTTTTTGATGCTCTCATTCATATAATTGATATCAGCTGAAGAGTAATCGTATATTTTCCTTTCGAATGAGAGAGTATTTCGCATATTTTCTGCTATGTTAACATATACCGGACAATGATCGCTACAAATAGGATCTAATACACTAGACGTTTTAACATCATCACTGTGCGATACAAATATCAAATCAATCAAAGTTTTACTACTTCCAGTTATTCGAGTTGCATCGGTTATTATCTGTCGAAGGCCGTACATACTTTGTATATAATCTATCTTCGGATTCTTTATGTGAAGAATATCAATATTGAAATCACCAGTTATTACGGTGTGCATGTTGCGATCAATGGCGTTGCCTATTGATTCATCAATCAGATTCCAATATTCAGAACTCTTGTCAGAGCGGTAAAAATTTCCAATCAGATAATTTCTAGTTTTACATTTTATTTCTACCCATATCGCCTCAAGCCCGACTTTTTCTAATTCGAATATCCTCGATGCACATATTGTGTCTTTTACATAAACTGCTACACCACCGCCGCGACTTGGTCTGTCTCTACGAAAAGGTAGATGGAAACCGGGGATTCCTATGTCAATATTGTTCGCATCGGAAGTTAACCATGTTTCCGTCAGACATATTACATCAAAGTGTCCGAGTTCAATTCTTAATATATCTAATTTTTCTTTGAGACTACGTACATTTAAATGTACAATTTTTAAGTCTTTAAGGTATTTAGGTCCCGGATTAGTTTGAACGTCTCCACATAACAAAATCAATAAGGAAAGCATTAGTGAAACACAAGGACTGTATATGCAACGGAATTTGAAAACATATGAATAAAAGATAAATTTAGCAGACTGTTTGGAATGACATGCTGCAGCAAAAAGACCCACTGCCTGTCTATATTGTCATAAATCAACCGACATCAAAAATTCTTAACTGACAATCAAAGAGGCAGACAGTGAGTATTGTATTATTGAGAAGGCATACTCTAACAACATACATAATTTCAAACAACAAAGTTTCTGATTTCATTACATACCAAATAACACCAAAGTCAACCAAAAAACAAAACATTGAAATAACTGAAACCAAACAATTCATTATCACAACTGAGAAGAGTCTATACAAAAAGAAAAAAGAAAACTTTGGGATATAAATCACTACGCATATACAACACAAATATTGTTGATGTTGAGCATGCATGATAGAGTATTACACCAGATGTATCGAATAAGGTTTACATATTCTACCTTTTGAGACAGAAGTTTGTTTACCTCGTTATAACGTTCCGAATGCACGCTCTGCACGTGCATCAGTAGCTGTCGACGTGTGTATCGCCAATTTACATGTGGCTATTTCGGATACTTGCTGAGGAAACATTCTTTGCAAGTAAGTTTTTGTACATAAAAATTCGTCTACTAATTTATAATTGATTTAATGATTTACATTTTTTACATTTTGTATCAAGTCACCAAAAACTACTGTCCGTGATCAATTTATCCCCTAAGGTAAATAAATGACAAATGATTCTTATGTGCAAAACTAAATCTGTAATGCCCACAATTTTATCCAGATAACATTTACAAGATGCAGGGAGACATACATGTCCAAAAATTATAAATAGAGTCAGTTGTTAGAAAGTCACTTTCCGTGGCTAGACTTGGTTTTGTTCCCGTCTGTTTGCCTATGTGAAGCCAATTTGTAAACAATAAACACATCTCGTGATAATTAGTCCACTACACAATATACAGTAGTATTATTTGAATGACACAGATGTTATAGATTGTTTCTGTTTTATAATATTTGCAGTTAAAGTGATATATCTGACAAAAGTGTACTATTAGACTGTTGCAGACAACAAAAACAAAACAAAAAAACGGAAAACAAAAACAAATGGCATAAAGTAAAAGCGTGTTTCCTATCGGATATTTTAAAAATTATAAAGCCATCATTCATATTTATTACACACTTTGAGTGTTAGCACACAAAAAAAAACCAACGAAAAAACAACAAACAAAAACAAACAAAAAATAAAACCCTCGACAAATCGACCTCTATCTACATCAATTACAAGTCAGATGCACTGTCAAACACAGATAATATTTCAATATCCAATACACTAGAGTAAATAAATGGAATATGTCAGAAGGAAATCCATTTGAGTGACTAGACTAGATATTGTCTTTTTTTTATTTGCCAGTATCAGCCAATTGTAAACACCCTGTACTCATTTCGTTATAGATCAAGCACCAGCTTATCGGTATTCCCTTGACCCTTGTCAAAATAAAAGAAAATTGTGAGACAAGATATCGTCCTTTTCAGTTTTTGGTATTAATAGTATATGGTCTAATATTTATATTGGCATTTATATTTTCATTGGCATATCCGTTGAATGTTTACAGTAAAAAACTTCCATACCAGTGTGTAACCTAGGAAATTAACTGATAACACACATTTGTACTGCACAAGGTCACACAGGCAGTTGAATGAATTATGTAAAATACTTTGATAGGATAACAGCTAAGAATACTCACATTTGGCTGTTTTTACCTTTTAAACAAGAAATAAATCCATTTGTTGCTGTTCTAACAGCAAGAAGTATCCTGTTTGAGCACAAACACTTATCAGTCTGATAATCCCTGAACAATGCATACTTTCAACTAAATTGAATGCAAATCATTTCACTTAGATATCTTGTCTTTGACACATTTCTTGGTATTATCTATTCAGGTTTCTACCAACATGTTCTGTGAAGTGACTCATTGTAGTATATCTTGTAAACATAATTCACACTGTTCATTATTGAAGTTTTTTTTAAAACACATCTCCAGCTCCGTTTGAGATAGCTACAATCCTTCTTGTAAATTTTTACTTCCATTCTAGGATTTAGATGAGTGGAAAACATATTATCAATAGGTAACACTGGATGATGATTATTTAAAGATAGTTGACTTCACATATTCACCATCACTTATTTTCTTGACTGAGAGTTATCACCATTTTAAGTCTGGTTTCCTCGCGGACTTCACTAAGCTGCAAATTATTGGAAATTTTCCTTAGTTTACCATCTTTCATTTTGACAAGAATAACTCCTCCAGTCACCCAACAGGATTCGACCTTGTTTTCTTTGACCATTGCCCTCGCTTCTCTTGCCAGTGTAGCCCTGGTCCTGGTTAGGTCTTCATTGATAAAGATCTTTGATGGTTTGGATTGGGACACTTGTTTTAGTTTGGATCTCTGTGAGAGCAGGGCTCTCTTAGAGGCATTACTGACAAACATCACTATCACTGGCCTAGCCTGGGCTTGGGGTGTAGGTGGGTAGCGGGGCACCCTGTGTGAGATGTCTATGTCCTCAGGGGATAGTGGTACGCCAATAGACTTGGCCAGATCAAGCACCAGCTTATCGGTATTCTCACCTTCCGATTCGGGTATACCAGTTATCCTCACGTTGTTTAGTCTCGAGTACTGTTCACTCCTGTCGAGTTTTATTGTCAATTCATCGATCATTTCATCCTTCTCGCTCATCTTACGTTTTAAGTCGGCTATTTCATTTTCCATATGACTGTTTTTTTCCACCAATTGAGCTATCTCTTGTCTGAAAGTTGGTTTGATAGCTTCACTCACCGCAGTTCCAATAATAGATAAAATATCATTACTTTTCAAAGCAACCATGAGCTGGTTAATGAATTTGTTAGTGTCCGAATCCATTTGAGCACCTTTATATTTTTGATTTTCCGTCATGTTTTGAGAGTCAGTGCTACTGTCTAATTCAGATTCCATTGGTAATATACTTGGGGAGCAACAATATCGTTTATTTTCAATTTGCGATTCGAGTGGTGGAGTAAAAACGTCACTTCGATTACGTTTATTCTGTTGTGGTGTGTTATCCATAAAGGTGGCAGATAACAAAAACTTACTTTATGTCATGAAAGTGTTATCATGCATACAGCACGGACATGCACGATGTAGAATAAGTCTCTTTACTGAAGTGTCAAATCATAATCAATCAATATCTACCTTGTTCACCACCATCAACTCACACAAATGTCATTAGACGATCATATCATATTAGTATTTGCATTTGTGTTGTTTTCGTTTTGAAAATCCCTCCGTTTTCTTTGTATTGAGGAAAATTCACATCAGTCTTCGTCTCTGTGTGAGAAAGCACGTCCAGCCATTGTGACGTCACTTCCTTTTCAAGCAAATGGCACATACACACTGTATAAAGCACTTGGTACATGCACGTGTTACAAGCTCATGGTACATGCACATGGTATGAATTATATGGTATATGTACATGGTACATGCACATGGTATACGCACATGGTACATACACATGTTACAAGCACATGGTATACGCACATGGTACATACACATGTTACAAGCTCATGGTATACACACATGGTACATACACATGTTACAAGCACATGGTATACACACATGGTACATACATATGTTACAAGCACATGGTATACTCACATGGTACATACACATGTTACAAGCACATGGTATACGCACATGGTACATACACATGTTACAAGCACATGGTATATGCACATGGTACATACACATGTTACAAGCACTTGTTATACACACATGGTACATACACATGTTACAAGCACATGGTATACACACATGGTACATACATATGTTACAAGCACATGGTATACTCACATGGTACATACACATGTTACAAGCACATGGTATACGCACATGGTACATACACATGTTACAAGCACATGGTATACGCACATGGTACACACACACATGTTACAAGCACATGGTATACGCACATGGTACATACACATGTTACAAGCACATGGTATATACACATGGTATATGCACATGTTACAAGCACATGGTAAACACACATGGTACATACTCATGTCACAAGCACATGGTATACACACGTTACAAGCACATGGTATACGCACATGGTACATACACATGTTACAAGCACATGGTATACGCACATGGTACACACACACATGTTACAAGCACATGGTATACGCACATGGTACATACACATGTTACAAGCACATGGTATATACACATGGTATATACACATGTTACAAGCACATGGTAAACACACATGGTACATACTCATGTCACAAGCACATGGTATACGCACAAATGGTACAAGCATATATTGCATATACAATGTAACATGGTACACATAGTAAAGCACATAGTACATACACATGATAAAAGCGCATGGTAAAGACATATATTACAAGAACATGGAACATACACATGGTACAAGCAAATTGTACATACATAAGGTACAAGCACATGGTGAACACACGGTACAAGCACATGGTACATACATATAGGAGAAGCACATGTTACACACCCATGGTAAAAGCATACCCTTAGTACAAGCACATGGTACCTGAGATACATGTAGTTATCCTCATCCTATACATAAAATCACGTAAAAGATTATCATGTCATTTAAGACATCAGAGGCATACTTCTGAGGTATGCACACGATATTTCGACATATTTTTGGATATATAAAGCTAGTCGATGGACATGATGTAACGCTCCTCGAAAATCCGGCCTTAGAATACTCTAAACCTGGAGTGACATAAAAGTCTAGTCTTTCAGGTATCGCAGTCTTTTTATTATCGTTTAAAAAGGTTATTAGAGGTAACCTTATCGCAGGGATATTTTTAAATGTATGCAAACACTAGGCTGTATCCGGTTCGAATTTACTCTTTAAAGGCACTAGTGCACTTTTTTACGGTTTAAATTGGCTATTTTAAGGTTAACGAGGACTTATGCATTCACTTAAACTTTCTATCGATGCAATGAAATACTAAACATTCTTTACAATTTACCTGCAATCAACAATGAAAACGTAAAGACAGCCGCCGTCGGCTTGGACATATAAAAATCTATGGTTAGCTGTGCACAAAACGGATAAATTATTGACACTTGGAAACGGCTGAACTAGTACTGTGTGCAGCTATTGAATTTACCTAAACTCTGAACTGAGAACAAATCATGAAATATGTTTTATTAAAGCAATGTTGTGAATAAACCGATTAAAAAAACACAATTTTAGCATTGCTATTAGATTGACTATAGCGGCTGCCGTTTACTTCCTGAATACGTTAAAACTTGTAAAAAAAACTTACGAGTTAGATTACTTCAAGAGATAGGATAGTGAGTAATATCGAGAGATATGCAGTATCTGTGCATTGGTGAAATATTGGCGTTCACTAGTGCGGTTAAAGTATAATGTTACATTTCTGGGAACAAAGGGTCAAGAGTGGTGATATATAAGTACTGTATCTCATTTCCGCTGTTACTCAACTTGAAGAGACAATGGATAAACAAGCTAGTAAACTCCCCCAGAACCCAAAATGGATGGAACATTTGAACGAACAACTGATAAATGTGCCACTCAGAATATCAAACCAGCTTTAACGATGGGCAACACCAACATTAATGATGTCAAATCACATAAACATTTAGGAATAACTCTCCAAAATGATTGCATGTGGCACTGCCAAATCGAAAACATCATCAAAAAAGTTAGTCCAATGATAAACTGTCTAAGAAGCTTTAAATACCGCCTTAGCAGGAAAACCCTGCAAACAATGTACAAATCATTCATATTACCAATCTTCGATTACTCATGTCATGTATGGGATAATTGCACAAAAGAACAATCGCTTCTTCTAGAAAAACTAAACCTGGATGCAATAAGAACTATTTGCGGGGCTGTTCGCGGCACAAGTCACGAGAAATTATATACCGAGACAAATATGTCCTCATTAGAGTGTAGACGCCGTCGACAAAAATTATATCTTTTTTATAAAATGGTGTATAAATTAGTTCCGGACTACTTATCAGGTTTAGTTCCAAGAAATGTATCCTCTTTAAGTAGATACAATCTAAGAAATAATAATGACCTGCAAAATATAAAATGCAATACAAGTTTGTACTCGAAATCATTTATCCCTGATACGGTAAACATTTGGAACTCTCTCCGCCCAGATATAGTAAACGCTAATACTCTAGGGGAATTCAAAAATAAACTTAAAGAACAAACTAACACAAAATTCTACTTCAATATTTTCTATGGATCAAGATTTTGTCAAATAATTCACTCTCGTCTCCGGCTTGGATGTAGCGATTTAAATGGAGATAAATTTACCAGATTTATATCTAATAGCTCTGAATGCCAATGCGGGTATCCTAATGAAGATCCGCTTCATTTTTTCTTAATCTGTCCGATTTTCAGTGTCATAAGATCAGATTTATATTTCTTTAAAAAAGGGTTCAATTTGACTTCAATATTATATGGCCACTCAAGCTCATCTGAACAGGTTAATTTTGAATTATTGAAGTCAGTACATGACTTCATAACACTATCTAAGAGATTTAAGGAATTTATCTGACCACAATGTGCCTTGCCTTGCTTGAATATGTAAAGAATGTGTATAACTATATTTCCAAAATTTCCAAAATTTTTGTATTAATTGTTTAGCATCACTGTTTCAATATTGTACCTGTATATTTGATGTGTATTGTTATCTGTCCATGTGAACGTCACTGTTTTATGAATTTTACACATGTTAGGGAGCGGCATTCAAATAAGCATAATTTGCTTGTTTGCCAATCCCATTTCATTTACGAAATAAAATATGTTTAAACCAAATGTGCCACTTTTTCAACTGGCTATTCCAGGTGAGACGTTTCCTCATGGTGAATAATTATGTTGCTTATTGTCAAGGGATTAGAGGACATTAGGTCCAGGGCAAAAGATTTGGTTGGTTATTTTCAAGGGATTACAGGACTGTACACCAAAGGCTAAAATAAAATGTCCAGAAACTGCCCAATTTTTTTTAATATTTTGTCAAAATGTATCATATCTATCAACATACAATTATATGAAATTGCACGTAAATATTGTTTGTATGACATTATACTGACAAATATGCTGTACATGTATTATTTTAAAAAAAAAATATTTCTTCGAATTGTCCAAAATGAATAAAGGACCCCCTTTTTGACCTGGCTATTCCAGGTGAGATATATTTCTTCTTCGGAAATGTTCTCGGGGTCAGAGGACTATACGTCCAGGACGAATGATTTGGTTGTTTATTTTCTCAAGGAGATAAGAGGTCTTTAGGTCCAGGGCGAATGATTTGGTTGTTTATTTTCTCAAGGGATAAGAGGTCTTTAGGTCCAGGGCGAATGATTTGGTTGTTTATTTTCTCAAGGGATAAGAGGCCTTTAGGTCCAGGGCGAATGATTTGGTTGTTTATTTTCTCAAGGGATAAGAGGTCTTTACGTCCAGGGTAACCGATTTTGTGATAGTTTTGAACATGTTACATTTTTTATTAAAGAGAAATTACCACCGAGCAGACATTGTCAAAATTCTGAAACATTATATGCGGTTTACCGGTTCAAGGCCTCGAGAAACCGATCGGGATCATTGTATTATCTGTTTTCAAAACAAAATAAAGGTTTAGAATGATGTCACATAACTCGCTTACTTACATGTACGAAGATAGAGGTTTTCTTATATAATCCATTTACAAATTATGAAAACCAGAAATGTTCTATAATAGACACATTTTGGGAAAGTTTACCATGACAGTGAATGTGTGTTTATTTCTGTATGGAGGCCACCGGCCCATTATACATTTACCATGACAGTAACAACAAAACAAACTAATTTAAAGAAAAAAAATATTCCACTTACCCGCGAATCAGTCATTTTTTTATGTTTGCGCGAAAATAACACCCCGCGAAAATAAATGATTTTACAGTATCCAATTCTTTTTTTGAAACATCAAATGCTTAAGAGAGATCTTTAGAATGTATAAAAATCATTTAGATGCGATCACAAGAGGACATTTTTACCTTAAAACAACTCAGTTAAGTGCAGACTTAAAACCAAACAAAATAAAAAATTTATGCATTCTTTTATCTACGAGGTTTCTACAATCCCCTGATGTCTATCACGGCAAATGCCTCGTGTCGATGACAGTTTGCTATTCATGACTCAGTCTACTCAAAATGGACCGTGTTCTGAGGAATATATCCTGAACACTAATGTCGTCCTCGTGTTTAAACTTAAATAGTTCTATGGTTTTTTTTCAAGGCAAAATAATCCATAACTGAAATCTCTTTTTTTTCATGTGTTCCATATATTTCTAAAGTTAATAAAATAGTTAAATAGTTTGGCCTCGTGTTATAATTCGGCTTAAACCTGTACTTCATTGAAAAGCTTGTGAAGATTGATACCACCGTTTTGTTTAGAAAAGGTTCGTATTGTATAAACGTGACATAGTGGAATTTGGTATTTTATCAAAAAGCGAAAATTCATTTTGATTTTTAAATTCGAGGGATTTAACATCATAAAACGTGATACGGTGTCTTTAAGAAATTAATCAGGACATGTCATTATTACACACGTGTTCTGAATATCTTTATAATATAATTTTGGTTATTTGAAAGTGTTGTGTAACCAGTTAAATGTTATTCAAGGAATGTTGTGTAACCAAAACAGGTTATTCAACGATAGTGACGTCATAATGCCGAACTACTTTAACAATTGAGCGAGTACAAGAGTGATCTTTCCGTTGCCACCTCAATATATCAGATTAACATCACACCTATATTCAAGCAGTAATCAGCAACAAAACACAACCAAACGTCACATTAAAAATTTTTGTGAATAATAAAATATTGGCGTATGTTATTTAAAAAAAAGTATTATTTGTGTTCAAAGTAATTCTTAAGTGTTAGATCTAATTTCGTCAATGAAGCAGTCGCGGCAGAGTTATCTCCCTTTATCGCCTTGTTTACATCCTGAATGTAGAGTGCATATAAAGTTAAACAACTACAGTGCGCTGTCAATGAACCGCCACAATGACTTGAGTCATATTTTAAGTCACCAATCTACTTTCCGAGAAACAGAAAATTTTAATTAACCTAGAAACTTCAACACCCCAATTTAATCAATTTATTAACAACAAATTCAAGTCATCAAAAAAATCTATCTTGTTTATTATTGATCAAATGCAAAACACCTATCATATATTACACTATGTTGAGAAAATGGCCGGATTTCTTCCACTTGCTCTCCTTTGCCTTGAGAAATGCTGTGCTATGAGAGATAGCCTCCCTTGCCTACTCTTTCCTGAATTTCTTCTCTCACCTCTGGAAAACCCTTTAAAAAAATACAAATGATTATACATATGATTGAATTGATAAAGTGATCAAGAAGACATTTTACACAATCATTCATACCTTGAAAGTTGTAATGATATCATCATCATGGATATTTAATTATGTACTAATTGAATCAGATTAGTCAATAAAGTAATGGGAAGATAATTTTCCAAATCGAAATGTATGATTATTAGCGATTATCAACAATGGAATATCTGGCCTGCACTACAGTACTACAATTTAATACAAAGTCCACAATGTACAATCTAGCTATTTCATTGTTTACAAAAACAAAACACAGCTGATTTTATCAAGAATCTTATAACTCGATCAGAAACAACTTTGAAAAAAGAACAACCTTTGAGAGCCTTGTACCCATGATTTTGGCTAATGATAAATCGGAAGGGACTGAAATATTATGTTATCTACGTAGCACATCTGCTGTTGTTGACAAACCCTGGCTCGATAGATCAGATGAAAAAAAAATGTTTCGGAATTCCATTGTTCACATATTGAGAATTCCAAAAATAAGGCATTGGCTTGGCTTTATCTTTTTTTCCTAAATTTAAAGGATAATTTTAAAAAAACCGTGTAGGCCTATAGATATATATGGCTTTGGTTCTAAACGAAATGCCAAGCACTGAATTAGTGAATATATTGCGTGATAATAATTGTTTCTATATGCTACCAACACGAATATTCCAAGCACAAATAGATATCTAAAAATATCTATTTCACTAACTAAACTAATCACGAAACAAATCATCTACTTACCAGATCAACCTCGCCAGATAAAATACTCGTGACATGACGGCATCTTGTTATGAAGAAATGACGGTGTCGTGTTACACGCGAGTAGCGGAAGTCGTGTGACATAACGTTCTAGAATTATTAGTATGCGGACCACTAAACGACGAGAAAAAAACTTTTTTCAAAAATAACTTAAAACTTCGTAATTTCCGTTCTTATGACTTGAAACCATTTGGTAAGATATATTTTTAAGTATTTCAAACAGTCAATAGTAAAAAATGTCAAAAATATGCTGCACTGCTCCTTTAAACCAAGTAAATTATCTTGAGAGGGCGAAATTCCTCATTCCCAGATTATCTGTGGTCATACAAGAAAGTATTGAATAACAAGCAAAAACTGTTGGTGGCCATTTAAGTGTGAACATGTTTATCATATAGGTAGGTAAATGGATTCGCGTAGTTTATCCGTTTGTGTTACGGTGCGAACAGCTTCTAATAAGAAAGATTGCCTTGTACTGCATTCTCTCCCAACAGTTAGCTCCATCATAAATTCCTATCAACTTGCCAAAAAGGTTGATCGGGCTTCCGGCAGTTGCCCCTACCGGCAGGAGATTGCAACTTAAACTACCTGGCAATATTTCAGCCAATAAAAACACCGAATGCATGAATAACATATTTATTGACACACAAGCCTATAACAATGACACAATCGCAAAATGAAGCGTATTTGTTCTGTAAAGTGCAAGGTGCAAATTCAAATAAAGTTTTGCTTTTGGAAAGCTTAAAGAAAGCTTAATTTTGACGATTTAAAGTATACCCTTTGAAACGACGTCGCTGATTGTACAACTAACTTTGATTGCATTCAATCAGATTTCTGCATTTTGTGCTAAATAAAACATCGTATTGGGACAGAGGTTGTATAGGAATTTATGATTTATGAAACATGAAAATCTCTTTGTTGATTTCAAAACGTGCAAAACGTGCTTTTAAAATAAAAAACTATAACACTTTGTTCCCAGGTTCCCACGACTCCTTCACTTCAAGCCTCGACACGCACAATGACGTCACTTATGACGAATTACCAGCCTTGCAGTTTCTGGGCTCTTGCTGTTGTTGCATTAAGAAGAAGATCCTAGCTTGGTGAGTGACCCAGAGTTTGTCGTTGTTGGACCAACTCAACTCCGGTATCCGCTATCTTGATCTCCGAGTCTACATGGTAAAAGGAACAAACGAATACCGCTTTGGACACGGGATATTTGGAAATGAGGTTAAGGTTGGTCTGGAGCAGATCAAACCCTTTTTCGAGGAAAATGAGAGAGAGGTTGTCATTCTGGATTTCAACCATTTCTACCCGAGTGACCCAGACGCTTCAGACGCTTTCAACGGACTACGTGATCAGATCTGCGAAATACTTGACGACCTTCTGATTCCAGAGGGTGACCTTTCAACCTTGACCCTTGCAGAAATATGGAAAAAGCCTGGCCGCATCATCCTGAATGCTACGGGAAAAATGAAGGGTCCAAATTTTTGGACGAAGGCCATTGATACAAACGACGTTGATACATTGATACGTAATCTTGACGAACACCAACGTCCTGCCAAGGATAATTTCCATGTCAGACAGGGAGTTCTAACACCATTTACGCCTGACATTGTTTGCTCGTGTTCGGACCTGGAAACGTTTACGAGATCTGCGACTGAAAGATTTGTTTTGTGGCTCCATGATAAGAAACCTGGAGTCGGCGGGATCAACATATGTATCGTAGACTTTGTGGAGAAGTTCGACTACATAAACCAAGTGATAAAACTTAATGACAAACTTTTGTTGGTAAATTGAAGAACAAAAATATGATGAATTATGACATACACTCAGTGTTGAAATTTGATATTTTCCCCAAAGTTTACTTCACCAGTCGTATGAAACTGAAGGTCATAAGAAAGTTTTCCCCATACTGACATTTAAAGATTTTATTACGTCATATTCTAAACAATCAAAAATCGTTAGATATTGCAAAGATGAACATTACTATCAGTTATTTGAACTCTATGTCACGTGCCTCCTAACAATTAGCAAAGTCACGTGTTTTTAAAAATATTCTTATTCTTTTCAACAAAATTTTCATTCAATATTAGGTAAAAAAATGTGAAATGTAAGAATTGGACTCGGTGTATGAAACTATAAATGCCTTCAATCGATTTTAGTTTTCGAAATTATTTTTCAAACGTAATAACTATTATCTGATCTTCAGTATATTTTAAGATAAGAAATCTGGAGTCGGCGGGATCAATATATGTATTGTAGACTTCGTGGAGAAGTTCGACTACATAAACCAAGTAATAAAACTCAATTCAATGAGAATTGAAGAACAATTAATATGATGAATTATGACATTCACTCAGTGTTGAAATTTGACCTGTTCCCCGAATTTTTACTTCACCAGCCGTATGAAATCAAAGGTCATACAGTTTTCCCCATATTGACATGAAAAAATAATTTTTTATCATATTCTAAACAACCAAAAATGGTTTGAAATTGCAAAGATTATATCAAATTATGAATTATATCAAACCAGTTAATTGTAAAAATACCATCTCATGTATGTATATGTTTGCCTTTATGGAAACTTTTGTATCCATAAGAACTTTTTCTTCTTCATCTAGCTTCTACAATTCCGCTTAAAGATCTCTTATTGAAACAAGAAATATTTTTCTCTACTACGTTACTTTGATTAATATGCGCAGGGACAAATAAGATCTGAATATCAGTTAGCTAATCTAAATTAATTTATATCAACAGTTCCATATTATGGCAGCCGTCCTTCTCATTGCAGTGAAAGTAACAAAATAAAGAATCGTAAGAAATTTCAACAACTTATGTAACTTCTGTTTGGAAGAAATGGAAATAGTGTTATGATTATCATATGATTTAATAATGAGAATGTATAACCATAACATTACTAGATTTTCATGAGTTCACGTTTACATATTCAAAATATTTTACCTTTCTATAGGTTGTATAACAATTAATCACTCACATAGATAGGTAATTACCATAACTCGCTTGTACTCAACATTGGATAAGTCAAGCCTTGCTGCATTGTACACTCATTCGTAGTTTGAGTATCGATGATAAGAGGTAACCTTCGGTAGTTATGTGATTTATTACTCGACCGTGTAAGATACCGCAGTGTAATATTTATATAGAGATTATTACCCGAGGAAGTGTGTCATATGACTTTTACGAAACGAGTGTGAATTTTTGTATTACTCGAGCGAGAGCGAGGGTAATACACCAATTCGCACAAGTTTCGTAAAAGTCATATGACACGCTTCCGAGGATAATAATTTCTTTATTACCGATTCTACTCCATTTCAAAGGCATGGAAATATTCAGAAAACGGCATCCTTCCCTTCCGCCGGCTCGCTAAAGTGACGTGAACAATTATTTAATGACGTCACAGACGACGAAATACGGTAGCTCGCGCTAAGACAATCGTTGCTAGGCAAAAGTGATATGTGCACATGTGCTCATATTGAAAATATGACACCGCTTATAAATAACCATATTGGTGATAAACGGCGATATTAAACTAGTGTAATACCGCTCCCCGTATGACGTCATAATATTGTGTGGTTGTGACGTCACAATCTTGGCCCCGCCGTCACAATGGCGGCTTAGTCGCGAAAAAGCTTCGTTCAGTACAGTTTCGGTCATAATGCTTGATTACTGAGGTCAAGTAATAAACAGAATACTAAACTTCCTTCCATTTAATACTATTTTTATTAAACTCGCTAATGATTTGGTATCAAACTCGCTTTCGCTCGTTTTATACTTAATCATTAACTCGTTTGATAAAAAATATTATCAAATGGAAGGTCGTTTAGTATCCACTATTAATCTATAAAGCTCAGTCGCAGCACGCTAAAGAGGTGACGCAAAAAACGACAAAATACAGACACTCATTCAACCAGTTAGGTTGGAAATAGCTGGTGTCAAAGTCAAGAAAATTTAAGTAAACCACGGGGCCTCGCTTTAACAAAAAAATCTGAAACTATCCTGAAAGAAACCATGTTACATTCCTGGGAACATTTCTGAAATGCAGAACTGCGAAACGCAGAACGGTTAAAACAAGAACATTTACGGTTGGCTGCACACCCGTCTCTTCATACCATAATGCATGGAATGACCTTATTACAAACAGACACATGTTGTTGGGTTCAGCATTTTTTTTGCAAATATGTTCATAAATTTGATTTGGAGTTGATGTACTACATTTATACAACCTCACCATAAAACATATTACGTATATAGAAATGCCTTGTTGATTATCTAGACTTGTTCATTGATAACTATTGAAACATGTTCAATATTAAAGTTTTCATTTGAGCCGGTGCGAAAAGATACTAAAAGATCAATCATATTTGTCCAAATTATTGTTACAATTCGTTACTACTCAGTACTTACCAACAAATCGGTTTTTTTGCCGATACGTAACTCTCGTTGTCATATCACGGATAACTAACTGTACAGTCGATCAATCTCTCATTCTTGAGGGATGATATTTAAATGCACTGCATACCATATGTGGCGATTTTCGACGACATGATATCAAAATGATACATTTTTTCAAGATAAATAACAATCTGGCATCAGACTCACTCTGCAAACTCTGAAAACAGTCGATACAATCTACGAAACCGGTTCAATTCATTGACGCTGAACTGCAAAACTAAAATACGATAGAAATGTGGAATTCATTACGTGATAAATTCATGCAAGCAAACACTATCAGTGAATTCAAATCGCTGCTGAAAAGTAATTAATTAAAAGTAATTATTTAGATCTGTATTTTGGTAGTCGTTTTTGTCAGATCATACTGTCGGCTCAAGATTGCATGTAGTGATCTGAATGATGATAAAGTTAATGGACTTATTTCAAACAATCCTGAATGCGCTTGTGGGTATCACAATGAAGTTGTTGTACATGACCTGAGTTGTATGTGGAGGTTAGAAATAATTCTTTTTATATGCAAACTTCCATAGCCTCCAAACTTTGTCATTCGGCACACGTCAAGAAACATGATTTGACATTGTCAATACAATAGTGGAGCACAGTGGTGTAGTGGTTAGCGTGCTGGCAAGTGTTGTGTCCTTGAGCAAGGCGCTTCATCCACATTGCACTCAGTCCAGCCAGCTGTTAAAATGGGTACCTGAATATAGGGTTGTACGGACCTATACGGTTGCGTTCAGCGCTTAGTAGCAGTTTTGAATGTACACTTCCCTCAGGGTTATGATGTAGGTAGCGCTTTGAGCATGTCTTAGGACGTGGAAAAGGCGCCATATAAATATTCACATTATCATATATGAAATCTGTCAAGTCCCTTCATCGATACACCAAGAAGACTCAACGCTTTGATATAAGTACTTCTAATAATCCTATTATCAATGAAGTGAATTGGCAAAGAACATGCCCATAGGGACGTGTTGTGCACCTATATATAATAATGCTTTATATTGTTCTTTGTTGTGTCAAGAATGTGATACAGTGTTGAATATGTTGTCACAATGTGTTACTATATATATATATGTATACCTGGGAGGATTACTATGACGCTCTATACACTGTTAGTGAACGTGTCCATTACATCAGATTTGACGAGCCTGAAAACGAACAAGTTGTTTCTGTGTTATGGCAATTCTGCATTTTGTTTTGACAGTTTGACAGGCAACGGTCATTCCACTTGAAGAGACAATGGGTAAACAAGCTTGTAAACTCCCCCAGAACCCGAAATGGATGGAACATTTGAACGAAGAACTTGTCAAAGTGCCACTTTTTCAACTGGCTATTCCAGGTGAGATGTTTCCTCTTTTGATATTCTCAAGGGATAAGAGGACTATACGTCCATGGCGAATAATTATGTTGCTTATTATCAAGGGATTAGAGGACTTTAGGTCCAGGGCCAATGATTTGGTTGGTTATTTTCAAAGGATTGCAGGACTATACGACTATGGCGAATAATTTCAAGGGATTATACGTCCGAGGCTAAAAAATGTCCAGAAACTGTCAAAAATGTTTATATTTTGTCAAAATGTATCATATCTATCCACAAACAATTAGATGAAATTGCACATAAGTAATGTTTGTATGACATTATACTGACAAATTGCTGTACATGTATTTTAAAAAAAAAGGTATTTCTTCGAATTGTCCAAAATAAATATTTGTTAATGTCAAAAGCATTATCTTCAGAGGTTCAGATATCTCATGTTCAACCAGATAATCCCTTGTCGAAGAAGAAAATATTAAATAACAAGCAAAAACTGTTGGTGGCCATTTTAGTGGGAACATGTTTATTATATAGGTAGGTAAACGGATTCGTGTAGTTTATCCGATTGAGAGAGAGATTCTTTATTTCCTCGAGCAATAACCAAAGATTATATATATAAGGTTATATACATCAAGCATTAATATGTAAAATACTTACAAGCATACATACATTCATGAGCACATATAATTCATTCTATGTAGCAGTTGAGGAGATATGTTTTTAGTTCATAAACATACAAAGAAAAGCGAATAAATATACTTTCATACAATGATGACTCTAAAGAATGATAAAAGAGGTTTTGTGCTCAAAAGAGAAATAAAGCATGTCTACTTCTTCTTGCATTTCAAACATAACATATGTTCCAACATCAAGTTTATCTATTAAGTATGTAAAAAAAATATTTCTCTGTTGTATGAGATTTTCACAGTGAAGAAGTATTGAAAGTCATTGTCAAAGGTGTTGTTGTTACAAAGAACACACTCTTTTGATATTTTGCCTCTTGACGACATTATTGAAGTGAATATTTATATTGAGGATATTTATAGGCTAATTGCCATAAAACATGGTAAGACAATTTGGTATAAATCAATGTGCAAAAGGACATATTCAGGCGATATAAAGATTGCGATCGCCATAGTGATGCATAGTATTATTTGCAATTCTTCTCCAAACTTGTTTAGGAGGGAAAACACCGTGAGCAATGTAATTTTCAACATAATGGTTGTATTTTTCAGATATTGATATGAGATCATCAGAAATGTTATTTGATTTTGTTTGAGTTGTTATAGAAGCACAAAATATATGTTTTGTAAAATTATTTCATTAGATTTTACACAGACGTATAAGAAATAAAAGTTTACATTTATCAATATATCGTTTTCGTAAGATCACTTTGTTAATTGTTTTTAAACGTTTAACATCATATACTATTAACCATGATACTTTGCTATCGGTTCCCAGGTTCCCACGACTCCTTCACTTCAAGCCTCGACAAGCACAATGACGTCACCGATGACCAACCACCAGCCTTGCAGTTTTTGGGCTCTTGCTGTTGTTGCATTAAGAAGAAGATCCTAGTTTGGTCAGTGACCCAGAGTTTGTCGTTGTTGGATCAACTCAACTCCGGTATCCGCTATCTTGATCTCCGAGTCTACATGGTAAAAGGAACAAACGAATACCGCTTTGGACACGGGATATATGGAGATGAGGTTAAGGTTGGTCTGGAGCAGATCAAACCCTTTTTCCAGGAAAATGATAGAGAGGTAGTCATTCTGGATTTCAACCATTTCTACCAAAATGATCCAGCCGCTTTTAACTGGCTAAGTGATCAGATCTGCGAAATACTTGGCGACCTTCTTATTCCAGAGGGTGACCTTTCAACCTTGACCCTTGCAGAAATATGGAAGAAGCCTGGCCGCATCATCCTGAATGCTATGGGAAAGATGAAGGGTCCAAATTTTTGGACAAAGGCCATTGATTCTCCGTGGTCAAACACAAACGACGTTGATACATTGGTACGTTATCTTGACGAACACCAACGTCCTGCCAAGGATAATTTCTTTGTCAGACAGGGAGTTCTAACACCATTTACGTCTGACATCGTTTGCTCGTGTTCGGACCTTGAAGCGTTTACGAGATCTGCGACTGAAAGATTTGTTTTGTGGCTCCATGATAAGAAACCTGGAGTCGGCGGGATCAATATATGTATCGTAGACTTTGTGGAGAAGTTCGACTACATAAACCAAGTGATAAAACTCAATGACAAACTTTTGTTGGTAAATTGAAGAACAAAAATATGATGAATTATGACATACACTCAGTGTTGAAATTTGATATTTTCCCCAAATTTTACTTCACCAGTCGTATGAAACTGAAGGTCATAAGAAAGTTTTCCCCATACTGACATTTACAGATTTTATTACGTTATATTCTAAACAATCAAAAATGGTTAGATATTGCAAAGATGAACATTACTATCAGTTATTTGAACTCTATGTCACGTGCCTCCACACAAGTAGCAAAGTTACGTGTTTTTAAAAACATTCTTATTCTTTTCAACAAAAGTTTCATTCAGTATGAGGTAAAGAATGTGAAAAGTAAGAATTCGACTCAGTCTATGAAACTATTAATGCCTTCAATCGATTTTAGTTTTTGAAATTTTTTTTCAAACGTAATAACTATTATCTGATCTTCAGTATATTTTAAGATAAGAAACCTGGAGTCGCCGGGATCAACATATGTATTGTAGACTTCGTGGAGAAGTTCGACTACATAAACCAAGTAATAAAACTCAATGAGAATTGAAGAACAAGTAATATGATGAATTATGACATTCAGTCAGTGTTGATATTTGATCTGTTCCCCGAATTTTTACTTCACCAGCCGTATGAAACCAAAGGTCATAAGAAAGTTTTCCCCATATTGACATGAAAAGATAATGTTTTATCATATTCTAAACAACCAAAAATGGTTAGAAATTGCAAAGATTATATCAAATTATGAATTATATCAAACCAGTTAATTGTAAAAATACCATCTCATGTATGTATATGTTTGCCTTTATGGAAACTTTTGTATCCATAAGAACTTTTTCTTCTTCATCTAGCTTCTACAATTCCGCTTAAAGATCTCTTATTGAAACAAGAAATATTTTGCTTTACTACGTTACTTTGATTAATATGCGCAGGGACAAATAAGATCTGAATTTATTGAGATTGAATTGATTTCATATCAATTAGCTAATCTAAATTAATTTATATCAACAGTTCCATATTATGGCAGCCGTCCTTCTCATTGAAGTGTGCATTGGCACACTCAAACGGCTTGACAGGCTGTCAGATGCCAACTCACCTGAATTCCTGCGGCAAGTGGTGAGAAAACTGCCAGTGTACCTCGTCGACAGGTGGAAGACCAGAGCTATGGAGATCAGAGATCGAGGAGGTTAACCTAACCTACAAGAGATCAGCACTTTCATTCAAAGGAATGTCAGAGCTCAGTTTGACCCAGATTACGGGGACCTTTTCAGAGAGAGCAAACCAATGCAAATGAAGAGAGGTGTTAATGTCTTGAATCTTGAACACCCAATTCACCAAAGCATGTAGAGTATGTGGACAGACGGATCACTCCCATGTGAAATACTGTTCAAAATTCAAATCCTTTTCTGTTGAAGAAAGATTTAAGTCTGCAAAAGAACAAAAGCTCTGTTATTCATGCCTAATGTATGGACACAGAACCGGAGACTGTAGAAACAAAAAAAGCTGTGGAGTGAATAATTGTCCGAGAACCCACACTTCACTTCTACATGCTGATGCACCTGTTGCAGGTGGAACAAGAGCACTAGAAAGAGATAGCATGCTTCCAGTTGTCAGAGTTAGTTTTCGAGCGGACAATGAAAAAGTGAGAGAAGGCAATGTGCTCACAGACAGTGGTGCTGGTACAACTATAATCAGGAAAAAGTTTGCAAAGATGCTCGGGCTACAAGGCAAGAAAGAAGGCTTAAACATATCTGTTGTTGGAGGCAGAAATCAGCAACAACGAGACAGTAGACGTGTGAGCTTCTGGGTATCACTGCTGGACGGGGTAGAAGAATACCGAGTCGAAGCACATGACCTTGATAAGACAATCGCAGAGGTAGCGCCGATTGACAAAAGATGGTTGTCAAGCTTCAATCACTTGAAGGATGTGAGGTTTACACACAGAGAAGGTCCAGTGGATCTCATACTAGGAGTGCAGTATACCCATCTGCATGTTGAGCGAGAAATCAGAGAGGGACTGGCGTTTGAACCAGTTGCCAGATCCCAGTGAACTTCCAAATAACTATGAGTACGCTAAGAGGAGACTCTATTCCTTAGAACAGAGTTTGGAGAGAAATCAAGCCAAAAAAGAAGCTTACAGGAAAGTCATGGATGTCTATGTGCAGATCGGATGGGCCGAAGAGGTGACAGAGAGTAGCACAGACAATGTCTTTTATCTACCACACCATGGGGTAATAAATATGGACCAGCCAAGCACTCCGCTGAGGGTAGTATTTGACTCTGCAGCACTCTACCAAGGAGTATCACTGAACCAGTTTCTTCGTAAGGGTCCATCAGACCTATTTGGAATTCCGAGAAGAATATGTCGGATTTATGGGAGACATAAGTAAGATGTTTCTTCAAATATGCTTACCAGAGGCAGACACGCAGTATCACAGGTATCTATGGAGAGACACAAACAGTACCAGAGAACCTTCCATATAAAGACTCTTAAGAGTAACATTTGGGGACAAGCCCTCCCCAGAGATGGCGAACTTCGTCATGAGGAAACTAGCCGAAATGAATGAAGAAGACGACCCACAGGCTGCAGACATATTGAAGAGAGACAGGTATATGGATGACTTTATCCAATCCTGCGAGTCGTCCTATGAGGCAGAGAAAAAGATGTCTAAATAAGACGAAATACTGGCTCAAGGGAGCTTCAATGTGAAGGAATGGCACTCTTCTAAAATAAATCGAATCATAAGGTTGACACCATAGGTGACAAAAGGGTGAAGACGTTAGGTGTTGTATGGTGTTGTGAGAAGGACATATTTCATTTCAATGCGAAATCTTTGTTAGAAACAAAATACACGAAGATGTCAGTTCTTGCAAAACTGTCCATGTTGTTTGACCCACTGGGACTTGCTTTGTTGTCACTATCAGAGCCCAAATAGCCATGCAAGAGATATGGAAACTGAAGGATGTAGGGTGGGATGACCCCCTACCAAAGAAGATGTGCACCTTATGGTCTGAGATATTCAAGGATTTGGAAGAGCTCAATAGTGTGAAGATTGACCGGTGTCTTAAACCCCTAAACGCCACCTCATCGCCTGAATTGCACGTATTTGCAGATGCCAACAACGTAGCCTATGGCGCATGCGCATACCTGTTGTGGCCAACAACCACAGATAATAGTGTGAAACTTGTAGCTGCAAAATCAAGAGTTGCACCACTTCATCAAACCACAATCCCAAGACTTGAACTGATGGCTGCACTGCTTGCTGCGAGATTGGACAACATCCTACACTGCGAGATGAAAAAGAAACCAGAAGTCTTGCTATGGACAGATTCCAAAGTGGTGCTAAAGTGGATCCAGTCAAAATCGAGAACAAAGAAACCATTCGTCGCTGTAAGAATTGCTGAGATACAGATGACATGGAATCCTGACCGATTGAGGTATGTTCCCAGCAAGGAGAATGTTGCAGACGACTTGAGTAGAGGCCTGAAAGCATCCCAGATTTCGACAGATGGTTTGGAGGGCCCGAATTTCTGACATTACCAAAGGAAAAGTGGCCTGCACAAGAGACACTTGAAGGAATAGAAGACAACCAAGAGGAGAAGAAATCGAAGGTAAATTGTTCTGGAGTACAGAGGAAGCCTGTAAGTGGAGAGATGATAATTTACTGTGAGAGAGATTCAAGTTGGAGGAAACTCCTGACAATCACAGCATACTGCTTCAGGTTCATACAAAATCTGAAAAACAGAATAGACGGCAGGAAGAAAGCGACAGTGATAACCAATCTACAACCTGAAGAGCTTCAGGGAGCAGAAAGCTATTGGATCCGACAGGCCCAGAGAGAAATCGCTGATTGGGAAGGAACTTGTCAAGAGTTATCTCCCTTAATGGAAAGTGGGATATTGAGATTTGGCGTAAGATTTCGTAAGATTTCGTCATAGCTCGCTTGATTATGATGCAAAACACCCCATTTTGTTGCCTCCATCAAATCATATCACCAGTCTGATATCGATAGATGTTCACAAAAATGTGTACCATGCAGAGAACTCTTGTAAGTAGAAGAAAGTACTGGGTTCTTAGGGGAAAAAACACAGTGAAAGGCATAGTGAAGAGCTGTGTACAGTGTAGAAAGATGAGACAACCATGCCACATAACGACAATGGCAGATCTACCCCCGGAGAGTCTGAGAGCTTTTCCCCCGCCGTTCACCAACACAGGTGTTGATTTATTTGGACCGTATTTTCTGTAATATGGACGAAACAAAACGATAAAGGCATGGGGGGCCATATTCACATGTTCTACAGTGAGAGCCATTCATCTTGAAGTGGTCGAAAACTTGTCGACTCAAGCATTTCTACATGCTTTAAGGAGATTTGCGTCAATTCATGGCTGGCCGAGAATTATTCTTTCAGACAACGGGACCTCATTTGTTAGAGCACAAAAGGAACTACAAGAGATGACAATTAACCACAATGAGGTAGAGAATTATAGTTCCAAACACGGTGTCAAATGGAAGTTTTAAACCCCGTTAAGCCCTCACCAAGGCGGCATCTATGAAAGTCTCATCACACAAGTGAAAAGACCGATACAAGTCAGCATAGGCAGCCAGACGCTCTCATGGAACGAGATGACTACAGTGTTTGCAGAGGTGAAAGAATTACTGAACCCGAGACCATTGTATCTTTCGCCCAACAGCCAAGATGAACCTCAGGTTGTCACCCCAAATCACTTCATAATTGGGAGAGCCTCAGCCAACATACCACAAGGACCGTTCAAGGAGAGCACAAATCTAAAGAAGAGATTTGAATATGTACAACAACTTGTGCAACATTTCTGGAAAAGGCTTGTGAGTGAGTACTTTCTTACATTAACTAGGAGATTGAAATTGTTGTCTCAGGGGAGACAACTCTGTATAGGTGACATAGTGCTCATTGTGGACCATAAATCCAAGAGAGGAGACTAGAAAATAGCCAGGGTAACAAAGGTGTACCCAGGCAGAGATGGAGTTATCAGGAATGTGCAGCTGAAGACTGCGCATGGACTCTACAGATGATCAGTCCAACAATGCTGTATTCTGTTCATTATTTATCGGAGAACGCGATGGCATAAAGAGACTTGAGACTCTACACTTCTCCACGGGTTGGAGGATGGTGTGAATTAATTTACAGAGGACTGAGAAATTATTGACACTTCTTGTTTTATATATTGTCATTTTTAGGGGATTTTGAACCACCAGAAATGCATCATGATTTTAGTTAATTCAGCAGAGTATTCTTCTTAATTGTAATGAGCATTAATAGTCGTGTAGCAAACATTATGAGATTGACTGGCATTAATTGTTAGGAGACATTACAGGAATGGTCGCTTCATGTGCGAGAGTGTTGTCAGAGCTGTCGAAAAGAGGGAAAAAAGGCTAAAAGCCAAGTCATTTAACCAAAATCTTCAGAATACATAAACATATACAATCTGATAAGAGATGTACAAGTTATTAGTCTAGAGAGTGCAAATTGTTTCTAGAGAGTTGTACGAACAGATTGTTGTATTCCTCACAAAATTGAATACAGAGATTCGAAGAAAACATCGACTTGGTCATTTTTGGTGACAGGAAGACTTGGATGAAGTTTATACCAATAATTTATTACATTTAATGCCTGATTTTACCATTTCTGTTGAACAGTTATAACCAAACTCTTGATAGAAAATAATTATAAGATGAAACTACATGCGAAACACAGTATATACATGTTGAGAAACATTTGATCCATATGAACATGTCCGAATTTCACGAGTTGTTTAATGGGATCAGCACTTTTCGAAGCGGCATTAAAATCTAACAAATCTAACATTTCATTCGGTCTCATTGAAATTAGATCTAGCAATTCGCTCACATTCATTTTTTCTAAACAAATTTAGATGTGCTATTTTCTAGACCAATTGTCAAAGTTGGGCTTTTTTTACTTTGACGTGTGTACGGACGCCCTTCTTAATGAGGATTACAATATATAGATTTGATTATCCTTCCGCCTCTAATTATAATGTCTCAAATGGCGGCCAAGGTGATCCCAAAGGTGTTCAATGGGGTTCATATCTGGTGAGTTGGCTGGCCACGGCAAAACAGTGACGTTGGCATTCTCGAGGTAGTCTCTAACAATTCGGGCAGTGTGAGGTCTTGCGTTGTCGTGTTGCAATATCAATAATCTTGGTTGTTGTTGGATGAAAGGAACGACGATAGGTCTCAGTACCTCATCAATGTATCACTGACCAGTCAGATTCCCTCGCGGAACAACCAGCAGCGTCATGAATTTGGCCATAAATGGTTGTATAGAGTGGTAATGTGAAAAATTCTGACGTCATCAGTTTGTACTTATGTGACCCCCTAAATAGGTCAATGACTTGGAAAGGTGACCAATTATTAAAACCTAGCATAGCAACAGGTTATTTTTAGATGACCTTGCAAAAGAGATATGTACATTAAGAAACTTGGTTATCAGTTAAGAATGGATAAAGGTGAATGAACTTATAAATATGATCAAAAGGTTAATCAAGGACACATCTATTAAAAAACCTGTCGCATGGCAACAAGAAAAGCAGAGGATTGAGTCCTTTTCCATCCATTTTCCATAAGGTAAAATATTAAAGACCTGTCCGACGGCAGCAAGTTGAATATGGAAATGACCAAAGTTCAATGAAATTATTGTCAACACTGAATTTTATATAATAAAAATTAAAATAATACAATAGATGAAGCCTTACTACAAAGCCAATAGCTCTATTCTTAACATGAAAGTTGTGGGATTTTTATTGTTGAAAAGAATAAATAAGAAACCATGTGCTTTCGACGGCAATCCTTATACACACTATGAGAGACTTGAATGTATATCTGTAAACTTATTCACCCTTAGCTTTCAACAATGAAAGTCCATGTGCGAATCTCAATATAGATCTCTTGACAGTAATTCGTTTTAAGTTGATAAAACCTCGATACGTTTGTTAGATAAACATAGCGTTCCTAACATATTTCAGGAACCAATACCTGCCAGCTTGGGTCTATCATTTTGACCACTAGAGGTTTCGTAAGAAATTTCAACAAGTTGTGAAACTACTGTAGGGAAGGAGTGGAACTATTGATATGAGTATCACCTACTTTAATGGATATGTATTACAAAACCGTTACTATATTTTCATGAGTTCTCGTATACAAATTCAATAGACTTTACCTTTCAATAGGTTATATAACAATTCCTCACATAAATAGGTACATACCATCACAGGGACTTGTATCGCGGAAAAATGATAATATTATTATATAATTTAAATTAAAAAAATGATATCTCATCTTTATAAATACTAAAGGAATATAACGCCCTCAGACCCTTCGTCTTGTTCCGGGACGAAATCAACTTGGAAATCCATTATAGATTAACATAACAATAGACACACATGAAGCCTGATAAATCCTCTTTCGATAGAATGTAAAATAAAATAAATCGGTTCGCTCTTGACCGAGCTACACTGTTTAGAAATCGAAAAAAGTAAGCTTTCTTGAGAGTACGCCAAAATCCTGCCTCACAAAAACATCGCTGTTTAACTGATAACACACGAATTTAACACGCGCATACGTACTACACACGCAAATACAACTTTATCGCGATCCCTATGTATTCCGATTTCGTAGCATGACTATCAAAATGAAATATTATGTGATCCATATCCCTTTAGTATTTATAAGGAAGAGATACCATTTTTTATTTCATTATATATTATTATTATTATTATTATTATAATTTTCGGCGATACACGTCCCTGTGAACAGGACATGTTACATTTCTGGGAACAAAGGGTTAAAACTGATGAATTTATATAAGTACTGTAGCTCATTTCCGCTGTCACTCAACTTGAGGAGACAATGGATATACAAGCTAGTAAACTAGGCCAGAACCTGAAATGGATGGAACATTTGAACGAACAACTTATCAATGTGCCACTTTTTGATCTAGCTATTCCAGGTGAGATAGATTTCCTCTTTGGATGTTTTACCGGGATCGACGTCCAGGGCGAATGATTTGGTTGGGTTTTTTTCACGGGATAAGAGGTCTTTACTTCCAGGGCAAACGATTTTGTGATATTTTTTGACATGATATACTTTTGATTAAGGAGAAATCAACATGGAGCAGACATTGTAATGAAATTCTAAAACAATATTTGCAGTTTACCGGTTCAATGCCTATCAATATATCCAAAATCTCCGGGATCTTAGTATAATCTTCTCTATTTAAGGTCTAAAATTATGTCACAAAACTTGTTTACTTACATAGATTGATTTTTTTTATATAACCAATTTACAAGTTATGAAAACTAGGAAATGTTCTGTAACACACACATTTTGGGAAAGGTTACCATGGCAGTTACAAAAGTACAAACTAATCTAAAAAGATAAGTGATCAAATATTTCCCTTCACAGTTTTCTTATTGAAAAAGATAAATATAGAATTATGTAGAAACATATTCATGAAGTATATTATGATTTAAATAAAAAGTTTTTTTAAAGTATAATGACTGGATCTATTTAAACATTACTCGATTACTCATCAACGATGACATTCAAACTTGATATCATTATGAATCATAGGCCAACTCGAGTGTTAATGTTGTGCACCGGATTTTAAAGACTAGTTTTCCCTACGCTAACAGCATTCGCACGTACACTGCTTTTTTCATTTCCCTTACGGAACACTAAAATTAATCTATGGTTGAAACTTGAATATATCCTGAACTATCATAATGTCGTCCTCGTGTTTAGACTAATAAATCGTTGTATCATGTCTCGGCCTTCGGCCTCGTGTTATAATTCAGAGTAAATCTGTACTTCATTGCAAAACTTGTGAAGATTGATACTATCGTTTTGTTTAGAAGAGGTTCTTATTGTATTGACGTGACATGGTGTAATTTGGTATTTTATCCATAAGCGGAAATTCAATATGGTTTTTAAATCGAGCGAATTAGCATAATAAAATGTACTACGATGCTTTAAAGAAATTATTCAGGACATTTCGTTACCGACTAAATTCTCAATTTCGTTAAAACAATACGTTAATGCTTCGGAAATGTGTACATGATCTATACAAATCCTTTAGATGCGATCACAAGAGGAAATATTTACCTTTAAAACAAATCAGTTAGATACACCCTCAGTTCACAAAAGAAACTAATAATGTAAGGTATTACATCATGCAACGTCAGCATATTTCCATCTACGAAGCTTCCACAATATCCTGATATCTATCACTGCAAATGCCTCGTGTCGATGACAATTGACTATTCATGGCTGTACACTATACTATGTTATTTTGTCAGCCAATGGAATTTTGTAATGTTAGGAGCCTGAACGAAAATGCAGCCGTTCTCGAATCCGGGTACTGTCGATATATTTTCTCGAGTTAAAGTCAGTTCATTGGCTGGTTATATAAAGAGATACGAAGCAGTTTTATGCAGTTTATGAAACAAATTCGTAAACCAATTAGCCCGAAAGTGTAGCCTTTTCAGTTTAAATGGCAAAATATATGAAGATATATAAACCCAGAAAAAAGAAATGATGTGTTAAATCGTATCATCATCATCACAAAATACAATATTTTCAAATCGAGATTAGCAAAGAAACAGCCACACATCTCCTATATCAAAAATGATATCGAAAATTCATACATCTTAGATAAATACAACGCCAGCATGAATTATAGCTTAACACGCTTTTTCCAATTTTGGTCTTTATGTCATATGCTTTTCAGTGAATATAACTAAGATGATTCATGCCTGATACGCTGTACACTTTCGAATTTACAAATGTTTGTGTATTATCAATATTCCATTTGCGAAATGTCCTTGTATGTTGACTTGTGTAATCAGCTAGTTGTTTTTATAATGCTGCTCTACTGGAAGATCACCTTACATATGTATTACTAATTTTTTTGTATGCTGACTTTGTACACAAAAAAAGTGAAATAAAATATATATATATATATGAATAGCGTCAAAAAGTAACCAGACTGCAGTAAAAGTTACCAGTTACCGGATACAGATATGCCGAACATGTATTATTTGATTGGTTTCTTTGAGTTGTCTAAACTAAACATATGTGTAAACCAAATCCACTATCTTCAGAGGGTCAAACACCTCATTGCTCAACCAGATTATCCGATGTCGTAGAATGAAGTATCACAAATCAAGTAAAAACTGTTGGTGGCCAGTTTAGTGTGAACATTTTTTTTCGTTTAAGGTACGTAAACGGATTCGCGTAGTTTATCCTAATGAATTACGTTCGTTTGGGAACATCGATATCAAACATTAGGTTCGTTTTCGAAAGATCACTTTTTTGCTTCAAAACGTGCTACTGCGCCCTTAAAATCACAAACTATAATACTTTGCTATCGGTTCCCAGGTTCCCACGACTCCTTCACTTCAAGCCTCGACACGCACAATGATGTCACTGATGACCTACCAATAGCTTTGCGTTTGCTGAACAAAAGCTGTTGTTGCATTAAGAAGAAGATCCTAGTTTGGTCAGTGACCCAGAGTTTGTCGTTGTTGGATCAACTCAACTCCGGTATCCGCTATCTTGATCTCCGAGTCTACAAGATAGAAGGGACAAACGAATACCGCTTTGGACACGGGATATACGGAGATGAGGTTAAGGTTGGTCTGAAGAAGATCAAACCCTTCTTCGAGGAAAATGAGAGGGAGGTTGTCATCCTGGATTTTAACCATTTCTACCCGAGTGATCCAGCCGCTTTCGACGGGCTAAGAAATCAGATCTGCGAAATATTTGGTGACTTTCTGATTCCAGAGGGTGACCTTTCAACCTTGACCCTTGCAGAAATATGGAAGAAGCCTGGCCGTATCATCCTGAATGCTGCGGGAAAGATAAAGGGTCCAAATTTTTGGACGGAGGTCATTGATTCTCCATGGCCAAACACAGATGACGTTGATACATTGATACGTTATCTTGACGAACACCAACGTCCTGCAAAGGATAATTTCTATGTCAGACAGGGAGTCCTTACACAATCGGCGCGTGACATCGCTTGCTCGTGTTCGGACCTGGAAACGTTTTCAAGATCTGCGACTGAAAGATTTGTTTCATGGCTCCAAGATAAGAAACCTGGAGTCGGCGGGATCAACATATGTATTGTAAACTTCGTGGAGAAGTTCGACTACATAAACCAAGTGATAAAACTCAATGACAAACTTTTGTAGGTAAATTGAAGAACAAGTAATATGATGAGTTATGACATACACTCAGTGTTGAAATTTGATATATTAACCGAATTTTTACTTCACCAGCCTAATGACACCGAAGGTCAAAAGAAAGTTTGCCCCATATTGACATGTAAAGATTCTATTACGTCATATTCTAAACAACCAAAAATGGTTAGAAATTGCCAAGATTAACATTACTATCAGTTATCTTAACTCTATGTCACCTGCCTCCACACAATTAGTCACGTGTTTTTAAAAACATTCTTATTCTTTTCAACAAAATTTTCATTCAATATGAGGTAAAGAATGCGAAATGTAAGAATTCGACTCGGTGTATGAAACTATTAATGCCTTCAATCGATTTTAGTTTTCGAAATCATATTTCAAACGTAAAAACTATTACATGATCTTCAGTATATTTGTATAATATTATACAAGTGCACAAGATTATGACATGTGCATTAATAAAAATATGAAGGTCTTGTATTGATGTGGTAAGCATTTAAAGAAATCCTCCGATCACCAGATCAGTTTGTGAAAGAATTCAGTAGCCATTTTCAGTTTTGGTAGCAATCTCATTGAAATAGGAAACTGTTTCTGTCTTACGTCACACAGGTTAATATATGTAGCGAAAGAATAAGATCTCAAGATATTGAGATTGAATTTAAGTTACATTGTCTTATTTAGATCAACAGTTCCAAATAATGACAGTTGTCCTTCACACTGCAGTAGAAGTGATATATGAAGTCTCGTACTTACTATCACTTCCTATTTCTATAAAAGAGAAGAAAAGAGGTTCTATTGTGGGTCGTCCGTGATACATCAGAATTCCATATATGAAATAATTAATTCAAAATGAATTCCTCTGTTGATTTTATTACTGTCGCACAGAGTACCTAAATATTCAGTATTCAGTACACATAGGCCAAAGATGGTTCTACATAATAGTTTAGCCATAGTCAAAGTTCTCAGAAGGGCATGGTGCTTATGATTACGTGACCACTACCCATTCAACCATTAAAAATTCCTATCGCCCAGGAAATCCGATTACAGTTCTATTTTGGAGGAGTCACGGGATTTTAGTTCAAAAGAAATCGATTAAATCTCCCTCCATTATGTACCAAAAAAATTAAAATCTACAAGTTATAATCACTTTCGGCAAAGAGGCTGTACGTAAGATTTTACCATTCCACGGATTTTCGTCCCTATGCATTCTAAATAATGATATGCAACACGACCGTTGAGTTGCGGTGTCCGTATGCCATATATCGTCAATAAATCAGTAAATAAATTTCAATACCCCCACCAATATGGATATAAATAATATTAGAATTCTATCTCAATACGCGTTTAATCGAGGTTTATCTGTATTAAATCTTTTTTTTTCGATTTTTCATTTATTCATATTTGTTTCTATAATATCCTTACATTATGGCAGACAAGTTATGTTCATGCTTTCCGAGGACATTAACGTCATCACGAAATAATACTTGTGAAATGTCATGTGGGTAATCTTGTCTTCTGGTGGGCATATATCAGGGATGTCGTCTGTATTCATAGATTACTACCTTGTTTTTCAGCCACTACCTGCATATCAAGGGTCAATTGAACTTGCTCCTTAATATAGAGAAAGTCCTACTATCAACATTTACAAGGACAACCTCTACACATTTAAGAAGGACGAATTAGTTTGTATAAAGAACATTCTTATTATTCCATATGTTGGAAAGTAAAAAAAGTAAAAAAAATTAACGTAAATTTTTCAAAAGTATGTCAATGTTTGTGAATGTTTTAAACACATGTATTTCCCAAAAAGTAACGGTCTGGAAACAAGATAACCTCAAACCACTCTGAGATACAAACGGAAACAAAATATGTCACTGTGAAATCAGAATGCATGATAAATTACATTAACAAAATTTTTTCGCTGGTTCCGTTCTCACTATCAGTGCTTCCGTTTCGCCAGTAACAATCAATGATAATATGATAATATAGTTTATTATAGTGTCTTGTGTTACATTTGATAACAAAACAAAACATTCATTATATAGATAAATACATACAAACACCAGGCCTCAAGAGGCCGAGATGACACCTTAATCATAATCGTTTCCACCAATTTTCTTCCGTTTCGCCAATACATTTTGCTGCCGTTTTTTCAAGGTTCCGTTTTGGCTTGCACCCCATGAAATCTATTTAAGGATGTCCGCTCCTAAAATTTAAAGTATTAAACTTTTTTTCTAACTTGATTTTTTCAAAGGTTTTATGTATTTGCTTGAAATATCCACCCCCAAAAATAGAGGTTAGTGTGGGTTTTTTCGAGATATTTTAAGACAAAGATCCATCTGTCAGTCAGAGTTTTAACATGGGAGTCTATGGGAAAATGATGACCTTTTCGGAGAAATCTTAAATTTTTATTAGTTCCTGTATTAAACTTTTTTTAAAATGAAAACATGTTAGAGTTAACATAATCTTCTTCCAGAAAAAAGTAAAAAATATGTATGGTAGTGTGGGTTTTTAGCCGCTACGGCACATCATGTATTGAAACATTTCAATTAAATTATCAACATTCAAGCTATTTTTGGACTAAAAACATGCTTTCTCCCACTCATTATCTAAAAATCTACCTGAACGCATACATACAAATCATATTCATTCAACAACATCTACTTTCTGAGAAAAACAGATTATAGAACTTGCTCAAATAATAGTTACAATTATTATTGCTGAGTCAGCAAAATTGTGAATTATTTCAAAATGAAAATACTACGTTTCTTTATTTTGATGAATATTTAGTCAGAAATCATCAAAAATAAGAAATTACCATTTCATTTTAGTTTATTATATAAGAACATTATGATTTAAAGTTAATTGAATTTGAATTGTGAATGGGAATTTGAAAGCAATATTGAGTTTTATAAAATAAATACTGACGTTCTACAGTACTATACGTAGTGTCGAGGGTACCCTTTTTTGCTTTATTAAAAAAGTGGTTATATAGATATGTATTTAGTGATTCATCAGTATGCTGGATGCCTGAAAAGTCGCATATAAGTCTTGGAACTATATAATGTAAGTATATGGTGTAGACATAAAAGTATATGAGTAGAGAAAAGTCATAGATGCAAATTCAACCATATACCATTGTATGATGAAGTTACGTTCGGCAAAGGGTTTCAGTTATCTTGGATAGAAAGAAAATAAATCCCCAAACCTTTTTGTCATCTATTTCCCTATCTTTACGCAAAAGGGGTATTTTGAAAATATGAGATAAAAGGACCGAATTACGTTATTTATAGTCCAATAGACATTGTTCATTCATATTTTACATTTACTTCCTATACGACACATTAAATGTCAACTTCTTAAAGGAGGAGTCTTTCAACACCTGTATTTGGGCCTAATTGTTTTGTTACTGTGGGGGGGGGGGAGGGGGGGGGGGAAATAGCGCAGTGGTTAGCGCGTTCGGCCTTGGATCAAGAGGTCCGTGGTACGAATCCCGCCAGGGGCTCGGCAACTTTCTCTGCAGTAGAGAACTGTTCTACACGCACTACCACCCATGGTTCGCTAGTTCCAGCCGATGCTCGCAGGTTTCACCGCAATGCATATAGGCACAGTGGTGTTGCGGGCTTTCTCCCTTCTCCCTGCAATAATACTAGCAGCCGCGATATAAGTGAAATAATCTTGAAAACGGCGTTAAACACCAACTCCTATATTAATACTCCTATTGCTGTAGAAAAAGATTGCTGGGGTATGACAGTGAGAATGTTTAATGTGAGTTTTTCACATGTCAGATGTACTTCATCGAGTGACATGAGTAAAGTTGAGAAATTAACGTTAACTTTGTCACAAGAGTGACTAAACAAGGTATTATACAATCTAAATGAATTTACGTCGACAGTTCTGTATCAAGTTTTTATAAAAGCTGTTGTTTTTTATTAACTTAGATTGGAAAGTTTAGAAACTCAATGAATTATTACCTTTATCGTATAATGAAGTAATGAGCATAGAGTCTGTGATCTTTTGTTTTTAAAAAAGCTACTATGACGATGTATTTTCACTATGTCTAGTTGCGATCAAAATATATTCACATTATATAGACATGATTCATAAAAATGCAAGGTATATTTTACGTCATTACATGGAGTAAAATTAAATTTCAGATTTCCGATCACAATATAGTAATTGAGTCCAATTAGATATGTAGTTGCATATAAAAAAATAAAAACTATTTCTTTCAATACGGTCAAATAAAACCAGATATTTCCTGGTCTTTGCCACAAATTTGAGTTCCTAATGTTTTAACCCAAGCCCAAAACATAACATTTTGAAAAGGATGTGCAGACTATGACAGAGAAAATCCCATTTCTGTGAATCGTTTTCTGTATTCAATTAATTATTATTTTTTTAAATTCAAGTTCTCAAAGACTGACCATCAGTCTCCTTCTATGCAGATAAACGTGCTAGTAGAGACCAAACTTCAGTCTAATATTTGCCAAGTGAGGCGTATCGGATGAACCCTATGACCCGTGACCCGACCCCAGAGTAATTCCATATAAGGAAGAGAGAGGTCAGAGGAGGAATCCGGAAGCGCTTCGTCTGTTCTGCACCCTCGCACTTGTGGCTGAAGAAAGTCCCAGGCACATCGCTTCAGCTTCGTCTTGTAAGTATATCATCTATCCTCAGATTTCTCATGATAATGCCAACTTTGCAAACACATAAAAAATCACATCACCTGGTCTTGCTTTTTAGATATGTCAGTGTTTTACTCGACCAAGTAAGACTATTTTGGGACACGCCCATTCACAAGCTTTTTCATACACAAGCTTTTCAACATGATGTCTGGGCTCGGCGACGCGTGACGTGATTTGAGCGATATTAGTATTATTTTGATTAGTACATTATCAGCATTATGGTATATGTAAACGTCTTCGGACTACGACATCCGTTTTGAACGAAATTATTTGTTTAAGAGTTATGACATAGATTCAATTAAGCGTCTCTAGTCTAGACTAAGATTAGAACATCCTGACCCGACAAAGCTTTCTAATTCTTCTTGAAATGCTGAGACACTTTATAGCTTGCAGCTGTCGTGTAGAGCCTGTGACAACATTGGATAAGAATGTCACTATGAGTCAGTGTGGTACACCTGAAATCGATGTAAATATTGAAACAGAATGCTTACTGTTCTCATTTCCATTCATTTCATTTACTGAATCCAGGTAGTATTGACTAAATGTCTCACCTGCCAAACAGGAAGTAGATAAGTAAAAGTAGATCAATGTAACTATTTATTATATTTGGAATGGTGAAATATTCAATTTACCGGTGAAAATAAAACCTGTATTTTCATTAGTGAAATTAAATGGTATTCTTCTCAGTGAAATGATGCAACAATCATATGACATTGTCTGTGACGTCGTGAAACAACTGAATGACGTCATGCAACGGGCAATACCATGAATATCTCATCTCGTGAAGTTGAAAATCATATATATACTTCACTGGATTAGATATCCATGGTATCTGACGAGAAATGTAAAATATCCTCTATATATTAGTTTAAAAAGTTACAGTGACCAACACCTTTGTTTGAAACATCCTCTATCCAGCATTTACCTGAATGGTTAAAATCTTAATTTTACCATATTTAGGAAAACTAAAATTTATATCAATTATGTCAGCAACAAGTCCATTGCTTTGATTTCCTAATAAATGCCTTCAGCACTGTTAAAGTTCTCACATGTTGATCAGCAAATCTAGCCTACAGCAAGACAAGAGTTAATGGGATCAGAATGTATGACTAAATAATTTGAATGCAGTTTTCCCTTAATCATATCAGCATACCCAGATATATATTATGTCGCCTGACAATTCATAAAATTCTATTATAGCTTTCCAGAAGCAATTATGATAAAATTCTTCTTAATAAACAACAAAATATTATGAACTTTATTGTCGGTTATTTTTGTTTTCCAAATGTGGTGTCAATTTATAAGCTCTTCAGCAAAACATAGACTATCTAATCTTCTTCCACTAAGAAGAAAGTACACACCCTGTAATGTTGCAATAGTGACACATAAGGTGTTATAGTGTGTCATTCCATATCACAACCCCGCCCATGATATTGAGATGTTATCACAAGCATTAATTTGTCCTATATAGTCCATTGATACTAAGGGCTTAGTTTATCTTACCAACCTCTAACTGCTCCAGAAAGTAACTATATGTAACTCCGGTTTCAATATATTTTAGAAAGATTACTAAATTTTCACTAGAATGTTAAAAACTTTTATCTATATATAAAAAAATTCAAGAAATTCACACATGAAAAGACATAGATAAGGAATATAATATATACATAATATGCCTTAGAATATAATCATGAATTAAAGTTCATTTTAATAATTCCAGGAGAAGGAAGCTTTATGTTTAGAAATATTTTCTGCTAAGTTAATGCTAAGAGGGTCTTGATAACTGCTTTATTTACAAATGTTCTTTCTGAAATAAATTAAAAACTATTTGATCACCCAAAACTAAGAAAGTCAAGTCTATACAAAATTAGGATATATAAAAATAAAATTTAACGCCTTTTCATTTCATTCACTAAATATACATGTAGGTTTATAACATATGTATTGAATGAAATAAAATCTGTTGTTCACTTATCGTACTCCACAGACTTATTTTGGTTCTTTGTGTTAGCTTTTTCAGTTTGCTACCCTGAATGTTGGATTTTAGATAAAAAATGATAATGTAGATATCCGTACTGTTTACATGCAACACATAATTTTAATCTTCTATTCTTAAACAAATATGTCCTAAACTCAGAGGACATCAAATGACCAGATATGTAACTCATGACCACCACGTAAACACAGGAGTGGTCAGTGGATGTTGAGTGGACAGTGACAGGTACATGTGGGGAATGTAGGGGAGGGGTCGTACATCTACATAATAGCTCATCACTTGAAAATCCTGTCATCCTGTTTACTCACATTGTGTTCTTCTGACTCCAGTTGATGACTATTAAATGGGTGACTCCATTCTAATTCTTTATTTGGATCTAATGAGAAATAAGAATTTTAAAATTAAATTATTTCAGGGCTGTGTATTTTTTGTGGTTTTGCTGAGAATTATAACATTTTAACACGCTTCATATCAAACATTGGAATCTCAGCAAAATGGTATCAGACTTAAGAAGTCTTACTTTGAAAACATCGTTGACTTTTTGGCTTGATACATATGGAGAGTTTCTTCAAAATGAATTTTTCTTCTTTTTAATACTTTCTTGAAAACCTTTTTCTCTTTCGATACCGATTCATTAACTTCTATTTAAAATGGATTGATCATAGATGGATGTTTTGAATGCACCAGGGACTGAAACCCTTCAATTAAACTGATGAAAGCAGATCTAGTTTGTTTCAACTCAATGCTTCATAAAGTTGATTAGATTAAAGTTCCCAGGCCAAGGACCAAATTGTTTTTGTGTGGAAAACAAAAGTTAATGTCAATAAACGTTTTGATATGATTTTAAAAGTGGAACTTAACAATTACGCTCTATTGAAATACAAATAATATATTTACATGAGAGAGTGTCAAATTTATTAATGTTTTGACTAGCGAGATAAGTGCATGGCAATTCCATCAATTGGTCGCCATAGCAACAAGACTTTATTGAGCTTATTAGATCCTCATTGGTTCAGCCATAAGCATGTCTAGCAAACTCAAGGGAAGGCATCTCTTCAGTGTGAACTTGAGCCAAAATTTTAAGCATTTTAAGTATTCAAACTGATGTTTTAACTCTTTCTACAGAAAATACCTCTTTTCATCATATGGTGTATTGCGGTATCAGTGCAAATGCTCGCATAATACAAATTCTTTTCTTAGTATATGATATCAATGATATGTAAACCAACATGGTTAATAATCTCTCTCTATTCCTGCTCCATTACTGTTTATAGATTGGAGCCTATACAGTACAGTCTAGATCCTCATTAACCAAGTCATAATTTTACCCCCAAAAAAAAAAATTTGTTGATAAAAACTTTCTTTTTTTATTAGAAATATGAAGCCCTGCTATTCCAAAAGTTTAGAGTTTTGTCACCGTCTGAGCATGCAAAGAGCTGTGAAAATGTAGGCCCTGCTCTTAAAGACAACTTTAATGTTTGGGCCAAAGTAAACTTTCAACATTTTCTTTAGATGTACATTGCAAATTCAAAGTAGACTGTCACTATTGAAGTTAATACAAATAATTTAAAATGAGCTTGAACATACACATGATTTTCAAATATTTATATCATTAATTTTATATTTTGATCCAACTATTCATATCTAGACTAATTATCATAACAATTATGATAAAAATGCAAACATGAAATTAAGTGCAATCCATACAAAGTCTATCACATTAAGAGTTCTTTTCCTCTTGGCATTTCTGCACTCATAGGCAGAGTTCAACACCGGGAATAATTAACAATTTGTAAACGATGCTTTCATCTAGAACGTTAAGTACTGGCACGCTATAGACCATAACCCTCTATACAAGATAGAAATATCACTCTGCAACCTAGACTTGTGATTCTGCTGTCTAGACTTTGTCCTGTCTTCAAAAAGAAAATATAAATACTTGTACAGTATATTACTTATAAATGCAATAAACAAAGCTTTGAACTTCTGATGTGGGCCCATGTTTGTGAAACTCTCTTAGTGCTTCTATCTATCTAACTTTGCACTTAGAGAGCTTAGAAAAAATAGGCCCAAGAGGTTGAATCCTGTCAGGGGTTGGCAACTTTTCATACTGAAGAGAACTACTATGTTAAAGTGCTTTACATACATGGTTCACTTGTTCCAGCCTGTTCCAGCCTCCTTACAATTGTACAAACAGCCTTGATATAAAATTTTTGGAAATCACTCTATACCACAACTTGCAACAACTCACCTATGATAACTGTTGCACAGTGTTGATAGTATGTTGTTCATAGCAGAGGCGGATCCAAGGGGGGGTTCAGTTTGAAAATCAATTATAGATTCAAGTCAATAAAAATAATTTGAAAACCATATATAACGTAACAATACCCCCCTCCCCCCCCCCCAAATGACAAATTCTGAACCCGAAACAAAGTAAATCATATATATAACGTGTAACAGGGCACAACCCCCCCCCCCCCCCGTTGAGAATTTCTGAACCCGAACCCCCCCTTTAAAAAAAATCCTGGATCCGCCACTGCATAGCCTATTTAAATCATAAGAAACACCTTAGCAATTAAGTCTTATCACATGTGGCAACCTAGAGTACGGGAGAGACACCAAGTCCTATTATCTCTATTTGTTTATTTTTTTATCTAATAATCAACAAGGTGGATCTAAAGGTTGTAATGCCCATTTTAAAAGTTTCTCAGTTTAAATTTATCCAAAGAAATGTAACTGGAAAAGACAAAGGGGCACAAACCAAGGCTAGATATCTGGTAGATATTCTGTACAGTCCTTGCCAAATCCTCGGATATCATGATTTAGTTGTTTCTGCTGATGATGCATTTTTTTGTGCTTATAACCCAGCTGATCTTGGTGTATATAATTAAGAGGTAGCATTGAGGTTCATACTTTGTTTAATTATTCAATTGATAAATCCTACATTATATATGAAATAGTATAATTGGGACTAAGCATGATATTCGCATTTTTATAGAATTTTATATTTTATGACAATATTTGCTAATCTTAGATAATACATTTTAAAGAATCCTTTAATTGGGAAAATGTGTCCTTAGAGGGTGTTTTGATATAAAGACTGAAACTTTAAAAAAGTTATATCATTTGTAACAAATTGAAAAACATCATATCAGAATTGAAATATTATTATTTGAAAAAAATGATTGTTTAACAGATCTGTTAAAGGTGAAAACTGTAAACCTGTGGCAGATTGATGTGAGAATTTTTATGATTCTTGCAATCTAATCCTAAACAGTAGCAGTTTTGCAGGTTCTTTAACTTGTGAAGCAGCTGGTCTGTTAAAGGTCACATTGACCTTTCATCTCTGAGTCACCATGTATTGGCTAGCACATGTAATATGATTCTTGGCTTATGGATAAACAGTATCTGCAGTTGAGTGTGTGTGAGATTTTAAAATGAAATGAAAAATATTGAATAACAAGCATGTGTTGAAACTGGTGTAAATAGAGAAAAAATAATTAAAGGAACATGAGTTATAACTGAAATAATTTCTTGGCAAATTGTTTTAACACATTTTATTTTCTACATCTAATTCTTTTCATATTTCTTTTTATCTGGTTTCAAGTCTTAGAATGGCTTTGGTATCATGAACAGTTAATAGTAAGTATATAAATTATATATAGAGGATATCATATGAGGGACCATGACATACTGTTTTTACGACAGGAGAGCATATAATATTAGTATTTTTACAAGCGAGAGTGTGTGTCTGAAACATTGTGTGTCATGAAGATGATAATCTTTTTACTACCGAAGTTACAAAATCAAATAAAATGATAAACACCAAGGTACAAGCATTGGCATTTTTTCAGTCGAATCAATGTCAATCACATGATGTTACATAAAAGATGATGTAGAAGTATTTTCCCTATTACTCTTGTATTAAAGATATGAACTCTGATGTGATTGCCCTCGAAGGTATTAAAAAGGGTTGATAAATCTTGTATCATTTTAAAAATCAAGTATGAAATAAAGATTCACGTTTATTATATTCCAGAAATATGGAATACTAAGTCAGAATAGACTAGTACCAAAGAACAAGTGTTTTATGAGGAGATCTGGTAGATACCTTGACCCATTGACCTTTCCTTCAAGCTACATATCACCCATCCCCTGAATCAGATAGTGCTAGACTTTCTTTCAGGATACTAAAATACTACTACTACTACTATTAATAATAATACTTTATTACCCCGAAAGGAATTCAGTTTGTATCATTAAAGAGCTTGAACATACAGGAAAGGCAACATAGGTTACATGTGATACATAAACAAACACATTTTATAAAGATCATTTAAAGAGCCACTCCGTGAGTTGATGGAGTCACATATTCAAAACTTAATCAATGGTGTCATTTAATGGCGAAGTATCAACTGTTACCAAAAAGAAAACTTTTAAAGGTAATTGGTTTTGTACAGTGACAATACGAAGGTAGAAAGTTGAAATTTTGATCGAAAACCGGACAGTGGCGCGCGTCAAACAGCCAAACGTAATTTTGGAGACTTATCTAAAGCCGCCAGGAGGTCAGTTTGGAGTTGATAGTGTTTGTTAAGTTATATAACTGGTATCCATGTAAATTGAACGTGTGACCTCCGCCTCTGTGCATTTATAAGGCTGTTTTTAGATTTTCATGGAAAAACAGTATTTGTCATATATTTGTCTTTTGTAGATGCCAAGTTAAGATGTTTTGAATTTATATCATAACATATGAAATTTAAGTTCTTATCAAAGCCAAATAATATGTTATGAAACTCACGGACTGGCTCTTTAACAGACGAACGCTGAAAGAATTAATGTATTTTTAGCTATAATGGTTTTATAACGAGGTAAGAAATATCTTCTACCTGAAGGAACCTTAACAAACTCACCAAATAAGACATGATCTGGATCTGACACAATCTTTAGGGATAATTTCAAAACTATTTTCATAAATATATGATATTAATTTGTAAAAATTCATAAAAAATATTATATTCCCACCATGTTAGAAAGAATTTACAATACAGATTTTCTCAATGTAGGAATCAGAGATAGATCAATATTGAAGTCACTTTTGAACATTTTTTTGAAAAGGGTTGAAAATATTTCTTTCAAATTTTCCAATTTTATATAATTTTATGCAAAATGTATTTTCCATGGCAAGTGAAACATTCCATTACTCGACCTGTAGTCGTAGAAAAAGAGGTCATGCTTAAGGCAAAAACTTCATGTTGCCATTTTAGTGTGAACACTTTTTAATCATTTAAGTCAGAGAAATGGATTGACCTAGTTTTACTGAACATGGTGATTAAGATTACTTCTATAGATTAAAACAGATTGTCTTTTAATTGATAACATTTGGTTTCCTTTTCGCAAGAAAAATGAAAACTGAAACTTTCACTTAACTTACATCTAGAAACCTGAAAATTTCACTTGTTTTTACCATCCGTGCACTGAACAAATCAACCATTCTTTTTCCTTACATTTTCCATTGAAATGTGATAGACTCTGTTCATACAAGAACTACACAAGGCATGCTTTTGTGTATTCATATGGTACACAAGGCAAGCTTGTGTGTATTCATAAACCAATGAATGATGTTGACATCTTGTCAAACAGTCGAAACTTGTTGCATTAAACCAACAAATCTTCACAAGTCAACTTTTGGATAATGGATATCTGGTTGTTGAGTACAACCAATCCAATTGAATAAAACATGTTCACACAGTTAGTGAAGTATATGCCCTAGTATATGTATTCACATAATTTCTTTTACTAACACATTGAGACTCAAAAAGTGCAGGCAAATATATTTTCATAAAAAGCTATTTTTTTCTTTCTTTTTAAAAAAAAAGGAACATCTTTGTACGCGAACACATTGATCAGTGCAAGCTAACATGCAATAAACTACTTTGTCAATATCTATTGGATATGACATGTACGCTATAGACAGCCTGGTCACACGCCGGATAGGTCGACAGGTGTGTAACAGGCAGGTAAATTCTGTCCTTGAAGTAAACTATAGTTTTTATAGATAAGAATAACCTTCAACTAAATAAGATCAGAGCATATCACGCTTGTACAATAAGAATTATTATTTTTTGCTTTTCAAATATTTAATCTTGAAAATTTTTTAACACATCGTTTAACAAATAAACTATGCCAAAAAAATTGCATTGAATATTATCACCTTTATAATACCTTTCAAGCATCTTCTAAAAAAGTTTAAACCGTTTTACCACAAGCTTTGGAATTTATTTTTCTTTACATGTAGTCATTTTGATTTTTTAAAAAACCCTCTGATCTCTTCTTAAAATGAGACGTATGCATAATATGCTTATCTCCTTAGAAATTGAAACATTCCTTTGACTTTGTGATGAGTAATTCTTTGATACATGTTGCTCAGGTTTACCAAGTATTTAGAATGTAAAACATCTTTATGACCTATCTTTTACATTGAAATAAAATTATATAATTGGAGTTTCTTTTTCTCTTTACAAGCAGTCCTTATTTTCCTATGTTTAAAGAATTTCTCAGGAACCAAAGGAATAGTTTGGATAAAATTAATATGGAAAAAAAAAAATTTCCATGTTTGAAATTAAGAGGCATTTATGTTTTAACTCTAGGGCAAGACAACTCATGCTGATATGCACTGACAGCAGCTTTTAGCACAAGTCATCATATGACTAAATTTTAATCTTATTTCAGGGGTGGGATAGGGCAGTGGTTAGCACGTTCGGCTTCGGATCAAGAGGTATGTGGTTCGAATCCTGCCAGGGGCTCGGCAACTTTGACTGTTCTGCACACAGTCAGGTTTGGGTGCAATGCTACACTGAATTTCAGCGCAATACCACCCATGGTTCGCTAGTTCCAGCTGATGCTCGCAGGTTTCACCGTAATGCATAGCCACAATGGTGTTGCGGGCTTTCTCCCTGCAAAAATACTAGCGGCCGCAATGTAAGTGAAATAATCTTTAAAGCGGCGTTAAACACCACCTCACCTCACCTTATTTCAAGCATGCCACATCATAAATTACATAAGATCAAGACTACTGTTACATAAGGTAAACTTTAAGATATGATGAAAATGTTCCTAAGATCTCCCTAAATATTTAAGAGTGACTACAAAAAAGGTTTTAACTTTATTTGGCTTCTGGTTCTTTTTAATGTCTGAAGGATGTAAGTTGAGCTTTCCATATATGTACTCAAACTAAATATTACATCATACTTCTTGCCAGGTGAGACACACAGGTAAACTTTACCTGTTGATGACAGGTAAACACCAAGGAAGTTGTCTATTTTCAGAACTTCCTTGTATGTTGAGAAATTCAAGAATTTGAGGTTGAATGTCACGGAAGCTTATTTTGATGATATCCATTGACAGTTAATTTACATAAGAATACAATATGCAATATGATACTATTTCTTTTGTTCTTTTGAATCTAATTTCTTTTAATTCATGCAGATTTTTTTCTTATTTTCTGAAGGGGAATTTTGATTTAGTTTAGTTAAGTTTCTTTCATCTTCAAAAAAAATATCCAAAACATACCAGTGATAAATGATTTATAGCACTTAAACATTTTTTCCAAGTAAAAAGCTAAAACAGTTAACTGATCTACTTTTGTTTTTTTGTGTTAAACATATAAAAAAAACTAGAAATAATAAGACATTAATTTTACATTAACTTGGCTAAAAAAATTTTTTTTTTTCATTTTCATATCAATTCAGTGAAATTTAGATATGTTGTCTTCGATCGTTGAGTAGAAAACTAATGTAAAATACAATGACACCTGTTCTACCTGAACCACTGTTTTCATTGACGCCTATGTGCAGCATTTCTACCTTTGACCTAAATATGTCTTACCTGTCAACATTGACACGGTGATTCACTGAGCCTCCATACATTCTAACATTCACCCATATTTATTTTTCTGGTTGATGAGCTGTAGATCTCAGGTAATTGCTCAGGTGAGACAGGGGTTTCTGCGGTGACCACTTGCATACTTTGTATAGAAGAGTTGTTGGATTTATAGGATTGACTTATTCACACTCATTTCATCCTGGTTAATTATTAGGTAAAGTACCTTTGCAATGATGGGTCTAGGAAGTTTGAAAGAGAGGGGAGGGGGGGATTTATCTTTCAAAGGGGGATGTGTACCGGAGGGTTTGAAGTGATCCCTCTTCTGCCATATAATATACTGATTTTATAAAGAATTGTAACTGCCACAATTACGGATACTTTGTCCACTTATAGCATAACTGTTTATTGTATTTTTGTCATCCAGGTTCAATATCAAATACCTACCTGTGGATGTTTTATACAGGTGAATGATGCATATCTTACATGTACCTTGCAGGTAGAAAAATTCTCATTCTATTGTTTTTGTTTCAGATTGCATTTCCAAGTTTTCTTACCAAGCTACAGACATGTCAGGTAAGAGAATATTTAAAGTGACATATAGATCTAAAATATGTAAAATGTGACATTTAACTCAAATATGTAAAATGTGACATTTAACTCAAATATGTGAAATGTTGTCAGTCATGTTATAATATTGCAAAGAACAGGCTTTAGCTGAAATATTCACTTTATTACGAAAAGGGTCTGTGTTATCATAATAATGATTGGATTGGATTAAAACCCGGACAATGTATCATGACTTGGTGCCTGACTAAGTAAAATGTTATTTTGGAAATTGTAATTCTACAAAGAGGAAGATTTTGGTTATTAGTGTGAAATAGGATATTTTTCTAAAAAAACATGTGTAATTTAGGCTTTGGCACATGGATAAGACGGCTGCATGTTTCTTATAGAAAACAGTGTCATGTGTTTGGCAATTAGGGGATGAAAATGTCAGTCATTTGTAATGATTTGAACTATATTATCTGTCAAACATATCAAAACCATTTCATGAACATTTTTTTAAAAAACAAACTTTTAACATGTTTAATTGTATTTAAAAACTTTCAGAAACTGATAGTATGCTGTGAAGTGTGTGCAAACAAGAAAATAAGCCTCACATGACCCTAAATCCACAAATATTTTGTTCTTCAGGTCTTGTGAAAGCCAAGAAATATGACTGGAAGGATTCCAATATGGCCTTGTTCGGTTCTGATACCGATAAACAAGTCAAAAGTGAGACATTTATTCAATTATTGGTACATTTCATTGTATTTCTTTTGGAGTACATTACGATACTTTCATTTCATATTTGAGAAATGTACTGTTATACCAAGTGTGCATACAATATCTATCTTTTCCTAAATTGAATTATTTACATATACTCAGCAAAATAAAATACGAACCATCCTGATTTTAAATATTGAAATATTCCGCAGTTCAAATAAGGATTCATATCATTTTTATCTATTGATAATTTGGTTGTTCCTTAAGTTTTGTTGTTGAGTATATTTTCTGAATCTTATTGATGTTATTGCTGAAATGTTTCATCAATTCTAAATGAGAAATAAATATTTCAGAGGAATCAGCTGAGTCGGAGCCAGCCTGGCAGGGAGTCGGGCAGGAAGAGGGTTTGAAGATCTGGAGGATTGTGGTATGTTTATCTCCAGTTTCATCAAATAGTGAAATTATGTTTCATATAAAATCATATATCTTAAATGACACAAGAAAGGGGGGTGCACCCGCCAAACACAAGGAAAACGAGATGAAGAACATGGAAGAGAGTTTATGTTACGTTTCGGGGAGCAACCCTCCCCTTCATCAGACCCGAAACGTAACATAAACTCACTTCCATGTTCTTTGTCTCGTTTTCCTTGTGTTTGACGGGTACACCCCCCTTTCTTGTGTACCTTCTCTTGTGTCTTATCACATTAGCGTACCCGCTGGTATCCTTTAGTGGATCCACCAGTAATTCGAGCTACCTCTAACCGCAAGTCCCCCATGGGTAAGGGCCCCCCTTACCTTGTGTTTGACGGGTACATCCCCCTTTCTTGTGTACCTTCTCTTGTGTCTTATCACATTAGCGTACCCGCTGGTATCCTTTAGTGGATCCACCAGTAATTCGAGCTACCTCTAACCGCAAGTCCCCCATGGGTAAGGTCCCCCCCTTACCTTGTGTTTGGCGGGTACACCCCCCTTTCTTGTGTACCTTCTCTTGTGTCTTATCACATTAGCGTACCGGCCAGTATCCTTTAGTGGATCCACCAGTAATTCGAGCTACCTCTTACCGCAAGTCCCCCATGGGTAAGGGCCCCCCTTACTTTAATATCTAAGATGTTTAACAAAGGGCTGCTCCTCTCCAATTGAGGTAAAGTTTAATGAACTTAAGTCTTTGTCGGGACAACTTACTGCTCTACCTATCAAATTATCAGTTGTAGTATGAAAAAGACAGGAGTGACTAAACATCCACAAATCAGTGGAAGAGAAGTTGCCTTTGCATACATGCCATGTGACAAAGATCATTGCAAACTCTGCCTTAACATCAATAAAGAGAGCCACTTTTACAGCTCATCTACTGGCCGTAGATACACATGCCAGACTTACGGTTGCAAATCCTGCAATGTAGACCATCTACTAACTTGCAAAAAATGCAAAAAGCAGTATGTAGGGGAAACCAAAAGGGAATTCAAAACACGTCTGAATGAACACTTTGCAGACATTACACACAAGAGGAACAAACCAGTATCCCTCCATTTCAACCTCCCTGACCACTCCAAAGGCGATCTATTTTATAAAATAATCGCCCAACTTAGACAAAATCCTGACTCGGAGAGCACCACTCAATCTAGAAGATCCCTAGAACTGAGATGGATTTTTGAGCATCTGACATTCTAACCGCTGGGCCTGAATGATAAGATCGTCGGATAAAACATCTCCTTCGTTTTTTCAACTTATCAATTGTAGTACCTGGTAAACTCATTATGTGACATCATTTTTACAAGCCTTTGTGCTGAAACACAGATCATACAAGTATTATCAAATATGTGGTCATAATATTTATCTTTGGATATGTTGTCACATTGATACAAAAAGATACAACTATACAAATAAAATTTCATATTGAAAACTCTGTTCTTTATGATGTTTTTTCAAAAATACTGTAATTCATCTAAAACTATTCTATAAGTAACCAGGGTACAAGCCATCATACAGCCCTTATTTAATACACTGCTTGACATTATTTGTTATGATTAAATTCTTTTGCTTATAATAAATGGATTATGATGTTTTCTCTACTCTTTGAACTTCAGAACTTTGAAGTTAAGCCTTGGGATGAAGACGAGTACGGCCAATTCTACAATGGTGACTCCTACATCGTTCTCAACGTGAGTCTGAATAGCTTTTGATATTTGTATTCTTAGAGGGTCATTTGTATGGTATTTATTTTCAAACTAAATAAGAGGGGACATTTCTGTTTATACATATGGGTTTTAGTACATGATCATAATACATTCAATTTATGATATGTTGCAAGAGAGGGTCCTAGGTTAATATGCCGACCCTTTTGGCTTTGTGTCCCTTAAATTTTGGAGAAGTAGGATATGTTAATCACTGCAAACGATCCAATCCATTCGGAATTAGGAAATATTAAATAAATCTCTAAATTGATTGTTATCACCAAAAACAGCGCTAAATGTATGACTTGTAAATGAGGGTAGTATTATTGCTTTAGATTTGACATTTAATAGCATACAGGCATTCAAACACTTGAATAAGTTATTTTAACCCATTCTTTTTTGCCAAAAGCACACTACGACATAAGAAGGTATCGTTGGTCAGTCACATAATAATTATTCATTTAATCTGACTAAACAAATTTTTCATAATTTCATTGTATTTGGTCAACACATAATTTGGTGGAACCCTCTCTAAAAAGTAATTTTTTCATATCGTAATCGTTTAATTAAGTTTATCATGGCACCTATCACATGGAATAAAAGTAAAGAACATCTATATGACATAGTTACCCATATTTGTAGCTCTGTAGTGGGTAATCTTCAGTATTGTGAAGGAGTTCCAATGCCAAAATGTTTGCCTCAGTCTTTATATCTCACTTCTATCATTGACAATTCTAAGAAAGCTGAAGTTTGTGATTGTCTCCCTTTACTCATTATTCCAGACATACAAGGATGAGGGTGAAGATGCTTTGAAATATGATGCCCATTTCTGGATCGGGAAGAACAGTTCTCAGGTGAATAAAAACACTATATGTATTTATTCATTCTAAACGGATTTAAAGGATTTCTTATATACTCAACAAAATAACTTAAGGACCACCCCAATATTCAAGATTTAGATGTGAAATTCATCAATTATATGCTCTTTCAAATACCAGAAAATTATGTTGGTCCTTAACTTTTTTCATGAGTATATCTTAAAACTGTAATAATGATTGTTTTGACATACCACAACCCTTCAAGAGTGGATATCGTCAATGCTTTTGGAACACAATGTGGATTTGACAAATTATGAATATTGATATTGCGTCATTTGAATTAATGTTCTTGAAATGCAAGGCCAATGACATCCAAAATTGGGACTATATTTATGAAAATAAATTTGTTATTTGACTCAACTACAAAGATCATGTATGTTGAACTTGACACACCAGTGCACACCGTGCAAGTAGCTCAGATGGTAGGAGGTTGGGATTTGATTCCTGCATGGCCGTGATATAACTAAAGATGGCAGATGTTGCTTCCTTGCTTGACGCCTAGCAATATAAAGATAGAACCTCGCTTGAACTGGCGCTGCACTGTGGCTGCCGGGTACCATTGGCACAAAACTATTTTCTAATTTACAATTTTAAAAGTAATATTAAGATTATTATTATCACTATTATTATCATTATCATTATTTTTATCCTCGTCGTTGTCGTCATCGTCTTTATTATTATTACTCACGATCTCTTCAAATGGTTGAAGAAGTGTATGAACCAGATGTATTGTGCTATTAGATTTATTAAATGCTCGGTAGTGTTTGCAATTTTGATTAGTTATCGATTGATTCTGTTCCTCTAATAAAATGTTCAGCTTGTTCAATCCATATTTTGTATGTTCAGGATGAGTATGGAACTGTTGCCTACAAGACTGTAGAACTTGATACTTTCCTGGACGATGCTGCTGTACAGCACAGAGAGGTACAAGGGCACGAGTCTGATCTCTTCAAGAGCTACTTCGAAGGAGGAATAAGGTCAGTCTTTGTGTTACCAAACTTCCCCCAGAAGGCATAACTTCACACTTAATATCTTCGACCTCCTTTTTTGTATCTTTGGAAAACACAGAAATCTTCTATTTGTTATGTATCCATGCTTAAAAGCGCTATAGCATCTGGAAGACAAGAATTTATGGATTATCAACTTCTTTATTATAATGTTGATTACGTTTTCAAGAATATGGGCAAATGGTGAGATATAGCCAGAAAAATTTCTTCAATTTGATTGAGAAATATATATATGTTATCTGTGCATTATATATAATTATAATATTAAATTGTTAACTTGGTGGCTGTCGTGACTATGATAAAGACCACATATAGGCAATGTCTTATTATTTGCCATGAATGTTTTCAACCTAAGCGATGATAAATAATAAATAATGCTGTACCTGAAGAGCTGCAGACTCAATGGCTCTATTTTTTATTCATGTATAAATTTTGGATTGGGCTGTGGTTAAATAGTATCTATTGCACCTCATATCTGATGAATTTGTTAGGCATTTGCATATTATTTTCATATCAGTCAAGAGGAAAATATTTCCTTTAATTTTATTTAAATTTGACATATGTGCTTGAAAAATGACAGATAACTAATTAAACTTAGATGACACATAACCTGAGAACTCAGCTAATCTTTTCTATATCATCAATGATCATTGATATTCAATTTATATTTTGCGCATTATCATCTATTTTCCTTCTCCTATATTTTATATTCTGTAAATTATCATTTTGTATACCTATTTTACATAGGACCATGGAAGGAGGTGCTGCCTCTGGTTTCAAACACGTTGAACCTGAAAGCTACACCCCCAGACTTTTCCATTTCAACGGCAAGGGTAGACACATCGCTATCAGACAGGTAGGCCGAGAAAAACACTTTCCTTCCTAGTTATCCATCTTCAAAGACTGACCGCCAGGGGCTCGGCAACTTTGTCTGCAGTGGAGAACTGTTCTACACACAGTCATGTTTGGGTGCAATGCTACACTGAAATTCAGCGCAGTACCACCCATGGTTCGCTAGTTCCAGCCGATGCTGGCTGGTTTCACCGCAATTCATAGCCACTATAGTGTTGCTTGCTTTCTCCCTGCAATAATACTAGCAGCCGCGATATAAGTGAAATAATCTTGAAAGCGGCGTTAAACCCCAACTCACCTCACCTCAAACACTGATTCTGATCCAGTAAGGTTGAAAATCCGAGGGCAAGGAGGACTCGTGTGATCTCTTGGACAGGGGGCGGTTGGAAATTGTGGGGTTCACGCTACTCCTTGAATTTGTTTAATTTGGTTTTTAAATAGGCGGATCGAATCTCATTTAGGATAATGATCTGCTGTGAAAGGAATGTGAAAATTAATCATAGCTCTTTATGACTTCATGCAATGGTGGTCGCAATCTTACCTTCATCCATTTGCAAACTTTTCACATTTTAAACCAATCTTAAGGAATTATTGACCTTGGCCAATGTGGATTATAAGTTGTACATTAAGCTCCTGTTAAGGGGGATTAAATTTCAGTCATTATAAAAACAAAATATTCAAAGGGCCTGGGGTTTCATTCTCAAGAATCAACCCTCCCTTTTCACCCATCACTGCTAAAGAAAGAATCATTATCTGGCTTCAGGTTCCACTCGTGAAGTCGGCGATCAAATCAGGAGATGTATATATTCTTGACAAGGGTCAGCGGTTCATACAGTATAACGGCGCTGGCTGCAACCCCTTCGAGAAGTCAAAGGTCTGTTGAAATCTGTTTGTAGTCTCTATTTGATGATCAGGGTGCAGGTTTCACCGCAAATGGTAGCCACAACAGTGTTGCAGGCTTTCTCCCTGAAGTAATACTAGCAGCTGTAATATAAGTGAAATAGATCTTGAAAGCTATGTTAAACACCATACCACCTAACCTCATTTCATCCTCTGATGAATAATGCATTAACTGATAGAGATTCAAAGTCTGTTTTCATATCCCATTTTGCCTACTGGACCAGATAAACTTATTGCATTGACCGCATTTGATCTGTGAACATTTACAATATATACATATATATTCTACATATTCACATACATTTGAAACTGTTTAATGCCATTTTTGGCTTTTTAAAAAGAATTTCAAACAAGGGACATTCAGCAAGGGATAATATGAGAGAGACAATCGAGGCTGTTGAAAAATCCTATCATATGGAATTTTGGAAAGGATATGCAAGATTAATGGGGTGCATTTAAGGAAATCAACAATTTTGTTTTTTGAAATGTATCACAGGCCAAAATAATATCACGTAATTTGAGAGTGCCATTTTGATTTTTGCGTTATTATTTACAGGCTATGGTGTTTATGGGTAAACTGAAGGATGAGAGGGGATCGTCAGATGAACTTGTGATAGATGAAGGACAGAACGATGTGAGTATACGTAGATAATCTCAACCAACTGTCTTTATACATATATGTACAGATTGTAAAAAAGGATTGTTTGTCCTTACATCAGGAAAATAATGTGTGTTGTGCTTTGAGCATGCCCCTTTGTGGTGTGGAGCCCAGCGCAATATAAGTATCCTCATCATTAGATATACACCAGGTTTAATAGAAGTAAAAATTAAGGTTTGCCTTTGTATTTGTCACTTTATCCCAAATTATTATATGATTGTAGCTTTTGCAATGCAACTTTTTACACTAGGTGAAAAATAACCATTATAAACTAGTATGCATATAAATGAGACTTGTGGTTTGGGTTTCTGCAGTGCAATGCTACACTAAATCTCAGCGTAGTAACACCCATGGTTTGTTAGTTCCAGCTGTGATCGCAGTTTTCACAGCAATGCATAGCCACAATAGTGTTGCAGGCTTTCTCCCTGCATTAATACTAGCGGCTGCAATGCTGGTGAAATACTCTTGAAAGTTGTGTCAAACCCCAAATCACCTCACCTTCAGTTTCTGCACATACCGTATTTCCTCGAATAGACGCCGGGCCTCGAATAGACGCCGGGTCTCGAATAGAGGCCGGGGTTATGGCTGTTTTAAGTAAATACACGCCGGGTCTCGAATAGACGCCGGGTGATAAGAGATTTGCCATAATTGCTCCTTCTTGAGGTTGTGACCTGGACGAAATTTCTTACTAAAAAAATTAATAGACGCCGGCCTCGAATAGACGCCGGGTCTCGAATAGACGCCGGGGGTAAAGGGGGTCTGAAAAAATAGAGGCCGGGGGCGTCTATTCGAGGAAATACGGTATTTAAGACTTTTGCTTAAAAACTAATATTTGTCATGTATTGGCCTTTAAAGATTTCAGTTATTATTGGTATATATCAGCATTTAAATGATATTTTCGCATGTATCAAAGCCAAATAAGATGTCACAAAAAGCATGATTCTTTGAACAGAGTGAGTTTATGGACGCCCTGGAAGATGGCGACATGGATGATGACAGCGATGACGAAGGAGATCTGGAGGGTGACAAGACCTTGTTCAAGTAATTAATCATAAACTTTATTACTTAGTATTACCTTCCAAACATAAGCATGAAGTATATTCATCAGTGTCTGTAAGTGCATTAAAGAGCCACTCTGTGATTTTCATAACATATTATTTACCTTTGATACCAACCTAAATGCCATATGTGGTGATATAAAATCAAAACATCTTAACCTTTGATGTCCAAAAGACATATATATGACAAATACTGGTTTTCTATGAAAATCTAAAAACAGTCTTATAAATGCACAGAGGTGTAGATACATGGATACTAGTTATGTAACCTAACAAACACTATCAACTCCTAACTGCCCTCCTTGCTGTTTTAGATAAGTCTCCAAAATTACGTTTGACTATTTGACGCGTGCCACTGTCCAGTTTTCGATCATAATTGCGACGGTCTACCTTCATATTGTCACTGTAAAGAAAACAATAAGCTTAAAAATTTGTCTTTTTGGTAACAGTTGATACTTCGCGATCAAATGACACCATTGATTAAGTATGACTCCAACAACTCGCGGAGTGGCTCTTTAAGAATATTTTTCATTTTTCTACTTAAAATGATAATAATAAAAATAATTATGATAACAATTTAATGTCTGCAATACGTTGTAAATTGGAAATCTGTTTTGCACTCTCAGCACCTGGCAGTCACATTGTAGCGCTAGTTAAAGCAATGTTCTATCCTCATGTTGCTTAACTTCAAGCAAGGAAGCAACATCTCCAATCTTTTAGCGTCTTTAGGTATAACTTCATCTTAGTAAGAGAAAGGTCCCCTAAGAGTTCTGAGTCAATTAATATTATGAGTAATTTCACTTGTTGACGCTTGTGTTAAGACAAGTTTATCTTTTCAGGCTGGCTGGAGATGGCAACTTCGAAGAGGTCAAGGTCAACGATGTTTCCAAGGATGATCTGGTGTCTGATGTGAGTCACTTTAACTTTTTTGTATAGTCAGGGAATGTTGTCATTCCTGTATGTTAACCCTTTGACTGCTGAATAGGTAAGAGCCAAACTATTAAAAGCTGCTGATATCCATGAATAAAATGGTCAACTGATGGAATCACCCACAATTGAAATAAATCATAGTTTTTACTGGGAACTGCCTATCATTGCCATCAGAGAACTCCCTATCATTGCCATATGAGCATTGCCTTCTGAGTTATGCCCAGTCTGATTAAAATCGACCGTGTTCTGAGGAATAAAAGTTTCAAAATATCGACTCTACCGAGATTCGAACTCTACGCTATCCTCTCCACAACGAATCAGACTGAGTTATGCATATCATTGCCATCTGAATGCTACCAATCATACTGAGAAGGCAATCAATATCTGCTATGGGAAAGATTAGATTACCACTTAGACAATATAATACTATTTATTAATGCAATAATTCTCTGTATTATTTAAATCTGAACTACTGAGCTGTTATTGATTGAAGCACCTGTAAAATCTCTTCAGGATGTATTCCTGTTGGACACTCCTAATGAAGTGTTTGTGTGGGTTGGAAACGCTGCATCCCCTGATGAGAAAAAGAACGGTCTACCTCGTGCCCACGTAAGAATTTTGCTAATTAATTATTTCAAGATATTTTCCTCCTTAAGGTTAAAGATGTTAAGAGATTTATTTTGCTTTCAAGTCGTAAAGGAATTTAAAATGATACTGAAATGTATGTGCCCAATCACTGCCCGTGTCTTTAAATACAATCGACTTCCTATAATTGGATATGATGAGAGTAAAGCTAGTAGATAGATATTTGTATTGTAGATATATAGTTTCAGTAAGGTGATGAGATATTCTCTGGTTCGCCTCTGACATTGTTATGATGTCATAATGGTGTCACTTCCATTTTATATGACATTGATTTAAAAAGGCTGAATTAATGTTTTGAGGAAATAGATTTTACCCCTTCAAATATAATCTTCAAATATAATATATATGGAAATAGATATCCACACTTGTTTATTTCATTGAATATATCTTCAGGTCGCCGTTACTTAATTCAGGTTAAATCTGATATATAATATCAGAATACACTTGTGGTGCGATTGTTTATTTATGTAGGTAGTGAGTAAAAGTTTTCTATGAAGTAAACAATTTGTATGAAATCTATCCGCACTTATATCAATTTTAATTCTTATATTGTAGGAATTCATGAAACGCAAGGACAAATGTGCAACACCTCTGACTGTCATGAAGGAAGGACAGAAGTCATGTGCCTTCCAGGTAATGAAAGTAACAATCGAGAGTAACAAATCTTTAGCTGAAAATTGGCTGTTTTATCAATATGAAATAAAAGAATGTGTTAAAATTTCTCAACTGTATACAGAATTCAAATAATGTGAATCTTGTAATGTGATTTCTTATTTTAATTTTATATTTAATTTATGGCTCCTGGCACTGAAAATTATTTACAATTAGTTTACGATTTATAAATTAAATTAGCATTTCAAAGAATTTCAATAATTCAGAATTTCTGCTTAGTTTGTAACTCTTGTTATTTTTACCTTAATTGCTGTAGTATTCGAAATATTTGTATGGCAGGGGTATGAGATTAATAAACCTTGTTCAGGAAAAACCCTCATAAAATCATAACCTTGCCTCAAAACTGAATTTTTAAGTAATCTTGTGAAGGGGAAAAATAAATATCTTGAATCATAAATCTAACGCAAGGCAAACATGCATGTAAGATATGTAAACAATATGTAAATTCATGAGCATGTTTGTTATATTTGAAGTATTGCTGGTAATTCACTTGCCTCAAAAACCTCAGAATTTACCAGTGCTTGTTGTTATCAAGACAGAAAGAAAGATGTTTGTCAGCCAATTTTTATCTTACATGTGAAGAAACTATCACGAAATGCATTTATCATTAAAATTTGCTTGCAGGTCGCCATCAGTGCCTAGATCATGTGTAGACAGTATCAACACCAGATGGACACTGGCAACAAGGGGGTTAACATATCTGCGAAAAAATTGTTATCCACCAAATTATAGTTACATCAAAGTGCTTTTGTGAAAACCATGACGAAACCATACAGTTTTATGGAGGATTTATCTCTTATCATTGATACTTTGAATGATCAGAAATTAAGAAAAAACATTACAAAGGTAGATAACTCTTTCTGCTTAACCTTATGCATACCATGGTTGAAATGTAAGATTTTAAAACTTTGTTAATTTTATGCAACAGCAAACCACTAGTCAACCAAAATGAACATAAACTATATTTACAACAAAATATTCACTTATGATTATAAAATTATTTATCTTTTTGTATTCAATATTAAAAATCAATATTTTCAAAATCATAACAATTATGATTTGTTAAAATTCATAAGGTTTTTGGAAATGTGGATAAGCATGTGATGTACAAATGAAATTGTTAATTTGACAACAAACTGGCACGACAAAGCTATGGAGTAACCTGGTGTTGAGAAGTCATTGTATTATTTACATAATATGTCTTAGTGTAGTAATTTCACTCTCACACACAATGGGATACTCTCAAGATTTCAGACATATCAAATTTGCGTTTTTGATCTCTGTTGAATTAAAATCTCTGTCACATCTTTATAACATCTCATTTGAAATGTTATGAATAGTGCTAAATGTCCTTAGATGCAATAATTTTGTGCAACTTTTTATGCACATTTTCATGTCTTTCACACATTCACAATGATGGTTTTTGAATTTATTTTTTAGATTTTATATGTAGAAGTGCCTTTAAAAAGAAGTTGTGAAATTTGATTGTAATTAAGATAATTTGAAGAAGTTAAATGGTGTCCCATTCATGATCATTTCATTTTTGCATTTTTAATTTTTGTTGTTTATATTTTGACCTATAATGTACCATACAGTGGCAATTATGCTCAGAACAAACATGAGCAAATAACTAACTCATTAATTTTGAATGATTGCATTGAAATGATTGCAGTTGATTTGATGTCAACTCAATATGCACAAAAAATATTCCTTTGTATAATTTTTCTTTTTGCTAATAATAAATTGCTATTTTATACTTCGAGCAAATACTATTCTAAATCTATATCTTTGCTTATTGCCTGTCTTTGTTAGTTTTGATATTTTAATTTACAGCTTCTGTTAAATATTGTTTATGGTCAATGTACTTTCTCCAGCCATGTTTAGATAATAAACCATATCCTGTTGAATATTTTGTTGTTTTGATGATATTTCAAATGCAATCGCTCGAGAAGAAACTTTTAGTGTATTTGACACTTTAAGCGCCCTCTCCCTAACTATGTTTTTAACAAGCTTCACATTGTATTTAGCTATAACAGAGTCATCTTTATTCAGTATTTCAGGCCACATGGCCCATGGTACAATTGTATGAGAAAATCAATACAACATTGTCACATGACCAAAATTAAACTAGGAAGATCTTAAGCTGAATATTTTTGAAAGGTAAATAGATGTTATTCGAAGTATATTTACATCATGTGTGTCAAGTATTTGCTGCATTGTTAATCTAGATGTACAATATTTGTTAATGGACATAAAATACTCATTTCGAAGAAAAGAATATCTATTACATATAAAGAAAACATGGTACTCATTTTCTACAGCATTTTTGTCACAATGCAAACAAATAGAGTCAATGTCAGAAACATTATCACTTTTCTTACGTTGATGATTCACTCTAAAATCGTGAAGGGAAATGCGAAATTTACACATTGATCTGATCAGTCTTCTGTTATTTAGAATTGTAATGTACGGTTCACATTGAAATAAATTCTTAATACTGCAATAATGTGTTAAATATGATGAAGATTCTATATTTTGTTTCCAAGATTGCATATACATATCAATTAAACGTCTTTTAAATACAGATATAAACATAGTGGCATCACCAACATCTTGCATAATCCAAACATAGCTAAAACCACTTGAAAACAACATTTCACGAACGTGAGAAACCCAGTTTACTTTACCATTATCATCCTGGAGCTTAAGCATTTCATATAAATGTATTGGAAAACGTGAAATATCCATTCTAAGCATTTTTATCCAGTATTTTAAGACTTTAATTTGTGTTTTTATGAATAAACAATATCGTCCCGTTTCCCCAAGAATAGCCTTATTTGAAGCATATTTACCAACTCCTAGAAACCTTTTAAAGAAGCTTGTTTGTACTTTTTCTATAACTTCGTGATACTTTACTCCCCATATTTCTGAACCATATGTTAGAATAGGAGTTATTTTGGAATCAAATATTTTACAAGCAGTATGAAAATCAATATGTCTATTATTATTCAGCAGAATCAACACAGGTTCCATTGCTTTACGTGCTTGCATAGCTAAAGTTTCACAGGCTTTTGTCCATATTAATCTGGATGAAAATACAATACCAAGATATTTATAATAAGTAACAGTTTCAAGATATTTGTCATTATAAGTCCATTGTTCATGTTTAGATAGGATTCCTCCATTCCTGAAAACAATTATCTTAGATTTGTCTATGTTCACACTTAATCCCCATTTCAAACAATACTCATATAATACATCTAATTGCCGTTGTAAACCAACAACGGAAAACGAAAATAGAACAACGTCATCTGCAAATAATAAAAGCATCAAATCGGCAATACTCTGATTGACGAATATACCGTAGTTACAGGCTTTATACATTTCATGTACAAGTTCATTGATAAAAAATATGAATAATACAGGGCTTAGGATGCAACCTTGCTTAACTCCAGCTGATGTATCGAAAGAGGTTGTCGTATTGGCACCAACTTTAACTGTTGCTTTAACAGATGAATACATATTTTTTAAAACATTGTACATTTTACCATGACATCCATTTTTAATAAGTAAATATAACAATTTTTTTCTATCAATAAGATCAAATGCTTTCCTAAAATCTATAAATCCACAATAAAATCTTCCTTTGGGTTTGCTAAGATATTTTGTACATAGAGCCTGTAAAGTAAATATATGGTCTACAGTTGAGTATTCAGGACGGAAACCAGCTTGAGATTCAGCTATAAGTTCATTTATATCAAACCAGATTCTAAGACGCTTTTCTATTATTGACGTAAATAACTTACCACAACAGTTCAAAAGCGATATACCTCTATAATTGTTCGGATTATTTCTTGGTCCTGATTTGAATAATGGGATTATCATTCCAATATTCCAGCTATCAGGAAAAACACCACTATCTAACACTTTATTGAATAGTATGAGGAGATAAGGGAGAAAGAATGAACTAGATTTTTTTATGAATTCAGGTGGTATACCATCTTCACCTGGCGCCTTTCCAGGTTTTAAATCTCTTATACATTCAAGAACCTCTTTTTCTGTGATTAAACCATTTAAAATGTCATTTGTGAGATCAGGAGAAAGATCATTACACGATTCACACGTGTGATTATCAATAAAGTCATAGATTTCTTTATCAAAATTGTTACTCTCAGAACTAGGTTTTGGGTTGAGAAGATCGGAAAAGTAATAAAACCATATATTTGGTGTAATTTGACTTATTCCTTTGTTCGACAACAGTCGACGTTTAACAGTTTTCCAAAATTGCTTGCAGTCACCTTTAGCCGCGGCTTGTAAAATATCATTGGCCAGCTTTTGATCATAGTGGTCCTTTTTTAACTTACAACAACGCTTGAAGTTTACTTTTGATTGTAAATAATTCTTAATATTATTTTGGCAATGATACTTCCTTAACCTATTAAGATATTTGTATTTCTCTTCTTTAAGAATCCGGCAATCATTGTCAAACCAAGGCGGTTGCTCGTTAGATTCTCTTTTGCGTGTATTAGCGTTAAAACCCACATGAGAACAGACCGATTGATAAATGTCAGTCAGTTTGGTAACAGCATCATTTACATCAACATCTAAGAGCGATACAAACTCCTCAATACTCATAAAATTTTCAACAGACACCATAGCATCAAATCGTTCACTACTGTTGTCATTCATTCTAAAGCGTGGAATACTGCTGAGTGGTATATCACTATTACCATAATCACAATGCTGGGTTGGTAATATATCACTAAAGGTACACACAAGTGGTAAATGATCGGATTCAGTCCTTGTAAAAACTGCCATATCAACTACATTAGGAAATAGACAAGTGCTAGTTACAAAATAGTCAACTATACTTGTACCGATATTGGAAATATATGTCCAGTTAGCAGGAGTATCAGTGGAAGTACGCCCATTGATAATGTGCATATTCATGGTTTTACAAAGCGTTAGCAACTCAAGACCATGCTTATTAACAATAGTGTCACTCGAAAATCTCGGTACTATAAAGGGATCTTCAGAATACAAATCATCATCTACAGGAATATAACTGGGGTTATCATCAAAAATAAAATCATCATCATTTGCAGTTCTTGCATTTAAGTCTCCATTTATAATGAAAGTTGATTTCACACCAAAATCTGTTTTCAGTTGTCGAAGCTTGTTTTCGAGCAGGTCGATACCGCTATCGTCTAGTCCATCGAACTCCGGCGCCCCCGCCGGATGTACGTACGTTGATATATAAAAGATGGGGTAAGGAAAGTCAACATTAACAAGTTGGAGGACAATACAGTTGTCCCATGTATCTTTAATTCTAGAAAAGTATTTCTTAAATTTGTTTTTCAGGCATACTGCGACGCCACCGGAATATCTGCCACGGCTGTGGCGACGTTTTGCCTCATTCTCAAAGCAAATATAATCAGGCAGTGCAGTGCTGAGCAATGAATGCGCATTATTACACATAGTTTCAGTAAAACTGATTACATCAAAACTGTAACAAAAGGATACAAAATCTTGACAGCTAAGTGATGATCGTAGTCCATTTATGTTCCACGTACAACAAGAAACCGTATTATCAGATGGAATAGAAGGAGAGTCTGTGCTGGGCAGATTTACACTGGGGCCACGGCCGAGCTCCTATGCAGCGTCCTCTTGTCCTGTGATGGACGTCCCTGACGTCATGCTGCTGGAGTTATCTCCCATCAGAGCGTCGGTCCTGTCCTTCCGATGTGACGATGGAGGCCTTTGGGTCCAATTTCGTCGTTGTCCAATTTGTTTAAGATCGTCCTTCATTTCATCAAAAACATACACAGATCCATCTATTACAAGTTTATCGTAACTCAGGAAGGCTGTACGACCTTCCTGACGTGCATTGTCCATGAAATGAAACAATTTGGATCTAATCCATCTCACCCTTTCGGTAAAATCTTCTGAGACGCGGAAGTTTTTATCACCTTTAAGAAGTTTTTTGGCAGATGAAAGGATGTTACTTTTGTCTTTATATGAGGAAAATTTGACAATGACAGGGCGATTTGCATTTTTAGCTTTCAGGCGATGTGCCCTTTCTATGGGTACAGTAACAGGGTTGTCAAGCTTAAGGGTATCACGAAGAAAGTCTCTCACTTTGGCTTCACTGTCCTCCCATGATTCTCCCCTTTGTTCAGGGAGTCCATGGAATATGAGATTAGATCTACGCGACTGTGCCTCAATGTTGTCGGTTTTAATTTCTAAATCAAAAAGTTTCTGCTTTAAATCCTCATTTTCTGCTTTCAGGTCAACTAATTTGTCTTCAAAATCCTTAGAAAATCTATCAAACTTTCCATTCATAGCCGATAGATCATCTTGAATTGTTTTCAGAGTCCGGGCAATGGCAGCCATACTAATAGGGTCAGACTGTGCCTGTTTAGCTATAACATTTTTGCATTAAGGTTTTACATTACTTCTTACTAATACTTGGGCGTCAAGTTTCAACATGCTCACATTGAAAGTCAAAGGTCAAGGTCGTGAGTTAGGAAATCATAAAAAAGGTCCTTTGCTCTTTTTTGGTATATATCATCTATGAAGAAGTACCAAAATTCGAAATGTGTTTTTCTACAATTGATCAAAGGTCAAGGGTTACAGCGAGGACATGACTTGTGCATAGTTTAACAAAAATGTTTTATATCTATATAATTATAACTATTAATACTTTTAATCATTACATGATTGTTGAACCCAATGAAAAGTGATAATAGATTATGAGACTTCAGAGGTCAAGGTCACGAGATAAAGCGAAGTAAAATTTTGAAATAATAGTAGCTTTTTGAGATTTTAGATTGACCATTTAGTAATATATCCCCTAGGAATTCTTTAAAAAAGGTTCACATTTAAGGTCTAAGTTTAAATCAAATTTTGAAATCACTAAAAAAATTAAGTAAAGATATCCATATCCTACTAGTGGTAAGTGCAATTTCTTGACTTTAATGCTCAATTGGCTTTTGTCGTATATGTAGAAAATAATTTATTGTGCCTTTGAAGAAGGCAAAACAGAGGAAGGCGGAAAACTACTGGGCTACGCCACTTCTGTGGTATCCCACAAACGCTTATCAAGTTTAATGCAATTGCACCATTGCATACAATTTATGACTGATAAGAGAATTTTAGTCATTGACTCACTCTTACTTGTCCTTAAAAAATAATATTTGTTCTCAGATTGATATGTTTCTTCTGCATATTCCATTGCTGCGGCAAAAAATGTTTTGAGGAATGTAAATTTTACTCAGTAATATCGACAATATTATTTTGCTTCTAAATATCATGAAATATTAATAAACACAAGAACTTGATGGCAAAAAGGATTTTGTGAACATGCTGTCATTCTATCATTTCCATATGCATTGAGATTTCATTTGATTCATCTATGACATCATAGTGTTCATCGCCTAAGACAAGCATGTTAACAGGTGCATTTTTTTGCAAAATGGACACGCCTTTACCAATTGAATCAATCTTTTGATTTGAAATATCTATATCTGCAATCAAATATATAACTGTCAAATTATTCAGTATATCCACAAAAATATACATTTAAAATAAAACCACATTTTCTTTCATGTTCATCCTCTCTCAATAAACAAAAAGACCACAAACAGGTAAAATTTATTGTGTAAATTCTCAGTTTTAATAACATAATAAAAACAGGATCTAAACTAAATTAATACATTGTCATATTTATTGGGGGGGGGGGGGGGGGGGGACATCAATATTATGATATAATAACATAAAAAATGTTAATCCTTACATGTAATTACTTTTTAAACATTTTGAAATATCAAGTTCTACAATTATTATTGATGGCAATGTTGAGTTATCTTAGTCCCACATGAGTATGTTTACTGAAGACATTTCCTGCCTAGTGCCTTGCCAAAAGCTGTTTGGCCTGCAACAGATCTGGGGTTATTCTTTAAAGAGACAGTAGCACAGTAGTTTTTTGAAAGATTTAATATTTTAAATTTCCCCTAATAAATATTAGTTTATGCCAAATGTATTATCTTCATTAGGTCAAACATCTCATTATACAAGCCGATAATCCATAGAGGAAATATCTAAAAGCGAAAACCACTGACGGCCATTTTGAACACATTTTAATCATTTGTGGTTGGGAAATTGATTTGCAAAGCGTAACTTGCTTCTTTGATTTAAAATTGGAAACATTAACTTCCTTTTTGTGAGATCACTTTATCTATTTATTTATTTAAAATGCTGCTGCCCCTTTAAATAAATAACTTGCAGTAGTGAAAGGTTATTTAACCTTTTCTGTAACGTAACTTCTACTCTACTTGTACACTGACCCATAGGGTTTCTCGTTTCTATCATATCGGCTTTCCTGTGGTGAAGAAATACGATGTTGAAGCGTACATAAAATATTCACATCTATAAAGTCGATAAACGTGTACATTACTTTTCATGAATGCTTTTTAAATGACAGAGGAAAACATGAGAATTATTCCAGTAATAAAGGATATTTAATGAGACATGTTTATGGCATGAATTTGTTGAGAAAGGTTTGCCAGAAATTATCACAACAAACACATCCAAATATATAGATAAGTAATCTAACAATGTTAATATATGCTGGAATAAATATGAGAATATTACAAAACCAGTTGGTCCCAACATTAGTATGATATTTGACAAGATGAGCTTGAAATAGCACAAAATAAACACAATCTATTCATTAAAATATTTCAAAGCTATGGTGAGACCTGAATAGCAAAATATTATCGTTTCTATTTGATGAAAAACTGTCTATATTTTTTCAATAACAAGCAACAAGGCAACTGTTAACGAAAACAGTCTCAATTGTATTACCAATATCATGTAGCTAATATCTAAGCAATCTATGTCCAAAAACGAGAGTTTACACAATATGAATTCATCTTCTTAGACTTTTCTAATAGATTGCTGTTGTATTGATCAAGAATTAACATTTGTTAGTAGCTACTCACATGTCAACATTCCAAACTAAAATTAGTCTTTTTGTTATCAGTTACTTACAAACCAACATTTCAAAAGTAAAATTCAACATTTCGTAAAGAAAAATAAAGCAACTGATTGTTATGAATCAAGTAATATGATGGATGGCAGATTTATACTCATCAAAAAAAGTAAAGGACCACCGCATTATTCTATATTTAAACGTAACAGGATAATCATTGAACTATTGGATGTCTCAACATTGATAATTAGGCTGGTCCTTATTTTCTTTTGTTGAGTATATATGAAATGACTTTGATTTGAGCCAGAATCCCGAATCTGTGTCTGAAGATTCTTATGCAGCGATGGCGGTCTCGAAGGCCCTTGAGGTCTTTCCTTGGTTGAAACAGCTCACGGACACCAGGGGGTGGTCAGTGCGTTGCAGGTATTGCTGGAAAATGAATGGAGGCGTCAGAGAAAATCATTCATTAAAATGAAATGCCACAGAAAATGTTGTTTGAGTCAAATATGTTAAACTTCATAAATAGTTTTATCTTAACAAGACGAGTTTGTTTATTCTGAAAATCAGCATACTAGTGCTTAAAAGTTCGGTATAGTGACAATAAACAGGTTAAAGTCATGATTTGTGATCGAAACCCGCACAATGGCGCGAGTCAATGAATCAAACGTAATTTTTGAAACTGATTTACAGAAGACACAAAGAAAGATATTGATTGGTAGTTAGTTAACTAATATATATGTAAATTGAAAGCAGAATTTCAACTGCCTGGCAGATATATAGCCGTTTTTATAAATCTTTGAAAACAAGAAAATATCATAGTTTGGATACGTTAGCGATAAATATGCAGCTTTACAGGGGCGATTTGACCACAACTTAGCACTTATAGTATTCGGCTCTTATTTCAGCCACAGAAAAAAAATCACCAAACATACTCAGTGTCACTTTAAATATACCTGTTAGAATACTTGTTTACCCGAATAAAAAGTAACCCATTTGAGAAAATGAACTGATCAAGGAATTTGAATTTGCTAGAAAGAAGTTGATAAGTGTCAATGTAACTGGTAATATAATAATGGAAAAATGTTTAAGTACTTCTATCTAACAACGAAAGGTATCACATTAGCAGTAATGTGTTGATTAATAAGATAAAAATTTGAAGAATTAATCTTGTGATTTGTAATAAAGAGTTGGTAAAAAAATAATTAATTGTGAAAATACCTTTATCTTACGCTAGAATTACTGATATACTGATAATACTGATACAGAATAAAGCGAGTTGACCAATTAGGTAAAAGTTAAAGGAATTGATGATGGAATTCAATAGAAAAACAAGTTTCAGTCAACAAGTACGCTATTGTGTGAACTAAGACATATATTTTCCTACTACCTTTTTCAGCTGATAAATCTTAATCATACTCCTAAACTCACAATATAACGAGTAACTCATAAATGTTACTCACCTTCTCGATATGAGATGGTAAACGTAATTTAGAAAGTTAGTGACAATATTAACAAAGATTTTTAAAACAATCTGAACATATCATTGAAAGCATCATCTAAAAATGTAAATAAATATGAACACGGTTAATTGTTTATTTGAATACTTTATCTTCTACAACTTTTTTTTCTATTCAATATTCTTTAAATGAGAGTATAAAACTAAAATTATGAAATCTTTATACTTACATGTGCATAGGCCATGGCGTTCTTCTTCTCCGTGGACGTGGTTTGCTTGCCGATCCAGACAAAGAGCTCTTGTTTTGTGTCGTAGATAAACACATCCTGAAAAAGAGTTGGTTTGAATATTCAGTTTTGTAAAGACGAATAATTTAGGAAATTTGAAACCCCTTTAAAGTGGGCATTCCCACACTAGAGGACAAAGAATGGGCCGCCTCCCTCTTTCAAGTAAAAGTCCAACACACCAACATCAAACTCAGATTATATAACCAGTTACCAATGTGGAATAAACGCAACATATAATTACCTACTCAATGGTGGTTAGATATCAAATCAAACGTTTTTCACAAAATCGTTTCAAAATGGTAAATCCAATGTTATGTATGATCCACCATGCAACGTTGAAACAATGTGGAGTGAAAGCAATATATATTTTTTCAATGTTGCTTAAATCAACTTCACATATATGGTTTTCACACAAAAAAGTTCATATAACCAATGCTATATAACCACCATCTTCTAACTCGGTGTACATAAAATTCAATCAACGTGTAGTGAACGTAACAAACATTACTGAATATGAAGTTAAAATTTGCTTTTCACAAATTATTTAGAATTAGCATATTCAATGATTTATGTAAGTTTGTGCCTTATCATTTATAAGTTTTTAATTCATGGAACAAACATCATACCGTGATAAGAATGATCTCTCTCTATCTATCTATCTATCTATCTATCTATCTATCTATCTCTCTCTCTCTATCTCTCTATCTCTCTATCTATCTATCTATCTATCTATCTTTATGCAATGAGCGATCCTAGACTAAAGAGATGTTTTGCGAATCAACAATAAGAAGCAAAGAAACATTTCCAATTTTCTAGATCATAAACTTCCTAAAGTAAACTAACCTTTGGATCAAAATCGGTCTTGCTGACTTTGCCTTCCTTTTCCTTGGTGAATGACATCTTTCCTGAAGCGTCCGATAATCTACAGGATAAAAGAAATAGTAATCAAATAGTGCATGTGCCAACTTAACCTCTCCGGATTTAGACTTTTACAGAAACATACTTGTTCATCTAATGTAAATATTATGTAGTTGATATATACAAAATTTCCAATCTCAGTTGAGTCATCGCTGTTTTCTTTAGTAGCACTCGGATGTTTCATTGTTATTCCATATTAAGTTTAAACATACAGCATGAATTCATTGATCATGTATCATTTTTGGTCAGTCTTAAGTGTCATTGATCTTGAATATGTATTAACGCACAGACCAAGAAAAGATCGGCATTGTATTCTTGTTCATACGTATTTAGTTAATCATATCAGTGAAAACATTCTTACATGCATAGTAAACTTACAATTAAAATGTAAAGTAAATTTACAAAGCATTACGGTGCTGATGCAGCACTGGTAAGTATTCCACCTAACTGGAATCACAGTCTATTGAGATATTCTATAGGGTATTATTATATATTATATATATACTGCGTGTACATGAACAATCCAAACTGTTTCCATTGGCGGAACCAGGATTTTTTAAAGAGGGGGTGGGTGGGTGGGTGGTGTGTGTGTGGGGGGAGGGGGGGGTCGAGTACATGAACAATCCACAGTGTACCAACCTGTAGAGCTCTGGAGTGGGGTTGGCAGCAGAGAACTGCTCTTCCTGTGCATCTTCTTCAGTCAGACTCCCGTAGAACTCGTGCTGTAATGATAATTATGACCTTAGCATATTGGTAAACAGGAAGCTTGCATTACAAATGCATGCAAATCAATTGGTTTCTATAATTATGTAAGACTTTCTATGTTAAAGTCAACTTATAAAGTATTTGATTCATATTCATAAGGTCCTATTCGTGTTCAACATCATGATGTACTCAAGTTATAGTTGTGATCAGATACACGATACACTTTAAGGGCAAAATTCAAATCTTACACATATGTTGGTTTACTCAAATTATAATGTCTTCAGAGGGCAAAGCACGGCGTAATACATATATTAATCCTGGTTATCCAACGTCATAGACAAGGGTCATTAATAAAGTGAAATTTTCGGTGGCCATTTTAGTTTGAACACCTTTAAATCATCTGAGTAAAGAAAGTGAACATGCATAGTTTAAGCGAACTCGGTGCGTTCCTTTTATAACTCTTATTGAATGGAAAAGAAGTTTGTATTTGTTTCCATAGCGCCACCCCATCTTTACGTGCTAAATGGCTTAAATAATGACATTGTGAAATGCTTTGAATTTAATTTGCTTATACTATTACTACTTGAAGCGATTCTATCTATCACACTGCATTTCATTTCAGGTCGCAATTTTTCCTTGTTTGGTGCAACAAAATATTAACTTAATATTTCAATTGTTTTTGGAAAAATTATCATTGATGTATTGCAATAATGTTATTTACTTCAATAACAAATCAATGTCAGCAAAATGATAATTTAGAAAGAGAATTACGTTTTACTAATCAATATTTAGTTATTATTCCAATGTACACTAGCTCGAAAAAGATCTTTACAATGGTTTAACACAGCAATCATAAAGTCACAAGTGCGCCCATAAAATCCCTTCTAAAGCTTATTTACATCGTACATTCACGTCGCTAATGAAGTACAATGCTTTCAAGGCGCTTGTTTCTTTTTATTGATTCACTTGACAGCAATTCTTCTAATTAAATTTATTTCCATCATGGAAAACAACTATTGCAAGCATGATTCGATGAAAAGATTCTGACATAGTTAGTCTAAGGATAAGTTTGTCAACAATAAATAACAAAGGCGTCATCGATACCTAAACAGCCAGGCAAATAGATTTATAATAGACGTAATCAAGACAATTCACTTAGAGACACATGCCATTTAGATAGTGAAAAGATATAAGAGTGTTATATTTCGATTAACACTATCTGCAATAGTACAATTTCTTGAACATTTTCAGGTCGAGTCCGTTGCTGGATTCGAACCCACCCCCATCACTCAGGAAATATCGCAAGCATTGAATACACCAGCAGCTTGGCGCTGACTCTGAGGGTGTGGGTTCGAATCCCGCAAAGGACTCGACCTGAAAAGGTACAAGATTTTATACTGTTGGCAATAGTGTGATATCAAATATAACACTGTTACAAGACAATTCAACGTTTTTGCAGCATCCAAATATTCATGTCCGACATGTTTAATTTGGTTTCATGAGGTAACGTAGTTGGTTCATAATTTTTTTTAAAAACATAATATAAACGAAACAAAATCAAGACAGCAGAAACAAAACAAAAGATTCGGAATTGAAAAAAAATCAAATCTGTAGAAATAACTTGAATTTCACCACCATTTTGGCAACCGTGACCCATTTTAGAAACTTACCCGTTGCTTTCTCCATTTCTGTGAATTATCAATTGAATAACTATCAATCTTATCCCTTCTTATCATCAAACTCTTCTTTTTTAACCATAATCAGATGTGTACGTGTCATGGTTTTGTGATGAAATTAAAGATTTCCATTGCCGAATGCATATAGTAAGAAGATTAAGCAAAATTCAAAAGATGTGTTCTTGTAAACTTCTAAACCATTCATATGTTCATAGAAGTACATCTGAAGCAAAATAAATGCTTAACGTCACATTTTCATTCATTGATAAACTCTGTAAGTTTGTTTTAACTCATTTGGTCGTTAATACAGTACTGAATAAAAGTTGTTTTTGTTTGTATTGTAGATTTAATGAAAATATCCTTTCATTATGAATATATTTATTGATTAGATAAAAGTGCTTAGAAGTTGTCTTACCGAAGAGTCAAGATCGCGTTCATCAAGAACCTCCTTCTCTATAGCCTTGCCACTTCTTTCTTGTGCCAGTTCCTGTACGTACTGCATGGCCTGGTAAGTAAAATAGTAAAATCATGATTAAAAGAATATTAGCAACGGATACAAGAAGCGTTTTAGAGGAGAGGTACCCTTGTATTCCTGACTATCAACGAATATCCCAGCTATATTGCTCATTATTAATAATATTTACATATATAACCTCCAACATTTCCCCACATTGTTCTCATGACACAGAACTATAGCTTTCATCACCATGACATTGAACTATATATCTTGTGTCACCATGACCTTATGGAACCTACCCTAGTCCTCTCCTGTACATTGGCTCCTTCCCCGTTCCACTGGTAGATCTTTAGACCAAGGTCCAGGATATAAACGTCTGTGGAGTCCAGGCGACTTTTGCATCTTGGGATCTGTGGATTCAGAGAAACTCAATATCTCTATCTTCGGAGTAGAGAAGTTTCATTTTTTATCCATGGATTAAAGAAAACGTTCAAGTTTTCATCCTCAGATTAAGGAAATGGATCACGTTTTTATTTTTGGATTAAGGAAACTGGTCACGTTTTTATTCTTGGATTTTAAGAAAACGTTCATGTTTTTGTCCTTGGATTTTAGAAAAACACAGGTGTTATCTACAGAGATAGTGAAACGTTAAATTTTCTTGTTTGGGATGAAAAAGAAACATTCGTGTTTCGACCACAAAAAGTTGATGTCTCAAAGTTGTGAGAAAATTTCATGTTTCTCTCTCTTAACTCATGTTTTATAAGCAAGAAATGCTCATGTGTCTAATGGTACATTAGAAAAAAATTTCATGTAACAGAAATAATCATAATATGTATTTGTAAAGGAAAAAGAAATATTCCTTTTACTTTCAATAGAAAAAGTATATTACATGGTTTCACAGTTGTAGATAAAAAGAGAAAAGTGATGATTTCATAGTTGTGGATAAGAAGAGAAACGTTTTAGTTCCATGGTTGTGGATAAAAAACAAACGTTCATGTCACAAAGTGCTTGCTTGTACAAATATTCAGTACTTTATATGAAGGTTAAATTATTCAGATTCATTTATCTATTATTACGATTCATAGAATTTCCCGGAAGTTAATTTCCTAAGAGGACATCCCAAAACACCATTTTGCTTATGGATTGCAGTGAGATTTGCAATCACAGAGGTTTTTATTTTAGTTTTTGGTTGAGTGAAATCCTTCTATTTGATGTTTGTTATTTTGCTTTCAATTTTAAAACAAGATATATATATACAGCATAACATCTGATATCTAAATAATACAAATATATTTCATTTATAATATTTTGTTACATAACGACAAACATCTGTTATAAACGTACACGTTGTCCTATGTGTGTTATGAAATAAGTTTATTGATATAGGTATTGATTTGTCAATAAAGAAAACAAAAACATTAGTCAGAGTTCCAGCTGTTACTCTAATTAATAAAACTCACCTGTTTGACTTCAACGTGTTTTCTGTCGCCATGGAAATGGAAGAGGCGTGGCTTATATTCCTCGGGTTTCACATGTCTGAAACCAGTGTCAGCACCGCCCTCCAGTATTCTGGTGACAAAGTGCAGTTGTTATTATATTAGCATATATATCTAATTGTATCAAATGATATTAAGCTCGAAACATAGTAATTCAATTCAATGAAAATGAAAGTCTCAACTCAGTGGATATTATTTGAATATTTGGGTTAACATATTCAAAGATGCAAAGTAAAAAAAGTCTTGAAAAAAATGTGAATGAATCACTGACAGATTGAATAGTTACCAGATTATACCTGAATGATTTAAAGGTGTTTAAATAAAACATTGAACCATGAAAATGTGAAGCAGAACCTTGGTATGCGTGCTAGCGTCAATATCTTATATTCAAAGTGATCGGAAATAATGACTCATAAGTGGAACATTTCAGTAACTTTCAAAAGTGACTCAATCGTAAAGACTAAATCTGTTTGAAAGACATGTTGAAGCTGCTTGATTTGAACGATTCAATGGGGTTTAGTTACTCCTTTTGATAAAATTTTTTAAGAAGACTTATGAACGAGCTTTTTGGATTTACAACTTCTTTAAAGTAAAGTTTCATCGTTTCGATGTAGTTGCTGAATACAGCGTTGTTTGGTACACTGGTGCTAGCATCTACACCCAAACATTGAACTTTCAAAATAAAGAAGTTGTAGACCCGTGGACATCATTATTCATCTTTATAACTTCTAAATGCCCCAAAGAAGTCAAGAAGACTCACGTGATCGTTTTGAAGTAGCTCTTGAAGAGCGAAGACTCGTGCCCCTGTACCTCCCTGTGCTGAATAGGAACATCATCCAGGAATGTATCCAGTTCTACAGTCTTGTAGGCAGCTGTACCATACTCGTCCTGGAAAATTGATTCCAAACATTTAAGAGGCAATGCAAGTAGGTCTGACTCTCCTCCAAGATTCTCTTACCACTAGTCAGCATGCATTCAAGGAAATTAAACAAGATAAAAGATCAACATGCAAACATCCCATATTATGCTGTATACCCTTCGTTACTTTCACAAAATCACAACATAATGAACTTATTGTGTCCTATATATTTGGATACGAGGTGTTCACTAGACTAAGAGTACAATAATACTGTGTTACGACAACCACAGGCATCACTGATAGGTACACGTGTATCCTTGTCCTCCATGTATGTTCACTAAGGACACATTTTACTACCATAGGTCCTCGAAAACCCGGGGGTAAGGGGGTTCTGAGTGAAATAGAACCCGGGCCTCGAATATAACCCGGGTCTCGAATATAACCCGGGCCTGTTGTGTTCTCAAGGATAAAATCATCTTCGTATGATTTCCAGAGATATAGAATGCCACTTTCTCACTCTTGCGATAGATTTTGTAATGCCATTTCAGGTCTGAAAAAATAGAACCCGGCCTCGATTAGAACCCGGGCCTCGATTACAACCCGGGGGGTAAGAGGGTAATGAGTGAAATAGAATCCCGGGGTTGTATTCGAGGAAATACGGTATTACATATGTTTTCTTGCTTTCCCATTTTACAATGGTTAATCATCATTGCACGTTAATATCATAAAGATATGAAACACATGATAATTAAGATATTATACGTGAAATTGAACTAACCTGAGTGCTGTACTTCCCTATCCAGAAATGAACGTCGAATAACAGTTGGTCAGATCCGTCTTCTGTGTACGTCTGCAATTATTGAAATAATAAATTTATAACACTGTCATAATATTTAGTATCAACTAAATATAACGTATATACAATTGTCATTAAATAAAATGATTACAAAAGCAGCAATGAAGAGAAGGGTAAAGAAAGGAGCTTACATTTAGAACAATGTAGGAATCGCCATTGAAAAATTTGCCGTAATCTTCTTTAGGCCACTCTGTAACCTTGAATTTCTGGAAAGAAAAAAATCCGTAAGATTACAAAAAACTAAACATAAAATAAGAATAGTCATCAAATATATGCATGAAAACTATATAAATCCATACAAGCAAAACAGATTTTTCGAAACGATTTTGATGGGAACACGGAAGATGAATATGTGGTTAAATTAGTTTCTTAAATTTAAATTTTTTCATCAAATAACTATAAAGGACACTTACCACAATTCTCCAGACTTGAACCCCGACCTTCTGCCCCGCTTTCCTCCAAGCTGGTTCGGCCTGGGCGGATTCCTCTGTGGACAGATGAATGCATGCAGGCTGTAGGTCATTCGTTACTTATTTACACCCTCCCCGAAGAATAAAATTATGAAAAGTAAGAACATATTTGAATGAACAACCTCCAATTTCATAAAAGAGTGGGAAGATCCCTCTATTATTCCATACACATTTGAATAACGAGTAACGTTCTAATATGCGAATAGTACGATATAATATAAGAGTGTTGGATGAACACGGTTAAAACTGCAAATACATTAACATGTACTTACTTTTGACCTGTCGTTCCAGATCAGACCCAAATAGAGCCAAGTTGGAATCCTTCCAGTCGTATTCCTTCGCTTTTCTGAGACCTGAAATATATGAAATTATATTGTTATAATTTTTAATCAAACAAACGTTCAATGGCATAAACCATTTCTGTGTGATTGGTTGCTGGGTGTCCGAACTAATCGCCAGAATTATTAAATATAAGCGATGATCTATTGTCCATTTGTGCGTATGTGCACATTTCCATTTGTCTACATAACTCACATATCGTCATAAGTGACGTCTTGATACAATAGAAAGTAGCTACCTAAAGCAGCCAATCCAAGGCGAAGCAATCCGTAAACTCAGTCAATTTGAAATGCAAGTATACATACATTTGTATGTATATAAAATATATACTTTGGAAAAAAAATACAAAACAAAGAAATACTACTACAGAATAGAATGTGTCATATGAAAAATTGTTTAACGTTAGTATAGCCTTCACTTTTCAGGTTTTCTACGCATCTTCACACTCGTATTGTAAAAGGCATAGGGTTCACATCCTCTGATAATGTCTATATATTATTATGAGGTAGCGGTGCTCCTATAACACATATAACACCATCATATTAGTTCTATTACTCAGCAGGAAAAGGATAAGCACTATTTTCCCCGATCATTCACCCAAAAAAATTAAAAAAGTCAAGTATACTCACCAGACATTGTGTTGAATAAAAACTAGTTGCTTGGTGGAAGAACGTCTGAAAAAAGAAATTAAATATTTCAAATATAGATCTCAAACACTTATAACAGTCCGTCAAACATTTCAAAACTTGTAATCGAATAGGCTTGCTTTAAGCAAGGAGAAACTAGCTCCAACTAGACGGTGCAGATTTCTCGAGGAAACCGTTCTCAATGTTCTCGAAAATGCTATTGCCCGTCGACTGATAAGCCAAAGTGTAAATATAAATAGCAACAAGGAAATGATAAGAGTCCCATTGCACAAGACCATGAGCATTTTAGTTGGCTTTATTGACACAATATCCCTTATTGACTTCTCTTTCTATGGTTAAAGTTAACGTTCATATAAAAATCAAACATAATGAACAATATAAATAGGGAAACATAACCTCACGTTTAAGCTACAATTTTGGTTTTATGAAGTTCTGATTATAAGAGAAATAAGGTGAGAAAATCGTGGCAAAATTTGAACGAATCACTGACTGAAAAATATTGCCGAAATGGTCCTACTGCAGTATCTTTTCTGTATCGTGTTATATTCAAGGGAATTTTGAAAGATCGCACGTGCACATTGGAATTTATTACCTTACGATTGTCTTCAGTGGAAATTTACACAAAGTAGGCACGTGACCCTCATGTCATGTGTCATAATTGCTAAGTTTGACTGGAGCAATGTTGACTACAACAACAATAAGATTACCACGTCTTAATAATCAACTGGTTTGATCAGAAAACTTTTCGGCTATTATTCAGCAGAGGTTTAAATCGTCATGACAGCATATATGACGAATAGCTGTTTAGATTTAGCTATTTGCTATTTCAAATATATATAACTTATTACTAAATAGATGAATAAGTTGAAATTTTCAATCAGAATTTAGGATGCAGTTGACAAATTCGGTGATGCATAAACACTAGAATTGTTACTGTGAAGCAATATATTCATCTCCTTGAGAACATGGATCAATAACATGAATTACGTGATTCGAAGTTAACATCAAAGGCGAGTATTAATTGAAAATAGAATAACATGGACCTAAAGTCCCAATCTCATTTCCTCTCGACCTACTTCTCAGCAAGCTTGTTCATACTAGCTGTATAGATAAACGACCATCAATAACGCGAAATGTTAATGTAACTATGGCAACAAATATTATTTAAGTGGTATTCGTGACAGTATTACAATTACTTTATAATTGTTAATTATAGCGAGAATGTGCACCTATTGTCATGACATTTACTCTGATAATAAATCTTAATTTCTAATTTTAAAGTTTACAGTTTAAATTTGTCATTAATTAGGATTTCAATTAAATCTAGTTTTGATTATGATCAACAAAGGATGTGTTTTGGTTCTTGAAAGTTTTAGCATGAAATCGGTTTTTTCACTACTTTTCTCAATCACGACCAGTGACATTTACCAATACATATAAGTATAGATAAATGCCGTTTACATAATCAAAAAAAGTATGTTTGACTATTTTGAAGACTACAAAGTTGAGGGAATCAACAGTTTGTAACGAGAGATGCGAAGATAAAGAGAAGTCCTTATGTTTTGACCTTTGATAAAATTGACCCTAACATTGTACTCATTTGAGATACCCCAAATATTCGGCCTCAAATACCACCGTTCCTACTTCGCCAATGTTTGTGTCACCTTTGACATTGCTTAATTGTACAATCCTGCTTTTAGGCGATAAGATAGCGCTATGATTATCTGAGGTTTACAGATCAAGTCATTCAATTAACCAGAGTCTTTTATCTAATGAGAAAAAATGATAATTTTTGTTGTTGAAAATACAGTAACATATTCATTGTATTGTCGTCTGAATGTCTTGGTAAATGGGAAAAGTATACGTCAATTTCCTCACGATAAGCGCAATTTTATACATGAAGAATAGGGTTTTGTGTTTTTATCAAATGATATTTGAATGTACACATAATTAGAGATACAAACCGGAAAACGAGACTTCCTGTACAGACATTGTCAGAAAAATCAAATTAGATATCCAAAAATAATGAACTTATTATAAATTGCTTATGCATAAAATAACATAAGAGTTCTTGTTACTTTCTTTCTTTTAATAGTGTTTTGGATATAATTTTCTTTAAAACCCATCTCAATTTATGATATTTTTTATTCAGAGTAGAGACTTATATGTCAGATCTCAGAAGACAAAGATATCATACATGGTAAAATGGGTAAAACTCCAATTGATGATATAATTAACAAGAACGGTAAACGCAAAATTATTAAATACTGATAAAAAAAAATCTCCTTTTCAATATTGCTCTCTGATAAACATTTTTTCGGTTTGCAATATTCCAGATCTAATCAATAACTCTTGGTAAGGTATTTACTTTTCTTCTGTCAGTAATCGATGCTGGTTTGGCTAAGTAAACATGGTGTACGACCAGGGTGGTTGGACAAGGCTGTTGCTTGTGTCCGTTCGTTTTATCAACTGTGGAACGATCATTCTCTGCTGAGTGTTTTAACATCAACTGACCGAGAGGCATTATAGAAATTAGATATAAAGATAAAATATGTATTTTAGGAATGATCGCATTCTTTATTTTCAAATTTACTCTTCGTGTTGATATTTTTGTCAAACTTGACAAGTAAGCATCTAAAACAATCATGATTTGTTTACCTGCCTAATATTAATCTGATATTTTATAATGTTTATTATTTTCTGTATGAATATGTATTTCACTTGAGACAAACATCCATTTAGAGATACGATATATTTTTAAAGAAAATTCGTTAAAATATCTCAAGCTGTAGAATGATGTTTATAAAAAACATCGCTTCGCACAATTTGTAGTATATCATGTGTTAGGAGGAAATGTACGGTAAAACTTCTACACATATGACGAGTTAAAAATGTAAAAACTGATATCGTGCCACGGAAAAAGCGTGTTAGATAAATATTATTATTATTTATATTATCATAAACCCTAGAAGGAAAGAGATATTTATGACTGCTGTAAATGGCCATACATTCGAATTGGGCAATTTTGACAAGGGTATACTTATCCAATCAAATCATTTTAGCAAAGGAAGAAGCTTAAATCAACAAGGCAAATATCATGTATCTGGCGTCACTGAATTTCTTCGACGAGCTTTGAAAACCTACACTCAGGAGTCGCGTTACAACACTACACTACGTGCATTTTGGCACATTGCTACATTTTAAAAACATATAGGAAGAAATTTCGGAGAGAGCATACTTTCTTCACCTACCTTTTTTACGATGCAAACGTTCAAGATGAAACATTTAACAGTATAATTTGAGATTTTTTCTTTAATTATTATTTTGAACATATGAATAAAAACGTTTGATTCTTCACATAAAGTTTTATTAGATAGATATATATCCAATATGTATATGTAGGTGCATTTCCCCACCTTTAGATCTCATGACTTTGTATTATTCATTGTCCTAAAATTTCTCCGAAAAATATTTTTCTAAGTATCACCATTTACAGCAGGGGTTCAACGAAGACCATTTTGTATATATTGAATTACATTTCCCGAGGATTTTCATCTAGTTTTGATTTAAATAGAAGACGTTTAAAAAACCTCATGCGACTTTGTACAATCACGAAGGACATTCATGTACATGTATGACGTCTCAGTACGTAAGAGAAAAGATTATTCCTAACGTTTTTAATTGACATCATCAACATGAAAGACATTTATCAGTGTTATAATGTAAGTAACGAAGTGGGAAAAAAGGTAATAACAGTACTGAATTTATATCAAGCATGTTGAATGCATCAACAACCAACAATATCAGTTATTACACCGATGCTATTGACATCAAAGTCATCTTTTATCTTGCAGTCAGTTATAACCATTTTATCTGTCATTGAGACTGACAGTGACATGATTTAGAAAAAAAACCCTCATCCTGTCATTTTATCTTGAATAATAATAATAATAATAATAATAATAATAATAATAATAATAATAATAATAATAATAATAATAATGGATATTTATATTGCGCAAGTTATCCACACATGAATGCATGCTCAATGCGCTACCCTGCATTATTACCCTGGTCTAACCCAAGCTGCCGGTTACAGCGCTTAAAGGTCACCTCCAACACAATCTACACCAGGTACCCAATTACTACTGCTGGGTGAACATAGGCATATTTTGAATAAAGTCTCTTGTCTAAGGAGACACCAAAAGTTTCTCAACTCGTGCCTCAGTATGGGGCAGGGAATAACCCTTGAACTAATACAGCAATGATCAGGTAACCCACCCATCCGGCGAGCCACGCCAAATATTGCTAAACTTCACTGATAGCGGTCAACTTAGCTACGCACAGGACCACGTGCCGTCTTGTAGTCAAGTGTAATCTTAGTATACATGCCGTTCGGAGTTTTTATGCAATGTTAGAACCTATTCACAGTTAGAACGAAGACTTGATAAAGTATGTGGGGTGTATATTATGAAAATGTTCTCTGACGTTGTCCTCTGATTAGCTTTTAATAATACATCATATACTGCTAGGTGAACGCGAAACTGCTCTTACAGTTGCTGTTGCTTGATTGGAGGCATACCGTGTTCAATCTCATTAAAACCAGTTCGAACATATCGACCTAACCTGCGTAGCGTGGTAAGAGTGATAGGTTTGATTTCATTAAATGAGTTTGTTCTTTCTGAAATAGGCCATTATACGTTAATTTATTTATGAAATAACCTATTTTGTAATATCATCATGCGTTAAAATGGAACGTAAAACCTTTTTAGAGAACTACAGTATATGTTTAGAACTCGGAAAACAAAATAAGTGGAACTTTAAAATGTTAATGCATAAGAAATTATAGTTTTCAAACCATTTTTACTTGTAAAATCGTACATAAATCCTTGTTGCAAATAAGAAAAATTAGTGTACGTGTATTAACTTTATTTTGTTGAAAATTGTTGAAATGTTCAGCGAAGGCAAAATTCAAGTAAGTGAGATTAAATGAATGATAGTTGTTGACTTTTGCACTTAAAACACATATATACATGTAGCTAGACTTAAAATGTTAACTGAACCGGAAATAAGCTTTCACTTCATCCCATAAACATGGTAGTCACTTGAAGATAAAATAGATATGAATTCTGAAACTACAAAATAAGAAGATTTCGTATTAAAATGTTAAATTCACATCCAATTTCTTATAAGAATTAATGTTTCAAGCGATTAGATGTCAGTCTAATACAGATGATCTGGCAACAGCTGCTAATTTGTACTTACTAAACCATGTTGATTACAAAATATGCAGTACATGTATGTAGGCACCAGTAACATTATCAACATTTATCAACCCCATACAATTAAAACTAACCCTTTTTAAAATGTAAGTAAACGATTTACATATGCCACAGACAGAGAATTGGCATGCATTCAACATACATGTAGGGTATTATTTAAATGCATAGTTATTAGGCTGCTTGTTTTAAATGAACTGAGAAAAAAACCGAAAGCAAGCGATGACGTAATATTAGGTTAGAAATTACTCATTCTCGATATTTCCGGATTGACATTCGACTTATTACAGTAAGTTCGAATTGAAAATTTGTTAATGGCAATTAATCTTAAGATTGACTAGTGATTGAAACTTGCCGGTTGAATTCATTGATAAAAATTAGAACCAAACTTTCTTCCGTCATTGCACAGACAGCCATGTTGTTTACTCCTTGTGGCGTTGAGAAGGCAGTTGAATATGCAGTTTGGTGTTGAGTTATTTCTTTAATTCTCTATAATTTCCATTCAATTATGTAAAACAACTCGCAAACATATATCTTCCTCAGAAATTTAAACATTACTAAACCAAAATACCCGTAGTCGCGGAAAATGACACGGCCATTTTAGTGTGAACACCTTTTAATCATAAGGGAAATATATTCGCGTAGCTTAGACAAAATTGGTATGTTCGTTTAACAATTCCTAAATTGACCAAAAAAAAGATTTGCTTGAAATATGCAATATTTGTTTCCTTCGTGTAAAATCTTTTTTCTCAATAGGAAAACGTGCTGCGGTGTCTTAAACTGCTTCTTTATGACATGGGCTGACGGGTATAGTTCACTTACTTCCTAGTCACGTAGTGTAAGCGTAAGGATGAGAAAGATGGCTAAATGTCGGATAAAATTTCCATTTAAGAAGTGAGCGTGAATTTTACAGTAATTTTCTGAAAGCGCCTTCGTTTTGCTGAATTCAACTCTGCAGGAAAAAAATTACGTTCAGTTGTTGCCTATATACGTGGTTTGATGCAACTCTGCAGGAAAAATATTACGTTCAGTTGTTGCCTATATACGTGGTTTGATTCAACTCTGCAGGAAAAATATTACGTTCAGTTGTTGCCTATATACGTGGTTTGATTCAACTCTGCAGGAAAAATATTACGTTCAGTTGTTGCCTATATACGTGGTTTGATTCAACTCTGCAGGAAAAATATTACGTTCAGTTGTTGCCTATATACATGGTTTGATTCAACTCTGCAGGAAAAATATTACGTTCAGTTATTGCCGATATATGCGTGGTTTGATTCAACTCTGCAGGAAAAATATTACGTTCAGTTATTGCCTATATACGTGGTTTGATTCAACTCTGCAGGACAAATATTACGTTCAGTTGTTGCCTATATACATGGTTTGATTCAGAGCGTTTACAAACAATGAATTTCGAAGTCGAGCTTTTCTATAATAAAGAATGTGAACCATGCACACGTATGAAATGGGAAATGTTGAGTATATGCTGTATACATGTCAAGGCTCCTCAAGGGAATATACTTTACTATATCCGCAGTTGATGCCCTACCGCTTTCACTTGCAGTTGTGTTTACAAAATTTTCGTCAACGACATATTTTTTATAAATTTAAAACATTAAATTTCGAAATTTTGTTAGTGTCTTCGTCTTTCAGAAAACCAACTAACTAATATGACAGAGGACATATAGTCATTGCATATGCGTAATTATATATGCTTTTTTGGATATTGATATATGATAACGCCTTTCATTATCATCAATATCATCACCACATATTGGTGATATGGTGATAATGACATTTCAACGTGCTGATTGCTTATGCATTTATGGACATTTTGTTATCTCTGTGTTTTGTTAGTTAAGCTTGGTAAAAACAAAAGTTTTATTCAGAAACACTTATGTAGATGAATCAGCTATTCAAAGCTTACAAAAAGAGAGTTCTGACTGAATGCTATTTAAAAGGCTTTCATCCAAACCACAATCTTAGGTCAAGGAAATGTCGTATTAACCCTGATGATTCTTACAGTTTTATTTGACTAAATTGTCTATAAGCCAAACTTTCATTCAATACATTTTTGTAACTGGGACCATTATGTTAACCTCATCATAATTATAATATCTTCCTATACGTCAGCAGTCATCATCCTTGTGTTTTCAGTTAACTTAAGAGTTTTTAAACATTTACGGAAGTAGAGTTAATATGTTTACGCCACATCATACAGACTCTCTCTAGAACGTTCGGGGAATTTATCACCATCCATTTCGTTTGCATACAAAAAATATTTCCTTGTCACCTGGTAGAACTGAAAATGTTAGTTTCAGTACGTCATTTACCCGCCATTCGTCTGAAACAACGAGTCTTTCAGAAGGGTAAACTTATGTAAAATGAATGCAGATTTTGTCAAAGAATTGCACATTTAAGCAGTCTGATTAAAATCGACCGTGTTCCGAGGAATAAAAGTTTTAAAATATAGACTCTTTCGAGATTCGAACTCTTTCTGTCTATGCTATCCTCTCCACGATGTAAAATAGCCTAGACAGAAAGAGTTCGAATCTCGATAGAGTCAATATTTTAAAACTTTTATTCCTCGGAAAAAGGTCGATTTTAATCAGACTGCACATTTAAGCAACGACATTTCAATGATATTATTGGAAATACATTTGCATATCTATGAGTAGATATCCTCAAACATTTAACTATAAGCATACTATCCTATCTTAAGCTACAAATAAAAGCTAGCAAGGAGTACAACGATGTCGTAATTCTGAAAATTTAACATATAGAACTTAAAGGCAATTTCATTGTAAAAGACCTGACCGTACAGGTTTAGTCGGAGAAACTAAAAAGCACCCTTTTTTAATTGTAAATCTAATATAAATCAAACTTCTCCAACAATTTTGAAAACTTCCAATAAAAAGAAAACTGATAGATATTACAACCGAACAACCAAAAAACCCGACTTGAAAATATCCGCCATCATACCATAACCACAAAGGAGATTATAAAAAAAAGTAATCAAGTAAATAGTTATCAAATTGAAACGAAATTTTTTTTTGCATGACATAAAACGAACCTGGGTTGCAGAAAAATGACGAAACAGTCTACGGTATATCTTCGGCAACACGATCCGCTGTGAATTTATAACCGGCTCACGCCTATCGCAGATCACTTCTCCTCGATATTGAGCAATGTTTGTCTTAAGTGGGTTTGATTGTTACATCAGATTTCACCCGCTATCAGAGGCAGTGTCGTACATGAAGGAAAGACCGTCATCCTTTTGCCCCGGGCACATCAGGCAGTGCTCTAGATATCACAATGTACCGTATCAATGTAAAGTTGTTTAATAGACTTGTTGCAGTCGTAAGAGCAGAAATATCTAAACTCACGGGCAAAAGAAAGTTTAGGTTAACTTTCAAGGCTCATAACATAAAAACAAAAGATGATATTTCAATGCCGTGATTGAAGATGATTTTATAGCACAATCAAATGACAATGCACACAAACAGATTTCATTTGATCACTCCAGTATTTTTCTGCAATCTCATTTAAGTAAGCAGGGGGTCAAATTTCAATGATTTCAAGTGTCCCTAGTAATAACAGTGAGACCACAAACATTCTCTGTTGTTGTCAATAACGTGTGTGACCTCCTGCAATGTCAATACATGCACGGACACGTCTCCTAATCGACGTTTTTAAACGTCGGATGACGGCGTCTGGTATACGTTGCCACTCTTCTCTAAGGGCATGAACCAGCTCTTGTCTGTTTTGTGGGGCGGATCTACGGCCCAATACCTGCCTATTCAAGTGATTCCATAAGTGTTCAATGGGATTTAAGTCGGGAGAACGGACAGGCCACTGAAGAACATGGACGTTGTTCTGTTGTAGGACGTTGACTTTTGCTAATGCCGTGTGGGGTCTGGCGTTATCATGCTGGTATACGATTCCCTGAACCTTTGCTTGTATGAAAGGGAACACAACTGGTAGGAGAATTTGATGAATGTAGTGATGTGCGTTCAAATTTCAATTTATAACGACCAGTTGCGTTTTAACGTCACCACAGATACCGCCCCATACCATGACACTACCACCACCGTAAGGATGGACATTTTGGACGCTCATTACGGCACCTATACATCCTCCGTCTTCCATCGTTGTGAAACAGACAGAAGCGTCTCCAGTTCCGGGCTTGCCATCTGAAACCCGCCCCGCCCATTGAAGTCAACGACGCTTATGATGAGGGGTCAAGGCTAAGCCTCGGAAGGGGCGATAAGCATAAATCCCTGCTACACGTAATCTCGTGGACACTTTACGTCTACTAACATGATGACCAAGAGCCGTTTGCGCTGCCGTTACAAATCTGTTTCTCAGACGAATGGTCCAGATGTAGTGATCGTCATGATGCGTAGTAACACGTGGTCTTCCACTTTGGGGTCTGTCCTGGGTCCGACCAGTCTGTCTGTGACGTAAGCCTGGACACTTCCAGTGACGTTCAACGGAACGTTCAAACGATGTGGACGTGTGTGGCTCCCATTTCGGCCATCCTAAGAGCTCTCTCTCTCTCGTTGTTCCTGGGTCAACCCTGCCATTCCTTTTGTGTTTTTTCAGCTGCTATGATATGTCAGTATCCAGCAAATCGATTTATACATATTTTATGCGCTAAATTTTAGGCAATAGGTTTTAAACGGAATTCACGATTTTTCCGATTCTAAAAAATACCGAAACACAAATTGCGTTTTTGCGATAGGTATCATGTGTTTTAAGACATGCCATCATTTTTAGTATCACTAACATTTGGTATGCTCAGAAGTTTTAAATTTATATCAATATGAAGAACCTATACTTTCTTTTGACCGTAAGTGTACTTTAAAAGACACTCCGTGTGCAATGTCATGAAACAAGATCGAAACTTGTCGCTCGTACCTCGTTGCGTTTCTTGCAGCGAAGAATAACAACAAGTTTCGAACTGATTTCAATGAGATTGTTCCGTGTGCCCTTGGTGTCACATACATCATTTTAAAAGTACACACTACTGCTATGAAATTATAATTTTATTGCTACTATTTTCGGTATTGTGTTAATATGAAGGTATAATGTCGCGGTTTTTGATCGAATGTCAAATATCTTAACATGTTATAGAAGTATTATTTTCTGAAAATCTTTAATACGCTTAATCGGACATATAAACAGGTTAGTAAATTATCAAAATGGTTTACAATTTTTTAAATCTATTCATTCAAAATCTTAACATAATGACCAATATCTAAGCATTTTTAATACATATTTTTGATACAACCAAGGGTGACTGATAAAAAAGCTACCAGGAAAATATGGTAGATCTGCCTGCTGGAAGTTGAATACATGCCAAACGTTTTCATAGATTTCGTAACTTAATATAAAACACATACAAAAAACGCTAAGAATCCGTAAATGTAATTCTCGAAAATCAGTAATATAAGAACTGGGAAGTAAATCATTATTCTAATTTTTAAATTTAAATTAGCAAACTACCCCATGCCAATTTTGAACGAAATTAAGCTGCTGCCCGAAGTGTAAAATAACCCGCCTTTCTCTACAGGAAAACAATATCGGACACTTGAGCACGAGACGAGCGTGATTATAGTTTTTTAAAGTGAAAATAAGATATCCTCAATCAATGTTAAGAAAGTTCACGCTCTACAAATCTCCCAATCGGCCAAGGTATAAGACTCTATGAAAAATATTCGAATATTCGAAGGAGCCTCAGATAAACATTTTTTTCAGAGAAGTTGACAGATGTACACTTATTGTTCAAGAGGTTATGTTGAGGTCGAAATAGCATTAACTGGTGCGTGTTAGACTACCATATAGGCACGAAGTGCAAGCCATATTATTTCCTACCTTTGTCAATGCGCGCCTGTGAGAAACCAGTGATGGTACAGCTACTGTCCGATGTGTTACTGATATGTCAGGTGTATCACCACCCACTGTTGAACACAGCACATGTGTGTACACATGATGTACTAATTCTATTGGTCCGAAAATCGATGCCCAAATCCGATCATTTGTTAACCTGATTTTGTGTCCGTTGATGATTAATTGTATTGACCAATAATACTCTGTGCGTCATTTATAATGATGATAATGCATTATTTATTTACATCCGGTATTTCTAAATGATATATAGGCTTAACGTAAATGTCTCTGACATTCATTTTCTAACGTATGCTATTGTAGATTTTGATTTGGAGGAATGCTCAAAAATGGGTTACGATATAACGGAGAAATGAAAAAGAGTAACATATATAACTGCATGTGAAAGTTGTTCAACGAATCGCTTTATACAGAAAAACTAACAATTAATAAACCGTGACCAATTTTTAGATGCTCCACCACTGCAAATAATTATTATTTAACCATTATTATGAATCTTAGCTTTTGACGGAAAATCTAATTCATTAACATGTATATGTTTGAAAGTGCTTATTTGGGATGGGAACTCCCTCTACATTATCATCTACCATTCTTGTAGCTAAATCTGTCAAAAGTTGTACCGATTTCATATATTTTCAAATGACAAAATCTAAAACAAGCCTATATTCCATTCTACCAGAGGTAGCTCGGTCATAAATTGCTGAATATGTATATCCTATATCTTATAGCATGTCTACACTCCATAAATCTTGCTTTCAATGGAAGACTACCTGTAACTCTAGCAGACTGAGTACATCAGGAACAGGTAGTCAACATTTACTGGTAATAATTCTTTATTTTAAGGGGAAAATAGAGTTCAGTGCATCTATTTGGCTTTGATACACGCCAAAATAACATTGGAACTAATATTATTTAATCATTTTGCTCGACTTGATTTTCATCCAAAAATATCAAATATGTTTCTAGTTGTAAAAAATTCGATTACGGTCCTATCTATGTTCAGATGCCGTAATTCAAGTTCCATTCATTCCATTCGTGTCCAAATCCCGGAGTTGTCCATTTCCCTGATTTCGGCAACTAGCTCCCCCATTCGGGAACAGGGCAATTCAAAATTCAGTATACTCAATCCCAGGGAATGGGCAAAGGTTGAGTGATAATCGAATGATAGCATCACTTGTTAATAGTATTCTTTTCAGTATTATGATATCATAAGTAAAAAAGGAAAACGCCTGTTATGGATGATGGTTATTGCCAATATTCTCAAACAGGTGAAAAATCCCTTTGGGTGTGGAACGAAATCTTTCTGCAGGGATTCGATCTTTAAGTCCTTTGAATATTCAAAGGGGGAAAGCAATTAATTTTAAATACTTTTTGGCCTTTCATTTACATTTATTGACCCTCCGACGTTTTCGGTTTAAGGGTTGGTTTATCTTGTATTTCCTCAATAACGTTGTCTCTTTTGAATGAGTAGGACATATGACAAATACCTCTGGTGATATCAATCGTACAGACTGTATCAGTGAGCCTCGTTAACTACAGTTGAGATCAGTAAGCCTACATGTATGGCAACGGATTCAACGGTGTGTTGACAACTGCGTTATTCATGTCAGATCACATGACGTGCTCGGAATGAATCCACCATAATACGTGTTGTCACTCAGGTAAAAACTCCTACAGCTGATAAATATATTAATCGGATGTTGTTTTCCTTATCCACAAAACCCTCAATAAGTTCAATCGATTTATATATGAAACCAGGGACAGCCATATATTACAATCAGTCCGTTGCAGGACTATATTTGGTCAATAATATGTAGTGGTATGTTTGAAGTTTAACCTGTTCGCGAACATCTAAAATCCCTAAAATTACCCTGCTTGCAATTTAAAGCGAGGAAACTGTTACTGTAAGGTCCTAATCGACATCTAGGTGCTTCGTTTAAATGGGCACAGAGTATGTTGATGGGGGTCAAATATGTTTAACTTTATACATTGTGTTGGTTTTTTTATCGAGAAACAGTGAATGTTTCAAAGGTTTACAATCGACATGCTTATCAGTTCAGGAAAATGACAATAAACGGGTTAGAGTCATAATGTGTGATAGTAAATCGAATGACCCAAACTCAACATTTGTTGGTAGTGTTAAAAGGTTTGTTTTAACTAGTATACATGTATATTGGACGTAGAATGCCGACCTATTAACATTTATATGACCGTCTTGCGTTTTTCAATTAAAAAAAGAAGACATTATCACAATGTTAGCATTTTGGAGATGCAGGTGAAGTTTAGGGTGATGATTCAAATTTACCTCAAGACAAATGGTATTTTGGTTCTTAATTTTGCCACGTGAGAATGTATGAAACATACGGTGTCACTTTAAGGAGTACATATACCACCAGTTGAACTTCTTAAAGTTATCAGAAGGGATACTTGAAAAACAGTTTGTTTGCACGGCTAGAGGAAATAAATGCTTGATTTACATCAATGGGCATGGTCAAGGGCATGCCTCCTTGGAAACCTATTTTTTCAAATGTAAGATGTTTTAAAGAGCTACTGCGTGGGTTATTGGAGTCATATATGCCAAACTTAACCAGTGGTGTCATTTGATCGCGAAGTATCGACTGTTAAACATTTTAAAGCTTGTTGCTTTTTTACAGTGACAATATGAAGGTAGAACGTTGCAATTATGATCGGAAACAGGACACTGGCGCGCGTCAAATAGTCAAACGTAATTTTGGAGACTGATCTAAAACAGCCAGGAGGGCAGTTCTAGGAGTTTATAAATAGTGTTTGACAGGTTATATAACTAGTATCCATATTGGACGTGATATCTACACCTCTGTGAATTTATAAGGCTGTTTTTAGATTTTCATAGAACACCAGTATTTGTCATAGATATGTCTTTTTGACATGAAAAGTTAAGATGTTTTGATTTTATATCAACACATATGACATTTAGGTTCATATCAAAGGTAAATAATATGTTATGAAAATCACGGAGTGGCTCTTTAATAGTTATGTCTATAACAACTAAGATCCTTTTAAGCGTAAGTCCCTAACTAATTCGAAGTATCCTATTTAAATGTGTTATTTTTAAAGAATTCGTATACCTTAACTTCAATAACATAAGAACAACACTCGAAGACTTTACAACTTACAAAATTAATATCAAATTCAGTCACCCTATATCACAAAGTCCTCAACTGACCACAACTAATGACTAATCATTAATTTAGAAAATGAAGGATAAAAAACATAGTGACAATGCGAAAATGTCACGTTTTGTGCTACACCGGACTTTCGTTACCATGGAAACGAACACGTACAGCTTTAGGACCGGAAATGATGCTGGGACAGTTATCGCCATAAACATTTGACAAATTACTTAATTAGGACAATCGAGTGCGAAAACAACATTAGTGTTCTATTTTCATACCCAAACAAGCATATTGTGAAACCACATTGCGTGAGAATCTGAGACAATGATTTGTCGTTAATGAGATAAAATGCTCTTGATAAAACTGTGTCAACATTTGTTGTTTGAAAGCGATTCGTTGTGTGATTACATTACTTTTAAATACAACGACAGCCATCAGCATGCAAGCAGGAAAATATTTCATTAATACTGTCCTACTTTCTCCCTGGTAATTTACTTTACATATCAAATTTTCTAGTAATTTGCTTGGAAGATACTTTACATATATAAATTGTTATCTCAGTTGACCCCGTTTCTGGACCCATATGCAGACATCATACGTAAAGAAAAATGAAAAAGCTCCTTGAAAAAAATGAAAAATAAATACGACGGTATACAATATCAAAAACGTCAAATCAAATTACCTTTTTTGTATTTTCAATATAAGATTGAACAAAATATCCTATACGTTTTAACTAGCTGTTTGAATTCAGGAATAATCACGACTAATTTTGTTTTCAATTGGTTATGGGGATCATCAATAATCGGGGACAAAGTATGGGAATGCTCTATCATGCTGTTACATATACATAGAGAATTGTGGCGGGAAATTACACTAGTCTTCAAGAATATTAAGAAAAACATTACAGAAGGTTTGGAGAGGGTCAGTCTTTATTCTTACAACGCCAATTACAAATACGTATAACGATTTGCATTAACACCCTTCGGCTATTTGCTTATCAAGTTCCGAAAATAAACCGGAAAATTTTTGTATTTTAACGTCAATTAGCTTATAACGGAATTCACAAAAAAGCAATGTTTTGTAACACGAAGGACTTGATTTGTATTACAAATAACATTATATTTCCCTTCCGAATAATACTGTAATATCACAAGGAAGTCGATCCCGAGATGTATGTTTCATCTGGTTTATAGCTGTCAGCTGCAGCTGCTATGCACGCCAATCAGTTGGGACAAGTGACCGATCGATAAAACATGTCACCATCAGTTCATGGAATCCTCATTTCTAACATTTAACGGCGATTGAGCTTTGTAACACATCATAAGATGGGTGAAATAAATCACTTTAACCATACATATTCAAATTTAAACATGCTTTAACTTGTATGATCGAAAAATAAAGATGTAATCACAAAAAATTGTCCTCCTTAAAAGTTGTTATCAATTTCCAGGTAGTCCTGTCCTTACGCTGTTTATCTCTTTAGGCCTATGACCATCGTTATGGTTGCAAGATAAGATGAATATGATAAATATATATGATATAGAGGTAATGATGAAATGATACAATATGCATATGCCATTTGAATTTTTAGATCTAACAGTTCTGCGTAAATGCCGTCATAATTGGAAAATCTATCAATTTCATAAACATAGTACTTGTTAAAACACTTTAAAGGAACAAACACAGTCCTAGAGCATAACCTTGTCGAGTCGCAAGAACTGCCCCAGTTTTTCATACACACGTTTATAAATACACCTTGTTAATGCACTGGAGACGCTCGCGACAAAGCATTAGTGAAATAAACACATAGCGAAAGGGTTGTTATGAACAATTATGCATGTGAGTTGATAAATAAAAAGTGAATGCTAATATAAGTGTCCTACCTGTGTTGTTTATCGATGCTTTGTTGATCGTCAACTGACTGTAGAAGCGACGGGACGGTTTTATGTTAATCCCTGGATTTCTCAATATAGGATGTCCGCGTTATACGGAAAGACTCACGTGACTATGGGTCATGCATGTTGTAATGTCCGACATGAATAATCGCTTTTAACCTACGGAAACTATTTTTATGTCATACTCCAAATCTTGATCAAATAGAGAATTAGCCAAATATACATTTGACACACCTGTAAAGGTGAATGGGTCTATTTATAGCGTTCGCATACTGACCTGGTGACTTTGCGTTCTTATAGCGAGGAGAATAATTACAGTTAGAGGCGGTCAGGTTAACAATCATGCTAATGTCTTTTTCGAAGGTGTTTTAAATTGAAACCTTTACATGTTTTTATCTTTCGGTTTTAAAATATTTTAGCACTTAAGGCAAACTACAATAGAATCAGTTAAATCAAAGGTAGTGATGACACTGACAGGTATATTCAAATACGACAGTTTACAGGTAAATTGAAATGACTAGTGATGTTATATCAAACTTTAGTACAATAGCTATGCTACCTGAAGATATTCTTACAGGTATAGAGCCATTGCGACGTTAATCATTTACATAAAACGTTCTTATAACAATTATTTTCGTAAGTATCATCAAGATATCATTGTCCAAACTAAATCCCTGGGAGTAGTAATTTATCATAATTCATTCAAATACTGATATAGCCTGTTGACAATAATATATACTTGTAGAGTAAATGATTAACATATCAAATGTAAGTACAATACAACACCTACCTGAACAGGTAAAGTCCAAGTCGTGATTGGAATCAGGCAGCGTTGTTATAGCGAGGTTGGTCTATTTACGATAAAGCCACGACGTCAAAGGTGTATGACGGAGCTGATGTTGCAACGACTCTGACGACCTCTTGACGTCACTGCGGTTTAGGCTGGTCAGAATGATACAACGAAATGGTGTTGCTCAAATCTCCTCTAAATAAGATGCAAGTTATACTTCGAGTTCTGTTCGCGTTGATTCTTTACAGAGTCACTGAAGCAGTACATTCCAGCAAACAAAGCGAATATAGTCTATTGAACTAGTCATAGCCAAGGTAGTCACGCGTAAACCGTACTGTTTAGAGTATCTATATCTACTTTTTTTCTTTCCACCACCTAAAAATGATTATTACAGGAGCAAGTGTGTCATATGATTTCAATGAAGCGAGTGATTTTTTTTTAAAAAAATGCCCGACAGAGTCCCAGAGCGAGGATTATCCACAAATGTGCAAGATTTCCTTTTTTATATTTTACAAACTTTGGAGTGTAAGGGTTTCTTTATTACCATTCTTTTCCATTAAAGCCTAATATCGATCCGATTCTTGACACAGTTTGCTAACGGAAGGAACAATTGATTAATGACGTCACGGATCGGATTCAGTGGTGCTGAAACAAATGTTGCATGTGCACATATGAAAAATATCACCTTACTGTAATTTATATGAGCTGATATGGGGTAAAGCCGCTTTCAAGAGTATTTCACTTATATCGCGGCCGCTAGTATTATTGCAGGCACCATTGTGGCTATGCATTGCGGTGAAACCTGTGAGCGTCGGCTGGAACAAGCGAACCATGGGTGGTACTGCTCTGAAATTCAGTGTAGCATTGCACCCAAACCTGGCTGCGTGTAGAACAGTTCTCTACTGCAGACAATGTTGCCAAGCCCCTGGCGGGATCCGTGGTATGACAAAGTCCATGGTATGACAAAGACCATGGTATGATAAAGTTCGAACTACTATGCTCAGTGAAATGCAAGTTATTAGATAATTCATATGGGGATTACTTTTCAAAATACTTTCCTGTTTTCTTTCGTTATTTTGTCGATCGAGAGTTGTTCTTTTGTACATAGTTTGTTTTTTTTATATCAAAACTGGACTTGGTTTTCGAATTACACTTTGATTGGTGATGATTTAAAGAAACACTTATTGAGTGGGGTTTAAAATTAATCTATTATATACAGTTTATATACTGTTACGTATTGTTTATTTTCAATTCAATGTGAAAGATCCGGAAGTAGCGCGAGTCTATTAGTCAAACGTCATTTCGTAACTTGACTAACGCAGAAATAAAAACGAATTTTAGTCATTGAAAATGTTTAACAAGTTTTATGAATAGTATATATGGTTTCGGCTTTGTAACTTTATAAAACGATTAAAGTGATTTTAGCTTTGACCAATAGGTCCTACATATACATGTACATATCGTTTTTGGACAGGTATCGAAGTCATGATTAAGGTTTTAAGTAAAAACACATATCTGTAAATAAAGATTTGTTAAAGGGAGGGGCGAGGGGATTCGTTCGGACTTTGTCAGTAAAAGTCATTATTAGATTAATGACGATGTTTGGCAAATTCTCATCATCGCCCCTTGTTTTGTATATTCTTTGTATACTATTTCGTATAACCACACCATACACCTAGCTTCTTGTATCATCAAACCAGTTTTCGTCAATGGAGATAATTATCGCCATGAACTTGTGTAATCAACAAAGGTTACGACAATTCAGATCATTACTGATAACGTCTTCTTTAATCCATCCTGTTTCAAACAAAAATAACCGAACCATTATTGTATATACGTAATCTATTACAATGATGATCGCTATCATTAGTACATGTATTCCGAGTCAATCTAATGGTAACAATAACCTCCCCATGGAGAGTGATCCAAAACCTAAGGCCATTTGAAAAGGGGTCCCCGCATGGTGAGCTTGGTTAGTACAATCAGCATACCTGCAGGGGATTCTATAAAAAGGGCGACAAAAATTGCCACAAATGCCTCATCCCTCTCTCTTTGAAGAGCTACTCCTTGATTTTCTAAACATATTATTTACCTTTGATACGAACCTAAATGTCATATGTGGTGATATAAAATCAAAACATCTTAACTTTTCATGACCAAACGACATATATATATGACAAATACTGGTTTTCCCATGAAAATCTAAAAACAGGCTTATAAATGCACAGATGTGTAGATATCATGTCCAATATACATGGATACTAGTTATATAACCAAAAAAACCACTATCAACTCCTAACTGCCCTCCTGGCTGTTTTAGATAAGTCTCCAAAATTACGTTTGAAAGTTACGTCCGGTTTTCGATCATAATTACGACGTTCTACCTTCCTATTGTCACTGTAAAAAAACCAACAAGCTTTTGGTAACAGTCGATACTTCATGATCAAACGACACCATTGATTAAGTTTGGCATATATGACTCCAACAACTCACGGAATGGCTCTTTAAGAAAGAGATTTTATACTTTGTTTGCTATCGGCTTACAACCAGTTTGAACAGTCGAGACTTAAATCTGAGATATGTGATATACTCCCTTAAGATTCCCATAAACATGAAACTGCAGTTGACAAAGTATAACCTGTATTTTTTTTCGAAACACTCAGATAAGGTGAGGTGAGTTGGTGTTTAACGCCGCTTTCAAGATTATTTCACTTATATCGCGGCTGCTAGTATTAGTGCAGGGAGAAAGCCCGTAACACCATTGTGGCTATGCATTGCGGTGAAACCTGCGAGCATCGGCAGTGGTACTGCGCTGAATTTCAGTGTAGCATTGCACCCGAACCTGACTGTGTGTAGAACAGTTCTCTACTGCAGACAAAGTTGCCGAGCCCCTGGCGGGATTCGAACCACGGACCTCCTGATCCGAAGCCGAACGCGCTAACCACTGCGCTATCCCGCCCCCCACTCAGATAAGAAAGGCGTTTGTATAGTTTAATGTTTGATGACCAAAGTTCATTTGAATTAAATCAAAGCCTTTCAACTTTTCAGTGAACAACTTGTTATTGTGATCACATGTAATGTGATGCAGCATACTTTTCAGTGAACAACTTGTTATTGTGACATCATGTAATGTGATGCAGCATACTTTTCAGTGAACAACTTGTTATTGTGACATCATGTAATGTGATGCAGCATACTTTTCAGTGAACAACTTGTTATTGTGACATCATGTAATGTGATGCAGCATACTTTTCAGTGAACAACTTGTTATTGTGACATCATGTAATGTGATGCAGCATACTTTTCAGTGAACAACTTGTTATTGTGACATCATGTAATGTGATGCAGCATACTTTTCAGTGAACAACTTGTTATTGTGACATCATGTAATGTGATGCAGCATACTTTTCAGTGAACAACTTGTTATTGTGACATCATGTAATGTGATGCAGCATACTTTTCAGTGAACAACTTGTTATTGTGACATCATGTAATGTGATGCAGCATACTTTTCAGTGAACAACTTGTTATTGTGACATCATGTAATGTGATGCAGCATACTTTTCAGTGAACAACTTGTTATTGTGACATCATGTAATGTGATGCAGCATACTTTTCAGTGAACAACTTGTTATTGTGACATCATGTAATGTGATGCAGCATACTTTTCAGTGAACAACTTGTTATTGTGACATCATGTAATGTGATGCAGCATACTTTTCAGTGAACAACTTGTTATTGTGACATCATGTAATGTGATGCAACATACTTTTCAGTGAACAACTTGTTATTGTGACATCATGTAATGTGATGCAACATACTTTTCAGTGAACAACTTGTTATTGTGACATCATGTAATGTGATGCAACATACTTTTCAGTGAACAACTTGTTATTGTGACATCATGTAATGTGATGCAACATACTTTTCAGTGAACAACTTGTTATTGTGACATCATGTAATGTGATGCAACATACTTTTCAGTGAACAACTTGTTATTGTGACATCATGTAATGTGATGCAGCATACCTTTCAGTGAACAACTTGTTATTGTGATATCATGTAATGTGATGCAACATACTTTTCAGTGAACAACTTGTTATTGTGACATGTAATGTGATGCAACATACTTTTCAGTGAACAACTTGTTATTGTGACATCATGTAATGTGATGCAGCATACTTTTCAGTGAACAACTTGTTATTGTGACATCATGTAATGTGATGCAGCATACTTTTCAGTGAACAACTGTGATGCAACATACTTTTCAGTGAACAACTTGTTATTGTGACATCATGTAATGTGATGCAGCATACTTTTCAGTGAACAACTTGTTATTGTGACATCATGTAATGTGATGCAGCATACTTTTCAGTGAACAACTTGTTATTGTGACATCATGTAATGTGATGCAGCAAACTTTTCAGTGAACAACTTGTTATTGTGATCACATGTAATGTGATGCAGCATACTTTTCAGTGAACAACTTGTTATTGTGACATCATGTAATGTGATGCAGCATTATTGTTAGCAGAGCTAAGGTGAGGTGATTTGCAATCTAGTTAAAACTAGATGTATTGATTGACGAATCAATACATTTATTTTTACCGGTAACTAGATTGGGTGATTTGGGGTTTAACACCACCAGTATTGGGGTGAAACCTACGAGCATCTGCTTGAACTAGTGATGCTAAGCGCCTGTTCCATAAATCCATAAATTGCCAAAACTGTTGTTGTAATCTTATAAAACAGTTTTAAATCTTATTTTCAGTTCTAAATAAGAAAACCCCTTCAATTTCAAAGTGTAAGTTATTTTTACATAGGGTGTGAAAGTTCAATCTAAACTGGTGCATGAATACCCTGTTAAATTACCCCCTTCAAACCAAATATAAGCCAAAGAACAAACATATCATGAAGCCTATGTCTTTAAACATGAATACCATACTAAGAAATGACTTCATTCTCTGAAACTGTTGCATACCAGTAGAAGCTGCATGCTCTTCCCACAGAAGTTGCTGTCACAAATTGCTTTAGTACCCTCTGTTCTAATACAAGCATTTCTAAGGTTGATGACAGAATCGCCTATGCCTCTATGGGCAACATATATCATTCAAATCTTTGAAGGGTATATTGGCTGTCAACCAAGCCCATGCAAAGATGTAGTCACTAAATGAGCCAATATGTTCTTTAAAGAAGACTCAAAAGGCAAAATGCACAAAAAAAATTAGCTTTCCAACAAGAAACAATTTTTTTTGGATCGATAATATTTGAAACGGAGGGGTGATTGCACAACTAACTTTGATTGCTTTGAGATCCTTCTATCAGCACATGATCAGAAATCTAAATTTGAAACCTTCCCTTCTTACCCGCTGAAAACATGAAAGTTTGAGCTAAGAGCTGGTATTGCAAGTTGATTTCCTTAACGCAAAAGTAATCGTGTTGTAACCAGTTTGAGAAGTTTTCATGTCCAATCGACATAGCAGGTTCATTAAATTAAACATTAATAAAATAATTCCTTATGACTTTTCCCAGGGGTGATTGTGAAAGGTATCCTACGATTAACCCTCGGTCACAGAGGTTAGGGAATTTGATGTCTCTGGTGAAATGACATATACAAAAGCTTACCATAACATAAGAATTTAATTTGAACTATTTGCATTTCCCGTGTTTACACTTGTATTAATTGTGTTTCTTAGGAACTTCCCCAATCAAGTCATTAGTGAAATGATTCAAACAACACATTGCATTTCTGAAAGGGTTCTTTTAATGGAAGAATGCTGAAAAGGTTTTCTACTTAACTAAAGAGTCAAACAAAAATACTGAAAGTAGCTTCAAACAAGTCAAGTAAAACAACTCAAGAAGTGAAGGTAAGTATACGGTCAGTGTAAAAGTTATGGAGTGTATCAATCTACTTTGGTCAGCCTAGGCAATTAAAACTGGAATGACAATTGAGCTTTATGCAACTTAATAAACTGACAGTTGCCTTTGATACCAAAATTAACAGGATAACAAGTTAACGAACAACTTTAACAACTTATCAAAACATACCTAAGGTCACATGAACTAGCAATGGCATTAAGCAAGGACAGCCTTAGTCCAGCAACTTTAAATAAGAGGGTCCTGGCGATATTGATTGAACACAAGAATCAGAGGCTGATTTACAAACTTTGATTGGCAAGACTTCCAACAAAGTTCGAAAGTAGCTGCCCATTCACCAGCCAATTGCTGGTTGATTTCAGGTTGGACTTGGATACATGATTTGTAAGCCTTCCTGACCTTTTTGAGCTTAATTTCTAAATTCAAAATTCTACATATTGTCAGTTTTTAAAAGGGCTGGTTGATTTTAAGACCACCATTCCAAATATTGAAAGACTATTTCAAATAGATAAGGAATTCGATCCCTTGGTGTAAATATATTCTCATAAAACTTAATTTTAGTGTCTTTTTTTAAGATTTCCAAAGTAATACTTTATATCAAATATGGGGATTTGGGGGGTGGGGTTCATCCTGGTTAGGGTAGGATGGATATTGTATCTAAAAAGTATACACTTGTAAAAATGACTAGATTTCTGATATACTCTCTCATTCTTAATATTGTTCAAAAGGCTATAGAGTAAAACAATGTGGACTTTTTATATGAAATATATGAAAAATATTCTCCAAAGATTAAATCATGTGGTTTCATGAAGTCCAAAAAGCACTTGTGGTAAATGATGGTTAAATAGAGGAAAACACTCATTTTAAAACAATGTAAAGTATCTGAAAAAAGATATATAGAGTTTAAGCAGCAGAAAATGCACATCTACTACAGCAGAGAGCACTAAAGCAAAGCCTGGTGAGGAGACTGAGCAAGTCTAGGCTGCAATGGCCGTCTCAAAGGCGGGGGACTTCTGTGTCTCCTTCACGCAGGTGACAGGAACCAGGGGATGATCAGTTTTCATCAGGTAGTTCTGGAATTGAGAACAGAAGCATCTTTATCCAAACCCATGTTGGAATAAAAAACATTGTGGATATTTATATTGCATTATTTTTGAGTACTAATAACTGCTCAAAGCGATACATATATTGTTTTGAAGGAACAGTTCTTTCAAAGCAGCCACTAGGTGCTAAGAACAAACGTGTTGCTAAGCACATCCTGTTTTTAGGTACCCAATTGAGTGCAATGTGCATAAGGTGTCTTTCCCATGGACAGAATAGTTATGCCCTTTATATAACATTTTTCACAACTACAAAGTTCAGACCAAAATTGTTGATCTTGCTATGTAGCTTTGAAAGTTGTGCCTTGAGATTATAACTGTCACTGTTTCATGTTTTTTCTCAAAAAAAAAAACCTTGAGGAAACTGTTACCCACGATTTAATAATGTGCAATATAAAATCAAGTTCTGTATAATATGACTAAGTACAGAATGTCCATTCTACTCACATGGGCATATGTCATTGCGTTCTTCCTCTCATCAATGGAAGCCTGACCGCCAATCCAGACGAAGAGGGACTCCTTTGTATCGAGGATAAACACATCCTGAAAAAAAGATGTCACGACTTGTGAAAGGAGGAAGACAAAAAAAGCACTCTTACATCCTGCTTAGTCTTGTGGATAAACACAACCTGAAAAAAAGATGTCACGACTTGTGAAGGGAGAAGACATCAAGCACTTTTACATCCTGCTATATCAGCATATTTGTTACCACAAAGCTTCTAAATGTATCCATTTATATCATCATGTCAAGTGGCTTCTATCGTGGAAAGTTACATTAATTTTTATCGTTACAATGTTAAACAAGGTCGTACGCCAAAAATTAACCGATGAAGGCTAACTCTTGGTGCAATTTCCGACACTGTATTTGGAATCAGCTTTAAAAATCACTTAAAATATTCATGACAATTTATAGACCTACCTTTATTTGTTTTTATCACATCATTTGTCAACAACTTCAAATAAACATATCCAGTCAAGCTCGTTTTATCGGATTCAAAGATTTAACAGATCTTAGTCTATATCCTACAAAGATGATATTCTAAAAATTTGAGAATCCTAGCATATGTAAAGATCATATTATTCAAAAACATGTCACATTCATGATGAAACTCCAAATATGACACCAAATTTAGATTCAATAAAACTCACTCAAATCTGCTGAAGCCAAAATCGCATGACAAATGATTAATATTGGTTTCAGGGTATTCAATTATAACTAAGACTTTATACCTTTACAATTTATCTCATTAGCTATGAGTCAGTCAGTACTTCTTAAGATATAATTATGTTGGTGAGAACTCCTACAACACAAGGAGTGTCTCTTTAAATGAAAGAATGTGTGCATGACTGACCTTTGTGTCCAAGTCTCCACGAGACATGTCTCCCTTCTTCTCCAGCTTGAACTCTGTGGATCCACTGGCATCAGATAGTCTGCACCAACATCAATGGTGGAAACAGTAAATAGAGGACATTATACAAGTGTCCATGACATATCATGTTTACGACATGAGTGCCTAAACTTTAGTATTTTCCGAATGAGAGCGAGGGATATACCGATATTTAGGCACAATTGTCATGAACATAGTACAGTCAGACCCCGATAGTCCGGCCACCGATAATCCGAATCTCGCAGTATCTGAACGGTAGCAAACTGTAACCACAAACTAATCTCTATATAAACTCATTAAATGTTGATTCATTAATCCATTGACTCAGTCTCCGTATCCGAACGCTAATTAGCTGTAACGGATTAGTTAATTACAGCTATTTCTGCTTCATTAATCCGACTGTTCATCATTTGAAGCATTCGGTAATCCACTAGTCAAGCGAGCACCACACTGATTGAACACGGGAGTTGAGCGTGTCAGCAGTTTGTGATTGTAATAAATTGAGATGTCTCACTTTGTGTATCTGGAGTTTGTGAATTGTGTGATAGTTATAAATATCGTGTAAGAATGAGGTCAGTTGCATGATGGCAAGTCCCGCCCCTAAGCGTAAACTATTTTGGACAGGAATTTGGACATTCTATCGGCAAGAGCACAATTTCGGACATTTGGTGTAGTAAAGATAAATGCTTAAATATTTCGCGTACTTTGAGTGTGTTGGTGATGAAAAGAACTTAGAAACTTTGATCACTATGCGTGGGTCCTTCAAGCCATTGAGTACACAATCTGTAATCGGCAAATTCTTCAAACCTGAGTGAGTGTCCAGAAATGCTTTTGTGCAATGATTGTTTATTAATATATGTATCCCAGTTGTTATGCGTATATGAAATAAAACTCATTTGATATTCGTAATACGTTGTCGTCTGTCTGTAGATTTGGTTCGTTTCAGTAGTCCGAACGTTTCACTATCAGAACGTTTTTGATGAAAAACGGAAGTGTTCGGATTATCGAGGTCTGACTGTATGTTAATGGCATGAATAGGATATTCTGTTTATTACTAAAGTCTCATAATCAAAGTTAATCATCAAAATCAACCTCTAAGCATTGTTGGTTTACTTGTTGTAGTCACACTAGGTCATAGGCGATAGTGTGCCCTGAAGTGTTGTATGAAAAATATGAACCCCAATTTGATTGCCCTCGTAAGTACTGAATTGCTGTTTAAGAATCCTTATAGATTTATGGAGGTCTTTGAGCTTGCAAAGTGTGGGGGGGGGGGGGGAGAGGTATGGAGGCATCCAAATGGTGTTTGAATCCATAAGACCACCTCCCCTGGTATGGAGACACCCAGTGAACAGAAAAATACAGGACAACAATGTCATTTGGAAAAGTTTGATAAAACGTAAGTATTTTCTCTCAAAATGATAATAAAGCAAAAACACCAATATTTAAGAGATTTTGCTTTTAAAGCAATACCTCGGAACAGAGTTGATTTTCAGAGATTTGAGCAGGAATAAGTAAAGATATTGATCCTTAAACTTGTTATATTTAGTATCACACTTTCCACAAAAGTACAAATCCTTACACTAAGGGTTAAAAAGTTTTAAAACCCCGAGCATGGTCCTCATTGTGAGGATTCAGTGCAATATAACCATTGTCATAATGGTCCTCATTGTGAGGGTTCAGTGCAATATAACCATTATAAGAATGGTCCTCATTGTGAGGGTTCAGTGCAATATAACCATTATAATAATGGTCCTCATTGTGAGGATTCAGTGCAATATAACCATTGTCATAATGGTCCTCATTGTGAGGGTTCAGTGCAATATAACCATTATAATAATGGTCCTCATTGTGAGGATTCAGTGCAATATAAACATTGTCATAATTGTCCTCATTGTGAGGGTTCAGTGCAATATAACCATTGTCATAATTGTCCTCATTGTGAGGATTCAGTGCAATATAACCATTATAATAATGGTCCTCATTGTGAGGATTCAGTGCAATATAACCATTGTCATAATTGTCCTCATTGTGAGGGTTCAGTGCAATATAACCATTATAATAATGGTCCTCATTGTGAGGATTCAGTGCAATATAACCATTATAATAATGGTCCTCATTGTGAGGATTCAGTGCAATATAACCATTGTCATAATGGTCCTCATTGTGAGGGTTCAGTGCAATATAACCATTATAATAATGATCCTCATTGTGAGGATTCAGTGCAATATAAACATTGTCATAATGGTCCTCATTGTGAGGGTTCAGTGCAATATAACCATTATAATAATGGTCCTCATTGTGAGGATTCAGTGCAATATAACCATTATAATAATGGTCCTCATTGTGAGGATTCAGTGCAATATAACCATTGTCATAATGGTCCTCATTGTGAGGGTTCAGTGCAATATAACCATTATAATAATGGTCCTCATTGTGAGGATTCAGTGCAATATAAACATTGTCATAATTGTCCTCATTGTGAGGGTTCAGTGCAATATAACCATTATAATAATGGTCCTCATTGTGAGGATTCAGTGCAATATAACCATTGTCATAATGGTCCTCATTGTGAGGATTCAGTGCAATATAACCATTATAATAATGGTCCTCATTGTGAGGATTCAGTGCAATATTACTATTATCATAACGGTCCTTAGTGAGAAGATTCAGTGCATCATAACTATTATCATAACGGGTCTTAGTGGGAAGATTCAGTGCAATATTACTATTATCATAATTATAATCAGTGTGAGGATTCAGTGCAAAATTACTATTAACATAATAATCATTAGTCACCCTGTAGCCGGACACCCACCTGAAGAGTTCTTTTGTTTTATCAGCTGCTTCCGACGAAAAGTCAGGTTCATCATCACCTGTCAGGGATGCAAAGAACTCGTGCTGGAAAAAAAGGTACAAAGATAAAGTCATAGGCACAGCCAATCACACAACTGCAAATCCGTGAATAATTATGTCTACAACGAAATAAATAATTTCCAGCATTGAATAGTCATTTGATTGGATTAAGCATTTGCCCCTAAACAAGCAAAACACTCCTTTTTTAATACCTTCTGGCATATAAGGTTTATCTTAGAAAAGGATGGCAACACCTGCTTTTTTATTGCTGTTCGATTAATAAGGATATTAAAGTGTTTGTTCGAATTAAACCATAATAAGACATAGAAACCAACAAAGTCTTACCTAGATAAACATTTGAAAATTCAACAACATGGCCCTTGTTAAACAGTCAAATTTCATAGTCAAAAAAGTTTTGATCTGACAGCATAGTTTGATTAGTAGAGGGAAATTTCAATATTTACTGAAGTAGACTGAATACTGAAGATTCAAAAACAAGAAAAAAAATCAGTGTTGTGTTGTAAGCTGAAACCAAGGGCTCTTTTTTTTGTGTGCTTAACTTGAAATGGCAAATTTTAAGGTTTATATCTTTGTGATACAGAGAAATGCTTGAAGAAACAGCCAGCAATTGTCATTTCATGCAAACGTTAAAACAAGGCAGACAAATAAGCCATAAAATATTTATGAAATTTTCAATGACGTCATGGGAAAAGTATTTATTGTGAATATGTCAAGTTTCTTGTGAATATGTAAAGTTATTATGAATATGTAACGTTACTGTGAATATTAAAAGGAATCTTCCCACAACAAGGCAAAAAGTATCAAGATGGACTCTTTACATTTTCTAGCCCTCATCTGTAACAAAACGAAATGACACCTAAGAAGATCAAGAGTTATTCCCCTTACTTGCTGTTAACATACAGCCAAAGAAATGTTCACATTGGACCCCTACGCCAAGCCTTGAGACGCTTTACTAAAGAATCTAAAAAATATTAGGTTTAGTTACTCTTGTCGATGAACTGAATGAATAAAAAAAACCGAGTGATTGTTCTAAATTATACTTCCTTAATCATCTTAGTGCATAAATCATCTTAAAGCATATGTTTCATATCAATTGTTCGGCATTAAATTCATTACCAGGGAAAACTTTAGTGCACTGATAAAAATTCCTTCAAGGAAATGAGTCTTTTTACTTACTATGCCTTTATTTTTGTCTTTTCCCTCAAACTTTTGATCTCTCTCTTTGTTCTATACACTCTCTTTTGGATGATTTTCATTCACGTGTTCACAATGACCATGTAAACTTCGCAATTATTTGTGTGGGGCGGGGTATTCCACAGTAGAAATGTGCGGGTGTATGGCTGAGATCAATACTCCGGATCCACTAAAGGATGCCAGGATGGCGGACTAATTAAAAAATTAGTTAGAATAAGAATAGGGGGGTGCCATCCAAACGAAGACATGACTCAGGGGTTGCTTCATAGATTTAATTGTTACGTTTCGGGAGGCTTGCGCCTCCCTTCATCAGACCAAGCCTCCCGAAACGTAACAATTAAATCTATGAAGCAACCCCTGAGTCATGTCTTCGTTTGGATGGCACCCCCCTATTCTTATTCGCAATTATTTGGTTTGAAAACAGACAAATTTCTATGTGAAACACTTATCAAAATTTAGATAATAAAATAAATTTCCTTTTTACAATTCAAATCATTTCATATTTACGTTACTAAAAAGATTTTCATACTCAAAAATTAATAATGACATGTACACTTGATAGATGTACTGTGTGTCAAATTAAGCATATGTTTAAAACTATACTTTAAAATATTATTTTAAATAATTTGTCTTCGTCAAGTAGGTTGTGTTGTATCGATGCAAAAGCAAAAGGTCACTACAGCTATCATTGTCGTTGACTACAGAAGTATATTTTACAAGCATCTTCTTATTGGCTTATCACAAGGGCCTGCAGTAGGCTAAAATCTTAGTACAGAAAACGTAGGCTGTGATGTCAAGGGCGGAGCGACAAGAGTTGGAAAACTTGTGAAGATTGTTGGACATCGTGAAGATTATCGAGAGGTGGCAGTGACGGTGACAGGAATTTTTTTACAGGGGATGTTCATCGATTAAACAGGGGTTCACTGTTGATGTTCACTCAAAAGAGAATTTTGTTAAAAAGTATTCCAAAACAGAGTTACTTACACTTGCAGGTGTTTCGTCCTCTTCCAGCACCTCACAATCAGCGCGACCGTTCCTGTCGGACTTCAGCTTCTGACAATACTGCATAGCCTGTAACCAGGATCAGTGTAAGGTGAACTTCAAATTTCTTAAAAATACTTCAAGCACAAAGTCAATCTATCAGGTTTTTTTTTTTTCATTTTTTGTTTTCATTCGCTTTTGATTATTGAAATAGACATCTTTAATGATGAAGAATATTTCTCTTCTTGTAATCTCAAAATATGACTGACCTTGAACCTCTCATCTTTGTTAGACTCTTTACCATTGAACTGAAAGATCTTCAGTCCCAGGTCCAGAATGAAGACATCCCCAGAGTTGATTCTGGATTTTGATAAAGGCACCTAAACAGAAGAACAGCAAAAACTTTCTTCAAACAACTTGTTCAAATCTGTATTGAAATATATTTAACAAAATCAGAAAGACCCCGATTTCAACATCAAGGTATCAAATACTTTATATGATTACAATGATAATCTAATATTGAATATTTAGGTGGTCCTTAAGGTTTTTGTCAAGTATACATAAGACAAACATATTTCTCATTAAAAATGATTGGTTTAACAATCAAGACGAATTTGACTTAGTGAGGTGATTTGGAGTAGTTATATTTCACTTATATCACGCCTGCTAGTATTATTGTAGGGAGAAAGCCAGCAACACCAATGTGGTTATGCATTGCAGTGAAACCGTAGCTGATTTGACTTAAACTGACCTCTCGGACTTGGACGTTCCTCCTAGTACCACAGAAGTGTAAGAGGCGAGGTTTGTACGCCTCCGGAGCCACCCGATGGAATCCCGTATCAGCACCCCCACTCATGATCCTAGAAGAAAAATGCACTGTAAATGCACATCTTAGGATGTTATATTTGTTCAAAATTTTATGAAAAATATTTTTTTTTCTTACAGGTAAAACAGCTCACTACTTGATTAACTTGATTAAGTGCAGTCATAGAGAAAATGTGTAACAAATAATAAAGCAGAAACTCAGCATGAACATTTGTGTGAAAACCCTTTAAGAGCCTTACCTATTGGCTTTGAGGGTTGCACTGTTCTTTTACTAATTTCATAACATTATAAAAATAAACTATATGCATGGAGAGAATATTAACTAAGATTAATCAACTAATGCCTTGTAATGCCGAAGCAAGACTTTTCATACTTCGGTGAATGGCTTCCATTCTCATTCTTGTATAAATTTATTTACTGAGTGTGTGCTCTCAACCATTTAATTTTATAATCCAATTCAACCAAATGTAATCCTCGGTACCATGTTTCAACTGGGTTATGTTGTTGCTTAAACCTTTCTGACCATAGAATCCATATCAGTTTTCAAAACCATTAATCCTATTGACATGATCATTCGTTCAGAAAGTATGTTAAATCTACGTACGTGAGAGCATCGAAGTAACTCTTGAACAAGTCTGACTCGTGTCCCTGCACCTCCCTGTGTTGTATCGGCTTGTCGTCCAGGAATGTGTCCACTTCTACGGTCTTGTAGGCAGCTGTACCATACTCGTCCTGGCAAATGGATAAAAAATCTTTATCAGAGAGAACTAAGTAGGAAGCGGCCCTAGACGACCTGTCTCAAAGAGGTCAAATCAAAGTAAAAGCTGGCAAATATACCAAGATCTATCTTGTTGATGTGCAAGACTATTATACATAGTTCTAAAGGACAAAAGACAATTAAGTTTCTTGAATGGACACACTGTTAAGTTCATATTTGATGGGAGGTTAAGACTCATGCACAAACTTGAGTCTTAACATAAAGTTGTTATTCTGAGAATTTGAGCTTCCTTTGTAACTGAGGTGATTATCGTTGTCACCCTGCCATGTCCAAATTGAAAGGGGGATCCTCACCAAATTTTCAAATTTAACTATCAAAATCAAAAAGATTTTACTCCTAAAATTTTGCCCTCCTGTGTCAATTAGTTTTGGAAAAGATTTTCTAAGGAATTTAGGGAAATGCCTGCTACGCCCACATGTGAGGGGGAATCAGTACTAAAGTTCCAGATCACCTAGATGCAAGGCACATCCCCATAAAAAAATCAGCATTGAGGTGAGGTGATATGGGGTTTAACGCCTCTTTCAAGGTGAGGTGAGGTGAGTTGATTTTTAACGCCGATTTCAAGATTATTTCACTTATATCGCGGCTGCTAATATTATAGCAGGGAGAAAGCCTGCAACACCATTGTGGCTATGCATTGCGGTGAAACCTGCGAGCATCGGCTGGAACTAGCTAACCATTGGTGGTACTGCGTTGAAATGCAGTGTAGCATTGCACCAAAACCTGACTGCGTGTAGAAAAGTTCTCTACTGTAGATAAAGTTGCCGAGCACCGGGCTGGATCATCATTGAGAGGACAGCACTTTTGAGAAGTCAAAAGTTTACAGCTGGACAACAATTATGCCATGCCAGAAGCCAATCTGACCTATCAGGTCTGATGCACTAAAATGGACTCAAGTTTATTTAAAACACTAGATAGGACTAACCTGGGTGCTGTGTTTGCCAATCCAGAAGTGCACATCATACTTTAACTCATCATCGTCCTTGTAGGTCTGAAAGTATAAGAGTTATCTCCCTTTATTCTTTACAGTTCATGTGAGAGCATCATCATCAAAATCTAACAAAGAAAACAATTAAAGAAATAATTCTAAAAATCAAAAACATAAGATTTAGATTAATTCGAAAGATTTTTTTATCCAATTGCTTCTAAAACTGATTGGTGTACAACAGCATCTTTACGGATACAGAAGATGAAAATTCTTGAGTTGTGAAAGACTTATGAGGAGTTTCATTGTTTAGAGTTGAATGTTAAGAAATGGATTAATTGGTTGTCAAGTGAGGCCTGTAAACAGCAGTTGAGTACAGAATTAGTAAGAATGCTTTGATAGAAAAGAATTTCGGATGTTAAAATTGATTCGAACTCAAACCTTGCTTCAACAGATGATATTGCTTGTGTGATTGTTGATGATGAATAAAATCTATTCTTTGTTTTATCTGGTCAAATCATATCAACACTCATTGATAGAAGCAAATGACTTCATATATTTACATGCCTTAGATACTTGTGCATGTTATTAACTTATGCTGACACTATCTTAAATCCGAATCCTTTTCGCAAAGTAATCAATTTTGCATCGTCTAAATACATTACAGCTACTGGCTTGCTTACAATGACAATATCATATTATAAGAAGGATGTTCCGGTAAAAATGTTCCCCCATTTATAGACGGTGGACAAAAGTATTTGCGCAATGACAACACTTCCATAGACATGCATGTTCTCATTGCTTTCTCTTGATAAAAGATGAACTTACATTGAGGATGATGTAGGAATCTCCATCATAGAAATTGCCATAGTCCTCCTTTGGCCAAGACTCAACTTTAAATTTCTGTAAACATATTGCATAATGTAAATATTACTTGCTATGATTAAAAAAACAAACTGTTGTAGTCAATCACATCAAATAAACAACTCATAATCATGATGTGATTAAACATTTAACATGTCATATTGTCAATATATTGTTCAATGCTTTGTAAAAATAATATATACAGATTGACATTGAAGTAATAAAAACATTTCCTTCATATTTTAAATCTTGAAGTTAAATCTTCTTACATAATCTACTCTTCTCAAAACATTGCAACTGAAAGATAATGATAATCTGTCAATCCTGTTAAGAATGAGTAACAATATTACATTTCTTGATCCCCACTGACTCACCACACCCTTCTCACTTCAATTCACCTCAATCCTTCAGATGTGGAGCCCAACTGACCAGATCCCCCCCACTCCAACTCACCACTAACTTCAAGGTGTGGAGCAAGTCTGGCCACATCCCTCTTGCTGTAACTCACCACAACCTTCCAGATCTGGAGCCCATCTGACAGATCATACCCTTGCTCAACTCACCACCATCTTCCAGATCTGGATCCTCTCTGACAACATCAGCCTTGCTGAAACTCACCACAATCTTCATGATCTGAAGCCCCTCCTACAACGATCCCTCTTGCTGAAACTCACCACAATCCTCAAGATTTGAAGCACCACCGACAGACCACGGTCCTCTTGCTGAAACTCATACAATCCTCAAGATCAGAATCACAGCTTCCCACCTCACTCCTTATGCTCACCAAAATCTTCCAGATCTTGAACCCGAATGAATTCACTTCTACTCACTACATCGACTCACCATAATCCTCAAGATCTGAAGCCCAACTGAAAACACCCTTGCTCACTCCAACTCACCACAATCCTCCAGATCTGAAGCCCCTCGGACTGACCACACCCCTGCCCACTCCAACTCACCACAATCCTCAAGATCTGAAGCCCCACTGAACACACCCCTGCTCACTCCAACTCGCCACAATCTCCCAGATCTGAAACCCCACTGAACACACCCCTGCTCACTCCAACTCACCACAATCCTCCAGATCTGAAGCCCCACTGAACACACCACTGCTCACTCCAACTCACCACAATCCTCCAGATCTGAAGCCCCGCTGAACACACCCCTGCTCACTCAAACTTACCACAATCCTCCAGATCTGAAGCCCCTCGGACTGACCACACCCTTGCCACGCTGGTTCGCTCTCAGCAGACTCCTCTGTAGCAAATCACAAATAACACATACTCATTGAATTTTTGCCATCTTCACTGTTATTTTTAAGAGTTCTACATGTAGAATGAACTGTTTGTAATGCATTCTGGATGTTCGTAGTATAGAGAGTAAAGGATAAAAAGAAGATCATTTATCCTTATTTTCACAATGGCTTTTAGACCTTCTAAAAATATAACGGTTCATAGAAAATAATTTCGTGTTTCAATCCAATCAATCATTCAATTTTAACACAGGCATTTTCCCCAAACATTGGATAATGTCAAAGAGGCACTCATGAAGTCATGCCAGAAGAAGGATAGTCAAGGAGAAAATTATTGTGATAGAAAGTCTAGAAATGTAATCAAGGTTTACAATCTCAATTCAGAAAAGATTGAAAAACCTTTCCAAACTAAACAAAATACCCAAAAACATGAATGAACAAAATCTCTCCCAAAAGAGGTTAATCACATCCTTTCTTCCCATCTAAATTCTAAAAGAATATGTGCAGTTAGTTGGCCATAACAAAAAAATCCGGATTGATAACAATTGGTTGTACTATCAGCGTCATTTTAAGTGAGAAATCCTTTGTATCTTAATCTGGATGTTGAAAGACAGAAAATCTAACAAAGCTTTCTTGTAACAGAGGTTATGTGGGAAGAAATTATTTGAGCAGCTTTCAAGGGGAGAAAATTGAATGAGTGAAAAAACACAGGTGTCCTCAGACTAGAAGCCATGAGTGTCTATTTTTTTTACAACTAAGATGGATAAAAACCAGCTAAAATATATGAAGATAGCCTCATGTACTCACTTTTCACCTTTTTTTCTGTGTCTGAGCCAAAGAGAGCCAAGTTGGAGTCCTTCCAGTCATATTTCTTGGCTTTCATCATCTTGAAGGTTTATCTGTAACCAAACATATCACTATTTTGAGCAAGTTAAAGACTCATCATCAACAACTTACTTTTTGTCTTTTAAGAGATCTAGTTTGACTTTCTAACAAAAACATTTGACCAACATTCATAACAAAGTAAACTAGAGTGTTTCGATACATATAACCTGATGTCCTCTCCCCTTCCCCCAATGAATTCTCAAAGTTGTTTTAAAATGATGCTCCAGACAAAACCCTTGATGCTCCCAAACAACCCTTTATTCAAAAGACAATGTCCATGTTATTGCTATGTAAACAACAAAAATTGAAAAGGTCAAACGCCAAGAAGCACATGCACATTATTTGGAGAGGTACTATTCCATATCTTGTGATGATTGGTTTACTAGTTTCAGAGTCATACTTCGGGAACAGACACTACCCTAAAAAATATTCTAAGTCAAATTTGTTGTCATAGAAATCGAAACAAATACAATTGAAAAAGCCCAAACCCCAAAAAAGACACATCAACATGGTATGGCGAGGCTGCATACAAAATTTGGTGATGATTGGTCTAATTGTTTTTCCCAAGCAGGCAAAAATACACCGGGTACTAAAGTTTTCATAATGGTCATTGGAATTACAAATTTTCTAAAAATAACTCTAGATTGGCTGACAGAACTACTTTCTATTCACTTCATCAGTGTGTCTAGCATACACGTGTCAACTAGACTTCAAAACAGACATTTTCTTTTCATTTTGTATGGAATAACATGAAGTGTTAAGTGTTTATATGTGGTGTATTTTACTATTTCATTCATACAAGATGTCTTACTTGATATATGATCCATAAACACTTTAATAAATGCCGGGACTACATTTGGTTGCAAAAATTAATTGTCTAACAGAGTTAGCTTGCAACCTGCCTTCACAAAGGTATTTTCGAAAAGTACCGTAAATATTCTTACATATGATTTGGGTAAGCAAAATAACAACCAACACAGATTTACGGTTTATCTGTCCGTCATGAATTATTGTGATAAAATTTATCACAATAATCCACTCAGGACAGATAAACCTTAATTCCTCACATCTTGTACACCAGATTTTGGTTTTATGGAGTCTTTCATCATTGTGAGTGAGGGAGTTTTTGTTAAGCGCTGCTTGGACAATATTTCAGCCATTATAGTCGAAAGTGCAAAAATGGACTGATCAAATCTTTGTGCCATGAAAAAAATGAAATCTCAAGCTCAAATACCTCAATATATAGCCTCACAAGCGTACTAACTCACCTCTTTACCACTATCAGCTTCTCAAATATTCTTCATGTAATAAACAAGCTAGGTAGAGATATCTAATTATCATACAATGGATAGTGTTCTCGGCATAATAAAGTCAACGGATATTTTCGATATTCGTTGGGGTCATATGCGGATACCTATGCAAATTACAGAGGTCAAGTGCCGGAACATTTTCTGAAAATTACCATGACGTCACACGCTGTATCATTTGGAATGCCTGCACAAATGGATGGCTTCAGCAAATTATTCGTCATCTAATGCATCAAAATTAAGTTGAAGAAATGACGAACAGGCTTTGTGCAGCTGTTTCGTGAAGTTCATGATCAAGCAGTGCAAAAAAACTTAATTACATCGCTGGTTGAAATCCACCGAAATACATAGGCCTAGCTATTTCAATGAATGAACTGAGTTATCTTTTACTTACGGGAACCCAAGGCAGATTGAGTCACATGTTCAATGACCTCATATTTAGCTTCGATGTATCATACATGTTTTCATCATTTATTGGGTTTCGGAAAATAAGTAGAGTAAGTATTAGTTACTATACCCGTAACACTGCGTTTACACAAGCTGTCATTTGCATTTGGAAAAGGGATGGAACGCATTAACTGAAATACGCTCGCTGCCTGAGTCCGTGTGAATATGCAAAGTCGAAAGGGTTCAAATCTACACGACACGTACTATCAAAACGCAAAATTGTTTTAGTTTACATCTTTTTTATTAAGAAACAAATTCTAAGACCAACTGGAACATTCAGATCATGCCAACACAACACCTCTGTTACCTCAAAGGCAAGGAATGGAGGATTAATTTAATGTCAATTTACCGAAGATATCATTACGCTGTTCATTTGCATATATCAATGTGTACATAATTTGAAGATAACTTTTACAGCTCCAGTAATGACGGCAGATCTTTTTTTGGCAAAATGAATGCAGTATGACATTGTATGATAAAGAGGTTATCATTCTCGTATGTTTTGGGATGGTAAATATCCTGCATTAGGAATAAACACTATGTATTTAGCTGCTAAGGCTCGCAAAATACTATACTATACTATACTATATATGGCTCAATATGTTCAACTGAATGGATTTTAAAGCACTTGAATCTTATCAAGTCAAAATTGCACAGAACCACAGGTATGTGAGAGTTGTGTTGAAGTGCTGCAGACATTACCTCAAGCAAACCATGGATAATGTCTGTTACCTCAATACAGTGTGAAGTGTTCTACAACCTGTAGTATTCAGTACACTAAGGGTAGTTATTTCATCTAGCTCTGGTTACAGTCAATGATAGGTGAGGTGAAGTGATTTGGGTTCAAGTGTATTTCACTTATATCACGGCTGCTAGTGTTATTGCAGGGAGAAAGCCAACAACATGGGATCAGCAGCTTTGTATGCAGCAGAGAAGTGTTCTACATGTAGTAAGGTTAGGATGCACTGAATTTCAGTGCAGTAACATGATGATTTGCAGGTTCACCACAATGCATAGAACCACAATAGTGTTGCAGGCTTTCTCCCTGCAATAATACTAGGAGCCATGATATAAGTGAAATACTCTTGAAACTCCCAACTTTCCTCACCTCTTTTTTTTACCCGGTACACAAAACCTGTCATGATCAAACTTCCCTACCCTCAAGATTATTTGGGCTACTTTAGCAAAGACAGATGGTATTTTTAGGTAACAAATCATATCTTTATTAAGATTTTCTGGCAAGATAAATAGTGCAAAGTTACCTTAGCAAGTCTAGTTTTTAAGCTCGGAAATTAAGTGAAATACTCTAGAAAGGGGCATGAAATACCACCTCACCTCATCAATAAAGGACAAACTTATTTGATTAAATTGTCTTCATATGACTGGATCTAAAGAGTACAAATTTTAATTGTCTATAGAGATATCAAAACTATCCAAGACATGAACTTTCAGGTTGCAATTTACCCCCTGATGTATCACCACTGCTTTGCTGTAGCTTGTTACTAAATTACTCAGGTTACTACATTACTACAGGGTGGTCTAGTAAAGAGATCTCTAGTATGTAAGGGAGAGAATGGTATGTGGCTGGAACGCAGGTATCTCCAGAAAATATCTAGATCTGACAAGTATTGAGGGTGGTTATTTAGATGCTGCTGTTTGTCAATGGAGAATAGTACCTCCAAGATAAATTCCTTCAAATTTTATATATTATATCAGCTGAAAGAAGTATATAATTGTATTAGAGCAAAGATTTAACAAAAGCTTAAAATTTTGTCATTAATAACAAGACCTCATAGGATGTTTTGCCATTTTCAGGATAATCCCAGTGATGTAATTTTCATTCAATACCATCACTTCAAGCAAGAAACTTAACATTGTAAGGTGTAAAAATGTCATATTTGTTTTTGGTTTTGTTAGTCTAATAAGTGAATGAATTAGGAAATCTATTTATTTAAATATTAAAATGAAAATTTTATATAACCATGGACAAATGACAGATTATTCAAAAGTTTAACATAAATTTAAAGGATGTAAACATAACATATTTCAAAAGCATGCTATAAAAATCTTAGAAACAAGAAACAACTACTAGAGTTTCATACATGTCTGACATGACCAAATTGTCAAAACATTATCTGTACTTCTGAAAAAAATATAAAAAATATATTATAACAAGTTACTTGACTTTAAAGAATGATATTTAATTCTCATTAATTTCAAAAGGGTTAATCCATCATAAAAAAATATTACCTTGAAGATGTGGACAAGGAAAAGTTTTTCTCCTACAAAGTGATAGACTGTCCTCCTCCTGATAAGTAACTTCCTTGTTTTAACTGATATCAGAGATCGAGTCAATACTTCAGACTCTGTACAGGAAGTGCATGAATAGCGACCATCATACAGAGTTTTTAATTTGAAAACAAACGCCATTTGCTCTGCTTATCAGGGTTTGCACGATTTATCATTCAGGGTTGTTTGTTTTTTCAATGAGAATTTCAAAGCCTTGTATCGGGAGCTAAGACAGCTCATTGGCTCTTTAAAGTTACCCCGAAGGAATTGTACTTTCAAGGCTATTAGTTTTTAAAGAGCCACTCCGTGATTTTCATTAAATATTATTTACCTCTGATACAAATCTAAATGTCATATGTGGTGATATAATATCAAAACATCTTAACTTTTCATGTCCATAAGACATATATATGACAAATACTGGTTTTCCATGAAAATCTTAAAACTAACATTTAATCTTACAAATATACATGGATACTAGTTATATAACCTAACAAACACTATCAACTCCTAACTGCCCTCCTGGCTGTTTTAGATTAGTCTCCAAAATTACGTTTGACTATTTGACGCGTGCCATTGTCCGTTTTTCGATCATAATTGCGACGTTCTACCTTCACATTGTCACTGTAAAAAACCAACAAGCTTTAAAATGCCTCTTTTTGGTAACATTCCATACTTCACGATCAAAAGACACCATTGATTAAGTTTGGCATATATGACTCCAACAACTCACGGAGTGGCTCTTTAAGTGTCTTGCGTGACTATATGGGTCGGAGGTTAAAAGTTTCAGGTACCCAGCTTGGTAGACTGAGTACAATGTGAATGAAGTGACTTGAAAAGAGACAACCCAGTTCAATGTCAAGGTGACAATTGTTTTTTCTCTCTACCTGTATTTGAACCTGGGCCCTTTCCCTGATAGCATTAGGTTTGTTAATAACAATAGCAACATATATATATCTATATTAAATACATGTGTATTTACACTTCTATATATTGTCAGTTAGGGACCATCCCAATATCATAGTATCATATGGTACAATGTATGACCCATTAAAGGCACAATGGCACATTTTTTACAGTTCAAATTTGCCATTTTAAGGCATATGAGAATACAGGCATTCACTTTAGCTTTCTATTAATGCAATGAAATACTTGAATTTCTTCAAAGGCATTTAGAAGTTGGTGTAGTGATACAAGTGGATGTTATGGATGATAATAAATGGATGAAATAAATAAAGAAGTTGTCACCCATAACATCGTCTTGTATCAATGAAAAACTTATTATGCTTTACAATTGACCTGAAATCAGCAATGAAAAAGTTATGACAGCCGAAGTCGAATTACAGATATAAACAATATATGGTTAACTATGCACAAAAGGGAAAAAATATGGACAATTGAAAACACCTGAGCTAGTAATGTGTACAGCTTTTAAATTGAATTGAATTGAACCTAACTCTATGAAGGATGAATTAATACTGTTTATTAAACCATTCTTCAAACTTAACCGATTTATAAAATGTAGTATAAGCATCGTTATTGGATGAAAATAGCGGCTGCCCTTTTCACTCTTCTGACTGTAAACAAAATTTGACTATTTCCGATAATGTAGTGCATGCTGATTCAATGCAACGTTGCGTTAAATACTTCCTGTCATTTAAAATCAACTTTTTAATTTGGATAGGTACATATTTGTTAAATACTTTACGAGGTAGATTACCTCAGTGCGGATCATTCATAATAAGCAGACATAAGCATTATTGGTACATTCATTGTATATACTAGACTAAAATTTAGTCTATGAAATATTTTAATAATTGATTGTTTTATAATGCATTGTTTCTTTGGGCTCTAAATTTCATGTCAAATCTAGATTTGCTGAATGAGGACCTAGACTGTATTAAAGACTCTTATTTTATACACAGTCATGAGCAGGACTATGTATATAACAAAATTTGTGTGTACTAGTGCCTTTAAGTACTCCAATATCGAAAATACGGATTAATACACAGTATACTCAGATATGCTCTTCAGAAACCATATGGGATTGCATGATGAGAAATTTCTTTTTTCTTTTGACAAATATTTAAAACCATAATACGATTAAATATTGAATATTAGGATGATTGTATTGTAACCATAGACACACATTCACACAACTGTGACAAGACAATGAGAATGCTAAAGGACTTCCTTCCCCAGGATGTGTATGAGTGATCTGATCATCAGGGAAGGTTTGATATTGTATAAACACAGATGCTTCACCACTTTCCTACATGTGATCATTGACATTGAAGTCATCACTGAAAACATGCCATGTCTTGTTTACAACAGCTTTTTTCCCCAGAAAATGTTCTAAAATTATTGAGTTATAGGCGAGTTGATTTGGAGTTAAACATCGCTTTCAAGAGTCTTTTACTTACATTACAGCTCCTAGTATAATTGCAAGAGAAAGTCTGCAACACTGTTGTGGGTATGCATTGTTGTGTAACATACCGGCATCGGCGATTGATCTATAGATAATTGTTAACATTATGAATATCCTATGAATATTGACATTAAACTATCATAATTATCAATAGTTCAAGATAATTCCATCCTTTATGTTAAAAATGTTAGTATGTGGTGAAACACAGAGTCGTGACTCATCAGGCTTCGAGTTAATTTATTTCTTATCAGCCATCTATTTCCTAGTGGGCCTACCACCTGTACTCTCATCAAGAAATGCCACAATCAAATCACTGACCTTAGTGAATAGATAACACATGATAAAGCATCTAATGAGGTGAGGTGAGTTGGTGTTTAACGTCAATTTCAAGATTATTTCGCTTATATCGTGGCTGCTAGTATTATTGCAGGGAGACAGCCCGCAACACCATTGTGGCTATGCATTACGGTGAAACCTGCGAGCATCGGCTGGAACTAGCGAACAATGGGTGGTACTGCGCTGAAATTCAGTGTAGCATTCTACCCAAACCTGACTGCGTGTAGAACAGTTCTCGACTGCAGACAAAGTTGCCGAGCCCCTGGCGGGATTCAAACCACGGACCTCTTGATCCGAAGCCGAACGCGCTTACCACTGCGCTATCCCGCACCCCCATCTAATGAGGTAATAGAATACTGTGCAATATTAACGCTAATATTTATCGATATCGACAACCATTAAATTATACAGCAATGATAAGAAAAGCATGTATGCATGCCATGTTTGAAATTTTAAATCATTGTTGACTAAAAAAACTCATGTCAAAGTCCTCCAAGATATTTGACGAGCCCTGCAATATGTAGACAGCACATTTAAAACCACACAAGTCACAATGGTTTGTTGACTTCTCCAAAAAATTTTTATCTGAAACTGGCCATAACTGGTTTGCAAAGAGCAATTTAAAACATTGATATTGTCACTATGTACAACAAAAGCCTATGATACTCATTTAAACTTAAGTTTCTGAATAACTTCGATAGAAACCATGCTAAGTTATTAATTAAGAGTTTTCTGGTATTGGCAAGAAACAAAGATAAACTATCCAGAATATTCTTGAAGCAACAGAGTAATAAAAATATGCAATGCACATGAAAATGAGACTGACCGACAGACAAGGTCGATCACTATACACAGGAAACTTTAAAAGTAAGAGAATAATGGTACAAGAAAATATAGTAAATGATCACAACACAATACAAAAGAATATGTCACAAATGTAAATAGTTACCAGCATGTATTGTTCTTGAGAAAATCTCAGTTATTTAGGTCAAACATCACATGGTACAAGAGTCAGGTTTATGTGACATGGCAAGATGACAAGGATATGTAAGTAATTACTGCCTACTGTGCAAGTGTAAGTGACAATCATATATGCCAATGAGAGGAATAATTGCAGTAATTGGGAATCATGCAATGAATATATAAGACTATGAGGCTCAAAATAGAAAATCGGCTTGGCTGTTGCCAATTTCATATTTGATTGCTGCTTTAATTTTTGCCTCAGAAAGAATACACTAGAAAGAATCCATAAACTTTGAATGAAAGACTTGGATGATATTAATGATAAATCAACTTATCCTTGTAAAACTATGTCATTCTAATAATCTAACACCAAATGATTAACCTTGCCGTACATGAAATATAAACATCTGTTTAAAGAACTTAATTATTTCTCAATTTTGAAAAAATCTCCAAGATTTTCACCAGGTCATTTAAAATACTTTCAATAAAGCACATTTTAAAGTGTATATTTAAACAAAGATTGTGACACAGGCACTGTATTGACTTTTTCTAAAACATTGGTCCTCTACTATTTATTAGCTAAACCTTTGCCTAATACCTATTGGAAATCAAGGTAAACAAATCCTTTTTTCTCACCTCATTTTGTCTATAATCTATCAGAGAGAAGCAAACTAGACATGTACATATATATAAATCTGCTTTGATAAAAAGTGTACAAGAGGAAGCAAATGCAAGGAGCACGGTGGTGTAGTGGTCAGCCCGCTGGCCTCTCACGCAAACGGCCCAGGTTCGAATCAAGGTGGAGACACCAAACATTTGTGACCTATGGTTTACACTGTGTTGTGTCCTTGGGCAAGACACTTCATCCAATGTGCACCCAGTCCACCCAGCTGTACAACTGGGTACCTGAATACATGGATATATGGACCATATAGGTCGTGCAAAGTGCTTAGTAGCTGCATGGACAGTACAATTCCTTCAGGGTAATAAATGTGTAGCGCTTTGAGCATCCTTGGATGGACTAAGGCACATAATAAGTACCCATTTATTATTATTATTACTATAAGGAAAGTGACTTTATACTGAACAATCTAGAGTTCATATGAGGTTTGTTTTACCATTTTCTTCATGTAACATTGTTTTGATACATAAATGTATAATCATAATATACCACAAACAAGTTATCATATGAATCGCCAGGACTACATTTGACTGCCCTTATGAAGACCATGACATAATGGTTATAGATCTACTAGATACTAATACTGTGTTTTCATCGTCAAAACTTAAAGGAAATCCAAAGGCAGAGCACCAACAACTAGAAAACACTTATACTCAACAAACTCAAAAATATTAATGAATTTCTACATAATAAACAAAGCCAATAGATTTAAACTAAATATTACATACTGTGTTTTCAAAGTCAAACATATCAGAAATTCAAAAGAGGACCACGTACAAACAACAGTAATGAAATCATATTCACACAATAAAAATATAAATGAATTTGAAATCAAATGAACCAAGCCAGATCTACTAGATACTAAATATCTTGTTCTCAACATCAAACTAACAGAAAACTTTAACCTACCAGAACACCAGGCAAGGACCAGAACCAGTGAAATGCTATACCCAGGCCAGCGAGTTCCTACTCTCAACTCACCATCCTTCCTGTATACATCCCTGCTTATCTCTCATCCTCTTTATATACTGCCTATAAACCAGCCCTGATAAAACCTGGTTCATGTTTGTCTGGAATCACTGCCTGGACACGTTAGACTTGGCCAATTATTTAATACAAACCCCTTGCTCTCTCAAGGTTAGACTAACATACACTCCCTGACCTTGTTATAAATACTAAATCTCACATTTTGTCTTTCCATACACTTCTTTCAATATTTTTTATCTCAATGTTAATTTTCATAATGCTATAGTCATATTTTACATTAAACGTCATATTTTACAATGATCAAATGTAAAAATCATTATGAAATTATGTGGATATCAATTTTAAAACCAATTTTTTATCTATGTACATACTTTGAATGTAACCTATATACCATCTGTATGTCATGTAGCAATTTATTTAAGTATAACAGAACATGCTCCATCTATGTACTATTTCTATTCATGTTTTAGAAGGAATAAAAATATGAATTTTTTTCATATCTCATATGAAATCAACATGCCTTTATCGATACTTAATTTCCGAGCTTAAAAACTAGACATGCTAAGGTTACTTTGCACTGTTTATCTTGCCAGAAAATCTTAATAAAGATATGATTTGTTACCTAAAAATACCATCTGTCTTTGCTAAAGTAGCCCAAATAATCTTGAGGGTAGGGAAGTTTGATCATGACAGGTTTTGTGTACCGGGTAAATATAGAGAGGTGAGGAAAGTTAGGATTTTCAAGAGTATTTCACTTATATCATGGCTCCTAGTATTATTGCAGGGAGCAGAGCTCCAGATAGAGCGCGTATTTGCGTAATTCACGCAATAAATTAACAATTTACTCAATTAAAAAATAATCAGGGAGTACAAAAAACGCATTGGATTCACCTAAACCCAATTAAAACAAAGACATTGCGTACTTTACTCAATTAACGATATCAGCTTGCGTACAGCACTCTCCGGCATTTCAAACTCTACAAAAGCGACGTCTACAACTAAACTATTTATCTAAGCAGTCACTATACGGAGTTTTAGTCACGTGATCACTAGAGCGTCGTTTGATTTGGTGACTTTCGGGTCGCGTAAACTAAGTCATTTAAAAGCAATCGTATTCGTAAAATGTAAGTTTTGTTGATTACTCAATAAGGATCATAAACTATGAGTACAATTACTCAATTCCTTAAATTTCTTGGAGTACACAAAATTCAGCTTACTCCTCAAAACATGAAATTACTCAATTATATTCAAACATGGGAGTAAATACCCAATTGTCTTAAAAGTTATCTGGAACTCTGAGGGAGAAAACCTGCAACACTATTGTGATTATGCACTGCTGTGAACCTGCCAGCATCAGCTAGAATTAGTCATGAATGTAAAGAATGCTAATATGAAATTACTCATCCTCTGTTTGGACTTTAGAAAAGACATAAATCCTGAAGATATAGATTTTAACACTTCCCATAATGAACCTATAAAATACTTTTAATCAGTTTTGGTTTAGTAAAAACAGGCACTTTTTAAATTTCACCTTTTTTTCCCTACAAAAATTAAGTCAGCAAACAAAGAAAATCAACACATGATAATTGGTAATACATATGCATAATGATCTTCCAGCTGTACAGCATAACAAATATCAGCTAGCTAACAAAGTCAACATCAAAGGAATTCAAAACCAGAATGTTGGTTGTTAATGCACAACATATCAAAAAGTGACTAGCTCAGTTACACACCACTGAAGGAGCATACAAGATGACCAAAATTGAAAAAATCTTGTTAAGCTATAATTTATGTTAGCGTTGTTTTTTCCCAAAGTGTATGAATTTCTACATCATCTTTGATATGAGAAATATGTTGTTGTCACTTCTGATTTCAGGGACATTCAAAGTCTTTATTTATCTAAACACTATCAAATTCAGTTTAAATATGGTTAAACTATTTATCCTGACATAGGGACATTCAACCTTACAAGAACACTAAATTCTATGATTTTTTTTTTAGACAAACTCACTAAAAAAATGCCTGTTTAATACAGGGTGAGGTGAAATGGGCACTGATGCTGCTGTTAAGACTATTTCACTTATATCATGGCTTCTAGTATAATTTCAGAGAGAAACCCTGCAACATAAGTGTCTCTATTATGCATTTCAGTAAAACCTGCAAGCTTTCGGCTGGAATTAGCAGACCATGGGTGGAACTTCTGAAATTCAGTATAGCATTGCACCCAAACATTACTGGGCCTAGAACAGTTACTCTGCTGCAGACAAAGTTGTCAAGCCCCTGGAGGGATTTGAACCCCATGCCTTTTTATAGGAGCTTGGTTATACTGAAGAAATCAATTCATTTGACCAACCTATATTAGTATTTTGGTCACTAGCGACCAGATTGAAAATCTGCAGGTTTTAGATTTTTTTCCTACATCAATTTATCATTATCATAAGACACTTAATCTATATCAGGCACAGAAAATAAACAAGAACCCAAACAAACCTAATCTGCATTTCAATATCACCAAGGAACAAGGAATATGATATCAATCTTACGAGATTTAAAAATGGTGCTTGAAAATGTGCCACAAATATCAAATAAAAAATTATATGTGACAGAAAAATTCAAGATACATGTATCTAAAAGCTTTCATATATGCCGTGAAATTCAATAAGTACATTTAAGATTCATATGCATGCTAACAAATATTGAATGCTTCACTGGTCATATGGCGTTTAATTACTTACATGAAAGCTGTGTTTAAATAATAAATTGAGTAATTACTGTAGATTAAGTTGGCTTTCATATCTGTAGACTTTGTTTAACTCACATAAAAACAAACATCATAAATCACAAATATCCTTAACTTAATTGTTAAAAAGATAATTATTGAAAACGCACATGTTTCAAAATTTTCTCTAGGTATGTAGCTATCATTGTCTCTAACCTAAATGAAATGCCCCTTAATCTCACCTTAGTTAGAAAACTCGGAGCCCCTGTGACCAGCCGTACTTAGTCTTTAGAGAACTTTAACCATAACACAATAACCATGTACACAAACCCTTAATCAGTCAAATTTAATTTAACCTTAATTAATTTTTAACACATGAACACTATTCTCAAACAACAAGATCATTGTTTAAACTTAACTCAAGATAAAATCTCTTATGACAAGGCAAAGTAGAAATAGGGAAGTTGACGCAGATTAGAAAAGATATTTTGAATCAAACATGCTTTAACAGGTTGACATGTTCTAGATAAAATTGGATAGCTTCCTGGTTTAATTCAAAGCCTACTCCATATTTAACGCACTAAAGAGGTCTATGAAAGATGTTTAAAACATGGATGTGATACAGTTACACGGGATACCAATACCAACTGCTTTGACATGAATGAGCATTCCCAGATTGAAGTTTTTCGGTACCCATTATATTTTTAAGCAATTGGTATCAAATATTGTAGATGTTAGTTAATAAAATGTCATATATTTCTATACAACCTCTGTCTTAATACAAAGGTTTGTCGGGCTTCTGGCAGTTGCCCCTACCAGCACAATATTGCAACTTAAACCACCTGGCAATATTTCAGCCAATGAAAACACTGAATGCATGAATAACGTATTTGTTGTTACACAGGCATGTGCAATGATGCCGTCGCTAAATGAGGCATTTATGTTCTGTAGAGACGACTCAAAGTGCAAGGTGCATATTCGAATAAAGTTTAGCTTTTGGAAAGCTTACTGAAATAACTTAGGCAATTTGAATGATAACTTTTGAAACGGCGTAGCTAATTGCACAATTAACTTTGATCGCATCCAATCAGCATTCTACATTTCTAGACCAAGAATCCTTCGTATTAAAACAGTTGAGAGAGAATGCATGCTATAATACATCTGGTAATAAAACAACCCAACAAAAAAGACATCAGTTGTTTACTTGTCCATGAAATGTCACCTTATAGTCAAAATATTGAAGTGCGGGAAGTTTGTAGACAAAACATGCCTACCCTTGGCACATTTGTAAGTTGTTAGCGAATACTTGCATATCTTATACGCCTTATTTGATGTTGATCCTTATTTTCTGATTTATCAGCTTAGCCTTTTTTATCTATATTTTTGTTTTCTTTTAAATTAGGTTTCATTTATCCCCTTATATAAATAATAAATAAATATAAATAATCCACTCAGAATGACTAAGTATTTCAATTTGATAATTTTTCGATAATACAAATGTGATGGTTTTCAAAAACAGGGGAGATAACTTCAGAAATAATAGTACAAGAACTTTTGCCTTGATCAAGAATGAATCAAAAGACAAGCTGTCTGCTAAACCATAATTAGAGTCGATAGGTTTATAAAAATAAAACACAAAAAATTGATTATAGTAAAAAAAGATAAAAACCTTAAATTGATTCAATCCTTTTACGACTAAATAAGTGAGTGAGTTATTCATTATTTGGCACCACTCTGGTAATAAATCAGCCATTTGCAGCATGAAATTCAATGCATTGAGAATTTCATACAATGAAAGGAAAAGTTCAGACTTGAACACAAATTACTATTGATATATTAACAGGTGGTTCTTTTCACTGGCTTGGTAACAGGTGCACTGAAATAAACCTCCTGGCAGTATGTCTAAATATCATATTAGACAGACGTTTTTTCAGTGATTTTTTTTTTGAGATAACAAAACCCATGAAGAAATCCATGTCTATATATGTATATATGTCATAATTATCCAGGTGGACATATGTCATCATTATCATTACTAATTTGTCAGTCAAATTTGTAAAAATATGTGATGCAAAACCAACAAAATACCCGATACCCCCAGAGCCACTTGAGCTGTCACTTTAACAACCTGTAGTAAGTGCTTTCTCAAACATTGTTGTAGAAATCAACTTTTATATATCTGTGTTTAAAAAATCTTTGTGTTTGTGGTAACTTAATTTAGTCTTAACAGGACCAAACCATACTTTTAACCCACCCAATTAGTCACCCATATACCCATGACTTGACTTAAAACTTGTACTACTAAAGACTTTAAGTAGTAAAGCATCTGTATACTATGTTCGGAGTAGATGACATTGAATATTTTAACCTCTGCATGTTTTACCTAAATTAACCCCTACACTGCCAACATGGCTAAAACATGACAACCTGACAAAACACAATTTTTTAAATCTTTTAATAATATATATTCATGCTAACTCATATTTCCACAACACGACAGTTACACCAGGACAAATATGGGTTGTATTCAAATGTGATTGTCATCGATTGACAATTCTCTCACCAGACAGCATTTGTTTAATTTCCAGGATTACCATGACGCGTGAATCATTCAAGATCACACCACTGACACTCACCATCTAAATTTCTAATACAAAACAATTATGATACACAGAATTGCTGCTAGCAATGACTCACTGCCACTGCCACTGGCCGGGACGTCGCAATCAACCAACTGTCCCAAGCATAAACATTTTACTGCTGCCGGTTGAGGCGAATTCGGGATGCCACCGTTCTGGTTTTCAGTGACACTGCGTCAATGCGATACGGTTCAAGTCAATTAAAATCACATCATTTTCTTCATAATAAAGCATTGGCAACAAATGTTTACAAAAAAATTGAAATGAACGTCATATCGTTGTATTACTTACGAAATAACTGGCTGACACAACAGAGGCTGAAATGACAAAACAGGCAAGCTCGAAATGACTGCACGCTTTGCATAGACTTTATGATACCGCTCTCGGGCTCTTCCTGTTTACAGTGGACCACGTGACAACCCTTGGCCACCAGAGCGGGAAATATGAATACAATAGTGATATTGGTTGTTGTCTGTAGTTTTGTGTTTGATTCGTTCTGTACTTCCTTCGAAGTCATTTATATCTGCTTCATATTTTTCATAAAATACAATGAGAAAATTGTTTATCTGTTGTGGCGATAGGAGGTCTTAAACAATGTCCAGAGTTAGTCATTAGATCTTGAATATATCTTATTCCACATTGAGATCATTAAAATATGTTTTAAAATCCTTTGAGGGGACGCATAAACTGGATATTTCTGAATTCCACTTTGTTCTTTATCTCAGAAGTTTGCAGATTATTATAGATAGCTAGAACATCGATCCATAAGTCATTCTTGATGTTTTTAATTATCCTTTTATTCGATGCTTTTAGAAATTAAGGTTATGGATATGTTCAAGATTTATCATTGCAGAACTGGCTCAATGTTGTCGGAAGCCAACTTTGTTCAATTTCATGAATTTAAAATAAGTTTCAACATCAACCATGCCAAGCCCTCCTGAGTAATCATTTACAAACATTCGTCGTTTTATTTTATATCGTTTGCCATTCCAAATGAAATTGAACAAGATTGAGTTAGCTATTTAAAGAAGGCTTTGTCAGGCACATGAAGGGCTGAAAATAAATGTGTAAATAAAGGGATAATATGTGAGTTAATGACTATAATTATCCCTTTCAATGTTAAAGTTACACAGAGTACGTCGTTGGAGTCAAATATGTCAACCTTAATAAATGGTGTTATTTTACCGAGGAGAAGTGGTTGTCTCTGGAAATCAGTACCACAAAGCTTTTAAGTTTAGTATGTGGACAATAAACAGATTTATGTTGTGTTTTGTGATCGAAAACTGCACTTGCGCGTGCCAATAAGTCAAATGCTATTTTGCTAACTTATTTACAGCAGACGCTTACACAAACATTGATTGGTAGTGTTAAGTAGGTCATTTAAGTAAAATACATGTAAATGGGACGCAAGAAATTCCATTTCGTAACATTACTACGACAGTTTTCCGATTATCATTGAAAACAAGAAAATGTAATTATTTGGTCACTTTAATTAGTGGTAAAGATGTAATATTGAGGAGGCGATTAGAGCATAACTTAGGATATATGGTATTTTGGCTCGTATTCAAGTGACATGGAAAAATCATAAACATACTCTGTGTCACTTTAATATCATTTCTGATCAGGAAAAGCAAATTTTCTTGCTGTATCAATTTGTTTATCATAGTTCATGGTAATCATTGCGTTTAAGTCAGTCGAGAACATTATCCTTAGAATTGTGAACGTTCTTTTGACCATTTAGGCGGTATATGGGTATTTTTTTATTTGAATTCTTTTTTGAACCGATCCAAATTGACTTGGTCTGGCCACAATTGATCTCTAACTGGATGCAAAATCGAAATCTTATAGGGTTCAAGTAAGTTCTGATTTCAAGCCCCTCTTGTGAACACTCTAAAGTGAAATCGCGTTATAAGTATACCGAAGAGTTAAATGTTCAACAACGTGAATATTGATTTCTTTTTCCCGTTTGTTATTCTAGACAAATATGGATGATAATTATGTACAGACGATAAATAGATAAGGGGAGATGAAATCGCCTTGTCTACAGCCTCTTTCGAGTTTGAAATTTTCTGAAACGTGTCATGTATTTACTATCACTTAAAATCCGTTCATCTAAATAGTTGATTTCCAAAGATCTTTAACATTTCAATAAAGGTAAAATGTAGAACTCCATAACTATTTCCCATTGTTTGGTTCATCATCTTTCTTGTGTCAGCGGCGTCAGAACATCATTATAGCCTCTATATTGATAATATGACAACAGAGTTTACATTCTCTATGTAGAAAAAAAGGTAAATGAAAACATACTTTCAAAAACAACTAAAAGCACTGAAGTCGCACGGGACTACGTTAACATTGTTATAACCTTCAAAACCTCGGCATTATCACTAATGAATGTTCGTTTCATGAAAGTCCACCACATGGACATCTCTAAGACGACATGAACTTGACGTGACGGTGTTTGATATGAGAATACGTACATGTCGATTTAGACCAAAATTTCGTCTATGATAATTTTAATAATTAAATATTCCTTCATCAACAATATTTTTTCTTTGGCCTCCTAATTTCATATATGCATTCAGTCAATCTAGATTTGCTGAATGTGGATCTAGACTGTATTAAAGGCTCCTTTATATACACAATCATGAAGCAGGACTAATGTAGTTTCTGATTTCCGTGAACTATCAAAATAGTTGAATCTGTACTCTTGCCTGCTTGCTGAAGGGGGTTGTTAGAAAACCAATCTAAATAAAGTTAGATCAACAGTTTTAATATCATATGATATGACATAGAACTGGCGATCTTAAGTCATTTACACACAGGTGTTTGCAACTCATACACGAGTTTTAATGATTTGGTTGGATGAGTTGCGTATGAAATGCAGTTTTTTTTAGATCATTAAGACTAAATAAGTACACATGGTATTTCGGAACGTATAAAAAATACAATCAATTATAAAACATACTCTGCATGTATGTCAGTTTGATATCGGCCATAACATTCTATTTTATACCATTTGGTTGTCATTTTTAGAATAATAAATTACACTTACATTAGATTGAACCGCGAATATATCATTTAGATACTTGTTTGAATAGATGTGAAGCAGTTATTATCGAATAGTAATATTGTAGAGTGAATGCGATGAAACGTTTTTCACCATTTGAAGCGGTCATATAATATCTTTCCAAAGACTAGATATAGTTTAGTGTAGAGAAATCATGATCGAACTCAAGCTGCGAATCAATGGCTGTTGTATTACGCAGTTGCAGGAGTATCGAATTGACACCGCCCGTCCATCCGTTACAAATTAAATTGTGTCCGATACATACATTTTTAACTAATCAACCATTTTTGTCATGGACATTCATAAATATGTAAAGATGTTTCATGATTTTTTTTTTAGATTATCTTTTCTCAAAACTGGGATTATGGGGAAAAGGTGATGAATTTGTTAGAAAACTGTTAACAAGTCCCGTCCGGCTCAAATCATCAAAACTAATCACCTAATTTTGATGAAATTCGGTATGAACATGTATGATTACATTACAAGGTCGAGGTGTGTCATGATTAATAATTTTGAAAATATTTTTGTAAAATATTGTGTAATTTGGAAAAAAATGGGACTCTGTAAGAAATTGTTTCAAATTCTGTCCGGCTTATATCTTCAAAACTTATCATTTTACTTTTTAAAATTTTGCAATTTCATACAGGATTACATGAAAGTGTGTCTTGATCAATAAAGTTTTTAATGGTTTTGTGAAAGTTTGTCCTTTTTCGTAAGAACGTATGTCTGTTTAAATCCGGTCAGGTAACTTCTAATTAATCATCTGATTTTAATCACATTTGATTGAAGATTCATCATTACAAGGTAGGTAATGATTAATGTTTTACAATACTTCTGTAAAATGTTGTGAATTTTATTTAAATCTATAGTGACTCTGTTGCAAACTTAACTTAACTAACTGTCATAACTTTTTATCTGATGGGCTGATTTTGATTAAACTTTTGATTATACTTGAAGTAAGATGCTGTGTAAATAATAGCGTGTCATAACTTTTGAAAATATTTGTCAAAAGATTTAGTTTTGGGGGAAAAGGTATCGTATTTGGAAGAAAATTGTCATGTCTCAATCATAAATATATCATGTTTATCTTGTCTAAGGTCAAATTAATCGAAGAGATACAGAAATAAATGAGTATATATTTGAAATAAAATGATATAAGGTATAAATTCTTTGGGTCAACATGATAACATCATAAAAAGACTGGAGTGATCTTGATTTCTCTGCCTATGTTATTTGTCTATTGGGGTTTGCAAAATATTCCTTTAATTTTGTGAGTTTCTCAAAATCACAGATTTTTTAATGAACTGTTTCTTTCTCTCATTAATTACAACACTTAAAATGACACATATGTCAGCTTAATGATATGAAGGAATCGTTGATTTTAGTAGACATACATACTTATTCGTTTTTCATTAGAATAACCTATTGTATGCTTTTTTTCTTTACTTAACAGTTTAAAAAATATTATAAAAATTCTTTCACGGTAATAGAAAAATCTTAAATTGAAAATAAACATTATACCTAAAAACATTGTGTCAATTACGGGTGGTATAGCTCGACCATGGCAGCGGCTTGTTTTATCAATATTGTTGATTTGGCGTCATTTGGCAGTATGTGATGTCATGGTTGGTTAATTAACAGGAATTAGGTGGTATGGGTCTGGACAAGTTTGAGCTGTACCCCATGGAGGGTGCACTGCACTAGTCAAGGTAATTAATTATCTAAAACCCATCTCAGCAAATCTATAAAAAGCAAAATGATATAGGTTAGCTGTCGATGTTGACTGATATTCACCACCTTTTCTCTAATCACATACCCAAATATTTCAGCTACAATAAGAAAGATATAATGGGAGAAAGGAAGGACCCCTTGCAACAATGTCCATAAAGGAAAATCAGAGCCTTGTCCATTTTGTAAAAAAAATCCATGGTGTTTCATAAGCTATAAAACATTAATGGGGCGTAAATAAGTGAAACAGAAACAACAAATGAAATCTATTTATGCAATGTCGATCATTGTCCTGCAAACCTTTCTTAAGTTTATTAACGGTTTAAGGATTTAAATAGAAAATGTGTAATTTCCTAGTCCACAGAACTTATATATTTTCCCTTGATTCTTGTATGTAAATTTTTTAAGCATACATTACTAGCTGTATAATATATAGTGAAATGAGACAACGATTTTAAAAGACTGTCAGCATTAAATTTTAGAAAAGTTCACGTGATAATAATTAACTTGATATGAAACTACTTCGGAACTTTGAAATTCTCATACCATTAAAACCTTTTTCTATATTCATCTATATCTAGGGTTTCAATAGTTAATCTTTAAAACAGTTATCCCGACAAATTATCTTCTTCATAACGGGATAATAAAAAATGAAAATATAATGAAGCTTTTGACGGGAAGGCAAAGAACCGGAGTTCTCTTTTTTCGAGATTACTGAATAAACTAAAGGAATGAATGGAGAACAAACTTATTAACAATATAATGCCATAGATAAATTGTATCAAAAGTACATGTCACAGGCAAGTACAGTGCATCCTTATAGAAATACAGCATCACAGTACAATAGTATAAACAAACAATGACACAGATATAACATAAATATCATAATGTCTCAGGACAAGTTTGTCAATATTACATACAACAGTACACCCTTATTAACAACATAATATAACAGTAAATCCGTTTTAACAATACAGTTAGAAGTACAATCTTAACAACAGTACAAAACAATAGAGAAATCGTATCAATGATACAAAGTGACAATACATTCTTCGTCTCAGTTCACATCCTCGGTTTCCCAGCGCTGAATTACCCAATGCTCCACACTGTACCATCCTTGGGATATTTCAAAAGGAACTCAAAATGTTGCAACTATAAGCTATTTAAATCTCTCCTTGAGGTAGGAAAGTATCTTTACTTAAGCATCCAACCTCATCTCATTACATATATTGCTAAGTCTTGTTGCAACAACCTCAATTTATTGAATGAATCTGGTCGTTATAAAAGTATACCTCGCAACGAAAGAATTGGTTAAAAGCCAAGTTTATCGAAGACGAACACCATGTCCTCCTGTGTTCTGCCAAGTATCATCATCTACGGAAAATGTACATCAACAATTATTTCTATGAAAATCCAACATAAGATGAATTCACAAAACTCATTCAATCGTCAGAAAAAACAAACAAACCAAGCCGTAGTACAGGTTTTCTCATGAAAATTACAAGAGGTGATTGTGAAGACTATCGGAACATTATGCCTTGGGTGACCGTGAATGAGGTCCAGTCGATGTATCATTTTCATTTACTAACTAAAATCAAGGGTAGGTGATTTCCGGCTGTACAGTTTTTGTGTGTGCAAAATACCAGGTTAGATGGGAGGAATATCCAAACAAAAAGCTTGGTTGGCGGAGGACGCTCAGTTCAATGAAACAATTCACTTTTATCAGTATGACAAAAGAAGGTCTGTCAAAGAACAATTGTATCAACAATACAAAAAAGTTAATGAGCAGTACACATTTTATTTTACAATCGTATCAACTTTATACATTGTCAGGTCTAGAGAACAATTGTATCAACAATACAACTAAGGTTTTATTAACTGTACAAATTTACAATACAATCATATCAACTTGATAAAGTGCCAGAGAACAATTGTATCAACAATACAACTAAGGTTTTATTAAATGTACAAATTTACAATACAATCATATCAACTTGATAAACTGCCAGAGAACAATTGTATCAACAACAGTACTAATTTTAAGGTCTTAAGAACTGGATAATTTCACAATACAATCATATCAACTTGATACACTGTAAGGGCTACAACAATACTACTTAGTCTTATGAACTGTACAATTTTACAGAAAATCATATCAACTTGATGAACTGCCAGAGAACAATTGTATCAACAACACTATTAAAGTCTTATGAAGTGTACAAATTCATGTCAACTTGATAAACTGTTTAAAAGAATTCATCAATGTTTTTCGACTATATGTCTTATTGAAATCGAAACATAAACAAGCTTTTGGACCTGAAGATATCCAAACTTAGAATTAAGCTTTATTCACAGAGGTATCCAAACTTTTTAAAGAGGCACTAGCAAGATATATTTCTAAAACTTTTCCCTAAAAAAATAGTTACTGACAAATGTATTATCTTCAGAGGGTGGAAATATCTCATTTATCCGTAGTCGTAGTAGAAATATTGACATATAAATAAACACTAAATAATCAAGCATTTTAATCAATAGATTGTGAAATGGATTCACATAGCTTAACAGATACGTTCTTTTGATTAAAAAGCATTGTCTAGCCATTGGAAACATTTATTTTTGCATTCTTGGGATAACTTTATTTATCTATAAGAAAGTTCTACTATCCCTATAAAAGTTACAATAGATCCATGTTTCGGATACAACAGATGTGACCGTGACTTTTCGATCCACAGTTTCGGTTGCAAAGTAACTTCCTTATTCCGAATACCCATTCAGCTCCAGTACAATCTAACAAAGAAGCTTGAACTACGGCTATAAAACATTTTACTGACTATCTCAATCGTACTCTGGCATATGCATAACCATAGCTCCCTAGCGAACACGCTGGAAGGATGTATGACCTGTGTTCGAGGACAACTGTACAAGTATCATGTGTATCATGAAGATCTTTTAAATCTGTTTGTTGTACGTCCCTAATAGGGACAGCAACGAAAAAGCTATCATATAGGAACCTTTTTGGTCTACATGATTTTTTCCCATTTGGATACTTACACAAGAGAGACCAAGGGTTGAAAATGGAAAGTAAGATTCATTGCAAAAGTATTTTATATTCATTATCTATATATGTACTCTTATGCTTGCTTAATATAAACTTCAAACGAATTTTTTTCGGTTTAATTATATTGAAAATATAGTCATCAGCCGTAAAAGATGCATTTTACAGTTCTTATTATCAATAGCATGAAATAGCACAAAAGACACGTTTTCGTATATATACTGCATTGCACATATCAAAATCACATACAAATTTGACAGTTCTCCTACCGTCAAAGACTGAAGTATTACAACTGTAATTGGTTACCGACGTTTAATTCACACTTCTTGATCTTGCAATTTGGGAAAGCACATAGATCTATCCGTGAACTGATTAGAAAATGATAAGCTTTGTTTAGAAATTTGCTTCAGGCCAAGTAGATGATGGAGTCAATCCAAAATCAAAGGTGAAAATGACGGTTTAACTAAAGGCGTTTTTTGTTTTTGGTACCATAAACTGTGGAACGTATTTGGCAAAGTAATTAGCTCATTCTAATGCGTTTGAATTTATCATAAAATTCCGTTTGGCAAATCGTATTGATTGGTTTTCTGGTTATTCTTATAACTTCACCCTACATGTACTGAAAACAACGAAATCCACCGTTATAATCTTTAATCTTAATCTTTAATCTTCTTTTATTCCTGATATCTCACACCTTGATACATCATTTAAGGCATATAAACTGGTACTTTTGATAACATGTGTTTTCAAAAAAGTACACAAGACATAAGGAAGCATGAAAAAACAAAAAAGGGAAGTTAAGAATAACTTGTATCCTTTTTTACAAGATAAGCATGTACTGTTTTCTAATAAGACGTTTCTTGTATACCAAGTGTTTTCCTGTATTTATTAATTGTTTTTATGATTCCAAGAAATTCAAGAAAAGTTATCTTGAAGAAAGCATGAAAAAACTGTTGAAGGGAAAACAAATCACCAAATCTTTCAACAGGCAGGATATATTTTCAAGCTCAAGTTTCATGGAACTTTATATTTTTTAAAGATTTGCCATCATTAGGTTTATTTCTCTTATACAGTAAAGGTTCTCAATGGAAGTCTTCATAAGTACATGATTGATCCTTCATGCAATAATCTTTGTTGTTATTATGTTTGGTTTTGTTTACTTATTTTCTTATTTTCAAAGCATCGATATAAGCATAAATAATTTAAATATTAATCATTCCAAGCCCTCCCTTTGTAGTGGCATGAGGAATAATTAAGCTGAAGAGTCTCTCAAAAACGCATTGATATTTATACAATTCATACAGGAAACGTTTTTGATCACGTTTGTTATTACACATGTTCCAAACAACATGCAGCTTTTTTTAAAAATCCTTTTTAACAAGATAAAACATTTCTAATAGATAAGCATGTACTGTTTTCTAGTACATCTCCAGATGTTTCCTGTATACCAAGTGGTTTCCTGTATTTATTAATTGTTTTGTAATGAATCCAAGAAATTCAAGAAAATTTATCTTGAAGAAAGCATGAAAAAACTGTTGATGGGAAAACAAATCTTTCAACTATTAGGCAGGATATATTTTCAAGCTAAAGTTTCATGGAACTTTATATTTTTTAAAGATTTGCCATCATTAGGTTTATTTCTCTTATACAGTAAAGGTTCTCAATGGAAGTCTTCATAAGTGGTTTAGTATTGTAGCTATATTTTGCAAAAACATTCATTCAGCCTCTCCAAAAACTGTTTTTTAATGATTCTAAAAGTTTCAGTGAAAATTCATTGCCAAAAAGTTAAGAATAATTCACTGATACATATTCATCCATTCTTTATTGTGTAAATGCTCCATAACTAGTTTAAATAAACTGCCCATTTATCCACAAATTCATCAAAATTATACTTATTCCAATCTAATTTTCTTCTTAGTGTGATAATAATTTAAATGTAACTCTTTCTTGAAATGTGATGACTTTGGTTTCATCTTCATAAACTTACATTTTTGTAATTATGGTATTTTGCTAAAAGTAAAATGATATCAAAGGTATCATCGGTATAAAAAGTTTGGGAACACCCAAAAGGAATCAAATCCCTTTGTAGAATAATGATACTGGTGTGAATACAGTTCAATTTCAGCTATTTTTTCCCCAGAAATATTGCCAAAAAGTATAAGTTGCTCTACATTTCCAGAAGAGATGAACTTTAGATTCAGGTACTACTCCACAGAGAGTACAGAGATTATGTTCCACAATATTCAATTTAATCAAGTTGATATTTAAAGGCAAGATTTTGTGAAGCAGTCTGATTTGCAACCATCTTAATTCCGGATCTTTAGTCTTGAAAGGCCTAATAAACACCTTAAGCCTATTAATATTGATAAAAAAATTCATCTTTCCAATTTTCAATTAACTTTAGTTTTCCCTTGTTATGAGTCAAGCGAAAGTAGTAGCTTTTTGATCCTTCATGCAATACATCTATGTTGTTATTATGTTTGTTTTTGTATACTTATTTTCAAAGCATCGATAAAAGCATAAATATTAATCATTCCAAGCCCTCCCTCTGCAGTGGCATGAGGAATAATTAAGCTGAAGAGTCTCTCAAAAACGCATTGATCATTATACAATTCATAGCATGAAACTTTTTTGACCAAATGTGTTATTACACATATTTTAAAAACAAAATGAAGCTTTTTTTTAATCCTTTTTAACAAGATAAAAAATTTCTAATAGATAAGCATGTACTGTTTTCTAATACAGCTCCAGATGTTTCCTGTATACCAAGTGGTTTCCTGTATTTATTAATTGTTTTGTAATGAATCCAAGAAATTCAAGAAAATTTATCTTGAAGAAAGCATGAAAAATTGTTAAAGGGAAAACAAATCACCAAATCTTTCAACTAACAGGCAGGATATATTTTCAAGTTCATGTTTCATGGAACTTTATATTTTTTAAAGATTTGCCATCATTAGGTTTACTTCTCTTATACAGTAAAGGTTCTCAATGGAAGTCTTCATAAGTGTATGGTATAGTATTGTAGCTATATTTTGCAAAAACATTCATTCAGCCTCTCCAAAAATTAATGATTCTAAAAGTTTCAGTGGAAATTCATTGCCAAAGATTAATAGATTTAAATATTGTGGACATTCTTTTTTAAAAAGGTCTTTCCACTTCCTATTATAATAATTACAGAGGAACTTTCCTATCCTTGTTATTTTATGAGCATCGATATAAGCATAAATATCAATCACTTTTTAATCCACTTGCATGTAAAGCTTATAACATTCTACGTAAAGCTAACAACATTCTCATAATCAATATTCATTCAACAAGATATGAACTACTATAAAAGATAATGATAATTACAAAAAATAGTCAATAGTGACTTAGAAACACAAATTTAATACTGTCTACGGAATCACTGTCTACGAAATTGTTTCGTCTACGAAATTCCAGTGTCTACGAAATGGTTTTGTGTACGAAATCACTGCAAGCCTATAAGTGTATGTTCCCTTCCGACATTCGACTGAACAAGCATTCAAGCATGGATTTATCTTCGATTGCTGGTAAGATAATAGTTTATAGAATATTATAACATAAGTAATGATAAATTGTTAGTGGTGTGATATGATGAAGAACTCCGGTTGCGTGAGAACCATGTATTAATTCTCCATAGAACGGGTACATCAGTTTGGTGTTTAACTATAATAATGGCGGGCAAGATCAGTCAGTAATCATTATATAAATATTTATCGTGACATCTCCCTTCTTTAAAATAAACAATTGTACTATTGCTTGAATGTACAAATGAAGTTTACCTGACAAGGTATCAATGAATGCATATATCAATAAATGGTTGCTTTTAACATCTGCAAGAAACAACAGATCTTTGACAGCTTCTAGAATTAAACATAACCCAAATCAACGGTAAAAATTTCATGTAGACAAGCATTGGTGCATTTTCATTTCTACTTTTCAAGTATCAGTATTGACTATTTTATATATACGTATATGTTTTGATAATTACATAATTATAAATAAAGGTTAAAATTGTATATGTCATGTTCAGAATGTTAAACCTTCATGCAATACTTGTGGGTAATAGAAATAGACTTCTATCAATTCATGGTTTTTGTTTTCTTATGACCTAAATATCTTCTTACTCAAACATCATTCGAATGATGAATAATTAAGCTGAAGAGTATCTTACAAACGCATTGATAATTATACAATTCATAGCAAGAAACGTTTTTTGACCACATGTGTTATTAAACATGTTAGAACAACCCATAAGCAGTTAGTTGTTACAGCGTAAGGAATTTTTTGCTAGGAGAGAGGTGGATATGTGATGTTTTTAACTATTTAACAACACATCACACACAAAATTTGTATAATTCTTTTTTTCGAAACACGAATATTTGTTTAATTATGAAGAATAAAACACAAATAAATTCTCAAGGATTTCTAATAAGGCAAATTAACTTATTATATATTAATTATTTCCAGAAAATTTCTACTGAAATCTCTTCACATTCAAATCTGTTTTCAAAATTCTTCCAATTTCAAAAATGAGAAATTGAAAACGCAAATTTTCCGATTTTTTTACATTGACTATGTAAACATGCAATCAAAAGAAGTGAACCATTTAAGTTTATACATCAAGGAAACGCAAGCAATGGTGCAATTGTAAGCAAAAGGGGAAACTATGATGCAGAATTTTACCGGGTTTTATAAGTCATAATACCAATAGAGATGTCAGATATGATATTAAAATTTTATAAAAGTATGAATTTATAAGAGGTACGGTTCATCCGGGATACTAATTGTAAATCAAAAAGCTCGAGAATATTCAAAGGCAATAGCTTTTCCCCATTCAAATCGGGGAAAAGACTGTTGTGAATAATACTCGTTCAATGCGAGATCAATTGTTCCTTTTGTGCGAATGAGTCAACGTTTTCAAGTAACAGACGGTGATAACCGTCTTCATAATGTTTGAGATCAACGTTAAAGTGACAGAGAGTATGTTTCATTATTTTTGATGTGGCTGTAGTAAGAGCCAGTGTACCTTTTGACCTGAGTTCGGTTAACATCGCCTCCCTTAACTTGCACGTTTATCTGGCAAATGCCCAAATTATGGTATTTTCTTGTTTTCACTTATAATCGGAAAACGGCACTAAAAAAGTTAAGAATTCGAAATTATGTGTACAATTAATTTGTGTATTAGTTAAATGACCTACTTAACACTATCTTCCAATTTTTGTCTTATATAGGTTCGCATAAGGTAACGTGCAACATGGGAACACGTGTACAGGTAGAGGATAATAAACGATATAAGTAGGGTTTATAAGACAATGATGAAATTGCCATATTGTGTTATCATAAAAGAACTTATTTAATTAAATTCGCCCCTTGATAACTTACACAATATTTCAGTAGGATTCTGTTGGATTGTTTTTTGTGTGATTAATTTTGGACTTAATTGTTTATTACATTGTTTCCCTATACGTTTAGATAAGCTGGTGAAAACAAAGGTTACAACATTTGAGTTTCATTGAAATGGTAACGGATATATAGACAATTACAAGGAACGAATGACGTTCTGGTTTTCTACATTTTTATCACGAAACCTGAATAGTAAAAAATACGAGTAGATTTTTAAGTGCTACTTTAAGTGCACAGTGCTTATAACTGAAATCATTGTAAATAATATATTTTACAAAAACCTTGTTCAAGTATAACTGACCGAAACTCTTGTCATACATCTTCAATGTAAAACTGTTCCCATAATAATCGAGATACATTAAACAGGAAATCATTATATTTTTCTCTTTGTGTCTATGAATATCTATCTTTGTCTCTCTGTGTCTACATCTATCTCTCTGTCTTTCCGTGTGTCTGTGTCTCTCTCTTTGTCTGTCTGTCTTTCTCTCTCGCCTACTCTCTGTCTCTGCCATAGTCTGTGTGTGTCTGTCTCCGTTTCTTTCTGTCTGTCTTTCTGTATGAGAAGGAAGTACGTTAGCTTTAAATTAATACTTTCTAGTAGCTTTCAGCTGTTCATATCATAGTGGTTGCATTCATGAAGGCGTCGTGTAGTGGACAGGTAAATATAAAGTGATTTTCATCATTTAAGAAGAACAATTAACACAGAAGCGTTCTTCTCTTGGTTTATTTTCCCATCTTCCAGTCTCGATGCACAGATTATGATTTGCACACATTGGTGTACACGGATATCTTTTAAGTGTCGGTTCTTAATATATACAAGGTATTTTTATGGTTTAAGTAATTATATCAGTTGAGTTTATTATTTTCCTTGATATTTGTATACTAGTTCGTTGAGAGAATATCAACTAAAAAGGTACATCCAACGCTCTGAGAGATCTACATGTATGCGTATCCAAACCTAATACCATGCATATGTGTTCTCTTCAGAGAGTAAAGCATCTCATTACTCAAGCCGGTCATTTCTAGTCGTAGAAAACAATTTATCAAGCAAAAGCAATTAGAGGCCATTTTTATTTAAACACCATTTAATCATGTTAGGTAGGAAAATGGATTCTCGTAGCGTAACTGAAGATTGTACATTCGTTTAAAAACTTCTTATTTTGATTACAAAACTTCTTATTTCGATTACAAAACTTCTTATTTTGATTACAAAACTTCTTATTTTGATTACAAAACTTTTTATTTTGATTACAAAACGTCTTGCAATGGGAAACATTTAGTTTTGTTTTCTTGAGATATCTTTATTCATCTAAAAAGACATGCTTCTGCCTCTTTAAGGTTACCTTGTCATAATATAACAATTCAGAAGAAAAAACAATTCACAATATTTTATTGTATCTCAATATCATCATTAGAATAAGAATAAGAAGTTTATTGTATTCAAGGCCTCCGGCCCATATACAGTTTACAAATTTAGACAAAATAATTTTAAAAAGATTTTTAACTTGTTATTTCAACAATTCATCTCTTAATTTGATAGCATGTTTTATAAACAATGACAAATTCTTAATATTTTTTTCTCACCAGATGATAATAATGATTTAAACGCTACTTCTAGGTGCTTTGATAGAAATTGGTCATTTACACATATTTTTCTTATTTCATCATATGATTTACAGATAAAAACAAAATGGATTTCATCATTTTAACATAATGGACAAATCCTTTGGTTTCTTTCAATAGACATTAGATAGTCATCAAATACAAGTGATTGTTTTGTTTACGTTCAAGGAGACATCCTTTCAGAATCTACAACTTCAGCAGCAAATCATTCTACTTCTACCACTACGTCTTTGACAACTTCCGCAGATCCAACTTCTGCAGCCACCTCTTCCGCAGATCCAACTTCTGAAGCCACCTCTTCCGCAGACCCAACTTTAACAGCCACCTCTTCCGCAGATCCAACTTCTGCAGCCACCTCTTCCGCAGACCCAACTTTAACAGCCACCTCTTCCGCAGATCCAACTTCTGCAGCCACCTCTTCCGCAGACCCAACTTTAGCAGCCACCTCTACCGAAGATCCAACTTTTAAGAGTACTGTTCAAAATCATAACTCATTTCATGATTCACAATTTAGGTTGAAATTTCTCAATCCAACGTAATGTTCGTTATGACACTCAAAATGTTCATTGTGGTGCAATTCAACACTAATTTCAATTCAATGCACGATGCTGCATCACAAAGATTATACCGTATATCGTGAATTTGATAAACAACCCAGAAAGAGCTTTATTAGCTATTTCGCCAGCTTCATATAAACTAAGATAGGTCGTACAACGTAGACCATAGAGGTTGCATGTACTCTGCTCAAGGGATATTCGTTTCAAATCAGATGAAGTAGTTCCTTTGGATGTAAATATGTTAACCTAATGTAAGATTGGAAATTTCGATGAAATTAAATCTGATGTAAGTAAATAAACAAACATGTGTTGTTTGTGTGAACTACCTATCATACTTTGTGTCAAATTAACTTACGGCCTACACAAGATATTTCACTTACTGTTATAACACAAGAATGAGATTCGTTTCGAATAACTTGATGCAGTTTACTACAATGTTTTGATATCATCGTGTCAAATTGACATCGTTTACTTGCAGCCCAATGTGTGAAGGAGTTTTCAAAGAAAGGCGCGACGGAGGGTCTCCTTGGCAACGACGAGGCTGTCCGTATACATCTTTTCCAAAATCCTCTTGCGATTGTAAGTAATCAAGACATGGAATAAATCATATGCAATTTTATGTGACATGTCACAAATTCATTTCAATACGACTTGTAAATATGTAGATATCGATTGAAGGAGATAAAGTGAGGAAGGAAATAATATCTACATTGTCTACAATACAATAAATATATATATATATATATATATATATATATATATATATATATATATATATATAGTAAAAAAGAATATATATATATATATATATTCAGAATATACTCTATGGTGATATATATTAAAAAGAAGATGAAGTTGAATAACATTTGGCAAACGTTATCAGCAGTTGGTTTCTTACTGTTTCTGCTGAAAACGTTTGCCAAATGTAATTCAACTTCATCTTCTTCTTTTTAATATATATATATATACATGTATATCATTTTATATATATACATGATTTCAATCCCCGACAGGATTCACACTTTTCAGTGAACATCATGGGGTCTTTATGACGTTGCCATGATATAGATATATATATATATATACCATGTCGGGGATTGAAATCATGTATATATATAAAATGAATATCTACAAATCTAATCGATTAGTCACGAGGCTGTTAAACCACCCGTTTGTGACCTCTCAACATGCTTTGACATTACTTAGACTATAAGGATGTCACAATTGTATAAAGTCTCTAAAACGTTTTCTACTGAATCGTTTGTCGCAGATATGTTTTCCCATTACATCAACTTTTCTACATCTACATCAACTTCTAGTACAATGTGACCCCAAAGAGGTAGATCCTTCATTAATTGCTATACAACCTCTGTTCTACAGCGAGCTGGGGTCGTACCTGGAAAGCAACATTTGTTATTACAGTAAAAACCCTTTGAAGTTTCACCGAAGGCAACTTATGTTGTTTAAATGGATTAAAACGTTGGGTTATACAGAAATGTGAACTACCAAACGAAATCAGGATTTAGTAATTAGGCCGAGAACAGTGAACTTTCGCTCACTACTGACTGATGTCACGGAGTGATTATTGATTGCTCTCACCAATTATAAGAAGTATATAATATATCTGGATGTCACCACATGCACCACTTGCAAAATGGCAAATCATGTTCATTCCAACTTCACGTGGAGGAAGATATCTTTGTCTTGATGGTTACATGTCCTTCCCAGCAAAAGCACTCTCCAGTTCATAATGAAATAGCGGTAAGTGGAAGAAACATTTTATAACTATCTAAGAACTAACATTTATAAATATCTAGTAGATATCTAAGTAAGAATATATTTATTCCAAATTCTATTTTCTTTTCAAATATATATAATTTCTTCTTAATTTGTGACTAAACAAAATAGTAATAACAACCTTTGTGTCTTGTTTTACAGATTCGCAAAACATTGACGGGTCTGCAGACCAAAGCGAAGTCATGTTTGACGCCAATGCAATCTTTATATAATGAGGAAGTATCTTCATTGAGAGATGGGGCATGGACGGCAGAAAACAGATCACTTATCGCCTCAATGCCAACGTTCGACACCGTGAAAAACAGACTCTACAAGTCTCGTAGATCAACATTCCCCGCCATTCCTGCAATACGACGTGAAATCACTGCTGCTGTCAATAAATACATAACTAAATGAAAAAATGGTGTCATCATCTATTTAAGTATCACTTTTTCTTAATTCGTTTATTTACCAGTTCACAATTTAGTAACCCCCATATGGTTGAGATCACACAGAATCTCTATTGTTCGCAAGATGCAGTCGACCGGTATAATCCCCTGGTCTGTTGGTTTAAACATCACAAATGTTGCTTTCCAGGTAGTGAACCAGCGAGCTATACTAGGGCTTCCGGCGGTAATCGCTACTAGCCACCTTGCAATATTTTAGCCAATTAAAATACCGCCTAAGCAATGATGCAGTTGCTAAATTAGGCGAACGTGTTGTGGAGGACACAGAGTATGTTGTTGGTCAAATATGTCACACTTCATACATGGTGTTATTTTGTCGAGAAGTAGCTAGTGGATGTATCTAAAAATCACTAACCAAGTGCTTATTAGTTCAGTAGACAAATATTGATTGGTAGTGTTTAGTAAGCCACTTTACTAGATACATGAACATATATTTCAACTTCCTTATATTTATATGACTGTTTTTCATTTATCATTGAAAACACGAAACTATCATATTTTCGATATAAAGAGATAAATATGCAATTTCAGAGAGGCGATTTGACATATTGTATTTGGAATCATATTTCAGTCACTTGAAAATCACATAACTTACTCTGTGTCATTCTTAAGTGCAAAGTGCATATTCGAATGAAATTTAGTTATCCGGAAGCAGACGGAAATATCTTGGGCGTTTTGAATGATAATATGGTAACGGCGTCGCTGATGCAATTAACATCGATCAGATTTCTACATTTCTAGACCTTGAAAGGCTTGTATAAAGACAGAGGTTATATAGGATTTTATGACGGAGCGACCTCTGTTGGGAAAGAATGCTTCTGGTAACGAATGGTAACGAAAAAAGAGAAAGGGGGGGGGGGGGAACTATTGAGGTTTAGGTTCAACATTTTTTTTGCTTTTATTAAAGATTATATATGTTTTGAAGGAATATGGATTTACAAATAATTGATTTTTGGATTACGCAAAGATGCTTTTACATGTCCAGTGCATGTGGTCTCCACACTTTTAGCAATAATAAATGACTTCATTAGGAATCCCTCCTTTAGCAGCAGCACCAGTATAAGAGCAAGCTAGCCTGTTGTCATGAGCCTGGTGCTTTTTTGTCAGGATATGTCTTATAAGGATCTTGTCAATGGTTAACTAACATACAATACCAAACAATAAATCATTATGGCAGATAGCACAACTTTGATAACAAAATTCCTTCATTTCAATGATTCTATGTCTGAAGATGGCAAATAGGAACTTTACGATTTATTTCATAATCGAGGATGATATACTCTATTCTGAAGTGTAATATACCCTTTATCAGGCCACAGTGGCGATAACCTTTATCGCAACATACTTTATTGTCACTCGTCAGAAGGTTTTTCTGACACAAAAAGGTTTGAAATAAATGGTCAAAATGGAGTTTTTAGTAGTTTTTTTGTAAATAGGTTTGTTTTTCGGGATCGATTGTACTTTGCAACCGTTTTTAGCTTTCGTTATTTGGAACTATTTTGTTGTGGTAAATTTATAAATTATGTACATGGGCAATTTGGCATGATAGGGAGTGAGATTTTTTTTTTAAAAACAGTTTTTAAAAGTTACATAATCGTGGTGTGTGCAAAGTGCAAAATGCTGCGCCACTCGTGAAAATATCAACTTTGCACACGCCACTCGATGATATAAACATCGCATTTGACAAATATCATTTAATATCCTCTATTTATTGTTACTTTTCATAAATTATACAACTATACCTACATTCGATGAAACTGACCCATATTGCTCAGTTATCCTTAGTCACCTTTGACGGAATGTAATAACTATATGGTGTCAAATAGAAACATAACGATTGGTTATTTCTTTTCAGAAATGTTACTTTGGGTACTGTGTGTATCGAGTTGTGCTGCAGGTGTACAGTGATGTTGCTTTGCTTTGTTGGTTGTTTGGCGACGTGAATCTGAACCACAATGTGTTTGCTTACCTAACAACATGGACGTATATCACCATATATATACATCTACTTCTCACAGCACTGGCTCTCATCCCTTGTGACTCGAGACCTCTTGGCTGGAAGGTTTTTCAGGTCCTATGGTGGATGACAGCAAATAGCTCACTGCTCTTCGCAATCTTAGTGACTACAGTCGCCTACTTGTTTAATATTGACGGCGAAGATCGTTGGAACTTTCCCAATGTAAACGTTCATAAGATGAACACCGTGATGATGGTCTTCGACACCTTTTTTTCACAACGACCAATGAAAGTGTTCGGATTCCTACCACCAATACTATTTGGTATTCTGTATGTCATCCTTAACGTAATTTTCACGTTTGCGGGTGGCTTTGAGACACCGATCTATAGCTTTTTAGATTGGAAGAAGGGTTTTTGGGAACCTTTTGGATATATTTGTGGCATTCTTTTAGGATTGATTATTCTTCATATTGTACTGATATTTCTGTATTATGCAATCCGATTTAGTTTCAAACTGATTAAGAAACATTGTAACTGTCGCTGCCCTGCTTCAAATGCTGAAAACATACCCTTACTGCAGATAGCGGCTGAAAGGTGATTTGATAACATTTTCAGTGTACTGATATCATGTTCCTGATCATGTTGATTTGCTTGCTGGGTTACAGCTGCTTCTTCGTTTTGCAAATAACGTTCATTTATAAACTACATGTTTTGGTTGTTTGCGCAACATGTAGTGGTTGGTTCATTGTTTTAGTTGTATACCCAATGTTCGGTTGCGTATGCAACGTTATTGCTTTGTTGATTGTTTATGTACCGAGTTTCACATCAAAAGGATTTTTTTATCAGTGACACAGAGTTTATATTATATTCAAACTAAAAAGGAAAATTTTGCTTTCATATATGTATACCAAGCATCAATGAATATAAAAGATATTGATATGACGTTGGAATAAGACACCTATTTTCAAGTCGTTACTAATGGCTTAGTTTTGTTTTGCTTCACTGAGTACCCGTCTGACTCAATCAATCAGTCAGTCAATTTATTTATTTATATTCATATACATATATTTCGTGCAGATTTAACTTTGCATGTTTGAAATATACGGACCCTGAAGGAATGTCTAGATTTTCTCTGAAGGGGTTGTATTTTGTATGTGCCTTATAACCCTTTCATCTTTGAAGCCATCGCACTTTTATTTTCTTATTCTGGCTTGACGAGCAGTGACATTTAGATAAATGGAATTGAGACAAAGAAATATTTTTAAAATACTGTTTTCCGTAGAAATAAAGTGGGTTCTGTGGTCACCTGTCGTTGGTCATATGTTCCTCACCTTAAATTGTATCTCAATATGTTGACTAACATTGATATAAGTGTTGAGATCAAGCACTGAATTCAAAGTCTATGAGCGAGGGTGGATGATGTTTTATCACTACAAGACGACATATAACGTCACGGTTTAATCATCATCTGGTTATTTATTCGTTGGAGGTTTTAACGAGCGCTTCCAGCAGAGCTCTTGGTATCACCTGTCATCAAGGGCTTTGATGTATTATGGCAGCCCTCACCTTTCATTAAGAAAATTTCCTGCTCATGATTTGAGTAACTGCTTCCTCCGTCACCTAAACTTGGTCATGAGTTGAGGAAATTGTCTTGCGCTTCCAGCTTTTCACTTATACGTTTTAAAACCAATTAAGATGACAAGGTCTTGTGATAATGACACACAGGAACTCGTTATCATAAACAAAATATACGTAGAAGGTAAGCTGAAGAAGACAACACACAGTGTAGGATAATTGTTTTTTAATATCAATGTTCATGATATGAAAATAAATTGAAACGTAGAATGAATAATGATTTACTTGATTCAGTAGATTTAGGGTAAATGTCACGTAAGAGGTAGGACTGAGGAATGGAATTAAACCCAAGTGAATACAATTACATGGGTCAAAGTGTTTGAAGCGGCTCTAAACTTTCTCTTTGACGCGATGTGTGGTGTGTGTTACTGTGAATTCACAAATTATTAGTCAGTTGAAGGTGTTTATGAAATTAATGCTCAGTACTTTTGTGATTGTGATTGAAATAGTTCATAATTATTGATAAAATACTTATAAGGAAATGCTGGTTTGTTTGTCATTGCTGCCTATCTGTCGGATCATCAAGCAGCCTCAGCTCCTAACGGTCCGGTTAGAAATTTCATCATTATTCAGATTTCGGGTCACGGCCCGTTACATCATAGATAGATGCTAGGGGGATCATAACAAAACCCATTTATTTGAATGAAATGTTTTCCAAAGATGTATGATCTTATTGTTTTATGAAGCAGATGGATCACAAATTTAATTTTGGAAAAGGCCGGTATCGAGCTGGGAACTCCACTGTCTACGCTCACTTCCGGGTACAGTAAAGTTGCTTCGCTTGTTATCCGTTGAAGTGCAGTAAAATCCCAAACTTTTCAAATAAAAGTCTGTAAATAACGACCTTGTTTTGTTGACAACAATCAAGTAAATTCCTAAGTGAAACGTGTGTGAGTAACAGAATATTTGCAATCCAAACGGACGTCTATGTTGAGTAATTCATTCAAAAAAAGTAATTAAAGGCTGTGAATAATTTGTGAATTATTAACTAGATTGTTTTGTAATTGCTAGCTCATTACTAAATTGTTTGCTGAATTCAAAAGACGTAAAATAGTAGTAAACTATCATTTGAAAAATTTGTATTTTCAATAATTTCATCTCTCAAAATAAGAACTTCTTGAGTAAACTTGATGTATTCAACCAAATTCATCCAAACTTTGTTACAAAATTGTGTAAACAAATTACCTCAATGCTGACAGGAAATGTTTTGGCTAGTGATCATATTTATTACCAAGAATGGCATATACAGTGAAATTTGAGCCCTGAATTTGAAATAAGCCAAACCCAAACAATGAATTTAAATTATTTCCAAACAGTCAGCTACTGTTACATTGTGCTGTAAATCAATTCAACTGCATTATGGGAATGTTTATCACCTGTTACACCAACCTGTGTACTTTTAAGATCAAAAGTAATAATAATATTTAGTTTTTGTGGAATTTTCATGTACAATTAATCAACTGATATCCAACTGTATCTTCGGGCAATTTAGGTTGTTTTCATACTGAGAAAAATATCAATTGCAGCTTTTAACGTGTATACATTATCACCACCACTCTAACATCAGTGATAACAATACTGATATTCAGGTATCGGCGTATCACAAAAATAAGGAAATGTCTAAATATGGATAGACAAATTATAAAAGTAATTTATTACTTCAGCTAAAACATGAAAAAAAGAACATAATTATCATTTGTCAGTGAAAAAGATTTATAAATATTTCAATAGATAATCGTTCAAGTTATCATGAAATGAATATATGTCCATATATTCAGCGCCCTTTTTCATCTTATGAATGAAATTTGGAATAGGGCAAACCTGATGTGATACCAGTGGCTCAGAAACCTAGGCAGATACCTTACCACTTGCAGAAACCACCGAAAGAACTGATAGAGCAAGGTGTGGAGAACGACATCTATGAACGTGTCCCTACAGATGAACCAATTAGTTGGTGCTCACCATTTGTTGTTCAACCGAGACCGAAGTTCAAAGGCATAGCTCAGGATAAGTTGTCACCACATATGATCAGAGGTAGTGTGGATATGAGAGTAGCAAACCAGGGTATGGAAAGAAGCATGATCATACAGTCACCAGTGGTTGAGGACTTCATATACAAGTTCAATGATTGTGTCATATTTTCTAAACTTGACATGCGCCAGGGATACCAGCAACTCATACTGGACCAAGCTTCAAGAAAAGTCACAACCTTCAGCACCCCCCTGGGGTAACTATAGATCAAAACGGCTGATATTTGGAGCCAAGGCATCACGGGATCTATTCGATGAGGCAGTCTACAGAATTTTTGGAGATATTCCAACATGTCTTAACCAACGCGATGATATCCTGATCGGAGGAAGGAACAAAGAACATGACAAAACTCGGATAGGTGTTTTGCAAAGAGCTGGCGACTTTGGTATCACGCTGAACAAGGAAAAGTGTTCCTTTGGAGTCAATACAATTCAATTTTATTGCCATATCTTCACTGATGGAAAGTTAAAGCCGACAGAAGAAAATGTGAAAGCTGTTAAAAACTGTTAAGCACCAAAGTCAAAGAAAGACGTTAGGAGTTTTCTTGTGATGACTGGTTACCTTTCAATGTTTATCCTTTGATATGCAATCATTACAGCTCCACTCAGAGAACTAACACACAAAGGCACAAAGTTTCATTGGGGAAATACAGAGAAACAAGCTTTTCAAGACCTGAAAGATCATCTTACAAGTGATACCACAGTCACATACTTTGATCCAAAGAAACATATAGTAGTACGTGTCGAAGCAAGTTACCATGAAGGACTGGCAGCTGGATTATTCCAAGAAACAGAGAAAGGTACACAGCCAGTTCATTATATCAGCAGGTCAATGTCGGAAACAGAAAAACGTTATAGCCAAACGGAAAAGGATGCTCTTGCTATCAGATGGGCAAACAACGTTTCAGAATGTATCTACTCCAAAGTTCAAGATAATTACTGCACATAAACCCTTGATTCCCATGTTTAACAGAGCCAGCATAAAACTACCACCCAGAATAGAACGTTGGGTCATGGATATGCAAGATATTGACTACGAGCTTATCTATGAGCCAGGACGGGACGAAGCAGACCCATTAGACTTCATTTCACGTCATCCTCGACCTGTGACAGGAAACGACAACACAGAGAAAGTTGTGAATAGCATCATAGAAACAGAACATGCAGTAGTACTTGGAAGAATCCAGCAAGAAACTGAGAAAGATGAACAGTTACAGAAGATCAAGAGGAGAATACTGAATGAAGACTGGGAAGAGCATAGAAAAGATCCGGATGTCACATTGTTCTATGGAATTCATAAAGAGCTGAGTGTAATCAATGGACTTATTTTCAGACATCACAGGTTTGTAATTCCACAACAATTACAGCGAACAGTAATCAAGGCTGGACACTCTCTTGGACATATGGGGATGTCAAAGACAAAGCAGATGCTTAGAGAGAAATATTGGTTTCCATGCATGGACAGTATGATTGAAGCAGCTATAAAAGATTGTTATGAATGTCAAGTTACAACGAAGAGTCACACAAGAGAGCCTGTGAAGAGCACAACAATACCAGACAAACCTTGGGAAGTAGTTTCTGTGGATTTCGGAGGACCGTACCCGGGTGGTCACTACAATCTTGTGGTAATCGACAAAAGAACCAGGTACCCAGAAGTTGAACAAGTTTCATCAACAGTATCTGAACAGACGATTAAAGTACTCCGAACCCATGGTGTTCCACGTCAGATAGAAACAGACAATGGACCTCCATTTACTTCACAACAACTAGCCGACTTTGCTATTGTTGAGTGATTCAAGCATCACAGAGTCACACCACTTCATCCAAGAGCTAATGGACAGGCTGAGAATTTTATGAAGTTATTGAACAAGACTGAACAGATTGCTCACATACAAAGTAAAAACAGTAAATCTGCGGTACAAGATCTCCTCATTGGTTACAGATCTACACCTCATCCAGCAACAGGGTTAACACCATACAGAGCTCTCATGAATAGGGATGTCAGAATCAGACTGGATTTTGAAAGTACTTCAGATTTCAACACAAAACAAACAGAGGAATCAACCAGAAAGACAGAAGTTTCAAAGAAAAGACAAACGAAAATGCTGACAACAGGTACACTAGGGAGCAAAGTTTCATAGTGGGAGACTATATATATGTGCCTGTCAAACAGCAGAAGAGAAACAAGCTTACTCCACCTTATGAACCTTCTTTCTATGTCGTTATTCAAGTCAAGGGATCAGCAATCTCAGCGAGAAGGATTAATGATGGAAGAATAATACTTAGAGATGCGAGTCATTACAAACTAGTAAACAGCATAGTTCAGAATCAAAATATAGAAATGGAGAAAGGAGACCAGTTTCACAGTCTAATGAATCTTCACCATTAGATTGGAGAGAAAAAATATTGTACAAGCCTCAGCCAGAAGAAGAATCACATAAACCATCCATTCCAGAAATTACAACATACTACAAAACAGCAGAACTAACAGAGCAGGTACATCAGCAACAGATTCCATTACCACAGACATCGACGCAGACATCTACTCCGGCGAGACGTTCAAGACCAAAACGTACCCGGAGAAGACCTGATTATTATAAGGACTATGTAATGTGAGAAGTAGTGTCATTGCAAAATATCAAAGTCATTCAGCGCTTGAACAGTTGAGATTGTAGGACAATTTATTGAAGTTCTTTAGTTTATTTATTTTGTTAAAGAGACTGTTAATACTCTAAATTTAACATCCAGAGATATGGATATGAATTTATATTGGAAATGCTTATTTGAAAAGAAGGTTTTATTAAGTTTTCAGAAATCATTTGAAAAATAATGGCTTTATTCAATCTGAGAGAATTGATTTCGCAGTGGTAATTTATTCATTGTTATTCTCTATTTGAAGAAAAGGAGAAATGTAACAACACTGATATTCACATGCCACGCCCTCAGTGCAGCGAGTGGTCCAAGGGAGATAACTCTGAAATAAAGAGCACTCTTTGAACAGAAGCTATGACCGTGTCATGTTGTTTATTGACGAGGGTCGTATGCATGAACCGAGACGACCGATATTACACCATTTTACTCGAATACAATCCGGGTATAGAAAATAATGGACACGGGCCTTTAATAGATTCTAGGGGCAGTGCTAATCGAAATAGAACCTTGGGGATGTTTCCTGGGAAATATGGTAAGTTCATCCACATTTTTGTCTTGGTTACAGAATAATGCATTGTTAAAATTTAACAACTTAAAATGTATAAAAAAATAAACAGATTGAAAATAAAATGATTAAATACAATGGAAAATTCAACCTACCTCATAAGTTACTGAGCCAAACGCTGTGAAAATCGACGAGTCTGCTATGAGGTCAACAGGCGCAAGTTTCCACCGCTCTCTTTTCGAGCCAGGCACTAATTTCAGTTTTGAAAACTTGACTCAAACAAGGTCGGAATCTGAAGCTTTGTTTGCAATTCTGGGTAATTCATGATATGGTTGTTTTCTCTGAGAATTCACCACTGTTTCGAAGGATCATATGACTTAGAATGTGAGTTTTTGTTGCGGATTTCAAGTCCAATCATCGTAATCTGTGTCACAGCGACTTTACTTGGCAAGCGATCCATGTTTACAAAACAATGACGTAAGTCGTTCGGTTGTCGTAAAACATTTTCTAGTGCGTAAATATATTTGCTTCAGGTATTTGGAGCAAAAATCACTCGCAAAATAAATTCTGAAACACATTGTCAGTTGTATCATTAACATGTATAGCGAACTAATCGAAGTGAGCATTTTGAAGTGGAACAATACCAACCTACAGCCTAATCCAATGTACAAAGCAAAAGAAACAATCTTTTCAACAATACAATGTTACAATACATTATTATATGGACAGTACAACGTAAGAGCACAACCTAAAAGCAACACTATAGACCCTTTTTCGCGCGCTCATTTACATACGACCTTGACCTCATTAACATAACAGCTGATCGTGGTGGAGGCAAAACATGGCGGCGAGCGGACTGGCGGCAGACTAACATTTTATACTAATCCTCTGTCTTATCAACTACTGATACAAGTAAACAACGGGGAAATAACATCCCTAATATTTCTTAAATCAGAAACACTTTTAACTGAGGATTGACAACCAAAAGTTCAACTTGCGTGAAGGGTTCATGTCTGCAAAACGACGTAAACAGTGAGACCCCCATGTTTGATACTGAGATCCCAGATAGCAACTAGCGAAGTGATGTGGCGACCATTCCCGATATATTCAACGTATGTAACTATATATTTATCAAACAATCATTAAATGCTATTCTTCAAAGTTTTATTTCAATTTCTTGGCGTTATTTCTTTTGCCGTTCTCTCACGTTTACTTCATTACAGGTCACATAAATGTAACCTAGCTTTACCTATATATACCTCTATATCTTATCCAAATAGTTGGCCATGGCGATAGGCTTTAATCACTTTCTCTTGAAGTAATTTCTTCATAGTTACATTGATAACTGAGGAGTCTAAATGTGAACATCTAGATACAGAGCCTTTCATCAATCAACAGAAATTGAAGAAACTAATATTTTTAGATTATAAAAGTATGGAATGGCACGCCATATTTGATAAAAAAAATTGTATAATATTTTTTTAATTATAGAATTAATATTAATTGTGAATGGGATAACTCCCTTTGTAACCCTAAAATATGAGAAAAGTTATTGTTGACTTCTTTTTTTATTATTATCCCATTCTAATAGTTTTAATGTGATTTCAAAATATATGAATGGTTTGACCATTTGAATTTTTTCTCAAAAGAATATATCAATGACTACACTTCTTATTAATTGGGGAGGGTAAAGAAAGAAGCAAATAGATTTAAGAAAATTAATGGCCTACTTAGATAAAAAGAAAAATTCAACATTAATAAAATTAGTAATCCTAATCCAGATGTTAGGAATATCATAACAATTATTCATCTTTCAAATATTGCCATGGGAAGTAAAATCTACTTGGTAAAATGACCAGATATTAATCAATATACATATATATTTTAATTATCTGCATTAATTTTCCCTTTCTGACAACCTCAGTGTGTCAGGCAAAGAATGGACTGTCATTCATAAATAGTTTTCCCAAGGTATTTAATTTTCATTATTAAATTGAATGTACAGACTTCAAATACAATAGCATCCTAAATATGAAATATACTATATGAAATGAGTTGGGCTTATTGGAATTTTTATTTTTTATATTGTTCAAATTTATCAGTAAGTAAATAAATCATAGTTCATAATTGAAAAGGTTACAGATATCCTTAACTTTTTGTCTTGTTTATGAATCTAAATCTTACCAATAATAGTAAATGATGTATTAAGTAAAAATAATAACTGTTCATCAAGTATATATATCAAATAACTTCTTAGATGAATTTGTGATTATCAATAAGAAAAGGTAAAACTGTAGCCCATTTATAGTAAAAGAGAATTGAAAATGTTAAAATTTCTAATTTTTCTTGTTACATGTTTTTTATAAGTAAAATATATTTGAAACTTTCAAACCTGTATTTAGCATAATAATCATCTTACTTTTTATCAAATAATATATGCAAGAACAAATGCAAATTTAAAAACAGACTACTGGCACTGATAAATATTTTTTTCAATATTGAAATATACATTTCACTTGAGATAGGAGGAGGGGGTTATCAACATTCTTGACTCCAGTCCAGACTTTTGATTATTTTCTGGTGAAATACTCTAAATATATTCAAATTTTGTTAATTAAATGGTAAATGGTTGTATTTCAATGTCTCTTTTGGTGAAAAAAGCAAAGTTCCATTGCTAAAAATTCTAGAAACAAATCACATTGCTTTCTTGTGTTAGTCATTGTGAAATAATTTCAAAATAATATCTATATATAAATTTGCATATATTGTGTTGCCTCTGAAATTAGAAAATAACATCTGTAGGATATAGGCTATTACATAAATGTCTTACATTACCTTTATTAATTGACTCTCCATTAAAAAAAAGATAGTTAATTGGAACGTTTTATGAAAGTAAATTTCTTCTATCTTTGTACTAAAAAAATTATCTTTAAATCGAATAGATACAAGATATAGAGCCTTTTTTGATATTCGGGAGGGGTTTATCACTTTCTCTGTTTCATATTCTTTGAAACATTAATTAGTAAAGAATCCTGTGGATATAACATAATAAACCAATGTCAGCAAATCATTGGCCTATCACTAGACTGGGTCTGGATCAAAGTTATTCCCTTTTTAAGGGGACCGGTGTACTATTTTAGAGTCTTATTGAATCATATTTATGTCAGATGTGTGATTTTGTATCAAAATGCGAATTAAATATTGTTTCACAAGAGCTATAATGTCTGTGGATTTAATTTATTTGCTGATACATCGGTATTTCAATGTTTGTGAGCAAGCTACAAAGGCGTCGTCACTTGACAATATACATCCCGTCTAAAAATAATTTAAAGATAGATTTGGTGAAATATACATTTAAATACGAAATATTTACGACCAAATCTCGCTAAAAATGCTATGTAGATGGTGGAATTACTTCAAAACATTTGAAACTACGCGCTGCAAATGTTGAGGCGAGTGGAGGCACGCTACGGAGCTTCCGGTCTTTCTGCCTCCACTAAATATTCATGAGCTAGCCGTCGCATGATTTTTCCCGCGAAAAAGGGTCTATATCATAGTACAATCATAATTATTTTACAAATCTTATAATCAATTGAATGCGAATTATTAAGTTACAAATTAGTTACAAATGCCTTTGAGTGAACATATTTTGATGCAATAATGATTTTGATACAAAAAGAATTTCTTTGTGGGTGTTAAAGAAAAATAATATTAAATATTTTGAGTACAATATTATCACGTTTACTACATAAATGGTTAATTTCAATTAAATCGACTACGGAAATATTAACCTTAGTGACGAAAACATGACGTAGTTGAAAAAGGTAACTTTGATAAAAAAAATGTTTTATTTGACAGTTCTTGAAATGTTAGAATTATATCACTCATATGCTCTCGTGTCCCTCAGTAAGCCTTGACGCATCTGATGATGTATGTTGTCACAACTGTACTCTCTATTTCATTGCTTAGAACAAAACGGCTTTGGCGCATTTTGATTTTGTAGTTAATGATTTGAGTTCAAACTTTCGGTAAGATGAATTCGTTATATTTTTCCGTTAAGAAACATTAGGCTATAGTTGAGTTTTAAACCTAACACGGAGCTTATCTATTCATAGTCAACCTTGTCGGAATGTTGTAACTTATAGCTGCATACCAAAAGTTGCTTTACATACCACAGTGTCTTAGTGCAAATATCATGAAAGTTGACGCCAATGAAAGAACTTCAGCAAAACCGACAATGGATCACATATTGTCCACGTGTATTAAAGCAGTCAACATTTATCTTGTCTCTGTTAAAAAATTCTGAATTTTGCATGATGAAATAGACAGATTGGAAAATTTAGAAATCCCGATAAAAATATTCCAGTTCCTTTTTCTAAGAAAAATCAACATACCGTATTTCCTCGAATAGACGCCCCGGCGTCTATTTTTTTCAGACCCCCTTTACCCCCGGCGTGTATTCGAGACCCGGCGTGTATACGAGACCCGGCGTGTATTCATTTTTAGAAGGATATTTCCGTTGTAGAGGGACAATACATTATTTGCATTCAACTAGGGGAGCATTTATTAATCAACTTATGACCCGGCGTGTATACGAGACCCGGCGTGTATACGAGACCCGGCGTGTATTTACTTAAAACAGCCATATCCCCGGCGTCTATTCGAGACCCGGCGTCTATTCGAGGCCCGGCGTCTATTCGAGGAAATACGGTAATCATATTGTAGTGCTAAAATTAAAAACAGGGTTTTCGGATTTAAAACCCGTTTATGATCTGCCAAAGCAGGTTACGGTTAACTGTTGTTGGGTATGATATATCATAACGTACAGGTACAATTGATCTGCACTTTTTTTTATTGAAAATTCAACAACATCCGTTTCTTTTTCGCAATGATGCCTGAAAATGAGATGTAACGCATACCCGTTAGCGGGTGACCTTGAGACACCAATCTACGGCTTTTTCGATTGTTTCGGTGTTTCGATAACCTTCTTATGTGTTTCTATTATTCTTTTGCTGATGATTGGTATTCATATTATTAACTAATAATAGAGTGATGTTGCCCCTTTTCAAATACTGAAACCACATCTAGAAATAACCTTCTTCATTTGTAAGCCATAACGTTGCAGTTTTATGTGAATCGGTTCGGTTTATGGGTCAAACGTACTTGATGTGTGCCAATGTCCAAATGAATGTATTTAGATAAAAAAGATTGTCACATATTAATCTAGGTATTTTTCGATTTTCGATAAACTCAATCTATTCATTTACTAAAAATAATAATCTATTTGACATGTACAAATTATGATATACGTTGTTCATTTCAAACAGAATTTTTAACACTTTCTTTATAACGTTGTCAGTACATTTATTTGCACCCAAATAGTCGTATTATTTGCAATAAACAGGTAACTGTTGCTATTATAAATAACGTTTTAAACTTATCAGAGATTGGAATGAATCTTTAGACGTATTTCTTGTTTAAGTAAGCACAATATTATTAACTATAAACTGCCCAAGAAACGTAATTGCAGTTCCATGGTGGTGAGGTATCCATTCGTATGGATTGGATGATAAAGAAATGCAGCACTTGACCATGAGCTATGTGTTTGAAACACAGACATGAAAGTCAGGAAAAGTCAGGTAAGATCATTCTAGGGAATAAGTCTTAAGTTGTAAACAGATTGAGGGTCATTAATGACAATGTACACATTGAGGCAATACACAGTATGATAAAATTACATATATTTATAACAGAATTTCAACGCTGCATTTTTGAATGAAAAATTAATGAAATGTCAATTTTCAGGACTTCCCCTCAAATTTATAGCGTTGCGTAAGACTTAATAGAGTTTTAGTCTGTGTGATAAAAGCCATATTGTCTCAAGCATACAAATAATAGTGTATTTTGAGAAAAAGGTAATAATCTGTAACTCGCACAGTTTATCATTATTCTTCCTATGTTCTGCAACATTGCTTGTTATGTAGTGTGCTTTGTAGAAAGGTGACAATCTTTGTAATTTCTTACTACATAGTATTTTGCAGCCCGTATACTTATCACTGATCTACGAAAGAGAAAAATGGTACATATTTCATTTGACTGACTCGTTCGGCACATCATGACATATTGATTTTTACTTAAGATATATCAGAACTAAACATACTAAGATACAGCGGCATTTAATTTTGTTTGCAACTTCGTAACAGCTTGTGGATTTCAGGTTGTTACGTCACAAACTGCTTACTTCTTACTTACTTCAAATATCAATGTAAAATAATAGAAATATAATAGAATTATACTTTAACGTGCGTTTCATCGCTGAAAAATAAAGATAATTTCTTACCATGATTGATCAATCATTTTTTTTCACATGGATAACGAAAACAATGCTATGATACAAGCAAATGTCATCCGACACTGTAATTCGTTGCATTGTTATATCGCCATAGACGTCATCTGCAGGGAGAAATAAGGTATTTTCCCTCCACCTTCTCATTTAATGCATGAGTAAATTAACTTATATATATATAGACAATAACTTACGAGTGACGGGGAATGACAGATTATCTTTCCCGAGTTATATTAATTTCGTAATTCTCGAGCCTTGGCGAGAGAATTACACAATTAATATAACGAGGGAAAGATAATCTGTCATTCCCGTCACGAGTTGGTTATTGTTTATATTACCTATATGTTTTTTTAAATATTAAAACTCGAATATGATAGGAATAACCGTTCCTCTATAAAGGATTAGGGTTGCGAATTTCCAAATTCATACGCGTGTGCTGTGGTTTTGTTTGACACTTACCTACGCACAGCTAAATTGTAATTTGTGAATAAGTATCAAACTAAAAGCTAAATGTAGTTGTTGTTGAACGTTTAATCACGTTTAATCACAACCATCATTCAAACTAATTACATATAACAGTTTGTTTTTAAATTTGAAGAGGTCAGCGACGCCCTATAGTTATACTACAAGACGGCTGAACTTGTGACGTAACTGATGACACTGTGACGTCATAGCCGCTCGTATCTATGACGTCATTACGATAGAACGGAACCAGGCGCTTCTGCGCGACTGTTAGCTTAACGTGGTTAAGAACTAATTCAATAATCGCTTATGTCTATGCTCTTGTACAATGGGGCAGGCTTATTTCACGTTGTTTGATGCGGCACATCTGAGAAATGACGACTTGCAACTACATGGAATAAATAAACACTGTTAAAATAAATTCTAAGGGTGAACAAATTACCAAGCGGGACAAGTTTGAAAGATGAATGAAATAGTCTCGGCACTACGTTCTTTTTCATTGGTTCACAACAACCAATCAAATGCTAAGAAAATGTGTAACTCCCGTGTGACTTACAGGAAAAATAATACCCTGTGTCCATCTTCCCATATGGGTAATATAACGAAATGATGCACTCTTTCCTAAAAAAGGAAGTGATTTTCGCCTAAAATTACCAATTTGATTCTTCTATTTTAGGTTTCCGATCAAGAACCCAATGACATCAAACATGGCTGAATCGAATACTGTAGAAGGTACGAAATGAAGACACGTTTATTACTAAAATATGATCCACCTTCGGGGGTACATGAGTAAACAAATATAACATTAATAATAAACAAATAAAACAAATAATAGAATAAGTACTGATATATTTTTCGGATCCAAAAGGGACAATATGTTAAGCAATGTTATGAAGCAATACAGGTTTGTTTATGATTTTTCTCCCTGGAATGATGAATAAACCCTTTACGAATATGTAAAGAATTTAATCTTTGACGTTTGAAGATATCATTGTCAGGGTTATGTCCCAAAACTTAGACAGCCATATTTTAGACAGCCAAATCTTAGACACTCGAGTTGTTGGTTGATTAACACAACACCCGTGGCTAAAATGGAACAGTCCTAGTTAGTGCTCCCCTAGCATCAAAAGGGACAATAATTTTGAATTAATGAGATGTTTTTATTTGAAAATATAATATTCCACGATAATGAAAACAGAAGTTGGGTAAATTGACAAAATCAAATTGCACGATTTAAAATTAACTGTTAGATATCTCACAAACAATAATGATGCAATACATAAAATGAAAGATTTTGGGACGTGTGGTCAGATACATTAATCGGTATGATAAGGTCTGATACAAGATGGATGTAAGCAGCGCGTTACACCAAATAAATTGTAGGAAATTAACCTCATCAGGCCTTCAAGGTTAGATGGGCTAATAGTTAGGGCTATCGTCCAGCTTCTGTCCATCTTGTCCACATCTTTTATTTTTTCTCCAGAAGTGCTGCATCCCAGAAGCTAATATTTGTTTCACTCAGGGGAATGACATAAAAACAAGAGCGTGGCAGCCATTTCTTAACAAATAAGAGAGTGACAGGGAAGCACCTTTAAGGTGGTTGACCAAAACAAGTTGGCATAAGAACCTAAAACCTTCAGAACAACATCTTTGTTACCTTGAGACAAAAGTTTGTAGATTAGGTCTCGATCCTCCTCCTCAAAAATGGACGTGGCAAGATATCCACCCTCTACTCTTCTGTCGTTTTTTAAAAAGAAAGCCATCAAAGCTAGGATTCTTACATTTTGAGAATATCAATCTGAAAAATTCATTGTCCCTTCCTTCTTCTATAAATGCGTGACAGATATGTTCATGGCATGGCATGGCTAGGTTTTGAAAAACTAACACTTTTTAATATATTATCTTGATATGGTAATGAGAATAATAACGATCCCAAAATAATGTCTGTACCACACTTAAAGCACTTGAATACTGAAATCTTCAATAGATAAACTTTATTATTATGATTATTATACGTTTTGTACCACCATTGCATATATAAAAACATGTTATTTGCAAATGCAAGTGCCCGAATCATGACGTACTGGTGTGCTAAAGAGCAAATGGCCATATTTTTGTTTTATTCTAAACAGAGGTGAAGATGTTACGATGATAACAACATAAATAATATGGCTATGTATGAAGCAACTTCTTCTTAACGAAATCATGATATTGAATGATTTGATGATATGTTAATGTCAAGAAATCCTTCTTCGTGGTTTTGGAAATTCGAAATTGTTTTATAAAATGTAATTTCTTTGTGATTTATTAAAAGAGTCATCATTTCAGGTGCCAACGTTTCGCCAGTAACCACTTCTGCAACAGGTGCTTCTTGCAACAGCTGTACATGTAAGACGCCATGTATTGTTTTAAAATAAATCTCCAATTTCATTGATCACCATAATGTTTGCATTTGCTGGTCAAAATTAAATCTCCACTTTCATTGACCACCGTAATGTTTGCATGCAGGGGTTAAAATTAAATCTCCAATTTCATTGACCACCTCCAATTTCGTTCACTTCTAAAAAAGACCTAATGTCATATTGCTTAAATTAAACATTAAACAGTTCATTTCAATACCACACTGTATCGCAATGAAATACATGTTACAGTTTCTACTGAATGCGTACTGAAAAACGTGAAGGAAGGATTCTTTGGAAACGACGCCGATGTCGAAGCCCATCTGTATTCGAAATGTTTTTCGGAAACTGATTGCGACTGTCTGGATGCTGGTTGCACATTCCGACTGGTAGAAAGACAGTTTTCTCAATCATTTCAACCAAATAGCATAATTCTCTATTATGGAAAATTAAAAAAATGATTCTACTTATGCTTCCTAAATCTGTTATAAATGGTATCAAGTCAAGTCAAGTCAAAGGAGTTTATTTGTAATGAGGCCAAAGGCCCATATACAAAACTACATAAGCAAAAAAAATTTACAAGTGAATTTCATATTGTTTCTATATACACATTTCTTTTGGCAAAGGCATGGTAAATGAAATACTGAAAACGTTTGATTATATTATCCTGAGATGTACATAACAGACTTCTAAATTTATGCATAGACGGTGATACAGAAAAATATTCTGGAAGAAATTTTCTTCGAAGATCCTTATACAAGTGACACACGAGAGCGAAATGGTACTCATTCTCGATGTCGATGTTACAGATAGGACATCTACGTAAAACATGTTCAACTAAATTCCACCTGCCCTTATTATAATTCAGTGGCAGGAGATTACATCTAAATTTGGTGTAGATTATGCGCACCTTCTTTTCAACAATGAGGTACAGGTAGCTTTCGGGCTCAAATGTGAATTTATATTCTCTGTACATAACATATCTGGAGCTATCATTTAAAGAAGACATCCAACTCTGGGTAAATTCATTTATCAAGGAGACTTTAAATAGTTGGAAAAAATTCATCACCAACAGATTGGTTCACCCATACATATCCAAACCCGTGGGAAAACAAAATATTTTTTGTATCTAAACTCCCTGGCAAAAAGAAAGATTCACTTTTATCTTTTCATTAAAACATTAAGAGGGCTGGTGCGGATTTGATTTCTATGCAGGAAAGGATAGTATTACTGCATTGTTTCCTCTTAAATAACGCATCGCATCGTGCATGTGCATTAACAAACACTTGCAAAACGTGTTTTTAAGGCTTGATTTGTGATGCATGTGCAGCAATGTTGGAAAAATACCCTTGTTGGAAAGAGCAGACATTCAGTAACATAAAGAACACCGAAAGTATGCCAAGCGCAAGCGCAACGTGACCAAGCGATCGATATGTCCACTATGGGGGCTTCCTAACGTCAAATGGCAAGAACCTTCAACTGCAGCAAAACCACCATCAGAAGGCTGTGACTGCGCTTCCAGCAGGCAGGCCAGACCCAGGACAAACCACGATCGGGAAAATCGAGGGTAACAACTGCGGCCGAAGATAGCTAAATCAGGCAGATTCACCTCCGAAACCGATTAGTAACGGCGACATCAACAGCAGCGACGGCACTTGGTCATGTCATCAGCACAAGAAAACCCTTCGTCGACTTCGTTTGGCTGGTATACGAGCCTACCGCCCCTTCCGTGGAATAGTTTTGACCTGTTTACACCGTCAACGCAGATTACGATGGACACGTAATGTTACCCCGGTGGCAGCGACGTGACCGGGAGAGGGTGATGTTTACAGACGAGAGCAGGGTTTACCAGGAATGATGACAGGGTTCGAGTTTATCGACGAAGGGCGAGCGTCTCGCGCAAACCTGCATTAGAGATTATCACCAGTTTGGAGGAGGAGGCACCATGGTGTTGGGAGGGATTTGTGGATGATAGTTCAACCCATATGCCATCTCTTGAAGATATTGACTACGTTGCAGATATGTTTCATACACCACGAAATAGTAAAGATATTGTAACAAATAAGTATGGGATAGATCTGATTGAACTATGTAGAACCATGTGTTTACACATGTTGAATGGAAGAAGCACCAGTGATGCCTTGGGTGATTTTACGTGTTATTCAGGGGAGGCCGAGGGAACCAGCCTCATTGACCTCTGTCTGTGTACATCGGATTTGTTTCAATTAGTTATTACTCGCCCGTGTAAGATACCACAGTGTAATATTTATACGGCGATATTAAACTAGTGTAATACCGCTACCCATATGACGTCATAATATTGTGTGGTTGTGACGTCACAATCTTGGCACCGACGTCTCAATGGCGGCTTAGTCGCGGAAATGCTTCGTACAGTACACTTTCGGTAATAATGCTTGATTACTGAGGTCAAGTAATAAACAGAATACTAAACTTCCTTCAATTTTATACTTTTTTTTCTTAAACTCGTTAATGATTTGGTATCAAACTCGCTTTCGCTCGTTTTATACTTAATCATTAACTCGTTTAATAAAAATAGTATTAAATGGAAGGTCGTTTAGTATCCACTATATATTGACTTCCATGTATTAACTAGTTGTGAATCTGATCATTTGCCAATTCAATTTTCCATGAACATATTAAAGCAAGACTTAAATGATGGAAAGGATGATCGAACGGCAATATCAAACATTGTCGCATTCAAATGGAAAATGGAATCAACAGACCTATTTATTTGTGCAGTGCATGAGGAAACTGGTAATTATGACATTTGTCAATTCACAGAGGATGTAAACACAAATGTTAACGCTGCCACAGACAGATTGTGTTCTATATTAACATCGTCAGCTGCTTTGTGTGGAATGAGGCGAGGTCAGCAATCAAAACACACCTCAACGAAGACGTGGTACGATGAAGAATGCAAAATGATGAAAAGAAATAAATATAAAGCACTAGATAAAGTGAGGGTTACTGGAACGGACAGTGATTTGATAAAATTTAAATACTTAAGGAATGTTTACCTAAAGATTTGCAGAGATAAGAAAACAGAAGAAGCAGACGATAAATTACGCACGCTTACTTCACAAGTTAACGACTCAAAGAAATTCTAGTTACAAATAAGAAAACTGAATCAACAGAAAAAATTTCAGCATTTGAATGGCAGGATTACTTTAAACGTATTCTCAATCTGACAGAAACAGAAATTGAAAAGGAAAACCTTGAATTCTGCGATCAGTTTGTAAGGAACCATGATAATTCATTGTGTGACGTTTGCGATGATGATGATGTGAATAATATTTTGAATACTGACATGACAGACGAGGAAATATTACAAGCTATATCGAGTTTGAAAGACGGAAAGTCACCAGGACCAGATGTTGTACTGCCGGAGATGTTAAAGAGCTGTAAAAATATTCTACTCAGATACTTATCCGTGCTGTTTAATAGAATACTTAATTCAGGAACGTTTCAAGATAAATGGTCGAGGACACTGATTAAACCACTTCACAAGAAAGGAAACACTCAATCTGTTAATTACTACAGAGGAATTTCGTTGATTGACATTTTGGGAAAGGTATTTACAGTTATATTGAATAAACGTTTACAAACATTTTGTGAATTATATGAGAAAATCCAGAATCACAGGCAGGATTTCGTTCAGGTTACAGCACAGTGGACAACATGTTCCGTCTTCAAGGTTTAGCACAGAAGTATCTATCTAAGCGAAGAGGACGATTCTATTGCTTATTTGTAGACTTTCGTAAGGCTTTGACTGTGTGAATAGAAAACTATTATGGTTTATGTTACTGAAAAAAGGTATTCATGGAAATTTCTTTAGCATTTTACAAGATATATATTCAAAGGTAAAATCTGCGGTAAAGATTACCAATTCATCTATCACTGACTTTTTCGACACGGTGAGTGGAGTGAGACAAGGCTGTCATTTAAGTCCGATGCTGTTTTCCCTATACATTGTTGAATTGGAACAAATGATACAAGATTCCGAACTGAGAGGAATATTTATTGGACAAGAATATTTAGACATATCTATTGTTGTTCTTCGCCGATGACTTATGTGTTTTTGATGATACAGTTATAGGAATGCGACGGAAGATCGATGTGTTAAAGAAGTTCTGTGTCAAGTGGGGACTTGAAGTCAATTTAGAGAAAACACAGATGATAGTTTTCAGAAATGGCGGTATTGTTAAAGGAGTAGAAAAATGGAAATACGGTGAAGTCGATATTAAGATCTCTTCTTACTACAATTATCTAGGCCTGATGTTTTCATCTAAATTATCATGGAGTAAAGCAATTGATATATTAACATCCAAGGCAAGCAAGGAATTGTTCTCTATCAAATCACTCCAGGGGCAATTGAAAAACATATCACCAAATATTCTTTTCAAGATTTTCGATGTTCAAATCAAGCCAATTATTTTGTATGGATCCGAAATCTGGGGATATGAACGAAAACATATCATTGAAAAATTCAATTCTACCTTCTGTAAATTCATTCTCTCAACTGGGAACAATGTATCAAACGTTGCAGCTCTAGGGGATTGTGGACGCTATGGACGACACATTGAATACCACACGAGATGTATCAAATACTGGTGTAAAACATTGCGGCTACCGTCACACAGATACCCGAAACAGGTTTATTCAATGATGTTTAACCTGGATTTAAACCATGACTCCCTTGTTGGCGCCCATGGTATAACCAACCAAATTGTTAGTTATTCGATGGTCTTGGGTATCCGGAACTACTTTCAAAGAAAACAAGTTTTGGTATAAGACATATATATGAAATAGTATACCGGTACTAACAAATCCAATTTGTACATTGAAGAACACGTTCGACTAATTGATGACGTAATTGTCCGGTTTTCGATCACAATCGCGGAGTAGATACACTATACAGAACAAATTGGTAATTGTAACACAATACTGTTCATGAACAGTCATTGCACATCGATAGCCTACAATTCTCAAATTAGCAAAATATATTTGTACAACAACTCACTGACTCTACCGATAAACACTCGTCCTCAAAGTACACTAAATCAAAATGAAAGACAGTTACATACCAAAGGACTCCCTTTCAACCCTCAATGGCCTCATCCCTTCAACACTTTCCTCGGCCTGTTGGCAAGACGCGACAAGAAGGTCTTCATCTTCTGAAGAAATGTTGTCGTTTTCTTGTGTTTGTGATTGACTAGACGGTATTAAATCATCGTCGCTGAAATTCCCCTCCATTCTGTCTGTAGAGCACAAGCTGTCAACACAACGCCGCGTCGCAAATGACTGAGTCCTACCGAGCTCTTTAACACACGTGGTTTCCGCTCTGCACGTGAAAAGCAGGACTCGATCGCAGACGTAAACATGATACCGTAAACCCTCTATTATAAAGTCGTGTTTTAGTTTCGGATAGACAATAGATATTGTATTACAACAAATATAGGAAATACGGTATTTTTAAAGCCGCTTCACTAGTTTGTGATGCATCATATCAAAATAGTGCTGAACACTAACTAAATTGTTTAACAAATTCTACATGCTTTGGAACTGAAAAGGTGACATTTTATCGTAGTCATGGTTTAAGTAAGTTATACGACTCGTATTGTTGGTGTAATCCACGAAATGGTTGGTTATACGACGAGCCGCGTACACCAACAATACTCGTCATATAACCATTACTTAAGTAACCGACGAACATTTGCAAGTCATGTAAGGGAACTTCTGTTTCAGTACGGCTTTGGTTTTGTTTGGATACCACAAGATGTCGGAGATATCTCAAACTTCATTGATGCATTTAAACAACGGATCAAAGATTGTTATCAACAAGAGTGGACAGAAGCATTATCAACGTCAAGAAAAATGACATTTTATAAAGATTTTAAATTCGTCTTGAACACAGAGATTTATTTATCAACTGTCAAAAATAAAGAATTAAGAAGATTATTATTCCTACTACGGTCATCAGAACTACCATTAAGAATTAACACAGGAAGGTGGGAAGGATTACTTCATGAAGAGAGGATCTGTCAAGCATGTGAACTGCAGTCAGTTGAAGATGAATTGCATTTCTTGCTTGTATGTTCCTTATACAAAACCCTCAGGTTAAAATATCTCCCACCCTATTATCACACAAATGTAACTGTACAGAAATACATAAATTTACTTAGTTCATATTCACCCTTTATTCTGCAGAATTGTGCTCGGTTGATTAAGGAAGCTCTTTTAAAGAGAAAAATACAACTTCTTAAAGACAATATTGATTTGTCACGGTTAAATTTATTGTATACAATGTAATGTACATGGGCCAATGGCCTTTCTATTGAATAAACATGATTGATTGATTGTGGCCAAATGACGACGCCGCTGGTAATTCTGCGAGGGACTCTGACAGGCCAGCTATACATTGATGAGGTACTGAGACCTATCGTCATTTCTTTCATCCAGCACCAGCCAAGAAAATTGATATTGCAGCACGACAACGCACAATGCAAAAATACTACATTACGCGTTTAGATCACACCAGGCTCTGTTACGACATACTTCTAATCAGCCAATCAGCGAATTCGGCCCGTTTTCTAGGATGCAGGGGAATTCTATTTCGCTTGTATCTTTTTCAGCACTCGGAAACCGAAAATTTCCGACTGTTTTCCGAATGTCGCACTGCCTAAATATCCGAATGAATGTATTTGATGTACTTTCAATTTACCCTAGCTCGGTATAGTGGACAAAAACGTCAAATCGTAAAGCTATTGAGATATAATTCGCAAAGCAAACTCTGCATACCTCAACGTAATTCTTTAGTAGACTGGACCAATCCAAATGCTTTTTCTGGAAACAGATGCGTTGAATAAACGTTTCGTCTTTTAGTTTGTTGTAATCGTTGAATAATTTTTGATTTCGTGAAACAAACCATAAACACTGTATCAGAGGTAATTTTTGCTTTGGGAAAGCAGTTTTAAAAAATTACATGCTTATATTGTTATGTCAAATAAAGAAACATATTTCTATCCACTAAAACTGGCTTCCACGGTAGATCGATCAAGCGATATCTACGTTGCATTGGACATGCACAATGCAACAGTGCTACACCACCAACAGTTAATGATTTCACAAAGCTAAGACATCACTGAAAATTAAAAAAAAAATGCCATACGTACAGTTGATGAAATTGTTATATTCATTCTTGAACATAAACTGTAAAATAAAATATAATAAAATCTCACGCACATGTCTTCCGAAATCCAGCATATCCTTACAAGTTTTATGCATCAGTTCAGAGGGTGTCCATGCACATTTGTCCTTTTTTCAGATAACATTCTGGGGACCCAGCGTGCTGATACCATATTCATATGTAAATGTTCATTATAGTTCGTTCAACTGATGTTTTACTGATGTGGTGCGTATCAGCTTAATATCTGATAGTTATTCGCCTGTCTTGCATTATTGTGTCAAGAACAGCCTCAATGTTTTCACCTGTGGTCACATCAGATGGACGACCAGGACGGGGCTCGTCTTTAGTGCTTAATCTACCCCGTTTAGATTCAGCACACCAATGGTTAATGGTGCTATATGACGCAGCAGAGTCACCTAATGTTTGTAACATATCCCCATGAATTTCCTTTGCAGTGTTTTTTTTAAAAACTCAGATATTACATTCACTTTTCTCCATTTCGGTAAAAGATGTGGGGGTACCTTTGAATGACAGGCTATTATATGCAATTGAAGAGTATGCATCTCGTGATTTTCATGAAGGTTCTTCATGCACGCACAGTATTGTTACGTTTCAGGCATGTTTTCATATTCAGGCCTGAAACTTTTGGGACAACCCCCGTACTGTCCGCAACATAGTCAATGTTTTTACAACTATTACAGTGATTGGGCGAAATACCAATGGTATTAATTTGAATCCTCAGATTGATGAATCTGAAATTGAGTTCCCTCCATACCCTATTATGTCCTCTCCCCATCCAAAAAGGTCCTCTCCCAACTTTTATTTCTGCATCCCCTCCGCCGATTTAAAACCGGGTTCCCTCCGCTGCCTTGTTGATTTTTTAAAATTTGGCTATAACTAATTAATTAATCAAGCAAATCACTTTCATTTGCACAGAAATCTTTATTACGACCGATAGCAACTGTGTGTGACGATATCTATAACATTCAAGCTCCAAGGTAGGAAAATACACATTTAGAGTAGTCATCCCCGCTTCGAAAACATAAGTGCGATAAACTTCAACTTTATATGGCAATTACGCTTTGAAGTTTGTCAACCAAACGCTGCACTAATAGATTGGTTATTCATATCCTGACTATTCACAGTTAACTTTAACGATTTAAACCTCGACAATTAGGAGAATCAGACACTATTTGTGTCGTACTGTGTTTGTCGCCATCTTGGAACGTCCCCTCCTTACCGAGTACATAACAGTGTGATTGTCCTCAATGTACAGTTGATCGTAACTTTACAACTGACTGAAGTACTAATATGCCCTTTACAAGCTTTTTAATAAATGTCCAATCTAGTTAAAACTACATGTAATGATCCGTCAATACGGTCTTCGGAACATTTTACGATTATTCAGTACTGAAATGTTCTTTATAACCATTTTGATACAACATTGTAAACGATCTTGACTTAGGCGATATGAAAAAGTTTGCTGGGTTAAATTGATCTTCATTATTTAAAGAAAAAGAAATTTTACAAATTTTCATAGTTCTGACAAGATGTTTACAAGCTTTTTTAATACAACGTATTATTAAAATTGTAAACGATTTTGAATTTGGTTATATGAAGAAGGTTGTTGGGTTAGAAGGAATCTTCATTTTTTAGAGTAAAGAAATTTTCCGATTTTTTCTCAGTACTGTCATGTTCTTTACAAGCATTTTAAAAACAACATTGGAACTGATTTTGAGCTGTGTGATTTGATAAAGGTTGTTTGGTTACATGATTGTATTTTCATTATTTTGCAAATACCAATTCATGCCTTTTGTGCAATATTCTTGATACTTGAGGAACGAACGTTTACGAATTTCTTTCTAGTATTGACATATTCTTTTCAAGCTTTTTTAATAAATCATTGTAAATTATTTTGATTTAGGTGATAGGATGTAAATTTACGATTATTTTACAGTAGTGGCATGTTCTTTACAAGCTTTTTCAATAAATTTTATTGACAATTTTGAGCTATATGACATGAAAAAAAGTTGCTGGGTGACATATATATACAATTTTGTACATGTAAGAATTCATTGCTCTTCATGCAATTTTCTGGTTACTTGTGCAGCGTATTGCTTGTAGAGCAACGAAATTTTCCCTTTTTTCCATCATTGACATGTTCTTATATTTACAAGCTTTTTAATTCAACATTGTAAATGATTTTATTTTGGTGATATGAAAAGGTTGCTAGGTCATAAAATTACGGTTGCTCGTGTAACGTATTGTGTGCCTAGTGTATGCAAAGTAGTACCTTCGTGTAAAGGAATAAGTATGATAATTTAGCGGACGTTGTTTTGAAGATTGCATAAATTTTGTTTAAACTTACATAGCAGCAAAATAACATATTTCCTGAGTTAAATCCAAATCACCTCTCTAAATTTGCATCTTTATCTCTGTAATGATACAATCATCATATTTTCTTGTTTTCAATTGTAATCGAAAAACAGCCATATAAATCATTAAGAAGTCAAAATTGTATATCGTATTTACATGTATTTCAGTTAAAAAAGCTACTACATGTAAGCACAACCAACCAACATCTGTTATTGTGCCTGCTATAAATGTGCTTTTAAGTCAATGCATTTGGTGGAAATAAAACGAGGTTTATAGTCACATTGTATTCGTCGTATGTTTGATAATGCTAATAACTTCCTTGTATCCATCCATGACAGAGCATGCTCAACTCGCACAATGTTGTATAATTGTCCTGAAGAAATAGTACTTAGGTGCAACCTATCAAGCACTCCGCGCGACCATGTAGATTTATACTTTCCCGTGTTCAGATAACCATTTATACAGCTTTGTAAAGAAGTGTGGTTGACGTATCTTGCCCAGGAACACCACACAGTACAAGGCCAAGGTTTTCAATGTTTAGTGCATCCACCGACGATTCAAACCTAGGCCATTGGCGTGATAGGCCAGCACGCTAACCACTACACCACTGTGTTTTACACCTTCAGTGCTGCCCCAAATATCCTAACGTAGATACGTAAATATCCATAACGGAAAATAGGTTCTGTGAGGCACACAATGTCATACTTAAATAATCGTCCTCGGTCACAAAAGTAGTAGTGTTCGAATACTTTACATGAAATGACAACTTGAACCTTTCATCAGGGAAATTGGATCTCAAACTACCCGCCTTTGGTTTGAGTACGCCAGTCATCAATCTTCTCCAATACATATACGACACACATTGGCCATGCTAGGAAATTAGCTTGCAATTTCAGCTCTTAGCCAACAAAAATTTGCTTAACGACTAATGAAATGGCAATATTGCTTTTGAAAACAAAAGAAACAAACTCACGACCATATGCTGAATAGAACTCGCTTAGAAACTTAGGTTTAACACAGCACGATACACAAGTATGTAGAGAAGTAGAAGGTCAGGCGTTGGATCTTTGTGAAGAACAACATGTTCAAGCGTCATCACATCCTACATATTCTGTTGAAACAGGTAATTACTCTTTTTTAATCATTATTGATGATAATTCTTCGAACTATTGAAATGAAATTGATAATTTCTTGTGTGGTGTCTTGCTTATGATATATTCTTAAGGGACGAACGGAAATACCATATTTTTACTTTTAACATAATCTTAAAATTTTTACTCTTTAAATACAGTTCAAACAACATATTTTCTGTATGTTTATTCCTTTACACTATATTTCAAAATCTATATTTGACCACTATATCATCGTGTATTTTTAAAGGACAACATTCATTAAAAGCACTTTCATTAAAAAAAGAAATTTGTTTGTAGAAAATATGATAGCATGTAACATTAAACTTACGTGATGATAAATGAAATTAAAGATTTGTATTTCTGAATGGTAACTGGGTTTTTTTCGGAACAAATCAGTGACGACTCGGAGGAAAGTTATCACAAACAGTCAGCATATGAAGACAAAATTGAACACAATCGAAATACACAGTAGAAATAGCTAGATATTGTTAATATGTTTCAATAGGTTGACATTATGTACCATCAAATTTACTCAATGACTGAACTTTCGTTTTTCTTTCGATTAAATGCTCATAGTATCTGTAATCATGACTCAGCGACGAGGATCCTTTTGCAAGTATGCTGAAAACTCTAAGAGATCAGAATGATGATGTGACATGTAACTAATTAACACTATAATAAGGCTCACTGTGCAGTCATTCAAGACTGATTTATCCTAAACCTGTCAAATGTTCACATCATCTTGAAATTATTAGAACTGTTGCACAATAGTCAGTGTAAATACTACAGCACCATGTTTACCAGGTTGTTCGTGTGGATACGATACTGACTCTATATAGTCATTTGCAGACACTCAGATGGAAGCTATTCGCGACGCAGTTGATGTATCCGACATGATGAACAAAGGGGTCCATGTCAAGTTGGAATAAGAAAACCGATGAAACGGAAAGGTACGTGTCTTTTAAACTTTGTAAAAAATGACTTCGTTCACAAGTTTACAAGTCAAAGTTGGAGGGAGTTCGTTATTTGATGTCATTTAAAAAATTATCACTGTAAAAGTCATGCTGTCCAAAAAATTATGCCTAGACGTTTTCAATCAAAATTTAATAAGACTCTTTATGCAAGTTTATAATCGAACTATTATTGCATTCTTATGCTATCATCAATATTCGATCTGACACACTTCACGTCGTGTATGATTAATAGTTGCTCTTAGTACTCTCAGATTACATTTAATGACAGAGTAAGAAATGTTTAGCAATTGTGTGTAATACTCGTACATCATTCATTGTTATGATTGCAGAAGAATCTAAGCCATTATTACTCGCCCGTGTAAGATACCGCAGTGTAATATTTATACGGCGATATTGAACTAGTGTAATACCGCTGCACGTATGACGTCATAATATTGTGTGGTTGTGACGTCACAATCTTGGCACCGACGTCTCAATGGCGGCTTAGTCGCGGAAATGCTTCGTTCAGTACACTTTCGGTAATAATGCTTGATTACTGAGGTCAAGTAATAAACAGAATACTAAACTTCCTTCCATTTAATACTATTTTTATTAAACTCGTTAATGATTTGGTATCAAACTCGCTTTCGCTCGTTTTATACTTAATCATTAACTCGTTTAATAAAAATAGTATTAAATGGAAGGTCGTTTAGTATCCTCTATGTATCTACTACCGGTACTGCTAGTCAACCAGATGTTGCTTTAACAACAAGTGAGGGTAGGTAACGGCTCATTCTTATCTTATATCTCATATCTTAGCTATTACTTATGAATTTTAACATATGAAAAGAATACTTACATTTTCTAAACCTATATTGTTCACACAATCGTCAGAAAGATCATTATAATCACTTTATTCTCTCATTACTACATTTTAATTAGGACTATAATGTGGTGTCCATATGTATTCACCTGCAAAGCAAGCCTTATTTAATCTTCATCTTTTACGTTCATTTTCAGAAAAAGGTAGACGTTTTGTAAATGTCACAGAGATGGAACTGAGAGAAAGGAAGAAACCCTTTGTGCCAAATAATACACTCAAGAAGAACAAGTGGTCCTTCAACATCTTCAAAAAATGGAGGAGCGAATTTATTTAAAATGAAGGAAACAGTCATTGCGATAAGAAGGAAATATATGATCTTCTATTTGATACAAATCGTGATCTGCAGGACTTTTCATGTACTGAACTGAATACGATACATCCGGCTTTTGTGATAGCTTTGAGAAAAGAAGATGGCAGTTACAACAAGGGAGAAAGTGTGCTTTCTATTGAGTGTGGTCTTGAGCGCTATGTCAACTCATTTGGATACAGGCTGGATTTTTTTAACGATGACACGTTCAACATATTTAAGGTAACAATTGACACAACCGTGAAGGAGAATTGTGCCCGAGGTGTTGGTTTGCAACGTCGTCGGGCCATGGTCATCACCACAGAAAGTGAAGCAATCCTGTGGAGTAAGGGGCTATTATGAATACGCACCACTGGAGTAACGAGCGTTCATTCCAAAAGCTTAAAGGCGTCCTTTCCAAGAGGAAAGAGGCACCCTTCCACACCTTTCCATAAAGGAAAGAGGCACCCTTCCACACCTTTCCATAGGCTTAAAGAACGCCCTTTCCAAAGCCTCTTTGGAAAGAACGCACGGCAAGGTGACCTTTCCACAGCCTTTAAAACTAATTAGCACCTTACCTGTCTGACCAAGAGTTATGTCCCTTTATTCTGTTTGTCAAATTCGTCATGTTATTGAATACCTTTAGAAGTTTTTGATTAAGTTAACCTATAGTTATTTTTATATTTTGAAAATCTTTATTTTGTTTGAAAGATTGATTCTTAAAAGACATGAAATTTAATTTACCTTTGAAAAAAATTTAAAATGTTTTTCATCGCAATTTTTTAACAAAAGAAGACTTTGTTTTTAAATGATGAATCAAATCCTGCAAATTAGTTTATTGCAGAAATTAAATAAATCATTTTACTATTTAAGGATTGACTTAAACACATGAAATGAATAAGAGATATAGAGTTTGAAAATTGCATCATTTAAAATTAAAAGATATTTAGAAAATTGTATGAATTTGATCATGGAAAATGTTAATAAACATTTTTTGGCAATGATTATCATTTGTTCGCAATAATTTGTTTGATTTCAAAGGTAAATGGTGACCTTTTTGAAAGTGAAGTTTGAAAGATTATCAATGACAAAGTACATACCCGTTTCAATCGTCAGAAAAAGTAATCCATGAATTGTTTGCAACTTGATCGACTTCCTGAATAATCCTATTAAATTTGGGTACCTTTCCAAGTGATCTACTTTTTTCAAGTGACTGTAAGCATCGATAGCATTGCCGAACATTTTCTTCTCATTGGTTGAACGTATATTCTACAAGTTCATTGGTTTATAACGTTTGTCGTTGTTAAGATGTACTAATTAGCTGTGTAATGCCAAGAGTTATGTCAGTATGAACGGATGTTGACATAAGCCGCCATTTACCAAAGGGTCCAAAGCACAGGTGTGGGCCTGCTATTTGAGACAAATAATCTGACAATGAAATTTGACAGGAAATAGATTACATAATAGGCACCTGTTAATTATGACAACATTAGGACCCAGCTATGGACAGTATGCATTGAATCTGAACAGTGTCTTGTGATGTGCAATTGCGTCGCCACATGTGAGTGAAAACTCAGCATGAAGTACATAATTGACAAAACCAGTTTCATAAATAAATATCAAAACTAAAAAAAGTGTTTTTATTTGTTTTTTTTTTTTAAATTCCAAGCTTCATAGGTTCAAAATTTAATTGGATCAGGTAAAAACTATTATGCATACAAGAATGTATGAATGAGTTTTTAAAAAGAATATAATATGTTGATGTAATAAGAGCAGTGTGAAGATGACAATATCCCTTGTCAATCGTTAAATTTTATATAGAACAACTAAATACAGGATCATATGACGAATATTTGTACGGAAACATTTTGATATGTGTATGTAAATTGCAACTTACAATGTCATGTATAATTATGGTAAAACTTATGATATCAACAACAAAGCGTTGATCTAATATTAATTCATTGTTCATGAGCTTAACATAATAAAGAACATCTTAGAAATAGAATTTAGAAACATACAATCTAATGCTATTGTTTGATAATAACAAGCAAAACAGAAAAATCTTATAAAACAGATCCACAAAAATATTTTATTGAATCTTACATAATAAAAATCTTATATAATAATTATAAATGTCTGTATCAAGGTTAGAAACGCGGTGTAAAGTAAAATTATCAATAATATCAAGTCACAGAAACGGATGTATGAAAACATATTAATGGATATTTATAATCAACTGACGATACTTTATACATACTGATACTACAATATGTGCACATATCCATTAAAAGTGGTAAATATTGTAAATAAAAACTTCACCTTGCGTATTAACCTCTGTCTAATAAGTAAAATTTGCACTTGCTTCCATGGTGTGCTAACAGTGAAATAAATGGATGATTAAGACAATCAACAACGGGTTTCATATCATGTTAAAAGATGTCTTACATTTCTTTTATCAACTCTCCATGCTCCAGATCTTGCTTCATATGTCTTTCTGTGAATGTTCTCTTTGCCGTTCAACAAATGGTTTTATACCATGTGATAATGTCGCATACATTTCACATTCAAGCTCTTGATTTTGTCAAATAATCAAGTGCGCCTCAAGCTCGATTGTAGTGAATGCAAAAAAATTAATAGACAAATATCGGACACGTCCAGATGTTTTTGGGGAAATTGACAAAGTATGTTACATGTTCTCTTAATTTGTCTAAAATTTTAAGAGCAAATATATTTCTATATTCATGGATATGAGTTCTATACGGTAGTGACAATTTGAGCTACTTAACGAATAGAAACATCCTTAATTCAACACGTTTTATACACATAAGTAAACGATTTTCGTGATTTCTTCAATTACTAAGATTATTTTGAATTTAATTCACGTTTATAATCACGTGCTTCAGTTGAGCAACAATTTTGAAAATTTTCGCTATGCTTTGTTATTTATAGCACAAGTTCTCTCAAGTTTTTTACTTCTCTAATTCGTTGTTATGTTCTGTATCCATGTATTGTTTAATTTTGTATTGGAACGGCGTTAAAATAGGGAAAATGACTCGTTCGCCAGTCCAAATTTTGTACAAAATAAAAATATGGTTATTAAACAATCTCATACAAATTGATAATACGGCTTACCTTGCTAAGTAACTACACAGGTCTCTCTGTCAACTCAGAGAGAGGATGTTGCACAATTTTATTACATGGTAATTAACCGTTCGTTACCTAGTCTAGCCGACAATCAAGGATGTCTCTCTGATCTTAACATGACAATAAACTTCATGGGCGTGTGGGAGGGGCAGGGAGAGAGTCAGCAAAAGAAGTGACGTTGTTTGACAACAAAGATTAACGAGATCAAAATAAGAAATTAATTAATTAATAGGGCATATCCTCCCCCAAAGTATAAAGTATACCAATGGTTTCATAAAAATATAATGATATATATACTGTTGTTAGAATTAAAAAAATATGAAATCATAATATTACACTGTATTCTCGAATGTTGAAAAGGTTGGTTGTTTCAATGAATGTCTTTATTCAACTAGAAAAATTCATGCTTTTGGGCATCCACATGACTACATGTATGTCATGTGAACATTATGTTGGAAAATATCTGCCTGTTAAATTTAAAAGCATGTGGACTGAATTTAGCAATTAACTTTTTTCAACTGAAGACAAGGTTTGATTACCAATAATATTGCTTTAAATCAAATCCTTTAGTATAGAAAAACATGTCTTGGCGAAAATCACAAAATAATATGAAATAATGAAGAGAGGCTTCATAATTAACGCCACAAGAACAGGCTGATGTTGGATATATAAAACGTTCATTTTATATTCATTTAGGTCGCTGCATTCAAGTCGAAGAGAGCAATATATTATTTGACAAATTCTGATTCCTTTGCAAGTGAAGGTGGCCGTAGATATATGTCTCGTTATTCATAATCTATGTTAGAATATCAGTGATCTATATTTGGTATGCATTGGTCTAACCAAGAGATGTACTTTAAACAACAAAATAACCTTGATTTAGACATTATTTATGTCAATCACTTACCTCAAAATGAAGATGGTCTGGCGAATTTGGGTTAGTTCCCTTCAAACTTTCTATCCAACAAATTCATAAACACATTACACTCTTGTTTTAAACATATTTATTTCACAAATGGTGTACATGTTGTGAATGGGATCGGCCAACAAGCTGACAGCGCTTATGTCAAGGCCTCTCCCTTGAACATTTTATCAATAAATGTTTAATACATACAAATACAAAATCAAAATATATGCGACATGGTTAATGTTTTACCAGCAAGATAATATTTCATAATTAGTAGTAACTTCAAAGCAAGGCATATTGTTTTAACAATCTTATTTAAATCTTAAAGTTTCAGAAATGAAGTCGTGTACAGATTGCGTAATATGTTGATTTATAATTGGTGATTTTTCATTGTTGCCATACAGGATTGATTTCAGGTCATATCCTTTAACATAGAAGTATTTGTTTTGTCGGATATCATTATATAATGGGCATGTAAAAAAGAAGTGGACACAATCCTCAGAAAAGTAACCACATGAACATGAAGGTGAATTGGATATATGTCTATTAAATTTATGATAGTTAAGGTCACTGCAACCTAGACGCAGTCTACAGTGAGCTATTTGAGCATGTCTTTGTCCAAAATTTGTATCGAAATAGTAATTGTTAAAGATAGTACTATTTATTGACCTTTTAAAGCTGCTGACTGAATCGCTAAGTCTTTGTTCTTCTGTTAAGGAGTTCCATTCTTTAACAACAGAGGGTAAGAATGATAAAGAGTGTCTAAGAGTATTGCACGAAATAGTCTGCAGAGAATCCAGATTTCTCAAGTTGTAAGGATTATTTACAGAGACACTATTTGGAACTAAATCTGAAAGATAGGATGGAGATAATTTGTAATACATTTTATAAAACAAACACAATTTCTGTCTTCTACGCCTATCGCTTAGAGAAGTAAAATTTGTTTCTTTGTATAACTTATTATGACTTGTGCCCCTTACAGCTCCACATATTGATCTTAATGCATCTAGGTGAAGATTTTCCAAGAGTTTTGCTTCATGCATGGTGCAATTGTCATATATGTTTGAACAGTAATCAAAAATAGGAAGAATAAATGATTTATATAATGTTTCAAGACTTTTTCTATTCAAGCGGTATTTTAGACTTCTTAAACAATTGATCATTGGTCCTACTTTTCCAATTATGGCATCGATGTGAGAGGACCACTGGCAGTCTTGTTGTAGGACAAGTCCTAAATGTTTATGTGAATTGACTTCGTCAATAATTACATTATTCAATTTTAGGTCGGGCTTGTGACTGGGATTGCGCTTTCTACTAAATTGCACAGAAACAGTTTTCTTTGGATTAAAATCTATTTGCCATACCTCGGCCCATTTCGAGATTCTTTGTAAGTCATTGTTTAATGTTACAGCTGCGATATTAGGATTATCAATTACAATATATAATGACGTATCATCAGCAAACAGTCTGATATTACAGTCTATATCATCAACTAGGTCGTTTATATATATTAGGAAAAATAGTGGCCCAAGTACGGATCCCTGGGGTACTCCAGCTAATATCGTTTTTGTATCAGAGCTTTTACCTTCTATTACGACACTTTGTGTTCTGTCGCTTAAATAACTCTTAATCCACATAAGTAAATCATCTTCAATGCCATAAGATTTCAATTTAGTTATCAATCCTTCATGCCAAACTCTGTCGAAAGCTTTACTTATGTCGCAAAAGACAGCTCTGATTTCTTTACCTTTATCAATTTCTTTTGATATGAAGTTATATAGATATGTAAGCTGGTTTACAGTTGAGTCACCTGGTATGAATCCAGACTGCAAGTTAGACAATAGGTTATTTTCTTTAAAATAGTTGAAAAGATATTTGAATAGACATTTCTCAAATATTTTAGCTAGATTGCTAATTAGCGCTATCGGTCTATAATTAGTACATTCATTTGTGCTGCCTTTCTTATGAATAGGGATAATAGATGATTTTTTCCACTGTTGTGGAAATAAATTTTCCCTGAGGGAAGTATTAAAAATTATGGCGAGGGGTTTATTCAAGCAATATGCACACAATTTAATAATTCTGTTAGCAACACCGTCTGGACCGGTTGCTTTATTAGTATCAACTGATAGTAGTAAATCTAAAACTTCTTTAGGTGATACAGTGACTGACGAGAGGGATTTTTTTGTTTTTAAGCTCATTGAGGGTGGATGTTTGGAAGGGTCTCGAACTTGTGCTTGAGATATAAAATAATTATTTAGTATATTTGCAATATCATTGCTATCATCATACAATTTGTTTCGGTAAAGTATCGACGGGAAAGTGGTTTTACTTTTGGTTTTGTTTAAGTAGTTCTTCATTAATCGCCACCAGGATTTATTACCAACTGATGAGTTAATTTTTTCATCTAGTTTCTTAAGATAATTTTCTTTTGCAATACGAACAGCAGATACAACAGTATTTCTCATTCGTTTAAAGTTTAACCAATCAGAAAACAAATTCCTGTATTTAGCTTTCTTATGTAGGCGATTTCGCTTTCTGATAAGGTGACGAATTTCGTTATTTAGCCACGGGGGGTCATCTGGTCTTACTGTTATTAATCTATTTGGGATATGTTTCTTACAGACAGTTTTTAGTGTGCATGTTAAGATATCTACCATTTCATCTTGTGATTTTGAGTGTAATAATGCTTCCCAATTTACTGAAGTTAGATCATTTAAGATACCTTCTTCGTCTATTTTATTATAGTCATATACAGTGCGTTTGAATGTGGTTTGTTTCTGTAGATGAGTGTTAATAAGAACGAAGATTGGACAATGATCACTGCATATTGGATCTAACACACCCGATTCATCAACACAATCACCAGCATTTGCAAATATTAAGTCAATCAGGGAAGACGACGAGTGTGTTATTCTAGTGGGTTTGTTGATTAATTGTTCAAGATCATACATGGTTTTCAAATATTCTATCTTATGTTTCTGGTTTCCTAGACCATCAATATTGAAATCACCTGTGATAATTGTTTTTAAGTTTAAGTCAACAGCATTGCCAAATGATTGGTCAATTAGTTCCCAGTAATGTTCGCTAGTGTCTGCACGATAAAACACACCAATCAGAAACCTGTCGTTTTTGAGGCCAACTTTTACCCATAGAGCTTCGAGATTGTTGATGTCCAATTGGTCCATCGTTTCTACATATAAACTGTCCTTAACATAGATTGCTACTCCCCCACCTCTATTAGGTCGATCTTTTCTGAAAGGAGGATGAAAACCCGGTAATAAAATTGTATTATTATCTATGTCCTTATTTAACCAAGTCTCTGTTAAACAGATAATATCATATCCAAATAATTCAGCATAGATGATGTCAACTTTATCCCTTAAGCTTCGAATGTTTAGATGGACTATTTTGAGTTGTCGGTTTACTGGACCAGGGTTAGGGTGTATGTCACCACAACAAAGTAATATTAGCATCAGCAAAAGAGAGGAGCTAAATGAGTACACACATAGGTAGGATAAAACTAATCTATTACATAAACACTTGTTAAATGCCTTGCAGTGTAATGATATAGTAAAGAGACCCACTGCCTGTCTATAATTTGCTAAGTCAATCGACATCTAGATAGAATAATAAAAAAAACCAAGCAGCAAAGAGAGGCAAGTGGGCAATAGCAATGAATGGAGCTAGAAATTTGAGGTTGCTGGAATGAACTTTTTGTGTGAAAATCAATTTTCAATATGTTACAAGTGTGTCGACATATGTATGAACTGTGCAAAACTGAAAAGATCCATGTCAGGAGAAGAGAAAGTAAAGATAAAAATAACCTGGCCATGCTCATAGCTGGGAACATAAGAGATGAGAAAGTAAAAGAGAAAATATGATGAATGTGGAAAACAAAGTCAATTTCAATTATCATTTTCAGTATGTAAGCCAAGGTTACACGACGTCTATCTTTGGCTCGCAATCGGCGATTGACCAAATAAATTCAAAATTTTAAAAATAAATAAATAGTTGTATATGTATACATGTATATGTGCTTGGATTTTGATCAGAAAGTTACCTTATCTTACGGGCGAAAAAAAATCAAAGAAAAAAAGAACAGTTACAAAGTAGAGAATACATGCTTGTTATAACATTACAAAACTAAAACGTTACCAATATCCATTGAATTACTCAGCAAATGAGAAGTAAGCTAACAAAAAACAACAAAACAAGATAAAACACAAAAATCCTACCAAGAATGATCAGCACTACCATTCAAGGCAACACGGGGGAAAAGAGAAAATCATGACCATGTCCATTTCATGTAGGATCGCTCAGCCAATGAGGTAAGGGGGTCACATTTGTGGCTCAACGAATAACCAATGTTCCTTATTTGGATAAAGATTGTAATGTTGTTTTCACAGTTTAACAGTATCATCACTTAAAATTATTAATTAGAGAATAATTTCGAATTTATCTATTACACAGTCATAATAGTTAGCCGTTGTTGCCGATATTTTCTTGTGCAAAGACAGACCATGTTGAGTGAGAACTCGCAGGGGGCTGGGTATCTCGAACGATGATTGGTTACAGCAATGCACGTGCGTCACTGCCATATTTGGTCATATAGTACTCATTTGTTTACATCGTACCTGTTTGAAGGTTACAGTGAGAAACAGATCACATATGATAGAAGCAGCCCTATACAGTTGAAATTGATTAAACACATTAGTTAAGAGTAGACGTGTTCTGAGATAGGTTAAACACCATCTTTATTTTCGTGGCATCCAGGACTTCGTCGAGATGACTTTGATTGGCGATCTTTTTCAGGTCGCCATTCAGCATTTTCACCAGGATAACACCACCAGTGACCCACGATGAGTCTACCCTTTTGTCGAAGACGAGCTGTCTTGTCTTCTTGGCCAGTATGGCTCTGGTTCTGGTGAGATCTTCGTTTATGAAGATGCGAGTAGAATTGAAAGGCCTGGCATCTTTCAGCTGTTTCCTGTTGGCCAAAATGCGTCGTCTGCTCGCGTTGCTGACTAACATCACGATGACGGGGCGAGGTGAAGCTTGTGGAGAGCGGGGATGCTTAGGCACTCTATGACTAATGTCAATCTCTTTCGCATCAAGATCTACCCCAATGGAATGGCATAACTCAATTATCAATTTGTCTGTGTCTTCCCCTGCCGATTCCGGTATCCCCATTACCCTGATGTTGTTTCGACGTGCGTATTGCTCGGAGCGGTCGAGTTGATAAGTGAGAGATGTAATAGTTTCTTCCTGTTTGGAAACTTGATCTTTTAGAATATTGAACTGTGTTCCAAAGATCTTCATTTGATCAACAATAGGTGATACTTCCTCTCTTATCATCGGACGGATAGCAGACGCTACTGCCTTTCCGATTGCAGTCGCAACACTTTCATTTGTAAAAGCAGTTAAAAGTTGACCAATAAATTGACCCTGTGAATCGTCGATAACGCTGCTTACATTTGTGATTTCTGACGGGTCCATATTGCTAGTATCTAGAAATGATAAATCACTCGAATCGTCTGTAGAAAGTTCGTTTGGGTTTCGGGGTCGCTTTAGTTCAACACAGTCTAAGTCAGGAGAAGTGAACACTGAATCACGCTGCCGTTTAGCTGAGGAAATCGGAGTGCTCTCCATATGCAAGCAAATGTTCTTATTGCATAATATGTCACTATAAGATGTAATAGTGAAGCAAGCAGCATATAAAACATATAATATCAGCAATGTTGGTACACTTCTATTCGATTTGAAAATTTGAGTTATTTTAATCCATCAAATATCATGATATTGTCAAGCCATCTAGTCACTGAAATTACTAATATCGTTTCTGGAGTTTATAGGCTTACTGTTGGTGAATCCTTTGTAATATATAGTTGGTCCACATCCATCATATTTGAAATTTTCAATCAGTCAGCTTCCCTGCTAAGGTGAGCACGTCCGGCCATCTTGAAAGTAGTTCGGACTTATAGTTCTGGAGCGTCAAAATGTACACGCCCCATTTAAGAATACATAGTGTAATACTGATGTAGACATCCCCTACTCTTTTCTACAATGTTCTTCTGTAAATTATTGACAAAGGGTCGTTCACAAGCATTTAGTTAACAGTAATCCTATTTAAAACAACATCAAGATTGACTTATTTATCTAGACCCAAGCTCAGTGCTACTTCGGGATTCTTCTAAAAGCTTTATTATCAAAACAGAAATAACAGATTACACTGCATACCCACTTTACATTAAATAAAGAAGGGTCCTTAACAAGCATTTAGTTAACATAATCCTATCTAAAACAACATCAATATCCATCTAGATCCAAGCTCCCTGCTTCTGCAGGGTTCTTAATTTCAAACTTGTTTTCTTATATTAATGGCTATATAGAGCATATGACAAAAGTTTATCATATCAACTGTTTATATATGAAAATAACTTGATGCCTTTTACTTAAAGTGGCTTTATTCTAAGTTAAATTGTTTATTTTATAAAAGTGGTACCTCATCCAAATTCCTCTACCTTAAAACATAGGTTTCTATGTTCATTAATATGTTTTGACTTGATGCCTCAGGCAAAATATAGAAAAAACAGCATGTTGTTATAAACTCATGGTAAAATTCCGAATATCACTAAATATTTTAGTATCAGAGGAAATCATATGAGATGTGTGTGCTGATCTTTTTGTTATTATTATTTATTTATTAAGATGTATGTTCATCCTTTTTCGTGCCTCTATGCAAAATGATTTTGTGTGGTCATTCTCTTTCATCTATGTCATCCAGCATTCAATATTATTTTTTACAGTGAGTGACTTATTTTTCTGAGATCCGCATGGGCAAATTTAGATTTTATTATTGTTATGTTGTTCTGATTTAAGAAAAATTAACAAATGTTACTAAAACAACGAGTTAGCGTCAGATAATACCATTTAGCATCTCAGACCAATAAAACCTATCAGACTATGACCAGTTGTCAGCTTCAGGTATTGAGCAGGTGTCAAACGTGCTGTACAAACACATGCAGGTGGCTTGTAGACAAGTGACCATGTATCAGTCTGTTTTGTCAGGACGGTGTCTCTCGTGTCTTGAAACAACAGGATACACTGCTTTACCGCATCCTGTTATCCAATGAAATCTGAGAGGTTAGATAAGAAATAATCAAACTAATTTTGCATCGGCTTTCTTTTTCTCATCTGGTCGCCATTATTGTTTGAATGTGATAGCTGGATGTAGAGATTGTGTCGTTTATCTGTTTAGCCACTGATCAGTGATGGGTTTTTGTTCTGTTCTTAAGCTAAAAAGGACTTGGATATTTATGTTATTGTGGATACATTCACTGAAAAGGTACGTTCCACATGTTTAACTGATCAACTAACACATGCTTTATTGATTTATGAAAGAAGTATATGCGGCAGCTTTTCACTTTTACCTAACTTAATTTAGCGCTTTGCAAATTCGTTACCTTCAGAGTAATGCACTTTAAGCATGTATCAGTGCGTGGAAAAGTGCCATATAACTATACATAAAATTATTATAACAATCACGTTATACGTTAAATAACTATAAAGTAAATCCCTTTGATGACCTTTATAGATATGTGAACTATGTTATCCAATTAAATATGATACTGTTTCTTTATATATGCTACTCAACCACTCGATTTAATACATGTTGAACTACTAACTTAATTCAAAATGACTTCTGAACAGCTTTTCATTTCACTTTTCTCCTAGTTATTAATTTTAAAATAATCATTCCACGTCCATGATTAACACAGTTTCATGATCTCGTAATTTCATGACATCAAATTCATGTTTCAAATAAGAAATAAAAAACCCTTTTCAACCATACTGCTTAGAATTGAGAAAAACATAAAGTGCGATTTTATGCGCGCTTCATTGACTTAATCGATTTGGAAAGATAGGCAACGGAAAGGCGACCTTTCCTTAGTATGGAAAGGACGCCTTTCAGTTTTTGGCAAGACCGCCTTGCCAAATTTGGAAAGTTATGGAATGAACGCGCGTTACTCCAGTGCACGCTGCAGACACTCCTGGATATTGTATTCTGTGTAAACGGTATTCACTTTGGACTACGAGGAGGTGATGAACACAGAAAACTGTCCTTCAATAACCTCATGGATAAGGTCGACAGCGATGGCCACAGGTACTTGGAATACACAGAATCTGTCTCCAAGACAAACCGTGGTGGCCTGAAACACAGGAATAGTGACCCCCACACAGCACGTGCCTACCAGAATACTACTAATCCATGTCAGTGTCCAGATGCAATACACGAGGAATACGTCAGACGTCTCCCGACAAACAGGAACCCGGATTTGTTCTACTTCCGCCGTCTTCAAAAACCCAAATCTGATATTTGGTTCACTTGTTCTCCTGTAGGCCACAATAATCTTGAAACTATTGTCAAGAGATTGACGAAACCGGCTGAAATACAAGGGTATTTTACGAATCACTCGCTCCGAGCTCCCACGGCCACCAGGCTTTTCCAGGCGGGTCTGTCAGTCTGAGCAGATCATTAAAGAACAGACATGTCACAGGCCACAGAAGCATCGCAGTGGAGGCCTACAAGAGAACATCGAATAAGCAGAAGCGCGAGGTTCCTGAAGTTCTCCAGAACGAAAATGCTTCAAAGCGGGTGCGAGTGCAACAAGAACCCTTGGATATGGTGGTACCACAGTAGAAGCAGGTCCAGCCACCAGTCTGATTAAAATCGACAGTGTTCCGAGGAGTAAAAGTTTCAATATATTGACTCTATCGAGATTCGAACTCTATCTGTCTAGGCTATCCTCTCCACATCGGTCTGACCGCAGCCTACTGTAGCGCACATTCTCACGTAAACTCAGCTAACCAATCACAATGCGTTCGGCAAAAGCATTCGGTATCAGTAGCTAGGGGCAAGTAACTCCCATTTACCATTCGTTAACCTTGATCGCCGCTATCCTTATTTTAAACGCAATGATGTGATTGGTTCGTTGATGACTAGGTTTTGTCTGCGCTAAACTGGTGTCAGCACGTGCGAGCAGTGAGGCTGCGGTCAGACCGATATTTTGAAACTTTTATTCCTCGGTACACGGTCGATTGTAATCAGACTGGTCAAGCCACCTCTTTGCAATGTCAAAATGCTACCATTATATAATTAATAACTTCTACAAGTCATGATTGCAATTTTCTGAATTGAAATCCGTACATGCCAAAAACGGAATCATTAGAATATGTTCAAATTGTTTTCTCATAGTCATTTCTTTCCTAGTTTCTGTAAAAAAGTCGAAAAGGTTAGTGCCTGAAAGCGTTGCTTAGAATATCGATCAAATACCTGAGCACGTGCATCTCAACTTTGTTTGTCTAGGTATAAATGTTAGTATTCTATTGCGCTTCAACTAAAAATCTCGTTTTCACGTTCCCTTACTCTTTACGTATCACCCTGTAGCTTTTCATCAGCCAAATATTTACTCAAATTTACCGCACTGCCTTTTTTCATGTTTGGACCAGGGAACAAATAAAAGGCTTTGACATGAGATAATTTATTCATTTGGTTTTTAAGTACAGGAACTCGCTATCGTGAATTGGGTAAAACGTTATTCTCATCATTTAAAGGGTGGGTTTCTTAGAGCCGAAATAGTTACTTTTTTTGAAAAAAATTTCCACACAACACATTGGTTGATTTATTATGATTTTGAAAGTATACCTATAGTTAATCTATTATTTAACGACCCCGTGGTTTAATGCTTGCGAGTATATTTAAAAATGGTAAATATATATTTTAGTCATTTTCATCCAACTTATTCAAGACAAATTTCAGATATGTATCTTGAAGATTTATAATAACAAATTTAAGGAATATTTACCATTTTTTACCTTTTCAATACTTGGGTCTCAAAGACCCAATACGTTGGGGGAGGTGATATGTGAGTTTAAAATTATGTACATTTGTACAAAATAAAGACAAATAAACATTTTTCTTATGTAAATATAGTCGATGTGAGTATACACTAAGCCTGGGTCAATCATATGGTTCATATATTACAGATTATAAAAAAAACTACAGCTAGAGTCTAATAGACCCAAATGAGTCGCACGAGGGTTTAACCCACGTTTAAATACATTTTAAACTCTAGCTTAATTGTCAAATCAAGGTGGTTCATTGAACTTACTCACCCACTTTCGAGTGGTTAATCCAATGTATACGTGGCAATTTCTACGGCACCATATGCATCACGTCTTATAACTATTCAGCAAACTTTTTTTCTCGCCTTTAACACGAATTTGGAAGCATTTCTTTCCACTAATGTTAATATTGGTGTATGTTTGCGGAAATTAATGTATTATGAAGTTTTTTAAATACAGTTAAGTTTATGTCTGCTTTGAATGATGCCGATAGGAACACGTGTTTTTGTAGTTCATTTGCCCAAAAGTTCGATCATACTAAGATCGATACATTTTCATTACCACACAATTGATAATTTTAATATCCATCAACAGTGTCGATGAACATAATATAATGAATTCAAGCAAAATATATACTGCGCACTTCCTAGTCTAACAATGGACTGTTGTCTATAACAAGCCATCCAGATAAGCCTGAAAAATATCTTCTTGGAAAAGCAATAATATATAAGAATGAACAAAGAGACTTCAAATTGTCTCAGGCTTCTTTTGAGTACGAATATTTTATAAGATTTGAAAACTTGTTTTAAGTATACTTTCAGCGACATTAATTTTACGTGCGCACTTCCGTAATACTTGAAAAACCACAAAGCCGGATCTCCATTTACATAATTGCGTTTCCTAAATCAAATTGGTGAAAATTCCCCTTTACAAAAACATCTCAAGCGGAAGCGTTTGATGAGGCATAAAGTTTGTGATGAACAATATTTGACGTCTTTGTGTTGCTTTTTTAATGATTACCTACAAAAAAAGGTTAAGGTGTAGTGTATATCTTAACGTTTAAGAAAGTAATAGACTTTGAGGAAACATTTAATGTATGTTCAACTAATTCAATTCATTATATCATTACAAACATATATATTGTGTATATTCTAAGCTGAATTTGTTTAGAAATTGAAGCACTCACGTGATAACATTGTACAATAGCTTCGCCGAATAGGGAGATTTTGTTGTAATGAAGATTTTGTTGTAATGAAGATTTTGTTGAAATTCTCAATCTAAAAACAAGGTTAACATTGTATCAGCCAGTATAATGTCTATAAATGAAGATAAAAAATTAAATAAAATTGCTGCTTTAGAAGCGAATTGTCGGTTGAATGAAAGGGTACTTACTCTTTTCCAAATGTTGAGGAATGATATGATGATCAAAAACGATAAGAGAAAAGCAATTTCGTAAGTTCTCTAACAATGAGCAACGTGCTTTAAGCCTACATTATGTGTGCTAGTAGGAAACCTTATAAGGTGTTAGCAAATCTGAAGAGAAAGCATTTAGTTGTATCCTAAAATTTGGACGGATCACAACGATGTATTTGATTGCAAACCTTCGATATTGCAAAGGTAAACTGAAACCTGATGGTATGAGCAAGTTTGGTATCTCAAAAGCATCAATTTATCTTATAGTTTTTCGGAGGCCATCTGCGTTCTTACGTTTTAAGTTTCATGTGACTGATAATTCTGGTAAATTGTTATAAAAGTGGATATTCTGGACACATACATGGATTCAATCATTATATTGTTTGCGAGAAAACGCCGTTTCTTGTTAAGTTGACAGCTTTAAAAACTGTAAAAATAAGAATGAAATATTTGCACATGAACTTCATCCCAGATCTCGTGGTTCTCCTTATACAACATGTATGTCTTTGTGTGCTCGTACATCAACCGATCACAGCCTCAATGACAGGACAGTGGTATAAGAAGGACAGGCCTGGCAAATTACGCCATTACAATGAAAGTGATAAGTGAAGGAACAATGAGGTCGCCCTGCTTTCTCCTTCTCGTTGTTTTTCTGACGTTGGCTCCCTGTATCCATGGCTGGGTATGTGCTTTAAGCTTTTGTTATGCAATTGTATCTTTGATTCCTTCTGTTTTTAATAATATCATGATCAACAATACCGAGTCCTGAAGTGTTTCATACAATATCACTGAATTTTTTTTATGAAAATCAATTATGAGAAGCTGCATTATATGTTGAGTTTTTATTCAATGGTTATTTCTAAGAACTTTATTTTTAAGAAATTAAATTTGTTACATAAAGGATGTTATCTATAAAAAGAAATGATACTTTATTAACTCTACATATAGTCTTGCACTAAGATATAGTATAGTAGTAAGTGAATAAACTTTTGATATGTACACGCAGAAGATGATACTCTTGTACTCTTGAGGCATAGCACATAATTGTGTCCAGATTGCTGTTTGATATTTGCTTTCAGTTTATATTTATATTTAAATCATTTCCCGTTCAAAATCGATTATGCAGAGAATGTTTGTTTAAGAAATTTATCCTAATTTACGTTTGTCATTCATGTTGTTTCATAAACACGTTCAGCTATGGGGATCGACATCGAGTTCGGAAGTTTCTGGGGACAGTATTGCCAGGATTGCAAAGGGATATGTTGGCAGCACCAGATGGTCATATGCTTCAAGTCACACAACTGGGAGGAACACAAACAAATGTAACATCTTCGTCGCCGATGTATTGAAGGAAGCGGGAGTAAATGTTCCACAAAGGTATCAACAATTCTGCCCAGTATTCGATTTTACCTTTATTATTAACTTACGTCAACTTCCTTTTCATCCAGCCAAAAAAGAATTTCAAAACTGTTTATGTTATACCAAAATGTGAGTGTCTGTTAAGTTGATATTTCTTTCTGTTTAATGATTTGTTACCTGTAGGCAGTCTGATATCTATCTGTTTTGGTCACCTGGAGCATTACCAGTCACCCTGGAAACTTACAACATCCTTTCGTCGACAATAAAAAATAGAACAATCTGTTATCGTCTCAGGAAGCTTAGTGGAGTACAATATAAAATATATTTGGGCTTTTCTGCTTGCAGAGATATATATGTGAGAGAGTCAAATATGGGAGTGACAATTTTGTGTTGGGGACAATTCTTTTCTTTGATTGTCTTGATATTATAAAATCAGTTACAATTTGACCCTTAAAGTATAATAAAAAACATTTCTTTAATCTCTAAAGCCCACTTCCTTTTTTCCTATAGACACTTCTGGAGATGGAGTCCAATCGGAGCAGGTGAATGGGGAAATCCTCGGTCAAGCTATCTGCATGGGAAAAGATGCTGGAGTCTGGTGACCACGCCAATGCGAGGTGACGTCATCGGTGATGGCGTTCACGTTGGCATAGTAACGGGGGCACGCTTGACAACCAGTGCTGATAGATATAGAGTGGTGGAGAATAACTGGGGTTACCGGTCAGACAACAGAAACATCATCTACTGGAGGTATACGTGCTGAAAGAGAGACCTTCACCAAACTTTGGAATTTTCGTAAAAGATGGTTCGACTCTCTGATTAATACTCTGCTGCCTCGCGACTCTTAGGTTATACAAAAGATTAAATCTTCTAAATTAAAAAGTTAAGTGATGGTTTTTTAATTACGTCACTTCCTGTTTGACCGTATGATTTCTCCTGGAATTATAAAGAAAGTCGAATTGTTCCTCATATCATTTCTAATTTAGTCATACAATTAAAGAACAATTTGCAAATTAGTTGCAGGTTGGCAGTCTATGACTAGTTCAAAAAAATTCCAAGCAAATTTGTAATCAAGATTATTTCTCTTCTATAACTTAATAGACCACTTTAACAGTCATGAATAAAAGTTGTGATGACATGCTACATTGTATATCATTCTTTTCCCTTCCATTTAAGGGGAACAGAGTATGTTGTTGGGGACAATAAGTCGAGCTTGATTAATGGTGTTATTAGTGGTCTTGGCTCTGCTTGTAAGTTAAATATAGTAACAATGTACAGGTTAACGTTGGGTTATGTGATCGAAAACCAGACAATGGCGCGCGCCAATGACTCAAGCGTTATTTCGGAAACTAATTTGCAGCGTACACAACGACAGGTAAAGATAGCTAGTGCCTAGTAGGTCATTTAACTAATGTGCATATAAATGTAATGCATAACTTTGACTTTATTATACATATCTTTCTTTTTTCGATTACAATTGAAAACAAACACATATCATAATTCTGAACTTTTACAAATAATGATGCAACTTTGTAAAGGCTTTTTGAACTTAACTCAGAACATATTGCATTTTGACTCTTGTGTAAGTCCCATACAAAATAAAGGAAATCTGTGTCACTTTGAATTTCTGTTTACACTTATCGTGTAAATATGAAAGGTAACTAATCGCAATTTTGAGCATGATATCTAATATTTTGATATATATATATATATATATATATATATATATATGAATATATAACGACAACGTTCAATTTTGGATACGAAAAGTATATCTCTAGTCCATAATATTCTTTACTGCTGATATGTCCTTCGCTTATGTCAACTAACGTGTTTTCATGAAAACACTTTTGATACGTTTTATTTGATACATTTCTGTGTTTAAACTATAGGTTAAGGTTGAAAAAAGTGTTGTTTGTCATTCGACAAGCAATAAAAAAGGAAGGAAATAAAAACGTGATGCAAACAGGCGCTTTATAATCTGCTGGTGACAGAGTTGATTTTATCCATTTTACAAAATGAACTTGCTTATTTCAGGCAACTACGAAGTAATTTTCAATTTACAAATATTTTCTCTTTTATCTTCCACAGAAGATACACTCTCACCCTTTCGCTGTTTTATTTATTTTGATTCACAAATTATGAAATTACTGGATGAAATAGTCATTTAGTTTAACAAAAACAAAACCTGGTCAACAAAGGCACTACTGCACATTAATATTTCAACGACAGAACTAATGCACAAATCTGATAAAAGTGCTTGCTATAGAGCCCGATGAATTTATAATATTTTATAAAAACGCCAATTAAATGATTGGGAAACATTCCTTTACATGGTACCAATGTTACGAAAAGATGATGGGCGACAGTTACTTGCCCCTATCTTATCGCACCAAAGTATTATCGGAGATCTTATGACAGCTGAACTAACATCAGAACATAGGATTGATTATACGGAGTGTTTTCACGTTCGTAACCTTGTTGGGGCAACGTTGTATAACCTTCATTCCTCAGAAATAAAGTTCTATCCAGTGATTAAAACAAAGAATAAAATTAATCGAATGATATGTAACAAATGTCTAACAAGTCATAGATTTAATGGCAAGAGTTTCTTACTTAGGGTCAAATCGTACGTGAATTTATCGGGAAGGACTAGTGCTGAACAATATCATTATAATGCTAATCGGTTCACCTTAGTGACAACATAAACGTAAGGTATAAATTTCTGACTACGATCGAAAACCGGAAAATGACGCACGTCAGTTTATAAACGTATAATCTTGGAAATTTACCAACAGCAGGTTTTAAGATAAAATTGAGTTGAGTGTGTTTGAAAAGTTATGTAATTAATAATTCCGGTAGATAAACCGAGCGCACATGTGATAAAAATGTTGGTTTCGCCACACAAGTTATGGACGTTCGATTTTTATTGAGAATTAATAATTATCATGTTCTTGGCATTTATTTTGGATGAATATTGATTTTTTAATGATTATAATCATAATTGGTGTTTCGAATCGGGTGGACACTAACTAAAATATCAAAATAACACTGACTCTTAAAGCTTCGCTCATAAAATCCGTCAATGCGCACTTTCCTCTGGGATAAAGAGAAATATGCATAGCATTTTTAACATAGTTATTCTCAAGATGGATTTAGGAGATTTTTTAAGGCGACATCGAGTAATTCATGGTCTACATTTTAATGGGCTACATTTTAAAAAATGTAGATATATAAATTGTTTTGTTTTGGGGAAAAATATGTTTTTCATAAAAAAGGTAATAATTAATAGTCCTAATTATGTACCTAAACGTCTCAGATTGTTTGCCTGATGTTTCTTGTAAATATCAATCAAGTGCATGTTTAAGGTTAAAATAACATATGACCGTTGGTCGTCAACCACTTTTCAAACATATTTTTTCAACAAAGACATATTTTATGATACATTTATACAATTACGTGAGGATTCATTCAAGGTTAAGATATTAACTTTAACAACTGTCTTGTATTACACATTTCAAGATTTATTTCTAACATAAGGACACATGTACATGTACAAGTAGGGGAGAAAGGGCTGGGTGCGTCCTGTTTTCGTTTGAACGATAGTCTTGGACAAAAGTTGTCTGATGTGGCCAAATTTCGGCATAATTGTAGTTCATACATGCTAATAAATCAATACTTTAAAATTCCCACTAAACTAGCTTTAGGCACTTAGTTAGTCACTAATATTTTGAAAAAAATAGAGGGCTTGTTAACTGATATTAAGTTTCAAAAAACACCTAATAAATTAAAAAAATGTGATGTTGAAGATCAGACGCCAGGGATTTTAATTCTGAGTTTTCTTCTGTTAGAATTTGAAGATCATGTTCGACAGTTTCGATTTTTGTGGTAAGTTCATGGAAGTTCGCGTTCATTTCTTTTCGCATAGCTTTAATTTCTTTCATTAAGTCAACATTACTCATTTCTTGTGATCCGTCTAGTGTCGTCTGTTTCACCCTGGGACCAGGGTTTGATTCGACGTCACCACTGGTTATCAACATCAGCACAGACAAAAATAAACACAGTCTCAGTCCTGTCCGTACACACACAGGCACGTGCAGCACGCGCACACGCATAGCTACTTGATGATTTACTCTTCGTGTCATGAACGATATAAAAACTGTCTGAAAACAGCCAATTTGCTGTCTAAATGCACTTAAATCGCATCCCATTGTATCGAAGAGATGTTTGTGCGTAAATTTCTGCCAAAATTACCTCCTTAGACAGTCCAAAAACTTTGAATTCGGCAGGTTTTCACGGAGACAATTTTCATGCGTGCGGTCTGTCCACACCCTAGGTGGTACTCCAGTCAAAGATGACACAACACAGGAATGAAATTGATAATGATGTTTTCAAGAGAAAGAAACTTTATGGCGATTGGTGCAAATCTTGTCTGTACATCCAAGGGGGTACATATATGAACAACGGAGAGTATGGTACAGTGGATGTAAACCATTGGGTGATCAGACAAGGAAGAGCTTAAATGAATATATGAAATAAGTAAAGAACTTTAGACAATTTATAATTTCATACCATTTCGAAGTACCGTGAGTTGCAAATTAAGATGGTACAGGTTAACCTAAACTCCCATACTTTAACATTGCGCTAAGGTTACCTTAAGGACTTACAATCACCTTAGGGCTTTGTGAAAGGAGGCCCAGGATCTCTGTTAATGTATTTTGAAGTTTAATACAGTTTAGGTCATATTTGCTTTGCATGGTGCCGTTAGGAACTTGTGAAATAGCTTATTTGACGAATGTTCGATCATACTTAAACAATAAATCATTTTATCCATCAAAAGTGTCGAAGTACATCTGCAATAATATTCAAGCAAAATAATGTACTGCGCACTACCAACAAATGTAGTCTAATAATAAAATGTCCATTATAACATTACATACACATAAACCTAAAAAAATCTTCTTGAAAAATCAATTCTATACCAGATGAACAAATATACTTCAATAAGTTTCAAACTCCTTTTCAGTACGAATATTCTATAAGATTTGAACATTTGTTTTTAAAGATTCTTACAGCGACATCAGATTACATATGCATTTCCGTTATACCTGAATAAACACAAAGCCGAACAATATTTAATGGCTTTGTTTTTCCTGTTTTAATGATTAACTTACTATACCTCAAAAATGGTTAGAACCATTCGCCAACGGAAAAAGGTAAAGCAATGTGGAGTGTATACAAATGGGAATAACTTCATAAATAAATAATTGACGTTGAGGAAAATGTATATTCAACCTATTGAACCTTGAATTTACTAGCTCGTTATAAACATACTGTTTGAAAATTATATTTCCTTAGCTGAATTAGTTTTGAAATTGAAGCACTTTATGCAATAAGCTTCTCTGAATCGTGAAGATCCTCTGAGATTTTAAGTTTTTGTGAGTGATAAATCTGGTGAATTCTCATAAAAGTGAATATTCTGGACACACACGTGCATGTCATCAACTAGATATTACGTAATCAACAAGTATCGCATTTCCGAGAAAACGCCGTTTCTTTTCAAATTGACAACTTTGAAAACTGTTAAAAACATTGGAATATTTGCACATAAACATCATCCCGAATCTCGTGATTGTTCGTGTTTGTCTTTATGTGATCGTATATAACCCAATCACAGCCTCCGTGATAGGAGAGCAGAATAAGAAGGACAGGCCTAGCAAATTATACGCAGTTACAAAGAAAAGTGAAGGAACGATGAGGTCGCCCTGCTTTATCCTTCTCGTTGTTTTTCTGACGTTGGCTCCCTGTATCAATGGCTGGGTATGTGCTTTAAATTTTTATTTTGTAATTTCTTCTTCAATTCCTTTTGTTTGATGAAGTAAGTTTGGTATCTCAAAAGCTTTAATTTATCATCAGTTTTTCGGAGGCCATCTGCATTCTTAAGCTTTAAGTTTCCTGTGAGTGATAATTCTGGTGAATTGTTATAATAGTGGATATTCTGGACACAAACATGCATTTAATAACCTAGACATTCCATTGTTTCCGAGAAAACGCTGTTTCTTGTTAAGTTGACAGCTTTAAAAACTGTAAAAAAAACAATGAAATAGTTGCACATGATCTTTATCCTGGACCTCGTGGTTGTCCTTATACAAAATGTTGGTCTTTGAGTGCTCATACATCAACCAATCACAGCCTCCGTGACAGGACAGTGGTATAAGAAGGACATCCCTGGCAAATTTCGCAGTTACAAAGATAAGTGAAGGAACGATGAGGTCGCCCTGCTTTATCCTAGTTGTTGTTTTTCTGACGTTGGCTCCCTGTATCCATGGCTGGGTATGTGCTTTAAATTTTTATTTTGTAATTTTTTCTTCAATTCCTTTTGTTTAATGAAATCATGATCAACATTATTTAGCACTAAATAATTTCATACAATACATGCATCATGGGATTGTTTATAATAATTAATTATGATATTGCTGCATTATATTTCGAACTTTTATTTTATGGTTATTTCTATTGACCTTATTTTTTAAGTCATTTTGTTACATATAGGTTGCCATTTAAGAGTTAAGATGACGTACTGAATTGTACACACACGTAGAAGTTCATACTCTTGTCTTGGCCCCTTTTTGTCCAAATCGCTGTAAATTGCCTTCTATTTAACGATTATATTTAAATCATTTTCCGTTTAAAACGATTATTTTGAGAATGGTTTTTGAAGATATCATTGATTATTTTCATTAATTATTATGTTATTTTGTAAATTAATTTTAACACTTTCAGCTATGGGGATCGTGATCGACATCGAGTTCGGGAGTTTCTGGGGACAGTATCGCCAGGATTGCAGATAGATATGTTGACAGCACCAGATGGTCATATGCTTCAAGTCACACAGTTGGAAGAAACAATCAAATGTAACATCTTCGTCGACGATGTATTGAGGGAAGCGGGAGTAAATTTTCCACAGAGGTATTAACAATTCTGCCCAGTATTCGATTTTACCTTTTATTATTAACTTACGTCCATTTTTTTCACCCATCAAAAAATTGTTCTCAAAATTTGTTATCCTATGCTAAGTAACGTTTATCTATTAAGGTTATATTTCTTTTGCAATCTATAAGATTAATGTTTACGGATGGATGACCTATAGGCAATCTTATATCACGCTTTTTGTCGCCTGACATCCTTCCGTCGACAATTTCAAAATAGAACAGTCCTCTCCAGGAGCTTCGTGAGAGTAGCATATAAAAATATTGTTGGGCTATTTTGCTTGCAGAGATATATATTTGAAAACGTCAACATAGGAGTGACAAACAACACAGGCATTATCTACTGGAGATATAGGTGCTAAAAGAGAAACTTTCACTTAATTTGGAAAGTTAACGGAAAGGATGGTTTAACTCAATTCTAATTGGCAGTCTGCTGTTTCAAGTCTTTTAGGCTTATACAATAGTTCAAATTATTCTTCTAAATTGAAAAGTTTACTGTCTCATTGAATAATACACATATCATGATTGTGTGTGTCACCTAAATTTTATTTATGACAAAGTTGATTTTGTCTATTTTACATAAGGAACATACTTACTTTTGACGCCCATGAAGTAGGTTTAGATATAAAAATATTTTTACTTTTTTCCAGTTAATTGATTTACTAACCACCTTTCATGTATATTCTTTATTTGATTATGAATTATGAAAAATACATATATGCATAGCAATTAAGCATAGCTTCAAGACTGGCCAAGTGGATTTGTAAAGGCTTCATTAATTAATAACCAATTGTTCATTTTTAAGGGGCAATGCGCCTCACTGAACACGAGTTCATGTAAAAGGGTGTTTTTCGGTATTTGGGAAGAAATTGTTTTCAGCAATGTAGTAAAAATGGTAATTCTAGAATTGTTTCGGTAAAGATCAAAATGCGCCGCCTATTCTTTATTCCGCAAAAAAGTATAGTTTTTGAATGACGTCACGAAACAATGACCCATGACGTCAACAACAATAATGTTATGACGTCGCTAGTTGTGGCCCGAGTCGAGCATTTTCATGTCACTGCCAATTCGATTAATTTCATATAAGTCCATTTTGATCTTCTTGCTTAAGTCCAAATTATTTACACGAGTTGAAATTGACATGCTAGAAAAGAAATAGAGAAACCTTGACCATTGTGTGTTTTGCAATAAAGTACAGTTTTGCATTGAAACATTATAAGGGTCAAACCACTCGGTCTTCGGCCTCGTGCTTTAACTCCAGGGCAAAACTGTACTTTATTGCAAAACGCATAATGGTTAAAGGGCCACAGAATATGTTGTTGGAGTCAAATATGTCAAACTTCATAAATAGTTTTAGTTTATCGAGAAGAGTTGGTTTGTTCTGAAATCAGCATCTAAGTGCTTAAAAGTTCAGTATAGTTACAATAAACAGGATAAAGTCGTGATTTGTGATCGAAAACCGGACAATGGCGCGCGTCAAATACTGAAACGTAATTTTTGAAAATGATTTACAGAAGACATAAAGACAAATATTGATTGATAGTGTTGAGTAGGTCATTTAACTAATATATACGTAAATTGCAAGCAAAATTTCAAATTCCTGACATTTATTTAGCCGTTTTTTATAAATCTTTGAAAACAAGAAAATATCACAGTGTGGGCATTTTAGCGATAAATGTGCACCTTTTGAGGGGCGATTTGAACTTAACTTAGCACTTATAGTATTTTGGTTCTTATTTCAGCAACAGAAAAATCAATCAAACATACTCAGTGTCACTTTAAGGCTACTCTATTTCTGAATTGATGGTCAATTAAAAGTCCGTCCTTACGTCTTTCCCAGTGATATACGTACATTCATCAAACTGCATGCTTGATGTTTCTTGTAGATCTGTCCTTCATCACGTCAAATATTACATATGAGCTTACAAAGTACAAAACGTGAACCATTTGGCTGAAATAACATCTGTCAAACACATTTATTTCATGATACCTTCATATAATTACGTGAGGATCAATTCATCACTCAAGGTTAAGATATTAAATAAAAAGCTACAAAACAAAAACATTAGAAAAACCGGACAAGGAAATTCGACATGCGAAGATAGTCGGGGAACTCAAGCATCCATCACGTCTTATCGTTTATGACGTTATCAGGAATGGTGATTTTTATTCTGCATTTTCTTGTGTGACCTTATAAGGTCATCAGCAGAGTCATCTATCTGTGGGTGAAATCCCAGGGATGTCAGCATGACCTAGTTAAGCTTATGGAGATATAAAGTTCTCACCACATTAAAATGTCAGGCGTACTAGATCTCTCACAGTAAAGGTCTCCTGTTATTCATTTCCTTTATGGGCAAAACACTAAGTCCTTGCTTCTTATCCCAAATGCATTTTTCTCTCTTCTAATAAACATCTTAAGGACATTTTTCTCCTCTTTCCTACTGGCAGTTTATCCAACGTTGTGAAATGTATATGTCCATCAGAGAGGACCATGCAAATCCTTCATGATATGTGTTCCAACTGCCAAGGTACTGATCCCTTGCTGTTGAAATAAGCTTTGAAGAAGTCCCTTGTCAAAATATGCAATCAAAGATGATCTGATTTCACAAGGCCAGCAAAAAGTTAAGAGAACCAGAGGATCGGTACATGAATTTAGCTAAATCCTGGGCACATGAGCTCTCCAAAATGAATCCCCAACAGCAAATCTTTGCCAAAAAGGCAATAAACGGCATATGGTTTGAAGGGCAGATGGGAAGTCTCTCTAGATTTTCAAATAAATACAGTTCCAGCAACTCCCTCCAACAGTCAAGTCCCACAACAGAGAAATTACACAACAAGCTCTCCCTACACTCAGAGGAACCTTGGTTCGAATCCAGATCTCACGGAATTGCAACAATTTGAAAACCCAGGGCAATATGCAGTGGCACATTATTTTGCAAGTTTCCAGCCATAATCATTTTAATTCAAATATGACGTGATAGAGAAAAGGCTACTTCATTTATATGTTTTATGACCATGAAACTTTCATCCTTCAAAACGTGAGGACTTTTAACACTTCTTTCTAATTTTTCCCTGAAAACAGTAACTGAGAGTTACTTTCATTTACGTTTGTGTAAATTTCAAACATCCAATATTTTTGATAAAATCATTAGACAATACACTTTCGTTTGTTACCTTTATGAATGACCTAAGGCGCTTTATCAAGTGCTTGGGGTGAGATGGCACCTCAGATCTTGAAAAGAATTTCCAGTTCAAGGAAAAGATACGGCCAAAGCAATAGCAATCAATGGATCCATCTTAACTCATTGAGAAAAACAGAGCAAATGAGGGATAAATATTGATCAGTTGATCAATAATATAGACAGGTTTGTAGGGAAATATAAAACTGTCAAGATAATTGAATCAATAATATTGCCAATCATATTGATAGTTTGTAGGCCCCTTAAATCCAATTTCAATGACCAACGCGGTCGGGTGACTAAAGTGAAGTGAGGAATTAGACACTCCGCGTTTACAGCAGGTTCAGATGACCTCATTAAATTGCGTCATGACCGCCAATGCCCCAATATTTTGCGGGGAAATAAAGGACTGGTTCCCTAGGCACGCTGCGCTGCGCGACTCGGGCACCGTCTAGGTGATTTTCGTATAAAAACATTTTAAGTTTTAAAATTTTATTTATCATATTAATTATTAGTTTATATGATGCCATGAAAAAAATAGTCATGCAAAAACGTGCATAGTGGGCGGTTTATAATGCATGTAGCATGGAGCAAATCGAGGTTGCCTTTAATCAAACGACTGTGCCTTACTAAGCAACTGCAAATTAAACAAAACAATGAAAACAATGAAATCAATTTGAAGTTATTGATCTTATCATAATCAATCCTTAACTAATGTAGCGGCGACCTTAAACCATATATTTATCTATATGATGCTAATATTCAGTCACTGCACTGCTGTCGTCTCAAACAGAAAATCTAAATTATGCAACATGTGTTTTTATGTTCATTGTGCATAATGTCTTAGGCTAGACAATAGATCCTGATATAATAAATCTAGGCTATAAAGTTCATCTTACATTCCTAGTTAAAAGGAAATCTTTGTTTTCATATTTGTAAATAAACCATCAATATATGAAACATGTTTGAAGGGACGTTGCAACAATTCACAGATTGTCACATAGTTAACTTCGACTGTGTGATCTTTTGCACCGTACCTAGGATGTATAATGCGTTACGATAATGCTGTAGGGTGCTAACCCTCTCCTTCCTAAACTTGTCAAACATTTGATTTCTCACACTTTTAGATGAACATACAAGGAGCCGATTCACGGGCAATAGCACGTATAGTTAAGAGGAATGAGTACGAGGATTTATATTCATAAGTGCAATCAATGTTTCAAGTAGGAACAACACGTGGATATGTTCACATTTGTTGGTCTTATGTTGAATAAAAATAATGATAATAATGATTATCTTTCTTGTACCGCGTATATACCGTGTTTGTTTATGTAACACATGTATGTTCCTGTATGTTCAAGCTCTGTAATGATACAAACTGAATTCCTTTCGGGGTAATAAAGTATTATTGTTGTTATTGTTATTGTTATTGTTATTGTTATTATTATTATTATTATTATTATTATTATTATAACAGAGCATGTTCAAATCGTCCAACGCTGTATCATTGCCTAAATGAATAATAATTTGGTTCAGCCTATCAAGCACTCCACGCGACCATGTAGATTTATACTTTTCAGTTTTCAGGTAACCATTTATACAGCTTTGTAGAGAAGTGGTTCACGTATCTTGCCCAGGAACAAAACACAGTACAAGGCGAAGGTTTTGAATGTTTAGTGCCTCCACCGTCGATTCGAACCTGGACCACTGGCATGATAGGCCAGGATTGTAACCACTATACCACTGTGTTTCACACCTGCATATGCCCGCTGAATACACCAACCCTCAAAGTGATGAAAATAATATGATAATTTCGTTGAAACTTCAGGGTCGGGAACATTTAACGATATTTAAATACTTCCAAAAATACAGTTGAGCATGATTTTGGCAAACCTAGCTGGTACCGTCTTTACCAGACACTCTCTGGGGGTCTCTTAGAATCAATGGAAGTTATTGTAACGTTTTCTGTAAGTCGTACGAGGATTAACACACCTTCACTAACTAGTTTGTAGAGAGTGGGGTATAGGTGTCTATATTAATCTATCATCAAGACCCAACGGCAAAATATTAAAGGAGCATTTTTAAGTATAGAAAATGTTGGCAAGTCTAGTTGCCCCAGCCTGTTATTTCATACCAAATATTGAAAAATAAATTGTCGGTGAAATCTTTATTGTCAGGGACTATATGTTACTCTACTGTCTATCTTCACGTTTTACCAACATTTTATTTACGATAGTCAGTTCCTGTATTTAAACACCGATATTGCAAGGGGAATGAATTAATTTTCTCATGCCAAAACCCTTTTATTTGTTCCCTGTCCCCCAAAAAGGCAGTGCGGTAAATTCTGAGTAAAAATTTGGCGTGTGAAAAGCTACAGGATGGTATGCAATAAGCAACGGAACGTTATAGCCTTAGCACGGGAGGATTTTTAAATGAAGCGCAATAAAATTCTCACAAAGTACGTTGTAATTTCTTCGGCACCATAAACTTCACGATGCAGCAAAATTTTCCTCTTTAACAAGAAGTTGGAAGCGTTTTTTTCTATGTTGATATTGACGCATGTTTGCCGAAATGAATGTATTATGAAGTTTAATGCAGTTTATTTAATGTCTTCTTTACATGATGCCGTTAGGAACACGTGCCTTTGTGAATTGATTACATGACTCATTTACAAAGATCGATACATTTTCATAACCAAACACATAAACAGTGTCGAAGTACAAGAGCTATGATATTGGAGCAATTCAAGCAAAATATATACTGCGCACTTCCTAGTCTAACAATCATAGCTCTTGTACATCGACACTGTTTATGGATAAAATAACAATACATCCACATAGGTCTAAAATATATCTTTTTGGAAAAGCAATAAGTTATTAGGATGAACAAAGAGACTTCAAATTGTCTCAAGCTCCTTTTAAGTACGAAATTAATATTTTGTAAGATTTAAAAACTTGCGTTTAAAGTATACTTTCAGCGACATCAATTTACATACGCACTCCCGTGATACTTGAAAAACCACAAAGCCGGAACTTCATTTACATAATTGAACACAAATCAAGTTTGGGAAAATTGCCCCTTTCTTTAAACGATTTCAAGCGGAAGCGTGCGATGGTGCGTCGGGTTTGTGATGAACAATATTTGACGCCTTTGTTTTTCCTGTTTTAATGATCACACTTACTTTACCTAAAAATGGATAAAACCGTTCGCATCAGAAATAAGACAAGCCTTGTGGAGTGTATATCAAATGGAATAAAGTTTTAGAAAATAATCGACTATGAGGAAAAGGAATGTTCAACTATTCTAATTCTCTAAATCGTTATAAACATATGTCTTACATGTATACATGTACATATTCTCAGCTGCTTTATTTAAAAAATTAACAATCTCATTGAAATCAGCCCGAAACTATAATCGCTCGTACCTCGCTACGTTTCTTAGCGAGGTACGAGCGATTAGTTTCGGGCTGATTTCAATGAGATTGAAAAACGAAGCTCTTATTTGATAACGTTGTACAATTAGTTTCGCCGAATCGGGGCATTTGTTGCATTGAAAATTATGATTTTATTGAAGTTCTCAATCTGAAAACAAGTTTCACATCGTATCAGCCAATATAATGTTTCTTAAATAACTCATTATATTTGAAGATAGAAATAAAATTATATTGCTGCTTTATAAGCGAAATTGCAGTTTAAGGAAAAGGTACTTACTCTTTTACATATGTTGAGGAAGGATCTTTGATGATAAATAATGAATAGGTTAAAGAAAGATTCTATCACGATAGTAAGATTCTCTATCTAACAATAGGCTACGTACTTAAAGCCTATATGTGCTAGTAGGTAACGTTATAAGGTATAAGAAAATCTGCAGAGAAAGCCTTTAGTTGTATAACAAAATTTGACGGACCATAACAATGCAGATGTAAAGGCATTTGATTTCAAACCTTCCATGTTGCAGAGGGAAACTGAAAACCTGGTAGTATGGTGGTAGGTTTGGTATCTCAAAAGCTTTAATTTATCTTCAAGTTTTTCGGAGGCCATCTGCGTTCTTAAGTTTTATGTTTCCTGTGACTGATAATTCTGGTGAATTGTTATAATAGTGGATATTCTGGACACAAACATGCATTTAATAACCTAGACAGTACATTGTTTCTGAGAAAACGCTGTTTCTTGTTAAGTTGACAGCTTTAAAAACTGTAAAAAAACAATGGAATATTTGCACATGAACTTTATCCTGGACCTCGTGGTTGTCCTTATACAGCATGTTTGTCTTTGAGTGCTCGTATATCAACCAATCGCAGCCTCCGTAACAGGACAGAAGGACAGCCCTGGCAAATTTCGCAGTTACAAAGATAAGTGAAGGAACGATGAGGTCGCCCTGCTTTATCCTAGTTGTTGTTTTTCTGACTCCCTGTATCCATGGATGGGTAAGTGCTTTAAGTTTTTGTTTTGCAATTTTATCTTTGATTCCTTCTGTTTAATGAAGTCATGGATCAACGATACTAAGCACTGGATATCATAATACAATATCACTGAATTTGTTTATGTTAATCAGTTAGTTTTAATTCTATGGTTATTTCTAGTGACCTTATTTTTTGTGAGAGTCATTTTGTTACATAGAGCATGTCATTTATAAAAAGTTAAGAAAGCCCAATCGATTGTACATACGTGTAGAAGTTCATACTCTTGTCAAAGACATAGCACCTTTTTTGTCCAGATTGCTTTTTGATATTGCCTTCAGTCTATGTTTGTATTTAAAACATTTACCTTTTGAAATCGATTATTTTGAGAATGATTTTTGCAGAAACCATTGATAATGTTTCTTAATCATTATGTTACTTTGTAAATTAATTTTAACACTTTCAGCTATGGGAATCGAGATCAACACCGCGTTCGAGAGTCTCTGGGGACAGTATCGCGAGGATTGCAGAGAGATATAATGGGAGCACCAGATGGTCATATGTTTCAAGTCACACAACTGGGAGGAACACAAACAAATGTAACATCTTCGTCGCTGATGTACTGAGGGAAGCGGGAGTAGATGTTCCACAGAGGTATTAACAATTCTGCCTAGTATTCGATTTTACCTTTAATAATTAACTTACGTTGATTTCCTATGCACCTAAAAGTTTCCCAAAACTGTTATGTTATTCTAAGTTACGTTCATCTATTAACTTGCATTGATATTTCTTTTGCAATCTATAAGAACATTTCAGTTTGAGGATATGTTACCTGTAGGTAGTCTTATGTAACGCTGTTTTGGTAGCCTGGCGAATAAAAGTCACCCCGGAAATTGACGAAATCAATTCGTCGACAATGACAAATAAAACAATCTGTTATCATCACGGGGAGCTAAATGGGAGTAATAAATAAAAATGTAGCTCGGCTTTTCTGCTTGATATATATATATATATATATATATATGTGAGGAGTCAACTTGGGAGTGACAATTTGGGGACAATTATTTTCTTTGATTGTCTTGAAATTATAAAATCAGATACAATTTGACCCTTAAAGTATAATAAACATTTTTTTTTCTTTAATCTCCAAAGCCTATTTCCTTTTTCCCTATAGACACATCTGGAGATGGAGTCCAATCGGAGCAGGTGAATGGGGAAATCCTCGGTCAAGCTATTTACATGGCAAAAGATGCTGGAGTCTGGTGACCACACCCAGGCGAGGTGACGTCATCGGTGATGGCTTTCACGTTGGCATAGTTACAGGGACACGCCTGACAACCAGTGCTACTAGGGATACAGTGGTGATAAATGACTGGGGATACCGGACAAACAACAGAAACATCATCTACTGGAGGCATACGTGCTGAATTAGACACCTTCACCAAACCTTGAAACTTGTCGGAGAGGATGGTTCGACTTTCTGATTAATGCTCTGCTGCCTCGTGACTCTGAGGTTATGCAAACGTTTATATCTTCTAAATTAAAGAGTGCTGGGTTTTTAATTATCTCACTTCCTGTTTGACCGTATGACTTTTCCTTGAATTATTTTAGTCGCACTGTTCTTCATATGAATTTTTAATATGGTCATGCAAAAACTGTTTGCTAATTTGTTGCAGGTTGGAAGTCTATCGCTCGAATGATAGACTCCCGAGACAATTTGAAGTCAAACTTTACTGAATTTAAAACCTTATAGACCACTTTAACATTTATGAATAAAAATTGTGATGACATGATATATCATTCTTTTTTCTTCCATTTAAGGGGAACAAGGTATGTGGTTGGGGTCAAATATGTGAAACTTGATAAGTGCTTTATTAATGGTCTTAGTTCTTCTTGTCAGTTAAATATAGTAACAGTGTACATGTTAAAGATTGGATATGTGATCGAAAACCGGACAATGGCGCACGCCAATGACTCGAGCGTAATTTTAGATACTAATTTACAAAAGACATAACGACCATCTCTGGGTAGGTAGTGCTTAGTAGGTAATTTAACTATGTGCTATAAATGGGATGCATAACTACGACCATATGCTTATCTTTCTGTATTTCGATTACAATTACAACAAGGAAAACATAATTTGGAATTTTAGAGATAACGATGCAACTTTGTTAAGGCTATTTGAACTCATCTTCCCAAGGCAAGGTGAAAATATATCGAGATAGACTTTAGCGAAATGGAAAGAGTTCGAAATCTTTTCGTTTCGGCCTTGACATTGTGAAGATGATTTGAAGTTAACTTAGAACATATTGTATTTTGACTCTTAAGTAAATCCCATACGAAATTACGGAAACATGATCTGTGTCATAATTTTGATTATTACAAATTATTATCTGGATTCGCTTCACTAATAAGAATAGAGCCAAAAAATGAGAAAATATACGCTTTACTTCGACTACTAGGTGACCGTTTACACCCCTGTTTTGGATTACCACCTAATGAGACTGGCGAACGCTTAGACAAAATCATCGAGGTATGACCCGAAGCCACGCCCAGTATGCGACGTGCTAGTCGTCCTCTGAACCTCCAGCCCTTTGATTTTCTTTGTATTTTTAAGCTAATTCAACAGCAAAATAGAGGCAATAGCGTGATCGAAAAAATACCTAAATACGATATGTAACTGCTTCATGATATCAACTCTCCTTCTGAATCGTCGAATCCATTTTGATTTAACTGTGACTGTGATTTGGACGCGGTTTTCTCGGGTGGGTTTATATCAAAAAGATTAAGACCTTAGTCGGTGAGAGATCCACCACTATGGAATAACACGTAGTGTTATATCAAGTATTTATCGATATGAAGTTCAAAATTGTCTCGGAAAAATGATTTTTTTTGTGATAAACGGGAGACAATGTAAAAAAAAAAGTTTAATTTTTACTGTAGACAATTTTTTTCTTTCACTTCACGTTCATGACAACTTAGTACTTATTGGATGATTCGTTTGTATTTAACTAACATATATTATATTGTTATCTAGTATAACATCTCAAACCGTGTGGCAATATCTTTGTTTGTGAATTTATCAATCAATGACATGAAAACATACCTGGCGCAAGAAATAGAAACATCCTTTGTAATCCTAAAGAATATTGGAACCCGTTATTCACGATGTACTTTTTTAAATGAGTTTAATCGTCCAGGGATCGTATAGACAGGGATATAAAACAAGGGCTAATTAGCAATCTATGTCGTCTCGCTTTACGGTTCAACGCACATACGACTGGGTTCGGACATAACGCATACTCACTAGGGCACAGTTCCAGCGGAACCGTTTTACGAAGATTCTCTGCTCTATCCGGTAAAATATTGACTTAAGAGCGATAACCACACTTACAGAAAAAAATATTCAATTACAAAATAGTGCAAATACAATCAGACAAACATCCATCTGTCGGAAAAGTACATTTTTGGTAAACTACCTCCCAATGTACAACGATATTTTAAAGTATTACTTGAGGCATTGCTCAAGCTCGTTGCTATCAGTGCAGACAAAATGGCCGACAGTTTAGTCATCCTATGTGAAAAGTAAGACCGATAACCACACTTACAGAAAAAATATTCAATTACCAAATAGTGCAAATACAATCAGACAAACACCAATCTGTCGGAAAAGTACATTTTTGGTAAACTACCTCCCAATGTACAACGATATTTTAAAGTATTAATTGAGGCATTGCTCAAGCTCGTTGCTATCAACGCACACACAATGGCTGATGTGCTCGCTATATTTTGATAGAAAAGTACGAGCGGTACATATGCTAAATATTTTTGATCTAAATAACTATTTACAACTTTTCAAAAAGGATATCATTCATCTATCTATATAAATTTCTTTTTGTAAAGTTATCCCATTCGTAAAATAGCTAATTGAATTCTTGTGTCAGGTCCGCGAACAGAAGTGATACGAAGACCCACAATGCATTGTTGTTTTCATTGCGCAACTGGTTACACAACACCGCGCATTGACGTTTGCGCAAAAACAGAACCCAGTCTCCATGTGCGGTGGAGAGTGAGTGACCTGCCTGGGCCAGCTAATGAGCGAGACGAGTTGTGTAACCCCCGTGTAGCAGTAATTTAGTACAATCAGCTATTAGTTTCATATCCCTGTCTATACGATCCCTGAATCGTCAGTAGAAGTGCATGAGCCAAATCTCCTCTTAATTTATTGGTTGAATATATATTCTACAAGTCCATTGGTTAAAAATGACTGGACGCCGTGACAAAACACCAAGTAGCAGTCGAATGCCAAGAGATACGCCATTTTGACAGGATATATATTCCGCGTGGCGGGTCCAAGGCGTGAAAATTCAAAAGTTATAATAAGAGACCATTAAATCAAGAATTGAATGTGATAGGATTACATAACGGCCACCTGTGTGTCATAAACGAATAAGAGTAGTTAAATCAGTCTGATTGTTGTGACAACATTTGGCAGTCGTCGTAATTGATGTACACTTGCTATGGGATATAATGCGCATGGCATCACACAAAACACTGCTTGGAACATTAAAATTATCAAATATATATTAAACATCAATTTATAGGAGGTTTGAGTTGTTTGGATGATTTATATATGTTTAAACATTTGTTGAGACAGTGAGATTTCCCGTTGTTTTTCCATTAAGGAGGTTATACTTCCGCCGACTAGCATGTCACGTGGTACCCGTCGCGCGGCAGGCACGCCTCAGTGACCACGGGCAAGTTTAGTTCTGTTCACTGGTGCTAATTAGCTGGTGATTCGAAATAGTCGTTTAGTTTAACAAAGACAAAACTTGGTCATTAAAGGCACTACTGCACATGAATATTTCGAAGATACAACTTATGTACAGATAAACAAAGTATAGATTTAATGGAATGATCTTCTTACTTAAGGTCAATTTTACGTGAGTCACATATACCAAACTTACTTTAGATATGAATTCCAGACTCGGATCGAAAAAAAACAGAAAATGACACAAGTCAATTTGTAAGCGTTACCATAGAAATTTATCTCAGGGGGTTGAAGATTTTGTTGAGTTGAGCGTGTTTGTAAAGTTATCAGTTATGACTGATGATTCCTTTAGACGAACTAAGCATCCATGTACGTTTGACTACATTTTCGGTTTTCGCCACACCAGTTAGTGTTCTTCGATTAACTTTTCGATTTCTAACTAACATGGCGTTTGAATTCTTTGGATCAACATGTACGATGTTTTGAATGATTATCATCAAAATTGGTGTTCAGTCTGTTTAAAATCGACCGTGTTCCGAGGAATAAAAAAACACAATCACATCATCGCGATTGAAATAAGTATAGCGGCGATCAAGGTTAACGAATGGTAAATGGGAGTTACTTGCCCCTATCTACTGATACCGAATGCTTTTGCAGCACGCATCGTGATTGGTTATATTAGCTGAGTTTACGTAAGAACGTGCGCTACAGTAGGCTGCGGTCAGACCGTTGTGGAGAGGATAGCCTAGACATACAGAGTTCGAATCTTGGTAGAGTCAATATTTTGAAACTTTTATTCCCCGGAATACGGTCGATTTTAATCAGACTGAATTGGCGTTTCACCTCGGGTTGACGCTATATCAGATATAAAAAACAGTGTCTCTTAAAGCTTCGCTCATAAAATCTTTCAATGCACCCTTTCACCTGGAATAAAGAGAAATGTACATGCATTTTAAAACATAGTTCTTCTCAAGATGGCTCTAGGAGATATTTCAAGGCGACATCAGGTGAGCAATGCGCTATAATGAATTTAATATATGCAACATCGTTTTGTACTTGGGAAAAACATTTTTTAGCAATGTTATGATTAATAGTCCTATAATTACGTACCTGATTGGATGAGGATAAAATAGGCATGTTTGTAGTTCATGCATTTGGCTAGTAAATCCAAACTTTAAAATTCACACTGACGTAGGTTTTTGGCACCTAATAGACAATTAGGAAATTCTCCTGGATGACCCACCTTGGCCCGGCTCTGAATAGGTCACGTTCTGTCAGAGCTCAGAGTCGGTTCGGTCTCACTTAAAGTTATAGGATCATATTTGCCGCAAGGCAATTTTTAATGCGCCAGGCAAAATGTTCATCACTAAAGCAATCTTTACCCTGACATTTGCAGCATTTGCAACAATTTTCAGAACTTTGCGTGCATTCTACATAAACAACTTCCCATCGCCTACCTCGTCACTTCGCAAAATGCCATGACGTAGAACACATGGAATTTCCCAACTGAATATTCATTAAAATCAGTTAAAGCTTACCTTTTACAGAAAAAAACATAGAAAGGTAATTGTGAAAAACAGAAATAATCTTCAGATGTATCCGTTTTCTTTTTTAAATTGGCATTTAAGATGAAAATGAGTTCGTACCATCGTGTGTACTTAGAAAACAATAATAACAACGTTCGACCACGGCCAATCTTGCCCAATCCATTCGAATTGGGCCAAAAAGAACTTCCAAATAAAGGCATTGGTTATATCAGATTAAGACCATATATATTAATTTGTACAAATATTCCTTATAAAATAAAAGTATATTTGTGTTATGCTGTCATTTCAATTGAAATCTTGTCAGAATTTGAATCTCTGAAAAAATCTTACTCTTAAAAAATAGCTCTGTAAGTGGTTTAACTGAAAATGGTGTTGGTTAAACCACGGTTCACAACAAAGGAGCCATGGTGGTTTTGTTTTTATGTCAATCTCTGAAATTTGTCTACGCCGCACCTTCAATGACTAAACAACAGACACTCGCGGTCTAACTATAAAATTGTATTCAGTGGTTTTTACATTGACTGAAACAGTAATCACAAAAGTCATAGTTAGATCTTAGAAAAGGTGTTCAATATAGTCTGAAAGACCTTATGAAACGTAAAAACCACGAGGCACCAAAAATATCATCTACCCCACACACGATTGGTCATAAACTCGTTAAATCTTCCCTTTTTAACGTGGCGTTTGTGGCATGCATGTATGATTTTCACGCGACAATCGAAAATACATGCATTTGGAATGATCATATATGGTAAGTAAGAATAGAAATAAGTGATAAGGTAGATCAGCAATTCGCATCTCCGTCTCAACCCCTAAATAAGACATACAACCCCCTATAAAAAAGAGAAGGTAAAAGGACTCAATAAAGACCATCAAACACAAAACAAAAACAAAAGAAAAAACGCACAAGGAAATTCGACATGCGAAGATAGTCGGGGAACTCGAGCATCCATCAAGTCTTATCGTTTTTGACGTTATCCTGAATTGTAATTTTTATTCTGCATTTTTTGTGTGTGACTTTCTTCAGGTCATCAGCAGAGTCATCAGTCTGTGGATGAAATCCCAGGGATGTCAGCATGACCTAGTTAAGCTTATGGAGATATGAATTTCTCACCACATGAAAATGTCAGGCATACTCGATCTATCACAGTAAAGGTCTCCTGTTAATCATTTCCTTTATGCTTCGACAGGGCAATACACTTGGCCCTTGCTTCTTATCCCAAATGCATTTTTGCATCTGGTTTCGTAGTTTTAAAGAGGAATCTATTTCTAAAAAGCCTTTTACTCATTTGGGTTTGGATTGTAATATTTAATCCCTCTGTTACTGTAAACATAGACATTTGGAGAAGCAAAGGGAGGTAATAAGATTCCAGCCTACCTTAGTTCCAGGGTATAAGTGGAAAATACCTAAAATACCCTAAATTTTGGAGTATGGAAATTTAATAGAGCAAATTTTAAAAAAAAATTCAATAATGATTTTAAAATGATAACGAATCAACATTTGACAAAACGCATCTAACCGATGACATTTACAAATGAATTGACTATGTTAACATATAGTTTCTACTTAATCTTGTTTTACATATGCATGTACAAATTATCATGTATGCCTTTGCTGGTAACAATCTGTTTATCGAGACACAGCCTACCGGTCAATACAAATCTCTCCCTAAAATATGAAAATTTGAGATGGCCCCCTGACTCTTAGATATTAGATACATGTATAATAGATATTAATATAAAATACGAAGGCTTTAGAGTCAAAACAATTTTGTTATTGAGGGGAGATATTTGTTATGAACCGAGGGCTTGTGACAAGAGAGGCAACTATTTCTCGTTCTTACACCCCTGTGTTTGTAAGCTAACGAACAGTCTTCTAAATATTTGCAGCAAGAAATAATCCAAGCTGTCAGCCCTGTCCAGCTTTTCTGTATATCCATCCCTTTACGTGCTGGAAGAGCCAAATTGTTTCCTTTGGGTTATCGTGACTCATACTGCGCACTTTAAAATCCTATTAATCAGATGTTTTTGTTTTCAAAAGAACCCGTCTAAAAATTATGTCTGCATATCCGTATCTTTGTATGTATTTCTTGAAACATTTTCATACATTTTCTGTCAACAACAATTAGAATGCAAAAAAAGAAGAATTATTGATGTATATATTAATGGTATTTGAAAACATTTGAAATTGAAAACATATTATCTATTATTCTTGATCTTAATTTGGTTTTAATGTAGATAACTTGTCTTTTCTTGCCATAGAAAACGATATCCTCAGTTCAGATTTACGCATATGAGTTCAATCGGCCCTGGAGTAGTCAAACCCACAGACTGTGCAGGTAGTTTAGAATATTCTAGCCATGAATTAACGCAAGCCCAAAAGATAATTCCTTGGATGGTAAATTAGATTTTTATATACAAAACTCTCAACTCTCTGAGGCTCCTTTCCTTTATGTATCAAAATAACAATTTTTGGTAAGAATTAATCTCTTACAGTATGAGTTTCAGTCTAATCCCAGGGGAGGTGAGGTGAGTTTGTGTTTAAAGCCGCTTTCAAGATTATTTCACTTATATCGCGGCTGCTAGTATTATTGCAGGGAGAAAGCCCACAACACCATTGTGGTTATGCATTGCGGTGAAACCTGCGAGCATCGGCTGGAACCAGCGAACCATGGGTGGTACTGCGCCAAACCTTACTGCGTGTAGAACAGTTCTCTACTGCAGACAAAGTTGCCGAGCCCCTGGCGGGATTCGAACCACGGACCTCCTGATCCAAGGCCGAGCGCGCTAACCACTGCGCTATCCCGCCCCCTAATCCCAGGGGAACAGATACGCATGCTGACTGTTAAATGTAACGGTACATACGGTAGCGTAGGCTGTCATTCAGACCGTTTGACAAAATATTAAAGGAACCTTCCTAAGTCTAGAAAATGTTGGCAAGTCAAGTTGGAGCAGCCCTAAATTAAGTATTGAACAGGTCTCCCTTTTCATATTATTTAATACAAAATATTGAAAATTGTTTTGGTGCAATCTTTTTTTCAGGAACTATATGTAAGTCTAACGGTACCGGTACGATTTGACAAAAGAACTCAAATGAGATTTATACGTGTATTTCCTTTTAGTTGGTATACTAACTCCCTTTTTAATGCAGTCAAAGCTTGTTTTCGATCAACTTACAAGCTCAAAAAAATTCGTTTCAGGTCCTAGGTACGAAAATGGGATCAAAATATCAGCATGAAATAAAGCGATCAATACGTGTTGTAAACATTTAAATATTTGAATTCAAATTATAGTACAAAGTGGCCTTTTTATATCACTTTATTTAAAACTAAAAAAATCATATCCCAAAGTGTCACAGCCGATAGCGAAGTACCCTATGACTGCATTTATGAATCCCACTTAATTGGTGCAAGGCACCATACACCATGATTATTCAAAATGTCAGTTTCAAGCAAAATGTTTTCTAAAATTGATTTGAAATTCTGCGTCAGCAGTGTCAGATAGGCTAACATCAAGAGGCTTGTTGTGTCATGTAGCAACGTAACACCACAACACAGCTTATTTTGTCACGCTACACCGGAACCGGGACTTACCCATCTGGAAAGTTGAGTTCACGTAAATAAGAACTAACATCATATATTTTCCAAAAAATGTAAACAGATTCTTAAAATCTCATAGAGAGCGGAAAAAAACGCCAAAGCTCAAAAAGCACATCCGACATGCGACGCACCAGCTGAGGAATAACATTTCATTTAAATCTTATCGTTTTTGACAATATTCTTTAAGAATTGTGATTTTTATCAAACGTTTTCCTGTGTGACTTTTTAGATATACTCGACATTGCCATCTGTCTTTGGGTCGAATCCCAGGGATGTCAGTATGACCTAGCTTTGCTTTTAACTTTACGCCACATTAAAATGTCAGGCAGACGGGTATTGTGAGTGAAGGTCGCCTGTTCTTCATTTTCTATTATGCTTCGACAGGGCGATAGACTTGGCCCCTGCTTCTTATGCCATCTTTTTCTCATCTCCATTCGGTGGGAATACTTTTTCGGTCTGTCTTCCCTATGATTGCTTGACTATTGGTTCCGTTGCTGTTGTCGACAAAAATAATGCTCTGCTTTTTTTAATCGGTGAGGTGGTAAATCGTTTAATTTTGAACAGACGTATATTGTAGCATGGGAATATTAGACAAGTGAAGATTGGGTGACTTTTATTTTATCGTTTAGAAATTCTCAGACTTCTTTTCTTCAGCTTTTTCTAGACATCCGGCTTTTCAATATTTCAAACATGAATGTTTGCCAAATCTTACGTTTCAGAGGAAGCAAGAATATAAACAATGTTTGTAAATGAAAAGTAAAAAACCTCATCTCTTCGTGTAGATGCACATGTAGACTATTACTTATAGGCATTTGGCGCCATTAAGTAAAATGATTTGTTTATTTTGATTATGCAAAATGTTTAATGATTTCCGTAATGAAAGGATGATTGACGTCAAGGGAAAATTAAAAACTAAAATGAGGCAAAATATCGAATGCTTCTTCCATATCCATTCTATTGCTTAGTTTAAATTCAATGTTAAGAAGGTGTAATATAGATTATTTTCTATTGAAATTGTAACAAAGAACCCTCCAATCATATCCCTTATTTGAGTTATAGATAATTCTGACCAAATATTTCTGATAATCTAGGTAGGCTAATCTATCTCTAATATCAAATTTCAAAAGGAAAACACTATAGATAACATCGTAAAATACTTTAGAACCACAGGGTTGATATTTTAAGAAGATTTACCAGTATCAAGCTAAAAAAATCCTTGGCGTTCCTATAATAAAGTGTAAACGCAAGTTTTTAGCTTTCAAGGGCTACATGTTTGTACTTAATACGGAGGTAAGAATAAGTTTTAAGGCATGGCCTTCCAGGCTCTTATGAGGAGCCGTGAATATGTCATAACTTTCAGCATGGCATTTCTTCACTAATAGACTAATAAGTTTTCTTTATAACGAATAGAAAGCACTGTACATCAATTAGAATAGGATTTATGTGTTTCATATGTTATCCATTTCTGCAAAAATGTATTTTAATGATGTAGATGTTTTGTTGAGTATAATATATGCAATATAAATGGAATGTCCACGTTCGCAAAAGTAACAAAAACAGTATTATCCTACAAGCTACAGCATACTAGTATACATTTCAAAGTTTTATTGTATATATTGCCTTAAAATGTTAGGCTAGGAATTTCGTTTGAAACCTAAATTATTGCGAAACACACTATTAACAAATTCAGTTTTGTATATTCATTAAACTACTTACTGTATGTAGCAAACATCTTTAGGTTCCTCGTCGGAACAAGTCCCTTGTGGGTTCCGAAACAACACAGTTGAAACAAGGCTCAAACCACAAGCACTGACTGTATCAACCACTCGCCCACCGGGACCTCGACGAAAAATAAGTTCTTGAAGCTGCCATTAGATGTATGTAAAGCGTTGTACTTTCATAGCCTGAATCACATAATGACATGCAAATCGCGTCTCAAATAGTAAAAAAAAAAGAGTATTATGGTAGTTTGACCCGAAAAATGTGTGATCCAAAATATAATACATTTAGTTTCGGGTTGATATCCGGCACTTGGTGGGATTCTCTATTTACACGTTATTGATACCTGTTGATCATTTTGAAAGTGCGCGTTTACATGTCCTATTCAAGCTCTGGCACATAATACGTAAACAACATAGATTAACTGAAAGAAAAACTAGTTTTTATGCATACACCTGCTTACGTAAACGTCTTCCTGACTATCGTATCTGATAACAATCGCAAAACACAAGAAAATGCAAACAGAGTTCATTCTTAAGCTGAACGAACTCTTTTCCAGCTAGGGATAATCAAATCCGTAAGGGATGTCTAGCACTGTTTTAATTTTATCCTTCTACGCACTGAACCAACCGAGGTGTTTCCTGTTGGGTTACCATGACTCAAACTGCGCATTAAAACTCTTAATCGGGATCTATTTGGAAAGAACACGTTAATCACACTTAGAAAGAGCAGGTGCCTATATGCAGTGTTTTTAATGTTGTTTGTGACCGTAGAGTCTGAAATCTTTTTACTTCAGGAAACATTTATTCTCTAAACCGGGCAATTTGAAACAGAATGCAAAAGTTCAAAAAAGTCAAGGAGCTAAAAATTCCTAAAATTATTTCGAATGCAAGAGTCTCAACATGATATTTGTTAAACCTTAATTTCAACTGATCAGTTTTGAATTAAATGTGTTTGGCAAATATTTCTGCCTGCAGCAAGGGCAGAGTTAAAAATTCGGGAGACATTTGATCAACAAAGCTTTAAATTCTTAACCACAAAATGGATACTGTGAAACCAGATTTGTACTTGAGGCGGTTTTCCGGATATTATCTGATTAATAGTTTCAAAGTGGCATGGGTTATCAGTGTTGCTAGACATGTGGTATTCATTATGTTAAATGAATGGTAAAATATATCAAAGGACAATTTTTACGTTTTCATAGGTGAAAGGTGAAGTTGATTACATCTTGAAACATAATTCAAATTCTCACTTGAAAAAATCACTTTCACTATTGACATAAAATTGCATGTATCTAATCTGACCCATCACTTGGTACTCTCGCAAATTTTATTGAGGGTCTGGATAACAAACCCAAAAGGTAAAATTGAAGTCTTTTTAAATCTAGGAACTTTGATAGATCTTAGCAAGTTTAGCCTCAATCTTACTGAGAATTGCAAGACCAAATGGACACATTGTGAAAAGGACGACGGGAAAAGTTTCTTGCACTTACCGTTAGTTAAAAACAAGTTCATCGCACAGAAGATTCCCAAACTGCTTGTTTTATCAATAAATGTAGTACGTTAGTGCGGCTCAATAACTGCATGTGGAGTCTCTGGTACAGTCTTGGTTTTGATCGGTAAGGCTAGATTTTACAAATACATTATGGAATAAAAAGCAAGAATTTAACCTTTCAAATTGAGAAGAAATTTTATGGATTTACAACTTCTCTATCGCAGGATTACGCGGTTTCGGTGTAGATACTTACACCGTTATCAAACATCACAGATACTAACACCGTTATCAAACATCACAGATACTAACACAGTTATCAAACATCACAGAAACATACACCGTTATCAAACATCACAGATACCAACACCGTTATCAAACATCACAGATACTTACACAGTTATCAAACATCACAGTAACATACACCGTTATCAAACATCACAGATGCGAACACCGTCATCAAACATCACAGATGCTTACACCGTTATCAAACATCACAGATACTTGCACCGTTATCAAACATCACACATACCAACACCGTTATCAAACATAACAGATACCAACACCGTTATCAAACATCACAGATACCAACACCGTTATCAAACATCACAGATACCAACACCGTTATCAAACATCACAGATACCAACACTGTTATCAAACATCACAGATACCAATACCGTTATCAAACATCACAGATACTAACACCGTTATCAAACATCATTTGCTTGATAACGGCGTTAGTATCTCCAATGAAACGGCGTAATCCTGTAATAAAGAAGTTGTAAATCCATAGAACTTGTTCTCTATTTAATAAAAAAAAGGTTAAAAACCACTTCATTGTTCAATAACTGAGCATCATTTTGATCTTGAAATGAAAAACTGTTTAAATATTTAACTCTTGAAAATAGTTTGGTTTGGTTGAGTATATTTATTTAATAGTTGTTTAGGGTTTAACGTCCCTGCGTGATCAGCATACAAACACAAATTTTCTTAAAATATGTTGCCGTTTTTAGACTAGAACTCAGATTCTATGTATAAAAATGACTCCTAAAAAGTAAACAGGCATGAGGTAGGACAAGATCTACTTAAAAGCCAAGGCAGATCCCTACATTTTTTTGCTATTTATCTATAGATACAGTTAAAGATGTATGCGTCTGCGAAAAACACTTATCGAAATCAGAGATCTCAAAATCGGAAAAAATTATTCAAACTCCAAATAAAAGTTAAATGGCAAAGTGTATTCAAATTCGAAGTTAGAAGCATTGTAAAAAAATCTATATTTCCAATCCAATTAGTCTTGCTTGAAACTATAAAGCCACAACGCAAAAGCCTGTGTATGAAACTCAGAGATTTTAAAAAAAATTTCAGCGACTTAATTTAGTCTAGGTCTTGGCAGGCTTGACAATGGCAATGAAGACAGTTTACACTGAATTCGACACAGTGCAAGATAGTTATCAAAACATACGTTTATTAGAACGGAAAGTGCCACTCGTACATTTCCCCTTATCATTCTGGAGAGGGGTACAATAGACATAAAATACCGGCCGTATCATAATGTGTAGAGACACACAGGCTAACACTTATCGTTCACAGGTGTAAACGGAGAACGTGATATATTCCAACTTTTACAGTCATGATTATCAGAGAATTGCATTAGATTTAAGAACATTGTTTACACATCCTGCTGAGTAAATATAACGGGATTCTCAAACTGCCCATTATCATTTGATGTTTGCCTTGTAACCGCATCTAGAGATATTACCTTTTGAACTGCAACTGTTAAGATCTTTGCTCCCGGATACAATTTACTTTTGAAACCTAAGCTTTGGATGGAGGCTATATTGCCTAAGGATATACAAGTATAGTGATAGTAATTTATAAGATATGGCAGTGGCAGTGTACAGTTGCAGAGGTTAGAGGCAGTATCAGAGGTTAGAGGTCAGAGGTTAGGGGCAATGTTGCAGTGTGTGCCAGAATGTTGCATTATCTTCAACAGTTGGATCTTTCTCTGGCGACAGGCTGAGTTGCTATAATTACTGAAACCTGATATCGCTTTCTAATTGGATTGCCTTTATTGCCAAAACACGATAAATTCTAGTCTTTCTAATTACCAGCAACCACGTGTTTCTTTTCACCATCACATTATTATAGTGAAATGTGACCCTCTGGACGGTTACTTTATAATCCGGAATTATAACAACCCCTTGTCTTAGCCCTGTGGACAAACTTGTATTATTTTCAAAGAGAAAAAAAGAAGTGCTATAATTTATTTGGAGAAAGGAAAAATATAAACAAACACAATCTCACTTGGAAAAATATAGAGGAAAGTTCAAATCCGCCCCATGGCTAATTTATGCCGGGAGAGGGCCTGAGAAAACTTGAAGTCGAGACACTTCCACAGCTGCTCAAGAACTTTAATATTCGTTTTGATTTGTCAACCATACCTATCTTATAGTATTTTGCGATTTGAACATGTGTGTTTTTGACACGCTGCTTACTAGAGCATGCAGTATTGGTTGACTGTCAAAGGAGGTCGGTCTGGAACCGATGCTCCGTCAACGCTGAACGCTGACCTAGAAATCCGTGCCTAAACACAGGATAAGATTTCATCTTCATATCGCGGCAAATAAACATCAGCAGCTGATTTCTTCAAACGTACGACTCGCAGCCTGATTCGATAAGTCTCATTACTGACTAGCGCTGCCGGTGACAGACAGAACGCAGTTGAGACGCCGTTTGCGCTGGGGGCCAACTGAGAGAACCAGTTCTTTGACAGACGACATTGCAACTGTGGCGCCTAAGCCTTGAAGAAGCTTGGAGAGATATCTGGAGACGTCAGAGAAATTTGTTTCTCCAAAAGCAAATTTATTTGGAAGCGATTAAAGATCATTGTGTGCGAGAATGATGTTCTTCTATGCTGCCTGTGTGTAACTTCATCGACTTAGAAGCACACTGACAATTGGAATTTATTTGAAAGTTGGCGTCGGAAACTTTGTTTGGAGATTACAGGATTGAGAAGCAATCGGTGAGAATCCTTGCATGAGAAGAACACCGGAGGTAACGGACAGAATACTGTGTTGAAAAAGTCTGACGTTTGGAATTGATCGTTTTCTTCTCACAATTCAACGCTGCATATTAGATGTCAAAGTATAACGGCATCGGAGATATTATCTGCAACATTTGTCTGCGGTTGTCAAACACATTTCACTGATTTCACGTCATCTGCCTAAAGGAATCAAGAAAAGAAACGTTAAAGTCACCGCTCCACGACTACATTTACAGACCAATGACCGATATAACGGGAGTTTCCGCAGAACTGTCATAAAATCTCACTTGTCACTCATACAACTACGTATATAGACTAAGGACTTTTGTATCTCGGACTTCTTATATCAGTTTTCACTTCAATTACAACGCTTTGCCAACGGACCTATTGGGAGTTTCTTCAATCTATCATCAATTTCAGTTGTCACTCAAAAATCTTATTCGGACTACAGACAATTCAAGATTTTTTCTCTATCTCTTTTTTGCGGCACCCTTGGCAGAAGATATCTTTACTAAAGACATATTATATCGTGGAACTTTTATTGACTTAACCGAAACGTCAAAAAACTGTTGTTTCACTAGAAACCCGACCCCTGCTGATAGAGAAGCGTGAGGGTACCAGCCTACCGTACAGTAGACAGGTGAAAGCTGTTCCAAGTCGCCCATTGTTAGAACCGGGACCAAACTACAGAAACAATTGCTTCTAGCCTTACACAATGGCCAACGCAGGATATGGGAGAATTAACTCGAATTGTAAGTACATTGCAAACGATTTCTTGAATACTTTTCATTCAATGTTCATTGTTAACTGATTCTCATGAAACGCTAGTTTTCATGTAACGATAAACGCTTTGGCATATAAAATAAATATTTTATTATTTGTTATTAAGTTAAAGGGATATCAAAGTGCGATTTGGGTTAACATCTGCATTGTTAATCCTGTTTAGATTGTTAAAATCAATTAACAAAATTAAGTGAATTGGGAGATACAAATGTATTTGTAGATTTTTAAGTAGTACTGAAATATTTACTTTCAAAGAACTGTGCCCTCCCTCTTCAATTTTATCGGTATAGTATCTATTATATGTATGTGTTTTTGTTTCAACTCAAAAAGAAATTCTCTTTGTTTTTTGACGCTTCATAGTAGATCATTTATGTACGTTTTCTTGAGTTGGTCGTCTATCTATAGATCACGTATGTAGGTAATGATGGTATTTTGATTAAACTTCTGAATTTTTCTCACCCCCAATTTTCATGTTATTGTAGTTCACAAAGATATTGATTACTATACTCCATTTAAAAGTAAAAAAAGTTCATGTTTATATAATAAAATGAAACATTCCTTGTTCAGTGTAGGATATTCTGTAAGATTTACGTTGGTAAGAGAAATTGTGAAACGTCCCCTTCAAAGCAGAACGAGGGGTAAGCAGTGATATATGCTACGGCGAACATTCTTAAATAATGTCAGAAAATTTACAAGTGTTTTCAAAACTTTAACCAATTACCGCGTCTGGGATGCTTTGCCATGCCTGAATCGTTTTTGATTATTAATGGCATCCCAGGGCTATCGTCTAACAAAAACACCTTAATCAAATCAATTAAGAAAATAAATTAATCGTTTCCAGATGCAAATGGGTTCCAAAACGTGTCCACTTAAAACTAGACCATAGTTAAGTCTCCCAAATGCAGTGTTTCTAAGCTAAATGTAATGTTTTTCGTTCTCTACAATAGTTGTCTATCGCCATCTAGATTTGGGTACAAAAATTGTTAAAGCATAAATGCAGTATATTCCACATCACGATAATTGTTTAACTTAATTTCTATTTCAGTCTTTAGTTGACATTAGTTGACATGAAACTATATGTTTGAACGTATTTTCTCATAAAGATCATTGAATGACCAGAATATATTATTATTATTGCTTACTATTTAGAACTACTATCCAACTCTGAAGTGAAGTGAAGGCCCTGATAAATGTATGACGAGAATTAAGTCTTTCATTGAAAACAACAAAAAAAATTGTTTTTTTAATACGTAAGTGAAGGGGAAATGCCTATTTCTAATGAGTCCACCTCGATAATATATATGGTCTCATAAATGTTTTTGTCTTGTCTACGCTTTCAGGATTAACAGTGGTTTTATGATTTCGTAAATAAAAATGTCTTTGAAATAGTTTTGATTCGCGAGATCGAAATTGCAAAATAGTCTATGTTAGAAGAGACATACAGATTATTACTCGAGGACAGAACACAGAAGTGATCTTGACTGACCTTGATATAGATTATCTTAACAAGAACTTCACAATGTCTATCTTGTTTGAACAATAACGCAATATGTCATAAAGATAAAGTTTACAGAAGTGAACAAAAAAGTCTATCTTGACAAAATAAGGGTGCCTTAATTAGAACTGAACAACGTCTATCTTGTTTGAACAAGAACGTCATACTTACAATGATCATCATTATCATGTGTTTAAAAGAAGTGATAAAGTCTATCTTAGATAAAAACAACAACATAATAATAACCATGACTACGTAAATATGTTCTTAAAAGAAGGAATAAATTCAAGCTTTGCACAAAACATTTTGACAGCCCTACTGATTTATTTTAATAAGAGAAGTAAATAAAGTCTAGTTCCGAAAAGCAACAACGTCATTCTTACCATTCTGTAAGACTTCTTACTGTACTAAGTATATCATTAAATGAAGCGAATAAAATCTTGCCCTCTTGAACAAGGATATCAGACTTTCCATTCTGTACGTAAATAAAAAAAAGAGTGAATGAAGTCTCCCTCCGGTCTTCATGGACGATAAGCTTGCTATGGTAGAGGATCGTGTTTGCTGCTCGAACAATCGTCAACACAGGTTTGAGTGTACACGACAACATCGTTCGTGCTTCCATGACAAATAAACTTTAATGCAAAACGCTTGAAGGAGCTTGTCAAAATAAAAACATGCTGCGCCCAATGCCTCATACCAAGATATGGAAGTGATCTCTTCAATATGTGCCACATCCAAAGGGCAAATTGGAACTTGATTCCAGTTGATTTTTTAAATTTTTTTGAAATTATTTATTTTTACAATGGCCCTCCTACTTACTGTTCATTGTATTAATTGAGGTTAATGGAATTTTAAATTTTTATATTTTAACAAAATAAATCAGAATTTCATTTGAGAAATGTTCAAAGCTGGTTTGCACGTATGGTGTTTTTGTTGGACAGCTTAATGTCTAAAAGTCATCGAAAATCGTATTTTTTATTTTGAAAAGTCTAATAAAAAATATAATCATCGCCCATTGGTAATTTTTAATCCCATGTGTAGTTGATCCATTGCTTATTAGTGAGAATTAATCTGGTTCTTCACTTAAAAGTTTGAAAGTGCTTTATATTGAATTTTCTTAAATAGTTTTACTTTAGGTTGTTAGAATTTGATATAACATTCAGGTTTGGGAAAGGACCAAAATTATGGAAACAGAAGAGGGACATGTTGAATGAACAGCCTGTCTAGGTTTTCACTTCTTAACCATTTGAAAACCTACATTGGAGATATCCACGTTGGCACTTTTTAATGCGAGAAATATATACACTAATTACACGACTCTAAGATATCAAATCCTATTGACGTATTTATGTTTCATGATTTAAAACAGAGATTCAAGTTATTAAGATTAATACATTTTTTCAAGAGCAGCTTATAAACAGACGTTGATATTTTTTTAGTTACAAAACACGATTTCAGTCGTAAAATAGCCATAACATACATGATATGAAAACTAGTTATCTAAGGAGACATATAAATATTTCCATATAATATCTTTAATTCAAATTAAGCGTAAACTTAGGGTATCAGCTCATAGCCCTCCGTGTGTGTGCAATCTCTAATCTCAACTAGCTTATCTCTCTGGACGCTCATATCTCCTTTATCTCTGCTGTCGTGAGTTTAAAACCCCCTCCGTCGACCTATCCCGAATTTATATCACGACACTGAGCAAGGCGATCACAGATCCCCCTGTATGTTTATACTGCTTATCAGAAAACTTTCAGCTACTCTTTGCTTTCCGTCTTATCTGTTGTTACAATTGCATTTTTTGCGAATATCCTCCGAAAACACATGTGTCTCCTGGCGGGAGCGACTTATTTATCAGACGTTTACGAATTGATAAGAGAAAAATCGGTTTAAATCTTCGCCGTCAGCATCGAGCGGTGCCATGCTAAATGACAAGCGCATGATTTAGGGGAGCGTCGAGAAGACTTTTCCCCCATTGGGGGATAAAGTTCCAAGAAAGGGGGACGGCGTCGTGAGAACCCCCTCATGCTGTTTTGGTCCTCAAAACTTTGACAGCTTCTAATAGATGTTCTTGAAACCAATTTGGATTTATCGCCTCGCCTCGAAAAATCGTTTGAGTGGGCAATTTTTCAATTTAAAGTTACCGAAAGTGGCAATTTTGTGAACAGGATTCTTGGGAGATTGTTTCAGGAGAGGTTTACCTTGTGACAGAATCTATGTTCTTCTGTCAGATAAAAACGTGGCAATTCGATCCGTACTTACCAAATACATAATTATTTTTCATTTTCAATAAAAACTAGTGGAATCTGAAATCTGGAATCTTTTTTGTCGCGAAAGGTTTCTGAATTATGCTTCGATTTATGTTCGACTATAAAGTGATTCGTATAGTCCCTTAAAAATCGATGAATATTGATCTCTTCTGTCATAAAAGAATCAACAATTTTATCAAATAATTCAGTAAAGAAGGAATTTAAATTTTGGACTTACGCTTCTTTAGTGGGATATTGTACTAATCGGGTTTCTAAGCTTACTACTGAAACATAATGAAAAGATCATTAAGATCTTTACAATTGTGATTTTATTTTGGCCTATAACTGAAACCTTACATCTAATTCAGTCCGGAGAATTGTTATATATATATATATATATATATATATATATATATATATATGTATGTAAGAGTAATAAATGTAAAGTATTTATTGTGTTACCATCAATTACAACCCCTTTCATTTAATCATTATTTCTAATTTCAAAACCCAAGATTTCAGCTATAATGGGAAAAATATGGTAAAAGAGGATCGATCACCTCTTTCAATTTCAATTTTGTTTTTATGATTATAGTGTTACATTTTACTCTATATAAAGCTAATTTACATTGTTTGAAAAACTGGAACGGTCCATATCTGCTAATATCTGATGTCAAATTTTCTTATGCCAAACAAGAAAGGCTGTCTAAACATTTCTTTGTCTAAAAAGCAGCACTTCCGCGCAACAATCAGATTTTTTATTATAATTATGTAACGGTTATTGAACGTTTGTGACAAAGTCGTAAAAGTTTTTTAGATTAAGAATTCTGGGTAAGTAAAATTGTAGTTATCGACAAATACCCTTTGACATGAAGTCATCCATTATATAGTGCACAAGAAACCTTTCGTCTATATATCCTATTGCGTTTTTATGGTGAGTATATTGCAGCCTTTAAAGAACCTTTCTAACTAAAGTTACTTCAAGATTATAAGAGTTGATAAAGTAAACTGTTTGGCAGATGTGAATATCAAACGCCCACTTTTAAACCCGAAAGTATAGGTGAGACCGAACTATGTGTAAATATGGGATCTCATATGAGTGCATACAATCTTCACGAAACCAGTGCAATATTATTAGTATCTCCCGAGCGAGAGCGAGGGATAAACTTTTATTCAGAGCACGTGTGTCTTGAACATATTATGTCATGGGCACAACTATGATATTTTGCTACAACCGAAGTCGAGAAATCAAAGAAAATAATCAAAATAAACCTCAAAGCACCAGGCGGATTACCTGCAACGTCATAGTCGAACTGTGAAGTCAAAGCATTGTTTATGACGTGACGTCACAATGAAAAGTGATATTTTCCCTATGAAAGATATGAACCCCAAAATGATTGCCCTTGTAGGTAATAAAAAGATATAATTTTGAATTGGTTTCTTTTCGATTCATTGTATGAAGCATGATGATTGTGATTGAAGAAATGTCAGTTTCTTCTCGTTTTCTCATGTAAAGGATTTACAGGCATGCGCTCTTGTCTATATGATGAGAAATGTCATTTTATTAATTTCAGTTGGACTCTTAAATAAGCTAAGAGAACAAGTTAGTCTATAGAATAAGACTGTGGCACTTGATTTCATAAACAAATGGAGAAATATCTGTAACCTAGGTACTCTATTGATAAATTAAAGTGTTTTCTATAAAACGCAAACTTAGGAGGGGCGTAGACAAGATTTTCGCTAAGGTGGGGAGGCCATATGGGGGTCACAATTACATTACTTTCGATCAAACAATGTGTGTCCACGGGAAATTTAGCTTATTCACTGAATTAAACTACAATGCTTCATACTTTTCTTTGTATTTCGTTATGTATGAGAATTAACACTTTGGGGAATTCTCTTCCCTCCCCCCACCCTTCCCCCACTGCTCAGCATTTGTGAACATCACTTACGTTTCTTATGATATTCTAAAGAGCCAACTCAAAGCCATGGATCAAAGTTAAGCACTAAAGTTGTTAAAAACCGTTTGTCTTGGCGGTTCAGTTAAACGCTGAGCAGACCATTACTCGAGAGAATTTCCCTGCAGGAACCGTGGGTGGCCGAATGAAGTATTTTACTTTAAAAGAACCCAAGATTTTCTTTAAAGGTTTTCACAACTTAAGCTGGATTCCCCGTTGTTTAATCTGAACTCACGTTGACGACATGTTGCGATTCCCAGAAAAAAAAACCTTAAATAAATAAGGTCTTTAGATTATTAGAGTCAGTGTGTTGTTTTAGAAAGTCAACGCTGACTTGTCATGCTTGACCTCTTGTTTTTTCTATTTTTGACATTCTGCAGTTTTGGCACGGCATTCAATACGCGAGAAGCACGTGCAATATGTATATCAACTTTCCCCTGGCCTTCTGGGTCAGGTCACGCAATGTTTCCCGCCCTACGACCAAAACACGATCACGCGAGATGTTTACCGTAAACTCGCCCTTTCTGACCCTTGACAATACATGTTGGTGTGATTGCACGCGCCAGATGTGGCAGATGGGATACAAACTCCTAATCCCACATGCTCATAACCGAACCGTATCATCGTGGCGCAGAGTTCAAATAGTAAGGATATTTCCGCGTCACACTCAGTGTTTACGCCTAGTGCGATTAAAAGATAACCTTTGACATGTGCGAACCAACGAGATATAAAAAATATTATGAGGGAGTGTCATATTAATAATGATATGGCTTCTTTAGCGTATTTCTCATCTTTGCACGTGCAAAAGATTCAAAAACAGGTTCTCCTCTCTACATCATAAGTGCGCATGTGCAGCCGGATGTTAAACAGATGTGCGCTTCAGCACGTGCACAATTAGGTCAACGTTATGGTCATGCTTTTGGGTGATTGAACAGATGTATATGTTGTGCCGAGGCCATAACAACTGATGTAAAAACGCCAATCCTCGGCAATTATGAATATGTACGGTGAATTTATAGGTCTATGCCTGCACAACTGCTAAGATTTTGGTCATTAAAAGATTCCTTTACTGAACTGCGAAATATCGTCTAAACGGTACGGTAGCGTTGATGAAAGTACATGTATATAATTCTTTCACACGGCAATTGACATTTTAAGCATTTCTTTTACCAAATGCTATATTAAACATGAGTCTCTAATGCATGACTAATACTGCAATAGGATGCATGATCATTTCAGAGTATAGACATAAAAATCTGATCAAATTTGCAAAATTGCATTAAGGGTTAAGTTGGTATTGAACGAAAATTATAACCTTGAGAATAATTTGGTCGAAACACAAGGACATTTAATCTGCAATCCTAGTAGTTATAACAACTCTTTTCTAAAATCTCGTGTTTTTAAGTTAGTTTAAGAGAACGCAATTGTTCTGAAAAACTACAGAAAACCGATTTGTTTCCGAACGCTGGGAAATGGCATGAATGTGTTATTTGATCGTTCGGGACCCTATGTGCTTTGTTTTCTTTCCTGTTTAAAACTAACTTTGACAAAAAAGTTGAATTTCAAAAGTCGGTAGGCGTTGTCGAAAGAAAGGGAATTCGTATATAAGGATAACATTTAAAACTTTGCAGATTGCCTTTGATATCAATGCTTACAGCTGTTCGCCATCTTAATACTCAGCGTTAATTCAACCTTTTATCAGTCGGGGTCTATTTGGGTAGCGTCACTAAAGGGGGACACATGCTTTCATCAAAAACTTAATTTCATCCAAAAGTAAGTTCAAATTCAAGTTGCACTTAAATGTAAGTGGATTAAGCGAAATTTGACGCAAGTGGAATCAAGAAGAGGTTCAAAACGTGTTTCAAATTAAAACAAACATCAAAATGATGCTATTAAAACATGGGAATCTATTCTCATGTGCATGTACGAGTATTTAAAGATGTGCAAACGATTTTGCATTGGTTAGAAAAACTGTTCTCTCTTTTGAAATTTATTTAACTAAATATCTATCTGGTAGTGATTTTTGAGTATTAGAATGGTACAGTTAAGTCACAGAAGTTGTACACTTGATTATGGTATCTTTGTCACGTCTGCATTGCTTGTATGGATTTTAGCCACGTCGGAAAAAATTGTAACTCAATCTCATCATTAGTTTAAGGTTTTAGAAATAGTAGAAGAGCACAGAACGTATAAAACAAAATAGCGAAAACAATACCGTTTCAAACACTGAGCATATCGAGTGAAACATCTGTCGAAGACAAGCAAGGGATTCAGTGATAGATACTCAATCTGAATCTACTAATAAAGTATGTTCATTAACTTAAAGAGGAACATTATAAAAGTTGAGGTGAGATTATTTGGGATTTAACTTTTCAAGATTATTCAGCCTTTATCACGGTTGCTCGTAATCTGGCAGGGAGAAGCCCGCATCGTTATTGTGGCCATGTTTTGTTGTGAAGTCTGCGAGCATCAGCTGGAATTAGCGAACCATTGAGCTTAAAATTCCGTGTAGCATTGACCCTAGTCCTGCTTCAAGACTGTGTATATAAAGGAGCCTTTAATACAGTCTAGGCACACATTCAGCAAGTCTAGATTGACTGAATACACTGAATGAAATTAGGAGCCCAAAGAAAAAAATATAATGGATGAGGGGACATTTCATTATTAAAATTTTTCATAGACTAAATTTTGGTCTATATTGAACCCAAAACTTACTGCGTTTAGAACAATTTTCTACTTCAGACAAAATTGCCGAGCTCCTGGCTGGGTTTGTGCTCATATCATAATCATAAGACGAATTCGCTAACCATTGCGCAATCCCTCCCCGGGCTGTGTACTTATTGCGAAAATTTATAATGTAAAAGCATTTCTGCAAATGATGACCTTTGATCGTGTCATCATAGGTTTTACAGACTAACGTTCAAATTGAAATATTGTTATGATAGACATGACCAACAACTTCTACTTCGACCTTTCCTTCCAAAATGGTAATGGGACTAAAATTTCATTTCGGGGAACCATCCTAAATCTTTAATCGTGAATAGCAAATTGAGACTCACTTTGTAATTCATTTTTAAAAATCTTTTCTTCAAAATGGTTGTTTCAGCGTCAAGCGAGAAGGAGGTCACGTCCACCTGGTCTCAGACTCTCAATCCAAGCTGTGGACAGAGGTTCAAATCCGAGTTCCAGATACGCAACTTTCTCCTCAACCACGACACCCCAGGACTCTTCGCTCGAGCTCAGGTATAACGTCGTACCTAGAACTTAATCCGCATTCTGAATCTGAAAACGTTCCTCATTTATTTCAGATAGCCCTGATCATGAGTCAAAGGACTAGAAATCGGTATTAGTTTATATCTGATAGAAAAAAAACGTGATTTAAGTGTGTAATTTCAAAAAGGTTTATCTGAAAATCTTAATATGAAAACTGGACTTTGTTCATTTGAAAATGCTTGGTTATGACTCCATGAATTATTTTTAAAAAGTTGTACGCAATCTATATCTCAATGTAAAAGTCTTGTTAGAATTGAAAGACTACATGTTTATGCATGATCTCAAAAGAGGTTATTTAATCAGGAATCTAAAAACGAAAATTATCATTTTTCTCTCTCGTGATTTTGTATAATAATTCGAGAAAAATTTCATATATTCTATATCACATTGAACGTCTTGCTAAAACGCGAGTACAGTGTATTAAAAAAGGTTATTCAGTGGTAAAACGAAATTTTGAAGGGGAAGAAGATCACTTAAGCAAAACAACCGTCTCCTATTTTGACTAGCAATTGAAAATAATAATGTTTTACCTTTAAATTTTAGAAAAGATTATTCCATTGACTAACTTGTTACTTGTTGAAAGATAACGCGTACCATCTACTCTTTGCACGCATCAAACTTTGTTATTTCCATATCAGCAAATGCAAAAATGACTCACAGTCACATGGATCCAATTTGCACATATGCAGAAGAAAGGAAGTAACCATGTACAAAACCTTTCTCCAAATGTCAAATTGTGTTTTTAATTCACATGTAACGTTATAAGAAAACACGCATAAGCCAAAGAATATGTTACAGATTGCGAAAACATTTACGTTTGTAGGGTAACAAATCAGCCGAATGGCCTCACCCAAGTGTCTGCTAATTGCCCAAGAATCACAGACCTACAGGATTGCAATCTTTACAGCTTGTCCCGACGTTTTTGAAACTGTTATTTCGGGGTCTAGATATCTTTGGTACCATAAGTTTGAATATGTTACTTATGTTAAGCATTGTGTTCTTAAGAAACTATTTCAATGTCGTAATCCACACATGTATTGTGTAAACGTTTCATTCGTGTTGTACTTCTTTCATCTAAGATGTTTGATAAGAAAACACTTGACATACTCTACACTGAAGTTCATGTTCTTTGAGCATTCTAGTTCAAATTCATGCTCTTACAGACCTATTTGTTTTCCATCTGATCAAAAAAGAGTCGTTTAAAACAAGGAATTTAAAATTTTATCACGTTTTCCTAGCGTTGCATACATTCATTAGGCAATCCATCAAGTCTGATGTGATTTAGAAGTCTTTGGTATTAAATGGGCTGGAATAATCTTCAAACAAGCTTGCTAAATCAAAGCAAGATGTAGAAAAACAATTATTTAGCGGTATTTTCTCGTTGGTTTAAAAACTTGTCCTTTATTAGATGTTTTTGGTATTCTTTCATGTATCATTCATATATATATATAATATTTGTTTTGAAAGTATTACTAATTATGACAGTTTCAAGAATCAATTTATTATATTTTCTGTTTTTGTGTACGTTCTCAAAAATGCAATGTACATTTAAAACCTCACAGGAGCCTTCGAATCTTTATTATACACCTATTTGCGTCGATATTAAACATTAGATTCAATCATAATCCACCATATACCTTATTAAATCTCTCCTGAAAATGTTGATTTTCTGCTAAGTCTATGATGAAACCTTGTAACATAACACCACTACAAGTCAAGCACACGGTGTTTATGGTTAATTTGATAGTTAAACAGCCATAACCAAGACCGTTAACGGTACATGACGGTTACATTAACGCCTAACTAACGAGGGGTAACTCTAAACGGTGGTTTGTCTTACCACCGTGTGTTATTCAAGTCTGACATTTTAAATGAACATTCCTCGATGCGTTAAACCAGGGCTTAGTCTTACAAGTAATATATCATCGTAATTAACAGTTAGTACCGAGATTCTTATCACTTGACGATACAATTACAGTGGTGGACTCCTCTTGCTATATAAGTACTAAAGTTGAACCATGATTTTGAAAAAAGAAGTTGAAAGTCCATATAACTCTTTCTTATTCATGATTTTGTACGTGTACTTATATTGTTACTAAGCCAATCTTACAATCAAATCGGCATTTCAGACTTCCTGTTGAATTCAAACCTAGAGAAGTTTATTCAAGAGGTTAAGTTGAGGCCAGAAGAATATTAATAAGGAGCTGTGTATTTCAGATGACGTTACCATATGATAACGTTTTTTTTTATTTTAAACTTGATGTTTCGATTTCTTAAATGAAGAGCACGCATATCTATCATAATGATTTATACACGGTGATTAGGTTTTTATGCCATATATACATGTCATACTCCATGCGTAGATCACTCATATTGACTGCGAACCTTTACCAAGAAACTTTCATTCGAAAAACATCGTACCGGGCAGTTAAGAGGAACTTGGATATGCCAAAGGAAATTGTGTGAAACTTACCAAATTGGTAAAATCTGCTCACCAGCTAGTTCTAATTGCATTCTATTTGGCTAAGGTTATCAGTATCGAGATACTCTGTTACTATTTGACCTCTGATGCTAGGGTGATTATCTACTATTTAAATCAGTGGAAGCAAACTGATAAGAACTAATTCAATAAGCCGGAATTCACCAGAGTATGGAACCTTGAAATGCCGTTGAAGAGGTCAGAAGTTCAAGTTGTGATGGTTTCCAGTCATGACTCTTCCACCTGCTATCATGAATTAGTTACTTTGAGAAAATCCTGTAGTTAACAAAGGTATTCAAGAACTCAAGATTATTATTTGATTTGATTTGATATATGATCGCAAATCTTCTGACCATGATTTTCAAGTTTGATTTATAAGTATTCGAAATGCAACTGAAGATTTTGCATTTGAATCAACCGTTTAAATTACATAAGCTCATATTGGTTATTCATTACCCTATTAATAATAAGTGGTGACATAAATACATTATGAGCACATGTGCACATACCATTTTTGCATAGCAACGTTTGTTCAGCGCGAGTTTTATTTCGTCGTCTGTGACGTCATAAAACTTTTGTTCGTGACGTCATTGTCCATTCAAATGGATTTTAGATGGAATTGAATAGGTAATAAAGAAATAATTACACTCGGAAAGGAGTTAAAAAAAAACTTTTAAGAAACTCGTGCGAATTTGTGTATAATCCTCGGTCTCGCTCTGGTATTTCTAAAATTCGCACTCGTTTCGTAAAAGTCATATGACATACTTCCTCAGGTAATGATCTCTATACATGTGTCGTAAACCAAATTGGACGTAAAATTTAAATAATTTGATGACAAGAAAAGTCTTTCCATCTTTGCCGTTATAGTATCCATACATCATATTCACAGCCTTACTCAAAATCGTTGTACCCTCTTGTTACTATTACCAATCCACAGGTACATCTTTTGTCGAAAACAACAATCTTGAAAACAGCTGCCATGGAATCGACAATCAATCAATCTTTATTCAATACTGAAAGGCCACAGGCCTATAGTACAATTTGAACGATAGTACAAATATAGCAAATCAATATTCATATAAATTGTGATGTGAAGAATGATCAAATGTGCTTTACTGTCACTGTCTGATTTTAAACGCGAGGTATACATGTATAAACATTGCAAGATTTTGAATTACAACAAAAAAATTACAGTTTAATAAAGATAAGAATTTATCTGTAGTAGGATGGACATAATAATATTCTTTAAGGTTTTTTTTACGAAACTCATCATAAAATGGACACAGGAGCAGAAAGTGGTATTTATCTTCAAAAACGTTGTTATTGCATGATTTACATGTCTATTCTCTCTTTTCATGTTAAGGAATCTTCAGTCGACAATCAAGCACCTCTAATTATAAGGAAAGTTATTCATTAGTCTCTTTGAAAATTATTTTCAAAATGTTATCGTTTCTTATTCGTTTACAAATATACATGCTTTTACATCAATTTCCAATATCTGTCACGCTAAGTTTCGGCAACCTTAGCTTCTTGTATACAGCTTGAGGCTAAGTTAGTTAAAATGACTTCTACATCGATTTTTTAAGAATTTCAAAGTTGATATTCGAAGATTCGAGGCGGTTGGCTTTGCAAATGGCTCAGCTGCCTGATTGTCGCAATATGTCATCTTAAAATAAACCATGGTTCAAATTAAAATCACTCATAATGTATTGCGTTTAATAAGTATATGTACATTTTGAAAATGTTATTCAAAGTTTTTTTTGGTTTTGACCTCGTTACATCCCTTAACCTTTTTATAGGTGCTTGATCGTCGACTCAAGCTGTCATCTAGATTGTTAATTTCGATAATACATGTCCCTTTGCACATAATTAATTCCCGCTATATTAATACTTTCTAATGGTTTCTCATTCTTTACAGTGTGGTTCCTCACCCCTGTACATCGTATGGAGAGCAATGTGGGCCATCTACCATATCGGCGCCATTGTTACATCCGGGTATCTGCAGAGGTTCTTTGCCAACCGGGAAGAGAACCAGATAAAGTGGTTCATCTTCCTGACCAACTGGTGCTACTTCACCCTCACATTCTGCGCCATCTTGGATCTCATCATCTCCCTCCATTTCTACATCAACAGGAAGGACGTTCTCAAAGGTAAACTTCTCCATTCTTATAGAAGTTGTGTTTGGTCTGAAGTAATAGAGAATACACGATAAGCAGAATTTTCCCAAAACAGGTAGATCCAGTGATAATATCCTACGCTAAACTCTGTTTTGAGTCGAGCACTTTTCGGGCTCCCGGCAGATCCCCCTAGCAAAAGTAAACACTAATTTCATGGAAGGATTGCTTGTTGTGATCGAGGGCTGTACCATGAGTAAGTCTCTATTAAATGTGACAAGGACGCTCGAAGAGCAAGTGCCCATTCGACTAGATTGTAGATATCCGAAAGCATACATGCATGGTAACTTTTAACTTGGAGCTTTTCCATTGATTATTTTTTAAACAGCGTCGTTTATTGCACAACTAACTAGGTTGCATCCAGTCAGAGTTCTCCATTTCTTGTCCGAAAAGTACTCGCATTAAAACGGAGGTCGAGGTTAGAAAAGCAGAAAACCGCGTTTGCACTTATCGTCATATTATCGTTATATTGTCTTTTAGACTCTGGACTGATGACATGTCTGAAGACAAACGTTAATTAACTTCTTAAAATCAAAATATTGGCAAAGAGACAATCCCACTGTAATTACTTTAAAAAATTTTTAGCTGCACTTTTTACTGCGTTGATTTGTGCAGCACAATTAAGATTTGAATTTACTGAGATTGCAAAAGTCAATTCAAAATATATATTTTATAAACAAAATCTTTAATATATATTTAAAGTTGTTGCCGACAGACAATCAAATGACCGATGATAACCAAGTTCCATATTCTCTGTTGGCAAGGAGCTGAAGGTAAGCTTCCGTGGTACTGCAAGGTCTTCTGGGTAATGACCAACATCAGCAACGCTGTTGGAGTAGAGATAAGTCTTATATACTGGCTTCTGCTACACGACTGTAAGTATCATGTGAACATTGTTTGACAAAAATCGACTGTGTTCCGAGGAATGAAAAGTGAAACATATAGACGCTCGAATTTCTGGATTTGACGTCATGATAGTTTACAAGAGTTATCTGTCCCTAACTACAGACACCAATGACCTTTGCCGGGGGCCTTGTTATTGGTCAGCTGAGCTTATTGCAAAATATGCGACTGTACGAAGTGTTGTTAGTCCGTCTTGCATATAAAACTTTCGATGGACGAAGTAGAGTGAATAATTTGAAATTGGTTTCCTCAGGGCACGGTCGATTTCAGTCAGACTGTATATGAAAATAATCTTAATCTTTATTAATAATTTTTATTACATTAATTTACATTAAGATTGTATAATCATCTCGATCTAGTAATAGATCAAGATATAATTCAAGGATTTGTTATCTGCCATACGTTTATAATTCCTCTGTTTACCAACAAGTATAAGGTTTTAACGCAACAAACATGAAAATAACAGTTTATTTTGAATCCGTCCCAAATGATGAACGTTAGGACATAACTCGTATAAAGAACATATTTGGTTTTATAAAAATATTTATTCCGGAATTTTACTATGCACACTTACAAAATGATATTTGTGTTTTGAAATGGGACCCATTAAAAGTAAACAAGAATTTGTCATCATTGAGTTAACTAAAGAACCCCTTAACCATGAAACCAAAGTAAGAAATGGCATATTCACACAAAATGTATCCGATCCGAACTAACATTCAAATGTAGAGTTATCATTTATCATAGAAAGAACAATAGAATAAGTCCAACTCCATTGCACTCAGTAATTAATGTTTCCAGCGTCCCCGAATTCCTATTTTGAGACTGTCTGATTTATAAAACCAATGGAACGACGTTTTTGGTTATCTGTTTAACTGTCAACCTGAGTTTTTCAACGAATAAATATCAGACATAATTTGAAAAGGTTATGGATAGGATTGTTAGGGGTCGTTTTAACATGTCAGGTTATACCATTCTAGAATAGAATTAAAGGGTCAATATGAATATTCAGCACAATTGCATTAAATAAGCATTTCACTGACTTAAGTTGATTGTTGAATCTTTAAAATAGTTAAAAAATTGTAGTGAAAACTACTGCATTGCATTGCTTTTTACGAGCATACAATGTTAAATATTGTTTTACAAAATCAAGTATTGTTATTTGAGTCTTAAGAATATTCTGATAGAATATTAGATAGTAAAATGTAACTTTGATGATTGTTTATGTAATCAGCAAATAATGCAAATATGATAATCAGGAGGTCAGTAATGAAATTAGATCGTTTTCATTTACGATAAGAATTTTGTTTACATCGATTTTTTCTATCTAGCATCATTGACCCTTTTCGTCGGTAATTGTTGAAATATTTTTTTTATTAGCTCGGAAGATTACAAATATAGGTTATTATATGTCCAGATTATCAGTCAGATACATGGTTGGTGTATTTTTCGATTAAACAGTGAAAATATGTACAGGAGTGATATCAATCATAATAAAACATAAAATATGATATAGATAGAGGATATTTGACATTTCTCGTCGAATACCATGAATATCTCATCGGGTGAAGTAGAAATGATATTTTCACGAGTGGCGCAGCCACGAGTGTAAATATATGATTTTCTACTTCACGAGATGAGATATACATGGTATTCGACGAGAAATGTCAAATGTTCTATTTATTATGTTTCCAAAAACCCCGTAAATGACCTTAACTATATGAATGGAGTAGCTAAATCCCTTCGCTAGCGCGGCCGTTGCATGACGTCATTAAATTGTTTCTTGACGTCACAGATGACGTCATATGATTGTTGCGTTATTTCACTGAGTAGGATACCATTATTATTTCACTCAGTGAAAATACGGATTTTATGTTCACTAATAAATGGCATATTTCACCATTGAAAACATAATAATAATACATATAGCAAGACAGTAAGATTAAGGAAATATGGAAAAGCACATGTTGTGGTCATGCAAGAACTGGTATGAGAGGGTTCCATTTATACATAAAATTTTCATTTCTATTATTATTTTTTGATATATATTTTTCAACAAAAATATTTATTTCAGAGTTTTAATTAGGCAGTTTTTTCTTGATATAGCATATGTACATTGTAAATATGTCTTTTTGCAGCAATGATGATTTGATTCAGTAGTAATTGTTGAAATATTGCCCACTGCGCTAGATAATAAATCACTCATTCACTTACAGTTTCTCAAGGCCTGACGGGCTACCTAATCCTCCCCTTTCTCACACACGGCATGAACGTCATCTACATTCTGCTCAACCTCCTCGTGACGGCCGTACCAATACGTCTTCTACACTTCTACCAACCTGCGCTATTCGGCATCATCTACGTCATTTTCAGCGTCGTGTACACCGTGTGTGGAGGCAGCAACGACGTTGACGAGCCCTACATATACTCCATATTGGACTGGAACAACACTCCTCTGTTAACTGCTGGTATTGCGGCAGGGGCGTCGCTTGGGGCCATTGTTATTCATATTGTAATATACGTCATTCACACTATCCGCGTCTCTATGTTCCATTGCTGTCATAACGCTAACGATGATGATGTTATGATTTAATTGAGATGTAACGGTCTATTTGATTAGGTATCTTCACTGAATTAAGTCATTGCATTTTTAATGACTTTTGTTTAGGTTAGAGATATGCCAATTATTATAGTGAACAAATGTATATTTGGTATCCCACTATCTGCAATAGTACATTTTCTTGTACGTTTCTGGTCGAGTCAATTGCGGGATTCTAACCAACTGATTTTGGTTTGCTGATTCACTGTTTTTCAATGAAGTGATCAGTGCCCTTTGATTTAAAATCACTCCGAAATAGGATGGAAAATCCTCATTCTAAAGTACCTTAAAATTTATTATCTTATCATAACATAAAAAGGATGGACAAACTTTCCAAGCTGCAAAATTACCAACTATATCAGTTATATTACAAGTATTGTTGTGACTGTTTGTAAGTAAAGAAATTATAAACCAACAAAAATCTCAAATAGAGTTAATTTTGATAAGAAACACTCTGATTATGAATGATGAAATTTAGTTTTCTGCTGACTTCGGAAATTTTGTAACCAACAAGTCCGCTTGTAGATTTTTTCTCATGTACCGGAATTAGTAAGAACCTCAAACGTTCAAAAAGTCCAAACTTTTTTCAAATAGACTGAATTATGTTTCAAGATGTTGTTAATTTATTTTTGTAAGATATTGTTAACATCTGTATATTTTGTAAATTATTTTCATGTGTTTTGGATTATGTGGGCATTTAATAGTCAAACTATCATTTACAACTGAGAGGAATCAAATATTTCATTTAAACGACGAATTTAATTGAAAATGAATTTCGATTTTGTTCCGAAATACCATGATCATTAGTTTAACGTACTCCTTTTCATTCTAAGAACGACATCATCATTGAAACTGATCATAGATTGACAGTTAATTGTTATATATGTATTGCTAGTATGATTCCATTGTCATAAAAATTGTCTCAAATAAATTGTCACTTACAAGACATCAAGAATATATTTACACGTGAGATGTTTGAAAGGACAGTGGAATGTTATCAAGATAAATGAAGTGACCTCATGAAAACGAAAATATATATTTCTGATTGCAAGACATTATTTTAATCAAAAGAAACAGTTTAAAAACAAATGTATTATGATCGGTTAATTGTTTCCCAACTCCAATGATTAAAAGGTGTTCACTCTAAAATGGCTCTCATTGGATTTTGCTTGATATTTGACGACTACGGATGGTCACGTTGTGTAATGCGACGTTTTCACCCTCAGAAGATAAACTATTTGGTGTAAACCAAAATTTATTTTGGGAAATTTGAAGAAATCAATATGTGAAAAAAACGCGCTTCTGCCCCTTTAATGTATAGATGTAAATGCTATATATGAAGAGTTACAGGTTCCTTAACCAATGCTATCCGTATATCACTTTGAGAGCGTACATTCGAGATTAAAAAACATGGCCATTTCCACATTCCCGTGATTACAACTTGAAGACCATTGTCCAATATATACTTTGTCAAGTGTGTCAATAATTAATCGTATCAATTTTGCTTCAAATTAGTTGCATGAGTGACTACATCTTATGATCAGAAGATCGTTGAAATTGATAAAATTCTGAATTTACCTGTTTGGAAAACTTTGCCATGGAAACTAATGAACTTTGTTTGTTGAAACGTCCATAAAATCCTTACATCGGGACCAAATGTCGTTGTTGAGGAAATGTGTTACGTCACATTGTTTTGTAATTTACATGTACATAATAAACTATTGTTGCACGTTACCTTTTGCCATTGTTCTTTATTTCTCCCATTAGATGAAACTTTCTCACCACAGATGTCACTCAAGTCATTTCTTACTTTGTAATCTCTGTTATAAGTAGGACAGTTGAGAAGTTTTTTTCAAAAGCGACGCACTTACAAGATAAAGTCAGTCGGAGAGGTAAGATGATGTATTTGATACATGGAATAACTAAATATGTTGCCTTTTTTCCAAAACAAAGAGCTTCGTCATAAATTCTTATACTAACCATTGTTGTAATAGGAGCTCGAGCTTCATGCAGGTTCCCCAAGCCGCATAATATTGTATCTAGTCTCACCTGCAATATTTCAGCCAATGAAAACTCCGCATGCATAGATATTTTTAATCATGTGTTGTCATCGAGGCCTTAATTTGCAGTGATTCAGTCGCTTAATATAGCGACCGTATTCTCTAAGAATTGCCAAGTACACTTTCAAATAACGTGTATCATTCCCGAAGCATACGGACATAACTGGGGCATTCTGAATGATATCTTTTGAAAAGGCGTCGCTGATTGCACTCACTAACAATGATTGCATCAAATTAGGCTCCAGCATTTCTAGACCGAGATACACTCGTATTAGGAAAGAGGTTATTATAGTAATTTTTGAGGAAGAGAATGTATAGGTTGCAAAGTTTCACCGCTTGGGGATTCTGAACGAAACGCTTACGTGTGATAGAGGTTACGTGGGAAATATGACTTAAGAAGCCACTGTTGAGTTCGATGTAAGGGTCTAGACCGTGTAGGGAACTGGGCCCGATTGTACAGAGCTCCCTAAGACTGCGTTGTCATATATATATATATAACTTGCAATGGGAAGATCTGTTTGCGTAGAATATAAATCGAAATGAAATAAGGAAAATGGTGCGTTTTGAACAGCACATTTAAAAGGATTTTATTACGCTTCTTTTCAATGCTAAAGATAATAAGCATACATTTATCAATAGATATTCAATTCGAAGCTATTTCAGTTCGTATAGTGGCAAATAAATGTCATTATATAACTACTGGATAAGAGTGTGCTCAGGAATAAAGAAGCTTTGTCAAATTAGGGCCAGACCTCCAATGGGAAGAATTGTACATGCTCTTAGTTTTTACTTTATTCAACATTCCTATTCAATGTAGATGTATTTCTGGCTCATGTTTGACCATAGTGAAACAGAAAACCAAAATTGAATACAAATCAATGTTAACCTCTGTCACATGATTATACGGAACTCAAGAAAAACATTTCGTCATTATCTTCCAACAGAGATGTCTCAACTCATTAATCTTCTCAGTTACATTAGGGAAATACACGCAGTAAATTCACCTTTCGGTTATTTAATTTTTAAAACGCTCTTGCACTTCAGGATTCAGTTATTTTTTCATAAAAATCATTTTGGGCTGAAAACTGGTATTGTTGTTTGCAATAGTCACTATGTGTGCAATTATTTGATCTGTTTGCGTAGAATATAAATCGAAATGAAATAAGGAAAATGGTGCGTTTTGAACAGCACATTAAAAATATTTTATTACGCTTCTTTTCAATGCTAAAGATAATAAGCATACATTTATCAATAGATAATCAATTCGAAACTATTTCAGTTCGTATACTTTTATACTTATATTTTTATCATAATATATATGTTGATAAGAAGAATATGTTTATGTATATTTGAAATAAAAACGTCTTTTGTCAATTCTCTACAAAAGACGATTAATCTTATTTTTAATCCCTTTACTGTTTTTGATATCTCTTTTACCATCGAATTAATCAAAACTTGAGGATACATTTCTTACTTTGCATTGGCGAAGTTACGAGAAACTGCTCACGTAGTGCTAGGTTATAAAAAAGTGTGTCAAAGCCCATTTTGAAGCGCTTTGTATACCAGTACAAATACAATGTAGGTATCGATATGTATGGTCGTACGTCCACTATAAGTCACGAAAAGACAAGATTTCATACAACAAAAGCTACCAATTCTGAAAATCATCTACAATGTAAGCTCTATATCACCTATCAGTAGTATCGTAAGAAGCAGCAGGCGATATTGAAATATTGGGGAAACAGGGGAGGGGGGTCCAAATAATTGTGTGTTTTGTACACAAGAAAATTTGAAAAAAAAGTGCAGCTTTCATTGAACTATATAATTTGTAAAAGAGTAAATATCCAGTTGTCTGACACGCATGGTGGCGCACACACATTTGCCCATGACCTAAATAAAGTGTACGACAGTCGGCTCTAATAGAATGTAATCAAACAAGCATGACCTGTCCGAGCAGTCGGCTGCTCAGGTAAATATCATAAGGTGTTCTCATGTGACGTCCATGTTTTTTTAATATAATTAGGTAAGTGACGATGTTATTTACGCAAACTTCATAATTATTCAAGTCAGGGTAGATTTTTTTATGATTATCATCAATAATTCCCTATGGTTGATTTGTGGTGTCTTTCGTATAATCGATCGATGACTGGACACTTCCCTTTGAGTATAGGAAAGACGTTTCCAGTTGACATATTCAATACAGTTTATAAAAAGAACTTCGTTAATTCTTATGGCTAAGACAAACCATCCTGGGGGTAGGATAATGCAAAGTAGAACAACAAATGCGGGTCTATTTGACCATAAACATATTACCATTGCGTGTTTTATGACATAAAGTCACTTCATCAACACTGTGCCATTTTTGCTATAAGGAAGACTTCAACAAAACGATCGATCAATGGTTTCTTTGTATGCCGTCTTGCAACTAGAGCATAAATGCAGGCAGGTACTCGACGAAATATTTCTGGTATGTGTACAGAATATTTTTTCTATACATTGAAAGTAACGATCAACTCGATGAACTAGCTCTTTGGTGTGTTATCATAATGTTTTCTCTATACATTGACAGTAACAATCAACGATGGTTTCATGAGTCGCTAGGATGGTATTTGTTTGAGTCGTATATGCTAGTACCATATGGTGTTACAAATGACATCCTTATGGTCATAACGTACAATGTACATGTAGCAATGAAAAACATGTTTCCATACCCAGGATCGGATAAACCATTAGCTTTTTAAACAAACACAGAAAACATAATCTGCACAAATTGAACGAATGTTTTTTTGTTATCTTTTCTTTAATCTATCTATATTTACATCATAAGATATTTCATTTGATTAAGAATCCAAAGTCACCGTTGAATATTCATACATGGAAAGGCTTGTATGTAGCAGACGTTTAAGTCTGCAGACATAGACAATGTTATGGATTATGAATATTTTTTTTTATGGTTTTAGAAAATCTTTCATGCATGGCATAACATGCACCTTTTGCAAATTTTATGTGCTTCCCGTTCAGGCTCCTGCGACGGATCTCAATAATCCGATATGAAATCTCATTAAAGTTGCAAACTTTCGTTGAAGGGGCCGCTGCACATAAATTTGGCGGTTTTGTAGAAAGGTTATTTTAGCAAGTATTGGCGCATCATGGGCGGGAGGTTGAGTTTGGGAAAGTAGACTTTTAAACTTTTAAAACAACATGACCATTTCTGTATAAAGTGATATACTTACCACTATCAGCTTTTTCATTTGTGTTTTCTTTCACTTTGTGGCCAAAATAACGTTTTGAGCTATTGGCGCGCGCCACTGTCCGGTTTTCGATCACTTATCACGGCCTTAACAATTTAATTCTTAGAATACTGAATCGCTAAGCTTGAGGGTAGTAATTTTCAGATATAACCAGTAGTTATCGAAATTTATATACTTTTAACTAATCAACACTCTATGTCCTTTAAGTAAATAACACAGGATGTCTGTGTCTGCTCATGAATGTTTTATTTTGAATTTCCAGGATAAATTTAAAATACTGTTTGATAACATGTTTAGACTGCATTGACACAATTGCTTAACCTAAAGGACAATTATCAATGAAACAGAAATGTATATATTTCTTCTGATATCTTGCGAATAACGTCTTTGTTTCTGTTACACAGCACCTTATGATAAACTAACTTTAAGGCTGTCACCTGGGTGTCACTGTATTGCATTTTGGTAAATAGAAAAGAGAGTAGTCATTTTGAGTTTTCTAAAACATATGAGGTCCTAGTCTTGGAAATGGTTCGGTTGAAAAAAGGGGAAATACCACAGAAAACCTTCAAATTTCCTTTACCGAAACTTGTCATAGCATAGATGTATGCACAAGTCAATCTGATAAAAAAGAAAATTGTTTTTTGAAAATTTGCTTTTATTTCAGGTCCATGTATATACTGATTTGCAAGATCTGAAGATGTTTGAAATATATTTAAGATTCTCCACAATTCAGATATGTGGCAAATATCGAACACACCATACTTCTTGGTTGCTTTTATGACCGATTTATATGTACCTTTCAGGTCAAGAGATCATAAATGTATAAATCTGGTTAGATATTGGTCTTCAGAAACAATTAACATTTTTTATCTTTTGATCAATAAACCCGTTTCTATTGATTCATAATCATTAGTATTTAGTATTTTGTATTTTGTAACCGCCATAAGTATAAAAAGATCTTTTCTATTTTTACCATAACATTAAGTGGCCATTGTTGAATGTTAAACAAAGAAAAGTCATATTCAACTTTCCAACTTAGTTCGATTTACAGTTTGAATTAGAGTTAAGAGTTTTGGAAACAACTTCATAATTTTCCCTTCTAGTATACGCGTCAGTAGAAATTCGTAGACATTCTGAAGCATTTGGGAAACAAGAATAATTTTGATGTAAAACACATTGGGTAAATGTTATTTATTTTAATGTACAATCATACGGGGAAAAATAGTATATTTTTATGTACAAAAACATAGGGAAAATAATATATATTTTCTTTTTACGGGCATATATGTATATGGCAAAAATATAGTATATTTGCAATAAAACGCTGATTTATAGTTGGGAATAAGAAAATATTGAATACAGAGGAAGATATTGTTATTGAGACACCATTGTGAAGACAAGTTAGGCTATATCACAACGATCGTAAATAGTCTGTTACACTAAAGAGCCACTCCGTGAGTTGTTGAAGTCATATATGCAAAACTTAATGAATGGTGTCATTTGATCGCGAAGTATCGACTGTTACCAAAAAGACACATTTTAAAGCTTGTTGGTTGTTTACAGTGACAATATGAAGGTAGAACGTCGCAATTATGATCGAAAACCGGACAATCAAATAGTCAAACGTTATTTTGGAGACTTATCTTAAACAGCTAGGAGGGCGGTTAGGAGTTGATAGTGTTTGTTAGGTTATATAACAAGTATCCATGTATATTGGACGTGATATCTACACCTCTGTGCATTTATAAGGCTGTTTTTAGATTTTCATGGAAAACCAGTATTTGTCATATAAATGTCTTTTGGACATAAACAATTAAGATGTATATATTTTATATCACTACATATGACATTTAGGTTCAATGGTAGATAATATGTTATGGAAATCACGGAGTGGCTCTTTAACTATATAAGAATGATGTGATTTCAATGAGAAGTACTTACCGTTGCTGATATAATTTTATGCTTATCGAGTCAGTAGAATGACAACAGGAAGGTATAAAGTCGCTAGTGTGATTGAAAGCCAGGCAATACCGCCCTGTAATAATCAAATGTATTATTGGAAACTTATCTTAAGCGATAGAAGCTAGGCTTTGAAAGAGTTTGAAGGTTATACAACTGGTATTGATGTCATTATTACGTGTTATTTCGGCACCGGTTATACATGTATATAAAAATGTACGAGTTTAGGAAGATTTTAATTGAAAACTATTATTTTAATCTATTTGGCATTTTGAGACGAATATGTCAAATGTTTTGATTGCATATAATCATAATTGGTGTTTTGTCCGTATGGAAGCCGTGAAATATATCATGGAAACTGTCCTTAAACGCACTAGTGCACACCAATATTTCGTTAACACAACGAATACACAGACACTGCATATCTCTCGATATTATTCAAGATCCTCACTCAAGTAATCTACCTCGTAAGTTATTTAACAAATATTTACGTATTTAGGTAGTAAAGTTGATTTCTAAAGTCCGGAAGTATTTAATGTTACGTTACAATAAATCCGCATGAACTACGATATCGGAAATCTTAAGATTTTGCTTATAACCAAAAAAGCGGAAACGGCAGCCGCTTTGGCCAATCTAATAGCAATGCTAATGCTGTGTTATTAAATCGATTTATTTACAACATTGCTTTCATAAAACATAATTCATTATTTGGTCTCAGTTCAGAGTTTAAGTAAATACAACAGCTGCACATAATAATAGTTCAGCCGCGTTCAACTGTCTATAATTTATCCGTTTTGTGCACAGCTAACCTTAGATTTTTTATATGTCCAAGTCAACAGCGGCTGTCTAAAATTTTTCATTGTTGATTGCAGGTCAATTGTAAAGAATTTTAAGTATTTCATTGCATCGATAGAAAGCTTGAGTGATTTCATAAGTGCTCTTAAACCTTAAAATAGCCAATTTAAACCTTTAATGCCTTTAAGACATCAACGACACTGTAGTTTTTCGATGTTTTAGTTTTCCACATTATCCCAACAGTTTTAGAAAAGGATTAAAAATCTGAGAGCGAAAATTCATGCTTCCATTTTCAAGCAAAAATCTTTTAATCATTCCAGCTTGGGAAATGGATTTGCTTGAGCTTCAGTATCTCCGGAACGTAAGTTTTAGATTTCTTTTATTGATAAAAATACAGTTCTTGCAATTAACATTTTTCAGTACAACTTGTATGATTGTATCAAGGTCATTAATTATCACATTTTATCTTGAAAAGTTAAATTTTCACAACTATTTGACGGTCATACTCTTTGTACCTATTGCTGATAGTTTACCTTCACATAGTTTTGTGTCCAGAAGAAAAATAGGACCACAAACATTTAAGACTATTTTGTTGCAACTTTTTAAGTTTTTAATATGTAATGTTACCATTGTTAAAATGCTTTTTGAATGGTTATCGTAGGAAGATGTTCATCATAATTGATCATGATGAATCTTCTCATAAGCTATTTTCGAATATCACGAGCTTTCTTATCTATATCAACAAGTTATATTAATTGGTGACACATGTTGTTATAAATGTTGTTTTTGAATACGCTTTAAAACATTTAATTAGTTATACTATTTCAGACATAAAACAATTAAGCTACATGACAAGTGCATCTGTTTGGTAAATTTATTATTGTTTGCAGATATTCCCAATTTAGAGCTTACAGTAAAAGACAGTCACAAAGAGAACATATAGGTTACCTATATCCATACACAGGGTTAGATTATTCCGATCTTTCAGAAATGTAACACCCTTTTCGTTCTTATTCTCAAAAATATATCTTTAAAATGGTGTCCCCTTCGTCATAAATGTGGACGTTGCTTTTTACTGAAGAGCTATTCAAATTCATAAATTTCAAAACCAGGGATGAATTCAAATCACTTTTCCAAAAAAATGATTTGTACATACTTTGAAATGTTTTTATAACAAGCATTTACTTGTAGAATCAGACAGTGACAGTTCATTTTATCATTGTTTGTTCAAAATAACATCATCACGTAAACGTATATTGAATTACCTTATTTTATATAATCTTTCAAATTGTGATATAAGCCTGTGGCCTTTGAGTAAAGTTTGAATAGATGAGATCAATGTATTCTTGCCACTCATTGTATATTATTCAGGACCTCAAGAAAATATACTTATACTTTTTATATGTTTTAAGCTACGCATGTCGTTGGAAACTACCAAATGAAATAGTATTAAGCTAGGGTAATACAGCTGCATCCCAAAAGGTGGCTCATCAAAATGTGCTTCCTATGTAGAAACTACAACTGGCGATCAATACTTAGAAATAATCCATTGGCAATTGATAAACCAAGTCAATACGTTTAAATTTGTCAATGCATATGCAACAACTATTCAGGTATTGATGACGAAAATGTGTAGAGCTAATTATGAGTACTAAAGTACTTTGTGCTTAAACGATAACTATTAGCAAAGCTTATCACACGTGTATGTCCTTAAAATTCATTCGTTAACCTTTATCTTTAAACTTTAATTTCCAGAAAGTCTAGAAACGATGACACTTGACAAGGATAGCCAACAGGACGTGGGGTGTTGTCAGAGTTTTAAGAATGAATTCAAAGCCAAGAACCTTCTCCTCGACCACGAGTATCCTGGCTTGTTTCACAGAGCAAAGGTGATGTTCTCTCATGAGTGAAATATCAATTTGTATTGAATTTACATACATATAGAGTCGCAAAGATGCGATTATGATATAAGAAAACATGCGCAAATTCACCATAACACACCGCCTGTGAGGACGAACATACTTGTAAACAAATTAAACTGACACAAGTACCATCTTCCCATGCATGGCTTTAAATTTGACCAGCCTCTATAACTGGGTTATTCAAACCTTATTGCCAACCCGTCAAAATTCGTGTTTTGAATGCTGAGCCCCCCTTTGGTTTCTCATATGATTTCTTACTTGACTATCGCGATCCGTCGCAGCAGCCTGTAAGACAAGCGCAGAAAAGTTGGAGAAATGAAAATAGGTTTTAAAAAGAGGGGATTCTGCCTCTACACATCGCTTGCCTTTAATAGTAGGAGCTTGATCGTTGTTTCTGTGTTTTTTTCGACAGTACACATGCATCCCTTTGCTTACATTCACATGTACTTTTACAAATACAGACACATTCCTAATATGAAAACTGATCAATCGAAACATACAGAGTCATGTACCTTTTCTAATATAAACAAATGCACGTTCATATATAGGACCTCAACGTGTATAGTACCTGTACATACACATGTTAATTTACCATACAGACACATGCATGTACAAAAGATCTCAAAAATGCATATTCACCGGGACACACAAGTGAATATTTACTTGGTACCCGTGCTTGCTCAGTGGAAAATACCCACCTGCGCATTCATAAAATATAACAAACAAACATTTGTAGGTATATTTACAGGTAAAGACCCGTGTACTTTCACTTAAAAGATATTCAAGACGCAGGCTAACCTGAGACATGATTAGTGTACTTTTAATGATGATTTTATACATGTTTTACACTGTTTGATTCCTTTTCCAGTTAGCTAACGGCCCGTCTGTTTTGTACCTGATATGGCGAGTGTTCTGGGTGGTGTACCATATCACACTTATAGGCTTGTCTGGCCATCTCAATAAGTTTTACGCCACTACCGAGTTTAACCGACGAAAATGGCCGTTATTTATGACAAACTGGGCGCTGTCGTCACTCACCATATCCACAATACTGGACATGATCGGCTCTTTCTACTTTTACTTCAACAAGAAGAACCTACTCAGAGGTAGGTTTATATTCTGTTTACATGTATTTCCTGTTGAATTAGAATATCTCTGCATTGAAGGTTCTACATACATTTATGACTATACCGCCAATACGATGTGTTACATTGTTACATGTTTAAGATTGACGTTAGAGGGCTAGTTTTTGTGAAATTTTGTTACTAACTCCCAAGCAAAAGAAAGGTTTCACTATTTCACAAGTTATCGTTGGCACTCTATGAAATATATCTAAAAAAGAATCATTTTATCATCATTCCAACTATCATCAGTAGGAGGTATTCCTAATTGTATTATGTAAGTAAAACAATATCTAAAGATGGATGTGCGGCTTTCCTTTCATGTCTCAGAAGAAACCTTTATTACCCTTACCAGGTGAAGTTGGAGCGATGCCCTGGTACGTGAAGATGTTCTGGGTTGTCATGAACATAGCTAATGCTATGGGGTTTGTTGTCGGTGTCTCCTGGTGGGCCTTCCTCTTTGATTGTAAGTATATAGACTCACAGGCAAAGAATGACTCTCAAGTGACCCTTAGAATTCAAGTCACCTCAATTTAGAACATAGTCTCAGAATAATGGTATTTCCTGTTCACGAGATACTTTTGCTATCGTAAGGCCTGTTTACGTAATTTATAAGCTCTCATCATTTGTAATATTGTGTACTGTTTAATTTAGATATAGTAAGTCATTTTCCTCTATGTTGAATGTCGCTATAGCCCGTTTTCATGCAAGTAGAAATTGTCAAGTGAAATGTTTAGAAACGTTACGACATAGGGTAAACGTAAAATCTTCAGCGGTCTCAATGAACTAAATAGAGTAAAGTCCCTTTGGTTGAAAACGGAAATTATCACATGCTACACAATGTTTGTCAATATAAGGGAAAATAAGGGAATTAGGAAAAACTGACTGAAATTGTTTTTTCAAATGTGCCAATTACATTTCAGACAGCCTTGGAATCGCCGGGTACCGTATCCTTCCCTTCCTAACTCACGGGGTCAACATGATGTACATCTTCGTCAACCTGTTAGTCACGGCAATGCCTGTCCGTTTCCTTCATTTTCTTCATCCTGCTATCTTCATCACTGTCTACCTTATCGTTAACGCAATCTACGTCACAGCAGGTGGCACAAATGATGTGGATGAACCCTATATCTACCCTATAATGGACTGGAACAAAACACCAGGAATATCTGTTGCTTTCGCCATTGCTGCTATAGTTGGAGCTTGTCTTTCCCATGTTCTGGTGTATGTGATACACATTATACGTAATTCTATATTCAAATGTTCTCCTTCTGATCGCAATGTTGTCATTTGATTTTCGTTCCAAGATTTAGTGTTTTATGATGCCTCCGAGACAAAGGTCTTTCACGAGTTCAACTCATTTTCTACCTTCTTCTCAGCACTAACATTCCAAATTTTGCGGATTGTAAATAAATGCTGGACCTATTTGAAGGAAGGATAACCTGTAACTGAACGTCGCCAATTTTCTTTTATTATAGTTCCTATGCCACAAATTGAAGTAGGTATGTGGGTTTGAGCTTCAACGTCCATCGGTTGGAATTAAATGTGACAGCTTTTATGGTGACTGAAAATTAAATGCACGTTAACAAAGCTTAACTTTTTGTGTATAAACGATATCGTCAATTTAGCCAATTAGGCACCATTAGCCAATAGGGGATACATTGTAGATTTGGTGCTCCGTGGCATCTAAGTAAGGCAACAGGGGCCATGCTTTAAATACTTCTTCCCTGCCAGCTATTTATATCACCTACTTTTGAACTAAAGCGGCCAAAGACGGCTTTGACAGTGTGTTGAAGATTCCTTGGCAGATTTGAAACTTTCTTTTGATGTATATTTTACCACATATAATATATAACCATAACTGATAAGCTACAAAGACAATACCTTTTATTCCTTTTTTTTGTCTTTAACAGGTTTTGTCTAAAAAATGTATATGTATATATATGGTCTTGCAAAAGATCTTAAGAAAGCTTATGGAACCATTGCTTTTTATCTAAATGTTACCGAGTGACTTGGGAAATGTTGAGCAATAGAAATCCGCTATATACAAACTTACGGGTATCAGATACATACAGAACATGCCTCAAAAAATATGTGCCTTCAAAATTCATGTAATGCTTTAAGCTTGTCCATCTTACGTATACTGTAATCTCATTGAAAGCAGGTATTACTGCTAGTACATATATAGCTTCGTTACTGATGCAAGTCCTGACCCGTGGTCAGGTGGTCTTGTCTGTGACCCATTACCCTCGATGGAGTCCAAAGGTGACCTGACACAATCCCTGTGGAACAGTATCCAGATCATAAATATCAGATGGTCTTGTCTGTGGTCTTTCAAAATAAACGTTTAAAATACCAAATCGCGTCGAGGAATTCATAGTTTCGTCACTGATTGGCTGGAGTTGTAAGGTCACCTTACATGACCCCTATAAATCATTACTTAGATCAGAGACTCAGCAATTTATAGGTTTTAACTGATTTCAAGGACATTGACTTTCATGTAGACTGTTGAACGAAATTCAATTCTTATTATTGTAAACCTAGCTGATGAACGACTTCTGCGTCAAGGGGAAGTCGCGTATGAATGTCAGTTCAGTGGTATTTTCCATTCAATTTACACGATGCTGTATTAAAGGTGTGTGAATTATCTTTCATGTGTCTTGTAAGTACATGTATGTTGTATGTTAACATATTTCTAAAACTTCAACGTGTATGTGTCTGCATGCATGTGTCTCATACGCCTTTTTCTGGCTTGTCCTACACTTATAAACATAACATGTTTTCTATTGTGTTGATTCTCGTCAAATTGTGATTCTATACAAAAATAAACATTTAATCTCTTTCCGTGTATATATCTACATAATTTTAATCATACCGTAACCGGCGAAATTGTCGTCAAATGTATAACACTCCGCTTGACCTTCCTTCTGAATATGATTAATCATTAAAATATTGATATTTGGTAAAACACTCTTTATGTTTTGAAATATACATTCAATGGACTGCGTCTTTGTGTCTAGGAAAGAAATTTATCAAGGTCGATTTCATCTACATAGTTTTAAAAATTCAAATTCACACCCACCCCCTCCCTCCACTTTTGTGCATAGAATAAAGGCAATACATGATTGAATTATGCCTTTTGAACGATGCACTCTCTTTTACCTAATATATAATTTGCATACTCTATTAATTTTTTATAACTTTTGAATCAACATCTAAACAAATACATGTTTTTGTTAGAGACGCTGCTTCACATTCAAAACCTTTAAAAGATGATTAAATTCTACCCTATCCTTGAATACATATATCATCTTTGACCTAATTTGCATACATTTTCTTTAGGTTTACCAAATTTTGTGTTGTCAATGGTATTTATAAATTTGTTAGACAATTTTTATATAAAATCAGCATATTTAAGACCCATACGCATTTTATTAATAACCAGGTTTGCAGGTATTGGATAAATGTTAGGTTAGGTGAGTTGGTGTTTAACGCCGCTTTCAAGATTATTTCACTTATATCGCGGCTGCTAGTATTATTGCAGGGAGAAAGCCCGCAACACAATTGTGGCTATGCATTGCGGTGAAACCTGCGAACATCGGCTGGAACTAGCGAACCATGGGTGGTACTGCGCTGAATTTCAGTGTAGCATTGCACCCAAATCTGACTGCGTGTAGAACAGTTCTCTACTGCAGACAAAGTTGCCGAGCCCCTGGCGGCTGGATAAATGTACATGTAAGTCAATTCTATAGGTCACATATGGAATCGCTGGAAAACTAGATGACCTTAATCAAGGCCAAAAATGAAATGGTCATATAATTCTAATTACTATCGTCATAACTAATATCTATTTACATAGTTTTAAGAGAGACAAAATAATACGTTTGGCCAAAAATAGATAGAATTCAATTAAAAAAGCTTAACAGGTTTAAGTTCAGTACATTTGACAGTGGTTGCAAAACTGACGTGAAATCACAATAGTCAAGGGCCACCAGGAATACATTTGGTACAACTTAAGGATATTTCTATGTGGTCGAGATTTATTGACGAATTTCAATGGAACAAGTTCTTGTTGAGTGGGGAAAACGTCTCCGCCTTTACAACGTGCCAAGTAAGATTAGAAGAAGAATTCAGATATTTGTGTTTAAATCACATTGTAATTTATAGGACCTCTGTAACAAGTAGATTGTTATTTATAAACGACAATGTAAAGTGAATTTTTATTTTAATACTTTTTGTATGTATCTTTTTTTTTTAAAATTTGACATTTACTTTTGACGCGTAATTCATATGAACATCGTCTAAGCGTTATTTCTGATTGCAGTGGAACGTTCCCAAATGGGTGTTTATTACGTATCGACTGCTATTGGTTGCGTATTGGTGGATTTTGCCTATTGTTGGATTCATTGACGACAGTCATATTCCCTTCCAGGAAAAATATTTTGCAGAAACCCCTTACAAGATATCAAATCTTACTGCATGGGGTTTAATTATCATAGGACTTGATTATAACTGTGCAGCGGCAATTGCATTAAGTGCTTCTTGTGTAAGAAAACCAAAAAGGAAATCACCTACCGCCGAAAGTTCCTCCTCGGGAGAAAATTCTCCTTCCGGTATACAAGATGGAGTTCTCCCTTGGTATTGTAAGATATCCTGGTTGCTAGGCAACATCAACACATCAGTAGCAACCTTCATAACAGTCGTGTATTTTGGTGTCCTCTTTGGCCCAAACCTCAAGTTGAGTCTGTTGAATCTTCACGTCCATGGAATCACCACCGTATCAGTGATTTTGGACAACATTGTGAGCGCTCGTCCATGTCGTCTGCTTCATTTAATCTACCCTCTGATCTTTCTGCTTGTTTACTACGCCTTCAGCGCCATCTACTGGTCTCTTGACAAGGTTAACCACGTCAATTACCGGGTCATCCTAGATTGGAACGAACCGGAAGTGACATCAAGTTTGGGCATTGGCTTCATGGTCTTGCTCTTGCTAGTCCATACAGTGCATTTTCTCTTGTACACGTTAAAGATGTTTGTCCATGGAAAGCTAAAAGGGACTCATAGGCAAACATCGCATACTTTGGAGGGGAGGGACAACCCTATCAGCTTCATCACAGAGTTTTGAGGTACGAGTAGAGTAACCGTGTACCTTGTGTAATATTCTCCTATAATATATTAAATATTTTCTACTTTTCACCATTGACAGTAATGTTTTGATATCAGATACACAACATATCATTGTTGAAATATTTGCAACGTAATATTAAAAATTGATTGAGGAATATAATGTTCACTGTGTTCAAAATTAGATGAACGTTACATAAACTATTTTCTATCCATTGAAAGTCAATCGTCTTAATGACAAGCAGAGTAAGATTGTTATGTGTCTCCCTCAAATATTCAGCCATTTTCAACATTTTGACAAATTTATATTATCCTCAGACAAACATTAAATAATCACATGAGAAGCGTACAGTAGTCACAAATATTTATACTAGGTGATATTCTAGATAAACGCTTCACTGTTTATTCAGGAACAGAAAAACTTATTGGTTTGTATGATACCTCAGATCCAAGAACTAGAAATACGGATAAACAAGAAATTCTGGCTGTGACCGAGTATGTTAATATGCGATTGAAATTGAATTTGTATTTCAACTATAAAAAAACTTTCTGTTTCTTTCTTTGTAATTAGATAAGCGGTTTGTCGAATGTAATTTCTACGGACACCTGCAGTTGCACTTGCTATGTAGCTTATCGGAGACAGAGAATAAAGACACTTCCCCTCGAATCCATCCTATCTATGTTTGCGTGCATGTCTGTAATTTTAGTATTGTCAGTTAGTACCAACCTGTCAGCCACCTTGTATTAAACAGTAGCCTTATGGATTTGGATACGCTTAAATGACATTCTGTGTATTGTTTGTTATCAATACTAACATCATTCTGTGTAAGACAAAGATGTGAAATCGAAGTGTCTCTCACATTCAACCGAATACTTAATACAAAGAGCTGAAAATACAATTTTCAGCATCCATTGATCCGAAAGTGTCAAGACTCGAAAGCTTAATAAAACATTAACTTTTACAAAGAATAAAAACAAACTTATTTCCATACAAATTTTTATAAGAATAGGGTATCCGAATAGTATGATTGCATCCCGTTATGTGTTATTTAAAAAACATCTTGCAACGAAGATCTTTCTCTCATTTTCAACCAGTAACAGTCTTGAAAAAATCAAAACAAAAACCGTTAAAGAGTTTGACGTCAATTATCAAGGAGGTTACTTTGCGATTAAAACTATTCAAAGTAAGTGATGGATAAAAAAAGGGTGATGAAAAACGTGTTTGTTTCTTTTTATTCATGCATACAAAATAAACAATCTATCTTCATCGATCTCTCTGTATATGTGTTCCTGTGAAATGCAACTCGATCTGTAATCCCGGTGATTGTCACCTGCTTTGACAGGGTGTAAGGCTGGAGCACTGGACAAATGGCCTCAAACCACAACAATTTTCAAGTAGTTTCACAATCATTTTCTTTCTAGCAAAGTCACATCCTTATCTTCTCCGTTTTCTCTACTGTCATTCAGGTTTACCACACTGACTGACTTGTCTAGGAATACTTTACAGTCAAAAATTGACAACACATTTTGCGGCTTGAAACAACGGTAGCCAAGGCAAACAAAGATCACCATTTCGTCACTCAGACTCGGTCTTCATCTAAGGTCCAGTACCATAGCACTAAAACCAGATTAAGGGACAAATACACAAACACTACAGTATCAGACCTTTTATTTGCACAATCAGATGTTACAAAATTATATTCGCAAGTCAAAGAAAGCCCCTCAACTATACATAACTCTGTATTGCTTCCGGCTTGTCGAAAAAGTTAAGGCAATGAATTGTGGGCTGTGTCCAAATTTAGCCCACACAGTTTCGGAAGTATTGGCCAATGACAAATGACAACAGGGCAAATATACTCCATGATAAAAAGGATAGATTTCTGACGTCATTTCGACGTTGAAATTTTGTTGCTTTCAGGTCAGGACGTTGAACAATCTAGTTAAAACTTGATGTAATGATTCGTCAATTCATCTAGAAAATTACTGCTTGAGGTCTTGTTCAGCTGACCTTTTACGAACTTTGACCCGACCAGTAAAATGAGAGCAGGAAGTTAGCTTTCAACCAATCAAAGACGAGTTTCTTTTGCATCTTGGTAAATGTCACACGCAGACGTTTACCCTAAGTTTGTCAAAAAAAGTGATTTGGTGCTCAAGAACGGCGAAACAAAGGCATTGACCTGCGATTCGAAGAGCTGGGCCAGCTCATTTTTTGATTGGCTGATGTTCGCCTGCTCGACACGGAAGAGGTGTGTTATTCTTTAGATTTAATAAAGGACTTCGGGACGTATTATATTAAAGCTAGTTTTAACTAGATTGGACGTTGATTTACCTATTTTCGACGTCGGAACAACGTTATTTGTTCTTGTTTGTTATTTGATTGGTTACATTTTGGACGTTGTGTCAACGTCATCACGTGGATGTCAACATTTACTTTTTACATTGATTACTGAGGATACGACGTCGTTTCAAAGTTGATACAACGTCAGATTCCTTGTTGGAATTGTTGCAATGAAAACGATATCAGAGGTTATCATGCTTAAAATAATAATTCAAACATGAAAGTTCAAACATGATAATTCAAATCTGTGTGACAGGCTCCACGTTTATATATACAAATTCATGGTTTAGGAGAATATAAATTGTGACACATGGCAGGCAGCACATTGATATATACAAATTCATGGTTTAGGAGAATATAAATTGTGACACATGGCAGGCAGCACATTGATATATACAAAGTCATGGTTTAGGAGAATATAACTTGTGACACATGACAGATAACATCAACAAAAATACACATAAGCATCATACTTCATAAGTCAATCAATGTTTCCAATTATTTCTACAGCTAATTTTAAACAACCAGCCATAAATCTGTTATATTTGAATTTAAACATAGAAAATGCGTTGAATGTTTCAAACGTCCTTTTGTTAGAAATAATCATATCAGTATACAATATTTTGATGAACTATAACTACGAATATGAAGACGCGTGTCATGCAGTGTAAAAGATAATAAATCCCATATGTACACCTACAATGTACATGTATGTAGCATTGGCATTTTATTTTCTAAACCTATTTACCTACTTAGATTAGACTTTTTTTTATTAGATTCGTTATTATCTTGAATAAGCAAAATACATATTTTTTTAAAACATAATCTGTGTCATTTTTACATCACATTTTTAAACAAATAATGACTTGAAAGGGAACACGTTCATATTGAATGTTTGTGCTTTATTGCACATGCAAGGGAAGATAGCATTGCTTTTTCAATGTCTGATTCAATGTCTATATTTGATTTATAACCATAAAACTTGTCTTAAGATATAAACACCAAAGAGCTCTGGAGGTATTATCCTGATTAACATTTATAAAACAGTCATCGACGTGTTTTGGTCTAATGCCAATCTTTGACATGTAGTGGTGCTTCTAAGGTGAATCACATCATTTGCTTCCTACACTGATTACTGGGGACACAAGATAGGACATAAGGTCATTGACCACACTGCGTCATCATCGTTGCGGTGGACGATGTCAAAATTTACTTCTTTCACTGAATACTGTGGACATGTAAAGTGGACGTATGATTATTGACCGCACTACGTCATCATTGTTGCGGAGGACGATGTAAACATTTATTTCTTAGACTGATTACTCAGGACTTGAAAAGAGGAAATAAGGTCATTGACCACATTACGTCATCATTGTTGCGGAGGACGATGTCAACATTTGCTTCTTACACTGAGGACAGAAAAAAGGAAATGCGGTCATTGACAAATTTCCATGTGCTTTAACAACTGTAGATAATCGGAATCGTCCTTCAAAGCAAAATGATGGCATACGGATAGGAAAGGACTCATTGAGATGAATCTCCTATCCGGGCTGTCACCAAAGGTCACTAGAAGAACCTTTGTCCTGAGTTCGTGCTGGTCAAGAGTTTGTAGTAGGCAAAGAGCAGTCCTTGCACACCTAGATAGATTAGATGGACAGGGGTTTAAGGGATCATCGTCCTCAGCAACAATAACAACGTAGTGGGATTCCTCCAATCTGTCTGCCACCCATTGGTCAAAGTTCTCTCTCTGTTTCTCGCGGTGTTTACGGTCATCAGGGAATGTTACGTCGAAATTTGCTTCTAAAAACATTTCGGACAGGTTTTTACTCATTTGTCTTTCGTTATCCCCTTTGCAAAGAATGAAAAGTTTTACTCTGTCATCCGAAACTGAAAAAGAAAGGAATATTTGTTACCCCATCATAGTTTTAGAAATTTCAAATTATTGATTCTGATAAATCGTAGTCGTAAGAACCACTCTTGCGACGGATCAGACCTCGCCCTGTTTTAAGTGACTTCTGTTGTGCAAACAAAATTATATTAAATAGCCTAATACAAATTACAACAAATCAAAAACATACACAATATCAATACTTTACTGAACTCAACTATGGGCTTCCTTACTGATATAAAAGACTTTACCTCCGAGCAACTGCAAAAATTCTTCGAGGGATGGTACGTTCTCGATGTCGTTATTGTATATGAAATTCCCAGGGAAATAGACAGATGGGGTTATCTGCCCATTACAACTCACTACCACAACAACAACCTTGTTGATGAAAGGCTCCAGCACGTCTGGTATTTCTGTTTCGTTTTCAGCCGTCACGTAAAAGATGACGTCAACGTCACCAATGTCAAGGTCAGTGGTTATCTCCCTCGACCTCGCGGGTCGACCTTGATCTTGGACTCTTAAGGCCAGTCGCTTGGCAGCGTTGAACAAGTCGTCTTGTTGCGGTGGATACAACACAATGACAAAACGGACAGTGCAGAGTTTCTTCTTTAATTTACGTGGTCTACGGTCAAAGGTCCCTTCCGGACGTATTAGACAACCATGTTCCGCATCAAGTGGCTCCTTTGCTTCTAAATGATGCAATGAAAAGATTAAAATGTTGTATGACTTGAATTGATAGAAAATGACATTTCAGTTCAGTATTACAGCTTTAAAATGAATGAAGTTCCTCAGATAATATATAGATCTAAATCATGTAGTTCAAATTGACTGAACGTCATGTCAGTGACTCATTATAAATATAGAGTCTATATTCTTGTACAAACAGATAAAGTAAAAAGTTGTGTGGTGTGATCACATGATAATACCATTCTAACGTCTTAATAGCACAGACATATTTTACATAAAGATGTAATCTACACTTACAAACAACATATGCTATGAGAATATTAGGGTTTCACCTACTTTTAAACGAACTGTAGAGAAGAATTGCAACTGCCAATATTCCTATGAATGCAACCAAGCTAACAATTAAGATGGTTAAGTTGGTGTTAGACAGGGCTGATTTTACCCTCTGTTTTACCACGCCCTGTTTCAATATTGCTGCTGTGATCTCATCTGGAATCAAAATGATCGATAATAACAACAATTATCAAGGCAGTTTTGAAATGTTCTCTTGTGAGTTCAGCGTTTTAAATAGATACTTTACAACCTACATTTACTTCTTTGTCAAACGATTTAAAAACCCTGTCAACAAGAACGAGCCCAGATAGACAAGTGATTTTATCGTATTCCACATCTTTACTCGTTTTTCAATGTTAGCAACTTTTCGGGATTTTCCCAACTTCTCAAATGCAACACAGTTCATGAATGAGCCCTCTATATGAACTTACCATTACATCTCCGTAATTAAGCAATCTAAGTAAAATCAGATGAATCCCGCTTGTTTAATTTCGTTTCGTTTTATTTCAGTTTAACAAGCTATAAGTTAGTATCGCATATTGAGGATGGACAAATGTTAAGCGCGCGATACTTCATCTGATTTTAATCAGATTTAGTAATTAAGTTGTGTATTGTGACATACAGTTGATCTAACAATCGCCCTCATTAGAGATCGTTCTGTTAAATTGTGTGTTAAAGAGGGAGTATCTCTTTGACCAATCACGTATCGTGTAACAAAACGCAATACATCTACCAGAGATAGCTTCCCTGACGACTAGAATATAATAGCCGCTTAGGACTCAGAACTGATTATAGCTATATTGTCTAGCCCTTTTGGCCTTTTGATATACAGGGTACATCAGGGCCCAGATTTTCGAAACTCTCTGAGTGCTGAGATAATCGTAAGCTAATGTTAATGTATGATACTTACGACTATCTTAGTGCTAAGAGAACTTCGAAAATCTGGGCACTGATGTACCCTGCATATCAAGAGAACAGTAAACAAGCATTTTACTCTGACACGCAAAGAGTATATGTAACAGTATAACCTTTCTGCATTAACCACTATTTGATCGACTTATATAAATTGAATGATGTACTAGCGGGGCTTTACGTTTAGCAAGATTGTGAATTGATACAAACCGACACTGCATTTTGGGAAGAAGAAGGGATCACTTCTCTGATTCATCGGCGGTCCACACTTACAAGACTTAGAAACAACCTGCAACCAAAATTTAACTTCAATATTTCAAAATACCCCGAGCCTTACTTTACATACTTCCTTGTACATTCTACATTGATAAACCGGATATCCGGTTTGAGATACTCTTGTGCAACTTTGAGTAGGTGAAGATCTTACCACAACTACATCGAGACTTTAAGCGCATAGAAAGAGTAAAAACATTGACTTACCCAAGCAATGTACCTTCCAAATGTGGGGATGTACTTGGGAAATGATATTTCATTCTTCATCTGTCATTACAAACATGGTGAGAGTTAGAGCAATGATTATGAATATAAAGACATTTCTGTTATGTTAATATAATACAGCAATTGTACTTTAACAACTTACTCAACCAATTCGACTACTACTACTTCTACTATTACTACAGATGCATCGCCACTTCTACTTTTACTACAAGGGCTACTACTACTACTGCTGCTAAAACTACTGTTGCTACCACTACTATTATCACAACTACTGCTGTTGTCGCTACTTCTACTCCTGCTTCTGCTACTGCTGCTACTCCTACTACTGCTGCTACTTCTACTACTACTACTACTATTGCTACTAAGACTACTACTACTACTACAACTGCTACTAACACTACTACTACTAGTGCTGCTGCCGCTAATACTATTACTACTAATTCTGCTACTTCTACTACTTTAACTTCTGCTGCTGCTACTACAGCTACTACTACTATTTCTACGACTGGTCGTTTTATTACCATTACAACAACAACCACTACTACTACAGCTGTTGTTACTACTTCTACTACTACTGTTACTGCTGCTGCTACTTCTACATACTGCTACTATTAATGCTACTAGTGTTACAGCTGCTACTCCTACTACTGCTACTAGTGTTACTGCTGCTACTCCTACTACTGCTACTAGTGTTACTGCTGCTACTTCTGCTAGTACTTACACTAATAATGTTTATGCTGTTTCTATTACTACGACTACTGTTTGCCAATAAGTATTACTACTTATACTTGTGCTACTGTTACTAGTACAACTACTATTAATACTAGTACTATCACTATGCCTACTTCTACTTTTCATCTTCCTGCTCTTCAACAACAATAACAGAACTAACTTCTACTTCACCTAATGAAAATGATTATACTGATACTACATGCACTAGCTTATAGGCTATAATAGTTCCATTTTATTTCAAAGCAATACCTTTTCTATAGCAATTGTTTCATCCACTTCAGGTACAACGCCATCATTTTTTGTTATTCCAACACGGATGCTAGGGCTACCATTGTATCTGGACAACTTGACAGTAACGCCTCGTCTACATGTGATATTCACTTTCACGGTTTCAGGTACACATATACACTTCGTATCACCTGAAAACGATACCAAAGCAATTCAGAGGATAAATATTGCTGTCTTATGTACTAATCACTGTACAAATATTGTGTACTAATCACTGGAACAAATATTAAATCAGTGAAAAACTGCAGCTCCAAAACCATTTCCAATTACTGATATCTCGGAGTTTTGTCTTCTTTAATGTTAAAAAGAATTTTGGAAATTTTTTTCATAATTGACAGTGATTAATGAGTAAAAAGCTTTGATTCTGAGACAGAATTTTTAGCATATTTAGCTCGACAGAAATCAACTACATTTTAAATGTTTTGATAGAATATCTGTAGAATATTTTACGATTTCAAATTACTATCTTTCTCATAAATAAAATGCTATCTAGATTTCTTAGAGTTTCAGAAAGAACATTTGTTTGAAATAACTCACTTTTGGTTTTGGGTGATATTGGCCAGTCAGCTTCACGGCTTATACGATTCTTGTGAGGACATTTTAAAAAGTTGACCTATTTGTAGAAAATTGTTTAGGAAAGTTTTGAAAATTAAAATGTAACTAAAAAAATATCAATGATTATTTTACCTAGCAGTAAATTACTCATTTTTGATTGGTTAATGATATTAATTCATGTACCCCGCGGCTACCATCTTTCATGGTGTGAACATTTTAATGTATCGTGTTGTCATAGCAACAGCTCCTGGCCAAGAAGAGGCGTTGCAAATCGTTACATAATTATATAATAATTCGTTAAATAACGTTATATAATGACGCACGCGGTGTTCAGAGTTCACCTTATTTCGATCACCTGTTTTTGTGAATATCAATCTTAGACTTGTTTCTGCTTTGTTTGGAAATAAAATCACATTTCTACCACATTGAATCGAATTTAGGTCAAATTGTTTTGAAGCATGTTAAACGTGATGAAGTCCGTAACGCGACTAATAACCTTTCAGTCGAGGCGGATAACTCCATTTTGTTTACGTTTAGGACCAAGGCCATTCAAACGGTAAAAAGCTTATCTTTTGTCGACAGTCACACAAAGTTGCCGACTTGTGCATGGCGGTAAGATAATAACTCTTTATGCTTCTCCCTATGGTACCTGGCGATACTGCTACAGTTATGGAACATCTGACCGCATGACCGCATTACCCGCGGGAGAATACCTTAAAGTCATAGTCTCATTTTTGCAAGGCAAATTGCAATAAATTCCGGACAAATAGTTCACCACTCACAGAAATCTTTCCCCTGACGTTTGCAACAATTTTCAGAACTCTGCAGGGATTCTAGCCCTCAATAATGAAATTCAAACTACCCTATCCTACCCGAATATTATATTATGTTTTTGCGAGCGTTAGTCCTTACCACGTCATTTCGCTGTGGCCGTGACGAAGAACACATATAATTTCCCAGCTGCATATCCAATGAAAATAGCTAATAGCTTACGCTTTATAAAATAAAGAAATAACAATAAGGTGGTAAACTCAGTGAAGAATGCGTCTGTCATAAGTATCGGCGTTGCGATGACTAGATTTCCGGTGTTTCGTACTCGCAATGGGATTGCACTTGATTCGGTACCTCATGGGTCTGAAACGGCATACGCCATTTAGCTGCTTCATCTAAAACTGTAAAACGGGCATAAAAATGAAAATCTTTGCAAATGCGACAGGAAATATTTGTGTTAGTGATCAGATTTTGTTCGTGAAGAATAATTAGTTCAGTTTAGTTGCCTTACAAAAATGAGACTATGACTTTAATAACAGCACACACAAAGACAAACATTGGTTGACAGTGTTAAGTATAGGTCATTTAACTTGTCTAAAATTTGGACTTTTACTAAAACCACATGAAAATTAATGAAAGATAATTTGTTTAACTTAAAACAGAGCATCGACCAACAGATATTCTTCAGCAAAGAGATTTTTTTTCGTCTCTGATTTGAAAATTTAACTTACCTTGGCTCTGTATCTCCCTTGTTTGATTTGTGGAGGGCTGAATTTTTTAGTTCCGTTTTGAGCATAATCGACCTGGCAGAAAGTAAACACATTAAATAACACTAATATTAAATCATATCATTTACAATAGAATTGTTTACCTTAAACTATTTATACATTGTCTGTCACCTTATCTTGGAGTGGACGAAATCGATCAACACTCGTTTTTATCTATCGTTTTTAAATATTGTTTGATTTATTATGATCATTTTCTATAAATCTTTTGTGCACGCTTTATATATTCAATGCAACAATTCATTACCTTCTTTGTGTAAGTCTGATTGGTGTTTAAGTTGGTGAGTTTAATTCTGAGTTTGCCCTTTGAACTGTCGTCATCAAATTCCCACCTGACTGTAATCCCGTCCTCGTGTGACTCTAGCACAACTCTGCGAGGTTTCCTGCAATCTGCAAGGGACATTTGAGGTGATTTTGGGTAACGCCGCTTTCAAGAGTATTTCAATTCTATCACGGCTATACTAGTATATAGTAGCAGGGAGAAAGCCCGCAACACTATTGCGGTTAAATATTGCCTTGAAACTTGTGAGCATCGGCTAGAACTGGCGAGGCATGGGTTGTACTGTGTTGAATAGACTAAAGGTTAGTGTATGAAATATCTAAATAATTTACCTTCATCTATTTATTCTTTTCTTCAGGGTCTACATTTTATACGTGTATGCGCTCATATCTAGACTTTGACCTAGACTGTATGGCTCCTATTCAATACACAGTCATGATGCAGGATTATGCTCTGATTTTCAGTGTAGCATTGCACCAAAACCTTAATGCATGTAGAACAGTTCTCAACTGTAGCCCCTGGCGGGTGTCGAACTACGGACCTCTTGAACGCGCTAACCTCTGCGCTATCCCACCCCTATGCAAGGGAGAACCATTTAAACAGTCCAAGTTTTGTAATAGTAAATGGGAGGGGTTTAAATTAATTAATTAAAATTCAAGTGATTTTCTACCATTGATCTTGGGGTCGTTTGATTCTTAAATTTCATTAATCAATTGAAACTGTATTATATTCTAAATATTATCAATTAAAATACTAAATATAGATGATAAACGTAGAAAGCTTGTTCGTCTTTTTGTATCCGTTTAAGATTCGAGTAGTCTGTATAAAGTAAAGGTCAATTTATTTTCATTTTCACTTCAAAATAAGTACATTTTATAACAAGTAAGAACTCAGATATGGTTCCTTTTGAAAAGACAAATGACCAAGTGTTAGAGAGGAAACTACTTCAACTGGTGCATGGTCACGATATTCCCATTTTGTTTTCCTCATTGAAGTCAACGGTGACAATGTCAAACATCCTATAACTATGGTTAATCCCTTGAACAAACAGCCTTTTTAAGAGATCAACATTATTCCATTATTCTAATTGGTTAGATTATTTATCACGCTCAATCCATGCGCAATAGATAACCTAAAAATATTTTCTCTGCGCAGACATACATAGACTGACTACCGCAATTATAGAGCTACGCTGGCGGAAAGAGAGCAAACAACATTACAATCTGAAAAATGACGTCACGACGGCCTTCTGATTATGAAAAAGGGGTGTTGTTAACTTAATTCTGAACAGTAACTTTAGAGTATAAATCTTCACAAACTCAGAATACTTAAAAATATAGAATGTTAATATTGTAACGTGTACATGGAATAACGAAGATAAATGTGTTACGAATGCCATGGTAACAAAGTTAGAACAAATAGAACAAGTTCTATGGGTTTAAAACATCTTGGCAGGATTGCGACCCTTCGGTGTAGTTACTAACACCGTTATCAAGCAAGTGCGTGATAGATTTAAAAGCATAAAACCTGTTCCCTTTTCATCTCAAAAACTCCAAATTCCTCAAAGAGAAGGCATTTTATTATATCTTCATATGTATTGTAAAACCGTGGTAAACTGGGGGCTACTACCTTTAGAGAGTTTAAGATTTGAGGACTAAATTGATATTATTAATATAAAGAAGCTTTTATTCTTCAACCACACGCTTTGAGAGTTTATCCATTTCATCTTATTTTAATACATTGTACATGTACTTACTTTTGGCATTTTCACGGTTGCGACTGTTTTTGTTACTACCCTGAAAAAAGAGCAGGTTAATCTCTTATTCAACGACCTACTATTTACAAATCCATGTTGTTAATGCTTGACCAATAATATTATGCTTCTGTATTTTCCGCATTCATCTTTTACTTGAAGAAAGCCATAACATAGATATATATTATGGACAGTAGCACGTTTTTAGATAAATAAAGCAATCTCATGAAAAGAAAAATAAATTACGAATTGTTGGACAATGTTTTTTCAATTTGAAGAAGTAGTTGTAACACGAACACACCATTTTAAGACATGCGAAACCGTTTCCCTTCTGCAAATGATTGATAAAATTAAAAAAGCTGCCAGTGGTTTTTTTGGATACTTGATAATTTCCTTTTTGACTAAATATGGCCGGATGCCATAATGAGATATTTGACCATCTGAATCTATTATCTTTTGACATATCTTGTGTTCTGGTGAAAATATTTAAACGCTTTATATTAACGCTCTTCTGCGCCTTTAAAAATGTTTCTCGGAAACACTGCACATATTCATAACATGTACATAAACATTACATATATGGTAAGTCAGTGTGTTAAACAGATGGACTAAATGTAACAAAATTGATAAAACGATACCTCAGGTGCAATTATTTATTACGGGATGGAGGTAAGAATGCTTACCAATTCTTTATGGAAAGCTTACTAATTGAGACAAATATAAAGTAAGCAACTAGGTGTCAAACGGTACTTTATTCGCTATTTAGTTAGCTTACCAATTCGATTTAGTGAGCTTACCAATCGCTTTGATTTAGTAAGCTTACTTATTCGGTGACCGTCGATTTAGTGAGCTTTCTAATTCAGGCAAATATATAGCAGGCTTACTTACCAGTTTGAGATAATATATATCCTTTAATCATGTAATAATAATCATTTACATCCTCAGATTATGATAAAAAAAACTTAGAAATTCACATGCAATTACAAATAGTATATATTCTATAAATTTTCACGTTCTACTCTGTCCACACATATTTCAGCGCATCAAATGTTTATTCCCGTGCTAAAATGAACAAAAATAAAGAAAAAATAATAAAATGTATAACCTACCTCACACAATCGAAATGTTATAATTATCAAAAGCAACACTTTGAGAATCATGGCTGATGAGGCTAGACCAGGGCTTTTTAAACTTAGGGCTACAGCTGAAATGATCAATTTAGTCTCTTCGTGTCAGGAAAACAGTTCTGTTAGCCACCACCCTTACAAATCTTAGTTCCTTAAGATATTTCCTCTAATTGTTACCAATCACAACAAGTCATTTCTTGTTTCTTCTCGATGAGAGCTTAAATGTCGATCTATAGAGGAAAGTCCACTTAGATACAAAAGAATCCGAGCGCTTGTCATGACAATCACATTGGGGATACCAGGAAGTTATTTTTAGAAATGCTATTTGAACGGGCATGTTGTAATATGAACCCCGTTTAACGGTGAGGACATTTTCTAAAATGTTATTCATTACGTAACCGGTAATTTTTTTCATGTTTTTGGCCTGCATTAATATAAATAAGTGTACTCTTGATTGTAGCAGACCAGTGCGTCTGTTCTCAGTTGAATGAAGTAAATATCTAAATACTTACTTCATCATCATCAATGGGAATCAGTACCCCGTACCAATAAGGGCATTACAACCTAACTCTAGCATGTGTTACAAGGCGATTTAAGAGAGAAAACATATGTACTAAAGCAACCAGAGAGTTACAGCAGATACGCTGTATCCCCGCCAAGCGATAAAAGTGTGGTATGTATTCTATAACAAATCCAGGGGCGGATCCAAGATTTATAAAAAAAAGGGGGGGGGGGGGGGGGGGGGGGGGGGTGTATTCAGAAATTGTCAACGGGGGAGCTAGTGTTACGTTATGTATGATTTACTATGTTTGGGGTTCAGTTACGTTATGTATGATTTACCATGGTTTATGTTCAGAATTGTGGGTTAGGCATTGTGCTATTTGTTACGTTATAAATGGTTTAGTATTCATTTTTTTATTGACTTGAATCTATCATTGAAATTCCTGAAATTCCTGAAATCTGCAGAAACGAGAAAGGGCAGTAAAACTATACATTATATTATCTCTTCTTAAAGTTAAAGTTAAATCTTATGGCAGGTCCTGACTGTCAAGGTAATCGTAGGGTTTCTTAAAATATTATAAAATGCCTTTATGTCTGAGGAATTATAAAAGAAAGTTTCCTATCATATCTCATCTAATTCATGTATTTCGTCATTTAAGTAAGGGAAGGAGTTTAAGACATCAATTTCATCCTCCACAACAAATTAACAGTTAAAATGATATCTTCCAGAAAATGGCACATTTAGGATATACCAGTATCAACCCTAAGCGGCGCCACCCCTCTCTGATATTCTAGAAACTGTTATTTTCTTTAAAAAAGGAGCTCAGAAAAATCGTTCTTTGAAAAGTTGACTTCCGGTCTAGACTTGGTCTAGAGGTTATATTGATATCAAATAAGCATTAACTAACGTCTTGGTGTAAGACTAAGCTTGCTTTTCATGAAGTTTTATTATTAATAATATTGACCGAGTATCGAATGGTTATGGCAAACCACGATGACCCAACCCAGTGACCACAATGGGCTGGGTTCTTATTTGACTTATATTTATTAACTTTTTGTTCTCACAAATCTTTATCAAATCATAAAAAAACATTGGTCAATAATCGTACTGAAAATCAATATCAAGCGAACTTTCGCCCTTTGCACATATCAGATATTCGAAACCTTGTAAGATTTAGAAAAAAATTATTGTTCAGTGTTGAGTGATCCTCTTGTATTAACATAAGAAATTTACGACCAACGCCAACTTGAGTACCCTTTAAACACAGTTGTAAACCAACGTCATCGCTAAACCATTTAAAACAAAGTCTTGGGTCGTAAATAGATACTTCCTTTCTAGTCGGTAAGTATTTATATGAATTTATTTTCATGATATAGAAAGGAAAGCCTGCAAAAAAGTGCATCCATGGATAGCATATTTGTTGTCATATGAATGCAATCCCTAAACAATGCGCCTGTTTTCTGTAAAGAAGACTCAAAGCTCTAAGAGCAACTTCAAATAAAAAGTTTAGCTTTCCCAGGGCATACAGAAATAAATGAAGCTTTTCAGATAAAAACTTTTGAAATGGCGTCGGGATTGCACTATACCCACTTGATTCAATCCAATCAGGCTTCTACATTTATACATCGAATCATGCTTGACAGACAGAGGTTAGTATATAGAGAATACTAAACGACGTCCCGTTTGATAACATTTTTATGAAACGAGTGAATTGTTTGGTATATAACGAGCGAAAGCGAGTTAGATACCGACTCTATTCACGACTTTCATAAAGATGTAATTAATCGGGGCTGATTTTAGATTTTTTTATTTCTCGCAGGAGTATATCAAAGAAAAAGCATGAAATTAACCGAGTCTACCATTGCTGCCGCTCCGCTAAATTTGTGGCGTCATACTTTAACGACTGTGCCATTCAGCAAGCGATGTTATTACATATAATTGTAGATTTATTAAACGGTGTTTCTTCAACGGGAGAGAAATAAAGGGATTTAAGACGGGTTTGCCTCTATTGGGAGAGAGTCACAGGCTTCCACTTTGGGCATTATGTTGTTTTACAGAGTGAGAGAGTTAGTAGCTACCGCTGCTTGGGCAATATTATAGTCATTATTTGCGTGTCATTTTCGAAAGTCTGTCAAAGTTTGTGCACTCTGTATTCCCTCGAGTCTCTCTTTATATTTGTGTTTCTTTTTACATCTTACATTAAAATTGTAACCTCAAACTATGATTGACTTTAAATCACGGAATATAAGTAATTCAGTGGTCTTCTGAAGAAGATTACCTATCTATACAATTAGCACCTGTCATATATACAGCGTTTACCTGGTTTAGCATTCATCTGATCGCTCTGCTGACGGGGTATAAGAAGGACATTTAAATGTTGTAACTGAATACACTATGCAGGAGACGTTTTCGTCAACCAGAACTATAGAGCTGACCTCTTCATGGGAATTCAGTAGGGTATTACGAGGGGGTAAGTGGGTCGGGCCTTGGGTATAATTGAACGTAACACGCCAGCAAGGTTACGGAGTTCGGGGTTAAAGTGTTGGAAATGTGATAAGACATATATTTCATATTTATGAATAGTATTTTTAAGAAATAATATCCCCCAAAATTATTTTAAAACAGTTCAGTTTGTTTCAAATCTATAGAACAACAACAGTATTAAGAGTTGTTGAAAACAAATGTTATTTTAAAAAGTTTAAATTTTTGTGTTAGAAAAGTTGAATTTTGATATTTATTTCCTTATTCAATTATTAATGAATTTTTTTATATTTTTTTCTTTAATTTCAACAAGAATTTAATGTGGAATGTTAAACATATATCCGAACAAAGAGATATTATTAAGAAATTTCAATCAAGAACATCGGAAAAACGTCAGATTTGTGCATTACCATAATACGTGTTAACAATATTAACAATATCAAGTACGTCCAAATGCGTATGTACACAAAAGCGATTTATATTTATTTAATTTATGATAAAAATTTTAAATTTACTGCCTATAAACTTCCGTTCCTGTCTCTTGCAACTGTAGATATACACTTCTTGCTTTTGCAAGCTACCTAGTCAATTTACTGAAAGTAAAGGAACAGGTGCGAAACACCTTCAAGGTAGTAAGATTAACAACTTTATCATTAAGGGACCCAATTTCAACGAAAATAATTATTATCATCACCCATGCTTGCATAATTGTGGATATAAATTGCAACATCTTATTTTCATGGCTGTACATCAACAACGGTTGCTTCATAATGTGATATCAGTTAGCAGATCGTGATCGTTTTAGCAATTGGCTGTTACCGTATAAACTATAATATATACACGTGGAGTTCATAACCCGAAATTGGCGACCCCTAGAGATAAAAGCATTAACACAGGTGTTAGATGACATGATCTGGCGTCAAATTGTAGATGACGTCAAATAATATCTTCTCCATCAAACCAAATATTTGAGAAGTGAAATATCCGATCCGAATTCCAAATAAGCTTTTAAGATTATTAAGGCTAATGCATCTACAAGCCGTCGACAAGTATGTGCTGTTCAAAGTTTTTTTCCAGAAATTCATGTATGTTTAATTGTCAAGGTATATGGTTTTACTTCTTCTAATGAATGAATTAATGAAATTAAAACCCCGGTTTCATAGTTTCGTCTTCATGACATTTGCAGTTCTGTCAATACCTTAAAACTACGAATCGCATCAATCAATACGGAAAAATAAGACTATATACGTTTACTTCAGAGAGTACGGCTATGGTGAAGACCTGATTGAAAGACAGCTTTATAATGCAACCCAACGCAAGTCTCTTTGCCACTCGGAAGAGCTATTCACAGCGGAGAAGATGACACGTAAGAGCTACGGCTATCATTGTAAAGGTAGGTTACCTTACTTATCCCTGTCGTGCATAAACTAATATATAGTTTGACATCTATTGACATATATATTATATATCATGTCAAAAGTCAAAATAAAGAGTCAAGATTTGTTTATTTTATGAAAGGCCTCCGGCTCATAAAAATTTCAGTTACATGCAATAGAATTAAACAGTTCAATCAAAATGTATATCTACAAGGTAGATTTTTAACAGGTTACTCTCAGGGACGTGACACAGCTAACATATAGGGGGAGTTAAAATTGATAGCATTTACAACAAAGCAAGGAATTGATTGGAGCCTAGGAAAATTAACAATATATATAATCATATATATTTTTTATCATAAGTGAAGGTATTAAAACACCGGTACCGCTCTGATTTATATATCACAACTATAATCTTAAATCACTTCCTATCATTCAGAATATGACTAGGCCTAAGAACTAGATTTCAATTCCGGTATTAATATTAAGAGGGTCCTAACTACAATTTCCAGAGGCGGATAGGCTTAATCCAAACAGAATCACTACACCTTAGAAGGATCATACATATGTACATAAAACATGTAGGCTGAACGTCTTCTTTCCGGATGATTGATTACTTGGCTATGATTAATTACACCGTGATTCAATTAATAGGAATGAATAGAATAGTTTGGAGTTTCTACTCTGATATACATTGCTGTATGCGAATAGCGTGAGAATGAAAACTAGTAAGAACAGGCAACTGTCCACAGATTTCATGAAACTAGAAGGTATATCTACATCAATATTGCCCCGAGAGATGGTTTGCATCGTATATATTTCACCGAAATAATTATCGCTGCGAGGTACGAGGGACAACTTTCGAGCTGATTTCAATGAGATTGGGAAAAAATACTCACAGATGTCAAGATTAGCGATTCATGCACTATAGATCGTGAATAATGTCACAATGTTGTATTTGGGGTCCTACTATCTGCTATAGTACAAGTTTTTACACATTAGATAATGAATAATGTAACAATTTTGTATTTGGGATCCTACTATCTGCTATAGTACAAGTTCATGCACATTAGATAATGAATAATGTAACAATGTTGTATTTGGGGTCCTACTATCTGCTATAGTACAAGTTCATGCACATTAGATAATGAATAATGTAACAATGTTTTATTTGGGGTCCTACTATCTGCTATAGTACAACTTCATGCACATTAGATAATGAATAATGTAACAATGTTGTATTTGGGATCCTACTATTTGCTATAGTACAAGTTCATGCACTGCTTCGGGTCGAGACCGTAGTGGTTTTGGAACCATTACTCTCGCAGTCAAAGTTCACCATTACTCTTTAACAAGGATATCTTTAATTATTAATCTATATATTTCTTATACAAAAATCTTATGACTGTACGTTTCTTGAAAACCAGACGTGTTTAAGCAGTCTAATCGTTTACAAATGTTTTTCTTTATCTCTTTGATGGCGGTGGCTATTCACGTTTGTGTTGACAAGTCTGCACTGTGTATATTTGCTGAAGCGTATACTCCCGAATATGTCCAAATACCTGTAGATATTGTATCAATCACAAACATATAACATACCTAACCCGTATTTGTGATCTCTCTGGGTTTGTAGGTCAGTCATCCTTGATTGGACATTCATGAGTTATTAACACGACACAGTTTATATGTATACAAAAATAATTCAATAGTGAAATATGTACTCATCAAAGGGCCGGTTATGTTAGTGTGTTTCCATGGAAACGAATGAAGGCGACAGTCCTGTTTATACATATATGATAATAATACACGTTCGTAGCAATACCCTGATAGAAAAAAAATGTGAATGTAATATGTATTCGTTTGCGTTGAGTTTGAAATAGGAGAGGTAATTAATATTTAGATTTATTTAAAAACGACAATGAGATGTCATTTATTGGCTGCACGAGTGTCAAAAGCTTTTTTTCAAGTAGGACTTGACAGGGCATTGTTGATGATTGATTTTTTGCAATTAGATTTTCTCAAAATCTTTACCAATTTCACATATATATATATGTGTGTATACATATATATGTGTATATATATATATATGTGTGTGTGTGTGTATGTATGTATGTATGTATGTATGTATGTATGTATGTATGTATGTATGTATGTATGTATATAATGTGTATGCTCTCAAAGAATCATCTTGGCCTGAGATGGACTTTCTTAAACGAAAGAAAGAAAGAAAGAAAGAAAGAAATGTCCCAAGTTAAGATGATAGTTAATCCAATTCCAAAAAATAACTATGTATAAAATGTATATTTTAAAAATCCTAAATCTTCTTCATTGACATAGCTGTTGCAGATGTTCTCTTCCGAGCCTTTCGTTCAAAATGACCCCAATACCGATTTGATGACCTCAATGACCTTAGTATCGGGTCCAACGACAACATCATGACCCCCACGGTCGGACAAAGTATTAAAAATGAATTTAGAAGAGAATGCTTTCTTCTTAATTACGATTTCCCTGGAACTTTCGCCAGGGCAGAGGTAAATGTATATTTCTTTTGATTTTGAGTGTTATCATCTCAAATTATAGAAATAAATTTTTCAAATCTCAGCAAGTTATACCATTGGGAAATACCATTTTATGAATTTGTAACTTCTTTATTAACGTGAAATACGATGTTTTAGTGGATAAAAATGTATTAATAACATATTTCTCTTTATTTATGTTTATTATCATTTGCATGATAACGGCGATAGTGTTTACACAGAAAATCGCATTATTAAATCCTACTTCTAGCAAACCTTCTATATAGTAAACAATTATATCAATATACAATGAATGGACTCCGACATTTTGGCCGACGTTTATTTATTTATTAGCGAACCTTGTGTTAAAGCAAGTCTATCCATCACCACTCAAATAAATAATTATTATTATATTTCTCATCAGTTTACATTTTGACATGATATTTTGATATATCATATTAAATATTATATATTTTCATTCTGAATAACAACGCGCAAGGGAACTAAAGCATATAAATATTGGTTTGTTTCTTTGTTTGTACGTTCGTTTGTAAGTTTGATAATTTATTAATTTATTTTCATAATTATTTATTCATTGATTAATTATCAATTAATCAGATAGTTTGTTGGTTTGTTGATTCGTTTGTCTGTTTGTTGGTTTGTTTGATTTCATTTATTTAATTCATTTATCTGTTTGTTTGTTTGTTTGATTTCATTTATTTAATTCAAATATCTGTTTGTTTGTTTGTTTGTTTGTTTGTTTGTTTATTTATTTATTCAATTATTTCAACCAGTTGGCACGGGGCCCCTCTATCCTGTACGTTCTATGGCGAGTGTTCTGGTCCGTCTTCCACTTGGGTTGTATGGCAGTGGCTGCAGCCTATGTCTGTCTGGTGTGGGCGTCCACAGAGTCTAACCGAGTCAAGTTCTTCCTCCCCCTGACCAACTGGTGCTACGTCGTTCTCACACTCACAGCACTTGTCGATGCCATCGTCACCGTCTACATTTATGTTCAGAGAGATAAACTCCGAGGTAGGACATTTCAAGTCTATTTTGGTTAAGTTTGGTGTTTTGGATTTTGCAGTTATTCACAATCTCGTTGAAATCAGCACGAAACTTGTCACTCGTACCGCAGCGGTTTCGATTTGATTTCAATGAGATTGGGTTATTCAAATAATATCTGACGTTAAACGATCTCATTGATATGCTGTTTAAAGTTTTTGTTTTATATGCAGGTGTTAGAATGACAAATAAATGTCGGAGAGAATGCTTAATATATAATACAGCCATTGGTTTATACACCTTGTATTTCGATACATGTTTTAATTTTAATGATTTAGAACATATCATTATGTAAAACCGATATGTTTGACCCCAGATAAGTTTCCGATGCCCTGGTATTGCAAGGCACTCTGGGTATTGACCAACGTCACAAACGCAACAGCTCTCTTCACGTGTGTACTTTTCTGGCCGCTGGTTTACAAGTGTGAGTATTCATGCAAAGTTGTTCTAATTCTATTCAAAAAGAAAAATTCGCATAAATGAAAATAACTGCAATTGCAGCAAATACTTTTTTACTATAACATCCATTCATAGTTTTTCAACAAAAGATACCATTTTGAAAAGTGATTTCCCCCTTTGCATTTATGTTTTGGCTAATTTACGTAGAAATAGATTTTAGTTTTAGTGAGTTGCACTTACATTCAAACGTTGTTGATCTTATTCGGAGCAGTGTGTTTCTTCGAATTTCTAGGTCGCTAATTATCTTTTTAAAATCGTGTATTATAAAACCGTATAATTGTATGATTGTCATTTGTGGCTCTTCAGTTTCGAATGCCAAACATTTAACGCGTTGGCGAGATTGAAAAATCAATACAATATCTTGATTTTTCCTACTTCTACTACTTGAAGAGGAAGTCGCACGTTCTTTCATCTGTTTCTTCGAATTCTCCCCAATTAACGTTACTTGATAACAAATGTATTATTTTCTTACTCTATCTCATTACACAATCCGTAAGTTATTATTATCCGTAGTCGTCGAGGAAACAAACTAGTATCAAGCCAAAACAACCAGCGGCCATTTTTGTGTGAACACCTTTTAATCATTTGAGGTAGGAAAATGGGTTCGCATAGCTTCTCCGATCACGGTACTTTCAATTTAAAAGTGCGTCTTATTTTTAGCATCAATATTATTGTGCAAGTGGAAACATTTATTTTTCGTGTTCGTGAGACATCTCTGTTTATCTAAGAAAACGTGTGACTGTCCCTTCAGGCACTGCTTGATAACAACAAACGTTTGAAAATGTTGATTTTATTTCATGTTAAATTTACTGGAAATAGTTTTCTTATGACAAAATTACTACACGAGATTCCATTAGCACCAGAAATGAAGCATAGCAAGCGTAATGTTACTCACATGGTATAATAGGGACCCATTCATACACTTTCCTCAATCAATCAATCAATCAATTTTTATTCCCGAAAAACCACCATCGGTGGTACATGAGAAAATAACATAGAACATACATGGTAAATATATATAGATAGTCAAGATGGACAGTAGGAAGGATTAACATTCTTTCGTTACCTGAAGTATGACATTGATATATTTAGCCAGATTTTTTATGTCACTGGTTTGAGATGAAGTGAATAGTCTTTTTATTTTGAAAGAGTTGATGTGCTGTATGTAAGCAGGTAGATATAGTTTCTGTATGATGTTAGCATTTCACATACAAACAGGTAGTGGAGTTCATCTCCGACAAGATGGAAGAGAAGATATACCAAGCGACGGTGTCCTCACCTGTTTCGGAGTATTGTAGCAGATAATTATATATTTACTTCCTAATTTTGGTTACCGATTATAGGTCTTATCGGTCTTTTATTTTACAAGCACGGTATGTTAGCAGTAGCAATAAGGAGATGTCATTGGTATGAGATTTCCAAACGGTGATCTGATATGGCCTAAATCACCCGGCCATGAAACTATCGTCTCACTATTCATCCTTGTCATGGCAATCATTGAAGTTACCACGAGCATATTTAATAACATACATTTGACGATAAGCCGTGTAGTGATGATATATTCTTGTTTGTGGTTCCCAGACACTTAATAGGAATATTGCCACTTACTCACAAGAAAGGATTAGTATAATCATAGCATATGTTTGGTATTCCAAAAAAATTTCTTTCAATGGCACAGCTGATTATTATGAGTCATCACAAAAATGTAGTTTTTCTGAAGACTGTGGGTAAAATATAATGCCCATAGGATTCTTCACCAAATCAATGGGTTTTTTATGTCAAGATCAAGCTTCTCGTGTTGAACACAGTACCTGTTGTTGTGTCTGAAATATTTGAGCAAGAAATGGATTAATCTATCTCTAGACTTTACTTGTTCGGTAAGGAGTGATAAATTACTTATCGTTATATCTATCCGATGCGAAAATGGTTATTTGTGACAGAAATTTAAAGATACATACATATGAATATAGCTATTTTCATTTTACAAAGAGATGCAACTTTATGATTACCGGATAAGTTATCTCGGCTTGTAAACCTTATAGTAATGTGAGTTTGTGATCGTCAACGAGTTCCTTTAGATCATAATGAGAAATTTTTACGAAATCATCAGTGCATGAAATTACAAATAATTACCCTCTAGGGTAGATCGGAAGTGTCAGAGTACACGGAGAACCATGTATCTGTGGGAGAAAACCTAAATACAAGCCTTGATCAACACTTACATGTATTTATCTAAGAGTTGTAATTGATTTATAAATGACAGTATGTGTATTTCAATTTTCTTCTAAATTCATTCATAGCTTCCTTAAATATGGCGTATTTGTGTTACCCTTAGAAACAAAATTAAGTGGGCCGAAGGCTTTCATAGAGTTCTAATCAGCACCCAAAAGAAATATTTAGTGAACAAAATCTCAATAGTGGTATATTCACTTTCTACTCGGAATGTTTACTGGGAATTATCGTGAATGGGGTAAATCGAAAGCTTTTATCTCCGATCAAAAGCACATTGCAAGCTTTTCATAAGCCAAGAAAGGTAACACCACGAGGCGAAAAATGGAATGTGTGCAGTGAATATAAGTTCAAAACAAAATATTCTCCCAATGAAATTAGCGAAGGCATGGTCTCGACACGTTTGAATTGATTGTCTCAGGTGGACATCATGAATTTAGTGCTCTTAAAGAAAGCACTGTGGTGACCCGGTCAAGACGACCACGTGTTGTGATAGCTCATGTTTGTAATATTGTTGCCTTGAGACAGCTTTTGGACAATTTAACATGAAGCTGAAACATAAGGTATATTGGTTCAGTTAGTGTTTTATTGTACTAAATGTCAAGTTGAAAGCAACATTGGTAATACGTTTTGGATATTCTAAGGGGATAGACAATTCCAAGACCCCAAGATGTTTTATTTAGTGATTAATAAATCGGGATAAAACACCAAAGAAACTTTGGTAAAAGATCATTCTCAAATAATGATAAGATCATGGTTTTCTTGCTGCCCATGGTTTGCATTTCTTCAACGTCGATGGAGTAAACCAAAATAAGGGAGATTTTTTGTAACAAATATTCTGGTACCGATAATCTGAAAACATTGACATCAAAAGAGGCTTTAATGAGAATTCTTTGAATGCAACCCACAAAATGAATACTTACAAAATAAGTATTTGGGTCTTATTTGACATTGATCATGTGAATCTCTTTTCTAAAGGTCAAGCTTTCCGAGCTGTTATTGACAAAGTGGTTTTTTTCAGATTTCTCATCTCTAATTGACGTAAATGCTATTTTTTCTATTTTAATTTCAGCCTCAGTTGGTCTTGAAGGCCTACGGTTTGCAAGTTTCCTTGTTCACGGTATGAACGCAATCTATGTAGTGCTAAATCTCTTAGTGACAGCCGTGCCTACGAGGTTTCTACACTTCTACCAACCAATGATATTCGGCCTTATATACGGCATCTTTAGCGCTATATACGTTTTGGCCGGGGGGAGCAACTGGCAGGATGAGCCATACATATACAAGTTCCTCGACTGGAAGAAGGACCCGGGGTTCAGTGCTGCAATAAGTGTCGGGTGTCTCGTAGGTGTTTTTATTTTGCATGTTTTTGTGTACTTCATACATCTGGCAAGAGTTCATTTGTGTGCCAAATACACAAGCGCGACAACTGTGGATGTTTTGAACGAGTCGCCGGACTAATCTGAGAGAAGTGTAACTTAAAGGTCATTTCAAACAAGGTATCGAACGACGATTTGAAAGATGAGTTACTGAACTTTGATTAATAAGCTTATAGAAATACTGCTATTTTCATTTCCAGTTACCTTTTTGAGTGTTTAATGGAATGTAAATTTATGGAAGTGCGAATGTATGAATATGACTGATGCATATATTTGTATATATAACCACAACAAAATTAAACGACCACCCAATATGCTACATATAATACATGTGTATGTGTATATATATGTATGTATGTATGTATGTATGTATGTATATGGAAGTGCCTATAAATGAAAAAACATAACTAAAATGATAAACTTAGAATAAGTTGTATATCCATTAAAGATGTCTTCATTCTTCTTGAATTCTTCAGCATTAGAAATATAAGTCCTCTACTTTGTTTGTTTGAAAAATGTTGTGTCTTTTTACTTTAGTTAAATACTTTAATATAAAATGATACCGGTTTATGTAGAGAATTTTTCTTCATTTTATATGTATAAATTGCCATGTTTGATATGTGTTGAGTTTGTCATGTCCTTCCGAATGGCCCACCTCTTTCAATAAATTAAGACGATCTTTCTGTAAGGGTTTAGTGAAATTATGACAATTTTATTCCTTATGACGTTATAGAACCATGAATGCAACTGTAATTCAACCACTGTCCCTAATAAAGTTGATGTATGGAAACAAAGTAAACAAAGAAACTTCGTTCATGAAAATATTTATTTAAAACATTGCTTTTATCTTTAACATTCACCTCTAACCATTTCATACTTGAGTATTTATAAGTTTCATGAATAAACCCTGACAGAATGCAATGACGGCACTAAAGAATATGAAAATACCAACCAATTAAATTATCACAACAAAAGTAATCTTGATGAGAAAAAACTCTTAATTCATTTTTGTCAAACACACATTCATATATTTATGCTTCTGACATTAAAAATTCACGATATCAATATAACGGTTATTAAATATCCATGGCATTCGTTATAAATTAGGCTTCGTAAATTAAACACTGAATTATATACAATTACTCCTCTCACCGGATCGAAGTATACTTAATTAGTGAGCACTTTGGATTACACTAAACAAACAAACACTTCACTCATGAATTATTTCAAATCCCAAAATTAGTATCAACATGGGTTAATTCTTATATGACAATGTTGCCTTATTTTTTTGTACACATCAGATCATAAACATTTTATCACCAAACATAATGTGACATTTCGCATCTGAATTCCAGTACTCCTCATTCAATCGTTTTCATTAGAATAAAATTTTAATGTTTATTTTTTTGGACCACACGCTATCATCAACAAACCTCATTTTATCATTTCATCAGATAAAATCGATGTTTATTAACAGGATACTAGAAGCTTACTGCATTATAAAGCAAATCATCAATTTTTAGCAACTATTGGGTGGTCCGTAGATCAAACACTTAGCACAATATATCATTATTCCATTACCATTCATATATCACAGCAAATGTTCATTCAAATGAAAGTATACATGATCATATCTATACATGTAAGGACAAAACAATTAATTATTAGTTTTTAGGTTGTCAAACCTACCAAAATAGTGTATCGTCGACGTGATGTTATTTCAAAGCATATTTGCACAGGTCATAAATGATACAATAACAGGAAAACTCAGTTCATGAGCAATGATAGGTCGTAACGTTTATTATCCAGTCAGAAACTGCTATTCCTATCCCTCCTTTGTAATCAATATCTTGTACATTTCTACACTTATACACATAGTTAGCTCTTCTCAAGGCCATTAAAAATCATGAAAACGCAGTCTGATTAATATGGACAAACGTTGGACGAATAAAAAAACCTAATATTGTCTCAACGGGATGCGAACTCGTTTTAGTGGGGAGTTTCCTCTACGTAAAGGTTTGATAAAATTTCGCATTTTCTCTCACATATGTTCGGTCAGTTAAACTCCTATGGAGCATGCTGCCGCTATCAAGCAGGGAATTTCCTCTGCACAAGGGTCTGAGAACAGCCCATATTGTCGCATGTTCAGACGTAAGTTCGGTTAGTCATATACAAGGTATCCGACAAAGGCTTCAGCTTCCAAAGGCTAAGGGCATGTAACTCAACTTAATGGTTTATCTGCTAGTAACCATGTTGTTTATGCACAAGACTGGTAAGAGAACATGTGCCTTTACGAAGTGTTGTCAGACTGTTGTGAGAGTTAACCACGAACAAGTTTGTAGTTTGTCAGGAGAATGAATATTTAGATTTTTTTCGGACAAGATCTATTCAATTAGGTAATGACATTGTCAATAAACAATATTAAGTCCGGATTGGAAACAGCTAACGATCATTGATATATTCACATATGACCAGTACCAACATCATGTCAACGAAAAAAGGGATCTGAGATATATTTGTAATTTCATTGTGTTAATAGTACATAAAAACATGAACATACTTACAAACATGCATACTAAGATAATGAAATAATTTACTACATTCTTCATCATACATATCATCTTTCAGAGCTATTCAAATGCTTCATTTCTTCACCAGCAATCAAAGTAATAGTTATTCAAGGTATAAGAATTTTTGTGGAAACATAATTTAGTGAAATATAATATTATATCAAGTGAAGCTATCATTTTAGATAAATGCACGAGATAAAACACTGTCTATTTGGAACGTTGAGCGATGTTGATTTGACGAAATGGAACCCCATAAATCTACACTATGAATAAAGCAATGTTGCTCCTTAAAGTACGTTTAGATTAAACTGTCCGTGTTGAACAAAAAAGTACTGCCTATTAAATATCATTTTACTCTTTAATATTTTAAAGATATAATGCTTATGACAGTTAAAGATAAAATGGTTATGACCAAACTACGAAGGCGATGGATGTAATCATACCTTTCACACATTTTGTAAAAACATTATGGTCCCGGATATTGACTAGTTCTTCACAATAGCAAACAAACAAAATAACTGGTTATTGAATGAAAGTGTATTAAACATATGGTACACTATTTCTTTGTATAATGCTGCAACATTTACTACCTCGTTTACATCCAATGAGATTGCTCGTATCACAAAGCTGAGATATTATGTCAGGTTAATTGATTGGTTGATAACGCTATTAAGAGGATAGCACTCCTTCACACATAGCGTCCAAGCAAGATCGTAAGTTTAGTCTCAGCTCTGTACACGATGTCCTCCGCAAGGGATTACCCGCGCCAATGTCAATCACTGGCTTTTATAAGTCTTGATGTTATGCCCAAAGCTTCGTGTTTAGAATCCAGCGTCCTCAGCAGCGATAAGTAGGAACCCCTAAAGATTTCTGACAGGACTATCAATTAAAAACCAAGTAGACTGATTCACAAGCAACACAAAACTTGCAAACTGAAGCAAGGCTTGAATTAGCTAGGTACTAAAACTTGCGCGAGTTATGCCTTGCGTGGGAAGTCGTCGGCAGTGTTGCTGTTATTGAGTGTCTAAACTAAATTGTAATACAGTTTTATAATCTTGGCATAATCTAGTATGTGCGTTTAAGTATTTATATAAGATACGACACTAAATGCAGTGTGAAGAACGTAACATAATTCAATTGCGCATAATTTGGAATCACACAGCTGAAAATAATAAATGCCTAACTTTATCGTTTGCATTAACTATCTTAGCACTATGGACGCTAAAAACACCTTAGTTTAAATATGAACTGACAATGGAATTGTGGGTGTGTTTCTGTGGTAGGAAGATATATTGCGTATCACAGTTGCGGAAATCTTGGCTGATCTGTCTCATATCTTCTCATAGTAGCGTGTGGAGCGTGAAGACCGTGCACAGGTGATGTACTGAATTAGTGGATGAAGGAGCGTCACCCCGGCAACACCGGCTAGGAACCCGTTTACCTTGAACAAAGAGATGAATTATGTTAAGAAATTGTTGGGAATATTGTTTGTCAGTAAATTTCATTGCTCATGGCAAGTGGTTTCTTTTAAACCTAATGAAATTCATGTTTGATTTAATGTTCTGAAAACGTTTGGATGTAAACTATTAATCAACTGAAATACAATAATGTGATATCAATTTTCAGAAAGGTAAATTCTCATCAAGATATACATATAAAAAGTTTGTTAACAGCATGTGGCAACTCATTTATTGAATACAAGAAATACACTATTATAATTTAATCACTAATCATAACCAGCCTTCTAAATAATTAATTATTGCACATGTGCAACATATGGCTTTATGTCCCGGGTTATGTTTATAATAACGAAAGCTAACTGTATATACTGACTGTGTTAAAGCCACTCTGTTGAGACCAGGTGAACAGGGCATACTGGAAGAAAGCTATGGCCCCAGCACATATAAGAGATGTACTGTAGAGTATTCCGAACTGTTCAAGGGGAAATCTGGATGAGTAAAATAATGAAATTTAGAAATAAAACAAAAAACATTTGTTGAATTTTCAATTAGAATGAATATGTAACACACGTGCATTACAAAATATAATTTAGTCTTGCGGATGTATGCAATACACTGATGATCATAATTAAGTAAGAATAAAACATTGACAGAAGCGGCAGTAAAATGATTATATACGGTTTGTGGAGATTTCGGTTCAAACAAATGAAACATCTTCACTCAAAATAAAACGAAAGAAATATTTGATTGTAGGGTTGGATTCCTCTTTTGTGGGTGTTTGTGTGTGTATGTGTGTGTATGTATGTATGTATGTACATGTATGTATGTATGTATGTATGTATGTATATATATATATATATAAAGTATAAAGAGATTCCCGAATTATTCAACGGTGTATGATATAAAACTGCCATCACATCACGTCAGGACTCAGGAGTCTGACTGCGCTGTAAAGAGTAAGGGATGCAAAAAAATCATCAAGGATGTTAAGATGATTTCTTCTATTTTCAACTTTCGATTCATAATGATGAGTAATTCATCAAGTTGTTTCACCATACAAGTAAGCTATATGACTGAGGTCTAGGTACCTTACTTTCTAATTGAATTTTGAACAGAGGTCTCAAGATGGCAATTCACCAACAATTTACCAGTTGCGAGTGTACACGCGATTAGCCACGTAACGAAACTTAATGGCTTAAATTTTTGCGATGGTATTGACTATTATCATTTTCTCTCAATGGTAATATCTCTTAGCCGTTTTACGACAGATGCAAAACTTTGAGAAAAACGCGATTTAGTTTCGTTATTTGAGGACAATGATTGGGAGATGGTCATGGTGTTGTGGTTACCTTAAAACTAACTTAAAGGATACAACAATGGACTGGTGGCTGTATAATCTTTTATAAGCTGTGACCAAATTTGAAGACTTTGGGGGACAACAAATCGACAACTTACACGAGTACGAGTAATGCAGATGCTGTAGAATAGAGGAATGCCCTGAAGATTATGGTTTGTAATTTGAAGGCAATGGTTGCTTGGGAAGTGGTGAGGGTGATGTAACGGTTACTTTGACGTTCTTTCAACGTAACAACGGGTGCGTTGCAAACAACAAATCGTTCAAGTTTAGCAATTAATCGCTGCTGTTATAATAAACAGCACTTAAAAACAGCGATTTATATAAATTTCCTTTTCTTTATTTCACTCTTCCTAAACCATTTCCAAACACTTAACCTACGGCATTTATTTCAAAATGTTCATTTCTTTGGTGGAAGTTGAATTCTATTACTACCTCCCCTCAGAAGCAACAACGATATTTTGACATGCTGCATAACGTTAGCAAAGCATCATTGATATGCGATTGGTATAATCGCAAGCAGCTTAATTTTAGCGGTGCGTTGCAACGAATAATCGCTGCAATCGATTGCAAGCGATTGGTAGTTTACAATGCACCCGTGGTTACCTTGAAAGAACGTCAAGGTCACCGTCAAGGTCACCGTCATGGACTGGTGTCTGCATATTCCGCGTGGCGTCGGGTGACAACAAAACATGCGTATACTTACACGAGTACGAGGAATGCAGATGCCGTGGAGTAGAGGAATGCCCTGAAGACCATGACCATAATGAAAGTAATGTACAGCACGTACTCCTGCTCGCACAGCATTAGTAGTGACACGATCACCGCCATTACTGACGTCAGAGTCAGGGGAACCACAGAGGCTTTGATCTTACCGCGTAATGGGTAGATATCATCTGCAGGAGACCAATACCTCAGTTAACTTGTTAGGTAGTAATAAAATCATGTTATGGTATTTGACTCACGAATACAATTATCTTGGTATAATGTAAGCATAGTGCCGCAATCTCATTAAAATATGATCAACTTGTTTGGTTGTTTTACATTGGGTCAAATGTTGGGCTGATTGTCTCATCTTTGCAATTGTGACGCTAAGCCAACAACATCAAGGATATTTGATTACTATTTTCGATCAAGCACATCTACATAATAATGTAACGCAAAGCGTAAAATATTATCGAAAGGAAGGTCTATATAGTCTACATCTTTTAAACAGACTGACAGGTCTGATAACAGCGTTATCATAATCAAACATCAAACAAACCATTCCATGTTACAAACACTTCGATCTGTTTGAGACCTACCCCTGTAGCACCTCTTGACCCCGTCATACACGAGCCCCGAGAGCCAGGCAACCACAATAGCAGGCAGAAGGCTGTACAGATGCACGTTGGTGTAGTAGCTCACTGAAACATGGATTATGTCGTTAGTTTTCACTCTCCTACCCCGAGAGGCTCCTACCCCAGTTGGCTTATGGCATGGCATGGCATGTCGTCCGGCGTCCGTCCGCAAACTTTTAACTTCTTCTTATCCAAAACCATTGACTCAGGAAATTTGAAATCTTGAGTACAGACTCCTTGACTCATTAGCAGCAGTATGTTTGTGAAATCCCCGAAGAATAACGTTCACTTTTGCTTCTTTCAAAATATGACTTTTAATTTGTTTTGAAAGATGGGGAAAGGTTTCTCCAATTATCTCTATAAAATGTATGTCAATACTTTATCACTGCATGTATTTTCTTAGCGAATTTAGCATGCTACTCATCATTGCTATTAGCTGTAATATCATTTCCACTCTTTTTGTGGAATTCTAGATTTTATAGATACTTAACTTCTTTATTAACAGATTAGTGACGTTTCGGTATAGCTCCTTCTCCTTTTGGAGAATAAAATCTTGTACTTGTATATAAAATCTTGTACTTGTACGGAATAGGAACCTACCTTTCTCCCTGTCCCTGTCGAGGACGTAGTTGAGCCAGGCGTTCAGTGAGGAGACGAAGTAGGTGAAGTGGAGGAAGAGGAGGCAGAACCAGAGGAGGTGGAAGAGGAAGAGAGGGGTCAGGATGGACTCGCGTACCGTCGTCTGGCTCTGGGACGCTTCGATACTCAACTCCTTCTCGTTGGCATTCATGTCGTCTTCGGCACCTGGACATATAACGATGGAAGAGAAATCATAACGAAGGTCGAAACACACTCGACTTAGTTTTTAGACTCAGAGAGGTTTCTATATTCAACTGCTCGAAGCCTGTATAATGTCATCAGCACCTGGGCTTATGACGGTGAAGAGAAATTACTAATAGGTCAGGCCAGAACCCTAATCTTTACCGAACCCCTTTACCGATCTCATTAAAATCATCGAAATCTGTGGCTCTTGCCTGTGTTCTTGCAGACTTGTACGAGCGACAAGTTTTCAAATGATTTCAATGAGATTGATCAAAAGTGACCTTAGTTCTGAGACTCAGAGACGCTTAGACACTCAGCTCTTTCTCTTTCTCGTTAGCAATTACGTCATCTTGTTCCGTTTACAGAGAGAAATAAAATTAATGATTTTGGTTTTGGTTTTGTTTCGGCTTTGTGGTAAAAGGTAATCGACGCAAAGTGAAAAAAACGAACAAATGATAATAAGACTAGAAGACATTCATTTCTCAAGTTCTGAAACTATCTCGGGTAAAGATCTCTATTTAGAAAACTCGTGACCTTCCTCCGGTATCTTTCCTCGCTGTCGCTCTGGAAGACACCTTCGGAAGATCACTCGTTTCGTATGCTTCGTTTCCAATGAGATCGCGTGTAGCATTCTCCATTTTTGCAACCAGAGGGAGTCAACATTTCGGACCTTTTATTCCTCGGTTTTGTGGTGACACTAAATCGACTCAAAAGTAAACAAAATACAAATCAAAATAAAACTAGTAAAGGCGACATGTCCATAAACTAATCTTGTTCAAATTTGAATATCGAACTCGCTCTCGCTCAGGGAATACATATATTCACATTGATTTCTCCAGTTCTGACATAACATGGGCAGTGATCTCACTATACGAAACTTCTCTGTCACTCGGTAAGTTACCCTCGGAAGATCACCCGTTTCGTAAAATACCTTTCTAATAAGACCTCGGGTACGTATCTCTATTTTCCTACCTGGAGTTATGTTCTTGGGTCTTGTCGGCCTCCTGATAAACCACCGGGGGTAGATGATGAAAGTGCTGGCCAGGACTGACACGTTGAGAGCAGCCAGAAAGATGAAGGAGTCACGTCGAGATATGCCATTGTCGAATGCTATCTGTATCAGGGGACCATGGAACAAGATTAATAAATGGTATTTGTGAAGAGTTGATTATTATACGGGGTATCTAGTTTTTTAAGGAACAATCCTTATTTTTATGTCAATTTATATGCCTTAGTACTTGCCAAAATATAGTATATGCTGCTATCATATTTATCCTTAATGGGACAGTAGCATGATTTATGAAAGTTTTATGTCTTCAAATCATCCCACAGAAATATTTCTTTGCGCCGAATGTATTGTATTCAGTTGGTCAAACTGATCATTCTCAACCGTATTACCCGTCGTAGAAGAATGCATAAAGAATCGATCGTAAAGTGCTGGTTGCTATTTTAGCGTGCACACTAATTAAACATTTTAGGTAGGCAAATGCATTCTCGTAGTGGCACAGAACATGTTAAGTTCGTTTTAGAAGTGCCTCTTTTGATTTAGAAGATTCCATTGCGTTTGCTATTTTTATTATTTTTGTTTTTGAGTTCCCCTTGTTTACCTAAAAAAAACGTGATTCTGCCCGTTAAGCTAAACATTCTACAGAGCATCTAGAACACGGCACGTTTTTCAAGTCATTTTATAAATTTGATACTTGCCAAAATATCATATATGCTGATATAACAAGCAAATATATGACAAACCGTTATCAGTTAAAATAGAAAAATAGGTTAATACACAGAAGATGAAATGACGTCCAATTTACATGAATACTAGTTTTAACACATGTCAATCACTCCTCTGTCTTGGTAAGCTCAGTGTTCGAAAGTTGCCAATTGCCCCAACTGCGTTTTATAAATTTATATTTTCACTTTTCTGAATGGAATGTTTCAAAGTATCACTTTTAGAAACGGTACTTCTCAATAAATAGACAAAATTAAAGTGACAAAGTTAACATATATGAGATGTCCATGTAACACTTATGATTATTTGGTGTAAGGAAAAGTGTGCCTTGTGAGGAGTTCCACCTCGCCTCCCCGCTCCCTCTTTTTGGATTTCTTTACCCTGAGAGTGAACACAACCCCAGCACCCCTCCTCCTCCCCCTTCAAATTTCCTGGGTCAGCCATTGTTGTATCATGTGGTCAACTCACCTTAACCACCAAGAGAACACCCGCCGAAGCATCGAAAGCTCCATTCAGTAGTCCAATAACAGCTCCACTGTGTTTGGGGAACAAGTTGGCAATCTGGTGTGAAGAAAATTTGGTATCAGTACACCAAAAGAGTAGTCAAATCATGGGCTTTCACACAAAGTATATGTTGACATACAACAAAGGCGAAAATATTGTAATGGGTTTAAAACAAGAGAAAATGTTAACATAATTAAAGTTATGAAATGTAATCTACATATTATAAATTTAGTGAAACCGGTTCAAAACAAAGTAGCTTTAATAAAAACACGCCGTTAAATAGAGATAACGATAGAATACCGTCGTTCCTAGAATCAAGGACCAGCTTGTGTTAATTCTTGTGTTATAGGCTATCGTCACTTTGAACGTCACTGCAGGACGTTTAAGGATGTTTTACTTGTTTTGGCATTACTCATAAAATATCATATTACGCAAAACATGAGGGAAAATTTCATAACCCAAGCCAATTACCAGTTTTCGTGGCATACTTTCGCCCTTGGAATTGGATAAACGTAGCTCAATCGAATTTGTACTTTGAGTTCTCAAAATAATTTCTTGCAATTTGAAACATTTCCTCTCTCTTTGTGATTTCCCTTTTACTCGTTTAGAAAACGTTGACAGTGTATTTATGCTCACCTGAAACTTTCCTTAAACTTTCCATTAAGCTTATGTCACGATTAGGTAATTTTGTCATAAAGCAACTATGTGACAGTAGGAAACTAAAGTTAGCTTATATCGTTGTCGAGGTTAACCGTAATAACAATCTAGTTATAAAAGTTACAATGCTTAATATCCGTCGTTACATCTAGAGAATTACTCTTGAAGTCATGGTTCGATGAGCTTTGACATTGGCAGACCAATGAAATGTGGGCAGAAAGTGACAAAGACCTTTTCTATAATAACTAATAAATCAAGGCTTTTGTTTGTCCTACATTTGTCTTCATAAAGTTTTAAAAGAATCGTGATTGTCCGACCTTTTTCGTTAATGTACTTTTGCCCAAAGCAATAAAATTAATACACGTCATACAGAGATTCAATGGAAAATATAAATGATCAGCTGGAAATTGCATTCTCTTCGTAATTCACCGTGAAAAATTGGCTACAACGGGCATTAACGTCCATAAGAACGGCGACATATGATATAGACCTGCTTTTCAATGTTCTCAGACATTTCTCATATGATCGGCTGATTTTCGCCTTCGGGACGTATGATATTACCATTGGTTTTAAGTAGATTTCATTAGTAAAGATTCTGCTAAGATTGTTTGAATATTTTATAAGTTATTATAAATTGTTATAATAGTATTTGGCATTTAAATTCAGACAGTTGCAGTTGTCTCCCTTACCTGTGTACTGGTCACTAACAGAGGCACTCCACCTATCCCAAGAAGAGTCAGGCCCGGGAAAACAAGCCACGGTATTTCTGAAGATAACATATGAGTCTCAAAATCATACATATTTCTCAGATGAAAGAAAAATAGTATTACGTTAACTATGTTAATATGTTTCATTTGTGATAAATGACATAAACACATAATTTTATGGTGTTATAATGAATATTACAATTCTATTTCTCTTTATGATTCCTAGTGAAAATAACTTATTCTTTGATTAAGAATAAAGAGTAAAATGGCTACGTTCACCCTTATATAATTACTTCATAAATACCGGAAATCCTTTTATTAGATTGAGAAAAGGTTGTTGAAGACAAGAAAAACTAATTAATATGTACAATAAATCAAAAGTGGACATTGAGCATGCGTCGCTGTTCTTACCTTTACTCTCGAATGCTAGCATAAGCGATCCAGTTACAAATAGTACCCTGAAAGAAAAGAAACATGCACTAATTTGCTACATATAGTTCACGATTTTAGTAATTTTTTCAAACCTCGATTATTGGGTTAAAATATAACATTTAAGTGTGCAACCATGCCTCCAGATGACTTAATCGCGTCGACCATTTGAGCGTGCTGATTGTTAGGTTACTACATTTGTATGGTGTGGGGATGCTTCTCTTATGGCTCTGAGTTCGACTGACTTAAGTACCAAGGGACAAGTACAGGCGTTCGTTACTAACAGAAGGTGCTGGATCACGTCGTTATCGATCACTATATCGGTGATACCGAGATAGCATACGACGTTCTCAGATACGTCCTGGTTTGGTTACGTCAGATAATTACGTAGGGAGGACGTTATTGTCTAACGTAATGTTGTGAAAAACGTCCTCTTAACGTAATTTTGTTAGCTGGGCACCCATCGTACCCGACCTCCGATCCCTCATCTTGATAACAATGGCCCCTGATTAAAATCCCATTGAGGATGTCTGGGACCAACTGTCAACAGATTGATAGAAGAAGCCCGTGTGAGGGAATTTAAGGCAGCCATCTATGAGGCGCTGTAAATATTCTTCTGGAAAAATTCAAGAGGCTTGCGAGGGGTATGCCGAGGTATTTTCAGGTACGAGGTTGCATCATGAAAACACCTTTTAATCGCATTTACTTTCTGTAGACTTTTGATGTTTAATTTCTTAGTAATGCGTCTTTGACATCAAGTCCGATGCAAAAGAATTGGGTTGTGCCTGTTTTTGAAGCCTATATTATAATATTTTACTTATCAATGGGGGTTTGGTCCTGTGTCACTTACAAAAATTCTTATTTTGCCATGATGAAATAGACAGAAGGCTTATACTTTCGAAATTCCGATTTTTCAAATTTCGGTTAAAACATTCCATACTGACTTTCTGCGAAAGGAATCAGCTGATTCACATCGATTTAGTTAAACTTATTTTCAAAGCTGTTCTTCACTTATAATGGAATTTGTACAGAAAAATTAAAATTAGTGGTTACGGTTAACAGTGGGGTATAATATATGAGTACGGTTAAGTACAACGGATCTTCACCATCGTATTGACAAATCAATTATATACAGTTTTTTCCCCAATGTTACGATGCTTTGAGGACATCCCAAAATACTTAATATTTGCACAAGGAGACGCAGGTATATAGCTGTACTTTTGTCAAAATTCAATTTAACATAACCTCAATGCAATGACGTATATATACGTACTAAATGAAGGCAAAACGTGACAGCTTCTGTTAATTTCTTTGACGGATGAATAAGCAAAATATATTTAAATTCAGATTCTTACTGAAGAAAACAGTTGACCAAAATACTTGTTAACATAATGCAACAGAAAAGCGTATATTTAAATGTAGATTCAAGAATAACGGAATGTATATTTTCGATATAAATCATCAGTAAATTTTTCGAATGTCAAAAACGGTGATTTATTGTAAGCTTAAATACATATTTCATTACAAAACTATATAACATAACAGTGTCTCTCCATACCAATTAAATTCATATGATTTACTAGAAATATGTCAACTTATATCTCTATTCGGTAAACCTATTGCATTTACTTTAATGTTTTCTCATTTGAATATTTCTGTAATTAGGGCGGGTTTTTTTTGGTAATAATAGTATTTTTAAGGATCCAGCCATCAGGCTTCCAAGGGGACCGTACCATATTTTCTCAATCTCTGATTTTGTTGTTTTCACTGAAGGTGACGGGACTGTTTTATCTTCGTGTCGTTCTTTTTTCTCATGGTTGTGATTTTCTCTCATGACGGTCGTTTCCTCTTTTCTCTAATTTCTTCGGTAATGTTGCAATGGTATACGTTTTTCCCCTTATTTCTCCTCTTTCTTGTTTAAATTTTCACGAATTATCAATAGTAATTTTCATTTCTAGGAAGACTGTTTTTAATTTTCCAAATAATAATATCGTGGATAGACCAATATTCTACTCTTATTGTCGGATCCGTTATCCTCGTTAGCCGGATACTTTAAGCGGGGACTTTTTAAAAAGTCAAAACTATATTTACAATCTTTTAAACAAAAATAAAATTAGGTTACAACCATGGCACCTGTAATCTACTGATATAGATAACAAGGGAGTTACGAAACGTATATTCCAGGTCAACAAAGAGTGGACAAATACTGGGGTAGACATACATTCTGGGTCAAAAAGTAGATTAATCATGCAATGGGGATTAAGGTGACCTCAAGCTTTACGCTACTGCGGCCACTGCTTAGCAGCTAGAGCAAAGACTAACAATCTTCCCCTCTATCAAGGGTAGGGACCTCGTCAGGGGAAAGAAGTTTAGTATTTCAAAAACTCGCTGAATCATACCGTAAAACATTGCGAGAAAATCGCTGACATTATAATGGCTCCTTTGTGAAATCGAACTTAAGTTTTAGTCAAGCAATAGGTTAGCATGCGACGCTTTTAGATGTAATGTCAGAACACTGTAAATTTCTTTAAACGAGAGAAATGAATAGTGCAGATACATATAATATATTTATATGACTTTTATCCTTATATCTTCGTTTGCTTACATTTTGAAATGTTCTGCCCATTCTTAATCTAAGAAAATGATCAAACTTCATTGCAAAATCTTTGATAACGATAGATTAGAATTACTAAACGAGTTGCCGTGTAATACAATTTCAACGAGGTTTTGATTTAATATGGATTTTGAAAGGAGCAATAGCGAATTTCATAAAAAAAATCTTCCCATGCATTGTTATACACATCAACATCAATTACTTACACGGAGAATACACGAGTGACTCTCGTTCCATACTTGAAGTTGATATGTCCCGTTAAGAGGGAGACAAGTGCACATACACTGGAGGCTATGGTGAAGACCAGATCGAACTCACTGTCCTGGTCATGACAGACAACCTTAATGCTTCTGTAATCAGAGCTGTTGAAGGCAGGACCGGTACCACCTGAACCGTTAACTATAACTTTGCAAAGGTCGGCGTACACACCGTCATACTTGAGAATATATACCAACGAGGCCCATCCGTACATTACCCCGCAGAACAGCAAACACTCGAAGAAAACCCAGATCACGTATAGAATCTTCTTCCATGATGGTAGTTCCTCTTTTCGCTGTTTTTTCGATTTCAGGAGAGCCAGAGTCTCGGCACTAGCGAGGCTGTCACAAGAGTCCATCTTATGAATTCCACGGTTCCAAAGTTCAATAGGAACGTTAATTTAGACTCAAAGTATCAACAGCAACGTTTAAGAGGAATCCACGTATCAAACACACCGTTCTGTGGAGTCTATGAATAAAATAGAAACTTTATAAGAAGTCCGCTTATCAAGTGCATTGTTCAGTACAATCCAGATGAAGTGTGACGTTCAAGACGAATCTACGTTTATGGCTTGTTAAATTAAAAATCAAGCTCTAATATGCGTCGCGGTATCACAGCCCTGGTATTTCTACAGGCCCGTGATGGGAAAGACGGTTCTGAATTAAGTACGGTACATGCGTGTTTGTGAATTGAAAACGTTAAGCTAACAATGCTTATCTGTTTTTGTAAGACTAGATCGTCTCCTCTCACAGCTGTGAATCCTCGGCCTTTCCTTTTCCTCTTATCACCTCTGTCTCACATATAGTAGTTGTAGTAAACACGTGTTGACTGTGAACATATTACGAGGAAGAACATAATTATAAACTGGTTATTCCCTATGAAATAACCGTTTTTGCACTGGTAGATTAAAGTGATGTGGAATAGGTTATACAAAAATAGTGTTTGTCATCCAAATATGCGTTCAACGGGAGATATTGCTTGTGGGGGAGCAAGCGATATCTCCTAGGATATATTGTTTTGACAGCAGATTTTGAACAATTCCCTGATTAATATATATCAAAGATGAAATGAAAAATAATTTTGAATGATAAATAGAATCTCACCCTCGTTTGTCTTATGATATCAAATAAGTCTATCTATAAGAATAATAAGTCTATGTTGATATCAGAAGACACTTGGGTGAGATTCTCTATATATATACTGTAAGAAAGTATAAAGTAGGAATTCAGATAAGCTATTACAGCTTGTTTACCAATCAAATTGTTTCAAGAAATAAATATATTTAAATATAATATTTTTTAATATATATAAAGTAGGACACCCGGCACATCTGAAATACAGAGAGAGGATAACAACAAGGCTTCCCAAGCTTACACAACGTTAATGTCTCATGGCTGTCAGAAACATGAATAGTCCTCGGGGCTTACTCAATCCGCCAGCCTAAACTCCGAGTATATAATTGCTAAAAGAATAATGAACCGGTTTGCTACTCGGGGCAATGTCAAGTTTCTACCTCACTCGGTTAGATGACATGGTATTAGTCTAGGAAAAGAATATGCCCTCTTTTTATCTTCTTCATAGTTGAAAATGTAACATATTCCAAAACAGCTTTAATTTGAAGTAATTTAGCAACACGAAATCGCAGGGATAATTTATTATTATTATTCTTAAGAGAATAATAGTTCTATTTGTTTAATAATCGTATACGGCACACCAAAATATAAGGAGACACACCTACATGTATATTTCAGACAGTTCTATTTAATATTTTCAGTTCTATTTTCTATTCATAAATGGAAGTATGTTATTGTTAATCTAGGAAGCTGTTATGTGCATAAACTATCTTAAATAAAATCGTTCAGAAGATTAAAACATCTTAGTACACAAGTTTTCACGTGTTCTTATACATCTTTGAATAAACCAGTATAGGACGATCGTATGTCCTCAATCCAGACAAGCACGATGTCACGTAAGTTATTGGGAGTGGAAAGGGGGGAGGATAACCGGATCATTGAAATTACCTGACAGAGGCGATTACACGCGAAGCTGTGACCTTTGCTCATCAACTTTAAAGAAACAAAAGGAATAAGCACCGTTTCACATCAGTATTTGGAGGCCCTATCATCTATAGGCGAGGTGAGGTGAGTTGGGGTTTAACGCCGCTTTCAAGATTATTTCACTTATATCGCGGCTGCTAGTAGTATAGGAGGGAGGAAGCCCGCAACACCATTGTGGCTATGCATTGCGGTGAAACCTGCGAGCATCGGCTGAAACTAGCGAACGACGGGTGGTACTGCGCTGAAATTCAGTGTAGCATTGCACCCAAACCTGACTGCGTGTAGAACAATTCTCTGCTGCAGACAAAGTTGCCGAGTCCCTGGCGGGATTCGAACCACGGACCTATTGATCCGAAGCCGAACGCGCTAACCCTATCATCTATAACTGTTGTGGTTAAAAGGGACGAGCGTCCACTGATGATACTATACGAGACAAAAATATCAAAAGACATTATTACTCGTTGAAGTGTGTCATATGACTTTAAAGAAACGAAAGTGAATTTGATTATTACCTGAGCGAGAGCGAGAATTGATCCATGTATAAGTGTAAGAGAAATTCCGAAAGCTTATATCATAGAAACTGATAATTTCATCTTTGAAGTTTATGATCTAAAACTAATATCAATATATGAAACGGTGTTACGGTTTGATATTCCAATCGGTACCTCTTACTGACGTAAGTGTATCAGCTTATAGCTTTAATTTCTATGCATGATAAATAATTTGAGAAATGATCTTCATGTAATATTAAGTATTTATGTAATTGTTATTGATAATTGTTGTGTTGCTGATGACCCAATGTGTCCATTGATAAGTTCAATGTCGAATGTTCAATTGCAATTACGTTATATACCCGATTACTTGCCTTCAATGAAGGGAGTTTTAATCTTCATTTACAATAGTAGTCTTTAAACGTTCCTGAACGATTAGTCTTACACTAATTACATTAGATTCACATTATTTTATTATCATTTATATATACTTATTTCATAATTTTTATTACAAGTTGGTTATTTTGCATATTGATAGTTAACTAGTTTGAGTCAATACTTTACAAGATACATTTTTTCATAGTTTTCAATGCTCGGTTTAAACATGACATGGTATGGATACCTAAGTTAGGTATTTTATTTGGCTGCATTCGGTGCATTTGATGATAATAACAATTCAAGATCGTGGTTTTAAAATATGGAGGCCAAAAAAATTGAGAATATTGAGTGTTTATGAGAAGGAAATATCCTAGTTTTTTAATTCTCATTATTATCTTTTATTATCATTATCATTATCCCTGTTATTTGCTGCTATCAATGATGTAGGGAACAAAACTATGGCATGATTTCCCTTATTGATAATAACAATTTAATAAGGAAAAGCTATAATTATATATAACATTCCTATGCAACAACTTTCCCTGAAAGGCAAGTAGAAACCCATGACGGTGTTATTAGTCTGTAATATATTAATCAGCTAAAAACGATTATTTCAAATATTTAATAATCAAATCAACCTTATATGGTACGTTACTATATCTAATACTTCCTTAATGATAAACTAAAGTGTTTAAACAGTTAATAAGGACAGATTTTAGACAGTTTACCGATTAATTTGAACCGTGATAAAATACGAGGATGTCTTCTGATTTCCGGCAAACGGGTTTTCCATCACATATATATGCATATTTATATGGTACTTTCCAATTTCATTTTCTGGTTAAGAATTGACATCCCTTTTTGATTAACTGTGAACAGCAATGCTTTTCCATGTTATGAAACACAGGAATACGTATACGAAATAGATTATTTCCAGTTGACCGGAAATTTATTTTTCGATAATAACCCATCCTTCTACATCAGTGTATTTGTATCCGCGTAAAGCTCCAATGGGCGGAAAAAAATACGCTGATGAAGCAGGATGATTATAAAATAAATATTTCCTTTTTTTATGCATGAACACAAATACAAAAGATGGAAAGATTGACAGAAATAAACAGATTAACGTTTATGAAGTTCTTTTGAAGTTTTCGAGTTTTGCATTATCATATAGGCAAAGGGGACCTGTTACAAATGCAACTGTAGATGGATAATATCATTTCAGGTAGATTCGTGTATAACTTTATGAATAGATTCTTAAAACAAGTGTCAAATCTTTTGAAAATTTCATGAAATACTGCACCTGAGAATATTTCTTTCGGAGTTTCAGAGTAAAAATTAGGATTACCATATAATAAGAAATATGTCTCAAATCCAAGTCAATTGGTTTATTTTGGTTTGTAGATGTTTGAACGTCGCCTAATTTTATTGCTGAATTTCAATACTGTAATATTTTGACCATTAGATAAGTACTATTCAACCCGTTGATTTATATATCATACATAGAGGGTATTGTGTAAGGGTGCCTGCAACAAAAAGGCTGTTGTTACCCCTGTTTCGAGAGCGAGTATGCATAAAATTAGATGCTATTTTCATCTAATTAGAAAAAGTTTACACTAATTAGATGAATTAGATGAGAGTTTCATACTTATAAATGAATTTCATTCAATTAGGTGAAATTTTCATCTAATTAGATAATTATTACATATTAGTAGATAATTGTTCCATCCGATTATATGACAGTTTCATCTGATTATAGATAGTTTTATCTAATGAGATATTTTTTCTATCTAATTATATAATGTTGTTATCTAATTAATTATTTTATTTAACATCTAATTAGTTAAAAATATCAAATAATTAGACAAAACTATCATTCAATTAGATAAAAGTATCACCTTATAAGACAAAAGTACCATCTAATTAGACAAAACTATCATCTAATTAGTAAAAGAATCCTCTAATTAGATGTTGCATACAAATACTTTATGCAAACATTGTAATAGTACATGAAATTAATGTCTAATTAGATGAAACTGTCATTTAATAAGATGAAACTATCATATAATTAACTACGACAGGTTTTTTTCTAAGATGCTTCGCTACATAGCCTGCATGTCTGGCTCAAATTTGTTTAAATATTCATCGGTGTATCGGTAAAAACTGAAAAACAATAATCGCAATTTGCATTTTCCTTTTAACAGTATATCGTACGTAAGAAGTTTTTTTTATGTTGGGCTCTATCTGGCAGAAACTATTATATAATTATTGCTTATTATTGCAACATATTGTATATAAAATTTGGTCTTATTACCAGCCCTACTAAAAGTAGTAAGAAAACAACGTATAGCTCTTGTTTTGATCCGGTACAGTGGCATAAGGATATCTTGTCATGATGGCATTAACGAAATTAACAAGCACTTTATTAATGTGACCAATTGACCATATCCTATTTATGACAATGGTTTCAAAGCGTAAGTTGAATTAAGTATCACTTACTCAATGCGCCTAGAAACAGTACGAGTTACTATTATTATAGATAACATCATGAAATGTTTTCAAACAATTTTCAAATAACTGATTCTGTTTGAGAAATTTTTTTATGAATGTTTTAGAAATCTAATTTGTACACTTATTTGACATTTGTGTCTGGGTGAAGAGGGAAAACTTAGTGACTGGAGTCGTCATGTTGACCCTTGATATCGACCTATCTACATACCATCAACTATGCAAATAATTACTTTGTTCTAATGGGTTTTACACCAAATACAGACATTCTTGTTTTCGTGTCTTCAATCATCAATTTAAGTCACAGAATGTTTATTTCCACCTAGCAATCGCTCATTGTTGTTAAACCAAAACTTTTTCGACTATGAAATATTGTTGCTGTTTTATAAGGGATATGTCGATGACTTTTGTCAGTTGATTTACTAAAGAGTTTATTGGTTTTATATCCTAAGACATGTAACGACTTAAACTAAAAAAAATTCTATGAGTAAGTTTCTTATCAATGGAATATCAATAGTTTTAATCACGAGAGTCATTGAAAATGCAGGTGTTGCAAAACTTTTTTCCAAGTGTATTTGACTTAAAATCGTTTTGGCGTGTATTTTCTTTAGTCCTTGCATTTGAGATGAAATGTTACTTACACTGTTATGATTCTCATCACTCTCCCCCCGAAACGAAATGTTATCTGTCCGTTGATTGGTGCGAAGAAGCATGAAACACTCGATGCCAGTCCGAAAGCCAGGTCAAACTGACTTTCTTGCTTATGGCAAAACACATCGTAAATTGTCTCAACGTCCTCAAAGAAATCCTGCTCACTTCCGGTAATCTTCGTCTCATTTCCGGTTGGTTCGACACACAAATCGAAATAGATCTCCTCAGATATGAAAATATATGCCAATGATGCCCAGCCACTCGTCACCCCGCCGAATAAAAAACACTCCAAAGTTGCCCAGATTAGGAACACGAGTCTTTGATAAAGTGGTAAGTTTTCATGCTTCGTTGGATAGTAACTGTTGGTAAGTAGAAGGCTCGATTCCATTTCGGGTACGAAAGTTAATTTATTATAGATGTCAGATGAATGTATAAAATCCGGAAATGGTATTTTTCAAGTCAGGAGGCTCCATAGCGAGAGAATATTAACCTGTCTTCTCGTTTGTTGGCTTTAATTGTGTTTAGAATAGCAATGCGTAAGCCCGATTATGACCCTGCATTTACATTCATCGGAATGTTCAGAAATGTGGGTCGAGACGCTGGTAATAATTATTTACATCAAAAGTCGCACGCTTACCATTCACAATCAATATCGTGGCTTTGTGGTGAAATAGCCTCTCTATAACGCGGACATCGCCCAACGTGTATTCAAATGTGTTATGTCATAGAGTTCGTTATACGCACGTGCCCGATTTACTCTCCATGAAGCCATGTAATTAGTCAGGTAAATATTTCTGAATAAGCGATTTACGTAACGTTTGGATAGATATGTGTCATAATTTACTATCGTTTTACAATCTCGGGCTTGCCTCTGTATGCCAAAAAATCCACTACTCATCTATTTAACTAGTTGGGGTTTTTTTTCCGATAGACTCTTTCCACAGGTACAAGCCTTAATAATTAAATTTTGAATTTGAAACACGTACTTTGAGGTGAATTTAATAAAGATGGGGAATATTAATCCGTGCATGTCGCATAACTCGAGTGGGTTTTTTTTTGTCACAATAAACCTACATTTTAAACTCTGATAGAGTTTTACTGCAAAACGGCGCTGTAATAATAAGTGTCATGTTTCCCATTATTTTACTTCATAACATACTACCCATGACTCTTTGAACTGCATTGCGGTTTGTTTAATATTCTTTTCAGAAAATGTTCACCGGTCATGTGTGGGTGATGGTTATTTTACGAGCGCTTTTTTATATTTCGTTCCTTCATGAGTTGGTATGGTAGTTCTAAGTGTTCAAATGGCGCAAACAAAATCTCACAAAACTTATTTGTTTCTATAGTTTTTTATGAATAAATCTTAACTTCATGTACATATATTCAGTGTCAAATTTCGTATATGTAAACCTTAAGAAAGATACAGACATAGAACTAACGTTATCAGAAAATTAGAGAAAAAATTACCTTGTTTTTCCTTGAATACAGTATTGTTATTATTAATGCTATGCGCAAGATCTATGTTTAACGTTTTGAAGAAAAAAAGCTATTAATGTAATATGATTTTGAAATTTGTTCTCCCCTGAAAGACAACACGATGCTTAGAATATTCAATTTGTAAAAAGTACAAACAAAAACAAAATGTCATGTTCTGAGTACTGTATAAATGGCCTCATTTTATTCCTTGTTTATGATGCATGCTTCCCCAATGAATTCATATATGTTAAAAAAAAGTTTGGAAATAAGCTCCACAAAGCGTCATAAGAAAAGCTTACATCTAATGTCCGGTCAAATGCTTACCGTACCTGTACACAGGGTTTGCCCTATTTATGAAACGAAATTATTAGCTGAGTTTATAAATCCATTCATCTTATGTTTGTTTAGTCATTAGCGGCCACTGAGAGGCGTCAAGTAATTAGAGTTAGCACCCTTGGCAAAACCAACCAATCATCTGGCGAGCTGCCTGTGTGACGTTCATCGCCAGGCAACAGACAAACAAACGGTTCGACATTATTTAGAGTTGTGAGTCAAAGTTAATTTACTTGCAAAGGATCACAGCACAGACAGGTATGCAAACGTTTATCATTAACATTTAAATATTGTTTTTGTTAGTAAAAATTTATTCTAAAATTAGGTATCTTTCGATCAACAATACATCACCGTAAAAATAATCCATCTGACACAGTTGATTTTCGGATTATAAACCACTATGAATATCACCGCTAGACACATATACTGTTAAGCCTAGCCGACAATGTTGCATATTTTCTTATCTTTAAATATGTTTTTAAAACAACCTTTAAGATAAAATGGATAATTTGGCCTAAGAGTAATTGAGGGGTCCGGATAACGGGGTCTCTAAAATAACTGTAATGGGATTTTTCTTATAGCTGAGATAATTTGCTATACAATGATATATAACATGAAACCTTTTGAGTATGGTTGCAGACCGATTTATCACCTTGAAAACGTCTAATTTTCAAGTTTGGTTGCAACTGCAACCAAATTCTTGAAACCATCAAAATACACGTTTTCATAGAACAGAAGAGTCTTGACTAGGCCTAAACATAATTTGGTTGCAGAGAGAAACTAAACGATGATATCGCAAATGTTGGAACTTTACCTGGCTGTTTATTTACATTTCAATGATACATCGGCAACTTGCTCAAAGCTACCGAGTCCGGTTTTCGATCATGTCGTGTCCCGCTTCGCTGTCGTTTCTGACAAAGTGGATGGAAAATTTCTACTAACCTTGTTAAATCTAACATTCTCTATAGTTTATCATGTCTTGGCAAGTATTTATGACATTCCTTGACCAAATTATTCCTAAATTGCCATTTATTTTTACAACGTGGCCCCGAGACGAATTCGAATTGTTGTCAAATCTCAACACTATTCTCATTGGCTGTAACAGATGCCCCTGATATCAAACTAATTTTGATAGAAAATAAACATGATCAAGTAAGTTTAATGACAAGTTTCTATCTAAAAACCGATCAAAATCAATCATGAATAAGTAAAAACGAACGTAATTTTTTTATTGAAAATGTTTGATACTGAATTAGCCAATTGAATGACGTGTTACTTAGCGCATGGTATTACGTCACACGTTGTGTCAGAGGGAACATGTGAAACTGAAAGTGTTTATTTGGTCGTTTTCTCGTCAATTTAGGTAAATTTGAAGTCTCCAGCAACCAAATTGATCTGATAACCTTTTCAAAAAATAATTTTATTACCTGCAACCAAATTATTATTAGCCATTAGACATGAAAATGATGAATATTTGACAAAAAATAATTTGGTTGCAGTTGCCTATATTAGGGACTGCAACCAAACTCGAAAATTACTCGATTTCATGATGATTTTCCAGGATTCCTAATAATACAGTATGTTACAGTAAATTATTTCAGTTTTCAGAATATCTTCATCTGAACTATTTTCAAGGACTGGGTAGCATTTTATAGACGTTTTGGATACCCGGTCATTCGGACCCCTCAATTACTCTTAGGCCAATAATTTTTTTGTTGTTTTAAAATCTTTCCAATGCTGATTATTACTCAAAATATTTTTCTACCAATGCTTGCATATTTTTAAAAGTATTTTTCGAATGAAAATGTTCATCTAAGTGGCCTAGATATCTTGGATAATTATAATTGTTATTCCTTTCCACGTTTAATCTTGATAGGACCGTTGAGTTCCATAGTTATCACATATACACTGAATTTGATCCCAATAATATAAATTCTTGCTTACTCTGATATCCTATAAGGAAATTTATTCCCCACAACTCTTCTGGTTGATTTATAATAGATGTCCTTTATAATATTTTTGTTAAAACTGTCATATTGTAAATCATGTAAATCATGTAAATCATTTAATTTGTGTCATGTATGTCCATCTCAGTACACCTAGTTCAGGTGTTGAATTTAACCTGATTTAATCCAATTAGTCAAGCAGCCGATGGTTAGTCAAAAAGGAGGTAGGGTAAGGCTAGTAATGTGTTATAACTGGTAGTCCGAGGGACTAGTAAGAATTTAAGATGATATCAATGGAGTCGATGCAATTTGACCCAATTTGTTTGGACTAGTACAAACTGAAGGGCACTAGTCCAAATGACTAGTGCATTGATGTAGTTAATTTCAACCCTGATAGATTGTCCTCCAACATATGTAGTTGAAAAGAAAACACAAATACATTAAAACAAATTAAATTATTATCAACATTTATACAAAAGTATTTTTACATTTACGTTATTGTTTTGTCCTATCCTTTTGAATTACCTCGAAAACAAGATTTGATTTGAATGTACTATTATCATAGATTTTAGTAAAAATGATATAATATACCTGTTCTCCATGGCAACAATAACTTATCAATTGAAATGTTTACAATTTACATTCATATATCCTTGAACAGTTCCATTAATCCAACTACTTTGGGAATTAGCTTTTCTTCACAACAAAAGAAATGTCAAGGGCAGGGATAAGCAAGCTAGATTACTCAGTTGGATCAGCAGTTGGGATTAATCTCAGCTTTAGCTTTAGATTAAAGAAAGAATTAAGGAGATTTGTTTAAAACAAATACTTCTGCAGCGATTACATTTGTAACTTCTGGCTGTATATTATCATCAGAAGAATTAACAGTATATAAACAGTCTCAACCAAGTATCTTCTGATTTCAAAAATATCAACACAAGTTGATTAAAGTAAATAATAATCGCTTGCTGAGGATATTTTTTTTACTTTAATCAATGAATATTGATTATTATTTATTCCTTATGTTTCTTTATTTTGGAACATTTCTTTAAGATAGATTATTCAATGGTCATCACATGAACTTGTTGACAGATACAACAAGGTTGAAGCACATGCATTGATTACCATACACAAACATTTGGCAATGTCTATAGGCCTTATGAACCTTGACTGTTTGTTAAAAAAGTTACAATTTCTGCTGTGTGAACAGTATTAAAGTTTACAATTGTGTTGAAAAAAACATTTACTTCAAATGAATTATGTATTTGAACCTTTTGCTGTGATGATATGTTTAATGAATTCTATGATAAGTGTCGCTGAAAAACATATTTCAAGTTCAGGTATATTAGTTATGCTTTTGTTTTTCCAGAATTTACCACAATGTCATTAGCAGTAGCAGCAATAGGGCTGGAGCCAAAGTCGATGGTGCGAGGAAAGAAATGGAATGAGGAAGTGGAGGAAGCATACCGGTTCCAGCTGGCTGGCTACCGAGATGAGATGGAATACAAAACCATAAACAAAACAGAGCATGTATGTATCATGCTTAATACAAATCAACTTTAGTCTATGTTGCTACTGTTGGTTGGACCATCCATTTTAAACACTCTTGTTACAAAAAAGAAAATCCATTTTGATCCATTTTAAATATTACCTTTTTATACTAATTTACACAAATTTAAAGGTGAAAGTATATCAGAAATATACACTTCATTGTATTTCATTTGTGCAAAAATCAAAATCATTCTCATGGAGAAAAATAGATCCTTTTCTTGTTGTGGAAATATTACCATGAAAAGATGACTTCAATTATTCTTATTTCAAAGTAGGAGAAAATCATAAACTGACTAAGAGTAAGGGGAATGATCTAGATAATTCAGGACATAAGTATTCCTTTTTGGTTCCCACGTATATCTTAAGTCATTTGTTCAAACTCATTCTTGAAGAAATTAGAATCCTACATGCAATAAAAAATAAATGGTGCACAATAAGTTATATCCCCTTCAGGAATTCCGAAAGGGGTTTGAGGCTCTATTCTTGAGAATGGGTGTTTTTTTATTGGGGTTCACTAAAAAAGGGGAATTTCCCCCTACAGGCTAATGGCAGCGTTATTTGCAGGTGTTTATGGTTATGGGATAAATGGTGAAGAAAGATTCTTTATGTTATTAAGAAATCAACCTTTAAATTTATATCTTCTAATCAATCAACACTTGTTGATTAAAGCAAAACTATCATCAGAAATTCTTTTTTTATACTCAAGTGTAGATATATTTTGTATTGAGCATCTTTTGGTGAAATACTCTCACAGTGAAGCTTCTAGAATGGGTCCTGGGAAAATTTGCTGACCTGTTTTCCTTGGTGTCCCGTGAAGTTTTGAGAAGCAGGATACTTCTACTATTGTAAATGGTCCCATGATTTTAGAATAGCCAAACTGATCCTCTCACTGACCACCAAGGTACAACACTGTCTTATTTAAATGCTAGTTAATGATGAGATTATTTTGGCTGTTGTATAACATATTCAATAACAAATGACAGACACTAAAGTAATTTGTAATGCAGAGAGTTAAGTCAACTTCAAACACAAGGCTCAACTCATACCGGTCTACATCACTGGCTACATAAAGCCTTACTGCAGCATACCAATAGCTTTGGGTTGAGTACAATGCCCCATCGCTGAAACTCCAAGGGGATGCAGATGCAGTAGATTGAAGAGCTGGCACTAGAAAAGGTGTTGAAATGTAGCAAGGCTAGAATTAGTAATTTACCCAGTGATTTAGACTGGTGTGAGGGCAGTCTGATTAAAATCTACCGTTTTCTGAGGAATAAAAGTTTTTTAATATTGACTAAAGCGGGATTCGAACGTATTCTATCAGAGTCTTTCCTCTCCACAACATTCTTACACCAGTTTAGCGCACAGACAAAACCTAGTCATTAGCGGATCAATCACATCAATGATCATCCCATTTAAAATAACAATAGCGGCGATAAAGGTTATCGAATGGTAAACGGGAGTTACTTGCCCCTAGAAACTAATACCGAAAGCTTTTGCCGCTGTCATTATGATTGGCTAGTTGAGTTTGCGTCAGAACGTGCGAGCAAGGAGGGTGCTTTCAGATCATTGTGGAGAGGATAGCCTCTGATAGAATACGTTGGAATACCTCTAGAGTTAATATTTAAAAACTTTTATTCCTCGGAACACGGTAGATTTTAATCAGACTGGGTGTGAGGGTTTCGTCCCTATGGACGTGCCTTTTTACATGTTTCCAAAATTGAGATTATTGTTTTTTGATAATTTTTTTTACATTTCAGGTTGACAGGTGGCCTGGTAATGGATATGTGAAGAAGTTGATACTCAAGAATGGATGCTTCTACTACTACAACAAGGATCGGGAGTGCTCGGACAAGGATATCCCCAAAACAAAAATATACTCATATTGAAATTCATCTCATAAATATCTTGTACATAGCATTTGCATTACGTCATCACCTTTTGAAGAATTGAACATGGGATTGTTTAACTTTGCAGATCTCTGTCATTTGCATGGTAGGATCAGGCTTTTCATTTGTAACAAGAGAGACATCAAATATCATTTGTACATTGGAATAGTTTTGTGAGTGACATTATTGTTGATATCGACAACTGTCAGGAATGATTTGTATATTTTGACAGGATCTCATGTTGATATCACGTGCTGTGCTTAAACCTTGCTTTGTGTTCATGTCAAACAGTATTGGACAGTGCTGAATCCAGGAATTTTGAAAGGGGGGAACGGGGGGTCAGCTATTGAAAAGGGGGGAGGGGGAATGGCGAGGGGTTCACCCATTTTCAGTCAATTTTTTTTTAAATTCGAAAGGGTGTTTAATCGAAACCCCTCCTGGATCAGCAACTGTTGGGAATGATACATTTATTCAAATAGCATTTGTTCAATGATAAATTTATCCCAGTCAATGCTTTTATGATTGGCAAGTAAAAGATAGGGATATTTCTACGGTCTGTTAATTTGTTTAGGAGGGTCTAAGTGGAATATATAATTTTGTTAACAATAATAAATTAGGTTAACATTATGTGCAATTGTTCTTGTGTTAAAAGATGGTACTTTTAAAATTGTAGATTTGCCATATTGTCAAGTTGAAAATAAAAAGAGTAGATATGGAAAAAGTATATCTATTTAAACAATGACATGACAATTAACTATGCAATTTAATCATAATTGTATTTGATTCCAAAACTGCTGTACTGTGCTAAAATAACAATAAAAATTCTGGTCAATATTAATGATTTTTTTCTTTTACTTTCCCACCAGTATGTAATTTACCATGGGATATAGTCTTAATTTGTCCTTTCTGTCTGTCCATCCATTCCTGTTCATTATGTTTCTTGAACAGAACTAAAAAAAATCTAAAAAAACTAATTAAATCTTTCTGAAACTTTGCATGTGTATTACACACATGTGGTACTTCATGTTAATTAAAAACATCTGAATTTTTTATTTATGATTATATGGAAATAAGTTGAATTAAGATTCTATTACAGGAATAGCTTTATTGCCGGAAGAACTCCAAAACAGCTCATCAAATCTTTCTGAAACTTTGCATATGTATAACCCAGTGACTTAAGTGTGGGCTTTTCATATTTTATGACTTCTGAAAATATCTTAAAGAGCCACTCCGTGATTTTCATAACATATTATTTACCATTGATACGAACCTAAATGTCATATGTGGTGATATAAAATCAAAACATCTTTACTTTTATGTCCAAAAGACATCTATATGACAATTACTGGTTTTCCATGAAAATTTAAAAACAGCCTTATAAATGCACTGAGGTGTAGATATCACGCCCAATTTACATGGATCCTAGTTATATAACCTAACAATTCTATCAACTCCTAACTGACCTCCTGGCTGTTTTAGATAAGTCTCCAAAATTACGTTTGACTATTTGACGCGCGCCACTGTCCGGTTTTCGATCATAATTGCTACTTTCTACCTACATATTGTCAATGTAAAAAAACAATGAGCTTTAAAATGTGTCTTTTTCGTAACAGTTGATACTTCGCGATGAAATGACACCATTGATTAAGTTTGGCATATATGGCTCCAACAACTCACGGAGTGGCTCTTTAATATTTCCTTGGATAAATGTTTAACTTTGACTCTGTAGATCTATATGCTTCACTTCAGAAGCAGGTCTCAACAAAACCAATGCTAGCAGGTTTGACCGCAATTAATAGCCACAACAGTGTTCTCCCTGCAATAATACTTGCATTTATGATATAAATACTTTTGCAAGCGGCATTAAAATCCCTTATCACCTCATCTCATCGCATCGCACCAAAACTGCTCATGGCACTCCGCATGAGTATTTCCCAGCAACTGATGTAGAGCCTTTTGAAATTTTTAAAGTTCTGAAAATTGTCAAACATGTCCGTTATGGAAAGATAGTTTCTATTTTGGTGCAAAACTGATCATATCTTTCTGAAAAAGTGCTTGCCTTACCCACCTACTGAAGTGGTGCCTTGATATTTTCAGAATTTTGGGAAAAAAGGTTTCAATACACCAAATATATAGAGGATATCATATGAGTGTCCATTACGTTTTTTAACGACACGAGTGCTTAATATTAGTATTTCCCAAGCGAGAGCGAGGGATATACATGTATTGATATTAAGGCACGAGTGTCTTAAACATACTATGTCATTGATACAAATATGATATTCTTTTTAATACCGAAGTCGATGAACCAAAGAAACTAATCATAATCCACATCCAAGCATACGCATAGGCGTACGTATTTCGTACATAACATCATAGGCAAACTGTGACATCGATGTCACAATGAAAAAGTGATATTTTGCCCTAGTTCATCGTATGAAAAATATGAACCCCGATATGATTGCCCTCGTAGGTAATAATATTAATAAAATTTTAAAAAACTGCATAACTGTAATAACATTATGTAGAACTCGTGATTTTTATTTATTTAGATTTAGATAGTGTGGAGCATTAACCCTGGAGCTGCTTTAACCAGCCCAAATCTTTGATTAATGATAATATTTTTGTGACATCACCGATAGTCACTGTTTTGAATAACATATTTAAGAAATAAAGTTCGCTCTACCCCAATGTGTTTTGTAATAAAGTATAGTTTTGCCCTGAACTATTATAGTTAAAGCACGAGGACGGTAGTCCGAGTGCTTTAACGTTATAATAGTTCAGGGCAAAACTATACTTTATTACAAAACACATTGGGGTAGAGCGAACTTTATTTCTTTTCTAAGATGCTTAAATGATCTTTACAGGGACCACTCTGATTATCTTACTTTCGAAATAGAATATAGTGTTTACATCGCTCACATTAATAATCCATGAACAGGGCTAACTGTTGGCTATTCCAAGTATAGAACCCAACCCCTTGTTTAAAACGACATTTAGTCGGTTAAAGCTCTGATTTTTTCAGTTTTGCACATTAACTTTTCATTTATTCAATTTTGAATTATATTTTCTGCTTATTTTTTCTTTAAAAACTTAAACAAACAAATTAACACCTCTTGGTTTTTAAAAAACCTTTACTTTTACAAAGTCTTGTCGCGCGATTATGCAGTGCTGGTCACATTGCCCATATAAGGCTTATGACGTGGTCAACATTCCACAAAGAATTATGGGTAATGTTTGTTTTGGAAGCGTGATGGCGGACTCAATCCTGCCATCTATTTTTTTGCTGCTGTCATAAACGTTAAAGGTGATGCTTTTATCTCTTATATAAGCAGACTGTTCGGGCTGTACACCCAGAATTATATAATCATTAGGTTGACCGTGTCACATTGAACCTGGTAGAGACGGTTGACGTGAACCAACGTCACAGTCCCACGGGGCGCCGTGACCCGACGCGAAACAACGCGGTCACTCGACAGTCGACAAGCATTTGCTTTCCATTCTTATTTCCGGTAGATAGAACTAAATGAGGTTCGAAACTAGTCAACATTAAAAGAAACATTATCGGCAAAAGCGCCAATACGATAGACATTGATAGGGACAAGCCATGTTGATCGAAAGAACCGAGATGAAAGGTTACCATTGACGCGTGATCACGAGGGGGCAGCGGGGAAGAGCGGATATAACGTCATTCAATTGTTACGTCATGAAAAAACTATACCTTTATTGTCTGATAAAGTACTTTTTTTTCGATTGTTCTAACCGCTAGGCATCTTAGAATGTATAATAGGGGAATGATATAGAGATTTCTACCCTAGGAAGTGTGTCATATGATCTTTACGACACGGATTTGAATGTTTGTATTACCAAAACGATATCTCGAGCGAGGGCTATACGCAAATTCGCAAAAGTTTCGCAAAAGTCATATGACACACTTCAGAGTGTGATAATTTCTGTATTGCCCGTTCCATTTAATCTAAAAATGAATGGCCCACTACAGTAACGTCATGAGCAATGGTTTAATGACGTTACACTATCTCGTGCTGTAACAAATCTTGCTAGGCAAAACAGATATGTTACCACTTGTGATTAACCACATTGGTAATGAAAACGTATTATGCATGAACTGTCTCTTTGATAAACGTACTCTTTATATAAAAGATATATTTCAGCTCACAAAGGAGACAATGGAACTTATGTTTATAACCCATGTAAGTTCATTTAAAGTTTGACAGCATACGATGATATACAATTTTAAACATAATAATATGGTTTCATCCGAGAAAACGGAAGTGCACATGTATGTAGAAGCATAACTCCAGCAGTCAACATGCCGCGCCTCTTCTTTTTGATTATCGCTCTCAATTGCTTCAGCAAGTCAGCATAGTAGGCTCTTGTTGTTGTTTTTGTAGTTTTAGGTGGTTACAGTCTATAATTATCACGCCCCTTGAATCCCAATATGTTGCCAGCAAAAGGCTAAGTTCTGCACTTCTTCGGTACTTCTTCGGTGCAGGAGAGTGCTTATTCTTCCAGTGCATGGATTCTTGCTTGTTGTCAGGATGCCAGTTATAAATCCACGTTTCATCCACTGTAAGCAGACGAGCGTCAACGTTATCGGGATCAGCACTGTAGATGTCACTGGTTTCCACTATCTCGTGTCGATTTTGTGCATTAAGTTTCGTGGCACCCATCTTGCTGACACCTTGGACATGTGCAAGTGCTCATGAATTATGGCGCTTACACTTCCATGAGAAATGCGACACTCTCAATATACATATATATATGTATCTTGTCAACCTTAATTCTACGATCTGACATGATTAAGCCCTGAACCCGTGCAACCATATAAACTGTAATGCCTTCCTGACCGTGGGTGATCGTCCAAGGAGCTGCAACCGTGATTAAACTCAGCTGACCATTTTGCAACAGTAGAATATTGAGGGCTTCTTTCCAATAAACATTGGCCATACGATTATGTTTTTCGGTCGCCTTCAACCCTTGTTTCGAGAGAACTTGATAACCGCATGATGCTCAATTTTAGAAATTTCCATTATTAGAGGAGGGTACCTGTGTTCTCAACAGGCTGTAAATCTCAAGTCAGATGGCCTATCTCGATAATGACATCAACGATGATGTTTTCAGGGGTGTATCGATTCTATGAACGTATTGACTTTCCCTCGTCGGTCATATATCAACTGTCAATTCGATTTCTATCTAGCGAAGCAGTCGTAAAATTCTTGACGGTTCCCCATCATGCATACAATGTTCAAGTATTTTGTATTGACGGATTGAATTATGCCTGCCATAAATAGCTTGTGTTCGATAAAACGATATGAGCATCGTAGATTTATTACTCATATGCTTAATCATAAGTAATGACATATATTTCACATTTCACATTATTAGTAACACTGCGTTATGACCGTTGTATAGATTTCATAATTCCTAAGGCGTCAGCATCACGATGGCATTGAATAGAAGTACAAGACACACAAAGACGGTTTACTCCGTAAGATATTCTATGTGTGTGGGTCGATGCAATCAGCTTTGTTGGTCTATATATTAAGGCACTGTAACAATAGGCTATTCAAAGGTATATGAGGACATGAGCATTGAGTTTAGCTATTTATCAATGCAATACGATATGCCTTATCCTTAACAAATTGCCTGCAATCGATAATGAAAATGTTACACGGATTATAGATATAAAAAAATATAAGGTCATCTGTGCACAAAGAGAATTGAAAACGGCTGAATTACTAATTTTTGCAGATTTTGAATTGTTTTTAAAACGACCAGTGGCACGTTTTTAAAAGGTTTATTATATTTTCCTCAATATAAGTACACCTCATTACTCAATTCGATAATGTGTAGTCGTAGGGGAAATATTCAAGTTAACATCACTGGCGCCCATTTTTGTGTGAACACCTCTTAATAGTTTGAGATAGGGAAATGGGTTCACATCACTTCGTCCGTTAGTTTAAAACTGCTTCACATGAGTAATTCTGCCATTTTTGCTGTTATAAAAGAACAAATTTAATATTTCAGATATCGTTGATTCAGATTTATTGCAACCAATAAAATATTTTAGAATTCATTTTTATTTTCAAAAGAGCAAGTTTACGGTCAATCTAAATGCTCCACTTCATTCTATTATCTGTGTAACGTAATGCAGCAATATTTGATTTTATTACACACGTGTTCTGACTATCTTTATGAGATGATTTTGGTTATTTGAAACAAGAGTTGTGTAACCAGTTGAAAGTTATTCAACGAATGTTGTGTAACCAAAACAGGTTATTCAACGATAGTGACGTCATAATGCCGAACTACTTTAACAATTGAGAGAGTACTTGTGATCTTTCCATTGCCACCTCAATATTTCAGATTAACATCACACCTATATTCAAGCAGTTATCAGCAGTAAAACACAACCAAACATCACATTAAATTTGTGAATAATAAAATATTGACGTAGTTTATTTTTTGAAAAAGTATTATTTGTGTTCAAAGTAATTCTTAAGTGTTAATTTCGTCGATGAAGCAGTCGCGGCAGACTTATCTCCCTTTAGCGCTTTCTTTACATCCTGAACGTAGAGTGCATAAACAACTACATTACGCTGTCGATGAACCGCCACAATGACTTGAGTCATATTTTAAGTGACCAATCTACTTTCCCTTCTACCGCACTTGTCGAATCACGTGCAAATGGAGAGTGGTCTCCCTTCCAGTTATCAACCTCGCTACCCAGAGCAATCAGACAACCAGTTACAGGAGTACCGAGCTCTTGCAGTCCATCTTCTCAGCCCCAATACATGGTGGTACTCCAAGAAATGATAACTTCTTTGGACCAGAAAACAAGAAAATGAGACTTGGTGACCAGTAATTTCTTGTATCTAGTTTGACAGACTCGGTGTTACTTTGTTTAAAGCGAGCTGCCGTTGTTCATCTACCGTTAGCAGTGACACGTCAAATTTAGCGATGACGCGTCAAGTGTTCAGTGACGGAGAATATTGTAATTGCGTTTTGATCTGTCAAGTTGTTTGCCTGTCACTGTTTATAAAATCTTCATACACTAAACCATATGAAAAAAATATAAACTCATATTTCTGTCACGTATGGCTTTTTGATTCTTTTAACGTGGCCTAAGTTTCAGACAAAAGAGGCAGTGTATTATTGAGCACAATGTATTCATGCGCGCTAACGCCTTTCAGTGAACATTTTGAGGTCTTCGAAGAACACGTTTCCTGTTTTCCTGTGTGTAATAAATAGATAAAAAAAACGAGTGGGTGTTGAATATGGAAAATATTCCAACTCAATATTTTCAAACATTTCGATTTATTCACTCGCTTTCGTTGTAAATAAATCAAAACGTTTAAAAATATCTAGTTGGAATATTTTCCATATTCAACACCCACTCGTTTTGTAATCTCTATTTATTTTAATGAGATTGGTTAATGGTATGTTTTATCGAAACAGGTAACAAAATGTGAGGGTCACCGGAAGATTTTACAAGTGTAATTTTCAAAAAAACATTATCGATGTTGTTGCCGTCAGCAAAATACGCTATTTTTGTACTGAATTGGAATAGTTTGATATGTGCGCATTGTTCACGAATTAATTGAAATCATTTTTAGAAATCGAACTCGCTTGTGATTACATATTGCGACAATGTTTTAGTGCCATAAATAAGTCTTAATATGCATTACATTAGTTGGATAATAGCTCATCCGTACACTGTTGCAAATTACTGAGTGATTTAAGTTCTACTTCAGTTATCTTGATTTCATCAATGCTGTATACATCACCGAAGACTTTCTCCGTTTCCGCTTCTTTTCCGTCATTGAATTAGTTGTTAAAGGGGCACAGAGTATGTTGTTGGACTTAAATATGACAACCTTCATAAAAAGGGTTATTTTATCGACAAAAAGTGGTTGTTTATGAAAATTAACATCTCAATGCTTATAAATTAGCGTAGTGACAATAAACAGGAAAAAAGTCGAGATTCATGATCGAAAACCGGACAATGGCTCGCGTCAATGAGTCAAACGTAGTTTTGGAAACGTATTTATAACAGACACAAGACATAGAGGTTGGTGTAGCTAAGTAGGTTATTTAACTAATATACATGTAAATCGGACGCAGAATTTCGACTGCATGACATTTAAATGGCCTTTTTTTAAAATCTACAATCGAAAACAAGAAAATGTCATAATGTTGGTATTTAAGGGATAAAGATGCAACTTCAGATATGCGATTTAAACTTAACTCAGGTCAAATGATATTTCGGCTCAATTTAAGCATCATACAAATTTATGAAAGGTACTCTGTGTCACTTTAAAATGACATTCACCTTCTTCCTTGTATAGTCTTTTCATATGATCAGCCATTGCGTTATAAATGTCGTGATGCTCTAAAAAATAAAGGGTTGATGACATATAAATGCTATTGCGTCTTTATGGTATGGCCTTATTGGGAGCACAACTAAAGAAGCCTTTATACTGTTGTTCTGTGTGACATATCTGGAGAATTTCACACAATGCGATCAGATATCAAATATCAAATATCAACAAAAGTTGATTAAAGTAACACATACACGATTCTTGCCAAGGATATTTAAACCTCAGTCAAGTGTTGATATATTTGATATAAGAGGACGCGACGATGAGATTTTATTTATCTTTTGATATTGGAGTTATCGCAAGTTAGAGATCAAGCGATATCTCTCAGGAGTTGTCGTTTTGATAACAGATTTTGAATAATGCCCGCCCATCGTTTGAGATATGACATGCCTGGTACAATTTTAACTTGTGTCAACTATCTATTACCAGAAGTCACTAGGTGGGACACCCATTATACAGGTTACTTGGAAGACAATATCCAAAAACATCACAAAAGATCTCATATTCAGCAATATCAAGCAAGGTCACTAGAATCTGATATCCAGCTGACGTCAGTAAAGATCCTTTCAATATTCAGATCAAGGTTAATGGTTCAAAATGTATTACCTCTTCACGTTAACAATGGCAAAAAAGTGATGACTATCTTGTTTTCTTTGAAATCACTCTATAAAGACCTACCTTGGGTTTTTGCAATATTTTCTCCTTAACTCATTTCAATACATAATCTGTTTAAATTTGAACATATTATATTGAAGTTTTTGTATACATCTTCGGAATATTATGAGCATTATCTATTACATTACGAGCATTTATGAATAAATGCAATTTTAATGCTGTTTTTTTTAAAAATTCCCATCAGTAAACAAGAACTACAATTGACGAGTATTATTTCACCTTTTTTTCATTACTAAAGTCGAAAATAAAGAATTACTCCATTTGCTGACATTCATCGAAAATGGACATTATCTGAATTATCTGAAATGAATTCATAAGAAAATAATAATTCGAAATTCCCATGCAAACTGATAATGTTAAAGCTTTCTCAATCAACCTTTGTCCTATATATTTAAGCAAAGAACAATGATGAATCCTGCAATGGTAGTTAATGTTGTTTATCAAGCAACACGGAAGTGACATGTGTCGCCATGACATGACTTACAAGTGCGACATGTAGGTTTCTATAAAAGTACACAAAGATTAGGGGGGGGGGGGGGGGGGTGTCGAAGGAGGAGGAGAAAGAAAGACGTGCGGCTTTTCGGATCGAAGTTTTTTCAGAGAGTCATACTAATTTCGTATCTCTATTTACATGTTAGTATTTCAACAGTGTCTAGATTATAACGGATTTTAAAAATTTCTGTTGTTTAACACTTATACTGATTTGACCATCTTGAACACTCTGAGGACCTACATGTATTGGTCAGTCATCGCGGAGATTTTTAAAGGGACACTCCGTGACTTGTTGGAATCACATACGACAAACTTTATTAATCAATTTCGTCAGAAGATCAGCTGTTGCTTTTAAACGTATCATTAACTAAGTTAATCGGGGTTGTATATATGAACATTATAAGTATGAAGTCGCGACTCTGATCGAAAACCGAACAATGACGAGCGTCAGGTAATTTTGAAACCTAACTAAACCATTCAGAAAGATTCATCCGAGTTGATAGGTGTTACAACTTATATCGATTTAACTTGGACAGACAGACAGACATATTATATGTGTGATTTCGGCTTCTGCTCCGATGTAAAAGACTATTTTAAGATATTCAGCTAGAGCTCTCTTCGTCCTTCGCATTAGCAATTCAAGTGAAGAGTGATAAATTTAAAATTAAGACAAATTCGGTGTTACGTTCAAATCTTAGAAGATGTACTGAGATATTTTTCTACATTTGGACAGATCTAAACCCTTTTCCGTACGACCTTTTAGGTCCAAAAATGCTTATAGACACTCGAAAGATAATCTACGCTGCTTCTTTAAAAATGCAGTAGCACGTTTTTAGGTAAATAAAGTGATATCACGAAAACGAAACTACATGTTACCAATTGAAGACAATGTTTTAAATCAAAAGAGGCAGTTCTAAAACGAACGCACCCGTGACCATGTTCAGACAAGTTCTGCGGTTCCATTTCCCAATCTAGTTAAAACTAGATGTAAATTTTCCGTCCTCTGAGTCCGTTATTAGGACTTAGGGAACATAAGCATTACATCTAGTCTTAACTAGATTGACAAAGGTGTATCTCCGTTATATATATCAACTGTTTTACAAATAGTCCAGAAACAGTCTTTCATTTTCTGATAGAATGTGAAGGTCATAACAATCAACGTGAAGACCTGAGAGAAGTTGTTATGTCTAAATCCAACGTCCCTATCGAGATCTATTCTTGGAGAAAATCTAATGTTTGGCATTGTTCAGAGATCACTTTTAGATTTTGTCAAGAACACAGGCAAATATGATAGCATATAAATTTTAACTGTTTCATATTTTTAATTTTATTTTAACCACTAGTTTTGATGCCGGGCGCATATAGGTCATTTTTGGCCCAACGTCGCCTTTAAATCCAGCTACCTACCTACCTTAACTAGATTGTTTCATTTCCCTACCTCACGTCATTAAAACGTGTGCACACACATATGGCCAGCATTTGCGCTCCTTGATACTTCATAATTTCTTCTCCGGAAAATCGGATTGAGAAATGAGATGTTTGACCCTCGGAAGATAATTTATTTGGCACAAACTAGTTGTTTAGTGGGTAAAAATGAAGAATCTTTTTCTTAAACGAACCGCTTCCCCTTTAAGATTGACGTTAATGATTATGTCAATGGATATTCACGAAAGTCCTGTCTAAGGGAATAGTCTTAGTCCTGCTTCATGACTGTGTATATAAAGGAGCCTTTTATACAGTCTAGGTCCACATTCAGCAAGTTTAGATTGATTGAATATGGAATTAGGAGCCCAAAGAAAAAAATATTATGAATGAAGGAACAGTAAATTATTAAAAATTTTCATAGACTAAATTTTAGTCTAAAGTAGTCTGTTTGATAAGGACTACAAAATGAAAATTAAAATATTCCAGTGCCACACAATTTGAACATTTCTTATTGCTGTTTAATACTTGAAAGGCAAAATACTTTAAAAGCGATACAGTGTTGTAGTATTCAACTTGTTACTTTCCTCCATGATAATCGGGCGTCATAATACATAAGTAACGTTTACGTGTAAGTCTATAGGTTATTTTGGTATATCAGTCACTCACTTGATTTTATCGTGCCAACACGCAGGCTAACATTATTTAGTTAATGGGTAACTTGGTTGATTGCAACAAAAAGGTCAATCTTAATCAACAAAGCTTTTGTAAATAAGATTGTGACTTTTTGTTTATTTCTTTCATTAGCTACTCAGTTTTTATGTTTGTCGGAGGTGATGGAACGCCTCGTTTAAAAGTCTTTATCTTCTTTGTTGTCAAAATATTTTTTATGAAGTAATTATATTCTTTGAAAATAAATATAACATTTATTGGAGAAATAACATCTAACAGCTTGAGAAATTAAATCTAACAGCTTGAGCATCTGGCGAAAAATGAAACAAACATCCTTGTATGAAAAAAAATTGATAGTCATTGGTTGTTTATTGACCAATAACGATTCTCATGATATCAATTCTATTATCTTGACCTCTTTCTCCTGTGGCAGTGTCGACCAAGACCGTCGCTGTTATTAGCACGATGTAGGTAAAACAAAGTTTAGTCATAAAGTAAACCCGTTTTATGATTTACCTAAGTTAGGGTCTTTTCCACGTGAAAGAGCACGCACTATCAGCAAGAAGAAGCGATCCGGCGTCTATTCGGCAACGGATCCCTCTAATCTCAACTATACTCAGGATCCGCCCCAAGTATAAAATCTCCAATTGAAAAGTAGAAATACAGCAAAAGGAACGATTCAAAATTAGGAGGGGCGGGGGAGATTTTACGTTTTAGGGGAGTCTTGTTTAAATAGATGTTAAATATGCAAATAGATTGTTTTGTAAAGTTACCAGAGGCGCAATTATGTATTGTAATATTCATCCGGGTGGAAAATATAATTTTCGGCTTGTAAAATATGCCTACAGTTCATGTACGTATACTGCAGACTTAGCTACGATTCATTTTCGGAGACCATTATGTTTTTCATGCTTGTAGGTCACATATGCCTTCACCTTTCAGTTTGTATTGTTTTCTCTACCAGTAGCCTTAAAATAGATAAAACAGCCTGGACACATGTTCATGTCAGAACCCATCACTGTTTTTATGTGAACATTACGGTTTAGATTTAGTTTGTAGTTTCAATTCAGTGAAACTGTACGGATTCTAGTATTATGCCTGCTGCCCCTCAGGCAAGACAGCATGGAGGGCGTTCATGGTTACTCGAGTACTCGAATTTAAAGGCACTATTCTACGTCATTTTGCAACTTGTACTTACAATTTATCCCATTGAATATCTATTAATTTAATTTCAGATGTTAAAAAACGTAATAACTCAACTGTAATATCCATAGTAGTAAATAAAGTTTCCCGTAACAAACAAAAACTGCACGATGCCATACAAATATGAACACTTATTAAAGGGGCCATAACACTTTCTAAATAAAATGATCTCACAATGTTAAATGTTACCAATTGCTACACAATGTTTTTTTAATCAAAGGAAGATTTTCTAAAACGAACGTACCACGATCAGTTATGCTATGCTAACCGATTTCTTTACCTCAAATGATTAAAAGATGTTCACATAAAAGTGGCCGCCATTGATTATTGCTTGCTTCTTGATCATATTTCTATCACTAAGGATGATAGGGTTGAGTAATGAGATGCTTAACCCTCAATCGACATTAACTAACGTTTATTGAGGCAAATTTGAAGAAATAAAATTATCAAAAAACGTAATACTGTCCCTTTTACCATTGAGTTAGGGAAAAGGATTCACTCAGCGAACATTGTATTTTTTAAAAAGAAATACTTGTGTTGGGTTATATATGTTATAGATAATAACTTAATTACAGTACTGTATCATTTATGTCATCTTTAATTCCTATTTAAATCTCTTGCTATAACTTAAAAATAAAGTTTTCTATCCAAATCTCTGGAGGAAAATTAATATTAAGTTGATTTTTTGCATCCTCTGATAGGAATACTAGAGAACATCGTATGAAGAAGCATGGTATACAAATGTTCAATCTTGCTGCAAAAGTGTCATGTCAAACTCCTCGGAAGAGCCCGTATATCAATTGTTAAAATTTTCATAAATCAAAAAAAAAGAAAGATTTTTTTTGGACAAAATGTCACTATAAATGTTGAACAAGACATTAAAAAGTCACTTTGAGTACCAGCTGTGCACTTATGTTGCATTTTATTTCTAGCCGTGTTTCCTTGTTTTTCAGCAAGCCAATGACAGAGTGCGTTGTTCAGAATCACTCAGTTTGCATGCATTCCTTACTTCCTTATCCGGAGGTCACCTGTGACGAAGGTGCCCGACAATGCTGAAATGTGGTATGTGTTCGGCTTTGCTTGCACACCTGGCTGAATACAAGCAGGTGAGACAGAAATAAATAATAATAATGATAATAATAATATAATAGTTTATTACCGTGTCATGTTGTGATACATAAAATTTTTACACAGATTTATGAAAAATAACCAGGCCTCATTAGGCCAAGAAGACACCAAGGTTAAGACAAACACCTAGCTACCTATAGAGGCTATATAAGGAAATAGACATTGATCATTGGATACTAAACAAGCACCCTTGTAATACTGCTATTAAAGACTCAAGTTGATTATATACAGATCAACAAAAGTAAAGGACCACCCCGTTTTCAATATCCAAGAATCATATTTATAATTATGTTACTATAGAACATCTCAATATTGAAACTGAGACGGTCCTTCATTTATTTTCTTGAGTATAAGTAGGTGCAGGGCTTTATTCGCAATGATTACTGAAAGAGAGTATTAGATAGAGGTTGCTTATTAACCACCTCCAATGTCATACAACTTACACACTGACATTCATAAAACTAAATTGCAGTTGAGGCAAGTGATTCACAAATCGCTGAAAACATTTAATACTTGCTAGGACGTGTCGTATTCTGTTCAGTATTCGCCTACATTATAATCAGGTGCTATATAGTCGACAGTGTGATAAATCTAGGCCCAGCATGGCCTATACCGACCCTTCTCTCTTGATTTGATATCAGAAAACCCAAAAAGAGACTTCGTTTCCCATCCAACTGATTCTACAATAGTTAATCATGACGACATGGTATCGCTGAAGTGATGATTATTTTCTACCTACAGCTGCATATCAAAAGTTTGTTCACTTACTACTGTGTTTTAGTGCAAATATCATGTAATTTGGGTTTGCTTTGAAGGTCAATAAAATAACTTCAGCAGAACTGACAAAGGATTTCGTATTGTCAATTTGTAAAGTAGCCATTGTTTAACTTTTTGTGGGATAGTCTAGTCCGTCGCGCAAAAATTAGAATTTTAGCATGATTAAATTGACAGAAGGGGTAACATTTTCAAAATTCCGATTTCCTTAAATTTCGATTAAAATACTCTTTTTTACTTTCTGAGAAGAAAATCAGCAAAACCGTATTGACTTAATGCAAACGAACAAAGATGACTTGTGTTTAAAACTGTTGCTTACTTATAAAGGATTTTGTAGAGAAAAATAAAAATTACTATTTTCGAAAATTTGACCCCTGATCACTTCAGTGACCTGCCTAAAAATATTACGGTAAACTGTTGGGTTTGGCATACGATTGCGTTAAGGTGCAATAGATCTTCCCTTCTATATTGAAAATTCAAATTCATTCGTTTCTTTTTCGAATCGCTACGGTGCCTCAAAGACATTACAAATTACATGATATTTGCATTTAAATGTTACATCATGTATAGATTATGTATAAATTGAATAATATATATGCAGATATAGTACGCATAAATGGTATAAATGACAAGTTGCTTGACAAACATTCTCTCAAAACAGAGGTAGCTAAGTCATAAATTCCTATACAACAAAGAATGTAGCTACGTCATAAATTTCTATACAACCTCTGTCTTCATACGAAGGTTTCTCGGTCTTCCGGCAGTTTCCCCTAGTGGGACAATATTGCAACTTAAACTACCTGGGAATATTTCAGCCAATGAAAACGCCGAATGCATAAATAACATGTTTGTTTTCACACAGGCCTATGCAATGATGCAGTCGCAATACGAGGCGTATGGGTTCTTTAACGACGACTCAAAGTGCAAGGTGCATATTCGAATAAAGTTTAGCTTTTGGAAAGCTTGCGGAAGTAACTTAGGCGTTTTGAATAATAACTTTTGAAACGGCGTCGCTGATTGCACAACTAACTTTGATTACATCCAATCAGCGTTTTACATTTCGTGCCAGAGAAACCTTCGTATAAAGACAGAGGTTGTATAGGAATTTATGACGGAGCTACCTCTGTTGGGTGAGAATGACTGATGGCGGCTTCTACACGTTAGTGCACTGAATAAGCACAGGAAATTGAAGTTTATCAGGATTTGAGGATCATTTTGTCAGAGTGACTCGCAAACACGACCTCGTTCGACTCGTGACATAAATATCAAATCCTACCGAATGTCTTTTCTAATTACTTTCCGCCGATTTATTATAAGGTTTAATACTTATCGTGGTTTTATATATATATTCCCTTTATACATCGCCAGACATCTTACTTAGACGTGGCATTTAAAGTATGTTAATAAAACTGAAATTGTTGAACTACCTGGTTTGAATTGACCAATGGGAGTCACTTCCTGACTGGCGAGACGTTTTATAATATGGCGGTTGTCTGGCCTATACTAGCCTGTTATTATGGGAGAGCATATAATCATCTATATTTCATATTAGTTTAGATTATTTTCTATTTCCTGTGTCCATGAATCTGAGACTATCTTTCATTCGAAATTGGACGATTATATCGTGAAATGCAAACAAACAAAAGATGAAAACGTTTCAAAAAGATAATTTACTTACAAAGTAAAGACTAAAGAAAACTAACATGCTAACTACGAAAAGCTGTACGCAAAACTAAAAAGCAGGTTTTCGGAAATTTCCCTGGACATAGAATTTGTTACGTGAGAGACAAACATGATTTCATATTGCAATCGTGGCTGTGTTGCTCATAAAAATATATATAGTGTATCGCACTTGTTTGGAATCACAATCCATTTCTTTAAACAACTCAAAACGATTTCCTAAATTTTGGTCCACTTTTGGATTTACAAAGACATTACTTTTACAAACATTACGTCAAATGTATCACGCTTTTGCAATTCATTATGACTCCGGGTTATTTTCATATGAAAAAATATTAGATGTATTAATTGTGTGCATGGGGTGACGGGGGTTTGATGGACCTATCGTCATATAACGCATAACGCTTATATGTTCCATTATAAACATAAATGGCGGTACAGAACCATTCCGGATCAACATGGAAGATAAAAAATATTATTTAGATCAACAAACAGAACTGTCTTTACCAATGAAGAAGTATTGAAATATAAACCGATAATTTTATGATCGTCGTGACATCAATCTGTTATTTATCTTGCTCATTTTGTGAACTTAAATATTAAACGTTGTACTTCGGTATGTGCATGTAGTGTGAACAGACATTTATAATGATAATAATAATAATAATAATAACAACAACAACAACAACAATAATAATAATAATAATAATGAGTATTTATTATACATAAGGTGCATGCTCAAAGCGCATACACATGTTAGAATAAAAGGTAATGGTATGAAGTATTGGCATGAATAAAATCTAAGAGAAGAGTATGAATTATAGCATATGAATAAATATGTCAGATAATTCAGTCAGTGGGAAAATATCATGAAGTAATGTCTATGAATAATAGCTTGAAAAAAGATAAGTTTTGAGTTTTGATTTAAAATCAGTCAATGAAGACTATAATTATTTTTCATTTTAATAATCTATGTCCATTGTAATATTAATTTTTTGGCAAAGCTAATCGTTACAGCCTTGAAAATATAGGAAAATCATCAAGACTGAAATACAATTTTAACATTGCAGAAAACATATTTGAAATCATAAACACATGTGGTCATTATTTTCTTAAGTTTAATGACTGTTTGTCGTTATTCGTCATTTATTCAACTACCTTCCGTTTTAGTACTTGATGATTCCAAGAGTTAAGGAGTTTTAAGTGGTTAAAATATATTGTACACAGTATAGTGTCATGTTTTTAAAAAAAACACAAACAGGGATTCAACGGTATACTTAATGTTGGAGAGTTTAACAGATTTACTCTCAAAACATAAATGTTCAATCATTAAGATAAGAACGTAATGTATAATGTAAAAAGATTTTTTTATTAAAGCAATTTTCTAATAAACAAGATTATTCCTCATTTGTGCACATATAATTTTGCTTAGCAACAACTTTTGCAAACGTGTAGATAACCACCGTTTTCGCTTAAAAGATACAACAAATCACAAACTTTTCGGTAATCATGTTACATTGTATACGCTATAGACAAACATTTAGATCAATATTGAAAACAATAGCCTCAAAATACTTCTATTGTATGGGTTTAGTCTCGAGTTACATTGTTAATCGACCACTCAGGAGGTAAGATAATTCATTCACGAAAAAGGATTTTCAACCTCGATCTTTGATAATTTATGAGTGATATGATCGAATGAATAACAGAAGTCAAAGCACTGTACGTAGTCTTAAGACATGAAAAAACTTTATTTTCAACCTATTACAAATCTAGATATTTTAAAGTTTTTGAAACTCAACTGAAAAATGCGCTTCAAACAACGTGTCGAAATCGCACGACGTCCCACGGATTATCGTGCTAAACGTGCAGCTGCTATTGTTATAACATGGGCGGGTAAATGGAAAAAGTGTGCATATAATGGGATGTCAATATCGTTGTTAATGTCACATGTCTATCTCGTTGACGGGACATGATAAACGAGACACCCGGACATAAAGCGTGCTAAATGTGGATATCATACAGCAATTCCTATTCAACCAATCAGCGAATGAGTTGTAAGTGTTATGCGGCGCTCTGATGCAACCAATGGAAAATTGTTAATGAAAATAATGCTGATACGGAAGAATTGTTGGTTGTATCTTTGTCATTTTAATGATTTATATGAGCGATTTCCGGAAAATGGCATTATGTTCTTCATATAAAATTGTTTGTTTTATGTTTAAAGCTTTTTTAGATTTCAAAAAATACCTGTAAAAAATAAAAACAGTATTATATATCAAGATAAAATCCCCGAATTGCATATTTATGCAATCGAAGATGTATCTTTAAGGTGATTTTGCATAGACCATGAACTTTTGTAACAATTCGTGTATGGAGTGTTTAGACCTAAATAAATTTGATAAAGGTCTCGACTTATGGATTGCAAACTTCTTTTTTGACAGATTAGCTATGAATAAAGAGGTTTGATGTTTATAAATTTTCTATTTTATTTATCATAGTGTGTCTATTAACTCTATTTCCTATATGCACATTGCATAACCGAAAATGTTAAGATGTAGTTGAAGATAGTACGATTGAAACTTTTAACATATTTGAAAGTAATATTAATTTATAAATGTCGTCTTTTATGTGTAAAGTTTGAATGTCGCATCTAAAGAAATTATAACTTTTTCATTTTATCACAAACAATGTACGTTTATTACGTCTATGATATTTCTATATTTTCTATAATGATAATTGTAAGAAATGGTTAATATATTTGCTACAACTTGCTACATATCAATATAGATGTTGACCTACTGTTTACTCTATGCTATTATATTCTTTTAACGAAAATGAAATCCCTGTGAACACCATATCTACATGTAATTTACTGAAAATAATATTTCAAACAGTTTCAAACAATTTCCTGAGTCTATGTTCAGTACCACACATTGTTGTCAATAACTTAAATGCTCTTGTCTAGAAATACATTTTTTTCATCAAACACTATTATTGATTGATAATATGATGTCACAGTGAACAAATAACATTTGTACTTGATAACCTCAACATATTTCTATTGACAAGGAAGCCTTTGTTCCTTCTAAAAAATCATCTCAATCAAGATATTGATATAAACGACATGTATTAAGGTAGGTATGCGAGAAGGAAATCATAAAGATTAACTCAAAGATCAATCGAAAGTCATGAATATTCAAACTTCAGGTACAAAACAAAAGTTTTTATCAGAAAAAGCGTTCAGCGATGTGACGTCATAAGGTAACAGCCAACCAAAAGTCCTACCTTGTTATTACTACTGAACAAGTCTCGCTGAATTTTGATTGGTTAGTCGAATAACTGTGAACATATGTTCCTCCATGCATGATGTTGTTATCAGTCACCTTTACGGTTGGTTGAACACGAGGCATGTAGTCCATATACCTGTAAACATCAGTGTATATTTACGAATATAGGCTTTTATACCAGGTAAGGCGTGGGTCAATTTTACGCCTTTTGAACAAAGAGGTCAGAAGACATCCGGTATGGGATATTTATTTTGTTAAGCTTTTCTAATAAAAAATTAATGTTAGAAATCCTTATAACTTCTTTTGCAATAAGGAAAATTACGTGTGACCTCAATGACAATTCCTACGCCTGATTAAGAAACGTATACACGGAATTCGAATCATCATATTATTCAAATTCAAGGAATCTTCCTTAATTTCATCATCAACGTCTTGTCCAAAATTCCAACTATGATTATTGAGGAATCTCAAGTTCCTATCTCCGGACATGTACAGCCTAGTTCACAAGACGCGTCATTAACTGTCATTCGCATTTCAAGCCGTGAACTTCCTTTCGCTATTAATAAACAAGTTATTTCTCCGAAAATAATACCACATGCGTAGTTATTTGTTACGGAGAAATATTTGTCTCTGTCTTAATTTATCAGGTGTATTTAGCGATGTTTAGATACATTTAGAAGTTGTTATTCGTGTTACACACGAACACATGCGATGTTCACTTGACGTTTAGGGATGTTCGCGCCTCACCTGCTTACAAGTCACAGTTACAAAACTCAAATAAGCTTAAATCATAATGTTCATAATGAAGTGGTAATTTCTCAATTTTGAAGATTTCTGATTAAATATTCATCAAAATTAACGAACATATTCTGAATTTTTTTAAAAATAATCCACAATTTTGCTGACTCAGCAATTTTCAATTGCTACTATAACAGTGCCAAAATTGCTATATTTAAGTTCAAAATTTTCATAATTTTTGTTATACACTACAAAGTTATAATTTACATTATTTCACCCATGAAGTCTTAATGTGTAGAGTCAGCTTGCATGATATCACTTAATTATCTCTCTCTCCGATACAAGTTGACACGAGGTGCTAAGCCCAGCTATTAGGCAATAAGTATTAACTAACCTGTCGGAGCGACCAGTTGGACAAACAACAGCTAATCACTTTAACGACAAGAGCGTTTACTTCAACAGTCAATGGCAGGCATAAACTTTGATTATCATTCCGGGCACTCAACGTTTGCCGATGACAGCAAATGTTGCATCAAATGTACATAACATAATCATAATGAAGATGATCCATTATCAAGAGGTAGATAGAAACCACATATTTTCAAATTCACACAGAGAATCAGGGCTATAAAAGGGGAGATTAAACGTTCTAACGTCAGTCTTGTTCCCTGCCTGAAAGAATCTTCTCTGCTTGTTTTTGAAGGTAAGTCACTTCACTTTGCTATTTGTGTTGAAACTTTGTTTAAAATCTGCTGCCTTCAATAATGAACTTATGTTATTTTTAGTCAGAATTCAGTAAGGCAATTCTAATGCATTGGGTGGTTTTAATGCATAAATAGTGTTTATACAGTTTGCTTAAAATGTAGAAGTATTAAGGAAGAGAAGTATGTTAAAATGTATATTTTATTCTCGGTCGGGTGTCGTGGATGCTAAAAGCACATATATGTACAACGTGTTGATGATGTTCAAGTTTTCAAATGTTCATGTTCATATCTTTGTGGTGTATCATGTTATACTACTTAACACGTCTGTGTATGTTAAATGGCATGTAGCGCCGGAAGCTTATATATATATTTACGTTCAAGGTATCCTGTCTGTAAGCGCATATGTTCTAGGGTACAAAACTTTAATGTTATCTTCCTAGCTAAACGTGCACATTCGGGCAATGTCTTATTACGTAATTTACACAAATTATTATGATGCCACGGCGATGTAGAAAAGTATTAGAATAGTTCAAAAGATACAGGCAATTATAAATATCCATCTTGTTACAAAATAATCAAACAGTGCTTGTTATATTCCCTTATGTCTTCAATATAGGTAGTCTTTACAAATATTAACAGAGTTCATCATGTATAGGTTTCTGTAAACGTTAGAATGTCATTGTTACACATTTGATAAATTATCGTGATGAAAGACAGGATTATCATATAGCTTCCTGTACCGTAGTAAGTCTAATATTTCACCTTGCTAAACTAGAAATAAGAGTCTATCCATTATGCGAGCAAGTACAGGCAATAGAGTTAACCTTTGTTTAATTTGTATTCATGTTGTCTCTTGTCAAGTGTTTAAACAAAGTCTTCCATACCGTAATATATCTAATATTTTCAATAGTATTAAATTGTAAAGAATCATTACATTAATAAAGTAGGACATGTTTTATATTTATTATTTGTTTAAGGCTTTAGATGTAATTATCGTTTTATTTACTTTACCATAATCCTTCTTATATTGCACACGTGTTGTAAGAGGATCACTATTCAAGCAAGTATTTTGATATAAGGGTTAGGTGTATAATGAATGTTTATTAATAGCGAATAAACATGGAAGTTAAGACGATATATGCATTTGTATTATCTAGATGAATGTAATGTTCATTTATATTAAGTAAATTGTTAAGCTCCGGTTTGTCACATAATTATTACTTAGTGAGCTGCATTTAGAAGTTGTTGAGATACTCACATCCTTTGTTCATTTATAGCTATTGCATTATACTGTTATATACAATTATGTTTATTATACTTATTGATTATCGAACTCAATTATAATTACTCTCATATTGTACTTTTACATAATGAATATGTTAATCATACTTACCAACTCTCTAACTCAGGTATCATTGTTTTTATATTCAATAACTGTAACTTACATATGATTTCATTTATTATTTGATGGCTTGTTGTGTCTGATTGATTTACTTCTTGTCTGATTCATTTACTTTCTTAAGAATAAACAGTCTTGTTCCCTGCCTGAAAGAATCTTCTCTGCTTGTTTTTGAAGGTGTGTAGATCCCGAGCTATTCCCCCACGACACAGTTCTAGGCAAAACACGAGGCTTAAAAACCTCTGTTTTACAACTATCATGTGAGCAATTTCTATTAACTGTTTTTCTTAGAAAGTAGATGTTGTTGAATGAATATGATTTGTATGTATGCGTTCAGGTAGATTTTTAGATAATGAGTGGGAGAAAGCATGTTTACAGTACAAAAATAGCTGGAATGTTGATAATCTAATTGAAATGTTTCAATACATGTTGTGCCGTAGCGGCTAAAACCCCACTCTACCATATATATTTTTCACTTTTTTCTTGAAGAAAATTATGTTAACTCTAACATATTTTCATGTTAAAAAAGTTTTATACGGGAACTGATTTAAATTTAAGATTTCTCAAAAAAGGTCATCATTTCCCCATTGACTCCCATATCAAATTTCTGACTGACAAAGGGGTCTTTATTTAAATTATTTCGAAAAAACCCACACTAACCCCCATTTTTGATATTTCAAGCAAATGCACTAAAATTTTGAAAAATACAAGTAAGAAAGAATGTTTAATACTTTAAATTTGAGGAACGGACATCCTTCAGCGATATTAGTACAAATGCTGAACCGAAAAATAGTATAGAATATATAAAATGTGTAAATGGTGTAAATTAGTAAAGGTATAATAATTGTATGAAAGTGTGAAATACGAAAATTGATTATTGAAAGTGTATATTTTTCAAAATTATGTTTAAATGTGTAAGTTATATAGGTGTAATTTGTTTATATTTGTGTATACAGTCCTAGTATATGATAAACAAGTGTTTTTTGTTTTTTTAAAATTTCCCATCAGATGTTAAACAAGTGTTGGTTATGTAAATGTGTCTGTTGAATGAATGAAAGCGTTGTGTAAATTAAAAAAATATGTAATTTGTGTAAATATGTAAAATGTCAACTTTAGCTTGAAATTTAAATTGACGTTGAACTTTATCATATTATAATGTTATGTATCTCTGGGAAAGGGTGAAGGTACACAAGCAAGCAATTAAGGACCCAAACACCCGCTGAAAAGGAAATACAATTTAATTTATGTTTTCTTTCTATCAACTGTGAACAGCATGGACAAAATAATAAAGAATTCCTAATAAGAAATATTGTCTATCATTAAACAGGTAGAGCGCAATCTTTAATTAAGTTTTCATGGTTTATGTGTAAAATATTCTTAAAAATAAAAGACTAAAGATGAATCTTTGCATATCAATTCATTACCAACCGGTTTCACACAAATGTGATCATCAGGGTATTAAACATGTTGCACGCATGTAGCGTTAACAATGGCAAGGGACGTAGCAACAACATGTATTATACCCTGATCACATATTTGTGAAACCGGTTGGTAATGAATTGATATGCAAAGAATCATCTTCAGTCTTTTATTTTAAGAATATATATATATATATATATATATATATATATATATATATATATATATATATATATATATATATATATATATATTATTTTTAAGAATATATATTATTTTATTTTTAAGAATGTATATATATATATATGTGTGTGTGTGGGTGGGTGTGTGGGTGTGTGGGTGTTTGGGTGTGTGTGTGCGTGGGTGTGTGCGTGTGTGTGTGCGTGGGTGTGGGTGTGTGTGTGTTTAAGAGTATTGAAAGAGCTTTTAGTTTCATTTTAATTCTTTATTAACCTTTACCTTATAATACAATGATTCAGATAAACGTCGGTATTTTCAGAAAACATACTTACTTTACATTATATATTAATTGATATCTTACTGTACGTGCTTTAAAAGATGTTTATCAAAATTACATGACATTTTTACATTTTGAATGCTCAGTATCAATATAAACATTGTTATCAAACAAATACGCTGATGAAGCAAGATGATAACACTTAAAGGGGGAAGTCTACTTTGACTGGTTCATGATAAATGTTGTAGACTCCCATTACAACACTTACTCATGTCAAGAGTGGTTAAGTTTTGGTATAGACTTAAACATATGTCACAATACCATATTCCCACAATCCCATAGTATAATAGCCGATAAGAATATGTCTTGACATGTTGAGAAGGATCCTTTAGCATAAGAAAACAACTACTGACGTTGTTGGTGCTGTTGTTGTTGTTGTTGTTGTTGTTTTTCTTTGCTGAACGTGAATAAGTTCGCTGCAGTCACCACTAGCCATGTTAAAGGTTTGTCGTGAACCTTTTCAAAGGTTGTTTTATTAACACAATACTGGGTTGGGTTCTCGGCTATTCAGCTTACGTCGTACATACATGTACATGCAAATACGTGTACAGATGCATATATGGTCAACTCTGTCATAAGAATTCGGTGAAGGCGGGGTTATTTTCATTATGTGATAATGATTTGAAGGCATTAACCCATTTTTTAAGACACGCCCGTGCATCTTTCTATTATAATTGGCGAATTTATCAAGAAACTTGACGCCATTAAATAAGTTCATGGATTGTGAAGGAATTGTGAATTTACTGTGATAGAAGTAATGACACAGCGATTAAGTATTACGTTTCCCCTCCTACGACATGGATTACCTAGTCTTAACTGTAAATGATGATATTTATGACGTCAATGCCTCGGAAAATACCGTTGCAGCATACTTTTACTTTACTGGATAATATGTCTTACAAAATCTTGCAGGCTGTGATGCAATGAATAACTTTACAATGTAAATATAGTCTTGTCAGGTTTGTATCGTTTTTTTTCAATTATTAAATATTATTAATATGATAGCCTTTATTATGGTTTATCTATCTCATTTGTCGGCTTGTTCGTTGAATTTGTTATCATGCATATATACAGCGATGAATGAAAAAAAAAATGAATGAATGAATGGATGAATGAAAAATAAATAAATAATAAATAAATGAATACATGAATAAATGAATGAATGAATGAATGAATGAATAAAATAAATAAATAAATAAATAAATAAATAAATAAATAAATAAATAAATAAATAAATAAATAAATAAATAAATAAATAAATAAATAAATAAATAAATAAATAAATAAATAATGGATGGATGAATAATTAAAAATACGTGTACTTATTATTTATATACCAAAGTAATATTTTCAAAAGAGATGGTCGCTGATTTCATTTCCGATGACGATCAAAGCGCGAAAATGTACATGAAAGGAATTCCGAGATAAATGATACACAGTGTAATTGAATAATAAATTACCTATGGTATACTTACTTTATTATTACATCGGTAAATCACACGTTATTGTTGACATATATGATCCATGGCCAAAAGTAATATTACTAACACAATACATTAAGACTTATATTTATATATATACATTTAAGCACCTACTCAATATACAAATGGCCCATTGTTGAGCATTTGCTACAGTCATTCACGAGTACTATAAACTGACTGACACATTCAAATAATTAAAAAAACAAGAAATAGTTTTCTTATTAAAAAGTTTCTATATTTCGCACATGTGAATCACATGTGAAATATTTTTCCATCATCTTTGATAATTACATCCATACGACCATCTGGAAAATACCGACGAAGTGAGAAAAATATCAATAAGATCATATATTATTGTCATTATTTTGAAACGTGAGGCTTTTTAATATTCTTCTCTCAAAATAACTCATGTTCAATAATTAATTCTTCCTGACTTTCGTCGGAAGACCATTTGTTCCTATCCGGAATATTTTTTTTATTTGGATCATTAGTATTACACGTCTACAACGCTGCGATGACTTCATTATAAACCGTCTACAACATTCTAGATTAAAGAAATGAATTAAACTAACTGTTTTCGTGGTGACAAATGACAAGATAAGTAAAATGTAATAACAATAAAAAGGAAAATAAGGCAACTGTTATAACTTTTATAACTTCCTGCTTTATTAAACATTGAGTTATCAAACTAAACTTAAGACGTCTTCTCATTGGTTCCCTCGCTGTAATGGAAAAATGCGGATTTCCTTCAATAACATGATATCGATCAAACCAAATTTCTAGAATCGGTCTTTATTTAACCAGCTAATGAAATGACTCGTATATAACAACAGCGGCGCCTCCCGGAAGTCAAGCCAATTGAATTCGAGCTCCTTGCTTCAAGCGTCCTGCATAACGACATTTCATTGGCTGAACAAATTGTGTGATTTGGAGATTCTTTTTTTCGAGCTCCTTGCATAGCTACATTTCATTGGCTGAAAAACTTTCATGCACAGCAATGAATGATAAGCCGTCAGTGATATGAGGCATTTGATCTGATAGATATCAGGTTATTGAAGGGGCTCTGCGGATACGTTGATGTGGCACAATGTTTTAAACGTCACTGTAAACTAGGTAATTTTAGTTCATTGATATTCAAACCATTATTTTGGGGTCCTAATATGTTTGAATTGAGGATCATACCTTAAACATCCCCTTTGTTGTGAGTACATAAACGATGCATTACGTAAACAAAAATAATTAAATACACTGTTTACTCAAGGAAAAATAATCAACCAAATATCTCAAATGGGGTTCTCGTCTTTATTTAAGGGGCAAAACTGTCAATTTGTATATAATAATACAACTTGGTTTAAATTTCTCAGTTTATGGTTCCCGGGTAACAATTACAGGATGTTAAAGTTATTAATGCAAATATCAAAACATAAATCCCAAAGAAATTTAAGGTTCTAAACTGTTAGAAAAATGAATGCATCATAACATATATATATATTAACGATTTAAACTATATTTCTTAAAAGGAAACTTTCGATAGTAAAGATTTTTAGATATAAAATATGTTTTATTTCAATTATGCCTTGAAAACACCGTATGGGAGTGTCAACATTTATTATTGTCTTGAATCGAAATCACTGTATTTCGTGGTTTAAGTGATCTTGTGTTGTGGGCCTTTACATATAGATTCGTGTATAAATATTAGTTTGGATATATATTATATTATTTTGATGGGAATCGCGAAACAACATCCTAATGTATCTTCAATAATGTTCTATGATTGGTATAAACCTTTATTATCTATAACTTCGTTTATTCGGGGAAAGTCAATCATAAATTTGAAGCGAATTTAGCAGAAGAAGTAGCTACTGTTATTAGACTGATCAGCATTTGTTGAGTCAAGGTATTCATTTAAATTTTCCGGTACTGAAAGGCAACAGGCCTATAGTACATAAGATAAGATAAGATAAGATAAGATAAGATAAGATAAGATAAGATAAGATAAGATAAGATAAGATAAGATAAGATAAGATAAGATAAGATAAGATAAGATAAGATAAGATAATCTTTATTGTCCCAAAAGGGAAATTTGTTTTGTATAATTACAATTCTCCACAATGAAGACAAAAAATAACATAATATAAAAAAACAATTCATGTCAAAACAGTTAAGATAGACAGATAATTTACTTAATTTACATGAAAAACGTGATGCAACATTAGACAGAATTTATTTCTCTAATGCTGCAGGGAATGAATGATTTGCGGAACCTGTTTGTTCGAAAAGTCGGCATACGCAGCCTACGTCCAGAAGGTAATGTCGAATATTCCGAGAAAAGTGGATGGGAAGAATCACCAAAATTTTGTTTCCTTTTTGGTTGGAGCTCGTGAGAGCTCCAACCCTATGGAACAGGCTATTTCGGAACCAATGGAGGGCTCAGCTTAATGCGCATGCCCAAAGGGAATGCTGGTATAGTTGTTGTCATGGTAATGCTTATGCTATAACGCCGTTGGTTACCTCTATGCAGAAGATATGCTCCACTCCAATGTGTAGAGGCAAGATATCGGTTACAAGCTGGCTGTCTTGAGAAGACGCTCTGTGATAACACAGTTGGCGTGGCTGTATATGTCTAAACACCAGTGCCAGAGCGTGTGCTATAAATAGCTGGGATGTCCCCCATAGCAGGAAAGGGCTGCCTGGGAGCACTGATAAGTCAGGTTTTGCTATTGTTAGTGTCTGCTCTAGTGTCATATACAAAAGTGGTGTAATGACAAGTTAAAAGATTAAAAAGATAAGAATAGAATTTCACATCCAATGTTTAACATGATCCCCATGTGAACTAAGAAACTGTCTAAACTTCAATTGCTTGCTGAAGCTGGAAACAAGCGAAACAACATTTTCAGATTTGGGTCACAAATGATCAGTCATTCTCAGCAACCAGATGGCCCTTATATGTATATGTTGCAAACATTTAATGGAAAATGTTCAAATAATGACAAAATGTGACAAATATTGAATATATTGATTAAGAAAACCATGTTTGTATACTTTTCAGTGCTGATAAAATATTCCTAAATTCATATTATTTATTTGCGTCTAATATTGACATTTAAAAAATGAAATACAGTTAACTTACATGTACATATGAAATATTGACATTGTTGTATAATGCATCATCATGTGTGCATACTTTTCACAGTACTGTTCAAATATTCCTAATATTATTTAAGCAAGTGATTTGTGTTAATGATATATTTATGTCTCATAAGAAGCATTTACAATAATAAATAATAAAATACAATAATAAACATTTACTTTACACATGCATGAAAAACATTGATATTGTTTCCTATTTCAGCAAAAAAGTTAACTAAATTCTTTCTCAAGTAAATTGTTCCGTGTAATTGTAGCCGGGATATCAAACACAAGACAGAAAACGACATTTGACAGCGACCTCCCCATCCCTAAGCCAAGTTTATACGTTGGAGTCAGTTTACAGAATTATTTTGCTGTCTGCCTAGCTTATCATTTGGCAGATATGTTGAAGTTTTACAGTGTCATGACAACCACCATTAAGCAAGGAGACCCTTACAAACTGCAGTGCAAATCCTGCCAAATTCCTTTTTCAGCAGGAATCACATGCAAGTGCGCCCTGTTGCGTTTTCTGCTAGACACCGATGATCAAGTTTTGAAATCAATGTTTTCAATCAAGTGATTGAAGAACTGTTTAGACTCAAAGGACAGGAATACCAACCTACCATGGATTTGTCAAACTTTCAGGAGCAGGTCTTGGGTTACTGCCCATGAACATCAAATACTCTCTTCGTGGAAATGTTCTCCAGAGTGTTTATCTTAATTGAATTCATTGGGATGTTTTTATTAAGGTGCTGATGATCATCATAATTGACATTATGGTCAAAATATAATATAGTTCAAGAAGAAGTTTTCATTCTTTGTAAGTAATCAATGACAATAATAACCATTATATCATGGACGTAACAATATATTACTTTATGTAATAAATCATAATCCCTACAAATCCTGTCACTTGTCTTTCACTATTTAACACATGGTAATCATCATAATGCAAAATTAGAATGACTGAAGGAGAGATCTATCTATTGCTATCATTGCTTCTCCAACCATTTGTCTGCTTTTTTATAAAGCAGCGAACTTGTTTCGATAACTGCTGCTCATAAAAACTGTCGATCGTTTCAATAGGAAGCCCAATAATCTTAGATGCGGTATTCACGATTTTTATCAATTTGTTTCTATTTTGAACAGACAGGTTCCCAAACCAACTTAAACAGTTAAATGTAAGGATATGTACATGCACTGGTAATATACATTACGTTTACCAAAGTTTCGTGATATATTCTGATCTAAATAACATGACTTAGTAATCAAACATGATCAAATGCACATGGAAATATTCTTTTTATACATATGTCAGTGATTATAAATAGGGCAAGTTAAAACAAATGATATTCATCTTCTATTTGGAATAGATTTCAAAGTTTCTTTTTTCTCTTTGCATTGATTTAACCTTCCATTCACGATGAAAAACACATGAAGAACATCTTAGCCTACTTAAAGCTATTCGAAACCTTTTTACGTGTACACATAAGAGATAGAATTCCATGACTAAATCCCAAAATACAGGCATATCATTTATGGGAAGGTGATATCTTTTCAAGCCATTCTTGTAAATATTTTTCTTTTCAAGCCATTCTTGTAAATATTTATCTTTTAGTCTTCTTGTTGATTGAAAAATAAATTCATCATTCAAGTAAAAATGTTGACTTCACCATACAAAACCAAAACGTTTTGATAACAGGTTATTTCTAAGTCACATGTTCAATAACGTTAAAAACACTCTTAACAATACAAGCGTTGTACACATAAACATACACGTATATATCATGTTTAACATTTTGAAGGGTAATAATAAACAAACACACTTGACGATTCACGCGTTGTTTAAAGATGTTCTGTGCACGTGGAAATTGCGTACGGGACATAGGGATTACCAAATTCTTATCAGCAGAAATCGTATATCCCTCGTATTGAATAAGTTCCGTCTTTGTAAATATACACGTACACGTACTTTACAACGTAAACAAACAGTGATACATACATGAGATATAAGACGACTGAATGGAGACCCAGCCCGCGAATGACGTCATTACACACCAAGTAGGTCAACCGTAACATCTCCCACGCAGGCTCAGAGTCTATGCGCAATCTGATTGGTGCTTGTTGGTGTTTACACAATCCACGCATCTGAATGGATTGACGTTTGTTGAATAAATGGTTTCGTCATATCGTCATTGTAGCCATATTTGGGCGTCACCTTTCAAATTCCATAGATTAATAGTGTCAAGAGTGAAGACGATTGAGTATTTATGTTGAGTGCGTTACTTGTATACCTTTGTGTTGTAAAACTATGTTTACAAATGAATTAAAGAAATTTGAATCATTTGTAACTTGAGCAACATGTTACTTAACCACGAACTTGGATACCGTTCTTGATTTTTGGCATGTCTCGACGTGAACTTTCAGAATCGATAGATTTATATTTTTAAGAATCCGATGGTCTTATTTTGAGTGCATTGCGTTCATACTCCCTTGTCGTCAATCTTTGTGAAATAAAGAAACGCGATTCACTTTTTAAATATGCTACATGCATCGATGAACTCACATGGAACATTTTTGCGTAATTTCACGTAAGTATATTTTATTCAAACTGACATAAGTACATGTAGGCTCAACTTTTGTAACATAAATCAATTCGACACAATTATAGTCAAGCCTGCAAAGGAACACGTGCACCTTTCGGCGACAAAACATGTTCTTAAACACCTAGCTGTGTTTGATCACGTATTCTGTAAACCAGGACATGGTTTAACCTTGACTTATTTAACAGACGGTTCTCGTGTCATTTCAAGATAAGATCACCTAAATGCACGTTGTTAACCACCAATAGGTATACATAATCAACATATATTGATCATTAAAACTTTGTTGAACATGACATGTCACTTGAATGAGATAGGGATTTTATTACCCGAGTAAGTAAGTTACAAAAGAGTATGCTTTTTGTACTGCACGAGCGATGGCGAAGATTTCACACAAATTTGCACTAAAATCGGAAACGTTATACAGAATATTATCGACTGTATTATTTTATTTATTGACGATTCCATTTTAATTGTCGAAAAAGATCTGGCTCTGATTCTACAACAGACAGTCGTAAGTCACTGTTTGTGTATGGTACTAACACCAGTCTAAGTGCTAAGAGAGCTTCAACAATCTAGACCATGCATGCATTCTACACTAAAGGGATAAATTGCAAAGCCTACATGAACTGCACGGATAGCATAGCTGCAGAGCTGTAGCTATATAACCTCTTCCCCCAGTATAATCGAGTTTATAAAAGGTATCGAGGAATATCAAAGAGCCTATTTTGGCGAAGCAACTGCAGCTAAGGTCCTACAATGCTCGGATAGCGACTGTCAATCGCATAGCTTTAGGTGGACGATTATCACTGCACATGCTGACAAACCAATTTCACGAGGTTGAGTAGTTTAGTTCCTAATACTATATCAGTGAGCGCCTAATGATTATACCAAATTATATGATACATTTAAACGGCTAAAATAATCATGTTTTTCTTGGCGCGAAATAGAGATCTTGAAGGAGAACGCATTGTGAGGATTAAAGTTGTGAACGGGAAACAACTCGGTCGTTCGAAGCTTATTCATTTCAAAGAACTCACTGCTCCTATTGCATTATCCTGCCGGGAACGTGGATTTTTTCGACAACACGACTTCTTTAAATAGAACGTCCATTCGACTCCTCCAATAACTATACTGCACTAACGGCACACGAAATCAAAGGTATCTCGCTGTTGCTCCGCGTTGTCTCAGGTGGCATAAGCGTCGTATGTATTAAAGGCACTAGTGCACGCTTTTACGGTTTAAATTGGCTATTTTAAGGTTTAAGAGGACTTATGCGTTTACATAAGCTTTCTGTCGATGCAAAGAAATACTTAAAATTCTTTACAGTTGACCTGCAATCAACAATGAAAAAGTTTAGACCGCTGCTGTCGGCTCTGGCATTTAAAAAAATCTATGGTTAGCTGTGCACAAAACGGATAAATTATAGACAGTTGAACGCGGCTGAACTAGTATTATGTGCAGCTATTGAATTTACCTATACTCTGAACTGAGAACAACGAATGAAATATGTTTTATGAAAGCAATGTTGTAAATAAACCGAGTTAATAACACAGCATTAGCATTGTTATAAGATTGAGCAAAGCGGTCGTGAGTAATGTCGAGAGGTATGCAGTATCTGTGCATTCGTTGTGTTTACGAAATATTGATGTGCACTAGTGCGTTTAAACACTCGTTTGATAATCTCAATGTATCTCATGACCCTGATAAGGAAAGCTTGAACGCTGAGTGAACAACAGGATGTATCACTTCGTAGCGAGTACGTGTGTAGTTTATAAACACACTTATGTTCATACTTTGGGTACTTGACAGAACTTGATAAAAGGAAAGCGCGATGTTAGTGGTTGAGATGTGATTGACGCTATACATATGAGGGGGGTTCAATAAGTTTTATAAGCTCGGCATTTATGTTAACATAAACAGTGTCAGCTTATTGCAGGTGTTACTTTAGTCAAAATATAATTTTGGACACATGTCAAAAAAATTATAGACGCAAGATTTATTTAAATAGAATAGCTACACTGACCTAGGGGCATCCTTAATCATTGATTCTCTCAAACATGAACGCGCTGTGATCAAGTTCCTTACCAAGGAAGGATGTAGAGCTACAGAAAGACATAATCGCATGTGTAAGGTAATGGGTAACGATGCACCTAACTATTCAACAGTTTGTTACTGGTCTCTTCAGTTTTAAAAAGGCAGAGGGTCGATGACCCACGGTCAGGCAGTCCCTCGGAAGTCACCCGACCGGAAGTTTATGCGGGTATGGATAAAAGAAAAAGACTTACAAAAGTGGCATCAAAAGTCTGAAAGAGAAGTGGAATAAGTGTATTGAGATGAAGGGTAATTATACTGAAAAATAAATTTTTAAAATTGTTTGTGCTGGTTTGTTTATGTTTTATGTTGTTGTTGTTACAAAACTTATTGAGCCCCTCACTCACCGCTGAAATTCTTTGAAATTGAGCATTTGCTGGAAATTGTTTATATTCTTGGTAAGTAGAGCAAGGATTTCTGGATAACAACGTTTCGAAGTACATGTATATGCTTACACCTTCATCAAATCCACCTGACGAAGAACTAAGCATATACTCCGAAACGAATGATTTTCAAAACAAAGAAATTGTTATCCAGAAAATCCTGCTGTTATGTATACAACTTTTAAAATAAAGAAATTGTTATCCAGAAAATCCTGCTGTTATGTATACAACTTTTAAAATAAAGAAATTGTTATCCAGAAAATCCTGCTGTTATGTATACAACTTTTAAAATAAAGAAATTGTTATCCAGAAAATCCTGCTGTTATGTATACAACTTTTAAAATAAAGAAATTGTTATCCAGAAAATCCTGCTGTTATGTATACAACTTTTAAAATAAAGAAATTGTTATCCAGAAAATCCTGCTGTTATGTATACAACTTTTAAAATAAAGAAATTGTTATCCAGAAAATCCTGCTGTTATGTATACAACTTTTAAAATAAAGAAATTGTTATCCAGAAAATCCTGCTGTTATGTATACAACTTTTAAACGCCGTTCAAAGACTATTTCATCAGTGCTGTAGTCATGAAACAATAGATGTTATGCTGATTTTCCCTTCATATAATTATCCAATTATGAATTGATAAAAAACCAGAGACTGGATGTAAACTAATTTACTCTTTTAATCGTACCAGTACAAAGTGCTGATAAGATTTCCTTTTCTTCTGATTGATAAATTGATAACTCATGAAGGTATTATGTTAAGGTATCAAGTGATTTACGTAATGTCGAGGATAAAGACGACCCAGGGTTTAATTTTGAAATTGACTACTTGAGTAAAGAAAACTCAGTGGATAGGTAGACCAACATTGAACTTTAAAATTTAAACAATTGGACTGCATCTCAAAAGTTTGTTCACAAACCTTAGTTTTCTAGCACAAATATACATGTACTTGAAGCTTACAACTGCATCCCGAAAGTTTGTTCACTTACCTTTGTCTTCTAGTACAAATATATATGTACTTTGGTTTCGTTTGGACATCGATTGCTTTACTTCCTTCACAATGAACCATACTATATGTATGAGCAACCACAATATCGACAACTTGTTTGATTGTCAGATGGGTGGTGACATTTTTCGAAAGCAAAAATAGATATGTGGTACTTTTTTTTCAAATTCTGATGTCCTAATTTTTTTTAAAAAAATAGTCCCTAATCGAATGATTAAAACAATACAATACGAACGTTGAATGAGTATAAGAACATTATATGAATAATGTTTGATACCATTCACTTGTACATATGAATGAGAACACTGTTTATTTCATGAGCTAACAATTCTAAACTGCTGATCATTAAATATAGCATTTGTCTTATGCGGTGTTTAAATATTGAGGGATATCAATTTTAATCAATTATATTTCACGTAAACTGTAAGTTATTTTTCATAATGGAGACAGTAACAGTGCCATAGATAAACCTACTATACGTCAAATATGACGATGAGACAGTAACGGTGCCATAAATAAACCTAATATACGTCAAATATGACGATGGGACAGTAACAGTGCCATAAATAAACCAAATATACGTCAAATATGACGATGAGACAGTAACGGTGCCATAAATAAACCTAATATACGTCAAATATGACGATGAGACAGTAACAGTGCCATAAATAAACCTAATATACGTCAAATATGACGATGAGACAGTAACAGTGCCATAAATAAACCTAATATACGTCAAATATGACGATGAGACAGTAACAGTGTCATAAATAAACCTAATATACGTCAAATATGACGATGAGACAGTAACAGTGTCATAAATAAACCTAATATACGTCCAATATGACGATGAGACAGTAACAGTGTCATAAATAAACCTAATATACGTCAAATATGACGATATCAACTCACGATTGAATTATTCATAATTATTATCAATCAGTTGTGGTAACTGAGTACGAGCCAAGAGCAGTTTGACGTTGTTTGAAAGTATTGGAGTATTTACATCTTCTGATTTTATAGTTCTTAGAAACCTGGCAAAGTTTATAAATGTTTTATCATCTACAATACATAAAGCTTGAATATACTTGTACATGTTCATGATGTGTCAATTCAATTTAAACATCTTTTCTCCACAATTTGAACAATATCTACTCTTATCCGAAGACATCTCTAAACCAATCCTAAAATTTAGAACTTGCAATCACAAATTTCCAATAGAAACAGGTAGATGGCAAAATATCCCAAGAGAAGAAAGATTCTGTAATTTATGTGATTCACGTTTGATTGGAGATGAGTTTCATTATATATTTAAATGTCACTACTTTGCAGATCTACGAACGTCTTTGTTTCAAGAATATTATTTAACCTGGCCTAGTATGTATAAGTTTCGTAAACTTTTCATAAGTAAAATTTCAACCCTCAAAAAACTTTCCAAGTTCATTAAGACTGTTTTAACTACTTTGATTGTTAATTTAATTCATGCAGTTATCTTGTTATACATGTTAAAATGTTATATTTGTTACTCATGTACCACCGAAGGTGGATCATTTTTTAGTAATAAACGTGTGGTGGTGATGATGATGATGATGATGATGATTATGATGATGATGATGATGATGATGATGATGTTAAAGAACGACAGTGTTCCAAACATTGTCTGAACCCACCGCCATTTTGACTGTTTGTACATATTATTTCATTTATTCATTTTATGTGAGTTAGTAATCGGTCATCATTCAAAAAAATCTATAGAACTCATAGTAAAAACGACTAATCCCTAACAGATTTGGTGAATTAATACATGAAGTATTATTCTGTTTACCTTTTTCATAAATGAATTAGCAGCTGAAAATCAATTCCAACTGTACAAATGGCATTCAGCTACATCCTGATATTACCCAAATATTTTTGTTATTGTTTGTAGATGACATTATCCTTTTCTCATCAACAATCAAAGGATTACAGAGCCAAATTAATGAACTTAGCTGTTATTTTGACAAATGGAAGTTTTCAGTAAACATGAATAAAACAAAAGTTCTTGTATTAACAAATGGAAGCAAGCTATTAGGTAATGAGCATAGGTATTTTAGAGGAGAAAAAAATTGAAACTACGGGTTTCTACAATATCTTGGGGTTCTATTTAGCAGAAATCTCTCATGGCATAGGAATTCAAATCAAGCTGCTATACAAGCAAAGAAAGTGTTCATATGTACACATAAGAATCTATAGGCCTTAGGGAATATTTCATACCATTCATTTTTTTAAAAATATTTGATGTAAAGATACTCCAAATTCTGCTGTATGGACTGCTGTATGGAGCAGAAATATGGGGTTTACAATACGATAAACAAATGAATAATAACCATTTTTATAATTACTAACATGAAAATATAAAGTCACAGGTCTTAAAACAGTCTATTTCAGATCCCAAATTCACTTTTCAAGTCAGTGAAACACCCAGTGTACTTATTCCTTGTAATCACATTGCTATTCATTCTGCTTCCCAGGACTACATAACAGGAAAGACAATACGGCGTTTCATGTTATAAACAACAGGATTTGTTAATCCTCGTTTCTCCGAATTGACCAAGACCTTCCTTCAGATAATTAACCTGATTTATGCACCTGCAATTATTTACTTTCAAGACAGACTTATTTGCTTCACAATAAACCTCCGAAAGTGACATCCGTAATAAACAAAAGCGTGAATAAACATGAACTGGCGAAGGAAAAATGTCATGTGAAATTTACGTCCCACCTCATAATGTAAGTGCGTCGAAAAGAAATACTGTTTATTGGTATTTCAAATGTAAAATCTTTTAATGTACAAAATACTTAATCATTAAAAAGCTAAATGGTAAAATTTATTTCAGACTATTTGGAATAAAGGCGTTATTATTCCAATTCGATATCTCTTGAAACAATTATAAATCCTATTCCTTACGGATTCGATCATTAAACATTTGGTTCTGATCTAATTAACGCCCACTGTCTGTATATCAAAGAGGAAATACGCTTATTGTATAAATACACTGTGTGCAGAATTTCTCCAGTAAATGAAAATGTAGAGGTTTATCAATTTTTCTTGTTGAACTTTGTTTTCAAATTATTTTGTGTTTGTAATGCATAAGTAAGAGGATTATTATTATCTAAAATTATTAATTGATTAAAAGTAGTATCGCTTCCGTGCTGTGCATTAAGCTCAGGGATATAAACAGGATTTCATTGAGCAAACCTAGCTCTTGGAATTCAGCGTCTGAGATGTCAGATAAACAATCGAAACGTATAAGTAATATTGATTCATATTGACACCTTGTTTCATTTTTACAACCAAAATATAACTACCGCGTCTTAGGCCGAAGGATATCAGGGTATATGATGGAGCTAGGCGGAGACAAATAAACTGATGTAGCAGGATGCAACTAAAATGGCCGCTATGGTATGATTTTTTCAATCTGATGCATCGAGTAACGACTTTGACACATCTCTACGCAACAGAAAATTTATAGGTTTCCCTCGATCAAATCTTATTTTTAAAAAGTCCCGGCAAATCGCTCATATTGTAGATACGTTAGTGTTAAAAAGCTGCAAAACATATCGTTGAAATTGCCGAATAGATCAAAATCTTCAAATTCTTATTCTCGAAAGAAATATTTTGGCTTATGAATGTTATTGTAAGACATTCCTACATTGACAAACGAACATGGTCATTTTCAACTCAAAGCATCATCATAGTTAATTCGTCGTTCTCATCCCGTTTTCAGAATAACCGTGTATTTCCTCCGGAAATACGTGTAAGAAGTAAGAGTATTTCCCTTATATCGCGGCTGCTAGTATTATTGCAGGGAGAAAGCCCGCAACCATTGTGAGTATACATTGCGGTGAAACCTGCGAGCATCGGCTGGAACTAGCAAACCATGGGTGGTACTGCGCTGAAATTCAGTGTAGCATTGCACCCAAACCTGACTGCGTGTAGAACAGTCCTTTACTGCAGACAAAGTTCCCTGGCGGGATTCGAACCACGGACCTCATGATCCGAAGCCGAACGCGCTAACTACTGCGCTAACCCTCCCCCGAGCCTAGGGGTAAAGGTGAGAAATAAGCGCCGGGTCTCAAGTATCAAATGCTAGATCTCCCGAGTCCCGAGGTCAAGGGGTGCTGTAAAAAATTGTGCTCATTAAATGAATTACGTTACTTACCCCGAGGAGGGATCATGTTGTTAACTAAGACATTTTTTATGAAATGATATGATCTATCTCCAAATGATAAGAACTAACGCTGTTATATGGTAAAATTCGGGTTCCATATTTTGTTGCAAGACCTTTATAAAACTTTATTGACTTAAAACCATATCCATATTATGATTTCACCAAGTAATAAGATCGTTCACTGTTGTTTGATAAAATTTTATTTCAAAATTTATTTGCAAGATATTTAATAATATAACATTTTTGCTATAAGCATTGAATAGTGCTTCAGCCTAAAACTTAATAAAACTGAGTAGAATAAATGAAATTAAAATCCCTAAGAAGTATTTGATATTACATCATATTGTCTGTGAACATGCTTTTAAAATTCATTTCAAGGATGTTTACATAAGTTCATGTTGTCATATTCTGATACACATTGATTAGGACTAAATGAGAATGAATGAAATCCAAAGAAATATAACTACATGGAGTTTTCGAAAGTTACACTGTTGTCTGATAAAGTGTGTTTTTAAAATTTACTTCCGAAATGTTTACATAATTTACTCTGTTGATTTGAACTGAAAAGTACTAAATAAAAAATCGAGTGAATTATGTGAAACGTACAAAAATGACAGAGTTGCATATGTTCATTGTTATGATGTCTTCGATGCTTATAAAATAAATGTCAGTATGATAATAGTTCAAGATGACCCTAACAGGATGTTTATATACTACGTGACAAACTGTACTGGCGAAAGCTTGGTTGAAGGTGACCCTCCCCCCTGTTTTTCAATAGGTACCGATCTTCCCCCCCCCCCCTCTCCCTCTCCCCTCTGGATCCGACTCTACATCTCTTGATGTGAAACATGATGTATCCATTTTATCTGAATATCATTTCATCAATTCATCGTAAATTTATAGTCATGTGCCTCTTATGCCATTATTTATCGGACAGTACAATATTTGTTAATGTTTACCCGGTTGTATGTTGCCTGTGTGGTACTTGAATAAAATGTTTTTTTCCATCCTCTTCACATTGTAGCCATGTGGGTTACAGTGTTATATACAGGACACGCATCATCTAGTTCACTGTCGTGGTTCAGACAGCATCTATTTCAAATGCATTAGTATTCAAAGTGTGAGGTGTGGATTGGTACAAAGATCCTGGTTCAAAATCCGTATCGAAAGCAAACAGCCAAGAGGATACTTGATTTCTTTTAAAAATATCACGCAAATACACTCGTTACTTTACCTACGATGTCACAGACGGCGGGATACGGAAACTCGTGCTGAAATAAACGTTGCAAGGAAAAAGTGATATGTGCACATATGAAACATATATCATGACTTATTTTTCTCGACATGAGTTACAAATCTGAATACCCTGTACTGTTAGCCATGTTCGTTTAAGTTGGATAGGCTTTGATATAATCACATCTCCATTTTCTAATCACAGACGTATAGTTGATACAAACCTCAGTTATAAGGCGAACGTTTCTCGAGTTTCCGACAGGTTCCCCTAGAGGCAAAATACTGCAATGTGAACAACCTTTTCCATTGTAATAAAAAAAAGGAAGTATATAAATATAAATTTTAAAAAGTCGAACTTCTACCAATTTACATGTATATTAATAACACAGCCCTTTAAGCACTGTAAACCTATGTTAATCGTTAATTCTGCTGTAAAAAAAAGTTTCCGAAATCACCTTTTAGTCATTGGAGCGCACCATTGTCCTAATTTCGATCATAAACAACTACATATACCTTAACATGTGTAGTGTCACTATGCCAACGCATAAACATTACTGTGCTTATTTTAGAAAAAAACACTACTTCTAGATCAAATAACACTATGTGTTAAAGATGGGTATTGCTCCTCATTTCCGTAGGGCGATAACTGCGATATAGAAAAGTATATAGCGATATGCATTGCGTTATATTTATTGGTAGTTTTCAAATTTTAGATTTGCCAGGTTCTCCTGAATAAATAGCAGTGTTCAGAACAGCAATCAATGCTTGGCTGTCCGTCATTTGGAGGGGGGAAATATTTCAATGACTGGCTATGAGCTTTATCACGTTTCAACTTTTTTCACTTAAAAACTTCAAATTTTATTTGGTTGTTGTCCTGCAATTTATATGCAAACTGGTGATTTTGGTCCGTATAATATATAAAATGGATATTTCAGAAGTTCGTACCGGTACGTATCATGTTCTTTCTGTATTGCAATAAACCGATATACATGTATCGATAATACCGCGCACCCTTACTATTTATTGAGTTTGACATATTTCATTGACCCAAACAACATACCCTGTGCCCCTTTAAATGCAAGATGAATATATACAACTGTTACATGTCCATAATCATCACAAAATTGTCTCTAAATTATTCTCTAAAAAGGTCTCTCTTGATTTGCATGTATGTTGTCTTCTTCATGTTGATCTGTCTATTAGTATTTATCTCTCTATTGTCTCGTATTTCTCTTTTCCTTGTTTGACCCCGACATCTCGTATCTTAGTTAAAATTTTAGTTATAACAGAATTCATCGAAATGAAAATCGAATAGAGCGAAATGTTAGTACCTGGAATATGTACTCTAGTAGACGTGCGGTGAAAAATAAGCAGTGTCATATTTTTCATGCGTGTATGCATGTACACATCAGTTTTACCTAGCAACCATAATTTCGGGAGTTCCCTTCATAAAACAATTGTTCCTGAAGTCACTGTTTTAGGATGTCGCGTAAAAAAGTAGACAATTTCGTTGTAATCTTAAACACGATTCAAATCTAAAAGAAAAGGTAAACTCGAAAGTGTTGATCTCGCTCGGGTGACAAAAGTTAAACTTGTTTATGTATGAGATTGTTTGCTACTGTGATGGAAAATGTTTCACAAGTCTAGCCAAACTAATACAAATGTCCACTTTTTAAAAATTCTCCCTACACAAAGTCCCTCTCTATCTAAGGTCTACCCACTAGGGGTCAAGTCAACCTGACTTAACTACAGAGGAAATAAACGTGTCGCGTACATGTACCGTAGTTGAATAAATCGATGTTACCAACGCCCTTTATATCACATTGTATACATATACGATTGTGACAGTTATTTCCATTGTTATAGATGACGGAAGTTATGCAGCGATTGTACATCTGAAAACAGACTACAGATTTCACATCTTCACAAAATGAACAAAAATAATTGATATTGACTTTTTCTAAAAGAATTTAATAAATACTAAGTAGAAGCAATTTTTTTAATACATATGTTTACTATATTAGTGCATGTGAAGGTATGTGGTGGCACGTGGTCTTGTGCATAACTCACTGATTTCGACCGCTATCAGTGAAGTACAGCAACATTGGGCGTGGTTAGAAGGGTGGATGGGTGACCTCATAGCTTGATTAACTGAGAGTTAAAGGGGTGATTGTCCGCCACACGCCGGGAATTAAAAGACTTGTGAAGTCACCCTGGGTACAAGACTTCATTCAATATGTGCCCCAGTTCGGCATGCGGTGCAATGGGCACCTGGTAAAAGGTGTGTTGAAGGTGACCCTTAAACGTGTCAATGCAGTTAAGATCAGGTTAATGCAGCTTAGAACGCTTGAGTCCATCAGTTGGATCTATCTAAAACCCATCATTTATTATTAAATACTGGTTTATCTATCATTTTCACTGTTTCATTGTATCACCTCCCAATATGATATTAAAATATTAAATATAATTCAAGATATAAAGGTACGGATGGTCCTCTTCAAAACAATGTTGATGAAAATATAACTATATATATATAAATATCTATATTTGGATAATTGTCTTTTTGCAAGGGAAAGTTTCCATATAAATAAGCAAAGGCAGATAGGATCTTATTTATATACATCGATCTCATTGAAATCAGCCCGAAACTATTCGCTTGTACCTCGCTACGTTTCTTGAACGTAGCGAGGTACGAGCGATAAGTTTCGGGCTGATTTCAATGAGATTGTATATACATAGATGTATGTATATAGATATATACAGTAAATATGTGAAAATATGAAATATGTAAATTTCCATTTCATATGTATACGTCCATATCAAATGTAAATGTCCATTTCATAACTCTAACGTTAGTCGAGAATATTTCAGGAAAATGAATTTTAGTTATTTAACAACAGATAAAATATGTTTTATAATGACTGTCTTCTATGAAATTTCATATGCAAATTTTCATTTTAAAGATTAAACGATAGTCTAGTTATAATGAACTGCGTGGGCCTACTTTGTCGCCATGCCAACAGCCGATCGATTTGAATCGCTGATCGTTAACACAGCGTATGACTTCCTTGTTGTCTTGCCTTTGATTGGCGGCAGCCAGATAACAAATATCATCCATCATTTCTTATAGCTTTTTCCCTCTGTTGATAACAAATGAACAACTGCTAACAAGAGATTTATTTATCGTTACAGGAACACAATTGGTTGGCTTAAAGAGGTCGCTGCTTCAGTCGCTTCATTGCAGTATATGATCGGAAACAGACTTTTTGAAAATGTATAATATCCTTATTATACATGTCATAATATTTTTGTTTATCTACTCCTTATTAATAAGTGTGAAAAATACTATTACATGAACGTAAATATTCAATTTTCAAATCAAGGTTAATGAAAATCTTCTTTGGAAGGAAAGAAAAAAGAAGCGAAAAGGTCTATATGCCATTAATTGAACTTCAGTATAACATTTTCACTGATCAAATGGGTAAGTCTTTCTCTTAGTTTTCTGAACCCCTCTTCTTTGCTTCGTGAAGCCCTCATCTGACCTATGTGAACTCCTCCCCTAAGCAATGTGAATTCCCCATCTAAGCAAATGTGAACTCCCTCCTCTTGGCATTTGGTATCCCATCACTTAGCATTGTGAACCCCTGCCCTTAACATTGTGAACCCCTCCTCTGACCTTTGTGAACCTCTCCTCTTAACATTGTGAACCTTCCCTTCTTTGACATTGTGAACCTCTCCTCTTAACATTGTGAGCCTCTCCTCTTAACATTGTGAACCCCTGCCCTTAACATTGTGAACCTCTCCTCTTAACATTGTGAACCTCTCCTCTTAACATTGTGAACCCCTGCCCTTAACATTGTGAACCTCTCCTCTTAACATTGTGAACCTCTCCTCTTAACATTGTGAACCTTCCCTTCTTTGGCATTGTGAACCTCTCCTCTTAACATTGTGAACCCCTCCTCTGACCTTTGTGAACCTCTCCTCTTAACATTGTGAACCTCTCCTCTTAACATTGTGAACCTCTCCTCTTAACATTGTGAATCCTCCTCTGACCTTTGTGAACTCCCTGCTTTTAGCATTGTTAACCCCTGCTCTTAACTTTGTGAACCCCTCCTCTGACCTATGTGAACCCCTCCTCTGACCTTTGAGAACTCCTCTAAGCAATGTGAACACCCTTCTTTGGCATTGTGAACCCATCCTCTTGTCTTTGCGAACCCCCTCTCTTTAGCATTGTGAACCCTTCCTCTAAACATTGTAAACTCCTCTTCTGACCTTTGTGAACTCCTTTTCTTAGCACTGTGAACAAATGAAGTCACTCCCTTTGGCTTCTTGACTCTCTCCTCTTAGTTTTGTAAATCGCCGTATTAACATTGTGAACCCCCGTATTAACATTGTGAACCCCTCGTATTAGCATTGTGAACTCCTCTTCTTGTTTGTTTTAACCAACCTCTCTTGAGCATCGCGAACCCTTCCTTCGTGAACAACTCTTCTTGTTTGTTTTAACCACCCTCTCTTGAGCATCGCGAACCCTTCCTTCGTGAACAACTCTTCGTAGCATTGTGAACCCATCCTCTGACCTTTGGGAACACCCTTCCTCTTAGCATTGTGAACCCCTCCTCTTAACATTGTGAACCCATCCTCTTAGCATTGTGAACCCCTCCTCTTAACATTGTGAACCCATCCTCTTAGCATTGTGAAACCCTCCTCTTAGCATTGTGACCCCTCCTCATCTTGGCTGTCATTCTTGAATACCCTTCTCCTTAGCTTTGTGAACCCCCTTCTTCTCTCATCCATGTTGAAGGTCCTGGATCCGGCACTGTCTGTGATTGTAACAGAGTTCATGATAAAAATGGAGAGAATTTTACTCCCTTAATCATTAATTTTCAGTGTATATTCTATTGACCTTGGGATTTTACTGACATCAACACATACATATGTCAGCATCGAACAATTTAAAATTGATCAACATATTTACAATGAGGTACATAAACCTTAAAAATATCAAACATGTATTAACATACATCAGTATACATACATCATTTGCCTCGATATAAAAAAATAATTAAAATATTGTGGTGAAATAATTTCATGCAACACACACACATTCGTAATCGATAACTTTAATCTGATAACACAGGAAAGCTCTCATGTGTATAAACTGGGTCACCTTATTATATCAGCATCAGTAAACAAGGAAGTGATAATATAAGATCACACGCCGAAATAATCGAATCTTTACGACTGGACAAGTCGAATTTAAAATTCTGACCATAAGTCTCATAACAATTCTGTAAGCTTACCTACTGATCTCTGGTCATAATCCAACCCGGAAGTAAGTCAATTTTTTATATAACACTATCAGCTGATTCACATACATTCGGTCGAGTGACATGTGAATAGTAAAACACGTGCTTTTAAATTATTTGTTTCAACAAACATCGCATTATATAATTCCACGCGCACCCCGTACCGGTGCTTCTAAAGCGGTAGCGGCAGGGAGGTCAGAGTTGACCGATTGTCATTGGCTCTTCTCTCGTCCAATCAGAACCTTCCTGTTTGTATATATTGTAAACATTCCCTTCAAGCGGCTCACAAGGATGGCGCGGCCAGTTATTGACGCTATACGCTCCGGCGATGTCAATCTTGCCAAGAAACTACTTCTATCGAAGAAATATAGTTGTTTAGACTCACAAACAAGTCAATGTAATGGAACTGCCTTATTTTTCGCATCATGTCGAGGTTTGCTGGATATAGTTGAACTATTATTACTACACGGTGCGAGTGTTTCGGCGAAAACAAGCTATGGAGCTACGCCATTACATGCAGCTGCCGATGCCAACCATCCCCTCGTTATAAGGTGAGTATTTGGAATACATATTTTCTTACAATCAAGCGATGTGAAACTGATGTTAATGAGGTTTATTTATGAAACGTGTTTTCATCTTAGTATTGATGACGCAATTCACCACAAGCTTTTGGAGACATCGATTAATTATGCTCACGTACTAAATATTAAAATTACTTATAGTATATTAGTAATAATGATGTCTCCCGAGATTTTTCATCTTTTTTTTATTAAGTTTCCTAACATGTTCGCTTTTTATTTAAGTACGCATACAATTTTAACGCCTGATGAGGCGTTTAGAAAGAATATATATTCATGTGCCAATTGATACAGCTGGGCACAAAGCCTTTTGAATAATGTTATATAAAAGATTCCTATAACTCACAAAACAAAAACTTAGTACATGAAAGTAGCCAACCGATTCAGAAGATGTATAAATATCATAACAATAAATGGCTTCTTAATGGCTCTGAAAGGCGTGACTTTTTTTACAATTAAGTAGTTGTTAATCAGTAACTATTCTCTTACTTATGCCATTGCTTTCAAAGAAGTAGATATCAATGTCATAGATATCAAATATATTTCGATATCAATTGGGGTGATCAAACGTTCATATTTTATTTTCATTAAATATTATTAATATAAGAGGCCTATTTTCAACAGTGATTTCAAAGATAACGTAGCGTCAATTTCTAATTGTTTAAATATTCAACAATTCAGTATGAATACATATCGAGTGTACCATTACTTTATAAGATAACAGCGTCAATTCCTTAGATAAAAATCACCCTGCCATTATGATTTCCTCTTTAATCAACTGCATACCGTTATATAATGTCGGAAGGCTGTTTTTTTATGTGTCTTAATCCTTATATTTTACACCTATATTAATCGATTTGATGATCATTCTCTTTGAAACACTTCAAGATTAAGGTCATATAGGTCAATTTCACAATTTAAAACGTATGAACTTAGAATTTTTTTCTAATGTAAATGCTATTATGCAATTAAACAATTTCTTAACTTAATGGCAATATATTATTTTAAAAAAATATTAAAGTAGCTTGTGTGTGTCTTTTTAAGTCACCACTAACCTCCATTAAACCCTAGAAATGATACATTACTGTCACTATTGGCCTAGTTACGACTTTACAAAGACTACTTCCCCGTGCGACGTCTCCTCAGCTCGTCATGTTGAGTGACAGGTCTCATAACATGGCCTCGGGCCGGTGCTAATTTCATCTGCTCGGTTCCTGGACTGAAAATAACTTTCTTTGACAAGCGTCAAAATGAGAACGTTTCCAAACCATAAATTCCAAATTGTACCTTTAGAGGAAAAGCATGGGGGACATTAAATAGACGCCGAAAGATCTACGCCCTATTGTATGCCAGGATGGCGAGGATTTTCTCATCTTAAAGAATTTTCATTTTTGCCTTATTAGAATAAACATTGATCTTAATAAGATGTTATTAAATTACTGAAGGATGATATAGTGTTCTTTAATTATTGGACTCAACCAGACGTTCTTGTTGAATGATTTAGATTTATTGAAAACTCAACTCTTTAACTCTAAAACTATCTTCATTGTTTTAAGAACATACGCTTAATCTCAACGTTTGGTTTGATTGAGATTGGTAACAAATTCAGTCTTCGTAAATAAAGTTTTTAATACGTTTCATGTCAATGATTTATATATATTGAAAACTCCAATGTTAACTATAGAACCATTTTGATTATTTAAAAAATATCGCGACATCGGCTCTGATTGGTAAGAAATAAAGAGCCTGGATAAAGTAGGCACTTAATTACAACTCTACAACTCATCCTTTACATGTGGTGCAAATATTTTTATTATGTTTGACACGTCTGTACAACTTGTTTTGTACACGGATTCGGGTACTTAATAATTGGTAATTAATTATGTAACATGATTTATTGCTAATCGTAAACCGTCAGTCGGTGACGAGCCAGACAGTCTGAAGCCATGCACCAATCGCTCTCGACGAGCGTCACACGTTCAGGCTAAGGATTTGTTATGACAAAATTATCTGCATTTCTCTTTTGTCGTTTTAATCTCTTAGACTACAGCTTACAATGTTTTTCAATATGTTTTCCTAAATATTATTTTGCTTGTTTTTACAAACAGTTGATGGATATTTCATAAGTTGACCATACCCAGATCGGTAGGATAGATGTAGGTCGATGTTAATGCATGGTACAAATGACTATCGTAGCATCTAGAGCGCTTCTAAAGTCGAGGTCCAGATTTCATGTAATTAAGATAAGACTGCGGCAATTGGCGGCATCTTTAGCCTTAATAATCGTGGCATTGAATAAGCTTGTAATTAACTTTTTGATGAAGTCCGATTAATTGCTTATTATACTACGTTATACATTGTTTAGTTGAAAACGGCATAAGAATAAAAAAAAACCCACGTATTTTTAAAAAGAATAAAAATAATAAAGAAGTTGATCATCCATACCCATGTTTTCCATTTAGACAAACTACATTTAAGGGCGAAAATTTTCTTGTACCTTCCTTTTTTACATATACAAAATAAATGATTGAAATATATTAATATGTTTCCGCAACTGTCGTTAGGTACTTTAAATACGTCTATTACACGTTGTTGATGGAACAATTTATCTTTAGATCGGTTATGGAACTAAATCTGTTTTTTTATCTTACAGTTTGTTATTGAAACACGGTGCCGAAATCAACACGTCGACTGTAAGTGGTGACACGCCCGTCCACCTAGCGGCGTATAGGGGACATCAGCAGGCCGTGCAAATGCTTGTAGAGGCCGGTGCAGACATAAATTTGCGCAACCGGAAATGCCATCGACCCGTTGATGAGGCCGAATGCAGTGGACACTCCAAGCTTGTTGAATACCTTTCAGCAGTCTCTGATATGCGTGAGTATTGTTGACAATTAACAATTAATTATATCATAATTATATGATATAAATCATTATGATAAATTTCAATTTTCTTCAAGCATATGCACTTTAAATCTGGTCATAAAAGTGTAATTTTAGTACAACACGTGCTTTTAAAAAATGGAATTCGACTTGTTTGCTCGGAATAAGTGACATGCAATGTATCAAATGATGGTAATGTTGATGATGGTAATGCTGATGATTATGCACATTAGAGTCATTTGTCAGATATTTATAGATGCAAACCTTTTTTTTCAGTTCAGCGTCCAACCCCTAGCACAAGCGAGTTTGATGTCTGTTGCAGTCTCCCCCACCAAAGAGTTCCTTTAAGGGACTGTAACTCTACCTCACTATATTCCATGGATTCTTTGGACACGTCGCCCCGTTGTCACTATCATCATCACAATCCAGCCCAAAGTAACCCATCACCAAAAACTGAGGGAGTTTGTTTACCTCAATATGTGTCTATAAACGATTTGTCAGTAAATACTCATAGTATTTCCAGCAACACACAACTCAACTACTTCAACATTCCCCTATACGAATGAGCAAGGAACTGAGATCTATCTGCGACCGTCCAATTATCTCCCTTGCAGGATATAACTCAAACGTTTGTGAAGCAAATTGCTAAACATCCTAAACCAGAGGAAATGGCCAAGTTCAATTGAAGTCGAAATTAAAGTACATCGAAATACAGCTGATTCGATTGTATAAGGTAATTGATGAAGGAAAGAGTCTCCTCAAAGACCTCCCAAAAAAGGATGAAAGGCGGAACAGAAAAGTGCTGGAAGCGAAATACGAATATAATTTTCGTAGCTTGGCTGGAGCCAGGTAGAGCAGTTATAGGGAACTACTTGAAAGAGGAGAATGGTCTCCTCTTTAAATTATTTTCGAGAACCGATCACCCAGTTTGAGGTGTTGCCTCGAGAGAACCTGACCCATGGATAAAACAAGGAACAACCCTGTCCCAGTTGTTCTCTCATATGGCAGCCTCTCATGTGGCAGCGTCTAAAATTATTTCACCTGAACCATTGGGTCCATCAAGGATAGAAGTGGATAACGTGTTCCGAAAAGATGTACCAGCTGATGTCTCGGGCGTGCATTGACATCAGACCCTTGATGGTGCCAGGCTGAATCCACGATCGACAGATGTCAACACTCGGCTGGTTTGGTTAATAGATTTGGTTTATAGAATGAATCGGATTTGGAACAATTCAACCCCTTCAGACCACACTCCCATTATATGTTCAATACTGAATTATTTTCGCAAGTGGGATGCTATAAGCTACAAGCTATAGCAGCTATAAACTTTGAATTGAGCTTGAACGTTTGTTTTTAAATAAGGTAAATTTGTAACCTCTTCTGGTTTTCCACGTTTATATTCTCAATCCCATTGAAACCAGACGACCCTATCACATGTTCCTCGCTACCTTGTATTTCAGCCAATCAGCAACGAGGCTGGGAAGCTTCCGGTACGATTTGATATTTTGAGGGTCTTTGATTGTTTGAATTCACGGAGGTGAGAGGTTACAAGGTCACCTGACATGACCCTCATGTAGCAGTATTCAGATTGGTACGAGTGATAGCTTCAAGTGGTTTCAGTGAGATTGTATATATTAATTGCCAAATAATCTTGTTGAATACATGTCTACGATGCTGAATCTCATAATTGCCCGTTTGCTACACTAGACATTTATTGTATAGAAATATTTTATGTCTCGCTTGGTCTGTGTATCTGTTCATTGTAATCGTGAGTATGACTTAGCCGTGTTACCTGTGGTCGCTGTGATTATTGTATTAACTCCATGATGGTGGTATATTACTGTTGTTGAAACTTCGTCATCTTTATTTTTTGATATTTAGTAACTACGTTAAAGTTACTACTGTTACTAAGTAACTGGGATGTGGTGAGACTGATATGGTTTAATTTACTCAGCAACAAGGTAATTCGAGTTACTCTCTTACTTAACTGTTATCTTATTTAGTACGTCGTTAAAGTATATAGATGTGAATCAAATTACCATTCAGTACGTTAATGTCCGTAATGTCCATAATAATGTCACGAAGGTGTCAGGATATGACCGAAGTTGAACTCGGACAGCTAGGATGCACATAAAAACAAGTTTAATTCACCAAGTCGAGGTCACTGACCGTTGGAACGCCGCCAAGAGGACGAACTATAAATATATTACAGGAAGTGAAACCTCCTAGATGCATAACTCTACCGTAGGGTATGGCAATACAAGCAAGTACGTCATGCAAGTTGTGCGAGTTACTTAGTTATTCAATATGTAAAGAGTTTTAAACGACATCCACCTGTACCAAAAACATGATATTTCATCTTTTTAAGTATATATATTTCTTTGTTACCCTCCAGTTTTGATTGATTATAAAAAACAAAATTATGATTTCCATATTTCACTGCATACAACTCGGGTCTGTATGACACTTTGATTTTAAATTATGTAAAATCGGGGGGATTATAAAAAACGAACCGATAACTGTGCAGTAAAATCGGGGGGATAATACAAAACAAAATTAAGATTTCCATATTAAACTTCATACAACTCGGGTCTGTATGACATTTTGATTTTAAATTATGTAAAAGCGGTCATATCCTTTCAGCTGGACCCATAAACATCGTAATATCCGTAGCTTGTTATGATATTATTAGTTGTTAATATTCGCTTAACTAAAAACTTTCCATATAACTTTGCCAAATGTGATTCAGAATGCTCATTGTTAAAATGGCGGAGTAAAAAGCTTACCGAATGTGTCCATGGTGGAAATATCGACTCGACTGTATCACCCTAGTCTTTCACAGTAATGTTGTTATTTATAAAGTTGTTGTTGTTGTTCATCAAAATCAAGATGTTTGTTGTCTTTTATTCAGTCATCTTTGCGATGCGTTCAAGCCATCATAAATATTTGGGAGTTCTTGCATATAATTCCTTCCGGGGCACTGTTGCAAGTTTTTTAAATTTAATTTCTTCGGTGTTTCAGGAATAGATACTATATTATGCAAAATGAATTATCTTCAGAGATCAAATATATCAATACTCAGCCTAATTAAGTTAGTATTAGAAGAAATAATAATGTAGCATGTGAAAGATTTAATGTCTTCATCAATGGGGCAGCTCTTATCATTTAAATAATGGAAATGGATCCGCATATCGTAAACATATTTCATAGTCTCTAGAGAACAATTATTTTTGTAATTAAATTGATTTGAAATTGGTAAAAAAATTCATTTTTCGTAAGATCTCTGAATTTTATGAAAAATATGTGACATAAAGTGACTTTAATCTTCATTATACTGCCATAAAACACAAATCAATTGTAGCGCAAAAGAGTTGCACAACAGAGATAAAAACAACCAGTTTCCATCTTTGATGTCATCTCTGTTGCGCAACTAATTTGCGCTACAATTCGCCATCGAAGAATCGGATTATAACAATCGCCAGTGCCTGGGAGGTTCTCATGTCGAAGTTTAGTTTACAGCTGTTGACCGCTCGACTGAAAATAGGATATATTAAATACCACATTGATTGGACCATGTTCCTGATGTATTCCGGACGAGATACGTTAGGAATGAGGAACTTTTATAACCGACATGTCATCAGTTGTCGAATTTGAAAAAAAACAACGCAATGCTTAATTTCCTTATGATTATATGTTCCTCAATATTTTTGCCCAGTATATTATAATCTATGTATAGATATATAATATTATTAACCTTGAGGGGGAATTCTCCTTTTGCATTGAGGCTATGAACAGATAAAAACTTTACCTTAAAGGTCTCGTTTGAAGCATCGTTTTGGTATATGTGGAACTTTGTTTTGACAACTATACAGTAGGTACTTTTATTAAAACATCCCGTGACGTCATTATTCAGCACGAGGATGGGAGTAGTTTTCTACAAAATTCGTATTCGACTCTACCAGTGAATAATGTATTACTTGCGTCAAAGATCCATGGGAGGGGATCAAACATCTCATTACCCAGCCCAAATATGTGGCCGTAGAAGAAATGATCACGTACATTGTATCAAGCGGTCATGTTAGTGTGAATAATATGATTTGTGGACATTGATCCGCGTAGCTATATCGAACTTGGTAGGTCTACCTTCGTGTAACGACTCCTTTAATTAATTTGCTAAGACTGACTTGCAATTGTGAAGCAAAATACTTTTAATCGCGTGTATTTTCGCTGCATTTTGGTCAGCAAGCTATGCCATCGCCCCTCGCTATACTCTCTCTTACTGTAGTTACACATACCACACATACTGTACTATCTATGTCGTCAACACACCTGCAGTATAACCGTATGTTAATTAATACCTACAAGGTTTCCTAACACGTGTCGCTAATACATAAATGAGCTTTTTTAGGATGATGAGGAAATACGTTTTGAAAGAATCTAGGTTTACGTCAGTCGGAAATGTTTCCGGAGGCTTTAAGAGAGTTTTAACAGCTATATGGGACTGTAATATCAACGTCAGTTTTATATGCTAGTTAAGGGAGGTCGCTTCTGTCCTCTATATCTGACGCTTTAATTACTTCTAAGCTTGGTGAATAAAGTTCATTTACAATTTCAGTTTAATCACATTTAGAGTTTATAATTTACCTTAATGTTTTGATATGACATAATACATGTGATTGAAATAAATTTAAAACATATTTCCAAATTTTAATAAAACATGTTCGAAGAGAATTTTTTCATCATGTTTTCCAATAGAAGTTGCATTGAATGTTTTCAAAATATATTGTAAAGAATATATACTTGCAAGAAGCACGGTTAATTATATGCATTATATATAGGCACTTTTTCTCTCCCTATGGCTTCTGCAATATTTTATCACGCCACAACTGCTTAATAAGGTGGCGCCATGACTGCAACGATATCAGTTGAACATTGTTTTATGAATAAGATACAGTTACTTTATTCTCTATGGGAGTAATGGTATCAGATTTAATATTTTCATATGATGCCCTGTGGCAAAAGTTGAAGTAGCGTCCCTGACAGCGTTACCTATTCGCTTTATCTATCACTGTTAGTGTGTGTGTGTTTATTTCTGCATGGAGGCCACCGGCCCATTATTTATTCCATATAAACATGATGATATTGACATGGAGCGCAACACGTAATGAAGAATATTCAATATACAATGGTGGGATAACAAATTTTATCACATCTTAATCTAGTGAGGTCTTCATTGTTGGTAACGTGGCGTGTTTCCAACATAATCCTATAGGTTTATTATGTTTATTATGTGTGTTATTATATTAAGGTTAACTACTATTGTCATGAATAGAACAACATATTTGTATTTGTACGTCAAATTCTGCGTACAAAACTTGTTTCGAAAACAACATTATTCACTCATGATTCACGTCACACACCCCCTCTCGCCCGCCTGTTGTTCTCTGAGTCCGTCAATCCCATAAGCCACAGGTGTTCATGAAACGTGTAGTACTTCCGGGGATCCTATTTCATCTCAGCCAATCAGCTAACAGGTTGACACGTAAGCATCCCAGATGCGCATGATCCGTTTCCGCTGGGCTGAATCTGGTGTAATTTCTGGCTGATTTCTGCCATTGGAATATCCTTCTTCGCCTTGCCATTTCGCTTTTTCGCTATTTCGCCTTAGGCTTTGGTAACACGAATAGCGAAGAGGCGAATTGCAAATATCAGAGAATATGCTACACAGTGCCTTCGGCCCATGACAATCCCATTACGTGTCGGCCCACCATGGAGATGCAATCAACTTATAAGCTGGTTGACAGGTTTACGGATGATCACAAACACGATAAAGTTTTATTTCATGTTACAACAATGTGATTATCACAACGCAGTATATTATCCGGACTATTGATATGTCGCCCTTTCAGTCCCCCCAATATAGTGGTGTGATTTATTGCTCAATGTTATTGTTAAGAAATATTCCAGAGGATGTAATTTCACCCAAGTAATAAGCAATAAATAATTTCTGTTCGAAATTGCTGGTTATTAGTGACAAAAAACTGCGTGTCAATTGTACATAGTTGTGTTACCATACCCACTACTAGCGTCACATCTGTTATACTTGGTAATAAAAACGTTGACAATCGGAAAAAAATGATATTTTATAATCTGTTAACAAAAGAGAAACTTTTACATATATCTGTAGTCCATAAAACGACAACATTTGATAAAACGAACTTCAGTTAACTATTTTAATGTGTTAAAACTGCTAATAATTGAAAACAAGCTATTAGTCGAAGACCACGAAATGCACGGCACAAGACCATTGAAGGTCACTGATGAAAAACCTTTAGAACACAAAAAAAGCAGTCACTATGTACCGCACAGAGCGAATGAGCCATTAGAATGGCACACCAAGGATAAAGCAATGTCACCATTGCTTTAACCTTCAATTTCAACCGTTTTACAGTCTACGAAGTAATGTAACGTTTTAGGCAAACAGGTACAACGTCAGACAGACCACAGGAAGGCAGATCCAGAGTGACCACAACAGTTGAATACCACTGTATCAGCATTATTCATCTATGAAACTGCTTCATCACTGTGCCATCACCTGCAACGACGGTACTAGGACACTCGACCAGCAAAGATACAGATGTTAATAGAATTATTCGAGCCTATAGATCCTACCAGAGTTTCCCGACATCGACGTAACGAAATGACTATGTCTTGATGTGTTCCTCGTTGGTGGGTTATCAACTGTAATAGTCATTATCTTTCCCTGGATCTGAATGCTAACGAATACTTATTGGATCGCCTTTGGAGAATTGCAAAAATGTGAAAACAATTTAGTATATGCTCACTCCTTTACCCCACCTGATGAAGGAGTAAACAAGTACTCCGAAATGTCGTGAATTTCACCAGAAATTTCGTCTTCCTCATATATATATATATATATATATATATATATATATATATATATATATATATATATATATATATATTATAACAAAAGTCTGGAAATGATTTCAAACCCCGACCGGTTTCACACTAGTCAGTGATCATCATATATATATATATATTCTAAATGCCCTTCAAATCTTACAGTGAACCTTACAGTGATGTTCCAAAACTGGGTATTTCAACAAATCTACAAATTTTGAGTCCAGCATTTTAACGAAAAATGATTTCTTAGGTGTCCCGCATAGTTATTCGAGTGGTGTATCTATTGGTTTATGCCATATGTTGGTAATGTTTATTTTGTATTGCTGTAAATTAATGCAAACAGGATGTTGTAAATCTTGTGTAAGCAAATGCATACTATATGAAACATACTATCTATGATGTGATGTAAATACAACATCCACAGAGAAATATCTGTCAGAGTAGCCGAAACCTGTTATTCAAGAGATCACAAATTATGGCAACTAAATGTAAATGAAAGTTTGGACTGTATACGTTATGCCTGTCACGTCATGCAGGTATGAGAGCCTCCGCTACAGACAATGTCTCCATTGAGTAAGCCTATTCAAAATGAATTAATACTGAAATCCGAAAGAAACTAATAACTATATCTAAATATACATTAAAGTTTATAAGCTCTCTCCTCCCGAGGTTACCGGAATCATAACGTTCACGTAATATCTGTTACACGTGGATCTTATTTCTCGGTTCTTTCAAAATCCTAACAATGCAAAATTGTAACACAATTGATTGTTACAGCGGTTACAGGAGCAGGTAATTGGAGAGACTTCTCTTTGGAAGATGGGATTTGGCTATAAGCGTAGAGCCTACAGTAGGCCTCCACACATCATGAATAAAGACAAGTACGGAACAAGGGTTAGTTCGGCATTCCGATCATGTCTGCGAACGAAAATTATTAACCCGAACCTGCCACACGTTGGTAAACTTGTTTGTGTCGTCCTCAAAACGATCACTTCCGGGTTCGGTGGATTATTAAATGTCATATTGCACCCTTCAAGCTGCCTGGTTTTCAAAGAGGTAATAACGTATTGTAGTTTAAGGAATAGGAAGTTAAGTTTAAACAAGTGCTACAGATATTGTCTACGGCTATTGCGACTAGGAAGTGAAAGTACGTTCGTGTTATTATCTGTAGTTCAAGCAAAGCGGATGAGAAAGTAGCAGGTGAATTTTTTCTCTGAACGTAAGAAAACGGAAGAGAAAGGTAAGGCGATCTTCAACCGAACAAGAAAACGGAAGACGTGCTGTTATAGGTAACGCTTGACACATCTACCCACGCATGGCATATACTTTTGCCAGTCAAAATGACTAAGAAAGGCCTTGTCGCATTTCCTTAAATTTTCTGTGCTTTTCTATTAAGGCGTTCAAAGCTATATAGCTAATTTTACTTGTTTTTATATATATTTTATATGTCTGAATGTATGATGTTATAATTATGATATTTTATCTAACATCACCTTTTAATGTATATTGTACTGTAATGGTAGTTTCTCATAGCTCTTTTTTTTGGAGCGGCGCTGATATATTTTCATGTATGTTTTAATTTGAAATGTATATATACAGTGGGGAGACTTTAATAAAATATTGTCTGTCTGTCTGTCTGTCCAGGCTGCCGCAACGGATCGCGATATTCCGATGTGAAATAATATGATAAATGCAACTTTTCGCTGAAAAGGGCGCTGCACTCAAAACACAAATTATGGTAAGATGTGCTTGGCAATGTTAAGACACCAATGGTAGGGTGTACACAAAAGGGAAGTCGAATAATTTCCACTTTTGCTGAACGTTAAAAACAATATCATCAATAACTTGACTTAAATAGTCCCACCTGGATATTTACGTAGAAAAACAGACTAAAGGAATATTTATGTTGTTTTTTTCTTAACGAATTATCACATCTATTTGCATAATTTCTTCGAATGTTATTTTAATGAATATTGAAAATTACTTTTGAAGTATTCTTTTTAATCTTGTTTCAACTGAAAATTTAAATATCGGGGTCTCATATCATGCAGTGGTATATGCTTTCAGCATCCAATGAGTCTTTTCCTTTAAGTTGGTATTATAAAAAAAAGAGAGAAAAAGAATCGGCTCTTTTGAAAAAATCTTCTTAATTTCAAATGTTTCTGACATGAAGGTTAAAAATAAGAATTCTCATATTCCCACAATAGATAGTAATGAGAATGTATATATAGAACAGGCCAGGGGAAGCAAAAATATAAAATATCGTCAGGATACAAATTGAATCACGAAAGTGAAATTTCGGTCCTCACTTCTGAATTTGTTGCATAACGTGTAGGAAACAGTGACATTGTTTATGTGTGGTTACTTGTATACATGTAGAAGGTACTATTGTATTCCGAAATAATCAACAGTATCATAACAACAACACACAAAAACAGAACAGAAATCTATTGAAAGTATTGAACAAGTATTGCAGTCTATCCTTCCAATAATGTTCGATCCTATTGAATAGAATCTTACACAGCAGGGATTAGTACAAGGATTATCCTGGCTTTGGCTAGTTTCAGATGTGGAGTTGCCCCGATTCGAGTTGAGACTGGCCGATATGATGACACTAACATTAATGAAAGAGTGTGTTTATTTTGTAAAGATGAAATCGAAGATTAATGCCATGTGTTAATGAACTGTCCATTGCATTCGTGTGAAAGGTCGATTTTATTGAGAAAATGTATAGCCGAGTGTGATAGTTTTGATGATTTTAGTGATGTACAAAAGTTACAATTTATCTTATCCAGCCAAAATGTATGTTTTACTGCTGCCAAAACCTGCCATTTTATTCTTTCTAAACGTCAATCTTATGTATATAATTCCTGATTTTAGCTCAATGGATTTATTTTTATAAATGTTATGACCATAACTTTACAACTATTTTGCTTCTTGTAAAATTTTTAAAGACATTAGTCTCTCATAATCCCTTATAGGGGTGGCTCAACTTTTATTGGGTTTTTTTCTAATGTATTGTATGTATTTTTATGTTGAGGTGAGACCTTAATCAACAAACTGTCTGTCTGTTTGTCTGTCAGGATGATCGAAGGGTTGATGTCGGAACTCGCTGTGAGTAAGTACTCTACTCGCGTGTCAGGGATAAAACTTTCCTACAAATGAAGAGTATCCTATTCCAGATATCGTTTCACTGTCACAACTTCCCTGTTAGAGAACAATTACCTTCGCAAAGGTAAATCTCTTTCATCTTAAATTAAACAACCACAACTTTCATTTCTTGAAATGGACAGACACGCTATACTTAACGTTAACGTTGAACAGAAAACATCCGGGTTCTTTTCCCAAAATTTGATACAAGGCTCGCTGTTGTTACTACTATGACTCAATGTTAGAAGGTAGGTCTCTTTACAAACTGGTTTTTTGACTGTTCAAACATTGCGTGCATACAGGTATGTGTCGTTTAGTAAGTCGAAATGTCGGTCAGCTGTCAGCGACCCCGGAGACACTTCCGCATTCTCAAGCATGCACGCGGAAGCCCCATAACGTTTAACAGGTATCTCTACATGTTTTGTGACATTGTACTCTTAAGTCTTCGGGATTTGAGGGGTATCCAATAAGTAGTGTGCCTACCTATGTTCTCTTTGTTCATTTTCTTCAAGGCTTTCATATCTTTAAAAAGTGTCATTTGCAAGGTTAAAGCACATATTTTCACACGATCGGTTGATATAAAAATGGATAGAGTGGTCATTCCGAATTTTTGGGTCTAATATCTGTTCAAACGTAGCAATTAACGATAATAGTCTGTATATTGGTATGTTGCAGTAATATATCTATATAAGTGTGGTATGATTTCGAGTCACAATCATAATCAACCAGTTAGATTGCAAACTTAATTAATAGTTTTATGAAGTCTGTTTTAAAGCTTGCATTGTTTATGATATGTTCACACACCGGCGAGACCATTAAGTTTTTAGTATTGTTATCTTTCTAGAAAGTGAAAGCAGTGTAATAAGTGAAGTTTAAAAGTCTAAAAGACAAAATCGACATCATTCTTGCAGAATTTTCAGATTACGACATAATTTGCCTTACAGAGACCTGGCTAAATGATACTATTCCTACTGTTGATTTACTAATTCCAGGTTTTCACAAACCATTTAGAAAAGATCGTTTAACACGAGGCGCCGGCGTGTCCATTTATTCAAAACAACAATTATGTGTTGAAAAAATGGCATAGAAGAATTATTGCGAAAGTAAAAAATTATGGCATCGATGGATCACTTTTAATCTGGTTTGAAAGTTATCTAGAAAATAGATTACAAAAGGTTGTCATCGACGGATTCTGCTCAGATAATAAAGCTGTACTTGCTGGCGTCCCACAAGGCTTCGTGTTGGGACCACTACTTTTCATTGTGTACATCAATGATATTGTCGATGGCATAGAAAGTCACATTCGTCTCTTTGCAGACGACCCATCAATATACGTTATTCTAGCTGATCGCCATGTTGCCGCTATACGTGTCTTAATGACGATTTAAACCGAATTTCGAGCTGGGCAGAAAAGTGGCTATAAACTTTTCTAATAAACATAAAAGTGACGAAATTCCGACTTAATGTGTGAATCAAACCCCGGTACAAGAAGTTCATAACCATAAACATCTTGGCATAACTCTTCAGAGTAACTTTTCTTTGAAAAGTCATATTCTTGAACGACTCCATTTAGATGGACTTCGCACTATATGCGGCGCAGTTCGCGGCACTAGTCATGAAAAATGATACCTTGAAACTAAACGTAAACCTTTAATTGAAAGAAGGCGCGATATTAAGTTGATAAACTTTTACAAAATGTATAATAATCTCGCTTATGCGACCTTGTTCCTAAACCTCTCTGAAAACAGTCAATATAACCTAAGAAATAGTTTTAAACTCCAAACAATAAACTGTAGGACAAAACTCTATGAAAATTCATTCTTACCAGACACAATTAAAATGTGGAACTCATTACCTGACAACCTCACAAATGCCAATACAATAAGTGAATTTAAATCTCTTTTAACAAGATCTGAATCACTAAATAGTCATGATTTAAACTACGGTAGCAGATTTTGTCAGATTGTCCACAGTCGCCTCAAGCTTGGCTGCAGTGATCTAAATGCGGATAAGTCAACATATACGTATCGACTAACGCTGAATGCTCATGTGGATATCATGGTAAAGATATTATTCATTATCTTTTCATATGCAAACTTTATACAGATATAAGACATAAATCTTACTTTTACATAAAATGTCACAGCCTCCAAACAGTTTTATACGAATTACCATCAACTACCAGTAGTAGTCCACCGGCCACTAGGGGTCCCCATGCCACTAGGGGTCCCCATGCACCCCCCCCTCCCCCCCCCCAAAAAAAAAAAAAACCGCTTGCAGTTGCTCTCTATGATAATAAATTCATTTTACCTTTCAAATCGCTTGCTCTTGCAAATATATTGGTGTAATGATTCTAAGATTTTTTTTATTTTCACTATAGTCCACCGGCCAGTAGGGGTCCCCAGAATTGATATCATAAAAAGCAACTGCAAGCGTTTTGTCTCCTAGTTTTGTACCTACACATATTAAGTCATGTTGAATTTTTTTTTGTATTTTGTTCTGTTTTATTTGTCTCGTTCTTGTGAACTTTGCTTATTACGTTTTGTACTGGTGAGGTATTCATAAAAGCAAAGCCTTGCTTGTTTACCGAACCAGAATATATATTAATAAAAATATGTTTAAACCATAAGTGAAGTTCTTATGATAAAGTCGTCTTAACATTTAGGAGGGTCTGGCAGTAGGGGGTAGAAGCTTTAAAAGGTTATTGTAATAATAAGTCACATGCTATTCGTTTTTTAAAGTTACTAAGAAAATAAGTAAAACATTAAAACAGCTGAATTTGCATTATTTTCTACTTGAGGCCATCGACTTACGGAACACCCCCGTACCTATGGTAAATGAGAAACATCCAATTTCGAATTGAATGTATTAGTTCGGTCATATACATGTGGGCATAATGCTCATCATGGGACCCTAATGAGATAAAATGAGTCCACTGTCCGCTGTTATTCAAAAGAAACATCACCATACGAAATACGAGATATTCTAATGCGAAATAGGACTGAGATAGGACTAAAAAAAGGTTGCATCGTTTCTTCAGAAGCCTACATACAAAATTTAGAATTTTGAAACAATATCTGTTTATTTTTCTGGAAATCAAGCTTCTTGGGAAATCTTCGTTTCCTGATCGCCTCGACTAGAAGAATTTTGAGAATTGAAATGCGCTTTTTTTGCTTTATTTATGGCGTCCTTCAGAAGTGATGCATAAACAAACTAATGTCAAAGTAAATCATATTTGTCAGAAACATCTTTTTGTAAACTAAATTACAACATTTCTTAAATCTGTAACTGAAGTGCTAATATTCTAGCCCCTAGACATTATATTGAAGAAGCTATTTTATTAGCCTTTGTATATTTAAACCAATATGAAAATAAAAGTATATTTAATCTTATTTATGCAATTGTGAATAATTTTTGACAACACAAGTGTCTATCAAAAACATTCAAAGTCGTTTTTCTCTGGAAGCAGTATTTTGTTCCGACTGTTGGAAATATGATGTTTCATTGTTTCTGCATCTCCTTTGGACCTACAGCTCGGTTGTGATTGCATTTTAAGGTATGGATTTTGTATTTTGGTGTTGAAATTGTATCTAATCCTAACAACACTTCAGTGTTGATGCAATTTATCATTACTGACTGCAGTGGAATAAGAAATGTTTTAAATTAGGGTTGGTTGTGGTACACCCATTTTACGGAGAATTTTAATAATCAAGTTCTTGTTCATTCTGACTAATAACGGATTTGATAAATACAACTTATGCTCTTGGTTGACATGTATTATTCTTCCAAAGGCATGATTAAAAACTTATTGCGTCGTCAATTTTGTACTACCTTCGCCCTTTGAAGAGTTGCGGTAACATTTGTCTCATAAAATTGAATTGAAAATTGTATGATTGATTAGAACATTGGTTGAAATGTCCATCGTGTGAAATCTCACACGGACTGACATGAACATTACACGAGACAGTGGTCGAAATGACATTTATAACACAGGATATGGTTTTGGATGTCCCTGTCTTGCACACTGATTGACAATATTGATTGAAAAGGTGGTTTGCATATGATAAGGCTTGATATGTCTAATCATTGTACAGGACAAGGGCTTTAATTATTAATGATATCGCAGAACATGGGTTAACATGATTTATTATTATACAGGACAACGGTAAACATGACTCATAATTGCAAAATGCATTGGTTGACATGTTTAATGGTAACGCAGGGCAAACGTTGAAATTACTAGTAATTTCACAGGACTTGTTTAAATAATTTGTAAATAATGGAACAGAAATCGCCTGACATAACCAGAGATTAACCAGGACATGGTTCGACATTTGTTATTGCACATGACACCGGTTAAAATTATATAACCTTTTATTACTTGAGACAAGGGTGACATGACTGATAATTGAATAATAGATGGTTGATATGACTAATTATTGAATAGGACATGTATTGACATGACAAACTTATTTGATTTTAACGTGTTTTACTTATACTTTTTATGATGTGCTTAAATTTAGTATTTATCAATACAATTGATACGCAGAGCATTATTATAAACAAACCATCTACCTAGATTAAATGTAGAAGCATAACGAACGATTTTTAAAAAATATCTTTTAGATTACGTATTACAAAACAAATATTTTATTAGCAGCTATATTAAAAGTCAATCTCATTAAATAAGATCTTAATTTAGCAGAACGAAGCCGTGTAGGTGTAACGCAGTGCAGCAAACTTATGATCTTACTTTAATGAGATTGAGGCAAAGAACATTTGCATGTTTTTATTTGAAAGGGTGATTTTAAATAGCATAAAAAAACGTAATGTCATAAAGCAATTATAACGTTATCTGATTCCCACCCCACATTTTAATATAAAAAAATGTTTATTAAAAAAAATTTAATTGGAAAGAACATAATTTCATGTATTCAATGTGCAAGCCAAAGTTTTCCAAACACAACATTCAGTGAAAAGGGTATTACGAAATACAACATACATGAGCACGTTATCTTAGCGGAAAAAGAATTCCGATAGCTAGAGACATCAAAAGCTTAATGTTTTTAAAAAACAAAATATCTTTCTAAAATGTATTTTCAGTTGAATTATTTACATTTTTTTGATAAAGCGATAACTCATTCTTTTGTTTACCTCGGGATTAAAGTGAAACATTCGTGCAAAGAGAAGACTGTTTAGAGGCGTTATACTTCCTCGTCTATTTCTAACGGCACTTGCGTGACTCACTGCCAATGAGTTATCTTTTTCGAGCCTAGTTCTTCAATAAGTTTATGTATTTATACATTTTATTTCACTTTATTAATATTTTGTGATAAAGTTCATATCCAAAACGACACGAGGCATATGATCACGCTTATTGCTCAGATGACCGTAGGACTTTGGGGACGAAAGCATTACATCTAGTTTGAACTAGACCGTCATTCTCAAAGTGTTTCATGTGCCGCCAATCTGAAAATCACGCAGAGTTCCTTCAACTAAACAACTAGGTAGATAAGGCAGTAGGGGTCCGAAAAAAAGATATCAGACGTTTATTTTTATTTTGTGTTTACGCTTAAGATCACATTTGTTAGATCAACAATGTCAAATTGCGTGTCATTAAATAAAAAAATTAACGAAATCTTAAATATTTTTACGACGTCACGTGTTCTGCAAACTCTGCATCAATTATCATCATTATTATTCATTACCAAGAATGATAGGATGTTGTTGGACGCTACAAACGTCACGTTGAACTGTTCAGGGTGAGCAATGAGCCGGCAGGTAATCGAAATCATTATAAAGCTGAAACGCCGTATGCTAAGTCGACATCGCCGCGTTCATACTGTATTAACCCCTTGTCGATGTTTTTTTGGCCTGTGTCTGTCCATTTGTCAGAATCTCTGATTGCCCCTGTTCGAAGTCTGCTCGTTCATGTGGTCAGTCGGACACTACGACCAAAGGTATTCATCGTCCATTACGTCACTTTCAGATAGCGTTGATGGTGGTCTAATGCAGTCTGATTTAAGTCTCGATACTAAAAGGGATTTTTTTTTCTGTTCCGGGCTTGTCCATATCCTTTCATATGACTCGAATGTTACGATATTTTACCATTTGGAACCAAAGAACAATTGTAACTCTTCTGATGTACGTGTACTCTGCCCTTTGTAACAGTAATAAAGTCGGTTTTCCGATTTTTTAAATTTTCTTTGCTTCGTTAATATTGTTTAATTACATCTTTATATAATACCATAAGTTAATGTTTCGACTCAGTTCACCTCAAAATTTTTTTTTTCAGAATATCTGTTTCAAAACAGTGAAGTTTCTTTTTCCAGGTGGCATGAAATAGCCGATACTGAGCATCTTGCGACCTGGGAACACACAGGAAACAGAAGCAAGACACAGATGCTGTCTCTATCGATCTGCGAGGAGACTAATCTAATAAGCCTCCTGAAAGGGTTTGAGAGAAAACTACTTCCGCTTTCCTCCCGTTACAGACCTCTTCTATGAAAACTCTCACATTCCTAGTCACGTGGTGCTATTTGTAGCGTCAGATGTGGTGGGCTTAACAATAAGATTTATATGTCTTGTCCAAGGAGATGCAGCCGAGTTTTAAAAAATAAAGAATACCTATGTTGAAGACAAACTGTCCTTCTTGAACGTGCATGCTAAAACTTATTGAAGAAGAACGAATAATTTCTTATGGATAGTCAACTTCTTTATTGCATGAATTGCGACGTTTCGGTGTAGATACTAACACCGTTATCAAGCAAGTGATACATATGATTCGATGAAGGCAAATATATACATAAATGAGATAATGTTTTTACAATTAAATGGTTTGATGTACATATTGTTTTAATAAGGAGTGTTAACAGTGGAAAGTAGTTTATACAAGGAACAAGGTTGATGTGCATGATATGATAGGTTGAGTAAACAGATATAAAGTAATGGATTACTGCTGATTGATGTATATGAGATGATGATAAGCTGGCGGTATAAAGTATCCTTGATCTCTATTTAAAGAGGGATTAAGCCGTTTGATATTAATCGCTTCAAGTGTTTTTCTAATCTTGTAATCTGGATGGTTGGCTGACTCGCAGGGTGCGTGTTCGAATCCTGCAAGGGACTTTGTCTTGTATAAATGGTGAAGCATGGGACCAACGTGAGAGAACATGGTTAGCAAGACTTAGCCACGTACAGCACGAATTGTTGGCTATTAACTAAATCGCTAAACGAGAAAAAAATGGCGATTCACATGCTTGTACAATTCCATTTCAAACGTGTTTTTAGGTTGTATCCTATCTGTGATTGATAATACCATTACGTTTTGTTTTGAAAATTTGGGAATGTCCATAAAAATGTATTTAAAAAAGACATTCTAGGGTTTCATAGTGTCACACATTGTTTAAGATGGAGAATGCAATCGGGCACGTGGATTCGTGAAACGTTATCAGAATTTTTCATTACATAGCTTTTAAAGGGCCAGTAGCATTTCTTTTTAGAAATATAAAGTGATCTCACGAAAACCAAAAATAAATTATTTCAATTGCAGGATAGTGGGTTTTTTAAAATCAATAGAAGCAGTTTTAAAACGGACGTACCGTGATCGGTTACGCTATTCGAATCCATGTTCCAAACTCAAATATATATATTGTAGCATTCAATTAATTTTCCTTCATTAAAACTAGAAATATGTCCATGTGATGAACAGCGATGTCCGCCTTCAAAACTTTTAATCCAACCTAATCATCTTATTGCCACTTATACCATAAACAATCCATATCAAACATACAATAAAAAGGTTAATATATTAGCATCAACTTGACATAATAATGACTCGTGAAATCAGCCCCCAATATACGCTATGTTCACATTGTTGCCATTGAAACCAAGTAAAATGAAAAATTAAGAATAACCAAAGTAGCAAAAGGCACCACTCCATCACTAGATCTAAGCACATACCAAGTTTCGAAAAAAAATATTGAACGGTTTTTGAGATATGGCCCGAAAACGAAAGCATCCCCCCTATATGCACTAAGTTCAAATTGTTTCCAAGGAAACCAGAAAAAATTCAGAATAACCAAAATAGCAAAAGGCACCACGCTACCGCTAGACCTAACTACATACCAAGTTTCGTAAAAAAAAATATTGAATAGGTTTAAAGATATGGTCCGAAAACGAAAGCATTTCGGAATTACGGAATTACTGAACCAAGGAACCACGGACGGAACTGAAAACATTATGTCTCCCGCAAAGCTTTGCGGGGGATATAACAAGAAACTACATGTAGACTTATATTTACTCTCAAACCTTATATTCAATGATAATATCCATTTTAAAAAACACTAACGAGCTCTCATAACTGCAAGACTCTAGTGCAGCACCCGCAGCCTTACTCGGTAGAGGTTTGACCACACCTTTTATTTCACTTATTAATGGTGCTACCGGCAGGTTTGAAAAGATTGACAACATGCTATAGCGAATTGTAACCAATGTGACTCAATTGAACAATTTACATCGTCCTGAAAGTGTTCACCTGTTTTTGTACTAAGACAAAGACATTTATAAATGTTTCTTTTCATCCACCAAAGATGATATTTGGTTTCATTAGTTTCTGAGGATAAGTTAGAAGAATGTTCACGAATAGTCACATTGCCGAGCCTTTTTGAAAAGAGGTCAGTATACATTTGAGTCTTCATATTACAAAATGTTATTCTTCAAATCTGAGCTTCAAATACCAACGCCTTTTTGGAAGAAGCCGTTTCAGGTTTATTGGATAATGTCTGTCACGCTCATATTCAGTTTTGGGGGTAGAGCTGTTCAGAAGAAGAAGTCGAACATCACTTGGCTGTCCAGCCTCCGTCCATGGTCAAGGAGGACCCTGTCATCTGGTCAGCTGCGGGGAAACATAGGAACGCAGCCATTTCCCCAACCTTGAGAGAAAAAAATATGACGTCATGAGATTATCAATGGTGAAATTTGTCCCACCTCCTCTACATGGTAAATAGTATACGTATCATATATACTGAAAGTCAAAAGAAACGTCGCCCTGATCATTACGTTCAGAGATATTATGTATATAATATGGAAACATCATAAAAATTAAACGAGATGTATGACTGTTTTCAAATTTACAGGAATGGTAAAAATGTTTAAACAGTCATGTGAACCGAGTTTGTATACACCAAAACATTCGATTAACCTTCGTTTCAGATATAGATCGCAAATCATATGTCATGTAAGATCTAATATCGTTTGCAAACAACTTCGCATACTCTGTGGATAAAGTGGCGCAGTTGTTTGATGAAAGCAAACGGCAACTTTACCAAACACTCTAAGAATATCTAGCCTGATAGGCCAAGAGTTGTTGGCCTTTGTTCTGATTCATGCATTCTAAGCTGATCCCGAGTAATAAATCAACAATTATAAATGATAAATAATTGTCTCGCTTTCTATAAATAATGAGTTACCTGTTCAATCGTCACAGGTTGTTTAGTAGCATGCAAGTCGAGCATCTGTGCCTGAAAGTAAGATTTGTCAATAAATGATATTTCAAGTCGACATGCGGGTTGTTCTTTCTCTCCCAACAGAGGTAGCTCCGTCATGAATTCCTATACAACCTCTTTCATAATACGAACGTTCCTCGGTCTTGAAAAGTAGAAATCTGATTGGATACAATCAAAGTAAGTTGTGCAATAAGCGGTTTTGTTTCAAATGTTATCATTCAAATTTCCATAAACTTTCCAAAAGGTAAACTTTATTCGAATATGCACCTTACATATTGAGTCTTCTTAACAGAACTCACACGACTCATTTAGCGACTGTATCATTGCATAGACCTGTGTGACAACAAATATGTTATTCATGCATTCAGTGTTTTCATTGGCTGAAATAAAGCAAGGTAGTTTAAGTTGCAATATTGTGCCGATAGGGGAAGTGCCGGAAGCTCGGGAAGAGCTCTTATTGTAACAGAGGTTGTATAGGAATTAATGACGGAGCTACTTCTGTGGGGAGGGAATGACGGGTAGTTTTGTCATTCACTGAACTGGTAAATTTGTCTCTCGCTTCCCAGATAGACACTTCACTTTACATTACTAAAGAAGACAAAGATAAAAACACAATCCATTAAATATGTGATAATTTCAAAGAAATTAACAACAATTCAAACACCCATTGTCATTTCATTAAAAAGATTATTTAAACTGAAAAACACTTAACGCAGTCAAATTTTTACAAAGTCATCGCGCGCTCTAACACGTATAATGTATGTAATTCGTATTTTATCAATATATTGCAAGACGAACGATCAAACATAGACCAAAGTACACTTCAACATTTTCCTAACCAATCCAAGTAGATTTATACTCTCTAATCAAGGGCAAAGTCTCCGATCATCATATAGTGGAAAGGAGAATGTGATAAACAGAGGATTAAAATCGCCAATCCCTTTGTTAAATGAACAATGACGTTTCCCCATTATATTTATCATCAAAACAATGACGTGTTATAAAACAAATAATGCTACCTTTGCTTCTTCAAACGTAATACCCCGGTCTCTGCCTTTAGCCTGCAGTTGCTTGATGGATACTGAAAGAGGAGACAAGATCATATCAATTTATTTTTTGAACATTTTTTATCAAAAAATCTCAGAAATGCGATTGACAGAACACAACAGTTTATTCAGAACAACGAATATGTTGTCCGTCTGAAAATATAATTTTTCTCTTTCTCAGCGACAAAACAAAATCAAGATGATGAACTGGCGATTCTTTATATATGTAAACGTTATTATCCATATTTGTTATATTTAGTATGTTTGAAAGACATTGTTTTTTCTGACGTTTTGAAAAAAAAATAATGAAATGAGATAAAACTCACAAGGGGTTTCAACAAAACCGGGACATATCGCATTACACGTTATTCCCAAACCAGCCGTTTCTATAGCCACACTCTGAAAGGGAATTTGGAAGTTCTAGCATTTCATATCATGATAATATACAAACATTAATCTTCATAACAAGGAAAATAGTCTGCAAATTTGTAGCTTCCTACACCATCAAGTTTGGGGTTTGGTGAATCTTCCCAAATATGCACTCTTGCTACGCCGATATTATATGGGATAGGACAATGAAATTGACACATCTAACCCTCCGTTCTACAAAGATGTTAATTTCAAAATTTGACATTCTTAGCATTTATGGTTTTTTAAATACAGACGAAAGAAGATTCATTGATGGACAACCTGCCATGCCCATATTTTAAACCGGGTTAACACCAAAGTTACAAATTTGAGTCTTCATGTCATCAAAGAAATTATTCTTGAAATTTCAGCCACTTTGTTTATGAGAAGACGATTTCTTAAGGTTACGATAGAGGCCTGCCACACTCATATTAAGATCACCTACGCGAAAGGGATATCCCCTCAAATTTTCAGCTTTTGAGGTGCTGCATTTATGAAGGAGACGTCGACAATGAGAAAATATTTACGAACGAAGACGACGGGCAACGGGCCATGCCATAACCCTATTTGACCTTTCAGGTCTGATGAGCTGAAGATCTAAGGTAAGCACAAAAGGATTTTATATAGTCTGTTTAAATGGACTGAACTTTGGCTTTTTGATATAGCCCAATCTCTTCACTGAGGAAAAACGCAATCCTGACATGCATAAATATAGGTTTGGAATTGTTGTTGGTTAACAGGAGCGATCTGCCATTTCTGATTTCCTGGCTGTAAGCAAAATTTGAATATTTCCGATATCGTGGATAATGCGGATCTCTTGCAATCTTTCTTTTAGAGGCGTTTTTTTATTTGGAATGACGATAATGACAATAAATATATGGATAACAACTTCTTTATTCATTGTGTGCGACGTTTCAACACATATTCTTGTTTCGTTCTCAAGTAAAGGTGTCCTTTGCTGAAGGACGAAACAATAATCTGTGTTGCTTTGCTTGAGAATGACACAAGAATCTTGCAATTATCTTGCAATGATGCAATGGACACTTCCGGTCTCTTAGAATTTGAATCTGAATACGTATATTTTCCAAATAATTTAAATGGAAGATTACATGGGCGCGTGTCATGCTTAACGGTTGTGACGTCATGTGACGTCAATTAACACGCGATATTATTACACAATATGTTATAACTTTGGTATCTTCAACTGGAGAGTAATAACATGAAATATGAAAAATGTAAATGACGCGATAGTTGTGTGCTCTGGTACCTAAAAACTTACTAAAAAAACACATAGAAACATTTGCGTCTTACGAAATCTTTCTATTTAAAATGTCCGTATGAAGAAGGCCGGGTTTACACTACGTCCAATTTTGGAATGCGATGCGTTAAAAAAATTCGCATACGAACGCAGCGCGTTGTTTTCAATGAGTTGTCTTACACTACGTCCGTCTCTTCAATGTGTTGCTATGCTTTGCGAAAAAAATAGAACCTGTTCTATTTTATTCGCAACGCACTCGAAATCGCATTGGAATTCCCTTTGTGACGTCATTATTTTGTCATTGGAAGAGGTATTTTCCCAACACGTGGCACGTAGGACAATTCAGGTAGGTTTAGTTATTCATTAATGTCAACAACATTCATATATTGAAGATATACCAATGAACATCTGTCTATCAAGTCATATATCCATTGATTTTGCACACATACACATTGTACCTTACAGTTCATTATCCATATACTGTCTATTACATACCTACATATACTGCCCATTACCACATACATAAATAAATACATACACACATACATACACCAATACATACATACATTATACACTCCGGAAAAATCGCAAGGAAGACATTTGCAAGCAAATCGCATGTAAAACGCTCGTAATGTAAACCCTCAAATCGCATGCGTCAACAGTATGCGAATTATTCGGACGTAGTGTAAACCCGGCCTAACTATTAAAACTGATTTAAACTAGATTAAGTGAGTATTCAGTGAAGATACCTTTGTCAAACCAATAAGTCCATGTTTGGCAGACACATAAGCCGACTTATCCGCAGAGGCAACAAGGCCGTGGACGGATGATATGTTGATAATTCTACCCCAACAACGATCTTTCATGTACGGCAGAAAGAGACGGGTGAGATGGAACGGGGCGCTCAGCATAACGGCGATGATGTCGTTCCATTGCTCCACCGGAAATTTCTCGATTGGACAAACGTGCTGATAGCCTGTAGAGAGAAGCCTAAGGTATCCATTGACTAATGAAAAACATAACAGGATACAACTGGTAAAATATATCATAATGAAGAACATCTTTTGATTCAAAGAAAAACAATAGGAAGGCAGCATTGATACTTTAACAGGAAATATTATTTAAAGTCATGTTCTCGCTTTTGCAAAGTCATCAAATTAAAACTAATTTTTATGCCCGTTTTACAGTGAAGATGACGTTGCTTATCGGCGTAGACTGATTCATCTCGGTTTACAAATCAAATGCACCCTAATAACGCCGCATCGCGAGTGCGATTCACCGAGAATCTTGTTACTGCATCGGCGATTCTTATGACAGACGCGTTCCTTATTGAGCATATCGCCTGTTTATGTTCTTGTAATTGAAGGAGGTAGGCATTAGCTGTTACAACTGCATTTTATGCTTGGAAATGTCATGTGTTCGCATGTCTCATTTTGTGAATGACGCAGTAAGCCCTGTCGTGCGACGACGGGGAAGGGTAGGGTGTTTTGAATATCATTATTCAAGGCCAGAACGCATCGCCAGGGTAAAGTTGGTGTGAGTGATGAACAATTGCCTTCGGATGCATTTAACGAGATATAATTTGAAAAATATACAACATGCTTTATTCGGTTAAAAAATGTAAACCCCCTCATCCAACTCGATCATACTGATTGTCTTCACTCAAGCAAGAATTATAATTCACAGCATACATACCAGCATTATTCACTAATATGTCCACACCCTTTGGGTAGGCTGCGATGACACTGGAGTGCAGTGTTTCTATTTCGCTCAAATTGGACAGATCTGCGGGTGAAAGGTGTGTTTCGACTTCGTACCGCCTGGAGCACAAGGGATTATCAAAATAGGATCGGAAGTTCATTCATCGTAACGTATATACTTTCACCATCAAATCCTGATATCGATTATTTGATACAAGTTTTCACAATTTCAATGTGCTGTACAGTTAGGAAGCAACACGGTCTGATTAAAATCGACCATGTTCCGAAGAATAAAAGTTTCAAAATATTGACTCTACCGAGATTCGAACTCTATATGTGTAGGCTATCTTCTCCACAAGGGTCGATTTTAATCAGAATGGAAGCAACAAGGAATAAGAGGGATTGTCTTTATCCATCAGGTTTCTGTTACAAAAGCTTTGTAAGGATGTACATCCACAGTCAGGGACAGTGTATAATAGATATACCAAAAGTAGATAGCAGATAGATGAAACCAAAGTAAGGAATGCGAATAAGACATTCTCTCCACCGGAAATGGAGCCATTGGCTCTGCAGCTCATTAGGCTATTTATGAATGGTCACAGGGCCGCCATATGAGCTGCCAAGGATCCCTAAATCTATTTATTGTGATCCTCATCAGCAAGAGTTAAGCTTTCTAGGCCTTCTCTTTGAAAACAAAGAGAAGGCCAAGATAACATATGAAAAAAGTTTTAAGTGTGTTAATCCATAAATTATAATCCCCATTAGCTAATGAAACAATACAATAGGTTACAGCTTTCTAGGCCTTTTGCTATGAAAGAAGAAGATTAAATGAGGATTTTAGGGCGTGTTATCTCTGGCCCTTATTAGGGGGTCACCTAAGTTTTTATAAACATGGTTTTTAGGGCGTTGCCCCTGTGGCCCTAACCACATGAGTTTAGCTTTATAGGCCTCCTCTTTGAAAACAAAGAGATAACAGATGAAAATGTGTTAATCTATTAAAATCCGCATTAGCCAATGGCTTTGCACACACGATTTCAGATCTCTTGAGGCTGTACTTCTGAAGAAGAAGTCGAAATTGTGAAACGTTTACAGACAGACGGAGGACGGGCGCCATTACATAAGCCAATCGGGCTTTCAGGCCAAGTGAGCTAAAAAGTGTTTCACAGGAGATATGGCTTAATCCTGGGATGTTTATAACAATGTGCCATCACATACAAGTACATGCAGTCACAATTGATTTATCTAATCAAAAAATAAAATCACAATGCTGTGATATCATTAGCATAATGATGTCATAGTGCTCTGACATCATCACATTTGGAACTTAAAAGAGTTGTGTTCAAATATGTATAATTTTCATGGAAACTTAATTAAATATTTGAGGTTATAAATTGTGCCTTCTAATATGAAATATACCAAACCTTGTCGATCCTGGGATATTTGTAACATTTGTCAACTAGATGTAAGACATTTGATATCAGAAGACACTTGTGTAGGATTATCTATTTATCATAACTGTATCCAATGTTCCTAATAAAAAGTACCTAGAAAAGTCTTCTCTGAGTTGCTTGAACAAACTCTCATTGCCAAGACCAGTAATATATATATTGCAGCCACGTTTTGCCAAACTGTGTGCAATCCCGAGACCGATTCCGCTTGTGGCACCGGTTACCAAGGCAACCAAACCCTTTAGGGGACCTGCGAAATTTTGAATTATTGGTAAATGAACATATGGTAATATCAGTGAATTAGTCTTGCCATTGGATAAACTTGTCCATGGTACCAAATGTATTCCATGAAGTGTCCTTTTAAAGTAAGTAATTACAATGCGTAGTTGTTTTGAAAACATAATATAATAAGACAACAATAAATAAGAAGCAACAAAATATACCCACAATTGGCGAGGATGGGATCCATTATCAGTTTAACCGGGCGCTTTGATCTATGTCACTGAGATACTTGAATTATGACGCCGTGAGATAACTGTCGTTCTTCCTGGCGTGAGTGTGCATAGTTCGCTGTACTTCTTAAAGGCACTACAGCACATTTTCAAAAGGTGAAAAGAAAACAATACCAATTGCAATCTTTTTATATCAATAGAGGAATCCTTATACGAAGGTACTCTCAAACTGAATTAAGCCACAGGTTGCCGCGGGTGCGAAATCAGCTCCGCTGGAAGCGCTTGTAAAATCCCACAAGTGAGTAATTCCACATGCGGATCTATTTTACTAAATGACTAAAATGAGTAATAGGTGTTCACACTAAAATATCCGCATGCAGTTTTCGCTTGATATGTGATATTTTCTTCTGATTGATGAGATGTTTGACCCGATAAATAAAACACACATTGCATTGACTTCTACTTATTCGTTGTATTTGAAAGATTTAAAAGTGTTACAGTCTCTTCAAAACATTTCTAGCGTTTTAATACTCGTTAGTATTGATAGTTCTTGCGTTACCATATCAATAGTTATATCAAAATTTGTTTTATTGTTCCTAGTTTGTCTCTTATTATCAAGCATTTGATGGTTTGAACTTCTTACGAATTGATATTTGTACTAAGTTTCCACGTAGTTGGTTCAGTTACATAATAATTATCATATAGTTACACCATATCATGCTGTGATGTATTCAGTGCTTTAATATACTGGACAAAAATAAAGAAGTACATTTAAATTTGAAACTTCTGAAATGATTTATAATGACATATTTGTACATTGTACACCTGATGAAATATAAAACTCTATAAAATCCCTGACTCATTTTGTCCAATTTATATTGACACAATTTTAGTTCTATTATCTTTTCACGTCCTAATGCTATTTTACATAACCATAGAGTGCATGAGTACTGCTCGATGACTGTGTATAAGATGACTGTGCCCAAGAACTATATATACACACATCAATTAAAGTTTCGCTTTCATAGTGAAACATATTTCATTAGATAGATGACATCATGACTTGCTTATCTCTTGTCGAGAGGTAAAAAGGTGTATATCTCAATTGTGGCTGCGCTTATCGTAAAATACCTACTATAAACCCCTATCTGCGATATAAACATGGTATTCGTCAAGGACAGACAGATAAGCCCGCTTTATCAGTACTTTGGCAAAAACGTTTAATACCACGTTACTGATTCGAGTTTCGTCATCAGATAAGTGCTATGACGTAATTATTATTTCCGTACCGACTTTCTTATGGCGCAAAAACACCGTCGACAGAGATCAATTTCAACATGAAACACCAATAAAATCATATATGATAAATAGTATCTGCTTTCCCATTAAAACAACCACGTTTATCTCATCTCTTGGTAGAAAAGTTAATTCTTCACTCCTTTTATATATGTATACTCATGAAATATCTGTCTACCTGTCTATACATGGCATTTGTCAGACAGATATATATCCTTTCATGGCATGGAATTCATAAGTAACAAAAAGGTAGCAAAAATAAAAAAAAAGAAACAAGTGTTTGCCACTAACATGGCAATGTCCCCTGCCTTTATGCGATATTTAGGTGCTAAGCTTTACGAGATATCGCGTTAACAATGTATTACACAGTGGTCAAAGTGTCGTTGTGACCTTGAAAATGATATCAAGGTCACCAATGTAGACTGGCATCTGAGTCTTCCCCCATTGAAGGCTGTCACCAAATATGAACACTCTAACTGCTAAGCTTTACGAGATATCGTGTTAACAATGTATAACAAAGTGGTCAAAGTTTTGTGGTGACCTTTAAAATGACGTCAAGGTCACCAAAGTCGACTGGCGTCCGAGCCTTCCTCCATTGAAAGTTGTCACCAAATATGAACACTCTAAGTGCTAAGCCTCATCAGATATCGCGTACAAGAAACTGGACGTACGGACAGACTCCACTGAATTCATAGTCCTCCGTTTCAAATCGCGGCGCGGGACAACAAGAGCCATCTGTTATATAGCTTGGTTCATACTGCTTTGTATGGGGACGTTTTTTTTTTAAAATTAGTAACTAAACTATCATCATTTCAACTGAAATTATGACACTAATCAGAAAAGTGGAACAATATTTATTTTTTTGAATTGCAAAGTAACCTTGGTTTGACAACAAAACACCAGCTATTTTTAAAGGAGTTGTCAGAAGAAAGTGACAATTTACACCAAGTTACCTTCCACCAACAACTATTCTGCATATGAAAGTAATACGTGATAGTTTAAAGTGAACGATGTTTCTATCAAGGACATATCTATGATGGCAATAAAATCCCTGTGGCCTGATTACATGTTCTCTTAATGGCTATGCTTGATTCGTTTAAGCGGCGTATACACCCGTACGCCGGGTCAGTAACAGGCTCAAGTTGAATCAAGTTGTTTGTTGTTGGCGTACACACAGGAAGTAGTCATCATTTCATCTATTTGATATAAATATTTTTCAAACATTTTGAAATATGAATTAAAATGTCGCTTTCAAGTAATGTATAGTATTTAATAATTATACATTTCGCCAATTAACTTATTTTGAGTTATTATTTTAAAAAATAATGACTTGGCGTCTCGGGATCACAATTCGCACATGACTTGGTGTTCCAATTCATACAAATCTTGATAAAGTCAATATTTTGAAACTTTTAGTCTACTGCACATGGTTGATTTTAACCAGACTACTATTTCTCACATCCTGTCATCTCAGCATTGCCAGATCATTGTCCTAACTTGAGGGATTAATTTGAGTATGCTCAATGTATGCTCAATGACTATCCTTCATTTACATTGACAGCTTCTAGGAGAACCCATTTGCAGAAAGTTTCAGTACCCTAAGGGAGATCTGTGCAAGTTCCATTCTATAAACCATGTGAAATTTGAAAAATAAACTGTAGAGCCACATTTAAACCTTTCATTGGCAAGACAAGAAAAGGCAATAGCAGATTGCAAATAATCATTAACTAAATCTATATAGAATATAGGTACTAATATTACTCTATATGCTAATATTATTTTCAATTTCCTGGAAATTGACCATTATTTAACTTTAGAAATATTGTGGGCACGGATTACTTTGTCAAATATTTGTCAACGGAGACCCGTCTCTCTTTGAAGTTTATAAAGACACTGTATGAAGAAAGATAAAGCAATTCAATAAATCTGATTTATTAAAATAATCTTGGATGTTTCAATGTAATATCACAATGACTGGTAAATGCCCAACTATACACTCCCAACAATTACAAATATATTATACATTAAAAATTCTTTCACTCAGATGGTTCACAAAAGTATCTTATTAATAGAATGAAATAATTAATTCACTCGCATGATCTTAAACTAATCTAAGATATTTCATTAGAATAATTTCTCAAGACTCATAATTGTTAATTTAACAATGTAAAGGAAAACAATCAAAATAATATTGTTTTTAATTCATTTACTCAAATAAAAAAAAATTATATGATAAAAAGTAAAATATCACTAAATGATCTATAATGAAAAGATTGTTATGGCATTATTCAATTACTCAAGCTTAATTTCATTACAACAATTTCTTAAGAGACAAAAGCAAAAAAATATATATAAATGTAACTAACAACAATTTTGAAAAAATTCTTACAAGCACCTAGCAATAAAACTGTTGGTAGTTTTTTAATCAATGAATTATATATATATATAAATTCATCATTTGACCATGTCTGTGTTTTAGACGATACAAAACTTCAATCTAGATTGAGGCCTTCGCTGCGAAAAGAATAAAAATCAAACAAAACATACATTGATTTTAATAGCAGCATTGTTGGAATTAACAAATAACAAACAGGTGACTTAGATAAAAAAAAAGAAATAGAATCATTTGCTATGTAGCTTATCAGGCTTCATATAATATATCATACAAGTGAAACCCAAACCGGAAATACCCTTTTACGTTAACTGGAAAATTAATGGTGCGCATAGCGCAAGAAACTTGGTTCTGATTAGTAATAGTCAAAAATCTCTTGCCTACTCTAAACTTAACCCTATTAGAGAAAATTTAATTTGATAACAGATTAATATAAATAAATATTTACTCAAAGAAAATAAACACTTGCAATAAGTCTTTGATAAAAAAATTTCTTTTCATTCAAATCAGGTTACTTAATCCATAACTCATAATCCCCATTGCCAAGGAGTCTGTACACAAGATTTCATTTATCATTTAATTGTTTACTCCTTGAGAAGAAAATTATAATAGGCTTTTATGGTGTGTCATCAAATCTATGTATTATAATACTCATTAGCCATTAACAAAGGTTTCAGATTTCTAAACTCTAGTGGTTCTAGAAGACAAATCAAAAGAGAAGATTTTACAAGAGATCATGCCAAGCCAGAAGGTGGGCATCCCTCACAAGTGTCATGAGCTTAAATGGTTCAAATCACTGAAAGTTATCTAGTCAATCAATATATAACAAGCGTCAAATCAAAGGGAGTGTTGTTTACATACCTAAATGTGAACTTAAAGTTAAAAAGTCAACTGATTAGAAATTAGAGAAATGAATACATGATTGAGAGAAAATAAAATGTAAGGGCAATTCATGACGATTTTTCTGCGAGTGGTCTTCTAATGCTTTTTAAATCAGTTTCTTTTTGGTAACATTTACCGTGGACAATATTTTCATGTAAAGTTACTGTAATAATTCACTTACAAGAACTATACACTTCATATGACTGATAATATTAAAACACATTTCAAGGAAAACAAAGTTTCTTTTTCTTACTTACATAATTAAAGAATTTGTAATTATTTTGTCACGTTGGACTCCAAAAACTATCTTTTCTTCCACAGAAAACTTGTTTATTTTTGCAAAATTATTAAAACTAGGAGCCTTTATATTAAATCTTAAACTATCAAATCATAACTATTGAAAATAAAAATATCCAAACTTAACATTTTTTCATAAAATCATTCAAAACAACTACATTCACAGAAAGATATCAAGTTGATAATTCTATATTTATATACATCAGCAGCATATTTCATCTAATCAAAATAAATTAATAATACATAGATTAGTCTTAAATAAAGAGAGACATGAATTGGCAAATGGTATAGGAAAATATTTAATAAAAACAATCGAAAACATCAATATTCATGATTACATGACTTAGACATGTGATATTACTGAACTGAAACCTCATTGTCCAAACAAAAACATACACTTTTACATAAATAAATTACAAAGAGAGGTACATTATACACATGAAACTGACCTCCAAACCATAAGTCGTATTTGGAAATGCTAGTGAATCTAGTTACCAAAGTCATTTTGACAAATGTCATATATAAAGTAGATATATATATCTAAGATAATAATTTTTGGGAACTGAAACTAAAATGCCTCACAAACATTCTGAAAGACAAAGTTGTTCTAAGTATCAATTAAACCTAATTCTATTAATTCATGTCTGTTCCTACAAGATTCAGCTTGATTCAATTTCGAGCAAAAAATGAACAGTACCTGATCCTTATAACTGAATTTTCACTTGAATATGTTTTGATAAAAAGGAGAACTTGCATTTCTTTCATCTCTCGGATGTCATCAAGTTGATCATTTGCTTTAACCACTATTCGTTATGTATCAAAAAAAAAGGTCCACCTTCTCAAAGGTAGAATAAATTTCCTTTTTTACATGCTTAAATTCATAGAGCATCAGCATGTCTTGCCTTAAATTTCATTGAAAGACAAAACCATTATAATCTAAGGCTATGCTTGATTCGTATAAGCGGCGTATAAGCTGGACATGTTACCACATACCCCAGTCTGTAACAGGCTCGAGTTGAATCAAGTGTGTTGGGGTACGCACAAGAGGCAGTCATCAAACCTCAGAGTATATCCATCTATATGATACAAATACTTTTCAAACATTTGGAAATTTGAATTAAAATGTCACTATCAAGTTATGGATAGTATTTGATAATCATACATATTTTCAATTAGATCATTTTAATTTCTTTTTTGCAAAAAGTAATGTTGAATTAAAAACAGTTGTGGTATATTCTAAACAAAAATATTGGTCCACCATTATCCGTCAAGTTCGCCTGTCATTTCAAACCGTACGCCGGAATGTCAATTAAGTGATTCGCCTCTATTGTCATTTCCAGCGGCGTACGCCGGATGGTGTGCTGGGTTAGGAATTGAGCATAGCCTAAGCGAAAGACAAAATTCCATTCAAGGGAGACTACTCTCCTACATCAGCATCCCTGTCACCCACAAGGAAAAGCAGATGGAATGCCACAGCCAGGAACCCTGTACCAAGCAAGTCGCCAATGGCTGTTAAATATGGAATGGCGATATTGTCGGGGTCTTCTCCTGTGCGCCAGATAAAGTGAATCATCCAGTTGGCGATGTAAAGGAGACAGATAACCTGAAGAACAAGAATATAGGGTTAATTAACCATCATTTGGACCCTTTCCCACTAAAAAAACCACAAATATTTTCATGAGCCTTTAGGGGTGAAAGGGCAAAATTAATATATAAGGTATTTCATCAACCAGCATTTAAATGTATCAAAACATTCTTGTGTAATTTCTATTTCCCCTTTTCAAAAATGCTAAATATTTTTTCAAATGATAAATGAATTTTTTACCTTGAACATTGTACTTTTGTCATGTCTAACGCTGATCCTAATCAATAGAATACCAAAAACAAACTTTGTGAACCCAAAGAGATTTACATCTATGAAGGACAAAGCAATTCATTTTTTTTTATTCTCTATTTCTTATTGTTATCATCACTTCTCATATTTATGAAATAATCTTTCATAATGTGAGAAGGGTTAATAATTCTCAACTGTCATAGTATTAATTAAGGATGGGTATCGCATCTCATTTCCATATTGCAATTTATTGCGATACAGAAAAGCGTATTGCGATATGCATTGTGGTATATTGGTAGTTTTCAAATTTTAAATTAATCATGTTTTCTTGAATAAATAGCAGCGGCCAGAGGAGAAATCAATAATCGGCTGTCCGTCTTTTTGGAAAGGGAGATATTTCACGTATGAACTATTTTCACTTCACAACTTCACGTTTCATTTGGTTGTTTTACTTCAATTTTAGATGGAAATTGATGATAATGCAACGTTCGATATATTGGTTATTTTCAGAAGTTTGCACAAGTACGTATCATGTTCTCTCTGTATTGCAATATACCAATATATCAATAATACCGCACACCCTTAGTATTAATATTCCAAGAAGGCTGGAATGAGAATTTTTCAGAGGAATGTATTCAAGATGACTGATAAATCCCTACATCAACCTCCTCCAGCTGAATTCATCAGATCTTCATTAACGATCCAATATGGCAATGGAAACAAACACATTACAATGACTCGTTATTATCTCAAGGGTACACCTCTCACCTGTAAAACAGCAGCTATTAAGTAGAAAGCGCCAAAGGTAAGAGTGTGGGAGGTGTGTCCAGCCTCCATGAAGGAGATGGCGTAGATGAAGATCAGGTGCCCCGGAACTACCAGCATCATGAGCACTCGGGCAGCTCGAGAGTTGCCATCTGCAAGCAGTCAATCACGAATGATATACAGGAGTGGAATGTTTCACAACTTGTTGGAAGTAATTCTGTAGGCATAGTATCAAGGTGTAATGTATCCTTGTGAGCAATATTTCTTATATACCAGGATGATATACAGGAGTGGAATGTTTCACTTCTTGTTGGAAGTAATTCTGTAGGCATAGTATCAAGGTGTAATGTATCCTTGTGAGCAATATTTCTTACATATCAGGATGATATACAGGAGTGGAATGTTTCACTACTTGTTGGAAGTAATTCTGTAGGCATAGTATCAAGGTGTAATGTATCCTTGTAAGCAATATTTCTTATATACCAGGATGATATGTATACAGGAGTGGAATGTTTCACTACTTGTTGGAGGTAATTATGTAGGCATAGTATCAAGGTGTAATGTATCCTTGTGAGCAATATTTCTTATATACCAGGATGATATACAGGAGTGGAATGTTTCACTACTTGTTGGAGGTAATTATGTAGGCATAGTATCAAGGTGTAATGTATCCTTGTGAGCAATATTTCTTATATACCAGGATGATATACAGGAGTGGAATGTTTCACTACTTGTTGGAAGTAATTCTGTAGGCATAGTATCAAGGTGTAATGTATCCTTGTGAGCAATATTTCTTATATACCAGGATGATATACAGGAGTGGAATGTTTCACTACTTGTTGGAAGTAATTCTGTAGGCATAGTATCAAGGTGTAATGTATCCTTGTGAGCAATATTTCTTATATACCAGGATGATATACAGGAGTGGAATGTTTCACTACTTGTTGGAAGTAATTCTGTAGGCATAGTATCAAGGTGTAATGTATCCTTGTGAGCAATATTTCTTATATACCAGGATGATATACAGGAGTGGAATGTTTCACTACTTGTTGGAGGTAATTATGTAGGCATAGTATCAAAGTGTAATGTATCCTTGTGAGCAATATTTCTTATATACCAGGATGATATACAGGAGTGGAATGTTTCACTACTTGTTGGAGGTAATTATGTAGGCATAGTATCAAGGTGTAATGTATCCTTGTGAGCAATATTTCTTATATACCAGGATGATATACAGGAGTGGAATGTTTCACTACTTGTTGGAGGTAATTATGTAGGCATAGTATCAAGGTGTAATGTATCCTTGTGAGCAATATTTCTTATATACCAGGATGATATACAGGAGTGGAATGTTTCACTACTTGTTGGAGGTAATTATGTAGGCATAGTATCAAGGTGTAATGTATCCTTGTGAGCAATATTTCTTATATACCAGGATGATATACAGGAGTGGAACGTTTCACAACTTCATTACTTGAACAACTTCTGGCGTAGCAACAAAGTGTAAAGTAACAGCGTAAAATAGTTTTTTGTTATAGCTTGTACCAGGGGTGCATTGGTTGTTAACTATATCAATTGGCAGTTAACTGACGGTGGATTGGTTAATGCCAAATCTAGTACCAAAATGAAGGGAATGTACCCCATTACCAAACATCTGAAGCTCAAGTGTAACGTCCAAACTCTGAAGATAAATCTACCTGCTGAAACAATTGACTGAGCCTGACTTAAAGGAATCAGTATTCATGAAAGCATTAGGTTGTCAAGAGTTCTTAATGAATAATCCTCAAAAAGGAAGAGTAGGTTTGAATCCCGGCCACATATCACCAAAATACTTTGAGTTGTTGCTCCCTAGCTTGGAGCTCATGATCAAATGGATAGAAGATTGCTTTAACTGGAACTTCCTCCCGAGTGCCAAGGGCACAAATCAAATTTTCAAATGACATTGTTAATAGGGCAATTATAATTTTTTTAAAAACAACGAATAAAAATAGCATGAACAATGTGTCACAGTTTCATTACATTACAATTGGTTTCCTATCAAAATCATGAATTAGCCTTTAGAATAAAATCAACTGCTGTCAATCAAACTGATTAAAATATTGGTGCGCTGAACATGTATTGATTGAAAAATCGTTCATTGTTCGGTATCTAATCATGAGAAACTCTGTCTAATCAAATTGTTTAACCATTAGGCCCTTTCATCAAACATCTTCAACTGTTCTACAGGAATAAAATTTGATAAAACCATTCTTCCTGAAGATTTCCTACTACCAAGAAATGTACATATAATACTAAATCCATGACAGTCTCAAGTCAAAGTTAACAATGATACTGGTGTTAAACAACAAGACATTTAGTCTCAATTTAATGAAATGCTGGTTCATTTTTTTGCATACTCATCATAAACAAAAGTATTCACTGTTTTACTAGATTATTATAATAATGATATGTTCAAGAAAACTTACCACTGCCAAAAAATGTAGATATTGGACTAGGGCAGCCATGAGGAGCTTGCTGTGGTAGCCTCCCCATGGGGCAGTGTTTATGTAGATATGTAGATATACGACTAGCCTGGACTGCCACTAGATTCCCACCCACACCTGTAACACAAAGATACAGGTAAATGATAAAAAGTGCTCTGAGAACACAACATCCCCTGCGACATGTCATATTGGCTATGCTTGATTCGTTTAAGCGGCATATAGCCGGGACATGAAACCGGCGTATGGCGGGTCAGTAACAGGCTAAAGTTGAATCAAGTATCTTGGTATACACACAGGAAGCAGTCATCATACCTCAGACTAGTTTCAAAATAAGTTGCATCTATATGATATAACTATTTTTCAAACATTTTGAAATATGACTTTAAATGTCACTATCAAGTTATGAATGGTTATTAATAATTATACATATTGCCAATTAAATCATTTTGAGTTGTTATTTTACAAAATAATGATGACTATAAAACAGTTGTGGAATAGTCGCAACAAAAATATTTGTCCGCCATTATACACCGGGTTCGCCTGTCATTTCAAACCGGCGAATCGGGCATGCTGCTGAGGCTTACAATAAAGTGATTTGTCACTTTCGTCATATCCAGCGTTGTACACCGGATAGTTCGCCGGGTAGTTAGCCAGGTTACCAATCAAGCATAGCCATAGGTGTCAATCTCGTTGAAATAAGATCTAAATTGCTACATTTATGTGCAACACAAAACAACAATTTAGATCATATTTCAATGAGATTGTATTGATGTACACTTGTTTTCATGGTTGATAATGGCTTTGAATGTGACCTTGACCTTGACCTTTCATTAGGATAACATGTAACAAAAGGTTATTCTTTAAACAGTTTCAAAATTATGGTTGTTCTCAAAAACGTCGGTTCAATTGTTCTTAGGGTCCACCCAAAATTTGTGTATGCGCATCATTGATGAATACCCAAGGCATATTCCAAGTTTCAGAGATATAATTGAACACTGTTGAAACAGTTGATTTTACAACTAACTTTCTCTTCAGTTTGAAACATCAAGTCAACAGCTCAAAGTCAAGGTCCATAACTCTGAAAAACTTCATCACAATCACCTTAAATTGTGATACGTACGTCACTGACATATTACCAATGACCCAGAAAGATTGACCAAACATTTTGGGTGACGTTGATTTCAAAAGACATGTACTATCTATCTGAAACGGCCATAACTGTGTTAAAATTCATATTTTGATAAGTGAGTGAGTGAGTTGGGGTTTAACGCCCCTTTCAAGATTATTTCACTTATATCGCGGCTGCTAGTATCATTGCAGGGAGAAAGCCCGCAACACCATTGTGGTTATGCATTGCGGTGAAACCTGCTAGCATCGTCTGGAACTAGCGAACAATGGGTGGTACTGCGCTGAAACTCAGTGTAGCATTGCACCAAAACCTGACTGCGTGTAGAACTGTTCTCTACTGCACACAAGGTTGCGGAGCCCCTGGCGGGATTCGAACCATGGACCTCTTGATCCGAAGCCGAAAGCGCTAACCACTGCGCTATCCCGCCCCTATTTTAATAGGTACATCAGTGACAAATGTTTTAAGCTTCATAAGATGGAGCAAAAACTATTGGAGGAATGGACTTTACAAGACAGGTACCCCTCTTAAAGACAGATGGTTGGACAATGACATGCCATGATTACCTCTTAACTGTATTGATTCAATGAGAGCATTTCATTTTACCTGTTCTAAAGTTTTAACAGAAACATGTTTAAGTAAATACCTGATTACAAAGAGGTATGTTACAATATGTCAGGCAACTTATCAAAACCAAAAATGTCGCACACATTAATATATGATTCAAAAGCAAGAGTTTTAGAAAGCTGAAAAAGTATTAGTTATTTAGAGGAAGTGAAAAGGAAATATGTTTTTAGAAACCTGATAATGTAAGACAAAACAGCTATTTCCTGACATTAAAAATTTCAGGTAGAAAATAAAAATCTTTCTAAAAGATGCCTTAGTAACTGTGAATTTGGCAACACAGCCATGAAAGAACTTGCAAGGATAATAATTCTTAACAAGTAAAAAGGACAAAATGAAAATCTCAGAAATTTACAAAGAATAATTGTGTCAAAGACTGCTTTCATTTCCCGATTGTGTCGCCTACACACATCTGAGCTTTGCCTACTAGCTCAAAATTTGAGTCAGTTTCCTTTTCTAAGTTAGACTAACAAAACCATTCAACTTCTCAATCAGAAACCGTGGAAAGAAGGAAGGGGAATCCAAGTCGACAAATAACGGTGACATAACAGATTCTGAGTTCGTTTTTAGCTAAGGCAAGGTTTACAGGGTGGTATACTTCATACTTACATAAGATACATTGTCGTTAATTTGATGGTTGAGATGTAAAAATTTTGTTGATTGATTTTCCAACCAATCTTTATAGTTGGAAACAAAACATTTAAAAAAAAACTTGATAGGAACGCAAACCTGATGAAGCATCTTTAAGAAATTAGTTTTAATCAGATTACAACACTTACCATTTATGACAGGTTGATACACAGCTATACCATCATAATTGGCAACTGTATAATCAAGTATAAGTCCCCCAACGCTGAAACAAATAGATTGTTGAAATTGTCATTTTATCTTAAAACTATTCATAGAGACCAATATTAATATACCCCTATACAAATATAATTAATATACATAATTATACAATATATTTAAATCATTATAGAAATATTCATATTTTTAGTTTAATTTTATAAATGAAAGACATGTCAATTTGTATTACCTGCTTATCAACATAGCACACAACACTGGGATCCAGCCGGAGTATATCACATCATTTACATATTTATTTTTCAGACATATGACAACCCACAAGGGTATAAGAACTACAAAGAATGCTATTATGGTTGGGGCGAGCCAGTGAGATTTGCCTGAAACAGAAAAGAAAAATAAATATGAAAATATGAAAAAATCTACAATTTCACAATAAATGCAGTAACATACAGTTTGGACATTGACCATTGATTCACACAAGAACTATATCATTTGTAGATTTACTGTTAACATGTTGACATCTGTTGTATTTTTAAAAACATTTATGCTTATCATATCAAACAAAGAGAGCCTGTTCCCAATGATTTCTGTAACAGACACGGCCACAAGAAATCTACTAAAAAAATTTCTTTATCAAAATCAAACATAAATGCCTGGAAATTGTCACTTCGACAAACTGTTCATAACAGGCAACTTTAAACTTTTCTTTGTTGCTCCTAAAATTGAGTGAGTGAGTTATTGTCTAACGCTGCTTGGGCAATATTTCAGCCATTTGCGGCGTCCTAAAATTGACTAGAATTGGTTAGAACTAATCTTAATCTTGTATCTCCACCTCACCTATTGCCTCATACAGCAGCTTACTGACCCCTGCTAGAAGCGAGAGGGTTGTAAGATCCCCTAGGCTTGCAGCAATTGGCGTGGCTACGTTGTCAGGGTTGATACGTAGCTTATGAGAACATAAAACTACTAGAACCATTATTGCACCTGAAGACATGAAACATTAATCAATTGTCGATTGATCACTCTTGTAAGGTAAGTAGTTATTTTATTATCAATGAAATTTCAAGGGTACACTTTAGCAAATAGGGAATATACTTTTAAAAGAAATTTCAACTACATTATGAAACAAAAGAATGGATCAAATGATGAAAATTGAAAGGCATACTTTATGAACCATGGGAGGTAATGATAATTAAAGGGAGACAACTGTACCAAGAATTAAGCTGGCTACCGAGGCTGTGAAAACACTACTGGCACACAGGAGGAGGGCGTGGTTGAAGTCAAACTTCCCCTCCGGGATCCATCCCATAATCATTGCTACCAGTGATGCTAACAAGCCCACAACTATTGCTTGAGCCTGTTGAACACAAATGAAAAATCTTACTTCATGAAAGTTCAAAACATGGTCAGTCCAATTCAATGGCTAAGTTAAGCCTTAAAGCCATTCATCTAACTTTTGTAAGCCTGCTCTCTACTCACAAACTGATAGTCCATTATGAAATCATAGGAAGTTTGCAATTTCTTGCCTAAGAGGGCGCCGCACTCAAACCATAAATTATTGTGGTCAGCAGCAAGGGTTAACTCAGTAATGAAGATGGGAGCAATTTATGCCTTGCTGAGGAAGTTGACAACTGCCTTGTACATTGAGGGACAGACATTTTGAATTTGCCTTGGGTAACCCTACAGTTAAATTGGGTACCTTGTACGATGAAATTTTATCAATTGAAAAATATTTTATTCTTTGAAGAAAAGGATTGGGCAGAGGTGTTCAAAAAGCCCCTCTGCAGGTATTTACATCAATTATCTCACAACAATGAACATGTACAATGTTTGGATATGTACAAGAGAAGATAGCTAAAGTGATTAGATTGAAAAACAGAAATATTTACTTAATATGAAATTTTCAAAAAAACATAAAGTTAAGTTTCTTTCAGCTTCAGGGACAATCCAAATGTCAAACAGTCTAAGAAATGTACCATAAAAAAGCGAGTATTTATATTACATGAAATTTTGCATCTTGGATGTAATTGATGATACAAAAAAACCTAATTTTTACCTGTACAAGAGCCATATTTCCTCCAATCATTTTGAGTTTTTCTGATCGCCGGTCCATGTTACCAAGATGAGCCTGTAGAAAAGATCAAGAAATATCCAAAATTAAGATGTCATGTTATGATTTCGTGTGGGATTCTTCTTTCTCATTGTTTTGTCAGTTAAAATTTCTTATCAATTTATCATTAATCACCGTCTTCATTAAAATATCAGATATATCAATATATGCAGATATAAATACCCTTCATAGAATAACCAGACAATGAAATAATTTAAAGTGGCAGTAGCACATTTTTAGGAATAAATAAAGTGATCACACAAAAACCAAAATTAACCTTTCTAATTACAAGACAAATATTTTTGATCAAAAAAGGCAGTTTTATAAAGAATAAAACATGATCAGTTAAGCTTTGTGAATACATTTCCCTACCTCAAATGGTTAAATAGTTGATTACTTCCGTTACGACTACAGATGATTTGGTTGAGTTATGAGATATTTTGACAGTCTGAAGATAATACATATGGCAAAAACTAATGTTTATTTGGAGAAAATCTGAAGAAATAAATTGTTAAAAATAAACTGCTTCTTGCCCCACTGAAATGAAGGCAATATTGGCAGCGAGAGAACCAATGAGCACCTGCTTGTTATCTTCTACGGCTATGAGTAACCAACTAGTAGCCAATATGATGCAACCATTGGTATGTTTGTCAGTCATTCTAACCTGTGTTGAGAGTCTGGAGGCGAGGGTCATCTCCAGGTTACCCTTGAGTCCCAGGAGTGATGGCACCAGAATGAACACCTCCGAGACCTTCTTGAACACATCCCAGTGCTGGAATCATAGCATATGTATATATATAATTGGTCTAGAATTGCAAACAGTTACCATCTTTTGTGAACAACTCTCTCACACACACTCTCTCACTGTTGAATTATGAATATGTGCCTAGGTCCTTGTAGGTGCCGACTTAATGCACACAGAAAAACATAAGTTTGACAACTCATGTTCCATGTTCCAAATTCTGAAAGATGTCATACTCACATGTTCTCAGGACAAACTTAAATGAGAAACTCTGTGAGTTGTCGTGACATATATCTCAAACTTCATCATTGATGTCATTTCATTCAGAAATTGAGTCATTTTAACAGTTTAAAGCTAACTGGTTTAGTCCAGTGACATATGAAAGTATAAAGTTTGATTTTGATCTAAAACTGGAATGTTGTAAATTGTAATCCAATAAGTCATATTTAACTTTGGATACTTATCTAAAGCAGACACAAGACAATTCAGGAGTTGATAGTGATATAGTGTAATAGTTATATAGTAATATTCTTGTAAAATCAACATGTTATTTTGGCACAAACATAATGCTTTATGACACTTTACCTTGCTAACTTGTCATTATCATTTATACATCATTTGGGGATAAAGGTGTGAGATGTTTTGAATTTATAGATCACATATGGTAATAAGGTTTGTATGAAACTAAACAATGTGAAATGGAAAACACAAAGTATCTTGTTAAGCTAAAAGTAGGATGCAAACTCAATGTTAAATTCCATTGGTTCCTTTTGTATAACTCGAGTTTATCAACACTTAACACCACACTCAACTGTTATTTGACAACCCTAAAAGTGAAAAGATTAGCGAACGATACAAATGAAACCGACAGTATATTCATCTAAATTAGTAACTACCAAAATCAGACCTGAACAATATCAAGAACCATGCCGGCCCCGACTGTTCCAAAGCCAGCGATGATGTAGGGCAACGCCACCTGGGCTGCAATACTCCAACACTTTTCCTCAACCACCGGCTCCCTCGATTCTCCATCTTCACTGTCGGACGAACTCAGTAGTGGTGCCGTCAAACTTGTCTCGTCATCGCCTGCATTGTTCGAGTTTGTATCAAATCTGCTTTCTGTATCAAAAACTGCATTTCCGTTGAGTCGCGATGAAATGTCCTGTATGCCTAGTTGGTTGTCAGACTGGTCCCTGTCCTGTTGTTTGGTCTTTGATTCAGAGAAATCTTGTAACTCCACGTTGTCCAAATTGGTTGAAGTCATTTGGGTCACCCGAGGTACCATGCTCTTGTCACCGTAGTGACGACGTCGAAGATTATAAGCAGCTGCCCCGTATCCTGACATTGTTCTGTCCCAACATGTTACTATTGGGTAACAAATCTAAAGAACTTGTTTTACACCTGAAAAATAGTGGAAAGTAACGTTAAACAAGAAGACGTAGTCACCAACATCCTTTGAATTGGTTCAACTTAGACATCACAAAAATAAATCATACATGTATTTAACTTCAAAATGTTTAAACAGCAGGACATTAATGGCTGCAACATGAGAATTAATTCATCACATCTGTCACAAAGAAACTCACCATTTGACCTATTTTTTTTTCATTATCCACATAATAACCAATTGAGAATATGAACCAGGAAAAAGGAAGATATATTTTTTTTAACTAAAGCGGATATAATAAACAAACAAAATTAAAAAAGAAGAGAGTCAGAAAACTAAATAACAATGCAAATGTTGACTTAATTTACATGAAATAATTCTTGGTAAGGAGATACAAATAGGACAATACATTAACAAAAAGTATGATGTCTAAATTGTAATTTGTAATTCTAAATATGACACCAGCTCAATGGTTCTGCAAATAATAAATTCAACTGATAAAGTTTTACTTTTCAGGATTTACTACAGAGTGGAAAAAGTATCTCTTTCCTTGCATGCCTCAACAGCTGGCATTATACGTCAACTCCCTGTAGACTTGCTCAGTTTCTGAACCTTATTCATAAAAACAATTGTAACTGTCCTGTCACAATCTGTGAAAATTTGAAGAATAAAAATGGAGCCAGAATAGGATTTCAGATCAGTGTCTCATTCTCTAAGAAGATAAGTTTGTAATCACATTACATGAATTTTTAGAAATGTAGAAAACGGTTCAGTATTAAAACAAAAAATCAACTGCCAGATGCCTATAAACTACGTCTTCAAATTCTTGTTGCAACCTTTTCATTTGCTGATGTTTTCAACACTTGCCAATTAATATTAAACAGGAATCTAAATATTTTAAATTAATTTCTTACTTTAACAGTGTCACATGAATGTTTCAGCCATGTAAATGTTTCAGCCATGAGAACTGTAATACAGTCTAGATCCAGCTGTTGACAAGTGGGCTCTACTGACTTGATTATCAATACATGTTGTATATGATAAAAGTGCAAATTCAATACTGCATTACAAAAGAACAAAGATTGAATATTTTGTGTCAATAAATTAATATCACACGACAGTGGATGAATATAATAAAATCTAGAATATTCATTTTTCAATTTTTGTTGTGATAATAATAGCTTACACTGATTATATTATATCATATGAAGATTATTTCTATTTTTGAAGCTTAGTGCCCAGTGCAATTTCGTGGCACATTATAACTGTTTTAGGTCTTTTTTTGGATACATGGATATTGCATTAGTTGCAATAACATCATCATCACTTCATCATCCAAATATTTGTATAGCGCCAATACGCCAATACCCAATCGCTCACAGTAAACGTTCAAAGGCTTCAGAGAAGAGACAATTTTCAAATCAGATTTGAAGGTACTTAGATCTTGAATTGTTCTGATGTTATATGGAAGATTGTTCCAGAGATTAGGTCCAGCAGTTTTGATAGACCTATCACCATAAGTTTTAGTCTTAGTCACAGGAGTTACCAACAGACACTGGTCACATAGCATATACTTCAATAAGAATAAAGTATCAGTAATTGAAACATGACGTCTGTAAGTTTTAAAAGTGACATTATATTCCATTCAGACTTCAGAGATTGTTTTTATTTCACTAATTCTATCATATCTTTCAACTTTTACATCTTTATTCAGTATATCAAATATTCAATTAAAAAAAAAAAATTGTTCTTTGTGTATAGAACATGTTTTCTTTAAAAAGAATCAACAACCTCATCTATTCAAGTGATCTGCTGTCCTGTTGAGAATCGACTACACATATACGTTCATTAGGCATGTTGTGAAACAAAATAGATCCAAAATATTGTATTGGAAACTATAAACTTGATCTGAATCCCAAAGAATAATAGAATACTTCTGAGGCAAATACATATCCAATAAGAAGTTCACCAAGATAAGCTTATAACCTAGTAAAAATTGGGCTACCAAGTTCTTTATGGGACCATTTTTGGTCCAGGCTGTCCTATTGCCATCTTTTTTACTACAATAAAAAAGGACTATACTTTATCAAATTTTATATTATGATGAACACAAACCTTTGAAATAAAGGATTTGTAAATGTCTGGATATTTTAAGTGATTATGGTAAGACTAATGAACAGTGCCTTGTAATGCCGTAGCAAGGTTTTTCACACTCTCAGCGCCAATGAATGGCTTTATTTCTCATCGTCTTATTTTTTTTTACAGAATGTAAACTCTTCTTTATCAAGATGAGAAATCTAAATCAACAAAAACGTTACTCTCAGTAACATGTTTTAAATGAGTTGTGTTATAATCATGTTCTAATAACAAGATAAGTATCAAATGGAGTGTCCCTGTGAATTTTGTTTTTACAAAAAATAGCACGATAGGGCTGTCCTGTAATTGCCCAGCATGCCTTTTGTACAGCTTAGTTGATGGGGAACAATGTGTATGAAATGCCTTGCACTGGCTCACAACATGCTGTCAGATCTTGGTAATTCACTTTTATCCCAAAACTTTGACTCGAGAGATCAGTGTACTGCACCACATGCTCTACCAGCGAAATAATCTGTATATCAGTGAGATGAAAAAGCACCATCTACTTTACCAAAATTATAGCCAAATATGTCTGCGACAGTGATACAGGTAAAATATATTTCCTCAATTAACATGCAAATTTTAAAAGTATTTTGGTGGTTCTTAAATTCCCCAGGCCATTGTTATTATGGAGGTTGTACAGTGTTTAATTGAAAGATCTGCTTGACAATACATCTTGTCAAATAAAAATTAAAATTAAAAGATGTCAACAACTTTAATTATTTCTTCATGACAATGACATGAATATAACGTAACAATTATTTCTCGTATAACATTACATTTGATGCTAGTTTATAATATCATTAAGAAATATTTTTCAATATTGCAACATTTTACCTTCATCGGTAGCACCTACAGCCTTGTGGTTATTACTGATATTAGATTGTTTGCAATGTTGAAAACTTTTATGAGATTATCAAAAGGAAAACATGTTACTCCTCAAAAACTATTAATTACAAAATCAACTCACTCTTTGTTCACTTATGTCTAACTGGACCACTTTAACAAAACTGATATGATAACTGTCATGTATGTTCGGAGGATTCTCGTGAAAGTCCCATCAGTCTGGCTGCCAACTTGTCAAATGCCACCATGAGTTTACTCTCAAAACCCAAAACAATAAAATAGGGATTTTGTGTAAACTATGTCATTTTGAATGTGTTAAAACTATATCTGAATTAATTAGAATTAATACAACATACATTTAATTGTTCAAATGAACCTATACTATGCAACTAAAAGGAGAAAATGTTATAAAACTATGGTTTTAGATTAAAGCCATAATCAAAATGGCCGCCCCCACGAAGAGCCATGAGACGGGACCGATTTCGGAAAACTTAAATGAAGTACCTTGTGCAACGAATTCGACGCACAGAGATTGCAAATCAGCTTCGGCATCATCAAAACATCTCCTATATTCTGAAAAGTTTCCAGGTTGATATACTTGAATATAATGTCACCGCAGGTTTTGTAAACGGGACTAATTTAGTCACCTGTTTTCGTGATAGAATTAAAGGGACGAAGAATGTACTTAGGTCAAAGTATTGTCATGACATATACTGCCATTACTCTTAGAATTATTAATTTGGGGATTTTCTTGTAATACCATACAATTTCATAAAATTTCAGTTCTCTTTTGACGTTATACAAAACAAAACAGACCTAGTGAACTGAAGCCAATTCAATGTTTTCATTCATGATTCATGTTTATTCTTCTGATAAAAATACAGTATATGAGATAAAAACGATGTCATTGTTGAAGTTTAGAGCTTCACTGATAACATTAGTGTAAAAATACATGTTTAAATGTGATTGTCAGTGATACTTTAATTAATTTTGAAATGACTACACCGCTATTCCGTTAAGTTGGCATGCGTAGGCTAAAGATACGAAGGCAGAGTTTGAATACACCTAACCAATGCGATAAAGAAAGGAGGAGCGATACCCATTCTTAGTGATTTTGTTCACAGATATTAATTTATCAATTTAATTCTGATTAGCCCGATAATAGGGTCCCCTTTGTTAAAATACATTGCAGAGACAAAAAAAACTTTTCATTGTATGTCTAAAAATATATTCTCCCCTGACAGAATTTAATTTTCACATATTTTCTAGGATAATTGTCCAGTCAACAATGTGTCAATTTTACTCATTTTCGTGGAAATATGAATGTATAATGGTAAGACCCATGATAACAGGGACCTCCTTCATATTTCCTTGTTTTTAATTATTCTGTTTAGAGTGAATGCATGCTATTCTGTTTAATTGTAAACTTTTAAGCAAACAATCATTTTCAGTAGAATTGTGATTTTTTTTTAAATTTCAATTTGAAAATGATAGTGTGTAAGTGATATGAACAATGATTACTAATGTAGTAACTTTTTGTTGTTTTTTTTTAATGCAAACAAAAATGTTGATATTTCAGACAAAGCAAGTGACAGATTAAACATCCTTTCCAAATCAAAGGGAGGTAATTCTAAGGATCACAAGACATACAAATTGGCACCAAGTTCAGGTATGCCTTGTTTTTGTTTTTGTTTTGATCCAAAAAAATTGAAATTATTTGTACATTAATTGTAGGTTTGAATCATCTTTATATTCAAGATGAAAAAATACCCCGAAGGATTTAGATTATCATTATATGCCAGGATCCATTTTGTTTGTCAATGTTGTGTAACAAATTCTGTCATTTAGATACATTCAAAATTGATAAACTCTTCAGATTTTTTTCATATACACCATGTAAAATAAAAAGACAGTTACATACTTGCAAGAGGTTTTTGTTGTTTGTGATGTAGCTCTCTGACTTAAAATGAAGTAATTCAGCACAAATTGGTTAAAGAGCCACTCCGTGAGTTGTTGGAGTCATATATGCCAAACTTAATCAATGATGTCATTTGATCGCGAAATATCGACTGTTAACAAAAAGACACATTTTAAAGCTGATATTGGCTTTTACAGTGACAATATGAAGGTAGAACGTCCCAATCATGATAGAAAACCGGACAGTGGCGCGCGTCAAATAGTCAAACGTAATTTTGGAGACTTATCTAAAACAGCCGGGAGGGCAGTTAGGAGTTGATAGTGTTTGTTTGGTTATATAACGAGTATCCATGTATATTGGACGTGTTATCTACACCTCTGTGCATTTATAAGGCTGTTTTTATATTTTCATGGAAAACCAGTAATTGTCATGTCTTTTGGACATGGAAAGTTAAGATGTTTTGATTTTATATCACCACATATGACATTTAGGTTCGTATCAAAGGTAAATAATATGTTATGAAAGTCACGGAGTGTCTCTTTAAGTTTAACTGTTGGGTATGTTTTCAAAAGGGGAGGTATTTGATATTTCATAAATTTGTTCTTGAGTTAAGAAATCAGATGGAGCATTCTCATAGAGAGAGGCACTCATTATATCAAATATGATAGGCATTTGGTACATTATGTTGTTAATTGTTTTATATTATTCAACACAAATGACAATGACAGTGAATAGACCTGTTGTAAAACTGTAAGTTTTATTTTTTACTTTTATTTATTACTTTGATGATATGAAGAAATAATAAAGTGAGACAAGCCCATGCGGTTTTAGGTAATGGTACTCCCAACATTACAATGGTCATATGGTTCTCAAAACAAAAATTACAAATTATATAACAGATTACTCAGATATGACATTTTACAGTAAATAACAGGTCACTCTAATACAAATTTCACAACTGAAATTCAACAAAATAATGACTTTTGTCTTTTGATTTGTATCAAACAACTATCAAACTCTATGTTGTGCTAAAAATGACTTAAAATCACAAAAAATAAATTCTATCACCTCACATCACATTGCTGTATGTTGATTTTATTTAATATTTTTTCATTTGATAATTTTCTTTTTCAGTGTTGGATCAAGTTAAGGGTTTTCTCCCACAACTCAAATCATCCAATGAGATCATCGAGAGGAAAGTTCAATTGGGAGAGACAAATGACCTTGACATTGAGAATGTGGGATCTTGTTCCGGGCCAGTCATTGAAATGGTGGGTAAATCTAGTAGCATAATATGTATAATGCACGCTGAGCGATAGTCTTAAAAATCAACATTGCGTAATTTGTATGTGACAACATATTTTGGATCAGAAAATTTATGTAAAAAGAAGTTGTAATGAACCATGTTTCTGGTCATAAGGGTCTGGATTTTCTAAGCTCTCTTAGCACTAAGAAAGTTGTAAGTACCATACATTAACATTGGCTTACGACTATCTTAGTGCTAAGAGAGCTTAGAAAATCTAAGCCCTGGGCCTCCTTTCACAAAGCAACCTTAACTAAGTTTAATCTTAACTCCCATTCTTTAACACTGCACTAAGGTTACCTTAAGGACTTGCGATCACCTTAGGGCTTTGTGAAAGGAAGCCCAGGTCAGTAAAGCAAATTGACTATATGTTCACATGAAGTGTGTCCGCTGGCATTTTTGTTGTTGCCCATGATGATGTCCAATGGTTTTACAAAATACTGGACATTTACATATTTTACCGGTCCATTAAATCTAATCAATAGATAAAACTTTCGTTTTCTACCATCGCTTAGGCCTCAGGGTATTTGTTTTTACTCCGCAGTAGGTCGAAAGATTTATCTGCTGCTTCATTTCTATTGAAGGTTGATATGTGTTTGAAATCGGGATTGATCACTTAAATTTTATTTTCTCATTGTATAGTGAACATCAAAAGAAGTGCAAAGTCTTTAATTTCTTATTTACTTTAGGAATGGTTGTTAGAATGGATGGCTGTCATTGTTCAATTGTAAACGCTCTACTTGTTTAAAAATCACCCTAACCAGAGTAAAGGGCAGAAAACTGTTGAATCAACAAAATACATCATATTTCCTATGGCTATGCTTGATTCGTTTAAGCGGCGTATACCCGGGACATGGAACCGGCGTACGCCGGGTCAGTAACAGGCTCAAGTTGAATCAAGTGTGTTGGCATACACACAGGAAGCAGTCATCATACCTCAGACTAGTTTCAAAATGCGTTTCATCTATATATGATGAAACATTTTTCAAACAATTTGAAAAATGACTTTAAATGTCACTATCAAGTTATGGATGGTTATTGATAATTATACATATAACCAGTTAGTTCGCCGGGTTGCCAATCAAGCATAGCCATAACCATCTTGATTTGCTTTCCTTTTGGTGTTCAGTATATTTGAAAAAAATTAGACTTTCAGGTTTAGTACCTAATTCAAGTTAATAGGAGTTGGACATTAATGAAATAATATTCCTTTATTTTATATTCTCCCATGTTTTCTTTTTAATAAGAATCTGGCCCTGGTAGAAATGGATAACTCGGATGAGGACACAAATTCTTCTGACGAGTCAAGCAACGACTCTGACAGTGATAATAACATGGAAGTTGAAGCTCTGAGAGACACTGTGACTGAGAATAACTTGAAATTTACTAGATTGTCGCCGAAGAAATCAAAAGGAGGCCTTATTGAAGAATTGCATGTGAAGTCGGGTCTAGGGGAGACAACTCTAAACACACAATCAGCCACAGAGGACAAAATTGTCAATGAAGTTACTTAACACACTATCTTTTGTCATGTTTTTTTTCCTCACTTTATTTCATGTCGAAAGAAATATATCTTCCTTTTGTGGTTATTTTTTCCTCACTTTATTTCATGTCGAAAGAAATATATCTACCTTTTGTGGTTATTTTTTCCTAACTTTATTTCATGTCGAAAGAAATATATCTTCCTTTTGTGGTTATTTTACCCATGACCAAAGGTCAAGGGTATATAGTAATACAAACGATTCTTGTCCAACGGAGTACAAAAAGACTGTTGATCTGATTCTTTTAAAAAAATTTCACATGTCATCTAGCCTATTCAGAGGGATACAATGGAAAATTTCAAGCAATTTGGTGAAATTTTTAGTAGATTACATATTTCTATTTGAACTTAGAAATTTCCTAAGCACAGAATTTGTCCGACTAATTTCTTGGCTTTTCAATGTAATCACTATATTGGTATGAACTGTGTGATAGAAAAATCGTAATATGATTTTTATTTTAACAATATATTGCCCCAAAGGATGTAGATAGAAACACATAGACATAAATTATATCGCTTGTTCTGAGGTAAAGTTGCAGGATGAAGATGGAAGAAAATGCCCTTGATGTGTAAGAACATAATGTTGCAGTGTGTTAGAAATGGCAGAGATTGGTTTGAAATTGTATTTAACCAATCATTATTTTTTTTATTTCTGAGTAATGTTTCATATTTTACTTTAGGTGTTATGCTTGAAACTTGGAAATAGAGTAGATAAAATATATTGCTATATTTTTGCAATATAGGAGCTAATGATGGCAATATATCACAATACAAAATTTGGTCAAATAACCAGCCCCACCGATTGCAGAAAACTTAATTATCTGACTCTTGATAAATTTTGCACATGTATGTCTTCTATCTTATCTATAAGTTCATAAGCAAAATATAAACATAAAATGGTCAGCAATGTTGTAACTTGTTAAATCTGCAGTTTACTATCGGTGGACTCACAGTAGCCGTGGACAGGCCTATGGAAACCTGATACCATTAGAATTTCTTTGTGATTTCTTAGCGTATCCGCACGCGTTTGATTGATGTCATTCAGGGATGGGTGGACTGCAAATAGGGAGTCAGAGGGTGGAGGTAGGATGAGAGATTATACTCAAAATGCGTAAGTGTAAGTGGTTACAGAGAGTATTTCCAAAAGATATGAGGGAGGAAATTTTTTAAATGAAAATGAATTAAGATACTTCAAACATTTTTATTAAAGAATCTTTTCTATTTGTAGTATGATTAAAGGAATTTTATATGGTTTTATTGATTTTCGTCCAATTTCATGTTAAGACATCCTGTCTAATGCACTGACGCTTGATAATTTTGGTGATGTATTTTACTTGAGAACCAACGGGTATGAAACTTGGTCTTGAACTTCAACAATCTTATACACTTGTTTTTCACTCCTTTTATCATATCTTTCCTCTACATCAATGATAATCTGGCAGTGGATACATATAATTTCTGGAACTGTGGCTAAATGAAATAGAAATTGTACAAAGATAATTAACAATAATCAATATTGAAAGTATGTGAAATGGAGATTATAATATCCCATACCTACATGTAGGAAGGGATATTATTATAGATATTCCATATAATTCTAATCAATAACATAAATATTTTATATACTTTTAATCAATAATTATTTAAATTTTCTGTGAAAATTACTACAATATTGTATTATTTATATACTTTTAATCAATAATTATTTAAATTTTCTGTGAAAGTTACTACAATATTGTAGTAAGTGCATTGTGCATCCCATCAACTGATAAACCCTGTCAAAGATACCGCTGTTCATTAAGTCCACATGTACAATGTTATGACTCATTTCGTAACAACAGCATTTGCTGACGGATTGACCTTACAATGTCTGCAGCATTGCGGCAATGGGAATGTCATCGAATTTCTTGCAAATTTGGACAAAAGTTTTTAGTGAGTCTAAATAAAATACTAAACAAAGTGTACTTAATGCACCTGATGACCTGCCATCACATGATAGGGAGAGAAAAAAGCTGCCAGTTTCTCATATCCAATGAACACAAAGACATGTTAAAAGCTCATATAAATTTATTCAGCTCATTAAAATTTGAATAAAATAAACATTTGAGCGAATAACAAGTAGGCGTTATGAAAGACGTGAGAGAGTAGAAGTGGTTGAAGCAGAGAGCTGGATACACTGAAATAAACATTCCTCCAATAGACAAATTGTTACAAAGAAATACATTTTCAACATGCAAGAAACATTTTGTAGAAAAAATACTCTTTTCTTCAAATGTGTAGGTAATAAACTTGCATTAAAGTTCAAAGAAAAGAGAAATTATGATCATCAATAATTATGCAAATGTTATAAGCCATTAAAATATGCCCTTGATGAACTTAAAACTTACTTTATAGGAAAAAAACAATTCTTGAAGAAGTGGTATTCTATTTTGTTTTTCTGGACACCAGTGAAATTTTTAAATCTGATTTTGAAGATTGAAACTAAATTTATATATTCTACTTGTTGATCTTTGAATGTCTGAGCTTAAAAATTCATTCTTTTAAATGACCATTGAAGCATTACCAATGTCTAACTTACTAACTCAATCAGTATTGTATCTTGAAGGTGTGTAAAGATTTACAAATCTGTATTTGTTCAGAAGATCATAAGCTATTGGAAAAACCTTACAGTGATAAAATCTAAAAATAGGAAAAAAAACTTATTATTTTAATCTTGTGTAACAATAAAAAGCAAATTGACACAATCCAAATAAGAAAAGGAATTTTTTCTACATAATTGTTCAAAATTGTTCACAATGTTCTTAAAACTCTTGACTTGAAAATTTTCTATACTCATATTGATTTTAAGACCAAGGAAAAAGTTCTTTTAATAAAGACAGGTCTTCTTTAAGACAATAAAATTAATTTCTAATATTGTAAACAAAGCAAACATGAGCAACATGCAGTAACAGAGTAACATTTAAGAAACAAAAGTTTCTTTGCCGACTTAAAAATGAATAAAAACAAGAGGAAAATCAGATCTATTGGAACAATGGAGAGTTTAAACTCCCTTGAAGATCCTTAACATGTAAATATTGGGATCACATTTCTAAAAGGGAAGTACCATGTTCTTAAGGTAAAAAAAGTGATCCAAAGAAAACAAAAATTGATGATACCAATTGCAAGGCGATATCTATACATAAAAAGAAGCAGTTCTCAAAGAAACATTACATTCGGTAAAGCCATGTGAATCCATTTTCACACTAGAGAGACCACATGCAGTTTAAGCATTACGCTTTACAAAATTTTCTACGACAGTGGTATTCCGGATGAATAATCCTCTGAAGGTAATGCAATCAGCATCAACATATATGTACCGAGAGAAATTTTTAAATCAAATTTCCAAAAAAGATGCTACTGCCCCATTAATATATAGGTTTGAATAGCAAAGGTACAAGCAAGTCTGTAAGTTACAAAAGATATGAAAATAAGAATTGTGCAAAATTGATAAATGAAAATGTCATATATTCAAGGTTGAGATACACATTAAATGATATTTGTTATCCTCCTTTTAATATTTCCACACCAATTCTGGACAACTAAACATGCAGATGACAGGGATGAGCTTAAGAAAATTTGTATGTTTATCTAACATGTGCATCTCAAATATGAACATAGATCCTGTATGAGACAAAAGTAGCACCACTAAATATGATGTATACTAAAAACTACTAAACATCTATATATAGTTAATATGACAAATTTGCAAGCCCCAACAAATCAGGCAAGAGTTACTTGCATGAAGCACCTTAAAATCACCCTGTGTCTTAATCTTAACACAGAAGCTTTTCCATCCTCCTTTTTAAAAAATGCCCAAGAAATGAATGATAAGTGAAAAAATAAATTGAATTTTTTTCTTTTGACCTCGATATATGTAACAAGATATCTTAATTTGCTTGAGATAAACACGAAGATTAACAAACCTGAAATGTTTTTGTGTCTATTTGAATGACAAAAATATAAGACCTTGAAAAATAGACCCATGGGATCTGCTGCTCATAAAGCTGTAAGACTAATCATCATTTGGTTGGGGCCATAGTATTATAATCCCACTAGTTTATGGAGTATATATATATATATATATATAGGTAAAAAGGTGAAAGGTCGCACGTGAAGTAAATGTATATTTGAAAATAAAATACTTCAGACGACACTTGCTGTAGATATCATTTTAATGATGACTGGATGCGTCGCATTTCGACTTGATAACAACATATATATATATAAATTTCAGCTTTCTAAGCTTTTTTCACCTCTGCAACTTTTTTAAGGGGCAAAAAAAAAATAAAATCATTAACTCATTACCCCAGTTAGCCAAGGAGTCTACACAAGATTTTAGCTTTCTAGACCTTTGTTTTCTGGAGAAGATGAACAAAAGTTTTTCGGGCATGGCCCCTGTGGCCTTTATTAGGGAAGTCAGGGTCACCAACTCAATAAATTATAACCTTCACTAGTCAAGGAGTCTGTAATAAAATGTCAGATTTTTAGAGTCACTAGTTCCAAAGGAGAAGTCAAATTAGCAAAATGAATAATGACGGATGACATGCCATGTGAAAGGATCAAAATATTCCCATCCTGCGATGCGATCAGCATTTTATGGGGGAAAATTCCGATGATTAGTTTTTTTAACAGACTTTTTTACTTTTCTCCCACTTTCTAATAATCTTTTGTTGAGCCCTTATTCCAAGTATCGCAGTAATCACATTCAAATCTAAAACTGATGTACAAATTGACAAAAATAAAATGTTTGACAACCTCATCAACTTTGATAAAGCATAGCAGGGTTAATAAACTACTCTGAATCAATACATTTACACAGTGAACTTGTTGCACAGAATCATACAATAGGCTGATAGGCTCATTTACATAGATATAATTCTAGGATGTCATTGGTTCCGTTTTTGCAATTTTCGTTTCCGTTTTTGGCATAATGTTAAAGCTGAAATTATGTATATGCATCATGGTTTTGGAAAGTAAATTTCTACTCTTTGATCTCTTGACATGAACTCACTGTTGACTTCTGGCCATGAGTGGTTTGTCAGCAATAAAAATTTTTTGGAGTGGTATTTTAGAAGTTGGTATGATGAAGAAAGAGGAGATTTATGGATTTACAACTTCTTTATTGCAAAGAGAAGCGAATGAACGGTGTTGATAGGGTGTAAGTATCTACACCGAAACGTTGCATTGCCTTGCAATAAAGAAGTTGTGTATCGATAAATGTTTTCTTTCTACAGCGATAACAATGTGGAAACATTAGGTAAAATCAGTCATTGCTGACGTAACTAAGTTGATATTTAAATCTCAAACCGATAAGATACATCATCATGATAATTTGGTCTGCAATTCAAAAATAAAAGCTGACAAATAGTCATTTTCATAACAAAATCATCATTTAACTTGTGAGTCAATAAAATATACATGTAAGTATATGTTCAATTACATAGTTATAAATTTATACATTTCAGAGCTACATAAATGTTCATACATTATCATCATTAAACTTTACAATGTTTTAAAACTTAATGACAATTTCACAACGATAAAAATGTGTAATGAAGAAAATCAATTCAAAACTAATAAGAATTTCATTGTTCTACATCTAAGAAATCCTCAGATTTATTTTACTGCACTCAAAAATCACAACCAATTATTTTGGTTAATGTTTTATGTCATAAAAACAGAAAAATCTTTCATCTTTTCTTTACCCATTACCAAATATCTAATCTAATTTCTGATCTATAAGTTTAATAAGCAATTCTATGATTTCTATGAACAACTAGTTACCTAAATTTTACCACACATCACAAACTCTAACAGAGAATCTATGCACCCTTATGAATAATAATAAACTTGAAAGAGTAGTTTTTCAAAATCTGTTTTTCATAAATTTTAAAAAAGAAAGTATTGATCGAAAATAAAATATAAGTTAAGATAGCTTGCAAAAATCATCACCAAACAACTAATAAAATTCTAAACAGATAATTAAATTTTTACTTTAAATGAGAAAGCAAAGCTCTGTAAATATCAAATCTTGAAAATATTGTCTATAAAGGTCCATTACCATCTCTCACACTTCTTACATAAATGAACAACTTTATGCATAAAATTAATCATGCACGCATTCGGGAGATGAGTTAGCTCCCTTGAGGAAAGGCAACCTTAAGTGTTGAAAACCTCTTGATAAATGGACCAATCATCAGCCCCTCATCAATTTTATCAGCGTCAATGTCGTACGAATGAAGGTAGCAATTCTCCTCCAATCCTGAGACAAAGTACAACATGTTATTCATGATGGCTGCATCCTGGAAGACATGGCCAAAGGACTCTGGTGTTGCCATTATCTTGCTCCATTGGTTTGTTTCAATATCGTAGACTTCATTTTCAAGACAATCGACGAAAACCTCCCCTGACGTTGTATATCCCCCGAACACGTACAGCTTTCCATTGTGATGGGTCATACTGTGACTGTGCCTTGGAAACAGCATGTCTGCAATGGGCTCCCATGATGCAACAGTCAAGGAGAACCTGATACCCGCACCGAGGGGAACTGGATCCAACTCACTGCCGCTGATGCCTCCACACACGTAGATATTTTCTCCTACGACGGCTGCTGCATGACTGTGCATTGGGCAGGGAAGGTCTGGAAGTGTTATCCAAGTGTTGTCCCCTGCGACATACATTTCAAAAGATGTCAAGATCCTTTCGCTTTCATTTGCATCATCGTCGTTAAGAAAGTGGTCGATTCCTCCAAGAACAAAGATTCTGTCGTCGGTGCACGTAATGGCAAAAGAAATTCTTGGTTCATTCATTGTTGCAAGCTCCATCCATTCTCGAGTTTTCGGGTCCCATCGAAACAGTCTTTTGCTGCTAACAGCTAACGGGTCGTAACCTCCAACTGAAAACAGGAAGTTTCCGACTGTTGCAAGACCAACCGTTTCAAAATTAACATCCAGTGCAGCGACACTCGACAACTCTTCAACATAGAAGTCATCTTTTTCCGGATACTTATACAAAATGACATTTTGCTCCGAATTGAAGGACATCACCGTGACAACATTCTTGGCTCCTCTAGGCATGAACTTTAACCCGCTCTTCAAGCACTGACCAGGGATGTCGTAATGGAACTGTTTGGCTTCTTCAATAGCATCAAGGATTTCAGGGTTGCTGGTAACAGGAGATGGAAGGGTTTCTAGATCTTCCAAATCAATCAATGGAAATCGGATCAATCGTAGAAGAGGTGTAAGCTGACTTCGTCTCTGCTCAGGATCTGTCTCGACCCACTGCAAGATGATGCTGACAAGAAAACCCTCCGAAACGTCCTGGTAGATGTCACATCGAAGAAACTCTGACAACAGTTCCATTGAAACTTTCTTGAAGAAACTTGAGTTTGGATCTTCAGTGAGCTTCATAAGGTTCTCAGCAAGGAATTTGAAGATGCCTTCTTTTAAGTTTCCTAAGGAGAAGAGCTCGGCAAGATGGATGACTTCTTCATAATCATCAAATGAAAGATGGCGGATAAGATACTCACAACAAACAGTGATCATCCAATCAATGTGGAAAAACCTTGCAGCTTCTAAGATATGCGCCACATTATTTCCGTCAATGGTGACATGACCATGGTAAAAGTAGTCAAGGATTACAGAAAAGCCAGCTGGACTCATCTCCTGTAGTTCTATGACCCCTTTCTCCTTCTCCTTCATGTTGTGGCTGAACATGGCACCGAAATAATCACTAGCTTCAGAGAGAACGTCTTTGTGTGCCTTAAAGCTAGTGTCTCCAACCTTCAACTTGACGTCACAATTATGGTCGTACATTTTGGCCCCTTTCTTCTTGTACTCAGTATTGATGTATCGTATCTTTGTTTCAGTCACAAAGATGGACTCAGTCCCTGGGATGGAGCAATGTTCCTGATCGAGTACCACCCTCGCCATCTTGCTTATCTGAAAATACAAAAACACCTTTTAAATTGCAATTAAATCGAGCCTTGATATTTAGAAGTATAGAACAAGACCAAGCCATTCTCAACTCGTAATTCCATAAATCTTCCTTTCTTCCTTTAGGAAGTATGTATCCTTAGCAAGGAACATAGATTATTACCCGCTATCCACTTATTGGAACTTAAGCAATATTCTTTGCATTATAAAGTTAATACTCTGACAGCCACTGTCCCTGAAAGAAAGGATTTGTTAGAAACGATCTACATCAAAAATCAGTTAAATTCATCTGAATACAATGATACAAAAAAGATTCTGCTAAACAAAGAGATAACAGACTGTTTGTATTGACCAATTTACAGCAATCCCAAATTGTTAAAGAATTATTCCAAGCCTGGTCAATATCTAAGGATAGCATCTCATGGCGTAGTCAAAGGACAGAAGGTTATTTTCCTCAAAATAAGAAATTCAACCAATGAAATCACCATCATGTAACTCATAATGTTCAATTATCTTATTTGCTGTCATAATCGCCATGGGTACTTTAAAAAAATTTAATTAAGGGGCCGAAAGTAATTGGGACGAAATCCAGCAACATCCTGAATAATGAAATAAGGAAACGAAATTCTCTGACTTAAATACAATTATATACATATATTCAAAAATGAAAAGAGTTGCACATTTTTTTAAAAACAAAGAAACACAGGCATGCAGTTGAAGCAAGAGGCTAATTGCAGGAAACAAAATAATTTACTGAAACTTCAGTCTTGTATTGTATTGTTCGGTTATGTGAGATTAGTGCTTATATTATTTTTAAAGATTAAGATAGTTGTAATGGTGCGTATTTAGGGAGAGATTCTTGTCTTTTCACATACAAAAAAAATGAATTTCAACAAACAGCTTGATCTTTGGTTAAAAATATTTTTTAAGTCATTGAAACACATCAACTTACAGAGTACATTTCAGGATACACATATTTTTCAAAAAATATTCCAATGGTCAGTGAGCTCAGCTACCATCCCTAATCTTTGGAAAACATCTAATATTATTCCTGTTCCGAAGAGAACACATCCTGTCGAAAATAATGACTACCGCCCAGTTGCTTGACCTCCATAGTAATGAAGTGTTTTGAACGGGTTATGAAAAGGCTTTTATTAGATAATGTCAGTCATTTGCTTGACCCTCTCCAGTCTGCATACAGACCAGGGCAAGGCACTGAGGATGCAACTATGACCCTCCTTCAAAATGTGTTCTCTCACCTAGAAACATGTAACAATTATGTAAGGATTCTCTTTATTGATTTCTCTCCAGCGTTCAATACCATTCAACCTCACTTCTTAATGAATAAATTGTTAAATCTAGGTGTTAACTCAAATATTATCAGATGGGTTAAAGAATTTATGGTTAATCGCACACAATATGTAAGTGCTAATCATGGATGCCAATCTTCTATTACATCAACCTCTACAGGAGCTCCACAAGGCTGTGTTTTGTCGCCTTTACTTTTCATTTTGTACACCAATGATTGTCAATCCTCATTTGATAATGTATTTACTGTGAAGTTTGCAGATGATGCTGCTCTTACTGGTCTCATTTCTGATTCAGAACATAATTATCGTAAAGGCATTGAACTTTTTCTATCATGGTGTAGAGATAACTTTCTGTTTTTGAATGTAAAGAAAACTAAGGAAATGATTGTGGACTTTCGGCATAAAAAGGAACCCCTTAAACCTATTAGAATTGACAATGAAGAAATTGAAAGAGTTAATCATTTTAAATATCTTGGTACCATTTTAGATTCAAATCTTTCTTTCTCAAAACATGTTGATTACATCTATAAAAAAGGTCAACAGCGGCTCTATTTTCTTTGCTGCTTAAGAAAATTTTCAATTGATACATCTATCTTGACAGTCTTTTACCAAACTTTCATACAAAGTGTGCTGACTTATAATTTTTTAAGTTGGTTTGGAGGTTTGTCTGCTCGCAACAAAAACAAAATTTTCAAAATTGTTAATACCGCAAGAAAAATCACCGGAGTGCCATTTGAAAACATTTCTTTTATCTATGAGCGCCAGCTAGTTAAGAAAGGTACAAAAATAAGAAATGATAGCTCCGATAGACTATCACATCATTTCGAATTGCTTCCTTCTGGACGCCGCTTTCGGCTACCTTCGTTAAAAACGAACAGAGCCCGTCATTCCTTCATATCAGCAAGTATTCTTGAAATGAATAAATGTTTAGAAATTTCTAGTACTAAGTATGAATACCATTCAGCCTGTTATTCTTTGAATATCTATATCCTACTGTAGGCTATATGTTGCTGTTATTGATGTGTCATATTCTTTACATGATGTTTTGTTTATAGTTGGACAATGTGAGCCATCTATGTACGAGGCCGTTTGATGAAAAACAAATTTCCACCGGGATAATAAAGTATTATCTTATCTTATCTTATCTTATTGTCAGATAAAATATCCCGAATCTCGATATTATGATCTATCCTCGCAACTCTAAAACAGACTTACTAGAAGGCCTTTATAGGTTACCATACTTAGCCCTGACTCCAGGAATGTTCCGAGTGGTCAACAGTTGTAAATACCATGTTATTTCAGTTGATCATAAATAAAATTGACGATAGGAGTTTTGTTCGGCTCATTGTGAATGATAAGGGTGGAATGGAAATACTTGATTTAAAGACATTCAAATATTTATTCTGGTGATCACACCTCATAGTTCATTAAATATAATATCCTACAGGTATTATAAGCAGATCCAGGAATTTATAAAGTGGGGGAGGGGGCGTTTGAAAGAGGGGGAGAATTCACCCTAGGGGGTCACCCATATTATGGTTGATTTTTTTTAAATTCAGAAAAGGGCTTCTGTTCAGTGACTATGTCACGGTTTTAGGTCATTTTGACACCTGACACGATGTCTGTAAGGCTGAACATCTGATATTCATATTAACAGTGAGACAATCTTTGAAATGGTCTGGACATCTGTTGTCAGTAGAGAACTATTTCACTACCTATAACGCCAGTCAGCTCATATTACCTACATGTAGGGATTTTACAACTGCCCTAAAAAATCTAAGTTTAAAAAAATGGTGATAATTCGTGTAACTTGTTTCATGATTTGCAAATTAGAAGATGTTTAATTCATTTTCAAAATTTTTATACAAGATTGAAAAATTATCAGTTAAATGTTTTTTAGAAAAATCATTTCATTTCCACTAGTTTCAAAATTATGACATTGCAAAAATGAGATGGTTCTGTCTTTTATTTTAACTTTCCTTTATTGATACTAGCTTACAGAAAACAATTTTTAAGATTTGTCAACAATGGCATTCAGGTTTTCAGCCTAAGGCACTTCTTTTGTCAGGTTCACCAAACAGGCGATGACAAGTCTATCAGGTATGACCAAGCTTGTTTGCGGAAAATATTTGATAATGGAGTAATAATATGTTACTGAAGTGTCAAGTGTTATCGTATAGATCCCGGCAAGTCATACCTGCTAGTAATAGCAACATCTGTTGCAATGGTTCAGTAAATTTCTTCAGAGAATAATTGACACAATCAATTTCACTTGAAATCATCCCTGACACTCAAAATTCTTTCCACATACACAAAATAGTATCTTATAACATAATATCAGTACCCAATTTTGTCTTTAAGAAATGCCAAAAATGACCCTCTGACATTGATATCTATTTATATCATTATCTTAATTTCTATTTCATCCATTTATGAAAAATGTCAATAGGAATTTTTTCAAAATATATGTCATCTTTCATCAGCAAAAATTGATCCACAGGAGAATATCTCCTGAAGGGATTTTCAAGGGGATTTTGCACATCGCTCTGACATCGTCAAATCCACAATGCATCATCTAGATATGCAATCAAAATAAAATGACATCATAAAAAAAAATTTCTAAAAATTATAAGATGTCAAAGGACAGGAAGTCTAATGGCAATTGTCTGTTCAGATATAAAAAAAATTCTTATGGAAACGGAATGCATAGTGATTTAGGATAACATAATCTCAACCAGGATTCTCTTGATATCAATTATATCAATACCTTGTTACCATTGCTTGACAACGACACAAGAATCTGACGAAACCTCGCATACAATGAATAAAGAAGTTGTTATCCATATATTTCTTTTCATTATCATTATATCAATACTTGTTGATTTATGTATATCTTCAGAAGCTTTGGATGTTTTTAACTTTCAAAAACTAAGGATATATTTGATATCAGAAGACATTTGGGTGAGATCCTCAAGAAAATGGTAGCATGCATATGAAAAATTGAACAATTGGGAATTGTCCCTAACAGCATTTCCTCCAAAACAATTTGAACTAAAACTATCGTAGCTTTTAGTATCGACATTGATGACCACCTTATCAAAAGACATCGACTCCTTGTATGCTTTTCTGTAGAAGATTTTTGTATTGGTGATATCAACACGTCCTTATAATGGTCAAATAGTCAAACTGATCAATGACAGCTATATAATATATAATAAGTATCAAAGAGCCACTCTGTTTTTTTCATAACATATTATTTACCTCTTATACAAACCTAAATGTCATATGTGGTGATATAAATCAAAACATCATAACTTTTCATGTCTAAATGGCAGTTATATGACAAATACTGGTTTTCCATGAAAATCTAAAAAGAGCCTTATAAATGCACAGAGGTGTAGATATCATGTCTAATATACATGGATACTAGTTATATATTTATAACTCAACAAACACTATCAACTCCTAACTGCCCTCCTGACTGTTTTAGATAAGTCTCAAAAATTATGTTTGACTATTTGACGGGCACCACTATCGATCATAATTGCGAAGTTCTACCTTCATACGCACACGCTAACAACAATCCGCGCACACGCTAACAGCAAACAACGCGCACACGCTAACAGCAAACTTCAATGGTTTCAATACAACATCATCTACAGCAAATTACCCACAAACGATCTTTTACATAAACTGCAATACACTAACAGCGACAAATGTGACCTTTGCCAAACCGAGACTGAATCAATAACACACTTGTTCTCTGAATGCAAAAAAGTAAGACATATATGACGCGATTTAGAAGATAGGAACAAGAAAAACACTGGAACTTAGCTAACGTTCACCAAACAAAAGGTCTTATTAGGTTATCAAGAGAAGCAAAATGATGTTGTTAACCTCATCCATTCGACTAAGTTCAATATTTTTAAGTGTAAAATCTCAGAACAAACACCAACATTCGAATATGTCAAAAGAGATATAACAAATACATATAATATAGACAAATATCGATCATATATCTCTGATTACAACAAATTCATGAAATACTGGTCTGTATGTCATTGCCTATATAGCTAATCCCTTACAACTCCTGTTCAAACCAAAATGATTCTGTAGTATAGATTTATATGAAATTTATATGTCTATTGTGTTTGAACAAAACAACATGTTTAATATGTTTAATTGTACCTGTTTAAAAGAAATAAAATTATAAAAAAAGAAAAATGTTCCTTTTTGGTAACAGTAGATACTTCGCGATCAAATGACACCATTGATTAAGTTTGGCACATATGACTTCAACAACTCACGGAGTGGCTCTTTGAGTATGGTTGTCTTCATAGTTGTAATTGACAAAATGTGTGACCAAGGATGTACTTTCACCAGTAGTACAAATCATATTTACGATTACCATTCTTTTCTGTACAGTACCTCAGTTTTAAGTTTATGAACAAGGCATTTGAAACTCCTCTCTACTGGCTCATACTTACATGTTTAGTTGGCAACTTATTTCGCACACAGCAGTGAGCGAGTTAATAAATTTGGAAGCAAATATATCTCCTGAAATATCTAATGCAAACTTTAAGGAGGGAGCATTCTATATGGGGAGCACATATTTCTGTCAGCTGTCGAAGTGTTGCCAGGCAGACTGCAAATTACCCATCATATGACTCACGACAGCTTTCAAGTGACTGGGAGCTGCAGATCAGGTCAAGCAACCATTCACGACCCACTCCTCGCACTCGCATGCAGCTACATTGACATTTTATATCCTCTCCTATGAAGTCTTAACATTACTGACATTCAGCTGTACGTAACTGTAAATGTAAACTCTGAACTTATAAATAAATTTGACATTTACTGTCATAAAAATCAACTATTTAAAAAAGATTTTGTTTCGGAAAAGTAATTACCATTAATTAATATTTTTTTAAAAGGTTTAGCACATTAAGGTATATGATATTATGATATAAAGGAATGATAATTATACTTATAAATAATGCAACATGAAATCTTATTTCATCCAATGTGAAAAACCAAAACGTTCAACCGGTATAAAATCAATATTCAATTGACCTACATATTTGTTTTAATTTTGATTCAAGGCATCGTGGAAACAACATTTCATTGCAAATCTTAGCTTAAAAAACAATTGATCGTGAATACATCATGACCTGTACATTCAACAAGTAACGCTAACCCAGGTTGACCCTGTATACCCTCGAATGCTTCGATCTACAACTCAATCAAACACAAAGTTTCTCAAAAGTGCCCCGCCCACGCCAACGTGAGCGTGCGTGAAAACCACGCCCAGATTAAAGGTCAGTTTTGTCGATAAAATATATCATACCAGAAACGTAATTAGTATATACATAACAGCTTCACACGTTCATAATTGTAGTATAATTACATATCTCCAACTTACCACGCTTCTTCCACGGTCTGCTTGAATCCGGAAGCAGGGGCAGGTAACTCTAAGGTGAAAGCAGGTAAGCAGAAATTCTGCTGAAGTAAAATAAAATCGTGGAACTTACCTGCGATCGTAATGTGATTTATCAACCGGCAGAATTTCAGAGTATGTTTCAAAACTTTGTATGTTGCTCAATTATTAACCCTCATTTAATTTGTCCTGCGTAAAGTTGAAACATGTCGAAAGAAGTGCACTTTCAACACTAGAATGCCAAAATTATCATAGAAGAAGTATTCAATGATATTGATAATCGACAAAACGGCAATATACATGTTACGAGATTGACATTCACGTCCGATTTGCGTGTATAACTTATGTCGTATGCTTAACACTACCATAGGTCATTGTGTCGTTGTGTTTGCTGAAGATGGCCTATGTTTCCGAAATTACTTTTGGTTCATTGACGCGCGCCACTGTTCGGTTTTCGATCAAAAATCATGTTTTTAAGCTGTCTATTCTCACTGTACTGGACTGATAAGCATTGGTCATTTCAGATACAACAAGTTGTGCTCAACAAAATAACACTATTTTAAAAGTTTGACATATTCGACCCCAACAACATACTCTGTGTCCTTTTTTATATGCACACCAGATTTTCTTGTGCAACGATTTTATATGAAATAAGTCGTAAAATGGACCCGTCATATCCTTGGGAGGGGAATAATTACAAGCGTACATTAGATTTGAGACTTATTTTAAACAAAAAGGCCGACTGGAAATTATTTAAAATAGCTTTTTGAAGGAAGTGATTAATGATTATACAAAATTATGCGGGTTTTTATTTTAAGTTATTTATTATTTCTTAACAATTATCTCTTTACTTGATATTATGTATTTCATTATTTTATTATAGCTATAATACTTTTTAATCTGTTACCTGTATTATTAACTATACACAACTTCTTTCCTAACGCAGAAAATCCCATGATTTTTCTCTCTCAACCAATACTTATTTCATACGGAAAAGGCTCAAGCTTATAGCACATAAATAAAACATTTAATGTACAAAGACATTTTTTCGCACCATGTTTGAAGATCTATATCTTTAAGCCTTGTAGTTACTGACTGTATGAATGGTGTGTGTAACTCTACACATTGTTCATTCAAAACGTTTCCAAGACCTATTGAGTATAAGAAATCTTTAACCTTGGAGGCCCAATTTCTTTGTTCATGTCTGTCATGCAAAAGCATCATGTTATTCATGCGTTCCAATTCTTAATTGTTGTTATAAGAGGGATAATATCATTTGCAAACAAATGCAACATATCAAGCAAATATCCGGATTAAGCTGTGTGTCCTGATAAAAGTTGGTTTCGATTTATGCAGCTTGTTCATTTATGAAAAAGCTAAAAAGATAAGGGCTCAAACTACATCTTTGTCTTACTCCAACCTAACTGATACAGGTTTCCGAAACCTCGTTATCATTACGTACACTCACCTTTCATTCCTGTGCTAAGAAAAAGCCATTGCAAATTCAACAAAGAGCACATAAAATCTCCCACCGTTGACACTGAAGTATCTCTCAACTGAAGCATGTAGAATAAAGATTATGTCTATAGTTGAACAGTCCTCTCTAAAACCTGCTCGTTCTCCTTTAATTTTGTTGAGAGTCATTGTACAAAACAAACAGTTTATCAATTGTACATTGGACACCAAATATGGTTAGTCGTGAGTTTCCTCTGTAACTATTTACAACGTTATTATCACCTTGTTTCTCTATTGTTTATAGGTATGATATTACCTAAAACAGTTTTTAGAAGAAAAGCAAGACTTTTTCACATGTATAATGGCACTTCCGCAAACAAACATACAAGCGTTCTTAAAAAACAACAACTGGAAAGTGCAAGAGCCTAGTGAAACTTTACGAATCTCACAGTAAAGATGTTGTTATACAGAAAATCTTCTTCATCCTTAACTACAACATCTGTTACGAAGGGGGATTTTGCTGTTGAAAAGACTACAGGATTCCGTTTCTTCTATGACAGATTAAAGAGGAAGTAAACTCGCATGCAAAAGAAACGTCATAAAAAAAATTAATTAATTTTTTTCAAAGAATCTGAAAAAGGATAGATCGATTGCCTTGTCAACAGCTCTTAAACATTCAGTTACATAATAACTTCAGAGAGTAACACAACTGTTGCCGAGTTTTAATAAACCGAATGAGTAACATTATAAGCATGAATTGTTTTATACATGAGTAACAAAACTGTTCTTTAGTATCGTATACACCCGTTTATCAGCGACAACATGCCGTAAATAAAACTAGTGCCTAGAAAATGAAAAAGATGGTATGCTGGAAATGGAAGCTGACAATTTTTTAATGAAAGAATCATCGACTGTGCGAAATAACAAGTGTCAGATTAGCCGTAAACCCGTTAAGGATGAATTTGCATGACATCAGAGCGTCAAACCAAGAGTTATCTCCCTTCAAAGAGTCATTGTTAACAGGTGCTTTATTACATTCGACAAGTCGGTTCATCAAAATGACGTCATCAGAAATGTAAATCTTTGGCACAGCATCAGCACATCTGCAGTAGGGAGATTCTTCTTGCAAGTAAATTCCGCAGCTAGGCCTACCGAGCATTTCAAGTAAAAACGTTGACATTAGAAAAATCAACGCCGCTAACTTGACTGGATTAGGCATTTTTAATACCGATAGCCATTTAAAATTTCATTTCTTTTAACAAAAGCAGATTGCAAATGAACATTGCTGACTGAAAAAGACTTTTAAACTGGAATGAAGGTGTAACATAAGGAAAGAGACAGCGTGATGGTTCTGACAGGAAGACACCCGTTGTTATCATAGTAGGACATTGCAATGAAAGTTGGGATGTTGACCAATTTTCACAATCTATGTTTCTATCGAATGAATCCACTCATTTTGTTTCAACAAGACAACTCCTACTCCTCAAACACTTTGCGAGTTGAATCTCCGGATACGTCACCGATAGAGCACATGTGGGATCACTTGGGACAAACAGGAATGGTCTTATCTAGGCCATGCATGAAGAATGATAAAGGATATCATTCCGAGTAATTAGGTTATCTAATTCATACATGCATCAATGTCAGCAATGGACATCCGCGATACAACGGATGTTGTTGGCAATGGGAGAATGTTTTGTGACTGTAGATATATAGCCACATACCGGATGATAGACCCTCCTATGATAACGTTGTCTATAAACATGTTGAATCACCCACGATTGCTTTGTTATCAAATCCAGTTTACAACGCGAAAGTTTTGATCTGATTTAAATGGCATTGGATTATCATTGCCAAAGGACACTATTTTTATAATCCTTACATTTACGTTTTAGAGTGACAATTTGTATGGAGATTATTCTTTGGCATGTGGGTTTATTTAACTAAAACGAGAGATATTGGAGGATGTGTGTAAAGAGAAATAGCAGGCGTACGTGATTATGGACAGAAATTTACTTGAAATAACATTAGTGTGAACACATTTCGTTCAGCAATATAATGTGACCCCAAGAAGCATAGTCGTGATCATGATACGGAAATGGGAGGATACTACAAAACGGAACACGTACATATATGTAATATAAAATACTAGATCGTCTCCCTGTCCTGCTTACGAGAGTAGTATTACGGAAATACCGCTGCATCCCTTTAATTTTTTCATCTATTTCACTGCCAAATTCAAATTAGTTATAGTTATTTGATTAATCTCGGAGGCATCGTAGATTAGCGAAATATCAAGAGGATTATCACTGGCGACCATTTAAGTTAGAAAGCCTTTTAATTTGAGGTAGGGAAATCGATTCGCATAGCTTCAACGATCATTGTACTTTCGTTTTAAAACTGTTTCTTTTCATTAATAAACATCGTCTTGCAGTCAGTACATTTATGTTTGCTTCGTGTCCCTATTTATCATTTCAAAATTAGTGAAATCGAAATTTCATATTTTTCGGCACATGACATTATAATGAATATATTAAAACTGACTAAAGAAATCTAAATTTTCAGTACAACTGAACTAATGCAGTTGTCCAAATAACTTGATATTCGCTTTTAGAAAATCAACTAGGTGGACCAACATTTATATATCTTCCTCAAATCATTTTGTCCGGATAAGCCTTTTAAACAAATTTAATTTTCATCATCGACATTTCCTTTTTAAAAAATTATATTCCCAGAATCACAAAAAAACCGTTATATTTAACGTTAATATTTGGCTATTTTCGAACTTCACTGTAATGTTCACACGTGGTTTTATTATTAAAAAAGACAATGGTATTTTGTGTTAAAAACTTGATATGATTTGGAGTGCAGGAAATACCAATGGCTTTGAGACACTCTCACACATAATAAATCAGCGTACGTACAAAGGTCGATTCATAAAATGCGGAGCCTTCTCCTTAACAATATCATTATAAGCACGAAAGTTTTTACTTCATCTTTGAAACCTTTGTCAGAAACTAATGATAATCGAGTTAGATAATTAATATTTGCATCAACACTTATACGGTAAAATTTTAAACAAGAAAACGTCTTAAAATCTTGCTATAGTGCATTTATAAAGTAAAATATGATTTTGAAAATAATCGCTACATTTACAACTCAGGATGATTATGTCATCATGACATCAACAAAACAAACTGATTGTATGAGTTGTATATAAATATTTTTTCATTATTATCTAAGTAAAGATGTCATTTCCTTTATTCAAACCATGCATACCAATTGAATAGAGAATATTCTGATGATTTGTGAATTAGATCATAGTGTACTGAGATTTTCATAATCTTTATGAATATGATAAATGCCTGTTAACATGGAATCGCCTGTCTACAAAAATATTATACAATTATAGACTGGTGATGAGGTCAATACCTGTTTTTATAGACCTGAGAAAAACAATATTGACAGAAGCCAGGTATTGACCTAATTCACGAGTCTATAATTTTTGAAATTTATTTCGAAATAAATACGAAAGGAAAAGAAAAAAACAGTCTTGAACAGCAATGTGGGTCAATTGTTTAACATGTCGGTCCAATAACGTCACGATAACAATAGCATGACGTCATGTAACAACGGTTTGACGTCTCTCCCGGAATTAGTGTAACCCCAACAATAACTAGAATACCAGAATACTTTATTTAAGATAAATCTCTAACAAAAAATAACTCAAGTCAAATCTCGGTGTCAAAAAAGCAAAAACATTATTTTTCGGTGTTTCTTATGATATTGCCATTCCTGTAATTATAGTTTTATCTAAAATCGAGCGTCAATAAAGGTTTAAAATGGTATCCGAATGAATCATAAATGGTATCAATGATTGTATTTAAATGTGTTATCAAGGTATCAATGATTGTATCAAGAATATATATATATATATAATGGTAAAAATAAAGGTATCAATGATGTAACAATAATGGTAGTAATAATTGTATCAAATGTATCAATAATTGTAGCAATAATTGTATCCAATGGCATCGATATGGATATTTTATGCAAATGGCATCAAAAGTGGTGTCTAATGGAATCAATAAAGTAACCAATAAAGGTATCAAAATGGTACCCGAATGTATCAATAATGGTCTCAATAATTATATCTAATGGTATTGATAATAGTATCAAAGATGATATCAAAGAATGTATCAATAATAATACCAATGCACGATTCATTTAAAGATTTAATAGATTTGAATTACACACAAAAATATATATAAATTCGTACACGGTTAAATAAACTTCGGTAACTTGATTCACATGGACTCGCACGAAGTATACAATGTAAAGTTATAGGGTTCACGATGTGGGGTTAAGTCCCACTATGTGAATGATTGTTCGTTAATACTTACTATTACATACACTAGCTTACATCAGCATTAGGTTTAGAAGAATTACCACAATCCGTATCAATAGTGAGGAGATCCGGATAACCATATCGATCAGTTCAGTGTATTGTAAAGGTGAAATGCACTGTTCGTATTGCTAAACTTGCATTTATACAATAGCATGAACCGCAATATGGTTATCTAATTAGTCATATTGAGAGAAATTGTAATTTTGACACACTACTCCAAACAATTCCCTCTGTTTCGGTCTGTCTGTCTTTGTCTGTCTCTGTGTCTCTCTGTGTCTCTCTGTGTCTCTCTCTCTCTGTGTCTCTCTCTCTCTCTGTCTCTCTCTCTCTCTCTCTCTCTCTCTCTCTCTCTCTCTCTCTCTCTCTCTCTCTCTCTCTCTCTCTCTCTCTCTCTCTCTCTCTCTCAGTCTATCTATCTATCTATTTCTGTTTATTTCCGTCTCTTTCTGAATTTAAATAGTCTTTGTTCCCTCTTATTGAAATATTCTCTCACCATCAAACACGACACCGGGGAAAACTTACAGCCTGGTACATAATGCATGAAATATTACTCCTGTTTAATTGTTAAACAGGCCGGAAACATCAACTTCAGTGTGAGAGATACGTCGGTCTCTTTGTAGCGCACTTTGCAGCACACATTGACCTGACCTGGTGATTTATTCTTTACTGCGTTAAATGAAGAACGGAGTGATTAAAACTTTAACTGGTGGTTACTGAAACTTCACTATTATGATATTCGACGATATTGTTGTTCATTATTAGATAATATATATGTTATATTACAAAAAAAGTTTTGATATAGAAAGATGACAATTGTATGGATAAACCACATCTTTATTCTCTATATTGGACGTTTAGAAATAGTTACCAATGTCGTTGTCGAGCAACCTCGCTTATAAGGAATAAAGAAGTTGTTAATCCATAGATTGTCGCCATTCTTCATCACTTTAACTTCCTCATTCAAATATGTCATTTTGGTTTCCTCACAATAACAATAAATGGTTGAAAAGCGCTTGTATAAATATAGATCGAGGACCGCTATGGGATGACATATTTTTCATGATAACTAAATCATTAGTTATACGGAAGTATAATATTGTCTTAGATACAAAAGACAATTTTCCAAAAGGATTGTTCTCAAAGCAGAATTTGTACTCCGTTTGGTTACAACGATTTTATGTAAGATCTAGTGTATAAATTGCGATTAAAATGACTCAGAAATGATGTGTGGATGTTATTGTATGTACGATACTGCAACGTTTACTAATTTAAGTCTTAGCGTGAGTGTACATGATATCGGTATAGGATATGGACATGTGGTTTTGCCTCTTTACATTCAGGAAACAAGTAGCCTGGGCCTAGCTTTTCGAAGCTCTCTTAGTACTAAGATAGTCGTAAGCCAATGTTAATGTATGGTACTTACTGTTATCTTAGTGCTAAGAGAACTTCGAAAATATAGGCCCTGGAGACTAAAACAACGTATTCTTTAACAAAATGTCCAAATTTGACTCATTTTTAAAAATCATTTTTGCAAGCTAATTCATTATAAGACTCAAGATTTCATACTTTTTAAAAATAAGAACTGAAAGTCTGTATATTTGTAGGCTAGGTTTAACGATCCAAGAATTAGGTGGGTTAATAAATATTTCTGCTTTACACTTCCAGTGAAATGTCTATCGACAAACGTATTTTGATTTTTTTTCAACTTATGAAAAAAAGGTTTTGTTTCAATAACGTTCAAAGGTAAATAAAAAACTATATCTGTGGAATATCTTCGACCTACTGGGATCATTTGATAAATGTAGAGAGCATCTACTGTTAACAAATTAAACGGAAGACATAGTTGTTTGTATTCCCATCATAGCAAAGTATTTTATGACTTAGTTTATGACTTGATCGCTTATGAATTCATTGGTTGATCATGTTTTACAATAAAAAGCTATACAACCTTTTTTCAATAGTTTATGAAGAACATATAAAAGGGTTGTGAGAAAGAAAGAAATGAATTATCATTTGGCAAAAAAATATATATATATGATATTGATATTATATATATGTAAATTAAACAGAGAACACTTGAAAATTATATGAATTTCATCAACTATTGGGCGATAACTCATTGTTTTAAATAGCAATTGTTACCTTAAACAAAGGTCAAAATGTTTTCCAAGAGAAAAAGTTCAATTCCTTAGCAGACCCAGGTTTAATGCTGTAATTTTTTCATTCATCTCTTAACCAGTGATTAGTTACGAAAAACCATTTTGTCGTTCATATAATTTGTAAATCTTTTTGTGAATAGACTTTGAAAAGTGTCATACTTCAAGTGAAAAAACAACTATGATATGGAAAAGAAACGTAACAAAATGCATTAAATATATAGAGGAAGTTCTTAACTGAAAAGTAGTGCAAATTCAGTAACTTCTGTTTGATGATTTAAAATAAATTCCTGGTAAAACTGGACTGAGGTTCAAGGAAAAATCTCAATTTTGTTTCCTTCTTATCTTCCTGTTTCTATAAGCCACCGGAATCATGACCAACTAAAGACCGAAACCAAAACCGCCTTTCCATTCAGCGCCTTCCTAACATAACTTACCAAAATTATTCTTTTCATAGCCTTGGAAGACTTTTCAAAGATGTTCAAGACTTTTCTTGTTAAACCTGAGATTCTTCATTCTGATAATTACATACGAAAATTGAATTTAAATAACAATATTTCTGCGCACTCTTTTATTAAATGTAATATACATAAAAAGTAAAATGTAAACCTAACCTAGAGATTATAACCGGCACAATTATACGAAAATTTCAGATTTGATACCAAGAGAAACAATCCCAAACCCGTGGTGCTTAACCCGCGTCCAAAAAAGTCTCATGATGGCATTGAAAAAAAAAAGACTTCATTGTCCTATTTTTATATTTTCGACATTTGAAGGCCAACATTAACATTCAATGCTTTTGAAGATCAATTTTAAGGATATATAAAGGCTTGAACGAACGCTGTATCAATTAACAGACTTTTATAAAATATATACACAGAGCGCTACCGATAGGATAGAAGACAATTATCGTTTTACATTTTTTATATTTTAAAGAATGGTCTTAACAGCTTATGTCCATTGGGTCTATTTAAGTCAATAACTCTGCTAGTTTGTAAAATATACGTTGTTTATTTAGCGAACTTTCCAAATTATTATTGTATTTCACCTCTTTGTATCTAAAATATGTGGTTTACTATATTATTTATTTTGGAACAAATAAACCGTGTATTACATGTGTCTTTGTTTCAAACCGATCATTCCAATCGATGCTGGTAAATAAATGAAGCCACAAAAGCGTTTCAGGTTTTCTCCCTGAAATAATACTAACATTGATGTTGTGAAATACTCTTTCGTGCGGCATTAAACCCTGACTCACCTTACCTTAAATACACCATTCACTGGCAGCCTAGTTATTCTTCCAATTCTTTTCACAGAGGAAAATATAAAGACTATTTTACTATCCTGTTTTGTCTTCTACTTAGACTACTTGAACTAAAAAGGTATATTAAATTTATCATTTTTCAAATAAAAAAAGTTTATTCGTAACGAGCCATACAACGAAATTTCCTTTCAACATCTTCTTGAGGCGATGTAAGGTATGACAATGTTTCATTTAAAGTTCCAGCAGGCGCTGTAAGAAATTTTCAAACTTGCTACCCACTTGAACTCCTTGTTTAAGAGAGCATTTTTTATCACCACGCTTAATAAAAACTTAAATTTCATATCTCCATGATCATATACCCAATTGTCTACCCCAACCGTTCTTGATAAATATCTTCATAAAAATCAGCTTGATATTTAATTAATACATCACATGTTGTTATAATTTATATAAAACATGTGTGAGATGATCAAAATACTTTGATAAATCTTATTTTTAAATTCAATATATAACATAACTTCAATCAAGGTTTACACGTGTTTTGATTATTCTATATACAAACTTAATCCAGTTGCTTTCCCTGAGCAAAGAAAAGTTGTTTATATTTACCATGCAACTTGTCTACGGTTGAAATCTGTGACAAAATCAGTGCAAATAATATTCATCTTACTCTTGACTGCCAAGTCGGGGAATGCTATGCAAACAGACATTACCATAGCAACTAATTTTATTTAATCAATTAGTTAATTACCTTTGTGCTTTACACTGTCTTGAAATGGTTCGAATTAAGGAACATTTGTTCAAATCAATCATGGTTGATTTTGCTAATGAAGAAGTCGTTAACCGACTGTCTCGCTCACCGGCCAACGGGTAAATCACAGACGGATTATCTCCCTAATCGGTTTTAATAATCGGATTATCCCAAGTGGCTTGAATGGTCGCGTAATGATGTAAACACTAAACATCAAAAAGCATAGTCACCAGAGCGATAGAATTAGCGCTATTGGATTAGAAGATTACACAGATTTATTGTAATCGCTTCGTAGAACTTATCGGTCAGTCATTGCCAATAGTGTCCACTCCGCATAGGCAATGAGTATATATACCCCTGGTCGGAGTGGTCAAGTCACATCCACCCCGGGTTCTGGTTCAGAAGGACCTCAACAGAAGAACACACAAGAGTAAGTAAGCTTAAACATACTAATTTATATAGACACTGTCTGATGACATTACCGCTTTAATTTTTCACCTACGTTTTACGTTATTCTATCTATATTAAGCTTATTTCAGTAACATAAGTTTCTCATATGACAACCTTTTTGTTTCAAATTGTTATGATAATCTCGAATCATGACCAACAAGTTCAAATGCAATCTATCACATTAATTTAATTCTGTCTTATTGTAATGTAACTAACTATGCCTAATAATCCTTCCATTTTTTTATTTTTAAAAATTATAATTCAATAAGTTCTATTTTATTTCCAGCCCACTCATTCCCGTTTCCATGGTTGCTATGGTGATATTGCGTAGGCGTTGTGCACAGAGGTGTTGAATCCTGTGCATTCCTCCTGAGCTTTATTACTGCAACCACCACAACAGAATTATCGGTTGTCAAGGAGATCACTAAACGATCATCTCGGATTATCCTTCTCAGAGGATCTTACTCCCAAATTGTATAAGTTTACAGATCAACTTCAACTGTTAATTCACAATAGTGAAAAACTTTTTGTTACAACTTTTTTTCCCAAGGAGCTGAAAGGGCAAATATCATCCAGAACGAGGCCGATCACGATGACGTAAACGACCAGGTACTTCCGGTGCTATTGCGTAGGCGTTGTGCACAGTTGTTAAAAAACCTGTGTATTCCACCTAGGCAGTACTATCGGAGGTCAGACCTCATGCTTAAGGGGACATGCATGGGAGGAAAGAAGGCTCGGAGAGCTGAGGACCTTATAGTGTAATAGAAATTGTCCAAGTAATCTACGCCGCGAATGACTGGAATATATATGAAAAACGTCAAATCGCCTGAGCACATTTTCGTTTTCACTTCGATTTTATATTGAATCGTTTTCCAAAATTCTTCCACTTGGGTTTGACCTTGTGTCGATCTCCCTCGTACTAGATTCCAATGTATATGTTTGGGGATTTGGCACAATATTCTAAAAGCCTTACAGACGACTTTCAGCCTTCAGATTGAATTATACTACCTGCATACCTTAAATCTAGAAAAAAATTTTCTGTCATCCATTCAAAGTTTTGTAACTTTAAGTTATTTTTTAGATTGCAACTTATTCGGCTAGATACGCTTCGTGCATATTCCAAAAATGTTTGAAACCAATAAACATAGGTAATAAAACTTACATTGTGAGTAAAAAGAATAATCGTGACTTTAAATGGCACTTAAACTAAGAAAACATAAGGAGAATTTCTTCTGTGTTCTAAATACTAAGAATTTGTGTATCTATTTGTTCAAAATGATGCATTTCAAACTAGAGACAAAGTTAAATAAACTCCAAATCAATACATTTCTCATATCATACACATGAGGAGCCATAGAGGATATATCTTGTTTCATAACATTTTATTTCACCAATGAGTAACAATGCAATGTATTTTTGCATAAGAATGAAATATTCATTTGCAGTTGTCATTTTATAAATCGGATAGAAGTATAAGGATTCTTTTGGTTGAATTAACCTGGCGATGGTTTCATTTAGTTAGATAACTTGTACCCAGGTATTTCTTCTGAATAAACATACAGGTGAGTTTATCTTTGGTCTAAAATGTAATTTCTTATGACCTTTTTAAGTTTAAGTAAAACTAAATAAAGGTTAAACAAAAAATTCGAAACCCCAAAAAGGAAAATGTTACCCATATTTAATACAGTTACGTTTCTGGATAGGCTAAAGGTCTGTTGAACTTAAATATTTTAGTCAAATATTTTCTTTATGTACAATTGGGAAAAAAGTACATCAGCTGACATATACGTTGATAAATGCCTAAAAGGTCCTAAACAATGGAATTTAAAAATAAGCTTGGGTTTGAACCCGATGAAATAGAAATGTAAATAGGATTTTGAACTTGATTAATTTCCTCTTTTGGCGCCTATTAAACACATATTTAACATTGATATCTGTTCGAGGTGTAAGTACTAAATGTGTTCATAGGAAATGAATAAGGTTTTGATCATATAATACTATTGCGTTCCTAATAAAACCTTTTAGCTGTGTTAAATCTTGAATGATCACATGACACCAATTGAAGATTAAACGAATGTAATTTAAATCAGTTAAAATATAAGATTGCAGTTTTATGAACTAAAGTTATTAAAATTGCATTCGGACCACACAAACAAAAATAAATAATACACTTAACAAATTTTCTTTTTTTGTAAAAAATATTTTCATTAGACCATTGGGTTTCTACTTTGATAGGAGCGACCTTAAAGAAGCCAACGCAAATGTCAAAGCATGTCATGAAGAAAGTAACTGTCTGAATTGCAATTGCTCTTTAAAGGCACTGTAAATCGCTTTTAATATTACTTTTTTTTAAATTTCTCCCCAAATCATGTTTGAACATGCAAAAAGTATTTTCTTTAGAGAGTTAAACTTCTCATTTTTCAAACCGATTATCCCTAATAGAAGTAATAGTAGTAGTAGTAGTATTAGTAATAGTAGTAGTAGTAGTAGAAAAAGTAGTAGCAGTAGTAGTAGTAATAGTAGTAGTAGTACTAGTAGTAGTAGAAGTAATAGTGGTAGTAGTAGAAGTAGTAGTAGTAGTAGAAGTAGTAGTAGTAGTGGTAGTAATAGTAGTAGTAGTAGTAGTAGTAGTAGTAGTAGTAGTAGTAATAGTAGTAGTAGTAGTAGTAGTAGACGTATTATTATTATTATTATTATTACTATTATTATTATTATTATTAGAAGTAGTAGTAGTAGTAGTAGTAGTAGTAGTAGTAGTAGTAGTAGTAGAAAGTTGCCATTTTAATTTAAACACATTTTATTCAATCGAATTAAGAACAAGGATTCGAAAAGTTTAAGCGATTTTTTTACGTTTGTTTAATGATAATTTTATTCATCTTAAATTTGTCTTGCGGTTTATAAAATTTTGCTTTCCTTTTAGCGATACCTTAGTAAGCGCACGCCAGTGCCTTTAAATGATTATAGAATCTTCCAAATATTCCCTCTTCCTCCCTATTTACTAGCGTATCTACTTCATGCATACTCGCACTGAACCAGCACATCCGAGAATGGATTGACGAACAAAGGAAGTTTAAAGTTGAAATGATGGAAGCCATCGAGGATATATCTTGTTTCATTACATTCTATTTCACCACTGAGTAATAATGCAATGTATTTTTGCATAAGAATGAAATATTCCTTTCCTTTGCAAAACTTTGTCATTTTATGAAATCAGATATAAGTGTGGGGATTGTTTTGGTTTAATTGATTAAAGATTGCGTTTTGAGCGTTATATGTTGACAGGAAGTTTGAGATTTGAATCTGGGTAATTTCATTTAGGTCCAAAAGTATATTTTAATTGAAATATATGCCGTAAATCAACAACTGAATATCGTTTTAAAAATATCAATAATAATAACAATAATAACAATAATAACAATAATAATAATAATAATAATAATAATAATAATAATAATGATAATGATGATGATTTGGTAAAACAAGTGAAATCAACCTGCCGTATCCACACGGAAATGCAGTTACTTTAGAGGCAATCTCATTAAAATCAGTAAATTGTCGCTCGTGTCTTGTCGCAGTTCAGTCTCATTTCTATGTGATTGAGTTGAGGGGATAAGTTGTTACGACTTTGGTGTTCACCCAATGCAACTTGAATTGAACGCAACAAGTTGAACCTACAGATCGTAATGTGAAAACTGACCTCTACCATATCTTTCTTATCCCGAGGAGACTTTTTTTAGTCCTTCACTGCTGTTTAAATGCTTGATGTTTATGCTTGAGTCAATACCGTTTTGAAACAGAAACTGCTTTGGGCGATTTCGCTTCCTTAGGTTTTGCCTATTATGGCATTAAGTATTCGATACCGAAAGGTACCGTTAAGAAATAAACCTTTTCGTCATGTTAATTACTTATTATTTACCGTTACATTTATAATCAAGTAATGAATTAATATGGTTGAAACGATTAAGTTCATTTATCTAATTCATTGAAAATGTAACTCCCATTGTAGTGTTTATACATATTATTTATACTAAACAGTATAACGATGATAAGAAGTATATTTTCAAAGAGATATACTCGTAGCGCCGCACACATTATTACCATTGTACAATCATTCCGTTTGTGACTATGAAACCGAGCTGTCAGTTGGTGCTCTTTGATGCCTATCTATCACACTACCTTCACTCCAGGTACCCAATTGTACTGCTTGGTGAAGAGAGGCACACTTTGAATAATGTCTTTAGTCACTCAACTCATTTATCAGTGTTGAGCAGGGAATCAACCCTTCAAACTCCTAGCTTATCCATCAATGAGCAGATCACCCACCTGAACCTCAATATATCAGTCAACTAGCATTGGACAGAACCACGAACCACCATGTTTAAATATTGTCACATATTAAGAGTGGGGGGTTGGGGTTAATAAACACCATATCTTTTATGTACAGTCAAGATGAATGTAGACAGTAAGGGTGGATAATAGAAACAAACCCATCGTCACTTGCAGGGACAATGATAGGGAGAAATCCAAGCATTAGATACAAGGATACTTAGTTGAACGAACAAAATGTATCCTAACTGTAGACTGTAACTAGTAACTAGAGCAAGCACTTATGAGAAATATCAAAGGTTGAATGTCATCCAATATAAATGCATTTCACGCCATCTGGTCGCTAACAGTCATGTTATTATCAGAATAAAATTATAATTGATGTCATAAAAATATTGACATGATTAAATTCCTTACAAGTAAAGTCTGTACTTCTTTCAAGTAAGATATTTATTGAGGTCGAAACGGATGGAGCAATGAAAAAAAGCAATTTGAATTTTCAATAAAGAATTATTTCCTTCCCCTTTTCTTTGACAATCAAACTTACTAAATAAAAAATAAAAATGATAAAAAATAATCCATTGACGTATATCAGCACAGTAATTGCTTTTATTATGTGGCAGATCATTAACAACGCCGGAAAAAATCACTTAGATCAGAAGAGCTTTATCCAGTATTTGTGGTTTTATGACAGAGAGTAAAGTTATTTCAAATCAATTTCAGGATAGTACGGGTTACCTTATGTTGTTTTGTTTACTTTAAGGACTGCAATGTTAAAAAATTTAAATCTTTGGTCGTTGGCATTTGATGAACTTCGGCCTGCTCTGACTTGAAATATTCAAACTAGGAAAGTACACTAATCGCTGTCATGAATAAAGAAAGAAAGAAATACTCCTCTTGATTTTGATCAAAGTACACTCTTCCCAGTATAAAGAATGAAAATTTAACTTATTATTTTTGCTTTATCATAAGTACGAACTTGATAAACACGTAAACAATATTCATCATCCCATATCTCTAGAATATACATAATAAATAATAAAGTGAATATGTAAGTCAATATAAATATGTAAGTTGATGTTTATCGCCGCTTTGGCAATATTTCAGCCATTATCGGCGTAAGTAAGTAAGTCAGTCAATAAGTAAGTAAATAGATAAGTACGTAAGAGAAGTATTCGAAACAAACACAAATCAAATGGACCGAAATATTTAAGGTGTAAGGGGTTAAACGTTTTGTATGTTCACAGTACTTTAAACATTTGTCACATTTGTCCGAATATATACATATCTGGGGGTTCCCCCTATTAGCTATCAGTCTAGAACTATGCAAAATTAATTTTCTTCAAAGGGTAAAACATAAACATAATAAAACCGTTTTTCAGTAGTCGAATAGCATACATACATACAATGATAATGATAATGATAATGATGATGATAATGATGATGATGATGATGATGATGATGATGACGATGATGATGATGATGATGATGATGATGTTACTACTAATACTTTATTACCCCGAAGGGAATTCAGTTTGTATCATTACAGAGCTTGAACATACAGGAACACACATGCGATACATAAACAAAGACAATATATGATCAATGTTGAATGCCATAAAATAAACTAGACAAAGTTATTTTGATGTTTCGTTACAGGCATAACAGGCATACAAGAAAGTTGATAAAGATGTTGAAATAGTACTTGGGTAATATTGGACTAAGGTATAATGTTGACACAATGATTTATTTCCAAATATAATAGAATAAACCCGTTTGAAGTTTTTTTTAGTCATTTGATGCTTTGACCTACATTCATAAGTTCAGTTTGTCCATTATACATAAGTTGTCATTATTTTGTCGATATAGAAGTATACCAAAAAATCAAGTCATTGTACTAATAAATGGACAATTTGTATCAACATACTTTAAAACGACAATAATCTCCTTCAAACTATCCACGGAATTCTTTACTCTCTTGATAATTCCATTATGCGTACGATGAAATGCAATGGTGATCATTTGAATCTTCATTATGTAATTGTTGCGATAGATACAGGAGGTTTCATAGCAACGGATATAATCTATAAGAAACAGAATTACGTCAGTATCTGGATTTTGGTTTATGTCAACCCAATAATACCCCTATTGTTTCTGATGATGATGGTAAAAAACATCGACTGGGTGAATTGACTAGTTCTTTTAATCTAATTTAATTTATAAGCGATATGATATCCATAAAGCTTTAATTATGGACCAATAAGAACTGAGATCTTAAGCGCGAAAAATCATTGAGCTACCTTATGCATCCACTCTTAACCCTTAACATGAAAACGCTATATCTATTGTCAAAAGCTATCTTTATGTTTTTAAGACCTAGCAACCCAAAAACGTAAAAAGAATTACCCAAATTTTGACTTGTTCCAGATTTGACTCTTTGAGTTGATGTTATTCCGGAAATCTGAAAGTGTGGAGATTCACATCGCTTCACGTTTAACATTGAAGGGGGTTCCAATGATATTTCACCAAAAGATACATTTGTTGTTAACATGATTTATGACACCAAAAATGTTTTGTGTATGTTATCACATGTTCTGGATGTAATGAGAAGTATATCGGCAAAACAGGACAACTATTAGATAGTCTAACATGAAGAAGCCATTATGGAAGAAAACGCGCTAGCAAAAGTGAATGTGAATATGTACCTAATCAAACAAAAACATTATTTCATCTATACATCCTAGATGGGAACATAGATGGGAAGGAGACATATCTCAACCTACTCGGGGACTAGGGAAAAGCGGAAATAAACTGCGAACTTACTGTACATTCAAGAGCTACTATGGGACGGAATCTTATGTCAGAAATGTTCCTATTAGAAGTCAAAGAAGCGCATTATCAAAGTTTAGATGCGGAGTAGCTCCCTTGAGGATTGAGACGGGACGTTACGCTAACACCCCGGTAGAAGAAAGAACTTGCCCTGTGTGCACCAAAACCGTAGAAGATGAGATGCATGTTTTGCTACACTGTCCGCTTTACGAAGAAGTTAGACGTGATCTCTATTCAAAATGGATTTTAAAATGTCCTAGATTTTCGGATTACAGTGATATAAGGAAAGTAGGTTTTATTCTCTCCTCACCTGAAGTGTCTTTTATCAGTGCCAAGGCCTGCTAGTCTATATTAACCACCCGAAAGCTCTTTTTATATCATGAGTAAATAATTCATCACTTTTTTTTTTACTATTTCTCCAACATACACATATTTTATTGCCATATTTATCTTTTTCTAAATGTATATCATGTTTTATTTCATATACACATTTTAATATACACTACGAATGTACACATTTTCACCATTTATTTCCAGGAATGTCTGCTTATTTTAACTTTATATAATATTTGTATGTATATACGTATTTCTTTTAATTTAGTCTCTCGTAACCTTTTTTTTTTTTTTTTTTTTTTGTAACCTTTTTGGTGGCTCGCTGTTTCTTTTAAATAATATGCATTTGTTTGTATATTTGTATTTTATAAATGCGAGGTGAGACTTTAATAAAGAATCTGTCTGTCTGTCTGTCTGTCCTAGTAGGTGGGAGAACAAGCGATATTTCCCAGAAGATTTTGTTTTGACAGTAGATGTTGAACAATGCCCTACTACGGTAAGGTTCACGACATCACAATTGTTTAAATCATCAAATAATGACACCCAGTGTAATGACATCATAAACATGACGATCTCTCAATGCTATGACATCACTGCGATGGGAGTCTTGATATAGTGGATTGTTCAGTAACATACGTTTTTCACGGAAAAATGAAATAAACAAAAATTCAGCATTATAAATAATACAATACACGATTAACGATTTTTTTGCATCAATATGAAAAACATCTTTGGAGATGATCAAATCAAATGTAACCTAAATGTTAAACAATCAATTGACTTGGGTGAGTATACGCTTGTTTGTTAAATTGTTTTTGTGAATTAATGTCTTCCTAAATCCAATACAAAATCAGTTAGAACTGGGTAATATGGACATTATGTGAGATAATTGGGTAATTTAACACAGATGACCTTTCAGCCTAAATAACTCTGATGAAATGACGAGCGAAGGAATTCTACAAAAGTGCATATCAAGTAGAATCATTGACACAAATACAGTTGGAAAAAAATATCGTTACATCTGTTTTTGTTTGAATGACAACAGTAGAATGACATATTATTGATAAGGATTCAATTCGAATAAAGTGTTTGTCGAAGGTTAAAACAAGTAGTACGTTATGAAAGCCTATAAGCTGTTAAGGAAAAATCCTGTACATGAATTTAAGAAACATCATCGAAGTAATATTTCTAAAACCGCTAATTTTAGAGAAGAAAATGTTTTAGTGTAACATCAATCTTCGATAAGTAAAGGTTATTTCAGACTGACACAACAATGGAAAGGAAGTATGTAGTGTAACCCCCCTGGGAAAAATATTTAACCGTAAAATGTCTTCTTGTGGACTGAAACTAAGATAACCTGGAAATTTGTCATATGAAACGCAATACAATGGCAGAAATAAAAAGGATGACGTTACATACTTCCTTCCAAGTATTTATATAAAAAGATGTTTGCCTTTAATAAAATCAACACTTTGAAAAACGTAGCTCAGATAAAGATAGGCCTTCTTTTATTTACAACCTACCCTCACCTCTCGCACATGTAACGTTTTAGCTGTAACGTCAAGTCTGATAGCTCGAAGTCATGAACATTATCGTATGTCAAGCGGAGAGTGCCTGATTTATCATATGCTAAATTGCGAGAGACTGAGTTTAATCATATGCTAAGCGATTAGAGACGGACTTTTATCATATGCTATGCGGTGAGATACTGAGAGACTAAGTTTTATCATATGCTAAGCGGTGAGATACTGAGAGACTGAGTTTTATCATATGCTAAGCAGTGAGAGACGGAGTTTTATTATATGCTAGGTGTCTTCGTTTGAGAACTGTGAGCTCACATTTGCAGTTTTATATCACCTTTTCTTCTTAGTGATATCAAAGAGGGGTGACGTCATGTGTTAAATGGTATGACATCACTTCTAAAACCAACGCTACATCATCTAGTCAAAATATTGACTTTTCCCCGTCACACGACGAGATACATGATTTCACTTTGAAAACCAATTACACCAGTGGTCCACAGAATTCGACGATTTCGTGATAATGGTCGCTACGTAATCGTGTAAGCATTCTTTGAATAGACGAAGTGACTGAATTCCAATATAGACGGATTGCATCAATGATTTCTTGTTCGAATTCATGCAAAGAAATACTTTCTCATAGGCGCTTAAATTATCAAAACTTTTATTTTATACATACATTAACAACTTTAAATGATTTGAATATTTTAGATGCATGGACATATTATTTCCTTTTAATATATTTATTTGGAATTTTATTATCGGACGATTTTGCCAGAAAGAACTCAAAAATGTCTTTATTAGCAACTGAATGATATGGTTAAGTTCTCTCGCTTCATATCCATATTTCATGTTTTTAACTGAGGATAGTAAACTAATGGACTAAATTAAACATCATAAGAGCAGAAGAAATTTCAGTTTACCCAGTGTTTTTCATTTTCTAAATTACTGATTAACATTTTATTTCCATATAATTTCTCACACTTAAACCAGGAACTTACAGTGACGATTTGAGAACTTCCTCGTGTAGATTTCTTTGTCAGTTGGTATGGTGCTTATTTATCACTTGTCTCTTTCTGATTCCATCAACTTCGCCCATCCTGTCACTATCAAAGGGGCAGTAGTGCGTTTTCGAAAGATTTATTTCTTTCAATTTCAAACATTTGTTAATGTCAATTGTATTTTCTTCAGAAGGTCAAAACATGTACCAATATTCATCCTGATTATCCTTAGTCATAGAGGAAATAATCAAGTATCAAGTGAAAAACACCCGATTGCCCGTAGTCATAGAGGAAATAATCAAGTATTATTCAAAAACCAATTGATTATTCGTAGTCATAGAGGAAATAGTCAAGTATCAAGTGAAAGACACCCGATTATCCGTAGTCATAGAAGAAATAATCAAGTATCATGCAAAAAACACTCGATTATCCGTAGTCATAGAGAAAACAATCAAGTATCATGCAAAAACCACTCGATTATCCGTAGACAAAGAGAAAAAAATCAAGTATCATGCAAAAACCACTCGATTATCCATAGTCATAGAGAAAACAATCAAGTATCATGCAAAAATCACTCGATTATCCGTAGTCATAGAGGAAATAATCAAGTATCATGCAAAAACCACTCGATTATCCATATAGTCACAGAGGAAATAGTCAAGTATTATGCAAAAACCACTCGATTATAAGTAGTCATAGAGAAAACAATCAAGTATCATGCAAAAACAACTCGATTATCCGTAGTCATAGAGAAACAATCAAGTATCATGCAAAAGCCATCTTGTGTGATTGTAAAAATCGCTTAATCTTTGTGGTTGGGAAATGGATAAGCATAGCTTGATCGATTTGGAAACATTGGTTTTAAAACTGCTTCTTTTGTTTAAACAACATTGTCATGCAATTGTGAACAACCATTTTCGTTTCTATGAGATCACATTATCTCAATGTGATAAAGAATACAAATTTATTACTCGCCCGTGTAAGATACTGCAGTGCAATATAATAAATTGATTTCACTATTTATTTTGCGGTTGTGCAGTTAACCAAGAAGGCATATATTCATATTCATACGGTGATATAAGACTCGTCTAATACCGCAGCACGAAAGACGTCACAATCGTACGCAGTTGTGACGTAACAGCAATAGTAACGCCGTCACCATGGCGACCAAGGCGCGAAAATGTTCGTATCAGAACACTGTCGGCAAGTATGATCTAAAATGATAATTTTATAATAATCGCTTTCGCTCGTTTAATACTAAATCATTAACTCGTTTAATCAAAATAGTATTAAATGGAAGGTCGTTAAGTATTCACATATAATATATATATATATATATATATATATATATATATATATATATATATATATATATATATATATATATATATATTACATTACAACTGTTAGTTTCGGTTAGCAGACTTTTATTTATTATTGGTCCATTATTTCCCTTCTTTTAACCCCGACTTAAGCAAATATGGATTTTGTGCAAATTGCATAGTTTATATCATTTTCTAATGTATCAACAATCGTTTAAGACACAAATCCTGTAGAGACTGGTAGAGTGTATGGTATAAGAAAGCAGTTATCTAGTGAAATGAGACGACAGAACGAGTAAAACTGCAAATCGAATTTTCAGTACAAAACGTCTTCTTTTCAATTTAGAAATTATTTCATGTATCAAAAGTCATTAAAGTTGGACGAACGTTTAATCATATATTGTATATGCATTATGGTATACAAAGCGCATATGAATTTGAGAATGATAAAATATCTGAATCCAGCCGGATGAGTTGTCGTGAAGAGGACAATCTACATCCGCGACAATGCTTAAACAAGGAAGTGGCTCCCACGTGATCTATTATGACCTTTAACCCTTATTTTAGATGACATTTCGGTGCGCATGCTTGAAGTTAAGGGTTGTGTTGTCAGTGACAAATATATATCCCACTTTGAATGCAGTTTAATAAGGAAGGTCTCCTGTGAGAGTGTTGACCTCGAGGTGTATTGTCATGGATTGCAAACACAACTTGGTGTACTTGGATATTCACTAGCATTTCAAGGAACAATTAGGAGCTATTAGGTCTGGTATTTCGATCCATTAGCAATGTCACGCCTGTGTATGTCCCTGTGGCTTCTTCTGGCAACAACTATTGTGCAGCTAGCAAGTCCTGTTGAAATCTCTCAGAAGTCAATGATAGCAGTGCATCCAACCACGAGACACCTGTACGTCGCTACAGATCACAGTCTTCTTCATATGACTGCCAACTTCACTGTGCTCAGCAATCTTTCCTTAGAATCACTAACAAATGAAAAAGGCAAATATGAACCACGTGCTATAGGAATTGACGAACATAGGGACACACTGCTAGCCTGTTGGTCCTATAACGAAGGTCAATGTGCTCAGTTCAACGCAACCAATATCGAACATAAGGAATGGTGTGTCAGTAACAACAGCGAATGTAAAGTCAAGACGAGGTCATGTTTAGTGTTCCTAGGTAACAACACTGTTCTGGTCGGATCTTCTGTCAACAAGAACACAGAGCAAACAGCGATTTTGTCTCTTCGTAAGTTGTTCCCATCCCCATTGAATATGACTTACTTGAAAGGAATTAAACAAGATTCGTCAATTGTAATGATTGAGCCGGAATGCAATCATACTGTGAAATTCATGACCGGCTTCAAATGGAACGAATATGTGTACTTTTTGACACAACAGACAAACTCTGAGGATAAGAGTGACAGCACTGTACTAATCCGTGTGAACGGAAACGGTGGAACCATTTTCCCAGTAAATGAAATTACAATTGATTGTTTAAACATATCCTCCCAAAGAATGTATCAAGTCACAAATGACGGCATCTATGCAAGTCTTCGAGAGCAACCTCTCAATCCTACGGTGGCAATGACATTTTGTGGCTACAAGATGTCGACACTGAACGACTTGCTTGACGGAGCTGCAAGTGGAAACAACACTCTGAAGCCACCCTGGTTGTGTTCTCCAACCTCCAAGTGTACGGTATGTGCATCACTGAACACTTTAATAACTGTAGCTGAACACTTATTAAATGTAGCTTAAATAAAGATACTTTTGAACACAACATGCATAAATGCTCACAATACAAGGCAATACAACAACAGTATGAGTATGTAACGTTTTTATCATGTCTAAACTGACACAAAAAAATGAACATATAACTTCATAAACGCCATAAACTCCCGCCTCGATATATCACTACAGTAGTGAATACTGAAGCATTTAGAAACAACATTTAATGTACTTTATGTTAAGCTTGCAACTGATCATGTATGGAATAAGGGCGATGTTAAATCTGGCTTTAGGCGAAAGGTTTCCTTTTGAATTCATAATTCATTTCTTGGAATATAAATCTTACAGAAATCAAGGAAAAGACGGTAAGGAAAACATCGTATTTTATTGTCCTTTAATTAAGCTTTAAATTTGGATTGATAGACATACAGAAAATGTCGATAGACATGCAGAAAGACAGGTAGACAGAAAGGCAGATAGAATAATACAATACAATATAGTTTATCTAAGTCTCACCATAGTTAGGCGGTAGTTTTCTTGATGTTTGAAACAAGGAAGTAAAGAAACTACCGCTCGTCAGGTCCTAATGTACTATAAACTTAGTCGCGATTGTTCGTTATACCATTTGATTGACTTCATCATAGAATATAAGAATAAACACTTGAATCTACCCTTTATTTTAAATTATGCTAAAATATGCCATGTGCCATAAAACAAACACATAGACACTCTCCAACCATATGATGTGAGTCAATAGACGAAACACTTGAGAACATCCTAGTACGTGGATCTCCTTGAACCTTTGGAAGCTGACTTAAACGCACTAGTGCACACGCATATTTCTTTAACACAACGAATGCACAGATACTGCATATCTCTCGATATTATTCAGATCCTCACTCAAGTAATCTACCTCGTACTTGATTTTTAAAGACCGGAAGTATTTAATGTTACGTTACAATAAATCCGCATGAACTACGATATCGGAAATATTAAGATTTTGTTTATAACCAAAAAAGCGGAAACGGCAGCTTTGGTCAATCTAATAGCAATGCTAATGCGGTGTTATTAAATCGGTTTATTTACAACATTGCTTTCATAAAACATAATTCATTATTTGTTCTCAGTTCAGAGTTTAGGTAAATTCAACAGCTGTACATAATAATATTTCAGCCGCTTTCAACTGTCCATTTTGTGCACAGCTAATCTTAGATTTGTTATATGTCCAAACCGACAGCGGCTGTTTAAATTTTTTCATTGTTGATTGCAGGTCAATTGTAAAGATTTTCAAGTATTTCATTGCATCAATAGAAAGTTTTAGTGAATGCATTAGTCCTCTTAAACCTTATAATAGCCAATTTAAACCGTAAAAGCGTTTCAGCGATTTCACTATTTATTTTGCGGTTGTGCAGTTAACCAAGAAGGCATATATTTCTGCGATGTAATAATGTTTTGTTCCTGAAATAAAACATTTCCCCACAAGATATGTAGATAAATATACCATGCTTGTTTTATCTCATGAGGCCATTCGACCCACTTTTACGGTAATCAATAAACATGCGTGCAACTCTATAAAATCAAATGTAAACTCAAATCCTACAATGTAATAATGTTTGGATGTAAAATCTAGAACATATATATGACCATTTGTGCAAGATATGTAGAAAATAATACGCTGATTGTTTCATTTAAAGAGGGGATTCGACCCACCATCTTGGTGCATAGATTCTATATGAAGATCTGTATAATGTAATGTGCCACAGTGTATTGGAGGCGTTGTGATCGACTTGGTGTTGTTGTGTTACACGGTGGTGTATGTTGTATCTCGTTGTACTTAGTACTGTGGCGGGTTAAGTAAATGCTGTTGCGCTTTTGTTAGCTATCATATATAGGGAAAACTGACCGAGTCTCTTTTGCTGTCAACTTTTGCTGATATGTACAAATAGTAGATAGAATTAAGAAGAATTGTTTCAACGTAAATGTTGACTCTGAGGCAAGGAAATATAGGAAGTCGCCAAAATAACCTAACCTGTATTCATAAAAAAGAAAAACAACCATACAGTTACATTTGATTGAGTATTGCTAAAATTTGATTGAATGTATAAGTGAATGTTGAAATGTTGATAATATGTCAAAATACCTTGCTTCGGACAGTTTTGACAATGTTTCTGACACCTTATATATTTTCTTTAAACGGACTAGTAATACTTTAAGTTAACTAACAAAAGTTCAGGAAACATTAAATAATTTACGACTTACACATTTGATAAAATAATTTTTTCAAAAACACATGGTTGTAATGTCAAAACTGTCCGAACCTCGGGCGATTTTATATTCGCAAATGAAACTGTTATTTTCGGTTAGATTACAAACAATTCTGCCTTTAAAGATAGGAATTAAATTTTTTTACCTTTTTTATTGTTTGGTTTGATGATATTTACTTTCTTCAGATGATCTGTTATAAGACAGTCTCTCAAAACATTTCAATCGATACACCGTAAGAACCTCGGTCACTTTGCCCTTGTTTGTATTTGTTTTAATCTCTAGTGTGTTGCGTTATATAACTTTGTGTCGTTTGCGTTGCATTTTACGTTCGGTAATGGCTTGTGGTCTACGCGTTACAGTGTAATGCGTATTATGTTGTACTTTGTGTTGTTGTGTATGTAATATGTTTTGTCGTTGTTGCATTGCGTTTGTGCATGCATATTTCAGCATGCTGCACGTGCAGCGCGATTTCCTGAGGCTTCTGTCTCCTACCGCATTTAGACACCGTTTGTTTATCTGGAAGTGTAATAATAATTTTACCAATGATATCAACAAAAATAACACTATTGTTTTAATTTTTTGCTTAATATATGTTTTTGCAAATGTTTTTGGTCGCTGTTTGGAATTGATTTTAATGGTTGAATGGTAAGCCAGTTACCAACCTCGTGCATTAATTGAAACACCTAGGTCTTATGGTTTTGCATGTTAAATTGTTTTGTGTCAAAAGTGTTAGGGTGTGTCTTGGATTTTGTGCACATATATCGTGGTTTGTGTTGAGTTTCGTTGAGCGTTATGTATTGTGTTATTATTGGTCAATCAAATTGTTTGTTCTCAAAAGTGCGTTTGGGTTTGTGGATGTGTTACATTGTGTGCTTTGTTGTTGGAAGTTCAGTTGCATGTTGTGATTCATTTTTGCGTTGCCATAAATCTTCTGTTAAGAGTTGTTTTCTGCGTTTTGCAGTTATTATGGTTTGTTCTGCGTTGAATTGTTTGAAGTGATTTGTTGTAAAGCGTTGAAAAGTGTGTGTGTAATGTTGTATAGCGTTTTGTCATGGTTGTGTTGTTTTGATGTGGTGCGTGTATTGTGTTTTAGTGTGTGAAATTGCGTGAGTTTTGTGTGTCTGTGTTATGTCTTTCTTTGACGGTGTGTATGGTGCTATTGTATTTGTCCAATTGAAAAGCAGGTTTCTAACATTTTTTATGGCGTGTAGTGTTGTGCTTTATAGAATTGCGTCCTTGTGTGGTATGATGCTGCGTTCTAAAATGGTGTTATCTTGCAGGATTGGAAAGTATGTGCAGTATATATATAGCGCAGTTTATATTGAGTTGTTTTCGGTTGTTTATATCGGAGGATGTTTTGCCTGTGGCTTCATATGCAGAATCGGGAATTTTAGTGGTATATTTTTGTGCGATGTTGAAGAGTGAATCTGCTCAATAGAAATAAATTTTGAATTATCATTTCTTATTAAGATAGAGTGATATATTGGCTTATTAGTGTAAATACATGATAAAAGCATGTTCAATATAACCCGGAACCTTGCATTCGGTTTCAATTCATAACATACTCGCTATCAAACATGTCTATGACCGTAAAAATACTAAGTCTAACCGGCTACGTTTCAGTTTGTAAGAAAGATTTCAAAAGACTTCGACCTTAGAGTCGCTAATATTGATAATCATGAATTATCATAACAAAGATTTTCGCCTATAATTTCATCCTCTTTAAATCCTACGTAAAATCGTATTTACTGTTTCGAAATTTACATAAAGATCAAGTCTATAATTTTCCCGAAAAAAATATGGTTGATACGCACGCTGTAAACAAACGCGGAAGAATTTAACAAATAGAAGCGGAAGGAATTTACTAGTCCACGTATTTTTCTGAAACTATATGTTAGCCTCGTTGATAATGGCATCTATGACATTGTCATATCGTAGAAAAAGTATTTTTTATTTCAATATTTTGATAATAATCTATTACTTTAAACAATGAAACAGTTTTGGACACTTTATTCATAACCATGTTTACATTTTTACTTTCTGAAAAGTAGATTTTCTTCAAAATTCTTGTGTATATTTGTAGATGACATATTATACCAGTACCGTTACCTGAATTTATTACTTGATGTCAAATCATTTTGATGATTATCAATGACAATGTAGTTAATGAGTCATCTTAAGAATATTAATTCAAATTACACTTTGTGAACATTGATTATGCAAAGTAATGTTCAAAACATTATTTTCGTTTTTGTCGTACAATGTACTCAATTTACCGTTAGCGAAACAAAAAGAAAATTTTCCAAAACACAAGTTTAAGTTGCCCTTTTTAAAAACCCCAGAATGACTCATTTTACTTTATAATTTCATTTCAGACAATCAAACACACATGCGCCAAGTCCGGAAGAGTTCGCCTGCCATCGACAGAGAAACCTTTGGTTTTTCAGTTGAAACCCTCTCCGACCGGAAGTGCCCTAAATTTTGACCCGGAGACTCTGCTTGTTGGCCGGGTTAAAGGGAATATGGTAAGCAGATATAGTTCCTTGTCAAAAATTGCTGATTACATTGAAATATTGTATATTGCACTACTGTCAAGTTATCAACCGTTATTAACAAGTATTATTTTTATGTAAATCCTTTAAGGATAGTGACATTAAAAAGTCAAAAGATATTTTACCTGAACCGGACAATGTAACTCAGTTTGCGCACGTCATGTTTTTGAAAAAAACTTAACGGAAACAGATAAAGGGCAGACTTGATAAAGTTTTACGGGTGAGAACAGAGACATTTTGATATCAGGCCGAATGTTTTATAACATTGAAGTTATATCTTAATTAAAAATGTTTGATACCTTTCAAACCACGATAACTACAACAGAACACTTCCTTGTCAAAATACTGTTTTAGCGTTATCATACGGAGAAGCAGATCAGCAAAATAACCAGACGAGTGTCGAATTGATCATCGTATTTTTTAATTTTTTTGCAGAAGATACTGAATTATTATTCTGGGAAGTTCACAGAGGATGACTGTAGGGAGAGCAACGCAACAGTTGAGACAAGGGGGCCGTATTACTGGTGTAACGATATCTGTACAGACAACAGAAGCGAGTGTCTGGTGAGAGATGATAAGAGAGATAATAATAATAATAATAATAATAATAATAATAATAATAATAATAATAATAATAATAATAATTATCGATAATAATAATAATCGATAATCCAACAAAGGGATCGATATTTTCTCCAATATATCATTGATTCATTTACTGACAGTCCAAATCGTCGGATTTCGATAATCAAAGACAAGGAACGATATTTCACCGATACATCTTTGAGTCATTTACCGACAGTGATTATTGTCTTTTGCCGACTGACACGCTGTGAACATTAAAATCAACCTTTCTCTTGTAATGTGTTGCGTTATGCACTTTTTTTCATGTGTATCTCAATGTAGACAAATAATTTGATCAGGCAAAAGAATTGAATACCTAAAATAAAATCTTTGAACGGTCATACAAGATTAAAATAGCTTTGCTTTAGAAAAAAAAGACATTTCAGGAAAACAAAATATAAGTGAACGCAACGTTTTGTTTAATTGAACAGGTATGAATGATGAATAGCGATAAATTAGATACGAAAATAGTGAATGAATCACTGAAAATTAACAATAAGACTGTGTGATAGTAAAGGGTCACACACCATACGGGTGGAATAAATGTGGAAAATATTTTAAAATGAGGCATATCGAAAGAAATACGAAAATAGTGAATGATATCCCTACAATAATAAACGAGTCTATGTGAAGATTATCGAGAACAACAATTCGAGACTGTTCACTTAAGTTAAATTAGTCTTTGGAATTCCAATATTTTGTTTATTTTGACAATGTAATGTATATTTGTATGTTTCATATCCATATATAACGTTTTCTTTTCTAAGGATATCGATGACATGGGAAACTCATCATGTGAAGATTGTGGCAGTTCGAGACCCTACGAGAATTTTACTTGTGAGGAGTGCAGCAGCAACAACTTCACTGAAAACCCTTTATACTGGTGTGATGGCAAGTGCACTTCAAGCAGCCAGTGTAACCAGTCTTGTATCTTTTATGTAAGTAAGAAATAATTTTTGATTTGATTTGATACTTCCCAATCTAAAAACAGATTGAGAGTTCTAGATAGATTTTCTGTTATTATCTATTTGGATATATCCTCTTATTGTAGTCAACAAGGATGATGTCAATGACTTAAGTCCGTCCGTTTGAAAACTTCACACTGTTTCGACTTCTTGTCCAGAGTTCCGTTGCGCAGAACACTAAGGTTACCTTAGGTCAATAAGTTAGCCTTGGTGCTATGTTAAAAGATGGCTTGTAGATATCATTGTACAATGGGACCCAGAACAATTGACTCAAGAAATCTCAAATCTCATATCTGATAAGGTTTTCTAGAAATAGATTTGCTGACCCCTGACTCCTAAATAGGCTTGAAGGACCTACGTCCAAAAAAAACTTCTTTCAACTTGTTCTCCGTTAGTACGAGGTAAAGGAAGTTGAATCTTTTTGCAAATTCTCTTTAGCTAGTTCGGGTTATAATTTAAAGGGGTTCATGTGGTGTGACAGGGGTTCTTATGGTGTGGCAGGGGTTCATATGAAGTGACTGGGTTTCATATGGTGTTGGAGTGGTTCATATGGTGTGGCAGGGGTTCATATGATGTGGCAGGGCTTCATATGATGTGACAGGGGTTCATATGGTGTGGCAGGGGTTCATATGGTGTTGGAGTGGTTCATATGGTGTGGCAGGGGTTCATATGATGTGACGGGTTCATATGGTGTTGCAGGGGTTCATATGGTGTGGCAGGGGTTCATATGATGTGACAAGGTTTCATATGGTGTTGGAGTGGTTCATATGGTATGGCAGGGGTTCATATGGTGTGACAGGGGTTCATATGGTGTGGCAGGGGTTGATATGGTGGGGCAGGGGGTTCATATGGTGTGGCAGGGGTTCATATGGTGTGACAGGGGTTCATACGTTGTGGCAGGGTTCACACGAGCCCATATCAACGTAATGTTTAACTAATGAGTTCAGTTATATATAAAATCAACAGGGCCAAGCAACTTTAACTAAGGTTAACTTTAACACCCATTCTTTAACATTGCACTAAGGTTACCTTAAGGACTTACGATCACCGTAGGGCTTTGTGAAAGGAGGCCCTGGTTATTAATGCTGTAGTGTTGCACTGGTTCGTGATTTTTTGTCTGTTTTCAAGCATGTCATTATTTGTGTTAAGTGTATTTCGTTCTTTCAGAGAGTATTTCCACGAGATTTAAAAGATCAAATACATAAGAGCGGGGAAATTAAAAAAAAGAATAATTATTTCCCAACAGCTTTTTTAAAGTTTATTTTTTTGTATAATAATCTAAGGAATCGATTTTCTTCCAAAAGTCATCTTGTCTCTTGCATTGACACTGGATAATTTTGGTGATGTTTTATTTCACCTCGAGTATTTCTTAAACATCAACAATACAAAGATGGGCTACAGAACCTATGGCTGTACTTTAAACGTGTTTTGCTTAAAGTTAAGGTCCCTCCAAGGACATTTTTGTCAGACTGATTACAGAAAAAACTCCTTATCCCATTCTTTTCAAATAATGCACAGGGGGCAGGATAGCGCAGTGGTTAGCGCGTTCGGCTTCGGATAAATAAGGGTCCGTGGTTCGAGTCCCGCCAGTTCTACACGCAGGTTTGGGAGCAATGCTCCACTGAGTATACCACCCATGGTTCGCTAATTCCAGCCGATGCTCGCAGGTTTCACCGCAATGCATAGCCACAATGGTGTTGCAGGCTTTCTCCCTGCAATAATTCTTGCAGCCGCGATATAAGTGAAATCATCTTGAAAGCGGCGTTAAACCCCAAGTTACTCACTCAAATTATGCACATGTTTTCTATGCGAAACTTTCTAATAAAGTCGAATGTTTCAACTTCTAAGATGTTTTTGCATATCCTTTACTAAGGAAAACGTCGTTCTTTGGATTGGAATTTTACCAAGAGGTGATATTGTTCATATATATGTTATACCAATAACGTAATATCTTTTGTTAGTTAAACTTATTTTCATGTGATAAACAGGAATTGGAACCCCGGAGAGGACCAACGGCACAAGGAAGAATCATTACACTGCGTGGGTGTGGTTTGAAAAATACAACTTTAAAAGTATCGTTCGGAGACTATAAATGTGAGCTAATTAAGTGAGTATAGCATTTGCAAAATATCTTTTTTTCATCCTCAATAGGGCAGTAATATCGGATAAACGAAATTCGACATGGCATATCCGTGAATAAATTTGTTGAAGCATCTTTTAACACAATTTTTCACAAAACTTAGGTGACAGTTACTAAGGATATATGTTGTACCTTAAACAGAAATACATTTGGAGAAGGAAGCCATGAAACAGCCTTAATTTGACCATTTTCCAGTTTTGACGTTTAGAGTTATCTGCCCTTGGCCGCGGGCAACGTCACGCTCGCTGCAAGATGGGAACAAGTGTAGGAGCTCGCGTTGGCCTCACTGGTTCCGCACTGGAACATAGGGTTCATAGGCTCATAACTGGAAAATGGTCATATTATGAGCTACCCGCGTGACAAAGCATTGTTGATCAGTTAAATGATTCATTTTATACAATTTTAGATATAAAAAATATATATAACTGACCGTTTTTAAGTTTAAAATGAATAAATCTACAGATTCTGTAGTGCGTCCGGATTATTGTTAAAGGGAATAAAAAATGTGACCTATTTTGAAGATTAAAAATGTTATTTGAAGTGTAAAGTGACTAATGATGAAAACAAATACTTTTTAACCGAACAGAATAATTAGTTATTGGCTGCTAAATTTGATCACCAATGAAAACGTAAACAAAATTTGACCTCTGACCTAATGACGTCACGGAAGGAACACATTACGTCGACCCGCCATAATGGAGATTATTACCCTCGGAATTGTGTCATATGACTTTTACGAAACGAGTGTGAATTTTTGTATTACCCGAGCGATATTTGTAACTTTTATCAACTCGTTTTGATATATTCGATATCAGAAGACACTTGGGTGAGATTCTCTATTATGACGTCATGTAAAAACATTTGCAGTTGCAGAATTATTTCCCTTTCAAAACAATTATTATATTTCAGCTCAACGAATAGCACCTACATCTGCCAACTGGATGATTACTTTGGATCGTCAAATGAAGTGAGAAACGATGATCTGCCCGCTGACGAAACATTGAGCTATATGGATCCTGGCAAATTTACTTGCAGTGGTCTTGTGTACACGTTCCATTCTAACCCAAACATAACTGACATCAGTCCGAACAAAACCTATCAGAGGTACGACGTGTTCATTTCAAGGGACAGCAGCACTTTTTTGGAAATTTTACTTTTTAATATTTTCCCAAATAATTATATTTTATCATAATTGCATTATTTTCAGACGATCATACACTTCAATACTTATCTGTAGTCGTAGAAGAAAGTATCAATTATCAAGCGAAATTACTGGCGGCCAATTTAGTGTGAATGCGTCAAATCAATTAAAGTAGGGAAATGGATTGGCGCTATTTGACCGAACATTTTACGTCCGTTTGAGAACTGCCTCCTTTGATTAGAAAAGAATGCATTGCCATTCGAAATATGTTTTTCTTTTTCTTGATATAATTTTCTTTACCTTAAAAAGCCATCAAATTTCTTGTCTATATTTCTCATATATACAACCGATAGATTGTAAGAATTACGCCATTTACGTGGTAAAAAATTCAGATTTTTTTCCAAATCTTTAAACTTTAAGGTCATCAGATGTTTCGTTAAAAGTAGACCAACAGCTATAAGCGTTGATCGCCCTAGGAATGATCCACTTAACTCACTCCCGCTTTCATTGATGCAGTAAAATGCATATTATTCTTTCCAATTAACCTGAAACCTGAACAGCAAAGTTTTTTAGACCAAATTCACAAAGTGTTGTAAAAAAATCAATATAGTGTCGGTCGTGTACAAATCGGAAATATTAAAGTTCAGTCAATACTTCGGGTTTTTTTTAGAATTAAAACTATTGTCTTAATACTTGCATAATATTCAAATTACTCGGTAGATTACCTAAATGTGGGTCTTTACTCAGTATCGAGAAAAATATAGTTATTTTTACGAAATATTGATATGCGCTATTAAAGCGAAATTGCACCAACAATTGTAACTCATCGCTATCGGTTATTAACCTTTCCGCTAAAGGGCAACGCTACTTCAACTAATTAGTCCGGGTGCATGGTTACCGATCAGTCTCATTTCTCGCTTTTAAGGGTAAAATTTCAGTGCCACACAGAAAAACGATTTGTGTAAGTTAATGTCACGATGGAAAAATGACTATAACGCATCGACAACAAAGCTCAAGAAAACAACAATCTTAATTGAAGACCGTTTCTAACTCATTTATTTGAACGAAACCGGTGGCAAAGAAACGGCTTTGCGAACTCCAAGAAAGCAATTTAGTTGAAAACCTTGTTCCTGCAATATTTGAAAAAAATGTTCAATTTGAAAATTGATAGTGAATTTGGATCCCTTTGGTTATTTTAAGTGCAGAGGATGGCCGCGATACGTATCACATTATGGTTGGACGTGAGTATTATGAGACGGTAAATAAGAAATCCCAGTCCGACAACATGGTAATTAAATTATGAATAATTTTGCCTTTAATTTTTTGTATGGACAATCTACTCCTGATTTCTATTCAGGGCACATGTCTTCATTTCTCGATTACGTTTGATTTGGAACACGACCAAAACCACCGATAGGCGACTTGTAATAAATACATTACTTTCTTTAATCGTCAAGGAAAAATATTTATTTTAATAATATAAAATATTTCTAATTGTCATTTTAAATGTATACCTTGAACTTAAACTCAATAACTCGTTTTTTAAATGACTCTGACCGAGGCTTAATTTTTCTCATAAAATTACCATTTGAATTTAAACGACGATATTTCAAAGGAATTTAAATGAACTTCTATTAAAAAGCTTTAAACTAGCCAATTCTGTCAGATGTTTTGAAAATTAGTTTAGTTTGTCCCGAACTTTTATAACTAAAAACAAACATGTTCTTCAGATATATTAACAAAAAGGGCAACTAAAACTAAGGGCAAAACAGGATGATTTTACATATCAGGTTATGTTAGAACCCAACGTTCTTCATCTTAAATAAAAATGTCCTTCTGACAAAATACATGAATAACAACCGGATTTTTAAAAAAGTTTAATCTCAAAGTAAGACCCTAACGTTCTTCATCTTAAAGAAAAATTGTCCTTCAGACAAAATACATAAATAACAACCGGAATTTAAAAAGGTTTAATCTTTAAGTAAGACTCTAACGTTCTCCATGTTAAATAAAAATGTCCTTCAGACAAAATACATAAATAACAACCGGAATTCAAAAAGGTTTAATCTTTAAGTAAGACCCTAACGTTCTTCATCTTAAATAAAAATGTCCTTCAGACAAAATACATAAATAACAACCGGAATTCAAAAAGGTTTAATCTTAAAGTAAGACCCTAACGTTCTTCATCTTAAATAAAAATGTGCTTTAGACACAATACATAAATAACAACCGGATTAAAAAAAAAAGTTTAATCTTAAAGTAAGACCCTAACGTTCTTCTTCTTAAATAAAAATGTCCTTCAGACAAAATACATAAATAACAACCGGATTAAAAAAAAGTTTAATCTTAAAGTAAGACCCTAACGTTCTTCATCTTAAATAAAAATGTCCTTCAGACAAAATACATAAATAACAACCGGATTTAATAAAAAGTTTAATCTTAAAGTAAGACCCTAACGTTCTTCATCTTAAAGAAAAATTGTCCTTCAGACAAAATACATAAATAACAACCGGAATTCAAAAAGGTTTAATCTTAAAGTAAGACCCTAACGTTCTTCATCTTAAATAAAAATGTCCTTCAGACAAAATACATAAATAACAACCGGATTTAAAAAAAAAGTTTAATCTTAAAGTAAGACCCTAACGTTCTTCATCTTAAATAAAAATGTCCTTCAGACAAAATGCATAAATAACAACCGGATTAAAAAAAAGTTTAATCTTAAAGTAAGACCCTAACGTTCTTCATCTTAAATAAAAATGTCCTTCAGACAAAATACATAAATAACAACCGGATTTAATAAAAAGTTTAATCTTAAAGTAAGACCCTAACGTTCTTCATCTTAAATAAAAATGTCCTTCAGACAAAATACATAAATAACAACCGGATTTAATAAAAAGTTTAATCTTAAAGTAAGACCCTAACGTTCTTCATCTTAAAGAAAAATGTCCTTCAGACAAAATACATAAATAACAACCGGATTTAATAAAAAGTTTAATCTTAAAGTAAGACCCTAACGTTCTTCATCTTAAAGAAAAATGTCCTTCAGACAAAATACATAAATAACAACCGGAATTCAAAAAGGTTTAATCTTTAAGTAAGACCCTAACGTTCTTCATCTTAAATAAAAATGTCCTTCAGACAAAATACATAAATAACAACCGGAATTCAAAAAGGTTTAATCTTAAAGTAAGACCCTAACGTTCTTCATCTTAAATAAAAATGTGCTTTAGACACAATACATAAATAACAACCGGATTAAAAAAAAAAGTTTAATCTTAAAGTAAGACCCTAACGTTCTTCATGTTAAATAAAAATGTCCTTCTGACAAAATACATAAATAACAACCGGATTTAATAAAAAGTTTAATCTTAAAGTAAGACCCTAACGTTCTTCATCTTTTATTTTTCAGAGGCGACGCAAATCTCACCGTTCGAGGTAGCGGTTTTGATCTCTTTAGTACTGTATCATTGAGCATTGGGTATAACGGAACAAATACGCCCAAAACTAATGTGAGTATGTAACAATGATTAAGCCTACTATGATGTTGCCATGTTGAATCCCAATGAAGCCATGGATTAGAAAATAAGTTTCGAGCCAAGTGTCCTCTAAATATGCCAAATACATTTCTAGGAAAACACATCATCAGCTGTGATATTTGTCATTTATCATCCAAAACCACAGGGGATTTCGCTTGTGGAAGATCAAGCAATATCTCCCAGGAGATATATTTTTGTCAGTAGATTTTGAACAATGCCCCTCTGACGTCAAGTATTTGACATCACAGTTGTTTTACATCAAGGAATGCCATCACAATGCTATAACGTCATAAACACTACGACGTCACAATGCTATGACATCACCGCACTTGGAGTCTTAGGACAGCTTGGTGTTCAGTAATGTTCATTTGTCATTCAAATGAAAAATGATTTTGTATGATAAATAGAATATCACCCTCGTGTCTTCTGAATTTGATTTTGTATGATAAATATAGAATCTCACCCTCGTGTCTTCGGATAGTTGTAACTTTCATCAACTCATGTTGATATATATGATATCAAAAGACACTTGGGGGAGATACTCTATATAACCACAACTATCGATGTTAATGTCTTGGCGAGTTGCAATGTTTTAACAACTAAAATCATCGGTGATCCGGCTGAAAACCCGATCTTGTGGAAACGTGGATATGATGTTCTTTCCAAATCCACACGAGAAGCCATTCTATGGGCAACGTCTTTGCTAGATCCTTGTCCTAATAGCGCACGTGTTACTAGTTGCCTGCAACCTGTTTCTGAGGTGTCACTGTGATGAGGTGATTCTGGATTTAAGGCCGCTTTCAAGAATACCGTATTTCCTATTTTTTCAGACCCCCTTTACCCACGGCGTCGATTCGAGACCCGGCGTCTATTCGAGGCCGGCGTCTATTCGTTTTTTAGTAGGAAATTTCGTCCAGGTCACAACCTCAAACATTGCATTCAACTACGGGGCATTAATTAATGAACTTATCACCCGGGGTGTATCCGAGTCCCGGCGTGTATTCGAGGCCCGGCGTGTATTTACTAAAACAGGCCCGGCCTCTATTCGAGGAAATACGGTATTTCACTTATATCGGAGCTGCTACTTATTGCAGGGAGAAAGCCCCCAACACTATTGTGGCTATGCATTGCGGTTAAACCTGTGAGCATCGGCTGGAACTAGCAAGCCATGGGTGGTATTGCACTGCATTGTACCCAAACCTCACTGCGTGTAAAACAGTTCTCCACTGCAGACAAAGTTGGCGAGCCTCGAGAGACTTATTTCTGGGGTTCCTCTAAGTATACCCTGTAACCGGTGCCTTATTTTGGAAGCCAGTTTACAATGATAGTCCTGTCAGAATAAAACAATGTATAAGCTATATTTTTTCTTGCTGAAATAAGAGGTTACACATTCTCCAGAGTCAGACTAGATACGTATTCGACACGTAAGCGCCCTCTCTCTATAAGCGCCCCCTATCAAATTTGGAACTCACAAAATAAAAAGCGCCCCATCTTATACCTGTGGCTCTGTGGCAAAACTAGGCTGTTCAGTTGCATTTAAAAGATGTGCCATCCTCCTTATGCCATTTGTCAGTTAGCTGCACTTCAAGTTCAGTCGTTACTCGGCCTTTTTATTACATACAGCTGCATACCGAAAGTTTGTTCACTTACCCCTGAAACTTTGAGCATGCTTAATATTGCATGGATACAGCGCTATACAAATTGACTATGACAACGAATCGTGGTGCAAATATCATGTAATTTAGGTTCAGTTTGGACGTCAACAAAATAATTTCAGTAAAAGTGACAAAGGATCACCCATTTTCAATGTGTGAAATAGCGATTTTTGAACTTCTTTAAGGATCGTCTGGACTGTCGTGCAAAAATTCAAATTTTGGCATGTTGAAATAGACAGAAGGGGTCTTATGTTCGAAATTTCGATTTCGTTAAATTTCGAATAAAATGTTCCATATCGACTCTTTGAGAATAAAATCAGCACAGTTGACTTTCAGCAAAATAGCAAACATGACTAATTGTTAAGCAGTTGATAACTAATAAAGCATTTTGAAGCGTAAAACAAAATTGAGTGTTTTCGAAATTTTGACCATGTAGTCACTTTAATGCTTGCCAAAACTGTTACAGCTAATTGTCGGGTATTTTAAACATTTGCGGTATAGAAGAATGGATCGGCATATCTGTATTTAAACATAAACACTATGCAATGCTACGATACCTCAAAGACACACCAAATTATATGACATTTGCACTAGTATACCAAGGTATGTGAACAAACTTTTGTTATGAAGCTGTATGTTGGCAGGCCAAACATGTAAACGGTGAATAATTTTGAACATGTGAATGTTGAAGCTTTTTTAGAATTTAATAGAAAGCAATATCTTTTTAGCGTCCCCTGATTCAAGTTTCCGCTTTATATTGAATACGATAATTTGTTTTCATCCGTGTGACTGTTGTTTCGAGTTCATCAGTATATCTACACTAAATCGGCCAAGTAGTGTTTGGCTTAAACTTCAGCCCTCGCATATAAACAAGCATCTTGACTTTCAAAATCCACGTTCGAATCATAAATGGCATCACTTTGTTTCCTTTTCAGTGTGATATTCAAAGCAAAACATTGATGTACTGTCTTACCTCGCCCATTGAAGCAGATGAGGTTTTGGTCAACGCTACCCTGTACTTTCAGCTGGAGAATGTACAAATAACACGTGCCATCCGTCTTTACGATACCCCTTCATTCGACAACCAAACGGAGAAAATAGGAGAGACCTTTAATGGTGGCGCAAACATATCCGTATCTGTAAGTCTTAGTCTAACAAAACTCGGGTCTTTTTTAACATTTTTAGTTCTTATATGAGATCATATAATCTATGGTCAGTGAGATAACGTTTGAATTAAAGTTGGGTCTTGTATCTTATTGCATCTGTTCTATCTATTACAACGCAACTTCCGTTCTTCCAACTTATCAACTTAACTCACGTTTAATGCTACATTTCTAACATCATATTCAAGATCGTACCACATGTTGTCATTTATTTCCACCGAAATTGAAGTTATGAATCCCCGAAATGTAAGTTGTAAATCCCCGAAATGTAAGTTGTTAATTACCGGAATGCAAGTTGTAAATCCTGGAATGTAACTTGTAAATACATGGGATGTGACTTGTAAATCCATGGGATGTGACTTGTAAGACTTTGGATGTAACTTGTAAGACTCGGAATGTAACTTGTAAACCCGTGAATGTAACTTTTAAATCGCTGGATTTAACGTGTATAACCTCGAATGTAACTTGAAAATCCTTGGGATGTGACTTGTGAAACCTTGGATGTGACTTGTAAGTACTTTAAAGCCATTTACGAGTCTCGAGGCCTCATAATGTAAAAGTACTAGATATATCGAGTATCTCATAGTAATGTACTCTACCGTAAATGGCTGTTAGTCTCGATGTTCTTTAGTGTTTTCAATTATCTGTAATCCTTGACCGTTGATAAGTATGACAAACCACTCTTTTCAAGTCTTCGTTAACCTCTGTTACTAATTGGCAATATTCGCTAAATTTCAACATTCCCTGGCAGTAAAGATATGCAATAGTCGTACCGTCAATATCCAATATATGTTGCGAGCTCGGACTTACTTTGGAATTGTTAGAAATATGTGCGTAACGTGCAGGTGTCTGAACTCTAGACTTCTCAAAGGTGACGTATACATTTCATTTATTAATTTGAAACAACATCCCTGACTGCACAATCACATTTGACAGCAACCAATCATTATTTTGAGAAAGTCATCTACCTGCAACAGAGTTAACAATGGAAGAAAGGTCTGCTTCTCTTTAGGGAGAAAATCGTCAACTAGATGTAAAAGTTTAACTGTATGGAAATTGGCCATCAAGATTAATTGACGTACGAACTCGTATCTAGTTAGAATTCGTATCCAATAAGAGACAATATTTTAAAGCTGTTAAACCTTATTGGACAGACTGTCCAGAAAGGAAATGATATACGTTTGTTAAGTGTCAAGTGCGACTTCAATTTTTTCAGTATCCCGTCTTTTGTGAAAAATTTATTTCAGGGAAAATTTGACGGCGTTGATAAGGAAGACGTTCATTTCACCGTCGCATCAACGGAGTGTCGATATGTCGAAGTTGCGGACAACGATACTATTATAGTGTGTGGGATTGACTGGGACAAGCTAAAAGCCAAAGGCAAATCAGGAAAACAGACCGTCTTTGTAAGTTTTAGTAATTTGAAAAAATACCATAAAGAATACGTTGAAGATAGTTTTAGTTTTGTAACTAAAATCATAAGTCTTTATTAAAAAACTGGCAAAAATAGGGGACAAATACGTGGAAATAGAAATGAGTTGTGTATTCCATGAAATAAATGTTCCGATCTATTTGATATTTCCACTTTGATACAACAAACCATATTCATTGATACTTTAGTAAGTCATTAGTTATCGTTATTTACCATTATGAATAGTAAACAAGAAAATCCCTTTATTTGTTAGAGCTTATCTGGCCTGAAAGGACCTACGGGCTTATGACATGTCGTCCGGTGTCGTTCGACCGTAAACTTTTAACTAATTCATCTTCTTTTCCAAAACCATTAACTCAATACATTTGAAATCGTGTGTACAAACTCCTTGACTAAAGAGCTTTTTAATTTTTTGGTTTGCTGACAATGTGGCCACTTATAAAAGCCACAGGAACTATGCTCTAAAATGGAAAGTCCTGTCGGGAAATTTTTAATTTTTTGCCCTTATGAAGGCCACGGGGACCACGCCCTATATCCTAAACCTATTTCATCTTCGTGAGGCCTAAAACGCTGAAAGTTTGTGTTAAGACTCCTACGCTAAAGAGGATTCTAAATAATAGATTTTGTGATTCTGTGGCCCTCATTTGTAAAAGAATCCTTAATAGTCTGATGAGTTACAGAGCCAAAGGCTCCATTATTGTTTAGAACCTATACTAGTAGCCTCATTCTTACATTTGACCATTTGACCGCTTGTGTCTGTACCCTAGCGAGTAGCATGGGCACTAGGGTCATTTCAAATCTCTTCCTTCTCAAATAAAAAGGAAAAACAGAAAAAAACCTTTTCTTGTCTTATTTCATAACCACGTACCATATCACACCATACGTGCTCAAATTAGTAAGATTATCATGGATTCGATTAAGATTATATGATTAAGATTTATGATTTCCACAAACAGGTTTCTATCAAGAATGTTGGAAACATAACATTCGGAATCGACCTGGGTAAGAGCGACACAGTACATCCTCTGTTAAAGAAAGAAGTTTTTATAGGAGTGGTTGCTGGTGGTGTGGCGCTAGGCCTTCTCCTTGTCTGCACATGTCTGGGATGCCTTTGTTGTTTGAGAAACAATAAGAAACCTAAGGAAATCCACATATACCAAGATACCACTTCAACAAGATTTGATGGTAGGTTAACAAAGCTTATTTCACTAAAGGCATACTCCAAAGATACTGTCTGTTCTAAGCAGCTAGGCAGCCTTCATTGAACGTGTTGTCCTATAGTAATTTAATAGTTCATATCTTGTGAAATTTGACAGTAATTTATTGAAACATTTATCACATCTGTTATCTACTATAATGATCTCTCAATTGTAAGAATTGTATGTAAAATATATATTTCAGGGGACTGTGGCCCCAGTACGAAACAAAACATTTCGAATCAATCTCGATGAGAGATTTACTTTAGGCCATCTTCCTTTGCATTGCCTAAACTTACGCCAACCCCCGATGACTTGCTTTACAAGCCTTGTCGCATTTCCCCAACTTTTCTGTGCTTTTCGCCTAAGCGATAGTCCAATTAGAAATAACATAATAATCGCAACTTTTGGCCTAATAGGGCGCTGCACTCAAAACACGAATTTTTATAGCAAGGTTTCAATTAGCCAGTGACAGAGATAGGGGCAATTTAAAGCCATACGGGGTAAGATGACTTAAGGCTGACATTTAACAAAAGTAATACATGTTTCATGTTTGAATCGTGTTGCGTATCCGGTCGATGTAAAGAACATTAATTACAAATCTAACTATAAAATGGAATGATGTCAAGCTACAACAAAACCTAGGATAACTAAGTATAGAAATTTTAGTTAAAAAATTAGGCCAGAACTTAATCTAACAATGCTCTGTTTGTGCTAAGGACGCCTTAAACACGTTTTACAACATTGAATACGAATGTCCGTAAGGGAACAATATGTTGACCAAGACCTCGAATTTACGCCAGGACACTTAGAAATTTGGGCCTCTATTGCAGGATATTCAGTACAATGGTTTTTATTTTCCAGATAAGGCCTACCATACCTACTTTGAGCTCAGACCCAAGGAGAAACTGCCGGATGAAACCATGCAAAAGATAATTGACGACCAGTTAATGATTCCTGCAGACAGACTCAAACTTGGCGAACAGATCGGAGCTGGTAGGTGGTGACATATTGTATATCTCTCGGCTCATACGTTTCCTTTGGAAGGCCAGTAGAAATATCACTTGCTTTTAATACCACTATGACTCATTAGCTAGTAAATGGCTAATATTTTTTGTTATAATTATTGTTCACGTTAATTTTACGTACGGTTTCGCTTTTTGTACAATGATTAGGTTATTTTTTAAATTTACATTGAAACTTGTACATGCAAAGATATACGGGGTAATTTCAATTTGTATCAGCTTATTTTGTTATTTTTGAACTTGTGAGTGTGAGACCTGTAAATTAAAAGGACGTTACATTTTACTTACTTCTAATTTTGAATTCTTGAATAGTTGAATCATTTTTAAAGAGCCATTCCGTGAGTTGTTGGAGTCAAATATGCCAAACTTAATCAATGGTGTCATTCGATTCGATATATGTCTTTTGGACATGAATAATTAAGATGTTTTGATTTTATATCAAAAGTTGAAGAATATGTTATGAAAATCACGGAGTGGCTCTTTAATGTTGTGAATTCGTAGTTTTAACATCTCATAAAAGAGTAGATAAATAAATGGCTAGCGTTATCCCGCTTCTTTGCTTTGCAGGAAACTTTGGCTGTGTCTACATCGGAGAGTTACTCACGGAGTCACAGGAGGAATTATCCGAGACAGTGGCAGTCAAAACAATCCATGGTAATGTCATGTTTATGTTGTTTTATGATTTTGCCCAAAGTGACCAAGACGCTTCCTATTATTCACATAATTCACTTCGTATACACTTAAACTTCAGTTGCATTGACTTGTTGATATATTTTCGTTGTCTAATATTATTATGTTTGTCGTTATAGATATCACCATAGATTATTTTTTTAGTTAATAAATTTAAGAGTTAACTTTCAAGTATATATGTATATCATCCAGCACAGGTTAACGTAAGTGGTATCTTTTAATATTGCATATTAATTTCGGGGCCATGGTACGATTGATAATTTGTGAATAGACAATGAACTGTTCAACCACTGCGATCTTCAGAAGGCAACCTTGACCTAAAGAGTTTCGTGGAAGAGGCCCTGATGATGAAGGAGTTCCACCACAAGAACGTGCTGCAGCTGCTCGGCATCGCCGTCAGTGAAGAACATCAGCCCATGGTCGTCCTTCCCTTCATGGCCAACGGGGATCTCCTGTCTTACATCGTCGATGATCAAAAGGTTATATGCAGTCGTTGAACTTAAGCGATTTTGTAGTAATGACACATGAGACACTTTGGACTGTTAAACAATGACCCATGAGACTCTCACAATGACACATGAGACTCTTAGCTAGCAATGACACTTTGGACTGTTAAACAATGACCCATGAGACTCTCACAAATGACACATGAGACTCTTCACAATGACACATGAGACTCTTGAACAATGGCACATAAGACTCTTAACATTGACACATGAGACTCTTTAACAATGCCACTTGAGACTTTTGAACAATGGCACATGAGACTCTTGACCAATGACACATGAGACTCTTGATCAATGACACATGAGACCCTTGAACAATGACATCTGAGACTCTTGAACAATGACACTTGAGACTCTTGACCAATGACACATGAGACTCTTGACCAATGACACATGAGACTCTTGATCAATGACACATGGGACTCTTGAACAATGACACATGACACTCTTACGAGTACACATGGTACTCTAACAATGGCACATGGGACTTTTAAACAATTATTCATAGTACTCTAACATTGACACATTGGACTCTTGAATAATGACACATTGGACTCTTGAATAATGACACTTGAGACTCTTGAACAATGAGAGTTGATGACATCTGCCTTTTGTAAAGAAAGAATACAAAATATATTGTAGTTTTGTTTTTGTCGTATTTACTTATTTTTCCCTGAAAAAAATGCTTACACATTGAGCAATAATTTAATCCTGATCGTAAAACTCTATCAATTCAAGCTAGTCTAAATTAATCACCTCATTTCGTTGATATGCCTTCAGGAGATGTATCTGTCTACTGTGTTGAAGTGGGGAATTGATATAGCGGAAGGGATGGAGTATCTGTCTCGACTAAAGCTTGTTCATCGAGATCTAGCTGCAAGGAACTGTATGTAAGTACCCAGAACTCAAAGCTCTATCACGAGTTTATATACAAAGGACCTGTTTGCCAGGAATTGAATGTAAGTATCAGGACCCTAAAGCTCTTCCACGTGGATATATACTAAGGAACTGTTTGCCAGGAAATGGTTGTAGGTATCATGACCCCTCAAGGTCTGTCACGTGGATATATAATGAGGAACTGTTTGCCAGGAACTGGTTGTAAGTATCAGGACCCAAAACTTCTGTCACGTGAATATATACAAAGGACCAGTTTTCCTAAGAACTGTATGTAAGTCAAGACACCTTATGGCAACAACTCGTGTGTAAATACATAGATCTTGCCGTCTGGAAATGCCTGTCCGAATAATGAACTAAGGGTTATGATCGTAGTGTAAGATTAAGGAGATGTGACCATATCGGGTCTATGTATATAGAGACTGTGAGATGCTGCCAGGTTTTAATGTTAATATAAAACTTCTGTGATATTGTATACACAACTTCTTTTACTTATATAATGATCGACCAACTTGATATCTTAAGCAATCGATGAAAACACATTGTTTTACGCCTTTCTGTATTTCTAGACTCGATGCTAATCTAAACGTTTCCAGAAAGGTTGATATGAGAAACGGGATCTTGTATGTTGCCGACAACGGATCCAAAACCGTAGAGCCAGTTATTATATAAACATAAAATGTGTAAAGGTACGAAGCAATGCCCAAATCTACCTTCAAGGCCTGTTGAGAACTAATTGGGACATTATGTTTACATACTAGTGATGCATCAAGGTTACTTTCAGCACCTCTGATGTCAAACGTCGCCATAAAGGCTCAACAGGTTCCTTTGTGTAGCTAATTATACAACAGTTTAAGTACTGTCAAGCTTGTTTAATTCTATACATGAAATATAATGGTTATAAAGCAACCAAGATGAATTGTAATACGTATTCCTTCTTCCCTTGTAAGGCTTGATGGAAACCTGTGTGTGAAAGTGGCCGACTTTGGGTTGAGTCGAGATATCTACGAGCAGGGGATGTATACCAGTGACAACAAGAAGAAGCTGCCTATACGCTGGATGGCACCAGAAAGCATGGACAGAGGGGTCTATACTTCTAAATCTGATGTGGTATGTTGGGAGGCAGAAGAAATACGTTTTATGATTTTCCCAGCTAAAGAATGTTTTAAAAAAAAGAAGAGCAAAAAGACGAAATCCTGATACGATATCGCCAAAACAAGATTTGCCAAGACTGTAAAATCAGTGTACAGCAATATTGATCAATGCTATGGTTTTTAAAAAATCAATTAATTGAAATACTGAAATTGGCATATTTCTTTGACTAAAGTTAAGTGATTGACTCTCTTGTGCATTTTAGCTCTCGGTGGCTTTTGTCTAGTTTGAACTGCATTTCAGTGGTCCCTGGGGGTGGTTCTGTGGGAGCTGCTCACCCGAGGTGCCACGCCTTACCCCGGTGTCGAGGGCTGGGACATATCCCGATATATCCACAGGGGGCGACGCCTACGGCAGCCCTGGTTTTGTTGCGGGAAACTGTAAGTTAATTTTACTTTATTGGTTTTTAAATAGTTTCTTTTCTATAGCCTTACCTCTTCTGATGTGTGGTAGATAGAGAATTATATCAAACATTCCATCATCCTGCTGCATCAGCGTTATTGAATCCGCTGATCGAGGTCCTTCCATATACCCTGATATCCTTTAGGCCAAAAGCCTCGTATTTATAGCTATCTAAACAGCCAATTAGACGACAAACATCCAGCAACAGCGGTACAACCCGGATGGAAAATTCAAAAGAGTAGCTTCAAGCTCCTTGGACACATCTTTGGCTTTAACAATAACAGGTGAGCACAGCCACGAACATCACGCCGCGCCAGCCGTACGAGGGCTTTGGCTCGAAAGAGATCAGGGTATATGGAAGGAGCTCAATTCAGTTACGCTGATGCAACAGGATGACATTCCACTGTTCATGACGAAATTCCTCTGAGAGCATAGACTGCGCCAGTCTACATCACATCCACGATAACCATAGTTCAGCCTTGCGGCATTTCTAACTTTCAGTGCCACCTCTTCAGCATTTAGCTTCTTAACTTGATATTCCTATCAGCTATTTCCTGGAGGGTTGTAAATTATTGGCAACATAGGACTGCGCTCAATCCACGAATCCTGACAAAATGCAGTAAGGCTTGAACTATCAGGCTTTAAAGTGAACATTACACCTTGCGGGGGAAGGTTGCGTTCATGAATGCTTCAGCTTGCTCTACTATCAATAGTATTGGTATTATTATGTTATCCTGATGATGAGAAAAGAAGCAATAAGTATATCTTATACATTTTCTCCTATTCAAGTTACGACGTTATGTTGGAGATATGGTCCCTAGACCCAAATCAACGCCCTACATTCTCCACGATTGCTGAGATGTTGACGGACCTCCTTCAGGAGGAAGTGATGACACAGAACCTGATGGATGAAAACATCACATTTCCGGATTGTTGTCGATTTGTACAGCTTCCAAGTCTTGATTACTTTGTTCTTGAACCAGAGTTCGCAGGCCGAGAACCTGCCATAGAAGAAATGGAACCTGATGTTCGTCTTCAACAGCAAAGTGCACTTGCGGAACAGATGTTGTAGTTGAGAAACCGGAAGTTTCATTATTTCCAAATACGAAGCAGTTCTGTTCTTACACCCTGCACTACAATTTATTTGTTTTGTAGAAAAAATGTTGTCATCTAATATTACGTGAATATGTTGTACATCGTATTTGCTTAAAAAAAGGAATGTTATGATTTTGAATGGAACTATTTATTTTATTTTTTGGTTATATATATATAATATTAGATACATTAATAAGTGTACATAAATGATGTGGAGAATCAATATTGTGTATGGTATTTCATTTCAATGTATTTTTTTCTTTCATGTGGCTTCTGTTAATAATTATACCATTACCTTTATTTATATTGAATTTGCCTTCTTGCTTTGATTCTTAAAATTGTTGTTGTTTTTCTCCATTTTTAATCTTTTATATCTTTTAATCGACAAGGTTAATATAAATATATCAATTGTCTCTTTTAAATTATCCTTTCTTATATTCTGTATATTTTGTCGATACTTTAAAAAATAAAGTAAAATATGAAGCAAGAAATAAATATTGGTGATTAATGAAAACGTTTAAAATGTTACATCCTGCCGCTTGCATCGTGCATTATATCGCTAATATGTGTACGTTATTGTCAATAAATAACCTGTTTGGTGTTTGCGGCAGGAGCAAGTTGTTTTAACATTGATTTATTAAAATTTTCCACAATGTGGTTCCACCGATTATGCTCTTTTGAACTACAAATAATTGAATATGCAAAATTATTTACACTTCATAGCTGAAATAAAACAAAAAATACACGATACCTACTTACGTTTTAATTATCTAATATTTGGTTATAAGTAATTATATTAGTAATCGTTTATTAAAAAAATCCCATAGTCTTACATGATAAGTGTATCGTGAATCTTTATAATGATTTGCAGGTAATGAAACATTTATATTCACAGTCTAATATATAGAGGATATCTGACAGCACGATAACCATGTATATCTATCTATCTATTTACATCGAGTGAAGTAGAAAACCATATTTGCCGAAGTGACGCAGTCTTATAGAAATCCTTATGGTCTTATAAAAATCCTGCGAAAGGTTTATACCCAGATAACGAGGAATTTATTATTTTTATTAAGTTTGTCTTGAAAAAATAACACAATTCAGCATTGCACATAAATGAATACTTTAATTAAATAGTATGTATCTCTATAGGTTTACTTTTATTACATATAGTCAGTCTCTTTGAAACTATTACTTAAGGGTGCGCGATATCACCGGCATATCGGTATATTGCAATAAACTAACAACAGGATACGTAGCGGTACACTCTTTTAAAAAAATATCCAATATATAGGAGGTTTTTAAATTAACAATTTTCGTGTAAATTTCCAGGAAAAAGTAAAAATAAAAGAAGTGATTTTACTGAAAGTTGTAAACTAGCAAAGTGAAAATAACACAGACATGCTCGAAGTCCGAAAGCAGTCACTGAATTATCTGGGCTAGTTAAGCATTGATCACTGTTTTAATTGCTGTTATTTAGTCAAGAGAGCATGGAAAAACTAAACTATGAAAAGTACAAAAATATTGCAATACCTATTGTAATATGATTTTCTGTATCGCAATATATTACAATTACGAACTGAGCGATACCAATATTTACTATTACACTATTATCAATTCGCGAATTATATACAAGTTAATAACAAGAATTAGTGTTATTATTATTAAAGAATAAAGATTGCTAATGATATATCTTCAAAATGAAAATAAAAATATATTGTCAATAATGTAATCATATACACAAACTTCGATATCAGAATGATAGATTTATATTCTGAAACAAAAGACGACAATTTTATAGAACCGTTATAATGACGCCAATAATGAATTGACCCTGCCATCTGAGACTTTTCAGGTTCCTGTAGCATTTGGAATGTTCAGTTTTACCTGAGTCTGTAAGACTGACCTTCTCGGGGTTATAACATTTTATCAGAAAGTTGATCATTTTCGATAGCTGTATATGCATCATTGCATAGTTTCCAAAAACCTAGAAATTGAATCCTACATTAAGGAAAATGAAGATTGTCTGCAGAAGTATATTGGCGTAAATTTCAGATATACAGTATAACACGGATATAACGAACTCCAAGGGACTAACGAATTTAGCTCGCTATATCCGGTCTTCGCTATTCGCGTTTGGCCACCATCTTGTATTAAAAATTTGTTCGCTATATCCGATTGTTCGCTATATCCGAGTTCGTCATATCCGTGTTCTACCTAACTAAGTCAACATTTTCGTTGAACGTTCCATGGATCCATTCTGCGTGTAGTATTGAAAGTTTGCCCAGTCATGAGAGCTATTTTCCTTCTTAATTTTGGAAAATGTATGTTTCGTTACACATCTTTAGCAGTAGTGCCATCTTTATTATTCATTCCTCTCTTAATCATACAATCATGAAAGTTGGCAGTTAGACTTCCACTCTGGATTCCACGACTTAAACCTTAGTTGGACAACATTGGTGGTAACGCTACCCTTCCTGAAGAATTAAAGTGAAATGAACGGCAACCTTTTACGATAACCTTTCCGCTGTGTTGCTCACCTTAATAATGTAACCATAAATATAGGTTATAACATTTTCTTAAAATAATAAATTCTTATAATAACATAAAATAAGTTCGTAAAATTCGAATCCTGTCACATTATACAACATCGTTCCCAAAACCCTCCAAAAGTTTATAAGACACACCGACCATTCCATTTTCTTATTTGTTCTCCACTTCCCAAGAGCCTTTCAGAAACATTCTTGGAAACTTTGAGACGCATCTAACAATCCTAAATCTAAGTAATTGCCCAATACACATGTGTTTCCGAAAAACCTTCGAATTTCCTTCCGCTTCACAATAGTCTGTTGGGAAAACTTCATCGGGCCCGAAGTATCTTATACTTTCTAAATGGATTTGACCCTTTTGAAAAAAGTTTCGCAATTCGATTTAGATGCCATTTTACATTAAACCTGAACACAACAGTCCACAAAATACAGGGCTTTTCTGAATCTAAAGGCCTTTTTATATTGAATTTATGGTCCAGTACTAATAGCCATAAACCTTAACACAATAGTCCACTATACAAGGCTTTTCTGAAGGTTTTCCAAAAGGACGGCGAGTCCGCTCGGTGTTTCTGGAACAGCCATGGGAGGTCCATCCCTCAAGGCCTGCAAACTCTTCAGCTGGTTCTGCAGGAGATCTCTCTGCTTCTGGAGCCGCGCATGTTGTTCCTTCAGTATTTGCTGCTGTTTCATAAGCTTTTGTCTGTGGTGAAACGAGTCCAGCTTGCCTAGTTGTTCCCCAAGCCTGTCCTCAAGTACCTGCTTTGACAAAGATTGATTTTTCTCTGTCGTCTTGCCAGGTGGTATACCAGAGTCAATGGTTGTTTCAGTGGTTGTGGTTTTCGGCAAAGGAGAAGACGCGATGTAGACCGTTGTGATAGGATTAGGAGTCGTCTGTACAACAATCGGTATATTTGGAAAACGATTCATAGATTTCTTACGTGCTTCGTCAAGAACTGAAAATAAAGAGAGTTCGACTTTCGTTGGTTTTGAATCAGGAATCGTATATGATGCTTCCTGTTGAAAGCCAGTTATTTGACTTTCGGTTCTCTTTAATCCATCGACTGAGGAACTCGGTGGCACTTTTGCATTTTTCTGGAATGATCTGTTATTGGCAGGGACAGGAGTTGTAACACTCCCATCTTGGGACAGTGGGGTAGATGGCGGTGGCATTAGCGGTGAGAATGTTGTGGAAACAGCTTGGGCGACTTTATTGGCTTTAAGGTCGACAGTGAAAGGTGACAGAGGCCGAGGTTTCGGAAAAATGGGCGTAATACGTGAATTATTAACAGCAGTTTTATTCTGGTTTGATATTGTAATACTGCCTTTATCACCAACATTCTGGTTAATAGGGGACAGTAAGCTTGAATTGTAGGACGAAGATCCTCTAAGCTTTGATATCATATCTTCAAGAGATGGTTTTGGAAAGGTGGAAGAAGCTTCAGGTGGTACGAAAGTTCTGCTGCGTCTTACACTGCCCTGGAAGCGATTCAATTCATTCTTCAAACTGCCCATCACGTGATGCAGCATCTGTGTGTGTCTCACTACCGCCTTCTGGTGGTTTTTAACGTCTTCCTGTGCACGGAGACGGTCCTTGTCTGATTGGATAGAGACTGCTTGAGGCTGTGTACCAACTTGCGTTTGTGAAGTTGTATTTGATGAATTTTGAGGAACAAGTTTCGATGCTAAGGTTGTATTTGACTCATTTTGGATTTTTGTTGTATTCATTTGACGTAATTTCGGTATCTGTGTTCTCCGCCCAGGAGTTGATACCCATTTAGATCTTGTCGCAAACGGAGACGATATGTGGCTTTTAAATGTATCAACAATCTTTTGGTCATAATTTACAAGCTTTACCTTGATTTCAGACAATGGTTTTTGGTTTTGGAGCGTACCAGGTAAGCCAAAGGAAGGAGGAGGGGCGTAATTAACCATTTTGATGTGCATTTCTGACACTGGGCGTCTTGAATCTCCCTTGGTAGGTGTTGGTGGAGGTGAAATGATTCTTCTGACGCTGACGGCTGCCCTCTGTGGGTTGCTTCGGTTGATTCTTCCTTGCTTCGAGGCAGCTTTTGTCACTGCCAGCTGTTTCACTTTGTGGGGCACTAACAGAATCCTGATGATATTATGTAACTCCTCATTTGTCATATTTTTATGAGGAGTTAAGGAGTCAAGGTTTGAAAGACTTTCGTCCTTTGATATGTTTGGATTCAGGGAGGAATTACTGGTTTTGATTTTCACGGTGTTGACTAAGGGGGCAGGTGTGGAAGTAATAAACGTCTCCTTTACCAGCGTTGGCGTTGTAAGGTCTGTACTTGGTAGAAACGTTGGTGGCTGTGTCTCATACCCCGCAGTTGTCACATGAACTGCCTGGATATCTGCCGTGAACTCAGAAGGATCTGGTGTTACCATGGTTCTTAAAGAATCTGAGGCACTAGGAGCTCCTACAATATTTCCGTTTTGTTCAAATGGCATTGATGATCCCGGTTGTTGAACTACTTGCGGATTCCAACTCATCTGTGGATATGAAGGATATTGACCATAATACTGCATTGCTGTTTGTCTCATGTAATTTATCAAATCAGCTTTGGCATTCGGGTTCATTGGATAGGTATAGTAGGGTGCCATTGACCATGGGTTCGTTTCTCCATTTGCTGGCAGCACGTACTGATTCACTGGGGCATGATGGTTGTGTTGGATCATGCCACTGTCAAGGCTTTGCTGAAGGTCCTGTGGAACCTGATTAAAGTTCGTGGGCTGGCCATTTTGAAAAGGGACGTTTTCGTTGACCAATGGCATTTGATAGCTCTCTTTTGGTACGACTACTGACTGAGATTGGAGGTTCTCAGTGTTCAAACTTTGTTGGTTTGGGACATCTTGATTTCCAACAAGCATTGGCACCATGCTTGGTCTTGCTGGTTGGTTCTGGGACAGTAGAGAATTGGTTGGTTGATTTTGGGATTCTAAAAGACCTGCAAGGACCTGCTGATTATCAGCTTTCATCAGGGTTGAATTTGTTTCAGCTCCATGGGTTTGGGAAGGGGCATTATCCTGCGAACTATAACCGAACATACCTGTCGTGTTTTGAACTTGTAGCAATGTAGGTTGAGAATTTCTGGATATTTCTCCATTGGACGTTTGAAGAACTGCAGACTGAGGGTTATTAGTCATGATGACCGGGTTTTCTTCCTGCATGACAGCTGGGTACATGCTGACCTGAGCCTGTTGACCAACACCTTGACCCTGTTGATTTCCTGAGTTGTACTGGTTTCCCCATCCGGTTTCGGGACCTTGTGTTGCGTAACCACTAAATCCATCAAAAAAGGCTGGGTAAACCTTCAGCCAGTCCTGACTAGTAACATCTGGGGAAAAAACGCATGTCACGTGTAAAATATGCTATTATTTGGTATGAATTTGAAGGTCCTTTTCTTCAAATTGATATACAATATTTAGCTTTATGTGCGAGATTCGTCATTTTATCATTAATACAGGGTCAGTTAAGAAGAGAAAATATTGAACTATATAATTGAAACTTAACCCTAAATTCAAGACATACCTTTAATGAAAAGCTGAAGAGCAATGAAGGCGAAAATCCAAATAGGTCTCGATAGGTACATCTGAAAAAAAATAAAAGAATAAACATAAGATAAAGTTTGCAATGATATTAAAGATTAACGAATAATGGTTCAAAAAGATAGAAAATATTGATATAGTTGTGAATGAAATTGATGACATTTAGTGGTGGTAAAATGAAACCCTAAATATGGAATTGTAAAACAACGTCTTATTGGAAGGGCAACATTATAACGAGAGGGCAGACCATTGTGGTCACAAAATCATTAAAGAAGGCATTACCGATAACATCGATACCTTTGAAATCAATATTATTACAGGCCTGCATAACAACAAGGATTAATATTATTACAGGCCTGCATAACAACAAGGAGTATTTCAGAAATGTGTGTACACGAAAACAGAAGTAGAACAATAGGTGCTGTAGCTCACTAGTCAAGACTATAATACATAGTTCTCAAGGTAAAATACAAATCACAAAAATTCTCCAGTGTCGGAGCAAGTCACCAGAATGACTTGACACAAAATTTGAAGAAAAATCATCAAAACATATCATGTTGATTAAATAACGATACAAAATTGAAACCAATATTCTTATTGAAATAATACAGTGTTGACACTTTTCATCAAGCTTATATATTTGCTCTCTTATCATACACCTGGTGAACATACCTTCTGTGATAGTATTTTTTTAAAATCATGCTAAACAATGGCTAATTACAGGCTTGAGATAAGTAACGTAAAATTTCTTACTAGCATCCTACAAACATATGCTGCCCCTCCACATCACCCTTGTCGATCATCAGTCCCAAATACACATGAACCCAAATAACACTATCTCTGCTCCGCACCACTGAGCAGACAGTGGGGGTGTTGATTTACATTTACAAACTTTGATTCCCCAGAAGCAATATGAACTTTTTACAGACGACGTACAACAAAGCCCACGCCAGGTATAGAAAATCAAATTCGATGACTCGTTAAAACTTGTTAAAATATTCATAAATTGCGTTTCACAAAGACAACGAGAATATCTTCATTTCTTGACGAATTAAGACAAATCAAGGCGATTATCCGACTTTGAAAAACTTATTCCTCATTCAGCTCGGAAACAGCAAACGTGATACTTTTGGTATCACTATGGCCAAGATCATGACTAATTTTGTACTTCTGTTCGTCGGAGCGGAAAACAATTGGGTTAGTGTTGAAGACAACGTAAAGCTTTTTTTAACGCTTTATGTGACAGATTTGTTGGACTAGGGTAACAAGTAAAGAAGTGAGCACAGCTCACATACCCCCGCTTCAAACTATAGTCTGGCTTTCTTTGTTGGTCTTACCCTCAAAAAGCTCACTTAGAGATCATGGTTGATAAGTGTATTAAGTTTGTTGAAGCTAGCATGATATACTCCGGACAAAGGACTTAGTCATAAATTCACTGTTTTAGTCATGTTTCCATGGAAAGCGCAAAAAAAAAAATCATTTGTTGGTCTAACCCTCAAAAGACACATCAATGGATCATGGTTGATAAGTGTATGAAGTTTGGTAAAGATAGCATGTATAGTTATGAAGATATACTCCGTACAAAGGACTTTGTCACTGTTTAAGTCATGTTTCCATGGAAACCGCAAAAAATAAAAATCATTTGTTGGTCTAACCCTCAAAATCACATCTAGGGATCATGTTTTATAAGTGTATGAAGTTTGATGAAGATAGCATGTATAGTTTAGGATAAATGCTCCGGACAAAGGACTTGGTCATAGAGTCACTGTTTTAGTCATGTTTCCATGGAAACCGCAAAAAATAAAAATCATTTGTTGGTCTAACCCTCAAAAGGCACATCTAGGGATCATGGTTGATAAGTGTATGAAGTTTGGTGAAGCTATCATGTATAGTTTAGGAGATATGCTCCGGACAAAGGACTTGGTCATAGAGTCACTGTTTTAGTCATGTTTCCATGGAAACCGCAAAAAATAAAAATCATTTGTTAGTCTAACCCTCAAAAGGCACATCTAGGGATCATGGTTGATAAGCGTATGAAGTTTGGTGAAGCTAGCATGTATAGTTTAGGAGATATGCTCCGGACAAAGGACTTGGTCATAGAGTCACTGTTTTAGTCATGTTTCCATGGAAACTGCAAAAAATAAAAATCATTTGTTGGTCTAACCCTCAAAAGGCACATCTAGGGATCATGGTTGATAAGTGTATGAAGTTTGGTGAAGCTAGCATGTATAGTTTAGGAGATATGCTCCGGACAAAGATTTGTGACGGACGGACAGACAGACAGACAGACAGACAGACAGACGGACAGACGGACGGACATAATGAACGCTATATACCCCCGCTTACGCTGTAAGGCGGGGGTATAATTATCACTCCTTGCACCTTGAGCTTAACATCTGTATATAGAAGACGCTCTCCTTATCAGGTCTTTAAAAGTAAATTATCATCATGAAGTTTAAACGCGTTATTTGATTACCTAAAGTATGTAAACACTATTTACGCGTCATAACGAAACCATGATTTACTCGAAAAAGATGCAATCGAAATTTTATTACGGATGTTACACTTACATAAACTAATATAGCTATTAGATAAATTATAGTAATATATAACAATCACATTATTATAAAAGTTCATTATTGGTTTGATATTGTTTTGGTGATATCCTGTTAATAAAAGATGGTTTTAACCTTCTTCTTAGCTTTAGATAGAAACTAGAGGTTAAAGATAAACTTGCGTTGGTTTCTCTGACGTGTACACTCACCGACAAAAGAAAGTCACCCACTAAAATGCACGATAACTTAATACACGACTTATAAATAACTAACCCATAGTTACATCATGTCTTCAGAAGACAAATATTACAATTAAAAACTATATACCTTCAAATATTGTACCTTCTGAATGCTGTCATATTTTTGCCATGTTCATGTAACTCTACCGGATTGATTGCTGGAATAAAAAAAATTGAAAAAAACCCCAAACAAACCTTTTGAACATTTTTGGGCACGTTTCTAATAGAACAAGCTTTAAGAAAGTTGTTGTTTTGGTTTCTTCTTAACTGGGCGAGAAAGGAGAGTGACATATATTGAAATTAAACATGTTTTAGGTAAAACCTTTTGTAATAAAACCTTAATCTCATTTGAAAAAGAGATTGAGGTTATTACAGCAACACAGTAAGCTGGTAATGAATGGCAAATCCTAAAATAGGTTTAATCGTCGTGAATTATTAACTAGTTATGTTGACATCTTTATGTGTTTGTACTCTTGGAACGGATTAAGAAGGCGTCCTAGAAACTAGAAATGTTAAATCAAGACTTATTTCTACCTTAAGTACTTATAAAACAAGGTAAATTACCTTTTGCAATAATATCATATTTCAATTCAAATAATATTTCATAAACATTGGCCCTGAACATGTATATGTAGTTATATGCATAAGTGGTTTCAATTTACATTTAAGGTAGCAGAAAGTATGTTTAATATTTTTGTGTGGCTTGAAAGAAAGCCATATGACTATATGTTCTAATTTAAGTTCTAATCGGCTCCCTAATCTTGCATTTACATTTCTAAAATGCCATAATTATTATATTTATTTGTGTTCCATGATAATCGAAAACGGCGATATACAGCTCTAAATTTTACATCCCAATTACATGAGTATAAGTAAAAATATCTACTCAATACTACCAACCCATATTTGGGTTTCCAAAATATGCGTCATTTACGCGCGCCATTGTCCGGTTTTCGATCACAAATATAGACTATAAACTGTTTGTCACTTTATTGAACATTGAGATGATTATTTGCAGAAAAGATCTTGTAAATGTATTTTATTTCCCACCATTTAAAAAATTAACATATTTGACCCCAACAAAGTCAGTAAAAAGGTCAGAGTTCAAATCAACAAAACTCCTGACCCCATATTGTTTACAATCAGTTACAATAACGTCGGCTAAGGTTTTTTTTTCAAGATACCTTGAATTAATAAAGAACTCAACACGATTTTGTGCTCCTAGAAATATGGATACAAACTAATATGGCGTATCCTTATCAAGTCTTTCAAAACAATTTACAAACTTCGGTCTGGCACACTACAACTTAATAGATAAAGATAAATATATATTACGGCAACCCTCTCTCCTGAGCACAAGGCATTAAGGAATTTATATATTCATCAAGATATGTAAGTAAGTAAGTTACACATATGACGCTTAGAAAGAGGTCAGCTACGTGACAGATAGGCAGTGTTCATCATATGTGTGTGTAGTCAGAACAACACACAAGCTACTTCAACTCGTAAGATTTTACAATGACCAACCGAAGCACTGAAGAGCTTTTCCATTCATAAACCAGAAAAATGACCAAATAATATATATAATATCTATTAGGTTGTAAGCATGTACTCCAGAACATTGTACAGTTTAAACATTTCAAGATGTAATCAAAATATCGGATTCTTATGTAACCCTTTGCAGAAATCTGATGGCACAATAAAAGGCATTTTAAAACCAGCCACTAATCACTGCCCTTTTTACTAGATTATGAATATCAAGCGAATAAAACGAAATTTGCCAATATTTATTGATTTAAACTTTAAAAGGTGAAAGATTAAAACAACATGACATATTGCAGTCGAGGTGTTGATTTATTGTTAATCAACTTCATATCATTTACTTTGAACGAACTATATAAACAAAGTTTTAATAGCGTAAGAAACCTTAAAGAGCCACTCCGTGATTTTCATAACATATTATTTACCTTTGATACGAACCTCAATGTCATATGTGGTGATATATAATCAAAACATCTTAACTTTTCATTCCAAAAGACATGAATATGACAATTACTTGTTTTCCATGAAAATCTAAAAACAGCCTTATAAATGCAAAGAGGTGTAGCTATAACGTCCAATATACATGGATACTAGTTATATAACCTAACAAACACAATCAACTCCTAACTGCCCTCCTGGCTGTTTTAGATATGTTTCCAAAATTACGTTTGACTATTTGACGCGCGCCACTGTCCGGTTTTCGATCATAATTGCGACGTTCTACCTTCATATTGTCAATGTAAACAAACAATAATCTTTAAAATGTGTCTTTTTGGAAACAGTTGATACTTCGCGATGAAATGACACCATTGATTAAGTTTCGCATATATGACTCCATGCAACAACTCACGGAGTGGCTCTTTAACATAACATGAATATAGACATTAAAAAATTAAGTACAACTCTTTAAGTATTCAATGGAAATATTTCTTACATGAAAAATTTCTTTCCAAACTTGATATCTTCTTGAAAAGACCAACAACATGAAGTAGAAAAAAACTTACTTTAGAATGACTTTTCATCCATTGCGCATGAGCAGGAATTTATATATAACGTCACTTCCGGTGTAATTACGTAGTATTTGTGTTTACGGAACTGGAGCATACATGTTTTCCCCGGAAAAATCAAATGATATTTCTACGTCTAAATGGGTGTGAAGTTCATTTAACGTCGATGAACTTCCTTTACTATGCACAATGGAGACAAGATATGATGTCAGGCAAACCAATAAACGTGCCATAGGGGGCGTGCCAACATTTTGTCTGTCACATTCCTATGAAGTTGTTATGGTTAGTTTCAGAAACAGTTCACAAAAACGCAGTGGATTTACTTGAAATAAACACAGAACTATTTCAAAATGAATGTTATCTTCATCGTTGATGTCACACTTGACATGACTTTTTTCAGACGTTGGCTAATATCATATATATCTAATATTGCTGGCATGCTTTCTTAATTAACTGTCCTAAGGTAAAGAAGCGCGTCAGATTAATTGAAAGGATACGTTAAGTTTCTCGATTTCATGGTCCTATCATTTGAAACATTTCATGAGTTAAGAAAGTATTTGTTTCTAGGCGTAAATAGGAGTTTCATGTTCTACGCATACGCCAAGTTTAGAGTTGCGCAACGGATATAGAATAACCAGTTTTCCCTATGTCCACGATATGCGACACGAACTGGTGCGACACGATGGCACATAGCATAAACACAAATGAATAAATAAAGGAAATTATTGTCTTTCGATTCTTCTCTCTATTACTGTCGTAAATCTGTTGCTTCACTCCGATGAACCCGAAGAACGATTTGGAAGATATTATTCAGCGATTAAATGTTGAATAAAATATATCAATTAATATTTAATAAAATTATTTGAAATATATGAGTTTATAACTTTAAGAGCATAACCGTCTGGGAGAATGGGTGTTTAGTTAAGCTTTTTGGACAATAGATTTTGTCAAACCAAAATATTTTTACTGCTTGCCCAAGGTTATTTTCATGTTGTTGTTATTCTAAAAAAGAGATTGTAAAGCTTATATCCAGTTGTATGCATTGACGTGGCATTGGTAATCGTCCCTTCTTCTCATATCGTATTCCTCGATTACAACCGCCGTGTTCTAAACAACTAGGCAAAAGAAAGGTTTCACTTTTACATTTTCATGAAAACATTAAGGGGGATGTTACGGGTTGGACTCTAAGCAGGAAATGTTAGTATTACTGCATCGTTTCCCCTACACGAACGCATCGCATCGAACGGAATTGTGCATTTACAAACACGTGGAAAACCTGTTTTGAGGTATGATTTGTGATGCACGTGCAGCAATGGTGCATAAATGCCCTTGTTGGAAAGAGCAGACATTCAGTAACATAAACAGTGTGCCAAGACTTATGCAAGCGCTACGTTACAAAGCGATCGGTATGTCCACAATGGGGGCTTTCCGACGTCAAATGGCAAGAACCTTCAACTGCAGCAAAACCGCCATCAGAAGGCTGATAATACGCTACCAGCAGACAGGCCAGATACAAGAAAAACCAAGATCGGGAAGACCGAGGGTAACAACTGCGGCCGAAGATCGCTACGTTAGGCACCTCCAAAACTGATTCGAAACGGCGACATCAACAGTGGCGACGGCACTCGGTTATGTCATCAGCACAAAAACAACCCTTCGTCGACTTCGTTTGGCTGGTATACGAGTCTACCCCCCCTTCCGTAGAATGGCTTTGACCCGTTTACACCATCAACGCAGATTACGATGGACACGTACTTTACGCTGGTGGCAGCGACATGCCTGGGAGAGGGTGCTTTTAACAGACGAGAGCAGGATTTGCCTATTCAGGAACGATGTCAGGGTTCGAGTTATTGACGAAGGAGTGAGCGTCTCGTGCCAAACTGCATTAGAGAGGTTCACCCGTTTGGAGGCGGAGGCATCATGATGTGGGGAGGGATTTTTGTGGCCAAATGACGACGCCGCTGGTTGTTCTGCGAGGGAATCTGACTGGCCAGTGATACATTGATCATCCAACAACAGCCAAGAAGATTAATAATATAATACGACAACGCAAGACCTCACACTGCCCGAATTGTTAGAGACTACATCGAGAAAGTCAACGTCACTATTTTGCCGTGGCCAGTCAACTCACCAGATATTAACCCTATCGACCACCTTTGGGATCACCTCAAGCGCCATTTGAGACAGCTGGTGCCACCTGGCTCTGTCCATGAGTATTACTTCACGGGTTGTTGTATACACGCCATCGCTCAAGAAATGTCACCTACAAATCATTTCTTCTCCCTCTTCCAAACTCACAGTTAAATCACATATAAAGTCCTATGTTATGTGCCATAGAGCTAAGATCGTCACAAAATAAGCAATGCATCAATGAGCTGCACAGGCAAATGCAATTCTTTTGTACATTAAATAATTCATTTTGCAAAAATAACACCTCGGAAATGGCTTTCGAACTGGATCAAGAGCATCAACAGGTGTGTCCAAAACCAAAATTTTATTCACCCAAGTCTGATACTGTCTCTGAAAACTTGTCCCCATTGGTGCATCTGATCTGTTAATCACTATAAGTCAAATTTTGCATTCAAGGGCCGTAACTCTTTAAAACATAAGACTTCGGAAATGGCTTTCGAACTCGTTTAAAAGTATCATCAGGTGTGTCAAAACAAAGCAATTCACTCCTTTAGGTGTAATAGATTCTGAGAAAATTTGTCCCGATTGGAGAAACAGATCTGTTAATTGCTCCAAGTTCAATTGAGCAATCAAGGGCCATAACTCTTTAAAAAATTAAAATTCGTAAATTGCTTTCGAACTCGTTCAAGAGTATCATCAGGTGTGTCAAAACAACAAAACAAAAAAATTACTCCTTTAGATGTAATAGTTTTTGAGAAAATCTGTCCCCATTGGAGCAACCGATCTGTTAAACACTCCAAGTCCAATTGAGCAATCAAGGGCCAAAACATTCTCTAACAGAAGTTTGTGGTTTCCCTTTGATGGTCAACTTCCTTGGAAAATACTCACTAAATCTAGCAGAAAAGTCTAAGTGTATAAGAGATCTACTCAGAGCCAACTCTGCATGGTGCTGGGATAAACTACAACAGGAAACACTCAAACAAAAAACTCAAAATAGAGATCAGCTCTTCAAAGGTCTGAACTCACAATGATGCAAAGAAAGCAACCAAGGTATCTTGATGACTTCTCCAGCAACATGAAAAAAATTGAAGACAGGTTGCCTGCGCATCAAGATCACTCACAGCCACAGAACAGAGATATGCACATGTGGAAAAGGAAGCACTAGCTACAACATGGGCATGCGAAAAGTTCTCAACCTACCTGATAGGACTGGACTTCATCGTTGAAACAGACCATAAACCATTGGTAGCTCTGCTTGGATCAAAAGATCTGGACTTGTTGCCACCAAGAATACAACGGTTCCGAATGAGGTTGATAAGGCACTGCTACACTAATAACTATGTTCCCCGAAAGACCCTGGTCGTCACCGATACACTCTCTGCACCTCTGAAGTCAGCTGTATCAAAGTCTGAATCAGAGCCAAGTCAGGAAGCTGATGCATATGTTGAGCAAGTCATCCAAATGACTCCAGCATCCATAATAACGTCTCGATGAGCTGTGCAGTAAACTCGATTATGACAAAGTTTGCAAAGAGTCTATTACACTCTACCAAAAAGAATGGCCTGACAAGAGAAAACTGCCCGAAGATATCAACGTTTCTACAGTTTAGACACAAACTGACCGTCGAAAATGGGCTGCTACTCAGAGGAAACTGACTTGTCATCTCCATGTCAATGCGTCAGGAGATGTTGGACCAGCTTCACAGAGAACTTCAAGGCATGGACAAAGAGACATGAACGAGCCAAACAGTTAATCTGGTGGCCTGGATTATCTCAACAACTACAGGTATTGGTTGAAAATTGCACAGAATGCGTCAAGGAAAGGATAGTACGTCCAGAACTCGTGCCGTCAAGCGTACCACATCGCCAATGTCAGAAGATTGAAACAGAAATTTTTGCAGAAAATTTTTAAGTCATAGACTACTATTCAAGGTATGTCGAAATTGCAAAACTGTCTCAAACTGCAAGTCCAGACATAAATTAGTTATGAGCACCTGATATCCATCTTTACCAGAAATGGTATTCCAGAGATAATCATTTCAGATAATGGTCCACAGTTTTCCAGCAATCACTTTGAAGAATTCTCTAGGGTTATGGATTCCTTCACGTTACAAGTAGCCATACTTTTGCACAGAGTAAGAGAGAGGCAGAAAGAGCGGAGAACAGCGTCAAGCTTCTACTGAAGAAAGAAAAGGACCCATATTTAGCACTATTATTTTACCGGACGACACCTCAACAGAATGGTCACAGTCCGGCAGAGCTCCTTATGGGACAACGTCTTAAAGCAGTTTCCCAAAAATGAAAAAGCCTTCTCATTGTAAAAAGTCTCGGAAGTCGGTCACTTGGTATTGGGGGACTTGGAAGTAAGTTTCAGTCAAAATTTTGATCACGTTTACCAAAGTGATTCGTTCCTTGGGGTTCACAACAAGGCTCGTTCAAAATGAAGATCTGGCCTAATACATCTTGCTCAGTATTTGTCTAAGCCCATATACATATACATATTGTTGCTTTATTGAAGGCCCTAACCTCTGGGTCTAGATGGGAGAACCTACACATGTTGGGACCAGTAAAAATCACCCCTCCCCCGTGAGATGCAGACCCCATGTCACAGATTTTAATAACGGTCAAGTGATCCGAACAGTCAACCAGCATATTATCAGCCTTTAAATCATTCACTAATACGTATCTTGAGTGAATCTTGTAAACAGATGTTACTAGTTGATGTGACTTATTTCTAGCCAATCAAGTACCTGAACATTATTGTCAAAGAAAAATTCATGAAGAATTAAACCTGAACCAAACAGTTCTGAGACCGTTCCCCAATACCCACACTTGTCCATAGCAGACAGGGACACAGCCAGACGACTCCAAGAAAATCAATATTTTGGCCTCTTTTCGCTCCGACTTGCTGTACTGTATTAGGGTACACTTTCCTTTCGGTCTCCAAAAGCAGTCCAATAGAGCCTTGCCCTAAGATACAGTCTGAGATTCAATAGTCTTCACTGAAGATCTTGATTTTTCTCTTTTGCAGAGTAGGTGTTTGCAGGAGGCTGAAGTCCTTGGACACAGAGAATGGCGATCCAAAAAAGCGTTTGTGCACCTGTTTGTGGAGCTGAAGGGTGTTTTGTCGTTCATGAAGACGTTAGCTGAGCCTTCTGGTGTACATGTCACTGTTGAAGTCAGGGAAGACATGTTAAAAGGCTTTTGTTCAGGAGTTCCTGGTTGATGGGCGATTCATCTTCAGCAACATTAGCCTCCTCTGTGACTATATTATGTCCAAAGTGACCTGGGACATACACATGTTTAACCTATCTTTAAAAAATTAGTAGTAATAAATAAATACAAGGAGGCAGACATATTTACAATGTAAGATTAGAGAATAAATCAGTTCAAACTTTACATGGAATACACCAGAATACTCATTACGATCACTCAATTCAAGGCTGGATTAGCAGCAGCAAAACCATTGACAACCGGGTTGACAGTCTGTGATACTTCACCACCCTTTTCGTCTAGGATTTCTTTATCATCATTTTTCTTGAATTTGGAGACTTGAATACAGAGGTCTTGAATTGTCAACTTTCTTTGTATTCGTAAGTATTTGGCTGATATTTCTTCGGAAGCAATGTCTTGATTTGACAGAAATGTGTCGCCATGGTGGGTGAAGTTGACATCTGGAGGTCAGGTATATGCATTGTTTTCAGAGTCTTGGAAACTGATTACAACTATTGGCAGTAATGCTGAGTTTGTTGGACATCTCTGATATTTACTACCTTCAGGAACTGCTATATGCACTGCCTTTGCTGTGGATATAAATGAATGCATTTCCTATACTGGTGGTACATTTCCATCTATATCAAGTGTTTGAGGCGCCTGTCCATGTAATGCCTTTACTTGTAAAGCCTGTGCTGGTAGTACCAGGGCATGTATTGCCTCTGACGAGGCCTCCTTGTATTGTTTTGACTGTGCTGATTGAACCAGGGCATGTCTCTCCTGAGATGAGAGGCCCTGACCATGTATTGCCGGTGCTGGAGATATCTTCACATGACTCGACTTGACTGATGGTCCCCGTCCATGTTTTGCCTTTCGTTGGCGCCTGACGTTTTGTTGTTAATGCTAGAGGCACTTGCCCAGTGTTGCAATGGCGGGTAGATGTTCGCCTTCTGTTGTTGTAACTGTGTGTGGAGGTTGATAACACAGTGAGCTCGCTCTTTGCAATGCGATTTCTAGTTTGAGCCTTATCGCTAGATTATATACGAATTTCCGCTTTGCATCTCCGTTGATGTTTCTGTTCGTAGGCCTTATGGTCCCATGGAGCTTTCCGTTGTATTCGACTTGGAGATAACTGTGTAATGGTGACAAGGAATTTATCCAAATAAGGATGGCTATATTCTGAAACGAATGTTCAAATATGTGAAATACTTGTGATGTGAAGGCAGGTTGTATTTGAAATGATTATCAATACGTAAAATCTGACAGCTTTTGATAGAAATTACTCATCAATTCGAATTGATTAATAGTTGTTAAAATTGTATGACAGTGAAGTTTACTAAGAAAAGTTAAACACTGTGATCAACACAGGGAGCCGCTTGCCGGAGAAGCAGAGATTTACAGTTACATGTTAGACCCCTTCATCAGTCTGGTTGGAGTTCACTCTTAAAGGGCGTTTCACACTATTGTCAACTTTTCAAATTATTTTCAAAAAAATATATATATTCTTTAAAAAAATCTGGACGAAAGAGACATTAAACGCACTCCTGCACACCAATATTGCGTAAACACAACGAATGCACAAATACTGCATATCTCTCGATATTACTCACGATCCTCACTCAAGCAATCTACCTCGTAAGTTATTTAACAATTATTTACGGATTCAGGTAGTAAAGTTGATTTTTAAAGGCCGGAAGTAATTAATGCAACGTAACTTTAAATCCGCATGAACTACGATATCGAAATATTAAAATTTTGTTCATAACCAGAAAAGCGGAAACGGCAGCCGCTTTGGTAAATCTAATAATACTGCTAATGCTGTGTTATTAAATCGGTTTATTTACAACATTGATTTCATAAAACATATTTCATTCTTTGTTCTCAGTTCAGAGTTTAGGTAAATTCAATAGCTGCACATAATACTAGTTTAGCCGCGTTTAACTGTCCATTATTTATCCGTTTTGTGCACAGCTCACCATAGATTTTTAACATGTCCAAGCCGACAGCGGCTGTCTAAACTTTGTCATTGTTGATTGCAGGTCAACTGTGAAGAATTTTAAGTATTTCTTTGCATCAACAGAAGCTTAAGTGAAAGCATAAGTCCTCTTAAACCTTAAAATAGCTAATTTAAACCGTAAAAGCGTGCAATAGTGCCTTTTATCCATTTAGAAGTTTTTTGTTTTTTTTAGAGCATATCTTAATGAAATATAATTGTTTCTTTTCTGTTAATGTTTAATTCCATGGTGTAACTATCATGTCAAGTAAAGGGGATATGTTTAATATGTATTTCTTGAAGTGTAGTCATGTTTTCATTGAAACCACAAAACAAAAATCTCTTAATGGTTTTACCCTGAAGAGTCCCACAAAGCAATGACCAATTAAGTTTGGTAGTCACTGTTTTAGTCATGTTACCATGGAAAACCCAAAAGATAAGCTCAAATATAAATCTTATCCTTAAGACTACCTGTCAAGTGTAAAAAAAAAAAACCCAATAAACATAGAAAACTATTTAGGAAGATAGGACTCAGTGCCCATCGGCTTCAGATTGTGCGGTGAAGAGAAATCAACATCCCAGTAGACAGCCCCCTTTGTATGCAGTATACTGAAATTGAAATTGAGACCAGTGACAAATTAAAATGTCATGTCCTAAATGTGAAAAGCAGTATGGATTATTATTTCTTGTACCAGTTTGTCAGATTTAACCCCAAGAGTTACCATGCCTCAAAAAATTATTGTATGATATGTATATATCAACGCAGATTACGGATAACTATGTCATGATATATGTTTGTCTATGTTTTTGCCTCGATTTGTTCTTTAAAGGAACACAGAGTACGTTGATGGGGACAAATATGTCAAACTTTTTAAATGATTTTATTCAATCCATAAGAAGTGGTTGTCTCTGAAAACTACCATATTATTGCTGTTCAGTTCAGTACGGAGCTATGAATAGGTTTTTTAATAGGACAATGGCCCGCACCAATGATTCAAACGTAATTCTGGAAACTTATTTACAGCAAATACAAGGAAAGATATATATATGCCGATACTGTGTAGTAGATCAAATATTCATGTAAATAAAACGCAAACTTTGTTAGCATCTGTATGGGTTTTTTTTATCTAGATATAGAATATGGAAGTTATCCCAAGGAATAAAGCCAATATGTTGATAGATAAAAACTCATGTATGATTATCAAATTTATTCATAATAGAGGCAAACCAATGCTAACATCGAACCAATTTCTTAAATGATATATCACAGTTTCTTTAAAAATCAAATGCAAGATGGTAAACATGTAGTCAGGATTGTATATAATTACTTGGTTCCACGAAAAAAAGAAACATTTGTTAATGTTGAAAGCATTGGAGATCATCAAAGTCATAGTCTTGTTATGTTCTTATATAAATAACATCCTAAACCATTATTAGATTAACAAAACATATTTCTATGAACATTTCTCACATCCATGTGCTACAATTTACAATAGAGCTATGTAACTCAGCTTTAAAAACTTAACACTATACACTCAATAGCCTTAGCATTCTGGTTAAAGTACTGGTCTCAGTTTTGCAAGGAACATTTTCATGCACGCCAGGCAAATAGTTCATTGCTCAAATCAAACTGAGCTTTGAACAATTTTCAGATCATTGGGAGCATTCTAGCAGTAAATAGCAAATTTCTAAAACCCCTACCCCAATCATTTGCAAAAGGGGTGACATAGAACTCATGCAATTTCACAGCTGAAAATGCAATGAAATTGGCTCATGCTTACCCAGTTCAAATACAGAAAAGCATAAAATGGCCGATAAACTAAACGATGAGATTGTCGAAAGTATCGGCGACGAGTTCCTCAGACATATCGACTATGCTGTTACTAGATTCTTGGTATATCTCAGTCGCAATGCTTCTCAAATGGGATGACTTGAATAGATTGCCAGCTGAGCATGAAACTGAAAATTATTGCAAACAAAATACTTGATTGGTGTAAGAAATTAACTATTTGCTCGGCGAGGATAATCAGTTCAATTTAGTTGCTTTGCAAAACTGAGACTAGAACTTCAAAACGAGCTGTGTAATGTCATAGGTCCTGTACACATCTTATGACTGGCATGATGGACATGAAACATACAGCATATTTTAACTACCTAGCAGTTAATGATACATATTTCCTTTTGAAATTGATCTGAAATCTACACTACATTGTAAACCCTATCAACAAAACTTCAACAAATTGTGAACACATTATCGAACTCATATAAATGTATTACTAATTAGCAAAATATAAAGATGCACGCTCTGAATCATTCTTTCAAAGTGTGTTGTTGAAATTGTTTACGGTTAGAGAAATTTCCTTTGAACTGTATGTTTAACAAAAACAATAAATCCTAAATGAAAAGTCAAATCAAAAATTTTTTTATGACAAGCTCATGCATTTAAAAAATTGGTATTTGAGAATTTTATAATAGCATGCACTTTTACAATGATATGATAAATACACTGCCTTTTGCTGATCAATGGTAAATTAAATCAAATCAAGTAGCAAAATAAACAATGACTTAATAAAGTAAATTGTGATCTTTTAAAAAAGGTATAGCACTGGTTGTCAATAAATAAAAATGAAGAATAGAAATGCTGTTGATACAAAGAATGATGAACTTGGCCCACAAGGCACAACTATTGCAAGTCTACATTAAGGCTAATTAAACCCTTGCTGCAGTTTGTAACTATTCATAGATTGTAGGATACTCACAGACCATTAGAATCTCAAGTTACCTCCCGTCCCCATCTGAATCAGTAAGGCCATTTGTTTGTTTAATTATCAAAACGCCCCTAGAAAGCAAAGTTCATTGTCAACTGACTGCACTATGAAGGTCTCATGTTGATATCCAGACGTAGTTTTACAAGGAGGTTTCCTGACTGACATCAAGTTGGTTGCAGGATGCCGAAGAGTTGGACAGATAGGTGACAAACTGCAGCATGGTTTTAATTTACCAGTCATGGAGGCTGGCATGAGTTATGCCGCTTGGAGGAAGTTGATGAATGATAGATGAGGACATAACAACATAATACTGATCCTTATCCTACATGCTTCACCCCTTGATCCAACAAATCTGATTTTATTGAAATTACACTTGCTAAAATTTGAAAACCCTATGAAGTAGTACAAGTAGGCAGCTCTGTCAAAACTAACACTGCAAAGTTTTAAAACTTGACAAATTTGAATATGGTGCAAGTTATTGTCATCTCATTGTTACATCTCCATTTGTTGTTTCTGAAAACACACCTATATATACATCTATACATCTTTTCTGTTCATATGCTTGAAAACGGTATAAGGAGCTATACTGAAACGTCGCAAATCTGTTAATAAAGAAGTTGAATATCCATTAAATTGTGTACTTCATTTTAATATGGTATAAAGATTTACATTATCATATTGCCATGGAGACAGTCAAGGAATTTATCATTCATAAAACACTTGTCCTATCTTTGATCTGTTTCCAAACTTGTGCAAGGTTATTCAGTGACAGTGACGATTTCAACACCATATTGAATATTACCAGAAATGTTTTGAATATCATAACATGTATATCAGGGGTTGTTGGACAAAACAACTTAACACTAAGGTTGACCTTAGTTCCATCTTTTTAACATTGCACTAAGGTTACCTTATTGACTTAAGGTCACCCTAGTGTTTTGTGCCACAGGACCCAGGCCTTTTGCGAGGGACAATATGTCACTGAAAAGCAGAATGTCATTAATGCATAAATTGAATTGCTTTTATGAAGCTAAAGATGTGATAAATTAAGGAATGCCTTTTCATCAAACTGACATGTAAGCAAATAAGTCTTCCTTGTTTGATGGAAGCAAAGTTTTATAAATATACAAACATAATTTGAATTCTCAAAGATAACTGAGTACCATCATCATGAACATTTGGTTGGTAAAGCTAATGAATATACATACATGATTGAATCTTGGCAAAATTAATATTCAATGACCTCAACAATACACAGTTGCCCTGCACTAGCTTGAACAAAAAATAAGCTTTTCAACAAGGAAGTGCCTTTTTAATTTGTCGTAAGCCCTCTTACCTTAACCGTCATACTTGACATATTCCAAAACATTTCTGATTTGCAAAGAGTTCAATACAATAAAATAAACTCAGGACAAGTTTCGGGTTTACAAACCTCACACATTTTGGACACAGAGTCATGTGTCCATTTTTGAGTCATTCTTACATATTTTTTTTTTAAAGCTAAACATCAAAATTTTTTCATATGAATATGAATATCAATGAGCACAAAACAGTGCAATCTGGTAAAGGCTTAACATTAAAACTATTTGGCAAGGAAACATTAAAACTTTTAATGGGGACTGAATGCAAAACACATTACACAAAACACTTAACAGAAAACATACTAGCACTTGCCATACTGGACAAGCCCTGTAGTGCATGTAGTTAGTTCCTAGAGATTTCTGGAAACTAAGTGTTCTGTCTACCGTACATACTGATACCGAAAGATTTTGCTTTTGTGAATGGGTAGTTGGTGACATCAGACTATGTGAAAAATGAGGATGCTTTTGGGCTGAGTAAAACCATGTGATAGAATGTGTTAAAATTTCTGTAGAGTCAAGTTTTCAAAAACTTTTATTCCTTAAAGCAGTTTCCATTTTAAACATACTGAGAAGATAAAGTGGTTTGTCTACAAAAATTTTAGTGCTTTGGTTAGAAAAACATTAAGTATGTTACTTAAGTTTTTTTATAAATGATTATCAATTGTAGTGAACAGTTCTCAAATATCAAATTAAACTATAAATGAATAAAATTTGGATGATTTTAAAGTTTCAACTCTGAACACATTGAAATTGAATAAGCAAAAACAATTTAAGAGAATCTATCAAGTTTGGTGAGGGAGATATTTTCAAGCTTTTTGCAATATTAACAAAATCTTCAACAAAGTGACAGATACAATAAATTGAGACTTTACAATGAATCATATTTCTCTCTTTTCATCACCAACTCTGAAAAGGGCTGCCTGACTTGAAGTCCATGATCAGAGAAAACAAAATACATTTGGTCATCAAAGCCTCAATTCTTTGAACACTTTTCCAGAAGAAACAACAAATATTTTCCAGCTTTATTATCTCTTCCATTGTGAGACATCAAATAATGGTAATGCATGCAATAATGTTAAGTGTTTTTCTGGTGGCAATAATCTGGAAGTTAACAAAATCACTATGATCACCATCGATTTTATTCGATACTTTTGATATAATTCTTGGCATTGGTGACATTTAAACACTTTTGTAGTTGATGGACGATAACATTCCAAAATATGGTTACTAGCAATGATCTTTAGAAAGATAAATGCACAAAAATGTCTTGCCAATCCATCATTTCTTCAATTATTGCAAATTGCACGATATTTACAACAACAGTCTGAGAAATCTTGCATGCTGTATGAATGATAAAAATGAGACATTGTGATCAAAATTTACCTCATTCTAACAGTTATAAAGTTAACTTATTTCAACCATTTCTCAAATAGGCTGCTGATTGTTTGATCATAATATCCATGTCATTACTTCCTGGTTCAGTCGAGACCAAGTTCCTTGCTGTTGTCACACAGCCACTGATGATAGTCATTCAGGCGGTGGTCATTTGGTTTCACCTGGTGGGAAGAGGAGAAATAGAAGATATCTGTAATCTCTTGACAAATACAATGTTTACCTCATAGAGGGAGGCAGAAAAGTAGTTATTCCATGAGTCGTGTGGCCACAAGTGAAATATCTACTTTTCTACCTCAGGAAAGGTAAAATATTCTATTCATATATACACCTTGTATGTGTTAATGATGAAATTGACCTTTTCACTGTTTATGTATCCTCAGAAAGGTTCTTTGAGAATTCCAAGTGACATCATAGCATAAAGGTTACTGGTAACTATAGCCAAGGTTATATTTTATATTTCATAGATAAAACAGAGTATCATACTCTCAATCATATAATATCAATATTATATAATAAATTGGCTTATTCTGATAAATCAAAGACAAACTGATTTGGAATTAGAATTTAAACTTTGTTTATGAGTTGCATGTGAAAAACACCTTTTACCTTTTTTTTTAATCACTACAAACCCTATAAGGTGGTCAATATTCAGATTGAAGCCATTTGAAAGGAATCTATTATGAGAACAATAATAATGAGAATAAATGCCTGACTTAGTTTGCACATTTTCTACTGACCTGTCTCCATTCATTGACACAGAATATCCTGTAGCTGTCGTTGCCATACTTCCCAATCCCATGCAATTCTATAGGGTACGACCATTCCTTTGTCAGGTATTCATCTTCAACAGAGAAATTAGATAAGCACCCATTATAGATTCATAGATACTCAGCCAAGAACTTGATTTTACTCAGATACAGACAGCAGAATGCCATAAAAACTTTTAAGGAAACATGAAATAATATTCTGACTTGTGCTTATTTCAAACAGCTCATGATTGTATTTTCTGTTTGCCTAAATGATTCAGAGACTCAGAGATTTGGCTGATGTATTCAGGAACTGTTATCAAACACTGGCAATCAACTTTGAAGAAGGTCATGATAAAGCTGACAATATATAGATCTGGGGGATGGGAAGATCTGGGGAACATAGGCTTACAGAGCCACTCTGTGAGTTGTTGGAGTCATACATGCCAAACTTAATCAATGGTGTCATTTGATCACGAAGTATCGACTGTCACCTAAAAGACATATTTTAAAGCTTATTGTTTTTTTACAGTGACAATATGAAGGTAGAACGTCACAATTATGATTGAAAACCGGACAGTGGCGCGGGTCAAATAGTCAAACGTAATTTTGGAGACTTATCTAAAACAGCCAGGAGGGCAGTTAGGAGTTGATAGTGTTTGTTAGGTTATGTAACTAGTATACATGTATATTGGACATTATATCTACACCTCTGTGCTTTTATAAGGCTGTTTTTAGATTTTCATTGAAAACCAGTATTTGTCATATATATGTCTTTGGGACATGAATATTAAGATGTTTTGATTTTATATCAACACATATGACATTTAGGTTCGTATCAAAGGTAAATAATATGTTATGAAAATCACGGGGTGGCTCTTTAAGGAGGCAGGGTGTTTTCAGGGGGCGAGGGGCAAGGGGCAAGGGAGAGATGAGCGAGGGAGGGACACTGCAAACTTACAAGAGAATCGAATGATAGTTTCAGCTCTCTTCTCATGGAGTCCAAGGGGCAGAATCAGTCGAGATATGGAAGTGGGGTCTGCCTCTTGAGCCAGCTCGGGGGTTGGCCACTTGTTGAAAAACTTCCACAGCAGCGGGATTGCTGATTTACCTGCATGAAAATACAGAAATACAGTTTCTTTATTACCCCTATTTCATAATTTCCTAGTTTTAAAAAAAGTTTATTATGAGCGCGAGAAAAAATTCTGCATTTCACTGCACTCTACCAAGAAACGGCAATGAAAGATAAACCAGATTTGTGAGACCTTTTCAACTACTGGAATTGGAAATTCAAATTATATCTACACTGATCATTGTGCAAGTAAGTAATAGTATAGTTATATTGATGCAATTGAAAAGCTGACTTGGTGTTCAGTCAGTAAATCTTGGGCTTGTACTTATTTTCATTATCTCTCTCTAATAGACCAAGTAGATCAAACCTTAGATCACTGGCTTTTTTAGACTAAGATTTCTACAAGGGAAAAATCTGGTAAGTTCTCAAAAATATAGCCATTGGCTCTGTAGCTCATCAGACTGTCCATAATTCAATTTATAAATGGTCAAATGATCATAGTATAAGCTGCCACAGGATCACCAAATCTATTATCGATAATGTTCATCAGTTTGAGATCAAGATTTTAGCTATTTAGTCCTCTTGCTTCTCATGAAAGAGAGGAAGAAGTTTTAAGGGCGTGGTGCCAATGGCCCTCATAACGGGTCACAGGCTCACCAAATATATATAAATTAGAATCCCCATCAGCTAAGGAGTCTGTGCACAAAGTTTCAGCTTTCTAGGCCTCTTACTTCTTGAGAAGAACATGAAAATAGGTTTTCATGGTTTGATTCCTGTAGCCCTTATCAGTGGTCACAGGGTCACCAAATCTATAAATTAGAATCCCGATAACCTCAGGAGTATGTGCAATAGTTTCAGGTTCCTAGACATTTGCTTATGGAGAAGAAGTAGAAAACAGTTTTAAGAGTGTGGCCCCTGTGGCCCTTATTACGTGTCTCCAGGTCACCAAATCTTTTAATGAAAAACCTCATTAGTAATGGAGTCCTTCAGATTTCAGAGTCAATGGTCCTGAAGAAGAAGATGAATAGATAAAAATTATGGCCGGACAACAAGCCATGCCATTAGCCCATTGAGCCTTTCAGGCCAGATGAGCTAAAAATTACAACATCTGTACGCTGTATCCAGTAACAGAGAAAAGCATATTTAGAATTACTACTCCCTTATCATCAGCCTCTTTTCACACTGACATCTTTGTTTCGAGGTTATGTGCTAGGTGCTCTAAAATCACTGTGGAAGCCTTTAGCAATGATGGTGATATGGTGAAGTTCACAGCTGAGGTTATTTACATTGAGCCATTGAGTAAAATAAAGTAAGCCAGTACCTGTGGTCTTGTTGAGGAAGATTGTTGCGACCAGAAGTTTCCAGGGGTCGTGAAACAGACTCTCCTGTATCAGGTTGAAGGGTGATTTAGGGGGCGTCCATTTTTCTACACGTGGTAAAGTCGGCCGTCGCATTGTCGGAGCACTGCCATCTGTAGGGAAATATTTACTGGATGCTGAAATATCAAATAACACACCAAACCTTAAGAAATTCATATCAGTCAAAATGTCACAAACTGCCTAAAGAGACTCTACTTGAATTGTTGGGGTCAAATTAACAAAATATATTCAGTGGTACCTTTTGATAAAAAAATTTCAAATTTTGATGAAAAGTAACATTTTAACGTTTATCAATTTTGTACAGTGACAATAAGAAGGCATTGAGTCATGATTATGATTGAAAACTGGACAATGATGCATATGAATTTGTCAAACGTAATTTTGGAAACATCTCTAAGGCAGTCAGAAAGACAGTTACGAATTGATTGAGTTCAATAATTTATGCATCTAAAATTAAGTAAATTAAAGGTTCCATACTGGCCTCGTTCATAACACGACTTAATAGATTATAATTGAAAACAGTTTTTTATCATACATTGGTCATCTTGGGATTGTATATGTAAGATAATTTGGAATCTATTTCATATAATCATATATGACATTTTTGTTAGTATCAAAGCCAAACAAAATGTGATGAAACAGAGTGTCTCTCACTCTGATGCAGACAAAGCAAGTTATCAACCACGTATGACAGTGATTGAGACATCGATATATGGATATATGATTGGTCCAGAAAAGGAAGAATTTTTTTATTTTTAAGGATATAATGATAAGTGGCATCCAGATTTTGAACATCAAATCCTTCAAGACATTGAAAATGCAAAACCTTGAGAAACAGTATTTAACTGAAAATAGATCTGTGTATCATAATTGACGCATCATGCCTCAAATTTAAAACAAAGAATGATTTAAGATTATATGAAGTGTACTTCAATATGAATTCATGTACCGAGTTGATTAGTTGCAAAATTACATAGTTTTTACATACAATCGCAATTTTAGATAGAATTAACTTTAACCATTTTGATTTTCTTCTTACCTTCAGAAAGATCTGATTTGTTTGTTTTTGATGATATATTCCTTTGTTCTTGTTCTGGCTGTAGACTTTGGCGCCGTGACTTGGCAGCTATCTCCTCATCTTCCCCCGGCCCACCCCAACTGACTTTTCTCTTCCTCATCCTCCATGATCGTCTACTCGATGCAGACGAGTTGGATGAGAGAGTAACACGACACAACTCTGCCTCATTTGTCCGTTCTGATCTATTCTCAGTTTTACTTACAGTGAAGTTTTCATTCTCATCCACAGCACTGGGGGATCCAAAATGGCTGTCCAAAGCAGTACCACGAATATTGTCTTGAGAATGTCCATTTGTGCCCTGGGTTGATTCGGACTGGTCTGTTGTCCTATTGACCATTTTATTTGTCCTGCTATTGGGACTTAAAGAATCACCACCGTTGCACAAAATTTTATTGATGTCATGGTAAATATGTTTAGTTCTGTCTGGATTCACATGAATTTGCTCTATATTTTCCTCAACTTGTTCAGACTTTTCAAACAATGTCCTAATCTTTGGACTACCAACAGGCGAGCGACTTTTTCTCGTCTGGGAATCGCTTTTCTTTCTTTGTCTATATGACACGTCCTCTACTTTTAGAGGAGAGAAATGCAAGGAACCGAGTTCGTCAGAGTCCGACTCCTCCCTTGAACTTCCTTTTACTCTATGGTCACTCATGAAAAACTCTGATGCGATCTTATCAAGGATTGGTTCACTACACATCTCTCTAGATTTCACTGAAGTTTGATTATCTGAATTAGCTCCACATGGTGTCTTTGAGTGGTTAAGCTTGTCTTCATCTTGATGAAGAAATAAACTTTCCTTTTCAGAATTTCTTTTCACTTCCTCACAGTCACTCTCCTTTAATATCACATTCTTGTTCTCATTATCAGAGGGAAGCTCGTCCCCATTTGTATCCAATTTATCCTCATCCTCCGAACCAATTGCATCTTCATCCTCTGAACCAATTACGTCTTCATCTTCAGAGCTCTCCTCAGGCCTTGAAATCAGTTCCCCCTTCTCTTCATCAGAGTCTGCCTCCGAATCAGAATCAGCTTCATCATCTTCCCTATTAGCATCTTCATCTTCTTCATCAGCTTTTAGATCTTCGGTTACTGCCTCATCCTCAGAGACATTTGATTTTTGGTTTAATGCGTCTAAATCATCTTCAGAATGCATACTTGCATCAGAGTCCGACGCCCGAAACCGGCCCCCTGTCCCTAATTCGCTGTCCTGTGAGTACATAACCTGTGCATAACTGAAATCCTCTACTGACTCGGCAGGTTTTACTATCACTGCTTTCTCTTCTTCATCACTGTAAGTTTCTTCCAGCTTTAATTTCTTCCTCTTCACCATCCTTACCTCCTTTTCTTTCTGTTTCTTTGTCTTTATGTTGCCTTCCCTACGTTTTGTTGGAGTTGAAAAGTTCATTTTGACAACAAGTTTATGGGCAACAGCTCTGATTTCTTTCTTTGGAGACACTTTTACAGGAGATTTTTTTCTTGGACTAACAAGTTTGGATTTAGCTGCCTGTTTTCTAGAGTTTTTCTGAGGTTCTGGCTTATGTTTTGGTGACCTGTCTGTTACATCTATATCCCCTTCTTTCATTGCCATGCTTTTGATTTTAGCAAAGTTGAAATCCTCAATATCAATATCAAGGTTATTTTGGTGGATGTAAAGAGCTATATCCGTCTTAGACCGGAACTTTTTACCATCAGGACTGTGAAAGCAGAAGTAAAAATAATTCTTATGAAAAGGTATTTTCTGAAAGTTAAATTTTTTTATTGAATTGGATGATGCACTTATGATAAATATGTAACAGATGTAGAGTTGATTTTGTAAAATGTTATAATGATCAGCCCAAGACAGATAATCAAGATTTAAAGAGTTTAAACAACCCATGATTGTTCTTTGCCGATATGAAAATGTTTATTTATGCATATGACAAACTTGTCAACATTCAAAGCAAAACACATCATAAGGGCAATGTATTTTATAGAACACAGTGTTTATGAATATTACAGTTAAGCTGTATGTTGCCTGACAATGGGTAACCAAAATTCTGAAACCCTTTGTTCCTTAACAAAGAGAAATCTTACCTTTAGGATCTGAAAAAACTTGAAAACTCTCACCTGTAAATGTAGCAGTCAAACTTTCCTGCTGATTTGCCACTGAGTCTCTGTACAACTCTCTTGGACCAGCCATTCGGTAACAGTTGCACCTCACATGTCTTGCTCCCCTCGTACGTGTGGTCCCCCCTTGATACAATAGTCAATGACATAAGTATAGTATAGTCTCTCATGTGTGTGGTCCCCTCTTGATAAAATAGTCAATGACTTAAGTATAATATAGCCTCTCATCTGTTTGGTCCATCCGATACAATAGTCAATGACATAAGTATAATATAGCCTCTCATGTGTGTGGTCCCCCCTTGATGCATAGTCAATGACATAAGTATAATATAGCCTCTCATCTGTTTGGTCCATCCGATACAATAGTTAATGACATAAGTATAATATAGCCTCTCATGTGTGTGGTCCCCCCTTGATGCATAGTCAATGACATAAGTATAATATAGCCTCTCATCTGTTTGGTCCATCCGATACAATAGTCAATGACATAAGTATAATATAGCCTCTCATGTGTGTGGTCCCCCCTTGATGCATAGTCAATGACATAAGTATAATATAGCCTCTCATCTGTTTGGTCCATCCGATACAATAGTCAACGACATAAGTATAATATAGCCCCTTGTACGTGTGGTCCCCCCTTGATGTATAGTCAATGGCATAAGTATAATATAGCCTCTCATCTGTTTGGTCCATCCGATACAATAGTCAATGACATAAGTATAATATAGCCCCTTGTATGTGTGGTCCCCCCTTGATGTATAGTCAATGGCATAAGTATAATATAGCCCCTTGTACGTGTGGTCCCCCCTTGATGTATAGTCAATGGCATAAGTATAATATAGCCTCTCATATGTCGTCCCCCCTTGATGCAATAGTCAATGACATAAGTGTAAAGTAGCCTTACATAAGTGTGGTGACACCCTTGATACAATAGTTAATGACATAAGTATAATATAGCCTCTCATGTGTCGTCCCCCCTTGATGCAATAGTCAATGACATAAGTGTAAAGTAGCCTTACATAAGTGTGGTCCCCCCTTGATACAATAGTTAATGACATAAGTATAATATAGCCTCTCATGTGTCGTCCCCCCTTGATGCAATAGTCAATGACATAAGTGTAAAGTAGCCTTACATAAGTGTGGTGACACCCTTGATACAATAGTTAATGACATAAGTATAATATAGCCTCTCATGTGTCGTCCCCCCTTGATGCAATAGTCAATGACATAAGTGTAAAGTAGCCTTACATAAGTGTGGTGACACCCTTGATACAATAGTTAATGACATAAGTATAATATAGCCTCTCATGTGTCGTCCCCCCTTGATGCAATAGTCAATGACATAAGTGTAAAGTAGCCTTACATAAGTGTGGTGACACCCTTGATACAATAGTTAATGACATAAGTATAATATAGCCTCTCATGTGTCGTCCCCCCTTGATGCAATAGTCAATGACATAAGTGTAAAGTAGCCTTACATAAGTGTGGTGACACCCTTGATACAATAGTTAATGACATAAGTATAATATAGCCTCTTATGTGTCGTCCCCCCTTGATGCAATAGTCAATGACATAAGTGTAAAGTAGCCTTACATAAGTGTGGTGACACCCTTGATACAATAGTTAATGACATAAGTATAATATAGCCTCTCATGTGTCGTCCCCCTTGATGCAATAGTCAATGACATAAGTGTAAAGTAGCCTTACATAAGTGTGGTGACACCCTTGATACAATAGTCAATGACATAAGTATAATATAGTCTCTCATGTGTCGTCCCCCCTTGATGCAATAGTCAATGACATAAGTGTAAAGTAGCCTTACATAAGTGTGGTGACACCCTTGATACAATAGTTAATGACATATGTATAATATAGTCTCTCATGTGTCGTCCCCCCTTGATGCAATAGTCAATGACATAAGTGTAAAGTAGCCTTACATAAGTGTGGTGACACCCTTGATACAATAGTTAATGACATATGTATAATATAGTCTCTCATGTGTCGTCCCCCCTTGATGCAATAGTCAATGACATAAGTGTAAAGTAGCCTTACATAAGTGTGGTGACACCCTTGATACAATAGTTAATGACATATGTATAATATAGTCTCTCATGTGTCGTCCCCCCTTGATGCAATAGTCAATGACATAAGTGTAAAGTAGCCTTACATAAGTGTGGTGACACCCTTGATACAATAGTTAATGACATATGTATAATATAGTCTCTCATGTGTCGTCCCCCCTTGATGCAATAGTCAATGACATAAGTGTAAAGTAGCCTTACATAAGTGTGGTGACACCCTTGATACAATAGTTAATGACATAAGTATAATATAGCCTCTCATGTCTCGTCCCCCCTTGATGCAATAGTCAATGACATAAGTGTAAAGTAGCCTTACATAAGTGTGGTGACACCCTTGATACAATAGTTAATGACATATGTATAATATAGTCTCTCATGTGTCGTCCCCCCTTGATGCAATAGTCAATGACATAAGTGTAAAGTAGCCTTACATAAGTGTGGTGACACCCTTGATACAATAGTTAATGACATAAGTATAATATAGCCTCTCATGTGTCGTCCCCCCTTGATGCAATAGTCAATGACATAAGTGTAAAGTAGCCTTACATAAGTGTGGTGACACCCTTGATACAATAGTTAATGACATAAGTATAATATAGCCTCTTATGTGTATGGTCCCCCTTGATACTATAGTCAATGACATAAGTATAAAATAGCCTCTCATGTGTCGTCCCCCCTTGATGCAATAGTCAATGACATAAGTGTAAAGTAGCCTTACATAAGTGTGGTGACACCCTTGATACAATAGTTAATGACATATGTATAATATAGTCTCTCATGTGTCGTCCCCCCTTGATGCAATAGTCAATGACATAAGTGTAAAGTAGCCTTACATAAGTGTGGTGACACCCTTGATACAATAGTTAATGACATATGTATAATATAGTCTCTCATGTGTCGTCCCCCCTTGATGCAATAGTCAATGACATAAGTGTAAAGTAGCCTTACATAAGTGTGGTGACACCCTTGATACAATAGTTAATGACATAAGTATAATATAGCCTCTCATGTGTCGTCCCCCCTTGATGCAATAGTCAATGACATAAGTGTAAAGTAGCCTTACATAAGTGTGGTGACACCCTTGATACAATAGTTAATGACATATGTATAATATAGTCTCTCATGTGTCGTCCCCCCTTGATGCAATAGTCAATGACATAAGTGTAAAGTAGCCTTACATAAGTGTGGTGACACCCTTGATACAATAGTTAATGACATATGTATAATATAGTCTCTCATGTGTCGTCCCCCCTTGATGCAATAGTCAATGACATAAGTGTAAAGTAGCCTTACATAAGTGTGGTGACACCCTTGATACAATAGTTAATGACATAAGTATAATATAGCCTCTCATGTGTCGTCCCCCCTTGATGCAATAGTCAATGACATAAGTGTAAAGTAGCCTTACATAAGTGTGGTGACACCCTTGATACAATAGTTAATGACATAAGTATAATATAGCCTCTTATGTGTATGGTCCCCCTTGATACTATAGTCAATGACATAAGTATAAAATAGCCTCTCATGTGTCGTCCCCCCTTGATGCAATAGTCAATGACATAAGTGTAAAGTAGCCTTACATAAGTGTGGTGACACCCTTGATACAATAGTTAATGACATATGTATAATATAGTCTCTCATGTGTCGTCCCCCCTTGATGCAATAGTCAATGACATAAGTGTAAAGTAGCCTTACATAAGTGTGGTGACACCCTTGATACAATAGTTAATGACATATGTATAATATAGTCTCTCATGTGTCGTCCCCCCTTGATGCAATAGTCAATGACATAAGTGTAAAGTAGCCTTACATAAGTGTGGTGACACCCTTGATACAATAGTTAATGACATATGTATAATATAGTCTCTCATGTGTCGTCCCCCCTTGATGCAATAGTCAATGACATAAGTGTAAAGTAGCCTTACATAAGTGTGGTGACACCCTTGATACAATAGTTAATGACATAAGTATAATATAGCCTCTCATGTGTCGTCCCCCCTTGATGCAATAGTCAATGACATAAGTGTAAAGTAGCCTTACATAAGTGTGGTGACACCCTTGATACAATAGTTAATGACATATGTATAATATAGTCTCTCATGTGTCGTCCCCCCTTGATGCAATAGTCAATGACATAAGTGTAAAGTAGCCTTACATAAGTGTGGTGACACCCTTGATACAATAGTTAATGACATAAGTATAATATAGCCTCTCATGTGTCGTCCCCCCTTGATGCAATAGTCAATGACATAAGTGTAAAGTAGCCTTACATAAGTGTGGTGACACCCTTGATACAATAGTTAATGACATAAGTATAATATAGCCTCTTATGTGTATGGTCCCCCTTGATACTATAGTCAATGACATAAGTATAAAATAGCCTCTCATATGTGTAGTCCATACTTGATACAATAGTGAATGGCTTCAGTATAATATAGCCTCATATTTGTGTGCCCATACTTGATAGAATAGTCAATGACAAAAATAATATAGCCACTAATATGCTTAATACATAATTGATAATTGTATGAATTTAAATAACCTCTCACACTTATCCTATTGCTCTACCTATACTAACTATCTAAATTGTTTAACAAAGAGTGGTATTGCAGGGAACGTTGTTTACTATCCTCAATATCTGACCTTTTATCACATTGATAAACACAAATTGTCTAAAGCGTGTTAGATCTAGAGTTTTCTACAATCTACCATAAAGATAGGAATACTTTCTTGTTTTACAACTTCAAATTTTGCTGAGTTGATATACACAAAGGGAATTCACTAGTTTCATACTGCGTAAAATATATTACATTTGAGTGTAAAACATAAGCAAGCAAAAGATACAATTGTTAGTGTTAGAATTATCATTACGTTTAATTACAAGATGGAACTTAACATAAATAGAGATTATTACCCGAGGAAGTGTGTCATATGACTTTTACGAAATGAGTGCGAATTTTTTTATTACCCGAGCGAGAGCGAGGATTATACACAAGTTCGCACGAGTTTCGTAAAAGTCATATGACACAATTCCGAGGGTTATAATTTCTTTATTACCGATTCTATTTCATTTAAAACACACGGAAAGCGGCCTGCTTTCTTTGCGGTGGCCCGCTTCAGTGACGTCATGAACAATGGTTTGATGACGTCACAGATGACATAATACGGTAACTCGCGCTGAAACAATCGTTGCTAGGCAAAAGTGATATGTGCACATGTGCTCATATTGAAAATATGTCATCACTTATGATTAACCATATGGGTAATAAAAACAGATATTGCTTCTAAAGGCTTAAGTTAATTATAAAACCATGAAATCTGATTCTGTTTTGTAGATTTGAAAAAGAAATGCTTTGAAATTAAGGCAGTTTACATGAGATCTTTATATGGTTACTAATGTATCTCTTAATCTTGGAAGTATTAAAAAAAATTATGCAATGACTCTTTTATCATTAGCTTATGGTAGATTTTGACAAAATTCAATATATATAGCTGTCAGTCATATTTTTGACAGTCGATTGTCGATGACTTTCCCCCTTATGTAAACACTTAATCATCTACATTGGTTTTATTTTCAGACAGAGCTTTGTGGAATTTGAGCTTTAAAAAAATCAACATGCTGTGAGTCCAATACAAATTGAGAGTTTGGAATATCTAGCCATCTGATAAGTCGATAAACACTTACCGAGACATTATCTTGGATTGATCAAGGTTTTCAACTGTAGTGCATTCTCCTGATCCTGAACTCTCCACAGATTCCGTCTTGGACTGTTTCAACAGCTTTATGTTGGGAGTCTTTGACAATCTCCTTGTCTGCCTTCTATTAACAAAAACAAATGATATGATAGGTTTCAAAGAACACATAAGATTCTAAAGGAAGATTAAATAGCTGTAGTGTTCAAATAGGTTTTTGACCTTAAGAGTAAGCAGGGATTGTGGTTCAAAACTCAAGCAAACCTAAAATTTGACATTCCCTGCCATATGCAACATTTCTCACCCAGGGCTTTCTGCCCCAATACTCTTCACAAGTCAATCCTCGAAAAAATTCATCAGGAAAATCTAACCTGATTGCCTCCCTGGCAAGATATCTGAGTAATTTTTAGCAAATAAATATCTTACGGTTTAACACTAGACTGCTGTCTGCCTCCACTTGAGAGATCAGATGAGAAGCTGAATTCATCCACAGATATGTCCAGATTGTTGCTGCTGATGTAAACAGCCAGTTCTGACTTGGAGCGAAATTTTCTTCCATCAGGACTGAAAGTTAAATAGATGTCTGGTTATATTGAAATTTCACCAGGGTACAAGATGTGCGAGAGAATTTCCTCAAAAGGACTGGGAACTATACAGCAAAACAGAGGCGTGCTCATGCTCAAACCACAATCTAGTTAAAAGTATATTGCAGACAGGCCAAAGGTTTTAAAAGAAGCACATTTGTTTCATCCAGGTTACAAGATGTCTCTATTTAACCGTTCTAAGTGACAAAATGATCCCAAAAGGAAAGATGAAAAGTATGGCAATAAATTAGTGCTTTTTTGAGGGGTTACACAAACTCTTTGAGCTGTTATGAATTAGTTGTAATCTTTAGCTGTTACCAAAATTTCCACACTTCCATGGAACGGGTGTCATTTGAGTAGTTAAACATGCAACAATTGTGTCTGTGGCTTATCATTTAAGGTAAAAAATATGCATATAAAAAAAACAGGTTTATAACATGCAATGAGTCATTATAAAACACACAACAATCAAAACGTTGTGGTTATAAAAAATTCTCAGCATTCAATTGAATTGCTTGACTCATATATTGCCACACACAAACACATCTAGAAAAGCGCTCTGCACAATAGCCACAGGACATTAGACAATGGGCCATGCCATTAGCCCACCTCACCTTTCAGCTCTAATTGGCTAAAAATATAAAAACACTGAAATATGAATAAAATTAAATACTCGACAGGTGAGGTGAGGTGAGTTAGTGTTTAACGCCGCTTTCAAGATTATTTCACTTATATCGCGGCTGCTAGTATTATTGCAGGGAGAAAGCCCGCAACACCATTGTGGCTATGCATTGCGGTGAAACTTGCGAGCATCGGCTGGAACTAGCGAACCATGGGTGGTACTGCGCTGATATTCAGTGTAGCATTGCACCCAAACCTGACTGCGTGTAGAACAGATCTCTACTGCAGGCAAAGTTGCCAAGCCCCCGGCGGGATTCGAACCACAGACCTCCTGATTCGAAGCCGAACGCGCAATACTCGACAGTGTAACAACGTACTTGTATATAAAAACGTCTGGCCTTCCTGCATATTTTCCTCCTTGGCGTCTGACGACACGTTTCTTCCAGCCATTAGGAAGTGTGCATTCTTCACACGTAGCACTGGAGTTATAGGTGTGATCCGAACTGTTAAAAAAAATCAAAAGGCAATTATCAAAATGAAATAAATGTCTAGCCAAAAATAGTATTAGTGGAAAGTAATTTAATTATATAACAAATTAAAAATCTTCATTTAAAGAAACCAGTATTACAGTGTTCGCGTTAACGCATAAACCTGCGTTTTTCACGCATAAAAATCATATAAACACGCAAAATATATTGTAACTGCATGTTTTGCACGGACATATAATTATACACTTAAGTTTATATTTTTCCATAATGTTAAAAATATCGTTCTAAGCTGATTGTCTGATTACGATGTCCTGACAAAAATAAATCGAAACCTGGAAATCCCATTGCTAAAAGCCCTGTCATTGGTTACTTTACCGATGGAATTCCCCGGAAGACGTTCGTTTCATCCAATCAGAGCGATGTTTACAAGTGATTATTATAAAGTCTCATGCTGTATAATATTACGAAGTTCGGAACGGCAGCTAGTTACTTACACAGGCATGTGGCTGCATGTGTTTTATCATCAAAACTGTACCGTATATGGTAGGTTAAACTTTGATGTCTAAATTTTATGACAATTTATTACCTTTACTAGTAATTATTTTATTGAAATAAAAACTCCATTAACAAAAAACGCGAAATATTTGAATTGAACGTTTATTATTTCATTTCTGCACGCACTGTATAAAAACCTACCGCGAACACTGTATTAACGCTAAGATAGATAAAAACGTTTCTCATCATAGCCAATACATTATGAAAATTATGTCTATTAACCTAAAGCGTGTGCTGTATTATCTGTATATTGGTATATTCCAATACAGAAACAACATGATATGTACTGGTTCACTCTTGTTAAACTATCCAATAATTCAGAGGTTTTTAAATTAACAATTTCTGTGTAAATTTGCAGAAAAACGTAACGAACAATCATGATTTTACTAAAAGTTTAAAACAAAGTGTGAACTCAAAAAGTGAAAATAGCACAGATATGTTAAAACTCAAAAACCAGTCACTGAATTATCTCTCTTTACGGCAAGTTGAGAATTCATCACTGTTCTTATTGCTGTTTTTTAGTCAAGAGAGACGATTCTGTTATTGCAATATGGAAATGAGGAGCGATACTCATCCTTTACGAACATCTCATAATTCGATCGATCATAGCAACAGTCAATGTCAAAGTTTAAACTGTAAAATTGCAAATATTTGAGAGTAAAAGTTGAATACCTGACATGTGGGTACATAACAGTGGAAGCGTCTGGAGGTGGAGGGGGTGGACAGGGCATCTGTGAGTGATCCATTGCTGCAATATCAACGTCTTCTTCCCCGCTCTCAGTCCCGTCTATGTTCACTTCTAACTGGGACACATGAACTTCACTGAAAATTTAAAATTGTTCATTTCATCTTGGATTTTCAGTATAGTGTTATCATGGTTATTCATAAATGATGTTTTGATCCATGTCAGGGCATACAATTTGATTTACCTGAACTACAATAAATTTACTTTTGTATGAGAGGCGCCAAAAGTAAATGGGGAAATAATTCAACCACAATAATGCAATTTCATTGCAGTAAGAACTAAAATACCCTCGATCTATTGCTCTTTCAAGATTTCAGGGATTAAAGGCTTAAATCTGATGTTTCTGTGAGCAGGAAATGACCCAAAATTGCACAGTACATTGTCAAATCCTTAGCAAAGCTCAGAGTATTGGAAGTGCACTCAGGGTCAGGTGGGAAATGTCTGTTATGTCTGATGTCCCTTCTGCCAGGACAAGCAACTCTTTTGGGGGTTTGTAAGTTCCACTGTTTGCTATCCTATGTTGATCTTAAAATACCATATCTAAAATTGTGTAGATAACATAAAATGTAAGCAAAGAGCTGCATCTCATGTTAATGATTTAAGATGCAAAATAATGATTCCTGATAGTCTACAGAATAATTTATGATCCTATGGGTTTGAAACAACCCCTCATAAACTTGTAGGCATCTGAATGCAGATATTTCTAGGTTCATTTACATGTAGAGCAATTGCTGTCATTTCACACGCATGTAATTATGAATTTATGAAAGACATAAGTTTCAATCATGCAATGTTGATTTAATATTATTGGGACAGATTGAGGAGATCAGGTTATATCACACAGAAAACACACTTGCCAAATTTTAAGGAAACATGTCATGAATTTCCTTTAAACTTGTTTTTGCTGCAAAAAGGGTGAAGTCGACGTTTTCAAATTCTGATCTTTTGGAATCCCAAATCGATTTCCGCCCTCCCTCCGTATTACAAGGTACAAAACGATAATATAAGCTTAAGATCATTATGACATAATCTGACAACTTTATAAAGTCTTACTGGGGTCCATATCACTGAAACTGTTCAACCTGGGTTCGCGCTGAGTTGAACTGTTGAACTTGAAGGGCAGTGCTATGGATAGAAATTACAACACTACCTTTAGGATATAATTAACAACGATGTCACTTACTCATTGACAGAGAAATTATCCATTCCTATAGTTATCTACACATAATCGGAGAAATAGAATTGATCATGTTGTCAAAATGGACGTAATAAATGCAACATGATAGATTTCAGCACCGCTTGTTCGCCATTACCCATGGTTTCATTCAAAGTTGTTACTACGAAGTGTACCTACGGATTACATGGTGTTATTTACAGCAACTTTTCCTTAGTTTATTCAGGCTTTTTTATAATCAAAAAAACTTTTGGTTATTTTCCTGCAAGTATTTCAATAGATTAAAGGCAGCTGACAAATCTTGAGAAATATAAATTTTCACTTTCCGGATTATTACTGTTAGTCAAATTTTAACTAACTGGTATATTTCACGAGAACAAACGAGAACACGCCTCGTTTCGAAATGTTACCGGAAGTAGAAGAAGGCGGGAGATAAATTTCAACTGAATTTACGAAACATTGACATTTATTGATTTTACATCCATGATTCATAGTTTATTTACTGGTAATTTATGTGATTATTTATAATAATGTGCAGTTAACTTTTTTTTGTATATGATTCAAACGAAATTGACGATTTGGACCCAGTCAACTGGTTTGAATTTTTCTGAAGTGACTTTGTTTACTTTTTGAAAGTGACAGGTGTATAGGACTAAAGTGCTTGATGTAACAACACTAAACTAAACAATCAATTTTGTTTTATAAGATCATTGATAACAAATTGTATTAACAGGTACATTGATCACTGATTGAGCAAAATGGATGTTTTTATCATCAGCATTCCATTTAAATACACTCTGTTCGTCATTCGTCCGGGACTCAAATTTATCCTTACTTTGATAGATAAAATTTGATAATCATGAGACATTAGTAAAGAAAGGTTTACAAATAGTTTCATCATGGAGTTAGAATCCCAGGAAACAATAAGGCTATTAATAGTTTGTGTATGACTTGGTGTCGGCTGGCAACTAATAATTGGTGGCGTTCAATAATGCCTACATGGAAGAATGTCCACAGTCTTATCAAAACATCTCCATGCACCAGTGGCTCTAAGTTTAACAACCTTCACCCTATAAGCTAAGTGGAATGTTCTACTAATGAAAACAAAACCCCATATTGTTAGCACATCGTTATTTCAAACGACATTAAATTATCAATTTTGTTAAAATTTGAAAACATGTTTTTATTACAATATTTCTACAATATATTTACAACATATACATTTAATGTGACATAATCACTTTTGTTAAAATTCAAAAACATGTTTTTGTCACAACATTTCTACATATTATTTTTATACTTGATCTCGTTGTCTTGAAGCCAAATCGCCAAAATTCTGCGTGCATTTTACATGTATATTAGACATTTGTGTCTGCTGTAAATAACTTTCCAAATTATGTTTGAGTCATTGACGCGCGTCACTGTCCGGTTTTCGATCACACATCGAGACTTTAATCTGTTTTATTGTCATTATACTGAACTCATAAGCACTAATTAAGATACTAAATTTTGGAAACTAAAACCACTATTTTGAAGTTTGGCATATTTGACTCCAATAAGATACTCTGTGGCCCAACACACTATAAACTAATAAAGTTCCTTCTCACTTAGGGTATTGCTTACAAAAATGAAAGTTCCTGCTTATTAACATGACTTGAGAATGTTTAAGATTTTACTTAATTTAAAAGGATAGTTTTACTTCATGAAAGCAATTCCTTCTCAATAGTATGAGTATATGAGATGAATCTTTCAAATACATTGCTAAGAGACCAATTGCTTGTTGTATCTTACTTTTATAATCTGTTAGCTTATGCTCTATTGTAGGCATTATTCCAGGTGCAGGTAAGCGTGTCGCAGTCACAACAATCACTGTAGGCATTATTCCTTGTAGGCGTTTTTTTGCTGTAGGCATTATTAACCCTAACCCTAATAATTACCAATGGATAATTAAATGAAAGTTATATATGAGACAATTTCTAAACTAGTAGAAAGAAATTCTGAAAGAAAAAATCTGTCAAAACTTAACTTATGAGAATCATTTTCACAGATTTTTTTTATCATGCAAGTACATGGGAGTTATGATAAAAGACAACTCCCTTTTGGCCAGGAAAACCAATGACCAATTTTACTTTAAAGAGAAACCATGATTGGATTATATTTGAAAGCTTTTTATAAGAATTCGTCACACAACACAAATTTGTTGATTGCGTTTAATAAATATGATACATAAGCATCTACATCATAGTTAAACTTATGTCAATAAGATGAATTTAAAAAACCAAAACTTGTCACCGATTTGTCCAAATATTGTCGTTGATTTATCCAGCAAAATTTGACATTATATTGATTGATTTACGTGTTTTGCTGTTTTGACGAGGTATTTGTCACTGTTTTGGTATATTGCTCTTTTGACTGATTCTGATATATTACTCCAAGTCAATTAAATGGTTCCTTTAGATCTTGCAATTCAGTTGATTTTATGCTTCTTGGATGAGCACAAAACATGTATGGAACAGTCATGGATCAGGACTCCCAGGTAATTTTAACAGAGTACATTGCGATGAATTGATAATTTAAAAATTGTTTGATGTCTTCTCTGTTTCAGATTGAAGCAGAGTTATGCTAGTAATCAAAGTACCCTTTGTCAGCTGACGTTTGTGTCCTCAACAACTATGTCGGATGTTATGTTGGTATCGGGAGGGGATGACATTCGACTCTGGGATTCAGCGACATGGGGACTGGTGCGACAGTTCAACCAACATGAGGGCAATATTTCTGCCGTCAGCTGGAGCTGTGATGGTAACTGAGCAAAAACTGAACTATAATACTCTTTCTGCAATCTTTCTGTGATAAGTCTTTTAAGGCTATTAACAATTTGAAATCTGCGGGATATTGTTGTCAACAGAGCATGCGATTATTAGGGGTTTGTTATGGTGTCATATACAGGCATTGGGAAAGACACCCTGGACAATGGGCCATTTTAAGGGTTTTTAGTCATTTCCAGAATTTTGAATGGGCCATTCCCCATAGTAGCAATGGTAAAATATCTGATTTGGATGGGCCTTTTTTTCATCCAATTAGCAAAATGGCCCATGGCGCCTGCCTTTCCCAATCCCTGCATATACCATATATTTAGGGATGTTCTCACCAAATATGGATGAAGTTCTTTGTGCATTGAAAGTGACAGTTTGTGTTTTGTTAGGGTTATATATATGTGAAATCTTATGAACTAATGTGCATACAAATATTTTATGAACCGTCCCTTCTTGTATGTGCAAGACTAATTGCCAGTCATATTCTTTCACAGGAACAATATTTGGGAGTGTTGCAGCAAAAGATGACAAAGTATCTCTTAATTATGTAAAGAATAGAACGGTGACGAGCACAGAACTGCCTTGTCAGGTAATTGGGATGTTTTGTTTTGAACACAATCTATTTCATGCAATCAACTTATTCTTGCCCCACTGTGGTAGCTCAGGTCATTTTACACTTTATGGGCTTGAAACAGAGAAGCCTGGTTGGATGCAGTCAGTGATGCTGTTTTAAAAGTACTCATTCTATTTCTGTAACATTTATACTTTACTTTCCCAACACTATTCAGTATTTGACAATTGTAATGTATATGTCTGTTAATATTAATGTTGATGTAGAATGTTGTTTATGGTCAGTATTTTGTTTATTTCAGCCCGGTCAACAATGCCTTGATTTCAGTTCGAATGCACGATATGTAGTCACTGGAGGTGCTGACTCTGTTGTTCAGGTCTGGGACCTCAAAGGGAGAAAACTGAAAACGTCTTTCAAGGTATGATATCAGGGGGTATAGGTGTGTCACCCTTAAGCAGTCGATTTTTTTAAAATTTCCCCAAAACGAAAGGGAGGGATTAGATCCCCCTAAAACCCCTATTAGAAATTAAATTGGAATATATTGTCTCAGCACTAAGTCCACGATACACAAGACTATATGATATTGTGATATATGGAGGATGGTGTGTTTGTCTCTTGGCTCCTTGTGCAGGACTTCCATACAGGCTGTGTGACTTTTGGGAAAAAGTCTTGTGAGTCCCTGACTTGCTGACAGAAAAGATTTTTCCAAACTGTGCATTGTTACTACTATTTCGAGTTTATGTTTAAAAACATTACATCTCTGGATTGTTTTCAGAAGATAACCACTGTTTAAGAAATATTGAAGATTGATCCTTGATTTTCCTGTTAATTTATTCTTTTTGATTAACAAAGTTGTGTAATCTTCTTTTTTGCTTTGAAATTATCTCCATACAGAAAAGCAACAATGCGACTGAATGAACTATTTTTTTTGTTGAAAATTGATATAAGAAATATTTTGATATTATTATTATTATTCTTTCCTGCTTATAGTTCGATTTTCCTGCAATTGAATAGCACTCAATCTAGACACAATCAATTCTAGTTCAACAGTGTTTAATGTGAAGGTGGGTCTCATTTATTATCAGAGGTAGCAAATGATCAACCTCCTTTAATAAATGGGGCCCACTACAGGTGATATGTTGAACAAAACGTATTCCAAAGTCTTTGTTCTTTTGCAGCTCCAAACTTTTTAGCTCATCAGGTCTGAAAGACCCGATGGGCTTATGGCATGGCATGGCGTCCGGCGTCCGTCCGTCCGTCCATCCATCCATCCGTAAACTTTTCACTTTTTCGACTTCTTCTCCAGAACCAATGACTCTAGAGAGCTGAAATTTTATGTGCATACTCCTTGGCAAATGGGGATTCTAAATTGTAGATTTCGTGACCCCATGACCCCAAATGGGGTCACAAGGGTCAAAACCTTAAAAATCTATTTTGATCTTCTTCTCCAGTTCCAAAATTGGCCAATGGGGATTCTAAATTGTAGATTTTGTGACCCCATGATCCCAAATGAGGTCAGAGGGGTCAAAACATGAAAAACCTATTTTCATCTTCTTCTCCAGTTCCAAAAGGTCCAGAGAGCTGAATAGTTGTGTGTAGACTCATTGGGCACTGGAGATTCTAAACTGTAGGTTTGGTGACCCTATGACCCCAAATGGGGTCACAGGGGTCAAAACCTAAAAAACCTAATTTCATCTTTTTCCCTAGTTCCAAAAGGTCTAGAGAGCTGAAAAATTGTGTGAAGACTCCTTGGACACTGGGGATTCTAAATTGTAGGTTTGGTGACCCCATGACCCCAAATGGGGTCACAGGGGTAAAAACCTTAAAAATCTATTTTAATCTTCTTCTCCAGTTCCAAAAGGTCCAGAGAGCTGAAAAGTTGTGTGTAGACTTCTTGGCCAATGGGGATTCTAAATTGTAGATTTTGTGACCCCATGACCCCAAATGGGGTCACAGGGGTCAAAACCTAAAAAACCTAATTTCATCTTCTTCTCCAGTTCCAAAAGGTCTTGATAGCTTAATAGTTGTGTGTAGACTCCTTGGACAATGGGGATCCTGAATTGTAGGTTCGGTGACCCCTTGACCCCAAATGGGCAATGGGCCTTTTTTATTTGATTGTGAATAACTCTGACGTTGGGACAGGCTATCTTTCCTACACTGCCCATGACCCCATGGTCTAAACCCAAACACCTATTTCTATCAAAAGTCTGATGAGCTACAGAGCCCATGGCTCTATTTTTATTGTCTGTCTGGCAGCTGACTAGCAAAGGTATCATAATTTGTGTTGATTCTAGGATCACAAAGGGCCTGTCACATGCACTCAGTTCAACTGGAATGACTCATACATTGCGTCAGGGTCTGAAACAGGGGAGATAATTCTCCACAATTTTGTCACCGGCCAGAGTAGCAGTCCCCTTGTTGCGCCTAAAGTGGAGGTGAGTAATAGTTAATTGTCAATTCTTATTTGTAATGTAATATTGCCAACTGCTTAAGAGACATATTTTCCAAAACATATTGAGCCAAAATATATGTTAGGAAACCAAAATGTTCTGGATAATGATTTCTTTAATATTCAAGAAATGAATGAAGTTTCCAAATATACACTCAGTTAAATTCAACGAGATAATGGTATAAGCATATACCCCAAAAGGACCCATCGAGTACATTCCTACCAATGAAGGAGTTAGCATTTACTTGAATAAATATTTTTTTGGGCAGTAAGGAAGATATTATCAATAAAATCCTGATTAAGTTATTCCAACAATATACACCTTTTTATTTCAACAGTGGTTGTCGACATTTATAGCAAATTGTTGTTGATTGGATCACAAGAACCATCGACTGCTTTAAAGGCAGTTTGAGAGATCTTCTTCAAAAAATAATTGGCTCCTTTTGTCAAGGTGAGAGAGCAAATTGGCTATATGCTACCTTTAAAGGTGAGAATTTGAACTGCTCCACGATTTATTTTTATTTCAGGCTATTCGTCAGCTGTTGTACAACTACTACAAGAAGTCATTACTTGGGGCAGCGTCTGACGATGGTTCTATAAACTTATGGGATACAAACTCACGGCGCTTGATTCACTCTTTCAACAAAGTGCACATGGCGCCAGCAACTGGTCTGGCATTTTCACCACTTAACGAGATGCTAATGATCAGTGTTGGCCTTGATCAGAAACTTATTTGTTATGATCTTCAGGGTAAAAAGTAAGTTTTTTTGAGTCATATGTACCAATTAGATGCAAGTTTGTCGTTTGAAAGTGATAATTCATCTACTGTTTATAAACTTAAAGTATAGAACTTCTTTTACTCCCTGACTTTATTATGATGTCTTATTTTTCTTTTCTTTTTCATATTTCATTGACTTTAAGAAAAACAAAGATTTTCTGTCTAACAGTATCTTTATTATGAAAATTTTGAGTATGCGGTTTACTCCTTCATCAGATGAAATGAGGAAAATCTTATGAATACAACTGATAAATGCCCTTCAACAACCTCATTGTTGACTCTGGCTCACTCAATATAATTTTGCTTTTAGATTTTCAAATTTTGAAGTTGTTGTCCTCCTTGAAAAAGAATTTATTAAAACCATTCCGCATCAAATACATTGAAAAGGAGCTGTAATTAGATCATAGGTCTTTGGTGGAAATTGCTATGTTATTGTTGTTTCTACAGCTGCAAGTGTTTCAAATTATGCATTAAAACTTGTCTTCTCTCATTAAATCTTTCTAACATCCAGAACACTAAAGTCAATCACAGCCGAATCACCATTAACTTCGGTGGACATTATGAACAATGGTTGTACTGTAGCTGTTGGCTCTATGAGGGGCAAAATCTTCATTTATGATTTACGTCAGGGAGCCACTCCAGTCAGAATCTTTTCAGCCCACAAGTCATCTGTGCCTTGTCTGAAGTTCCCCCCAAGCTTTGACTTCAAAAAGGTAATAATATCTAGGGAGTCACAGGGATTGGGAAAGGCAGGGGTCATGGGCCATTTTGCACATTTAATAAAAAAAATGGCCCATTCAAATCAGAAATTTTACCATTGCTACTATAAGGAAGGCCCATTAAAAATTCTGGAAATGACTAAAAGTCCTAAAAATGGCCAATTGTCCAGGGTGTCTTTCCCAGTCCCTGGAGTCAGGACAGTTACTTGTTGGATTCCATCAAATTCAGAGAGTGGTTCACAGCCATTAAAGTCATAGACTCATTTTTGCAAGGCAAATTGTAATGCACGCTGGACAAGTAGATCATCACTCACAGAAATCTTTGCCCTGACGTTTGTAACAATTTTCAGAACTCTGTGTGCATTCTAGCCGTCAATAATGAAGTTCAAAACACCCTACCCTACATCTTTGGCGAGAGTTAGTCCTTACCACGTCATTCGCTCAGGCCTTGACATAGAACACATGAAATTTCCCAGCTGAATATCCTATGAAAATAGCTAATAGCTTATCTTTTTTCAAAAACAGAAATAACAAAAAGGTGGTAAACTCAATGAAGACTGCATCTATCTTAACAATTACTAGATTTTCCGTATTTCGTTCCCGCAATGGCATTGCACTTGTTTCTGTACCTCATCGGTCTGAAACGGCATGCACCAATAAGAGCATCATCCTAAACTGTATTTTGGGCAGAAAATGAAAATATTTGCAGACACGATAGGAATTATTGGTGTAAGTGATGAGATTTTTGCTTGTGTAGAATAATTAATTCATTTTAGTTGCCTTACAAAATTGATTCTATGACTTTAAGATGTGTTCTTTGGCTGCTTTCACTCAATGAATTTCAGTGCCATGGTAGCTTGTAACAGCACTTGGATTGATAGTAACAATTATAATTTCTATTTGTAGTAATATTAGACACTATTCTAGGAATGAAACACTTATAAAAGTGGCAATCAAACCAATTATTTTATTTTGAGGGTAGTGACAAGACTCGTTCTCCATAACTAGTAAAAAAAAAATTAAATTTTAAAAAAGTTTTTTGTCAATGACACAGCATGGGATTTTGAATATATCATAATCAATTTTTTTTTTTTTGAAAGTTATTTTGAAAGGAATAAGGTGAAACCTGTGGAAAAGGATTGGCCAGGGTAATATTGGTATGTCTTTGAATACACTTTCCTAGGCCTCCATCAGTTGTTGGTTTAAGTCGATAGATATTTTGCCTAAGGTTAAGTATTTTCAATGGTTGCCAATAAAAAGAAAACTTATCAAAGTTATGGATTTGTGCTTTGATCAGGCAGACGGACAAAGTTCTGGATCACAAGTTTCCAACAGACGTCAACTTCCATCAGCTCCCCAGAAACAAGCAGATGTGACACCAACTCAAGGTGAGTTTAAAGGATATCAGAACTTTAACTTTCTCTGCAAGGCATAACTCCAGCCAATGGCAGTCACTGGCTGTATAAGCCTTGCTTTATTTTGTTAATTTTTGTTATCATCTCTTTATGTTATTGATTGTCCTGTCAGATATTGGAAGATTGTTTCCAATGACATGTTAGGGCACTGTAGTCAAACTACAAATATCAATGGAATGCTGTAAGGCTTTAATTGACCAATAATGGCATATAGTGCAAGTTATGCCTTGAGTGGGAATGTTGACATTGACCCCCATTTTTCAAGATCTTAGTGAAAGTTGGTGAAAGAATTTTCAACCTTGTATTGATAATGACTATGTGCCATATTTATTTTCTTTGGGTAATAGTTTTGTAAGTGGTTGAAATTTTAAACAGTCATAAAGTCTTCATGTCACCAATGCCTTGAAAATATGTGATGAAATTAATGGACAAATGAAGTGGTTTTTTACCAAATAACTTCCAAATTATTATCTTACTTTTAACTTTATTGTCAACAAATAATTAGGAGGGATCCAGTATGATATGCTAAAATTAATTTAAACTTGCAAAGTTGTAGCCAGTTGCTTTTCTTATCAGTTCATTCACACGGACAAGAATCGCAGAGATTTTCAGCTGGCATTGCGTCAGCTGCCATCATTGATGTTGTCTCACCTCTAAAGGAAGGTAATCGTACATTGATGTTTATGTGATCATTGGTTATTTAGCTTTAATTTGGTGCCAAAACCAAGCACAACCTGAACACTTCACAAAGCAGAACTTCGCTCGTTTATTGACACAATTTTCAAAGATAAGATGCTTAATTGGTTTTATATTGTAGCTTCTCGTCTTTATTCATTAGCTAAATTTATCTTGTAAGTCCAATAATGAATGTGAGCGTGTGTCATGGGCATGGTGACTTTCCATGGTCCATTAGTAGGGCATGGTCTGTAAAAATCTGTCATTTTCAACTTCAGTTTTTTCTCTGTCCTTTTTCTGAAACTGAATATGCCGTAAAAAAAAATATCAGTTATGACAAAGATGTCAAGATTTGGGTTATTTTTTTTGGAAATTTTTAACTTGATATTTTTATTTGAGATCTGAATATTACATTTGTATTACACAGGGTTTCTTTTTACCCCTGGTATAATACAACATTAAAAAACTGAGCCTACAAAGTAGTTGGTACTATGTAGTGTTCAGTGGGGCCGACAGTCAATCCGTAAATCGCACTGTCTGTTCTGCTTATCACGCAGACACAAATTGTTAGAATGAAACAAAACTTGACACATGTGTTCCACTCGTAATTTTGGAATGTGAAAAACTTGACACATAAATAGTCTTATATCCAGCTCTGCCTTTTACATGTTTGGGTTCCTCATATTAAAATGCAAAATTCTTCAGTTTTTGTCACATGTAGAACAATTTTTGGAATTAACAAAATTTAGCACGTTTAATCTTTATGATGTGTCTATGTTCCTTTTGTTAGTCCTCATTAGTAAAATTAATGAAAATTCTACAATAAAAAAATCTGGTTAAAAATAACTGCTGTCTGTATTGTCCAATGTATGTACAGTATGATTTAGATCGTAATTCACATTCATTTTTTTTCAACCAAAACATGGCTTTCAGTATTCTTTTTCAAGTGGATAATATTATTATTATCTGTAAAAAGCATATGTATGACTGGAGTGTCTCCTCAAAATTCAATTCCACAAAAAATACACTGATAGAACCTTCTTTAAAGGATATTTTGTGATTACAGGTAATTCGCTGACTGATAGCCGAGATGAAAACAGGTCTGGTCACTTGCAGGTCAACTCTGGACATCAGAATGATTCTGGTCAAGGTAGGGAAGACAGAAGGACTTTCAAAGCTCTTTAGTACTAAGAAATTTTTACATAACACTCGTTGTCTTTGTCAGACATCTAAGAGAGCTTAGAAATTCAGGGTCCAGTGCCTCCTTCCACTTAGCACTAAGATGATCATTATAAAGAATATATGATAAGGTTACCTTAGTAAAATTTGCTTTGGGAAGGATCTTCTTTACAAAGTAGCTCTTAATGAGGTAAATCTTAACTCCCATTCTTTAATATTAAACTAAGGTCACTTTAGTGATTTATGATCACCTTAGGTCATAGAGAAATGAGCCCCTGGAGTAAAGAAACTCTTATCATTATTAAGGATGTTCGCTCCTCACCTACTGCGCATGACAAAATTGTCAACTTACAAGTCAAAGTTGCAAAACCTAAAAAGCGTGAAATCATATTATTGTTCTTATATTATAAACCAAAATGAAGCGGTAATTTCTAAATTTTGATGATTTCTGATTAAATATTCATCAAAATTAACAAACGTAGTATTTTTATGACAACAGATATGAAGTTACGGAAAGTGGTTATTTCGGCCGATTGCGCATAGTAAGTGATCAGTGGAAATAAACAGAGTCTGCCCAGTCTCATGTTACAGTCGCATGTGTTTACATTCACCCTCAAGTTTAGTTCCCGGTGTATACAAGTATTGAAACACAAAATATCAAGTCACCAAATTTAGGTTATGAAGCTGCCTAAAGTGTGAAATGAATTTACAAACCCCACGCGAAGCAATGTACCATTTCTCCGAGGCAAACATGGCTTGACAAGACACCACCAAATCTCAACACTTTACATGGATTTTCTCGATTTACTTGTTGAAAGTGATGAGGGAATTAATCAAGCTTTCCCTATTATATACTGCCCGACAGTAAGAGGAAAAGATTCGACTAAAACCGCTGCCACTGAAAACTAAAGGTAACAGTAAACACAGGTCATGCTAGTACCTGTTAAAACTGTGACTCATAAAGGGATCTTTGTCTTAGAATATTTCGAAAAAACCCACACTAACCCCCTATTGTTTTGTGTTCATATTTCAAGCAAATACACTTAACTTTTGAAAAATACAAGTTAGAAAAAAAATTTAATACTTTAAATTTGAGGAGCGAACATCCTTAAGTGAAACATACCAATCATAAAACTTGGCTGATGTCATTATAGTCCCAGGCTTCTAGGATGAATCTACATGAATTCATACTTACTTTGTATACTTTGATTTGATAACTTATCTAGATTAATCTCCTTAATTTAATGAGATTTTTTTAGATTGAAGTCACTGCAGAGAGCTCATCAACTTTTCTTTTACAGGTATGTTTTCACCGTTGTCAAACAGTCTTGGTTTAAGTACAAGTGACACATCCTTACCTCGTCGCCACCAGTTCAGCGAGAGAGGACTGAGTCCACTGGTCCAAAGCCCTTCACTGCCAAACCAGGTAGCTGATTTTCTCAGGATTGATCTTTTGGTGACAGAATCTAAAGTTCTACTCTTCTTTTAAGATGTTTCATTGTAAATGTCCTATAAGATGGCAGTTTTTAAAATATGTTCAGCAGAACTGAGCAAATATCTTGAAAATTATTTGATTGTAAACACATTTTGATTTCTTAACATTATAGATATGAGTTCAAAGTTCCACATGGAAACAGTTTTCAACCAACTCTGTTATCTTTCAAATCTTGCACAGCTCTCCATTGCCAGTTCATTTAAACTTCAAACCAAATTCAAGTTTTCATTTAAACACCAGTTATTGTAACCTACAGATTTTTCATGGTGCAGTTGCATAAAGCTGGCTCAGAAAAGTTGATGAAATGTAGTGAGTTGTGGCCTGTGGGGGAAGTTGACAAGCACATTGACAGTTCATGGTTTGGTAAGATATTCGATACTGTGTTCAGGTACACTCCATGTCGGCAGATGGAACACCACTTCACCAGCGTTATCAACCCAACATGGCTCTTGACAGTGGTCAGCGGTCAATGCCGAATGGTCACATGGGTAATAATCTCAATAACTGTTCTCTCTTCACTTCTTTGTGAGCAAACATCAATAATGTGCCTTGTCATGGAGGAAACAATTTCTGATTTATTTTCAAATTTAATTTCTTCTTTCGATTCTATCAGTAATGACTGTCATATATATCTATCTATATATATTTATTTTCACAACACTTCATCCAAATTTAGAACAATATTTCATCGTTATAAATGATAGTCAGATAATTACAATGTAACTTAATTATGTATCAAAATCAAGGTAACCAATCATTTTATTTAAATCTGACCAATTCAGAGTTCGAATCTCCATCTCGACGAAAGCGGTCACCAAAAGGAATCTGTGCTTCACCAAGCCTTCCATCAGTGACAGTTTCATCAAGTGCAGAGGGGGCGGAAGGGGTTGTAACTGACAGCAGGGGACCCTACTCTGGCCAGGGAGAGAGTCCCCGCAGTGGACAGACGAGCAGCCGGGTGGACCCCCATCTGACCTCTCCCCCTCATGGGGCGACTGGTAGTGCTACCTCCCAGCATCTCCGCCTCCTTGTACGGGACGCTGTCAAGGACTATTCTGAACAGATGCAGGGCGAGCTGAAGGCAATGTTCCGCAAGGCAACTGAGGTATAATTCGTAAAAAGATCCCTCAGCTGTTAACATGGTATTATTGTATCATACTGGCTACTGTCAGAGTTGGTCTCTGTATTGTCTGAGCTCAATTTTTGTACTGGTAATTTTTTGTTCCATCTATGATCCCTAGTTACAATTCGAAACTGTTTTAAGTCATTATTCTAAGAAGCAATCACCACTCAACCATTAACATGCTAAAGTAGGAATATCCCTTGTTTACTCTCCTTGCCTTAACCTTGGCTTTATCCAAAGTCAATTGTTTTATGAATTACTTATAGCTGTTTTGAAAATCAATTGTCATACAACGATGGTTTTACATCCACAGTGAAGATACAGCCAAACAAAGGTAAACTTGGCAGTTAAGTGATAATTATATCTTGGTATGCATTAATATGGAAAACGTTTCTTTAACAATTTTTTTGTCTACAGAGTGAGAAGACAGAGACTGGATCAGCCTCAATGGAAACAAGTATGTTCCAAACAGAGTTTATTAGGAATCTGATTCGCGAGGCTCTGGAAGATTTCCGGGAGGATATGCATCGGGACCTACAGAGTGTTCATCTTGAAATGCTGCGACAATTTCAGTATCAGCAAGTGAGTTGTCTCTCTTAGTATGTTCATCGATTGGGCCCTACTTTAAGATTTAAGGGTTTTTTTTATCTTTCAGAAATGCATTTAAAAACATCCCCCCCCCCAAAAAATTCTTATATTTCTAAGGCATTTTGATTGCATGTATGAAAGGGTTTCTTTATTTATGAGAAGTTATAACTCATAGTAAACAACATATGAAATATATGGATGATATTTTAACATATTCAGGTAGAGCTGGATGATAATTCAAACCACAAGCCTTGCATGCAAGCAAAGAAAAAACATTATTATGGACCTAACAGAGTCTATTTGGCAAACTCTGTCTAAACTACAGAGAGTAATTTCATGATATAACCACCGGACTGAGCACCAATACACAGTTCTGCTTGTTATATGAAGTGAAGTTCATGATTGTATGATGCTCTTTGTTTTGTGAAGTCAGTAAAATAAAACCTGCTTGAAAAGGACCGTTGCACATTTTTTGACAGTTTTATCTCCTCTCCATTGGGCATCAGTTGATATGAAATGTGTTATCTTCAGTGGGTCTTAACATCTTATTACATAACCAGATTAACTGTTGTTTTAGAGGAAATAATAAAGCATTAAGTGAAAAACACTGGTGGCAATTTTTTTGTAAACACGTTTATTTCGTCACTTGAGGTAGAGAAGTTTTATTTAATCACTCGTTTCTACCTCATTCGATTAGGTAAACATTGTGTTAGACAACAAGACAAATACCCTCTATATATTTGCCAGCTAATGACGTTACCTTGTTTATTTTCATGACAGGCTGAGCTGATCTCCGTGCTACAGCAGTACTCAGTCAATCAGGATCTCGTAGCAGAGGTGGAGAGGCTTCGTGAGGAAAATCGAAGATTAAAGAAAAACTTTTGACATCAAGTTTTACCGCTGAACTAAAAAAAATCTGCCTTTCATAAATGTGCTTCCATGATCAGCTAAATACACAGTTTGTATAGTAAGCTTGAAAAGTATGTCGAAGGTGTTAATCCTTGGAACAAATTGATGAAGGAGTTAAAGACTGTCCAAAGTTATGAACGCTGGACTGTCGGAAACACCTTCCTAAAACTGTTGAGTGTAAAGAAGAAATGTTATGGAACGGCAGTTTGCTTTATAATCCCTAATCAAGATGTTACTTAAACTTTTATGCTATGTATCAAACACATTGTTGCTTCTTACATTTGGTGCTATTGTAAGCTTGGCTATGGACCTGAAGGTGCAAGATCTTTGAAACCACTAAGCCCTTGAGCTTAAGATGAACTCTAAAGCATTAAATCTTTAGTTCTATTAAATGACCGAGAGCGAGATACTCTGTTCAATCAGTTGAATTAACCCTAAGGGCTCCAGTTGCGATATGTCGCCGCTAATGGCTTAAATATTGCCCAAGCGGTGTTAAGCAATAACTCGCTCACTCAAGCTGCGATAACCACTCTACTGATAGTTGATAAAGTTTTTCGTCACTTGAGTGATGTCATCAGATCAATGCTGTGACGTCACTTGTACCGGCTTTCTAAGGGGGCAAATACAACTTTAAGGAGGTCAGTCAATATGAAACACAAATAAGTCATAGAATACATAAAATATCTGCTTTCACTTGACAAGTACAATATTTATCTCATCTCGTGAGGTAGGATAAGTTAATATTTTTTAGAAATACCTACTTTTCTACCTTACTTGAAGAGATGGATATAATATTTGTCAAGGAAAGACATTTATCCTTCATATATTTGGAATCACACTTTCAAGTCATGCTCCTTGCATCGAATCCTGGTTGTTGAGTTTGTCAGAATCTTGGAAGGGACTCGACCTGTAAAAGAACAAGAATTTGTACTATATCAGATAGTGTTATCTCAAATGTAACAATGCTTCATTGGTTCAATATCTAAATGGCATGTATTTCTAATCTTTAGTCATGTTGTAAGGATATTTAACCAATGATATATGATAATCTTGAAATAGCTCCTTGCATTGAAGGTTCAATGTAATTAAATCTGATTAAATGTTATCTTACCTAACTTGAATTGCAATATACCTAACCTGACATGAGCTGTTATAAAGCTTAGTTCTTATGGCCTGTGATGGCATTAAAGGGACCGTTTTATTGCCTTAAATATGATCCGCCATTTTGGGGTTTTTTTTCGCATTTACAAAAGGAAACAAGATTATTTTTACTGTTATGTGACTCATTAATGAAAAAAATGATTAGGTTATTTAGAAATCTTTAACAAATTTAAAGCATAAAAAATATCAATCCAGTAAAATGTTTAAAAGGATTGTGCTATGATCATGTGTCAAAAATGTACAAGCATTTTGTTGTCAAAATGAATTTTGTTTCAACAAAAATACCCAGATAGAACTGTCCCTTTACCTTGTGATAACCTCTATAAGACTATGTTATTGACGCTTTCATTGGTTGACTGATGTGCATTCTCTATGCAGAGATGATGACACATTCTTATTATTGGATTGCATTGTCATAACCTCTGAATCCGTAATTTTGACACGTTGTAAACAGCGACAAAAAGAAAATTATTGTGATAAAACTTTGTTGACAAATTAAATGTATACAAAGTACATGTATGTATTTTCACCATGAACATTTATTACGTGTTGCAATTTTCATCAAACATTAAAAGAACATTTTTAATTTTCTGTTTGTTCATTTTATTTTCAAAAAACTTTTCAACCCTCATGGGGTTGTTTTATTTGGAAGACACGGTTTTATAAGTTAGTCTGTAATAAAAGCAAATAGGGCATTTCTTGGTTTGGAATCAAAGGTCATACTGAAATTTTGTGTTAACATGCCTTCATCATTGCAAATTATAAGAAGTAACGAGAAACGGGTTGGCCTTAAATTCCGTGAGTGTATGTATTGAATTTTTTTTAAGCGGTATCTCATAAAATTGTATTCAAAGTTGGTCATGGCTTACAATTGGATAATAAATAGACATCAATCGATTTTGGTAACCTTGACCTTATTTGCAAGATCACCAGAACACTTTGATGGCTTTCAAACTCTTGTTCTTGTAAAAGTTCATGAACTGTTTCATGTCTCAAAATTTGGTGATTGCCTACATTTGCCAACACGAAGACACAAGTAAATTATTTTGACCTAAGTTCTTTGACTACTTTTCGGACTTTTGTTAACATTACTTTTCACCCTATGTCTCCAAATATGATAAAAGACTTCAAAGGGAGTCATACAGTCAACCCTCTTTGGACATAGATTCAATTCTAATTCTGAATATAATCAAATAGCTAGATCATAAACTTTAATATGCGCCCAATTCAATGCCTGTACCACCAAAATTGTAATAGAGACAAACTTTACATGTTAATAAGTATCTCTGCATTTCTTATTGATACCTTGTACTGACCAAAGTGTCATGTGTATCGTTATCGGAACCCAAGGTCTGAAATATATTGTGATACATGATTGCAGCAGGGTGTATCGTCTAACACATATGCAAATGTTTGAGGTGTTTATAGAGCCTATTTCATACCTCTTCGTTATAAATCAAAGGTCTAATTGATTGAAATTATGTGTAAACATGCCTTTACAAGTGAAAATTATAATTTGCAAGCCTTGGTGGTTGTCTTAACTGTTATAGATACCATATCGGCAATGCATTAATTTCTTCTGTCATTTGACATTCACGTTAAAATCTTTTCTGTATCAGCTTTAATTGTTATTGGAAAGACCATCACTGTTATTGCAAAGAACCATTGGTACTGAATTGCCCCATATTTGTTTATTACATGATCAATAATATTTGAAGTTAACTGGTAAGAAATCCCTTATGGTTTTGAAATGGATAAGGATTGAACTGTGATCTCATGTGTCAACTCAGTAATAGATACATGAATACACAATGGGTGTCTACGAAATATAAGCGAGCTATCAACTTACAATGGGAGGAGCAGTCGCTGACAAGTACGAAAACGAAGTCGATATAACGTCAATCAGGATGGACTTGAGTAAGCAATAACGTCGTGGAGGGGCTCTATTGAAGAGGACATTACAATCTGCCCTATCCAAGTTCTTCATTTCATTTCTCTTCGTTCGATTGAATCAGGTTTGTCCTTTCATCACTATTTGTTATTCACAATTACCCGTAGAGTATGCGACGGCAGTAGTTACACGTTATAACAAAATTTATCCGTTTATCCGGGAAAATAATTAATCACTATGATAATCAAGCCCACTAAAGTAAGTGTAAAGTAGTGAATGGATAAAATTGTTTAATTGCACTCTAAAAACAGACGGTGAAAGGGTGCCAATTGATAGATCAACAGTCAACAGCTTATTAGAGTCAACAATGGACAAATAATATTGCGTAATGCCAACAAAGCCCTTGAAATAACAGGAACATCATTGAGTACATCAATCAGAACGGATCAACACTGGCAGGACATAACGGTGGGCGGGTGGACGTGTAGGGAATAAGAAGGGATGAATAAGAACACATACACCGTTCTCAGATAATCCCAGGAGATCACTTCTTGTGTGATCAAATAAATAAGAAAACAAGATAGGTATGGCAGAGATTTTAAGAATATTGGAATGGGGATGGTAAGGTTAAACTTAACTTAAGTCCTCAAAAGAAGAGATCACATACTCCAAAAGGTACAGAGAAACAAAGGAATATTAACCTCACAAATCAATCAAAGAGAATTAAACTCCGCCTGATCCCTCAGCAGGTGCGCCACCTCAAATCCTAAAGTCGGAATCTAACAAGTAATCCTAGACCCAGGCATACATTGCCTCAATGCGGATGCCAAAAAAAGCTAGTAAATAAATTGATTGCTTAAATCAGCAAGTTCTGTTTCTTAGTGACACTGAAAGAGCCCTATCTACCTTCATAACGGGATGACATTGACACATATTAGCATTTTCCCTCAGCAAATGTCACGTTTCATCCCTCATACCGAAATTCCAGGGCCTAGATTTTCGAAGCTGTCTTAGCGCTAAAATGGTCGTAAGAAAAGTTATAAAAATAACTTTTAGCTGTCTTGAGCGCGGACGTTGAAGAAGGCCATTTAGTAAGTTCTTCGCTGGGCCCGCGTGAACACGGCAAGTAGTGATTCTTGGCTACACTAAAATGGGCCGAACTATCGGAGTTACATTCACACTTAATATCCCATTGTAAAAAGGCAAACTTCTCTACAAGTACATATTAATATAAACAGCATAGGTATTAAAACAGAAATGGTACATTATACATGTATAAGACTGATAAATAGGACATGATAAATACATATGTTCACATAAAAAAACACCTCGTGATCAGGCGTTCATGGTAACCTTTGATCTTGGTTCTTCATTCGATTAACATGGTGTTTCCCTATAACAATATATCATATTGGTGATTGGCGACAATGTTTCCTTTAATGGAGAGTTGGGTCGAATTCTCGAGTTTTACCTACCATAACTAAAAATTGAAAACAAATGCTTGTGTGAGAGTGAGAAAAACTTGCATATGCAAAGTTTCCTGAATATATTGTCCATGCTAGCCAGGAGAGGAGATAACGATGGAGATGAAGTTGGTTTATTACAGCAATACAGTAGGTATACATGTCCAACTGCTAATCCCGACCGATGCATCATGCACTGGGCTGGACAATGGTTGTGTTTGATCACCAAACCAGGGTTGGTGGTGTGAGCACGGGGAGATTGTGTAGTGGAACGGAGGTACTCGCTACGATAGTCGGATGGGATATTCCTTCTCTCTTCCCTCCTTTCTTATCTTCAACTTTAACTTACAACGGTGTATAAGGAGAGAAGAACAATGGATTATTATCATTAAACATAAAATGGACAGTTAGGTAAACGTCCTTGAGCAACATTGATGTAATTAAGTATAGCAGACGCCAATTAAGGATTATCAAGTAGGATTGCAGGTTAAACAACCGCTAACCTCAACTTTACCACTTCTCGATTTTCGTTCAAAGATTTTTCAAGAAAATAAGAATTTTGCTAGAGTTTTGTTAATTTGTCCAATAAACACCTTTAATTAGCTTTTCATGAATACAGCGTAATTATCGGCTGTAAAAAGATCCACCTGGGCTATGGGCCATAACATTCGCGCGGGTGTGACGTAATACACAGGGGCGTGTATCGCTTAGAAATAGCTTTAGAAAGACATATATACCCATAGACCCTACCCTACTACTATATAAAAGGACCTTTTATATAGTAGTAGGGTAGGGTCTATGGGTATATATGACCTTTTATATAGTAGTAGGGTAGGGTCTATGGGTATATATGTCTTTCTAAAGCTATTTCTAAGACCTTTTATATAGTAGTAGGGTAGGGTCTATGGGTATATATGTCTTTCTAAAGCTATTTCTAAGCGATACACGCCCCTGTGACGTAATATACAGTCTGTGCAGATTGGCTCTGGGAGCTAACGCAAAGCGCGCCAGGGTTCTGTTACTATGGCACACGTCTGTTATGTCACAACTTGACCCTTGAAACAATGAAAGGTCATGGTTTCGACTTGACTATGCTATGAAGAGGGATTTCAACCGTACTTTGAACGGAAAAGGGTATAATGTGAAAAGATGAGTAAAATCCAGAGTATGTGTACTTGTTGTACTTTGATAGTGGAGAGCGAGTAAATTCGGCCGCCACTACATTGACTCTTCATCTACACACTTTTCGCAATTGTCTTAGCCACAACATTCCCTTAAACCACCCAAAAGAAAAGACCCCCGAAGCCCTAACTACTCGCAATGCTTTGCACAGCACTGAAGAAAACTTATTTAATTTCTTGTGTTCCACGTTTATCACATACCCCACATGACTACATCCTATAAACATACAGTCAATATTCATCTACACACTTTTCGCAATATGCTTTCGGAATGTTTTTGTGATATGCACTTAGCACTTATAGGATTACACAGGACTGTGTTACAACAAATATGTTCCATTACATGCGTCTTTTTTACGTTGGCGTACATATTGCAAGGTACCCAATAGTTTATTTTGCACTATTACGCCGCTAGAGGAACCTGCCTGAAGCCCGATAAGAACATGTACTAGAACAGGGTTTGCATAGAAAATAATGACGGAGGTACCTCTAGGAAGAGAATAGGAAATCCCAAACCTTCAGAAAATATTATATTTGTGACTTAGAAACTCAAATTTGGACATTTTGTCTCATCTTAAAGAGGCGAAGCATTGTGTCCACCCTCAAATATTCTGTCATCTTTTCTTCAGATATTTCAAATACTGACAATTTCATCTTCGTACAATATCATCTCTTGCGACATAGATTCAAATCTCTTAATATCATTAACTGCCCCGAAAAATAAGGGCGTCGCAGAAGTGCAAATATAGGGTGGGTATAGGGCTGTTCAACCTGTTTAGAGTATGATATAATGCTGAATATAATCAAAAAGCTGGATCATAAACTTTAATATGCGCCCAATTCAATGCCTGTACCAACACAATTGTAATAGAGACAAACTTTGTATGTTAATAAGTATCTCTGCATTTTTTATTGATACCTTGTACTGACCAAAGTGTTATGTGTATCGTTATCGGAACCCAAGGTCTGAAATATATTGTGAGACATGATTGCAGCAGGGTGTATCGTCTAACACATATGCATATGTGGTTATAGAGCATTTTTCATACCTCTTCGTTATAAATCAAAGGTCCAATTGATTGAAATTATGTGTAAACATGCCTTTACCAGTAGAAATTATAAGTTGCAAACCTTGGTGGTTGTCTTGTCTGTGATAGATACCATATCGGCAATGCCTTATATTCTTCTGTCATTTGACATTCACGTTAAAATTTTCTGTAACATCTTTAATGGTTATTGGAAAGACCATCACTGTTACTGCAAAGAACCATTGGTACTGAAATGCCTCATATTTGTTTATTTCAGGATCAATATTATTTGAAGTTACCTTGTAAAAAACCTTATGATTTTGAAATGGATAAGGAATGAAATGTGATCTCATGTATCAACTCAGAAATTGAGACATGATTACACAATGGGTGTCTTCGATATATATGCGAGCTATCATCTTGCAGGGGGCGGATCAGTCGCTTACAAGTACAAACTCGAAGTCTATATACAACATATATACCAATCAGGGCAGACTTGAATAGGCCATAACGCCGTCTAGGGGCTCCGTGATAAGAACATTATAATCGGCCATATCCAAGTTCTTGATTTCATTTCTCTTCGTCGGATAAGGTATGTCCTCTCATCACAATTTGTTATTCACAATTACTCTCAGAGAATAATACTGCAGTAGTGTCACGTTGAAACGATATCTTAACTTATATGAGACGCGTGTTTCCGGGAAAATGATTAATCAATATGATAATACAGCCACCAAAAGTTAGAGTGAAGTAGTGAGTGAATAAAATGGTTTATTTGCACTCCAGAACCAGACGATTAAAGGGTACCAATTGATAGATCAACAAAAGCTTGTTAGAGTCAACAATGGACAAACAATCTTGCGTAATGCCAACACAGCCCTTGAAATATCAGAACAATTCCAATTGCCGTCCTTACGCGAGTACATCAATCAGAACAGATCAACACTGGCGTGACAAAACAGTGAACTTGGGGCGGGTTGACGTATAAGGAATAAATAGGAGTGAACAAAAACACGTACATCGTTCTCAGATGATCATATAAGATCTTTCCTTATGTGATCAAATATAAGTAAACTAGGAATTTTGAAATGGGGATGGTAAGGTTAAAGTGTACATGCAGTCTTTAAAAGAAGTGATCACATGTTCCAAAAATGTGTACAGAGAAGCAAAAGAATATTAACCTCACCAATCCATCATCAGTCTTCCCAAAGAGTTAAACTCCGCCTGTTCCCTCAGCAGTTGCGCCAACTTCAAGCCTAAAATTGGTATCTATCGAGTTACCCTAGATCCAGACATATATAGCCTCGATGCGGATGTCGAAGAAGCTAGTACATGAATCGTTAGCTTAACTCAGCAAGTTTTTCTTAGCTACACTAAAAGGGCCCTATATCCCTACATAACGAGTTAACATTAACACTAGTAGCTCTTTCCCTCAGTAACTGCCACGTTTCATCACTCAAATATAGATCCAGGGCCAAGATTTTCGAAGCGCTAAGAAAGCCATTAGACCAAAATTTAATCTATGAACATTTTTGATTACTAAATGTTCCTTCATCCATGATATGTTTTTTGGCTCCTTATTCACGTGTGTTCAGTCAATCTAGACTTGCTGAATGTTGACCTAGACTGTAACATGTAGAAATTACAATTGACACGCCTTTGAACAGAAATAATTACAGCCATTAAGACTGAACGACTGACCTTGTGCTTTGCTTGAACTACATGGTGTCGATTTCTGAATATTTTGCCAACATGAAATGCGATCATGCATGTAGTGTACTGTTCAATCGATTTTGAAAAACAAATACAAAGGGAAGTTCTTGATCTTGTGCTTGAGTTCGAGGAAAATGATTTGTTTCCTTAGATTTTCTGCTGTTATTTGTTTAGGTTTGCGGGATGTGTTCTTCCTCATTTTATTTGAAAATAGACAGACAGACAGGTAGTTTATTAAAGTCTCACCACATTACATGATAAAGATATATACATAAAATAAACACTCAGATAAAACATGCACTGAGCCACTCTTATTAGAGACATAAAAATGAGTAAAATATGTTGTGAATGTATCACATAGAAGAAATAGAAGTAAGGTATAAATATTATACATTATAAAAAGTATTAAGACCAAAATATTGGTACAGGTATATACAAATAAAAAAGATTAAGATACGAGTATATGTCAAAATGATTAAGAAAATAATTATTGCACATATGCAATCACGGTTCAATCTGTCTGTGCTCAACGAGAGAATGATTATGAACTGAGCTATATTTGTCAAATCTGTCAAATTGAACTAGCCAATTGGTTTGCAGTGGCATTTGTATTTCACCAATTTCTCGTCCCCGCATTTAGTCTGACCAAAACAATTTTATGACACGGTTCCATTACTATTGGAGACTTTTTGAGAAAAAGTCAATTACTGGAGGTTTGCGTAACCAAGATACGATACCAAATCTTTCCTAATATTCATGTCAGTTTGTTTTAATAACATCTTTTGATCTTTAATTTAATTTGAGAGGAATTTTTTTTTACATATATTCATTAGCATCCCCGACTTCCGCCGCCCATTTAATTTAGTTATAACTTTTTCCCACTAAGCTTTATAGAACTCATATGCATACTTTCTTACATGCTTGGTAAAGTCAATGGTAAGTAATCGTTGATTGTGTATCCCATCCTGTCTCAGGGTACGACGTATACCTGACGTTCCACTCTTCTCAGTGGAGCGTCAGCTATACGTCTTACCCTGAGACAGGATGTTATTGATTATAACCTCCGGGGATTCTTTGGACATGTTCGCAATCAAGAGAAAGTTCAAACTAACGAGTTCTGAAATCACTATAAAATGTTCAAATTTGTGTAACTTCATCTGAGTGAAGTCATGATATCCAAATGCTACATGATGTAATCTTGCTATATTGTTTTCGTAATATGGGAATACAGTGGTATAAAAAAAAAAAAAACAATTTTATGGAAGCTATTGCGAATGGGAAACAGGGTAAAGCGGAACTCTGCTTTTCTCGAAAATTTCTTTAAAGTTTGGAAGGGAAGATGGACGCATGTTATTTAGCATCAGCGTACTTGAATCCGCTCTCGCTCCCAATCGTAAGAACTTCGTTCAGGCGTTGAAGAAAGACGATTATGTAACTGGTCAATTCTTTTGGAAATACATCCTGACTTTTTCAGGGTAGAAAAAGACGAGTTTATCAAAACCATGGGGCATCCAGCGTGGACGGCTTTAAGACTGTTTGGGGTACTGTTTCATAATTACTTAAGAAATATCTTCTATGCACAGGTTCAACAATCGCTTGAGATTATCGAATTATTTAATGATGGAAAAGTACTTTTCTTTTTATCTATTTTAGTTTATTTATTTATTTATGCTGACAAAAGCGAAAACTGTTCTTTCTGAATCTCTTCTAAATCTTTAATTTCGGGGATTTAATGCCACGATGCAGACATTCTCTGGGCTTAGTTTTAGAAACAGTTGATAGCTTAACGTCCTAAATCTTTATTTATGAATGACATATTTATAGTATTCAAATTCATGTGCTATTTTCTCTGCACCTTTGTCACTGATGACAAACCAGGACACGTGATTCTTTTTTACCTTGAAATCATATAAGGCTATTAGAGAAAATCTATAGTCATGTGATATACTTTACTCTGGCAAATCGGTTAACACGCACGTACATGCCATACTTCGGACCCAACACTCAGGAATTCAATACGTTAGAAAGGTATGACTGATAGAGGATACTAAACGACCTTCCATTTAATACTATTTTTATTAAACGAGTTAATGATTAAGTATAAAACGAGCGAAAGCGAGTTTGATACCAAATCGTTAACGAGTGTAATAAAAATAGTATTAAATGGAAGGAAGTTTAGTATTCTGTTTAATACTTGACCTCAGTAATCAAGCATTATTACCGAAAGTGTACTGAACGAAGCATTTCCGTGACTAAGCCGCCATTGAGGCGGCGGTGCTAAGATTGTGACGTCAAAACCACACAATATTATGACGTCATACGGGGAGCGGCATTACACTAGTTTAATGTCGCCGTATAAATATTACACTGCGGTATCTTACACGGGCGAGTAGTAATTCTCATTATTATATGAATGAATTATTTCCGTCTTTCTGATTGGCCTACTTGGTCACATGACAGCAATGACGTCAAGCGATGTCAACCTGTGTGGATCGCGAGAGGTTGATATAACAATCCAAACACCTCCGGTGGATAAAAATAGATTTCGAAAATTCCGGTCTACCGGAAATACCAGAAGAATGGTAATTCAAGACTAATTCATATAATAAAACAATTATGGACTTCAGACTCGGTTGATCCAATGATTTATCGACCTTGGACATGTGATATTCACCTCGGCTTCGCCTCTGTGAATATCACATGTCCAAGGTCGATAAATCACTGGATCAACCTCAATTGAAGTCAATAATTGTTTAGTATCGAATAGTCTCCTCTTCACTACCGACTGCACACCGCACACGTCATATTTCCTAATTGCTACCCAGCTACCCCTCATATTTCAATTTCGACCCTCCCCTCAATTTCTCATTCATTTTTTAAAGTTCCAAATATAGTTATTAATGAGAAATGTTATTCTCCAACTTGGTAAAAAAAAACACGAAAAGTATTCAGTAAAGAACTTATAAAGCCCAAATCCGCTGTTGATGTTGCCGTTACGAATCGTAAATCTGCCTGATCAGGCGATATTTGGCCGCAGGTTTTACCCTCGGTCTTCCCATCTTGGTCTGTCCTGCGTCTGGCCTTGTCTGCTGGTAGCGAATTAACAGCCTTGTGATGGTGGTTCATCTGCAGTTGAAAATTCTTGCCAATTGACAATGGGAAGCCCCATACTGATCATACTGATCGCTTTGTCACGTTGCGTCTTGGCATACTTTTGGTGTTATCTATGTTACTGAACGTCTGCTCTTTCCAACAAGGGCATATTTGCAACATTGCTCCACGTGCATCACAAATCATGCCTCAAAAACACGTTTTGGACGTTTTTGTGAAAGCAGAATTCCAGTGGCTTCGTTCGATGCGATGCGAAAGGAGTGAGTGAGTGAGTTGGGGTTTAATGTGCTTTGAACAATATTTCAGTTATTAAACTATGGTGGCTGATTTCTGCCATTCGCGTCTTTGCTATTTCGTGATATGTCAACCAAGGGCGAAATAGCGAAATAGCGATGCGAAATAGCGAAATAGCGATGCGAAATAGCGAAGGTGCGATGCGAAACAACGAAGATGCGATGCGAAATAGCGAAGCAAAAGTGCATCGTGCCATCGCTACTTCGCATCGCTACTTCGCATCGCCTTTTCGCTCATTCGCATCGCTCCTTCGCTATTTCGCATCGCTACTTCGCTATTTCGCATCGCTACTTCGCTATTTCGCATCGCTACTTCGCTATTTCGCATCGCTACTTCGCTATTTCGCTATTTCGCGTGTTCGCTGTTTCGCGTCTTCGCATTTTCGTTATTTCGCGCCTTCGCAATTTCGTGTCGAAGCTATTTTGTTTCTTCCTGTCTTCAATTTTGTGCTAATTTGGTTAATTTGCGAATAAAAAGCGATTTTATCTTATGTGAACAATGGAAACTACTTGAAACTGTCACTCGATTTAACTATTTCTAAATATTGACATAACTCTCCATTTTCTTGTTAGTACGACACAGAGTTTGTAGTTGGAATAAAAAGTAGTCAAACCTAATAAATTATGCTATTTTATCGGGAAGTTGTGGTTGTCTCTCAAAATCATGATCTTATTGTTGATATGGAGACAAGAAAAAGGCTTGAGTTTTAATTTATTATCGAAAACGGGACAACGGCGCGAGCGCCAAAGACTCAAGCGTAACTTCTTTTCATTATTGATCAGCTGTCATCTAATTTAGAACACACGCAATCGTTGATGAGCCAAATTAAACATCTTGTAATTGATTAATCAACACCTTTAAGCTCTATATAGGCAAGTCTCTGGGTCGATTACTTTCAAAACGTTTATGAATATCAGTCGTGCCAATATGGACCAAAGCCGTTTAAGAGAAGAAGATCCATTTCTAGCCATTGGTAACCTGAGAGACGGTAAAGTGCAAGGTCAATATGGAAATCCTCCAGAAATTATACAATGATCCAGACTGTTTCCATTTTTGCATGTGTTGTTAAATACTATTTTGAATAATAGAAATTTACCCATTGAATGGGCTAAGAGAATAGCCTTACCAATAAACAAGATTGGCAAGACCATAAGTAAATTATTACTGAAGAATAACGTTTAATGATTTTAGTCTTAGTGATTATGAGTTCAGTATAGTGGCAATAGAGGGTAAAGTATCGATATGTGATAAAAAATCGGACACTGACGAGCGTCATGACTAAAACGTCATTTTAGAAACTTATTTACAGCAGACACAAATGTAAATATGGATTGGTAGTATTGATTAGGGCATTTAACTAATATACATGTAAAATGTACGCAGAATTTCGACGTCCTACCATTATATGGCCATTTTTCATTTAACTTTGAAAACATAAAAGTAGCACAATTTGGGAATTAGGAGATGAAGGTGCGAGTTGGAAAGGCGATTTGAATTTAGTTGAGGATATGTGGTAATTTTGCTAATCTGTGTCACTTTAAATACGTTATACAGAGATGTTCTTTAAGTCCTTTGCCTTTTTTCTCTTTGTTGTTCCGTTAGAAACTATGTTACAGGAATTGAACTAAAAAGACTGAATATATAGACTTTTGAAATGAAAGTAAATAAAGATTCTCTGACACAATTGTTAAAAAACAAACTAAACCATTGATTTTAAAGGGTATTGCGGTTCTCGTTCATAAGGCATCACAAACTTTACAAACAATCATATAAAATGTCATTCAGAGAGGTTAGAATAAGAGCTACAAAGTACTATCGCCTGTCTGAAAAGATAAGATACCTCATTGGAAAGGTAGTTGAATTATCTTGATACCCCAGAAGTTGTTTATCGAACAAAAATAAAACAACTAAAACAAAGGACACCTAGTAACTCTTTTGTGACATTGCGGTACGAACGCCTCTATGTATTATGACGTGTAAGATGCCTCATTGTATAGGTAATGGAAATATCTTTCATTTGACTATACGTACAATATGGTACAAATATCCCTTGATACTCTCAGAAGTTCTTGTTTTTAATCTTGGGTACCAAGTAAAGCTTTTTGTGACTCTACGGGACGATCGCCTCTTTTTTTATGATTTTAAAACCTCATTGAATAAGTAGGGGTAGTACAAATAATCCCTGATACTCTCAGAAGTTGCTGTTCGAACAAAAGTAACAATGGTGACATAGTAACGTCCTTTGTGACGTTACGGTACGACCGCCTCTATGTATTATGACATTAGGTACCTCATTTGATAGGGAATGGAATTATGTTTCAGTTGAGTATACGTTAAAGGTGGTGCAAAAATGCCTTGATACTCTCAGAAGGCTTTGTTTGTATCATTTGATACTTAGTACTTGGGTCAACGTAGTCTTAGGAACAAAGATGCTCTTCTGAAAATTATAGCTAACTGTGCGCTTGCGTTTTGATCGCTTAAAATGTTGAAGGTCTTAAGATGTTGACACATCCATATTTGTAAAGGCTCAGGACAAAATCATTCATTGTACAATCATAGATTCTTTAGTTCCAAGGCACTCTACAATCTGTCAGCTTTAGAGGTGCACCAGTTATGAACTCCAAAATGCAAAAAGTTTGTGGACAACTACTGACCCATGCCAGATGGACGTTGGACAAGGATCGATGCCAGAGGCCAATCTAGTAATGTAGGCCTGATGAGCCAAACATGAAACACTGATGATAGAATAGGAATTTGACTGACCTGACCGATAAAAAACCAATTTTCTATAAACTTCAAACATATCTAATTTATTTCATAAATTGATTGATTGATGTTCTTAAATTCTTACTGACGTATATTGGGTCATTCCTCATTCATTCAATTAAGTGCTCGTTTCCCCTACGAAGTAAAGCTCATGTATAGGGTAATACGCTTATAAAATTCGTACAGAATTACAAACTAAAAGGAAATATGTGTCTTTATTTTCAGCAGCGAACTAGAAATTGCCGATTTAAAGTCAATCAATGTATGATTCATTTTCTCATATCAGTGGTAGCTCTGTCATAAATCCCTATACAACCTCTGTCTTAATACGAAGAATTCTCGGGCTTCCGGCGGTTTCTCCTACCGGCGCAATACTGCAACTTAAACTAATTACTACTATATTTCAGCCAATGAAAACACCGAATGCATGAACAACATATTTCTTGTCACACCGGCAGGTGCAATGATGCAGTCGCAAAATGAAGCGTTTGTGTTCTGTAAAGACTAAAAAGTGCAAAGTGCATATTCGAATAAAGTTTAGCTTTTGGAAAGCTTAGGGAAATAACTTAGGCGATTTGAAGGATAACTTTTGAAACGGCGTCGTTGATTGCACAATTAACTTTGATTGCATCCAAACAGCGTTCTACATTTCTACATTTCTAGACAAAGAAACCCTTGCATTAAAGACAGAGGTTGTATAGGAATGTATGACGGAGCCACTTCTGTTGAGCGAGAATGTATATGATTCGTGTAATGCTAAAACGTGATTTAAACTTGGAAATCATATCTCCCCCAGTTTTTTGGGTTTAAACGTTTATTTTCGGGCAACTTATATCCATTGAATACTAGAAGAGAAGGCATTTCATTTTTTAAAAAAACAACCTATTAGCATAAATTAGAAAAAGTCTTTTCACCTCGAATTATATGAATGCATATTAAGTTATATGCACTGAGGGCACACATGTAATATCATTCAGAACTGTCGTTAATGGAACCGGTGCTGCAACTATACCAATTTAGGTTGATCTCACTCAAGAGTGAGAGTGATTAGTGACTACATTGAGTTCCTGGAGTTTGTCTGTTAAAATGATATTTAAAAAATTTTGGTGTTATAAACAGTTTCGCAATAAAGCTTTTGAAGACTGAGGCATAGATATGTTTAATGATAAAATACTATATCATTATTTATTCCGTATACGTGTAGAGACGACTGGATCAGAACATGGGCTTTCAAAATCTTTACAATTTGACTTAAATGCAATGAATTAATACCTAAACGTAATGTCTTCACTTCTATACCTAGCAACAATTAAAGTGGGTAAACTGTATGAAATACAATTCTAATGACAGTTATCTAAATTCGTTTATAGGTAGATTTACAAACATTCTAAAGTGTTTGTTGGTAATATCAAACTATTATATACAACAAAATGTTATGTTAAGTTATTTTTCTCAAATACCTTCTTAAAAGCATGAACGACGATCATTATTACATAAATGTTTTATTAATCTATCGAATACAGAAAAAAATAGGAGGACGCGAAGTAGCGAGTGAGGCAAACCGCGAATCCGGTGACGAAATTGTGATGTCACGAAGTAGCGAAGACACGAAGTAACGAAGACGCGATGCAAAATAGCGAAGATGCGATGCGAAATAGCGAAGCAAAGTGCTTCGTGTCTTCGCTATTTCGCATCGCTACTTCGCATCGCCCTTTCGCTGTTTCGCATCGCCATTTCGCCGTTTCGCATCGCTACTTCGCTATTTCGCATCGCTTCTTCGCTATTTCGCCCCAGGTTGGCATATCACGAAATAGCGAAGACGCGAATGGCAGAAATCAGCCACCATACTAAACATGTGGATTACAAGCATCCAAAAGAGAGTGGACAGATCAGAGAAAAAGGGATCTACAGGAAGAGGAAAAAGACGGAAAAAGGCATAGTGAGAGATAGAGAGCAGGTTTTAGAAGGACTCTATAATTTGGTCTGGCTTCTACCCATCGACCTGTCGAGCTTGGTTGTCCCTACCAGGAGCATGTACGCTCCGGCTGGCATAGCTCCCGGTTCTGCTTAGAATAAAGCAAACTAAATGTCGTTTTAAAGTGCAACTCCCGGGTGATTTTGCTCCAAAATTTTCCGTCTATACACACGTTGCTTGGCATGTACATCTAATAGACGTGAAAAACACATTCATGAGTTAAAAGTCATCAACATAACAAATACCTTAGCTATTCGGATGAAGGATGTTTTAGCAAATCGTAAAAGCAGTTGAAAACTGTACCGTTTACACCGGCAAAACCTCGATTTCGTCCTATGGAATGTGTGACGTCACCTGTGTAAAACAGATGGCCTCTGTCGTATCTTTACACTGTCAGACAATGAAATAGCGCAGGTTGTGGGAGCCATACCAGTCGACCAATTCATATAAAGATTGGCAAGATATCTCCTTATGATTTTCTGACGCAATAGTAAAAAGGAAATAAAAAAAAAATGACGATTAAGTTGAATTAATGTCAATTACATAACCCGGAAGTGAGTCTCTTCATACATTGAATTCGAACGTCAAAACAGTACTAATTTCGGTCGAAAAGACATCGGGTAACATACGTGTTTTTACAAATACCCTTATCAATGTAAGGACAAATGATGATTTAAACAAACATATGTTGTGAAACTGTATTTTTGTCGTTTGATTTAGCGAAACGCCGCTCGTTACGTAAGTCAACTTGCACGTACGTACAACGCAGCAATATACACGAGTGTGAAATACCATTCAATGTATCGTGGACAGATTCAAAATGAAATTACCAGCTGCATACTTTTTACGTATTATAAAATTGAAAATTATGATAACATTTTACGAATGCATATTAAATCATAATAACTTGTGGTGGTTGAATCTGGCATTTTTTTCAATTATTTGCTGATGTATTTGTGCATGGCCGATGTTCGATATGGAATTTTTATTGTAAGCTTTCCATGTTTTAAAACCCATGACAGGTCTTTATTTTTTTTCTGACCAAATACAAAAATTATCAAATATTCTGAACCTTCATTCATTCATTCGTCCATTTTTCATATTACCTTTGTTGGAATTGGAAATAACCTGATCAATCGCCCTTCATATATTCACTAGGAATTAGGATAACATTTTTTTTAAATAAGTCTATCAAAATATATGATATAACAAACAATGTATTGACAAAAGAAATACAGTGAAATAATGTTAAAAAATTGGTGCAATTAAATTTTCTTTCTTTTTTGGTGTTGCAATAAAAATAGATAAACTATTATTTAAAGTTTACAAATAAGAAAATAAGAATTCTCAAGCACAGTGTTTTGTTTATGATGTCATTTTCATGCACATTGACAGCACACAAAATTCCCTTGTTTGCTTTCATTGCTACTTTTCTTCTAAATATTAACTTTAACTAAGCATTGCCTTATACAAAAAAATAAACTGCTATGAATGCTGAATAAAGTCATGCATTGAAGTCTATAACCAAGATATTTAACTAATGACATTGCATAATCAATAAAAAAAATTACAATTTTTGTTCAGTCATCTAAAGACATATTCTGTGTACAAAAAAGTGCTTTTGTTTCCAGACCCTCCACCCCAACTATCATTTACTGTCATCATTCTGTCACAGCATTAAAATATTGCTCAAGTGAGTATTGTTTTGACACAATAATAAAACATAGATTATAAATGCATGTGATAAGATTCATATTACAAAAATAGAATAAACCATATATTTTTGTATATCAGTCTTAATGTTTTGTTATTCGAAAATGAAGGAGGGAAAATGCATTGAGATGATTGACTTAATTTTGAAAGTCAAGTTTGGCACACAGAATTATTTGGCTTGACATAATTTCCAAGCTTTGCACAAAATTATATTTAATTTCCTGATTAAGGAGAATAATTTAAGCAATGTTTGATATTGAATCTGATTGAATAAATTAGATTTTATAAATCACTTCTGTTTATATAATAATAAAATTTATTTGATTCACTTTATTTTGCTTTGTATATTATAGTTTATTTACAAAATGTTGAAATAATTAAAGTAGGCTATATATCATTTTGAAATTTAGAGTTGAAAGACTAAAATGTAAATGGGGTCATCTGGTAATTTTTCACCCTTTTGAAAATTCTAATATCAACAACAAATCAAGCCTATCTGTGTTCATATCATATATAGGATTTTTGCAATTTAATCAAAATCCCCAGTTCAACAAATTTAACTTCACCGATTGTTCAAATGTTTTTTTCATACACGTGTACTGATGTAGATTGAGGCCGCCTTTCGAAAGTCACGGCAGCGAAATAAAAACAAAACTCGGCGACTGCGTTCGAGACACTTACAATGACAAATCAGCTGTTTCATTGAGGTTGAAACAAGAAGTGTTATTCATACATTCGACAGTAAACTGACGAAGGAAAAAATTATTTTGAAGATTTTAGGAAAATTATAACAAGGAGTCACTCACCGGTGTTTTTAATTGGGTGCATTATCCGTGTAGACACAGTGTAAAGCAGTGGTTTGAGACCGCGAATTTATCATATGAATTGTTTCCATGATAATAACGTGTAAAAGTCATCAACAGCCTTTACCTTTTTTCTAAATTTTCGTACAGCACTTATATTTAAAAAAAACATCACCCTAAAACGTTCTGAGTTTTCAATAGCTACGAGAACACGATCACCTAATTATGAAATGTGGTGTTGTTTACATTTGTTATGGCGGCTACGTCACGTGTGTTTTCCACAGTTGACGTCACATCCGGTTGATTTCACGGAACAACACGATCGGGAAGGCAATTTACTATTCTTTTTTCAATCGAAATTATTAACATAATCTAGTTGTTTAAACTTGTTAAAAATGACGTAAAATCAATTCAAGAAGGATATATTATGAAAATATGCACATAAGTGTCCATTTGGCTTAGTTATTTAAGGTGATTTTACCCGGGAGCCCCACTTTAAACTAGAGGTTAGGTTCTACACTTGAAAAAGGCAGTTTTAACCCTGTTCATTGATTGTTAATGTGACAATGAAAAGACTATTTTTTCGAGAATTATATTAGCATAATTCCTTTAAAGGTCATTTTGGCATCTTAGAAAATAAATAAAGCTTGCTCTATGTATAGTTTTACTCTTAACTAGTATAACGTTTAAGCACTCGGAGCACCAACCTCGTGCTTAAACTTTATAGTTCACGGCAAAACTATTCGTTATTACAAAACACATTTGGGTAGGGCGAAATTAAGTACTTAAATGGAAATGGTGTTCTTTAGATATGTAATATTATTCATGACTTTTTCAAAAAAAATATTGAGAGGTGAGACAAAGGAGGCACGCCCGAACAGCGTGACAAGTAGAGCAGGGCCTGTTTTCACAAAGCAACCTTAACTAAGGTTAACCTTAACTCCTATTCTTTAACATTGCATTAAGGCACTATAAGGACTTACGATCACCTTGGAGCTTTGTGAAAGGAGGCCCTGGTGTTTATACACCGTGTAAAATTCAAAGACATCGAAAATATAGTCGAGGAAATAGTGTAACGAGGGGATATTTTGTATGTTTATTTTTAGATGATAATACTCCTGCCGCTGTTGTAACTTTCGCTTTATAAATGCTTTGGTCTTCCATCAGTAACCTTTTATGTTTCTTACATTCCAAATCTACATTAAGGGTACCCGTCTTACGAAATTAACTCATTTTTTATCTGTATTTCTGATATGAGGTACTCGTCATGTTTTCACATTTCCAATTTTCTGGGTAAAGCCATGAATTCGGTTAAGAGAAACAGCGCTGAAATATAGCTGATTACATAACTAACTTTATTTCCGCCCGATCACGGATTCATATTCCTAGCCATGAAATTTCTCCACTTACAAGTTACAACAGAGCCTATTAGGGAAGACATGTTGAGAATAGACCTACACTAGTTTAAAAAGCTAATCACACAGTGGGTTTCTTTTCAAACTTGTATACGGTTAGTTTAAATATTGCGGTTTATAAATATTGAATGCATGTTAGAGATATTTAAAAAATGATAATTTTCCATTTCTAAATGAACATGATAAAAATAACCTTGAATGAAAATTAAAATTGAATGAGCTGTCATTTTCGTTAAGAAATATGAAAAATGAAAAAAGTCCCGGGCCCGATGGTTTTACCACTGAGTTTCTTAAATTCTTCTGGAAATATCTTGGAGTATTTCTCCTTAACTCCCTCAACTTTGGCTATGAAAACGGAAACCTATCCATTTCGCAAAATCAAGGATTAATAACATGCATTCCTAAACCTGACAAACCTAAGAAATTCTTGAAAAACTGGCGCCCAATCTCCTTACTAAATACGTCATATAAAGTTGGTGCTGCAGCTATCGCAAATAGAATAAAACAGGTTTTGCCAAGCATAATAAATGAAGATCAAAAGGGTTTCGTCAAAGGGAGATATATTGGAGAGGTAACGAGGCTTATATATGATCTAATGGAACACACCGAAACATGTCAGATACCAGGCTTACTACTTCTAATTGATTTCGAAAAGGCATTCGATTCAGTAGACAGAAAATACCTCACCAATGTTTTGAAGTTTTTCAATTTCGGACCGAGTATTTCACATTGGATAGAAACATTTTATAATGATATTTAATCGAGAGTCCTGGTTAATGGTTTCGCATCTAACCCATTTAAAATAAGCCGAGGATGCCGCCAGGGGGACCCGATAGCGCCATATATTTTTCTACTTTGTGTAGAAATTTTGGGTATCATGATAAGAAATAACAAAAACATAAAGGGAATTAGAATAGGAAATATAGAATATCTTCTCTCACAGTTCGCAGATGATACAACTCTCACATTAGATGGATCGGGAAAAAAACCTTTATTCAGCTTTAAATACCTTGGAACTATTTGCCCGTTTTTCAGGATTGAAAGTCAATGTAGATAAAACAAAGCTTATGTGGATAGGCTCCAAAAAGAGATCTCGATGTAAAATATGTAAAGAATGGAATTTCGATTAGTCAAAAACAAACTTCACTCTTCTAGGAATACAGTTCGATATCGATCTCGATAAAATGATTGAAATAAATTACCAAGAAAAGCTTTCTCATATCTACAGACAAATGAACATCTGGTCAGCACGTACATTAACCCCCTAAGGCAGAAATACGATACTTAAATCACTCCTACTACCAAAGCTTAACCATCTATTCTCATCTTTGCCAAATCCCAAAAAAGGCGTCATTGAAAAACTCCAAAAAAGTGTTTTAATTTCATATGGAAAAACATACTAGATAAGATTAAAAGGGATCTAATGATGTTAAACCCAGAACATGGGGGAATAAAATCTCAAAATATTTGGAAGATCATATCATCACAAAAATTTAAATGGATTAAAAGAATAACCGTCAAAGACCTAAAATGGAAAAAAAGTTTTACAAAGTGATTTTGATGAAAAAGGTTGGAAAGTTTTTAACATTATTGCTAATAAATGTTTGAAAAGCACAGACTTAAAATGGTTGCAATATAGAATTATTTATAATATTCTCCCAACAAGACAATTTCTTTATAAAATAGGATATATATCATCATCACTTTGTGCGTTTTGCAAAAGTGAAATAGAAACCTTAAACCATATGCTTTGGGAATGTGAACCTATCCTCAGATTATGGAAGGAAATAGAATTATGGTTAAACTCTGATCAACTGAAATTAGAATTTACTATTAAAATTGTTATACTGGGAATGAACGGAAAGAACAATAATCCTGTAAATGCAATCATTTTAATAGTCTAAAAGTATATTCATAGATGTAGCATTAATGGTTACAAACCAAAGTTAGAACATCTTCAAGATGAAATTGTACGTTATTATGACTTATCTAGATATATTTTTCTATCAACCGAAACTGAAGCAAAGTTTTTTCAATATTGGTCAAGTTTACACTTATTACTGGGAAAATAATGTTAATTAGATTTCTTTTTTAAAATGTAATAGCCAACTGTGAATTTCTTGTATCTTTATTTTTTGACGATTGTTTGATGAAACATATTACTTATTTTTGCCTGTAACACAAATATGGAAAAAAAAAGAAGAAAAAAAAAGAGATATACCGAGAGTAATATGTAAGTGATATAACGAGATGTGTAACCATGTGACGTGCATTTTGTTAGTGGACAACGCGTGCTCAATTTAGTTTTCGTTTTTCCACCAATTCCATCTCTCTACTACACTGCAGTAGTACAGGCCAATATTGTTGATTGCTTAAAAGGAATACGTTGGTTTGCTATCATTTTTGGCCGGTCAAATGATGATGGTTTGAAATACAGAATTTAAAAACATTTTCTATTTAGATGATGACACAAGTCAAAACAAAATTAGTTAGTTTTTCAGTTGGGTTTAATTCATTTTGAATAAGAGCACAAATGGTGTGTAACAAAAGTAAATTGTTAAATGTTTTTAATGCATGTTTGCTAAAAGAACTTACTAATGTATATGTATATGCGATTTTCTCCTGGTCATGATCGTTCAATAATTATATTGTAGTTCCTGCAAATGGAATAAATTAATATAATAATAATCATAATAATATTATAATTTTCGATATTCACCACTTAGTAATGTAATGAATGAATTAATATTAACGAATCGTAGTCGGATATTTGCATTTGATTAACCACGGTATGCTTCGTGTTTGTAATATCTAAACGCTTCTTACAGACCTAAAATTTCTTTTGTTAAAATAAATCATGTATATATACACAGAGAGACTCAAAATCATTGAACATTCATTACAGGATCATAGGAACGGGAGTGATATATAACATATAAAGATTTTCAAGGGATGAAGTCAAACAATCCAGAAACTTCGGTCTAATGAGAATCGGATAAGGTACCGGTGGACGAGGCAGGTAAGCAGAAGAACATACTGACAGTCAACTGGTTATGAACGTAGTGCACAAAACACCCTTAACCATCAATATGCCACTGGCAACCTCTACTCTCACTCTCACACAGATTATCTCAGACTGAACTCTCACCCTAGATAGTAGGCTCAGTCATCCTCTTACAGGTAAATTGACACCTGCCTTATCTATCAAACCCATGGGACAATGGTCGTACCAACTAGGATCAGATACACCTGAAATAAAATACATTGTCAAGATGCAATACAAACAGTCAAAAGTCAAACGTTCTGGAAGTGGATGTGATCCTAGTTTGTTCATGTGTCAGTCTGTACGTTGTCTTAAGACTCTGATTCTTGTTGTAATTTTGATTAAAATCCTCTGCGGTTCAATCACTTGAATGGAGAGATGGTGCATATCAATAACGTTGAAACTATCCATGACATAAATGATATTTCTACATCCCCAACCCGACATACAATAACGGTTTGAGTAATACCATTATTATCGGTGACGCAGATAACTTTGCAAGACAGGAATTCTAGTTTGAAATGCATCTTAAGCTCAGAATTAGTGTTCATATGACTTTGAAGTTGCCTTTCCTGTAACAATATTTGTCTGTTGGATAACAAGCAAACGAAGTTCTTAAATAGCAATGTTTTATAGTCCTTTGGGTATTTAATATTATTATCATAACCCCATTGACAAAAATACCTCCATTTTGCAACACCTATTGGTCTTGCCTGTAACAAACAGGTACTCTCTCGTTTCTTAATTAGAAATATACTAATACCACTTACCATTTTCTATAGTTCTGATGTGAAATACATACACATTTCTTTTCTATGCAGATAGGTTACATATCTATGTTTCAATTAAATATTTAATCGTATAATGTTAAACAAAGTCTTGCCATTAACATTGTGCGTCCTCGGAATAACAATGCTGTCTTTCATATATCAGGACCAAAAAGTAGTTGTTTAATAATCTATGAATTAAAAGAAATTGTCAGAAATAATTTCAAAGTAATAAAATATTCTCTTAAAAACAATTTCAGCTTTAAGTTAGTTGATAGGATATAGAGTCATGGATGGTCTCGAACTACCTTATGCATAATGAAGATAAGACAGAGTTCTTGCCCACTGGCTAGAAGAATCATCTGATAAAGATGAAGACTGGTTCTACATCACCTATTCTTCATATTTGCCACACAGTTGTCAAACCATCGCAGTGTCTCAGGAATCTTGGTTTCATTCTTGACCACAGCGTGTCCTTGGATGGGCACATCAACGATATCAGTAGAGCATGCTACTTGAGCATCTTTAACATCAGTCAAGTCAGCCATTACCCTGACACTGACAAATGTAAACTTCTCATGAACTAGCCATATCACTTTAAAACTTGACTACTGTAACTCTTAATCTGCTAATCTTTTATATAAATCACCTCAACAAACCAAAGAGGATTAAAAATGCTGCCAGATGTATCACACACACTCCACGCCGTGACCATATCACTACAGTACTGCATTCCCTATACTGGTTGCCCATCCCTGCAAGACTTTCCTTTAAGATTCTCGTCACAATGCTAACTTTCTAGACCATCTTAAGCAGCTAATCTCATTGTATTTACCCTAGCGAAGTCTCAGATCCACCTCTGACTTTCTCCTCACCCTAAACAGATCTCCAAACCAACTCACAGACTTTGCCAGTCATCTTCTGTGGAATTCTCTTCCAAAGGAATTAAGAAACATAACGAACTTTCAAAACTGTGTTAAAACAAATCTATTCACTTCTGCATTTAGTGTTTCCACATGATATATGTTTCTCTACTACTGCCATAGGGCCACTGAACATCTTAATGGTGGATATAGGCACTCTATAAATCCATTCCATCATGTTTAATGTTATTAGAAGTTGTTAGGAAAGACATGCCTCGAGTAACCTCTGTGGAGGATAAAAGTTTGTCATAAAATGAAGTTTTGTTTGCAGTAATTAGAATTTTAACTTGATTTTTCTTGTTCAAAGAATTAGTAAACTTTCTCTTTTGATAAATTTGGAAATTGAACGAAGGATCCTGATTCTCATTTCCAACAAGCCATCTCTTCATAAAAAAGGTTTTTGGCAATTTCAAGCTTACAATAGCTTAAAAAGCTCATCATTAGATAGTGGTTTTCCTTTTTAATACTTATATACAGTAACTTTTAATAAAGAGATTTAGTATTTCGAATGCATGTTAGAGATATATATCGACAGTGATATGTCACATGAGATGTTTTATTTCGATTTGATTCACTTTCTGACGCGCAATTTGTTACAGAGACATCGAGTGCTCCCGAAAATCATTTTCGTTTTCATTTTGTCATAATACTAAAATTTTGACAATACAAGAGTACAAAACAATAGTGTTGATAATAAAATGAATACTTTGATTGACTTTTGTTTATTGCCAGGCAAAAGATGAAATTAAAGAATTTTCCAAATTTTCTTTTCAGATGATGTGACAAGTCAAAACAAAATGGTAATTTTTTCACTAATGTTCAATTTATTTTAGATTAAAGTGACCACAAGGAAGTGTAACATTTTAAATGGAAAAAGTAATATGTTAAATTGTTTTAATGCGTGATATATTAGAAAATTTTAGTAATGTACATAATGTATATGTCCTTATTTTTTCAATATTTAGTTCCTACAAAATGAAAATGAAAATGTTAAAGGACAGTTATTCTGTCATTATAATACAAACACATTATTATTAGTTTATTTTCAATATTCATCACTCAAGCTATGAATAAATAAATATTCACGAATCATAACCGGATCATTGCACTTAAGTTACCATCCCTGTAATATTTTAATGCTTCTTACAGACCTAAGACTGCTTTTGTTAAAACCAAATCATGTTTATGAAATTTTTTGAAAAACCACAAATACACTAATCAAAATCATTGAACGTTCATTACAGGATCATAGGAACGTGACTGAACCCCAGGAGTCTACAACAGTTTTTAAAAGGATGGAGTCAAGCAGTCCAACATCATCAGTCAAATCAGAACCAGATGAGGTACAGGTGGACGATCGAGGTAAGCAGAATAGCATACAGACATTATACAGGTAAATACACAATGTACTGCACAAAACAACTTAAACCGTCAAGTTGCTAATTACTACTTGGACCTTTCCTGATCGGATCATTTCCCGATTGTCACATGGAATTCACCCAAAAGTGAAGTAACAGTTGTCAACTCATGCAATTAACGATTGACTGCATTTGACAGGGGGGTATCCAAGTACTGGTTTCATGGCGTATTGTAGTAGAGGTTCACCGAGTTTGACCAAATTATATCTTAGAATTGGACATCCTGTTCATGACTGAAATAACACCTGAGAAAGGCTAGTTCCAAAAATTAGTTTGACATCGCTAAAACATATTTAATATTTTCCGCCATGCTTTTAATTACTATATTAAATCATGTCACCTTAAACCGGGTTCAAGATTTGAAAATCCCAGTGGCCTAATGCACTCCCAAAAAAACTGATGTTCACCGTTTTCTAAAGGACTTAAGGCTCAAATTCGTGTAATTGATAACATTTAAGAATCTTATCAGTAAATGTTTATATTTGTTCACAGATGCAGAAACAGAAACAGATAGAGATACAGATAGAGAAACAGAAACAGATGCAGAAACAGATGCAGAAACAGATACAGAAACAGAAACAGATGCAGAAACAGAAACAGATACAGATTGCAAGGTTAGTAATTAATTTATTCCGCCGCCTGAGAATGATATATTGCCATGTAACTATGAAGTAGGATCTGTTCCTTTAAGGTTAAAACTTACAACAGGTTTGCAATTAAAAATGGCCTATCCTTTCTAAAAGCTGTGATTATGAGAATTAAAAAGAGAGCAAAATCATATTTGTAGCTCAAGTAATCAGCAAAATTTACACATGAAATCAACTGATATAACCAGTGCTTCATTCACAAAAATCATTAACGAGAACAGCTGCCAGGCCTTTGGTAACCAGGATTTCATGCATAATCATGGTTATTGAAGGTCCTCCAATGTAATAAGACGTGTAGAGGGAGTTGGGGTCGGTAACTAGTATATCCACATTTGTAGATTTGGTCATGACCTTCCCTTCTCCAACATGGGAGTTGCAGGCATGTCCACCCTCAAAACTTCATTCGTTTACCTCCAGAACCAAGAAATACATGGAAGCTTAAGATTTTGGGATAATTTTTTTTATTAATTTATGTTGTCTTGAATAATGCATTTTTTGTGCATTATTACTTTTTATCTATTTACAATGTTACTGTATATTTGTTTTTAAGATGGCTAGCGGTTAGAACAATCGAAAAAAGTACTTTATCAGACAATAAAGGTATAGTTTTTTCATGACCTAACAATTGAATGACGTTATATCTGCTCTCCCCCACTGCCCCCTGACAGAGTATAGTTTTCCCTGAACTATTACAACGTTAAAGCACTCGGACTACCGTCCTCGTGCTTTGTCTTAATGGTTCAGGGTAAAACTATACATTATTACAAAATACATTGGGGAAGAGCGAACTTTATTTCTTAAGTATTGACATGTTAACATAAGGTTATATTTTAAGTAATGATATAATGTTTAATAGCATCATATCGGTCACAGTTCTCAGTCAAATATTACCAATATCCCCCAATTTCACCACTGAAATAACTCTCTTGACATGAAAGCTTCATGTGTAGATGGGTGGGTGGGGTGGTCAACAAAAAGGGTAGACAAATTTTGGGTCCAGAAAAATGTATCCGTTGCTAATTTCAAACAGTTTAGAGTTGTTTTTAAATGCACTTGTGCCGTTAGAAAGTATTTCACAAGATATAATATTTCTATGAGCGTGGAAATTTATCCGTATTTATTTCCTAAACAACTACTTTTCAATTATTTATTTCCATTTGTATCATGATTTAAGGAAAATGTAACGGTTTAATAAATTTCTTTCCATTTTGTGTAAAGTCGTCTTCTTCGTGCACCAATACTGGACAATTTGTTTTATCTGGAGAACAATTGATCATAGAACAATTTTTAAAAAACCTGCTTAGGTACAGAGTGTAATGAGAGATATTTAAAGTTTGCTGAATCAGTTAACAGTTTGCCATCTTTTTAACACACTAACCTCTTCATCAGTTCGTTTTCATTTGGATATGTATAAGAAATCATAAATCCAATTTATCAAATCTTGCAACAAATGATCAAGATCCTAATAGCAAAACATTGGATTGAACATAATTCAAATAAATTGTATGGTTATTGATGTCTTAGTTGACATTGATATGAAAATAAATACATTACTACGAAGGAAATGATAACACTATTAACATCTTTTGAAGGAGAAATTCGGGCTTATTAGAGTGCATGCTTCTTTACAATTTTGCCGTTCTTGTGAGTATTGTTCTATGCCTCAAAACAGTCTAGTGCACAGCTTTTGACAGTCCAATCAATTATGTTTTAAAAACATACTCATATTGAGAGAAGTTTAATTGATGTCAGTTTTTCTTATGGGACAAGCCATTTCAGTGTTGTATTGGATAATGATCTAAAAATGGAAAACAATTTGCATTTCAGACCAGGCCATTCCCGGAAATGAATCTGTCAAAAATCATAATGGGCAAAGAATCGCCAGCAGAGGTCATAGAAAAAATATTAGGTTTTAAATCGACAGTAAAACGCCGTGTAGGTAGGACGCCAGAGCAAGGTGTGAAAGAACCAGGTAGCGCTAGGGAAGGGGATGCCTCAGCAAAGGGAAACGGCATTGATGAATCAGAAAATCATGTAGATGACCGAGGGAATGAGGAGACTGAAAACGACATTCCCTCAATCACTGAGCTGGAGCTCAATGATGCTACCAAACAAGAGATCGCGAATCATCCCTCTCACTATGGAGTGAAAGTGTTTGTCATCACCTCTACGAATGATTCTGCCATGTCATTAGCTGTTAATTCCATTGTGGAAGGCACCCAGAGAGTGGAGACACTCAATACCTCAAGAAGCTTTATGATCTTCTTCTTCACAGACGTGGATCCAGTCATGTTCGTGATGACATCAGGACAGGCATACAGAAAAGTGCAGAGAAAAAGCTGTCCATATTTCCCCAAGAATGTAGCCAAAAGACTGCTTGAATTCAAAACAATCAAAATAGAAACAAGAAATGTGACTGGAAAAATGGAACAAACTAGAAAAATATTCCGTCCAAATTGCCCAGAGGTGCCGAATATTTTGGATCTTATTCATGTCATTGTTCATTCTTACACAGCGTCTCCAACGGATCTTTCTTCGCTTTATGATCTGCCTGGTTTTGAAGTGAGCAAAGACTGCAAATTTACAATAAAACCGTTTTTCTTGAAAGCTCACACTACACTTTCCTTAACTGAAATGCTTTCATTTATCAAACACGTGGCTGACATTGACAAAGGGAAAGACACATTTCTCTCTGATCACAGAATACTTCACTCTGACACCGATGAAAGTAAAAAGTTACATCACAAGTTTAAAAAAATAAAAGATTCACAGTTGAAGTCCAAACTAGACAGAAGGCTATTGCTGTATTTGGATCGGTCAGGAGGAGACAAAATCTTTGCCGTGAAAGGTGGGACTGGACAATATAGTTTGCATATAAAGTACAAACGTGGTATTGGTTTCACAACTCTGACCTTTCCTACAACTGTTCACGAAATTTTGAATGCATTAAGAGACGTTTACTCTAATGAAGCGTTACAGGATCCTGGATTAAATTTTTCCTGGTTAGTTGACAATGTAATGCTGCAGAATGGGAAGAAAAAAGAATCCATTCGCAAGTTCATCAACAAGAACATTAAGTTTCGCTACGAAAAAACCAGTTATATATATTCCCTTGTAAGCAAAAATTTCATCAAGGTTGAACAATCTGTGACAAACCAGGAAAAAGATGATGGCAATTTCAAATGTTTCGAGTTGATACAGGAGGAGAGAGACCAACAGAAGATAAATGAACTGGAGAAAGGGTTTGATGAATCATTGAAAAACGATTCTGGACTCTGTATTCCCCTTTCACTACCTGATCTCTCTGAATGGATGGATACCGACACTTTCAAACTCTATCTAGGAACAAAAAAGGATCCTGAAAAGGAATGGCCAAGAATGCCAGCAATTTTGAATGAAGTACTTGATGCTTCAGATGAATGCAAGACAAATATTTCATTGGACTTGCTTCGTAACAGCGCAAAATTTACTATGCAATTCAAAGGAAAAAGTACTCTGATAAGAAAACCAATTGCCGAACTGCTTGTTCATCAGATAATGTTGGAAAATAAACAATATTTCTTCTGGCATGGGAAATGGCTTAAGATCAAAGCTGAATTCGTCGGTATTGTTGCTGAAGAATTCCAAAATATATTACATAAGTGTACGTTGACAGACGAAACTATCCTTCCCTTGCCATGGGTATATACAGGAAAGTGTGGCACTAAATATTTAAATAGTCAATCATTTCAAATGAGTGACCTCATTAAGTTCATGAAGTTGAGTTTTCCAAACATGACGGAAAAAAAATTTATGCATGTCCTTGAAAAGATTTCATGCGACAAACCACCAGATACAGACCAAGGAATAACATACAAAACACATCAATACGAGAAAGAAGATACAGTCATTGTTATGTTGATGTTTCTCCGTGTTCGTTCTAATTTGGTTGAACTCTTATACAACACAAGTTACATCCTGTATGACAGGTATCTCAAAAATCCTGGAGAAGGATACATAGTTGGGGATCAGATTTGTACAAGAAACATCGAAATGTTTGATATTCTCAAGTTTGACCGGAAGAAAACTTATCTGATTCATGTTAAAGATGGATTTGGACAAACAGTTCGGGACGTCTGTTCACAAATAAAGAATTCCGCCAAACTGCTGTTTACTTCATTAACCACCCACTCAACCTGTAGCATGCTTGAAGAAATGTGGGAGAAATACACCTTAGAACCAGATAAAGACCAAGCTCAGTACTTTTACAGAAGAGCAACAGTGAACAAAATGAAACAGCTGACAAAGAAAAAGTTTTTGTCATTGTTCAATTCCAAGAAAAGAAAACTAGTCTATGTTTTAGCCGTACGTGATGAGAAGAAGGATAAGAAACTGAAGGAGGAAGAGACAATGAGGAACATCTTGGCACAGCACTATGGTCATAAACAGGCCGAGAACATCTTGGGGGATTTGAAGAAACAAGATTATGTAACTGATCAATTCTTTGGGAAATACATCCTGACTGATAAGTTCAGGTTACAAAAAGACGAGTTTATCAAAACCATGGAGGACTCCAGTGAGGAACACTCTAAGTCTGTTTGGACAGATGTTTTTGAATTATTACAGAAATATCTTCCCAGCACAAAGTCAACAATCGCCCAACTTGAGATCGTGGAATTATTTAATGACTTCGATACTCATTATGGCAGTAAACTTACACTTCAGCTTTTCTTCCTGCCAACATCCCTTGAAGATTTGGAAAAAGGCTTTCCCATGAAGGAAGAATGAACATGAAGAAATATTTGTTAAGCTGACCAGTAATCTTGTGTAAAGACTTTGTGCTGTAAGACCACGGCAACGGTTTGACTTCCTCATCTTGACAGGAGTGGCAGAGTAAACGAGTCAATGTGGAGGAGTTACATTTAGTTTGAATTAAAGATATTTACATGGTTAGCTTGACACCGGATAGAGTAGGCGACTATTTTTCTCAATCCTTGCTCATACAGAAAACCATATTTTGATCTTGGTCTAATACCACAATCCGTCAATTTTCAATTCCTAACTCCCTTGGGGCATGCAACCAACACATAAGATAAACATATTTTATTACTCTTCTGTTAAAGATACCGCCGTTTAATAAATCTACAATGTTATTACGCAATGGTAATCTCGGTGATTTTCATGCTTTTAATTTGAAATAATTCTGCGAGTAATAAATAAAATACTAAACTCACTCCCGTTTGATAACATTTTTATGAAACTCGTGAATGGTAATGGTATCTAACTCGCTTTCGCTCGTTGAATACCAAACCATTCACTCGTTTCATAAAAATGTTATCAAACGGGACGTCGTTTAGTATTCTCTATTTCCAACACAAACAGGCCACCAGTGGGTTTTGCTTGATACTTGATTATTTCCTCTACGACTGCGGATGGTCGAGTTGAATGAGATGTTTTGACACTCTGAAGATAATAAAGTCGGCATAGACTAATGTCTACTGTCCCTTTCATACTGATTTGTAAAATCCTTTTGGAATGATTTGTTAGAATCCTGTTTCAAATTCCATGACCGTTGTGAAATTGTGAGCAACATGGTCTTACCTAGGATCCATTAGCAAGCCATCTTTTACTTTCAATGTGTTTTCTCTCATCTCTGGTAACAGTAACAGAAGCGTTCGAGGAAAAGTAACCGCTGTTATAGAGAATGACAATATCATCATGTGTTACTAAGTCGGGTTGTGTTTCTCACGTGATATTTTTTTTTATAGATCTTCATTTTCATTTGTATTGCCTCTTGATGAAATTCCGTTTAATTTTCCCTTGAATAATTTTATTCATGCATGTTGAAGGGCTTTTCAAAGTAAAAACAACTGGTGTTTAAAGTATTCTCCTACTTTCATGCAACTAAAACTTCAGGTACTGTTAAACAATCATTTGTGTGAACTGATTGTATTGCATTCGTTTGCAACTTCCTCTTCAAAATATGGTAATTTAATTTGTTAACAAAACAAGTCTTTTTAAAAATATAAATTCTTCAATGATTAATATCATTTGTATTTAAGATCATCAAGCCTGAAAGGCAAGAATTGTGTAGTAATATGTTGTTATTTGTTAACCCTGAGGTTGCAAATGAGGCGCACAGTAGACAACATTTTTGCCTTCCTCTCAAGAATTAAAAGCCACAAAGCTGATATCTTTTGTACCAAATGTTTTAACTGCTTATGGAAAACCTATTTATTTTACTTTTTAAACATTATTTATATATGATCTAAAGCCAGATGAGCTATCTAGCCAATGGCTTGATACAAGTTTTCTAAATAAGTAATATTTTTGTATTTATAGTGTTTCATTATTGTCATATAAAAATATCATCAGTCATGTTATTATTATAGATGTTATGTTTTTATCTATAACTTATTGATAAAACATGTTTTGCAATGCATTGTTGTATATTGTTATTAACATTTAAATGTTTCAAGTAAGCAGTTTTCCTCTTGCTTTACATAAATTTCTGAAATGTTGGGTTCATTTCCACGAATACGATATTGACTTGCATCTTCTTTAAGGGTCGGAAGTGAACTAGTTTTTGATTATGTCCCCCGCAAAAAGCTTTGCAGGAGATATAATGTCTTCAGTCCTGTCCGTAATTCCGTAATTCCGAAATGCTTTCGTTTCAAGACAATATCTCAAAAACCGTTCCTTTTGGTGCCTTTTGCTATTCTGAAATTACTTTTTTTCTGGTATCCATGGGATCAATTTGAGCTTCTCAAAAAAATTGTTTCTTTTACGATACTTGTAAACAATTTGAACTTTGTGCATATGGGAGTAAGGTAACTTTCCAACTTATATCTAAAAATCAAATGAGTATTATTCTAATAAACCTGGTATGTGGTTAGATCTAGTGCTTTGGTGGTGCCTTTTGCTACTTTGGTTATTCTTACTTTTTCATTTTACTTGGTTTCTATGGAAAATGTTTGAACCTAGCGAATTTTGGGGGCTGTAGATGCTAATTAAAATATTTGATGACTGTGTGAGTATTAAATGTCATATTCCCTACACTAAAGAAGTATAAAAAATCTTCCTTATGCGCCATTGAACTTGTATATTTACGAGGCAATATTATCTCAAGTTCATTGATGCTAATATATTAACCTTTTTAGTATATGTTTGGTATGGATTGTTTCTGGTATAAGTGGCAATAAGATGATTAGGTTGGATTAAAAATCTGGAAGGGGGACATCACTGTGCATCACCTGTACATATTTCTAGTTTTAGATGAAATGTTGTACATGTTTTATTTACTGTGTCAAATTACAATTTAGTTGTCGGACTTGCTAGTACACCTGTAAGCACCTGCTTTGTGTTGGAAAATATTGTCAATTATATGTATCAAACAGCCCGGTGTTCAGCGTATTATCAATGAAAATTTCTTGTTATTTATTTATTGCCATGCATTATTTATAGTCTTATTATCCATATGGTCAGTCTTCTTTTAAGGATATGTTATAAACATGTTTGAAGTTTTCTTGCATATGCTTACTTCTACATAAGATGGAAATTATAGGCTAACTTACGTACGTGGTGTTCTCCTTCACGATAAAGATTTTTTTCTTCAATTTATATTAAATTATTAAATGCTATAAAAATACTTGTAAACATAATTACATAATAATTAACATCACTCGACGTTTTTTTTAAATTTCTTGTCTATACATCAATGTCAATACTTTCATCCTTATGTATCACTTAAACTCATCTTGCTATTCTTCCGATATATGTGATCAGACAACATTCCTTCAAAGTTCTCCGCAAGGTATAACTCAGTTTAGCCACTTTTTCTCTATTATTTAAAATATAGAACAAAATGAAGAGTCATTGTGGCTGGCATAAGTAATGCCCTGTTATTAAAAAAATACAGTTGTTTTGCATCTGTTATTTTCCTGACTAACAACTTACAGTCATTTTTTATCCGTTATTTTCCTGACTACCAACTTACAGTGGTTTTGTATTCGTTATTTTCCTAACAACTTACAGTCGTTTTGTATCCGTTAGTTTCCTGACTGCCAACTTACAGACGTTTTGTCTTCGTTATTTTCCTGACTAACAACTTACAGTCGTTTTGTATCCGTTAGTTTCCTAACAACTTACAGTCGTTTTGTATCCGTTAGTTTCCTGACTACCAACTTACAGTCGTTTTGTATTCGTTATTTTCCTAACTACCAACTTACAGTCGTTTTGTATTCGTTATTTTCCTGACTACCAACTTACATGTACAGTCGTTTTGTATTCGTTATTATCCTGACTAACAACTTACAGTCGTTTTGTATCCGTTATTTTCCTGACTAACAACTTACAGTCGTTTTCTATCCGTTAGTTTCCTGACTAACAACTTACAGTCGTTTTGTATTCGTTATTTTCCTGACTAACAACTTACAGTCGTTTTGTATTCGTTATTTTCCTGACTAACAACTTACAGTCGTTTTGTATTCGTTATTTTCCTAACAACTTACAGTCTTTTTGTATCCGTTATTTTCCTGACTACCAACTTACATGTACAGTCGTTTTGTATTCGTTATTATCCTGACTAACAACTTACAGTCGTTTTGTATCCGTTATTTTCCTGACTAACAACTTACAGTCGTTTTCTATCCGTTAGTTTCCTGACTAACAACTTACAGTCGTTTTGTATCCGTTATTTTCCTGACTACCAACTTACATGTACAGTCGTTTTGTATTCGTTATTATCCTGACTAACAACTTACAGTCGTTTTGTATCCGTTATTTTCCTGACAACTTACAGTCGTTTTCTATCCGTTAGTTTCCTGACAACCAACTTACAGTCGTTTTGTATTCGTTATTTTCTTAACAACTTACAGTCGTTTTGTATCCGTTACTTTCCTGACTGCCAACTTACAGACGTTTTGTATTCGTTATTATCCTGACTAACAACTTACAGTCGTTTTGTATTCGTTATTTTCCTAACTACCAACTTACAGTCGTTTTGTATTCGTTATTTTCCTGACTACCAACTTACATGTACAGTCGTTTTGTATTCGTTATTATCCTGACTAACAACTTACAGTCGTTTTGTATCCGTTATTTTCCTGACTAACAACTTACAGTCGTTTTCTATCCGTTAGTTTCCTGACTAACAACTTACAGTCGTTTTGTATTCGTTATTTTCCTGACTAACAACTTACAGTCGTTTTGTATTCGTTATTTTCCTGACTAACAACTTACAGTCGTTTTGTATTCGTTATTTTCCTAACAACTTACAGTCTTTTTGTATCCGTTATTTTCCTGACTACCAACTTACATGTACAGTCGTTTTGTATTCGTTATTATCCTGACTAACAACTTACAGTCGTTTTGTATCCGTTATTTTCCTGACTAACAACTTACAGTCGTTTTCTATCCGTTAGTTTCCTGACTAACAACTTACAGTCGTTTTGTATCCGTTATTTTCCTGACTACCAACTTACATGTACAGTCGTTTTGTATTCGTTATTATCCTGACTAACAACTTACAGTCGTTTTGTATCCGTTATTTTCCTGACAACTTACAGTCGTTTTCTATCCGTTAGTTTCCTGACAACCAACTTACAGTCGTTTTGTATTCGTTATTTTCTTAACAACTTACAGTCGTTTTGTATCCGTTAGTTTCCTGACTGCCAACTTACAGACGTTTTGTATTCGTTATTATCCTGACTTACAACTTACAGTCGTTTTGTATCCGTTAGTTTCCTAACAACTTACAGTCGTTTTGTATTCGTTATTTTCCTGACTACCAACTTACATGTACAGTCGTTTTGTATTCGTTATTATCCTGACTAACAACTTACAGTCGTTTTGTATCCGTTATTTTCCTGACTAACAACTTACAGTCGTTTTCTATCCGTTAGTTTCCTGACTAACAACTTACAGTCGTTTTGTATTCGTTATTTTCCTGACTAACAACTTACAGTCGTTTTGTATTCGTTATTTTCCTGACTAACAACTTACAGTCGTTTTGTATTCGTTATTTTCCTAACAACTTACAGTCTTTTTGTATCCGTTATTTTCCTGACTACCAACTTACATGTACAGTCGTTTTGTATTCGTTATTATCCTGACTAACAACTTACAGTCGTTTTGTATCCGTTATTTTCCTGACTAACAACTTACAGTCGTTTTCTATCCGTTAGTTTCCTGACTAACAACTTACAGTCGTTTTGTATTCGTTATTTTCCTGACTAACAACTTACAGTCGTTTTCTATCCGTTAGTTTCCTGACTAACAACTTACAGTCGTTTTGTATTCGTTATTTTCCTGACTACCAACTTACAGTCGTTTTCTTTTCGTTATTTTCCTGACTAACAACTTACAGTCGTTTTGTATCCGTTAGTTTCCTAACAACTTACAGTCGTTTTGTATTCGTTATTTTCCTGACTACCAACTTACATGTACAGTCGTTTTGTATTCGTTATTATCCTGACTAACAACTTACAGTCGTTTTGTATCCGTTATTTTCCTGACTAACAACTTACAGTCGTTTTCTATCCGTTAGTTTCCTGACTAACAACTTACAGTCGTTTTGTATCCGTTATTTTCCTGACTAACAACTTACAGTCGTTTTGTATTCGTTATTTTCCTAACAACTTACAGTCTTTTTGTATCCGTTATTTTCCTGACTACCAACTTACATGTACAGTCGTTTTGTATTCGTTATTATCCTGACTAACAACTTACAGTCGTTTTGTATCCGTTATTTTCCTGACTAACAACTTACAGTCGTTTTCTATCCGTTAGTTTCCTGACTAACAACTCACAGTCGTTTTGTGTTCGTTATTTTCCTGACTAACAACTTACAGTCGTTTTGTATCCGTTAGTTTCCTAACAACTTACAGTCGTTTTGTATCCGTTAGTTTCCTGACTGCCAACTTACAGACGTTTTGTATTCGTTATTATCCTGACTAACAACTTACAGTCGTTTTGTATCCGTTAGTTTCCTAACAACTTACAGTCGTTTTGTATTCGTTATTTTCCTGACTACCAACTTACATGTACAGTCGTTTTGTATTCGTTATTATCCTGACTAACAACTTACAGTCGTTTTGTATCCGTTATTTTCCTGACTAACAACTTACAGTCGTTTTCTATCCGTTAGTTTCCTAACAACTTACAGTCGTTTTGTATTCGTTATTTTCCTGACTACCAAGTTACAGTCGTTTTCTTTTCGTTATTTTCCTGACTAACAACTTACAGTCGTTTTGTATTCGTTATTTTCCTAACAACTTACAGTCTTTTTGTATCCGTTATTTTCCTGACTACCAACATACAGTCGTTGTGTATTCGTTATTTTTCTGACTACCAACTTACAGTCGTTTTGTATTCGTTATTTTCCTGACTAACAACTTACAGTCGTTTTGTATCGGTTAGTTTCCTGACTAACAGGGATAATTTTGATGTAATTTTTATTTTGTTCGATTGATTGATTGATAGAAATTTACGTGAATGTTTGTGCTTTATGTATTAATGTGATGTGTTATGGTTTGAAAATGCATTAAATGCATTGTACATTGAAAATTCCCCTTTTCCCCTTTTCATAAGGGTATTTGATGTATTGTTGGCTTATTGAAAACATCGAATATTTAACAAGATACATCAGAAGATGACATATAATTTGTTTAAAACATATTTTATGCATAATGAAACGGATTGGGAACAAGTTCTCCAACTTAGGATACCCTCTCCTTGGTATTTACGAGATTATACGTTTCAATCATAAAAGGGTGACATATACTGAACAAGACAGGAAAGGAAAAGAACAGCAAGACATGAAAGTTGAATCTGAAACTATTACTAATATCTTACATAAATGTTATGGTCGCATGGATATGAAATTGAACAACCTCACACATACAAACATTTTGACAGAATGACATGTCTGCACTTCCCGCATTCAAGTAATTCTTAAAGAGCCACTCCGTGATTTTCATAACATATTATTTACCTTTGATACGAACCTAAATTTCATATGTGATAATATAAAATCAAAACATCTTAATTGTTCATGTCCAAAAGACATTTATATGACAAATACTGGTTTTTCATGAAAATCTAAAAAAAGCCTTAAAAAAGCCCGGAGGTGTAGATATCACGTTCAGTATACATGGATACTAGTTATATAACCTAACAAACACTATAAACTCCTAACTGCCCTCCTGGCTGTTCTAAATAAGTCTCCAAAATTACGTTTGACTATTTGACGCGCGCCACAGTCCGGTTTTCGATCACAATTACGACGTTCTACCTTCATATTGTCACTGTCAAAAAACCCAAAAAGCTTTAAATTTTGTCTTTTTGGTAACAGTCGATACTTCGCGATCAAATGACACCATTGATTAAGTTTGGCATATTTGACTCCAACAACTCACGGAGTGGCTCTTTAAACTTATTTGTTTAAGCATTGATTAAGGTTTCTAATACAACCATTGAGTAGAGATTCAGAAAGATGTGTTCCCGTTTTTTTCAGTTTAGCCTCAGAATGGACAGACAACAACATAAATTTCTCTGATCTTCATTAGTATTTCTCATTAACTGATAAGAGTTTGCTAGTTTTATGATTCTTACGATATTATGTTTATATGTTCTAGGATTATACCTTTATATTATGCGCCTGTAAACAAGGTGTTATTGAAAATTTAAAAGGAAATGTGTATACGTTTGAAAATAATAATTTTTTTATTTTAAATTAAATTACTCACAATATGTATCTCTAATGAATTCAATATACTTCATTTATATGTATTTCATGTAAAAACCTCAACTGAATAAAATCTTTGATTTATATTTTCTTTTGTCATCTAAAGTTTAGCGTAGCGCAATTGATATAAAAAAAACATGGTTTTTTTGCCCTTGGAAACGTATTTTCTTGAACGCTAATCGAAAAAATTGGGTAATTTTGAACTTTACTGTCCCAACAATTAAAAAAGCAATAAGATTTGAAAAGGGGCTAAGTTGGTTTGTTTCCAGCCTCATATGTTTCAGATAATTTGTTTAAAACAAAGGGAATTTGGTACTTGATATAGCCAATGAGCATCACTCAACTTTGATGAGTAAAGGAAACTTTACACTAGTAATGCAGTCACCAGCTATAAAGAATGGAAAATATACGCACAGACTCAACCCTTGTGCTATGAGAGAAAAGTTTCACATCATGAAACATATTGCCATACATCCCATTATCTTCCAACAGAGGTAGCTCTGTCATGAATGCCTATACAACCTCTCTCCTAATTCGAAGGCTTCAGGAAATGTAGAACGCTGATTGGATGCAATCAGAGTTAGTTGTGCAATCAGCGACGTCGTTTCAAAGGTTATCATTCACATCGCCTGAGTTATTTCCGTAAGCTTTCCAAGAGCTAAACTTTATTCGAATATGCACCTTGCACTTTGAGTCCTCTTTACAGAACACAAATGCCTCATTTGCAACTATTTCATTGCACAGACCTGTGTGACAACAAATATGTTATTCATCCATTCGTTGATTTCATTGATTGAAATATAGCCAGGTTGTTTAAGTTGCAATATTGTCCCGCTAGGGGAAACTGCATGAAGCCCGAGAAACCTAGTTATAAGACAGAGATTGTGTAGAAATTAATGACGGATCTACCTCTTTTGAGGGAGAATTGAGAGCATCATGCAACACGAAAACATCATTGTTAAATAACTATGGTTACAACCGTTGAAAGAAATTTATATATTCTGTTCAAGGCAAACAAATAGAACATTCTCAAAAAGTGGTATTGATTTCAAACAAGGTTTGATACAGAGCGGGTTAAGGCGATCCGCCCATTTAAGACCTATTTCTCTATCATTATAAACAGTGAATCATTCTGCAAAATCTATTATACACACGTAACTCTCAACCATTGATAATACTAATATCAAACTCGAAATCGACACATTTATACTAAATGATTGAAATTTTAGACAAGCATAACATTAGATGACAACAGCTGGTAATCTATGTCAATACGTCTTTGAGTAAACAAGACTACAAAGTAGAACTATTTCTGATACATTGATTAGCCCAAACCGTCATGCGACAAAAAGGTTTTTAATGAAGAGATAAACATGTAATCTTTAAATTATTGTGAAACACCACAGGATACGTATGTACCAAAAATATAGAACCCTCATAAAAGTGAAAATCAATGCGGAAAATCCATGTTAACTGTACTAGTGGGTGAGAGGGCAGTGGGAAGACACCGAATTGAGGTTATAGGAGACAATTTGGCATAAACCTTAGGATTCGTAATCACTCAATCTCATTAAAATGAAATTTAAATGTTCCACTACATTGTTTGCGTAACGTAGTGCAGCAATATTAGGTTTTATTTCAATAAGATTGATGAACACTCCTCTGACGATCAAAAACCTACCTATGAGTAAATATATATCATAAATATATATATATATATATGTATATATCTCAATGCTTCATGATTTTAGACGTGGCTTAGATGAGGGGAAAATACAAAATGTTTTTATTTAAGTTCAAATCGTCCCCTATATCTCTCTAAAATTTAAAAAAAATGTGAAAAAGGGCCGTATCAATGTTAGGACGTTTCATCAAACTTACATGATCTTTATCTAAATGACCGGTTCAACACTTAAACTGATATTTGTGTTTGTGTATGCTGAAAATATGTTTCTAAAATTACGATTGAGTCAAATGCGCGCGCCATTGTCCGGTTTTCGATCACAAATCCCGAATTTAACTGGTGATTGTCACCACACTGAACTGATAAGCACTTACATTGTGATTTTCAGAAATAATTACTACGTCTCGATAAAATAACACCTTTCATGAAGTTTGAAAGTTTGAAATGCTTGACTCCAACAACATACTCTGTTGCCCTTTAAATAGCTCAGTCAAACTGGCCACATCTGTCATGCCTCATCATGGACGACCTTTGTGTCTCAACATTTGCAGAGGATGAGCACATCCGGGTAAACCATCCGAAAACATTTTGTCACAGTAACATATCAATGGATATACATCACTGTTACATTTAAGTTTGATTTCCAATATTTCCGGGTCCACACCAAATTTATATCATGCTATTGTGACATAATAAGATTCGGGATATATTTTTCGACGAAATATTAACAACTTAAAATATCTTTTGATTTTTTGGTACATATCCAACCTCCCAATTGATAAGTTTTAAGAAAGTTGCTATTTCATTAGCGGTATTTTTGTTTAGTCTTATCAATTTATATCAATCGATTTGTGGAAAGTTTCCACCACTGGACTCAATACCTTATCGCGGTGTGGTGGTTTGCGTGCTTCAGAGACCCCAAGAGCTATGCCAGCTGGAACTTTCATGCTCCTGGTAGGGACACCCAAGCTGGACAGGTCGACGGGTAGAAGTGCGACTAAATTTGAGTCCTTTTAAAACCTATTGTCTATCTCTCACTATGCCTTTCTTTCCGTCTTTACCCCTAACCTTTCGATCCCTTTCTCCCTTATCTGTCCACTCTCTTTTGGATGCTTGTCATCCACGTGTTTAATAACTGAAATATTGTTCAAAGCACGTTAAACCCCAACTCACTCACTCACTTGTGGAAAGTTTACTAATGCATATGTTTTATCTCTATAAGGTTGTAAAATTACATATTTATTTTTCAGGTTTATGTTATTTTTTCTATTTGTTATCAGGTATCTGTATTTGTAATAGGAGACACGAGTTTGAGGTTTTACTACAACTCGTTTTAATAGAAATTATTCTTGAAACGGTTTATGAATGCGGGTTTACTTTTAAAGCATGTGCATTTATCATTTTACATTTAAATATTTTTATTATACCTTCTAATTTTTTCCAGGTTACTCTTCTCTTGAAATCATTGCAAGGCATTTTCTTAAATATTGTGTTGAAAATAGACGTAAAAGCATTTTAACTGCAACAGTGTGTTGAAACTGTACCTATTAGCATTTAATCCCTATTAGTGCTTTTAACTGAACGTAAAAAACTTTTTATCTTCAATGTTGTGTTTAATCTGAACGTAAAAACTTTTGAACTGTAATAATGAGTTTAAACTAAACGTAAAAGCTTTTTAAATTCAATTTTGTGTTTAATCTGAACGTAAAAGCTTTTTTACTGCAATAATGTGTTTAATCTGAACGTAAAAGATTTTAAAATTCAATGTGGTGTTTAATCTGAACGTTAACGTATTTTACCTGCAATAATGTGTTTAATCTCAACGTAAAAGCTTTTTAACTTCAATAATGTGTTAAATCTGAAAGTAAAAATTTTCAAAATTCAATGTTGTGTTTAATCTGAATGTAAAAGCTTTTTAACTGGCATAATGAGGTTCATCTGAACGTAAAAGATTTAAACATTCACTAACGTGTTATATCTTGAACATAGAAGCTTTATATGCAATATATAGTGTGTTGAATCTGAATGTAAAAGCAGTTTATCTTACATAAAGTACATGTATTTAGAAACCGAACGTAAACGCATTTTATCTTCTTTCTCGAACGTAAACTAGTGTGTATCCGTAAAAATATTTTCTATCTTAAGTAATGTGCTTAAAATGAATTTCATCTTAAACAGTCTGTTGAAACTGACCGTTTAAGCATATTTTATATTGATGATATTTTAAAACGAACGCAAAGGCATATCATCTTACGTTTCGTTTAAGCATATTTTAAAAAATAATTGTTCTTTCATGCATTAATATTGCAATACGAGATATGTTAAACATACTTTGTATAACGATTTAGCCACAATCCTTCATTCAAAACTAAATGAAGATCAATACTTTCGTGCCATGTCCATTCGGTGTATCATACGTGACTATCGTCGAATGAGTTCTGGATTGATAAAGATTTCGACTTTGATTCCAGGCGGAAATGATACTCGAATGGCCGATCAAATCAGGCATTCCAAAAATGTCAGAAACAAAACGATAACTCCTTCCAGGGGCATTTGTTCTTCTTCAACAAAATCAGAGGTAATATATAAGATATCAAATCCAAAATTAATGATATTGTTATCAGTTGTCAATCTATCAAGGTTTTTAATCATATATTTTGTGCTATACGAATGCAATCAATTTGTTTATATCAGATTGAAAAACAAAAAGATTTAATTTTGAGATGTTAAATAAGTTAAATAGATTATATACATGGACATAGACCAATTACGTTCGACTTATACACAAGTATAAAGTCGTATGATTGTCAGATAATTGTCATTTATTTGGCCTTCAGTGGTTAATAGCAAGTGGGGTGGGATGGTTTGAATTTGAAATAAGCATAGATAAGATTTTGGCACGCCACACAGGCTTATAGAATGCAATGACAAATATACTAATTAACCAATCATGCAGGCGATCAGGAGGTCGGACGTCACTGCTGTATAGAACATGACACCAAGTGCTCTAATGATAATACATTCTCATTTACTTTGGACGCAAACCTTGAGACCCCACCTAAAAAGAGAAAAAAAGTTTTAAAAGAGAAACAAAAGCAAAAATGACTTTTGGTGAAGTTCATGCCACTGTTGCTTTAGAATACTAGTAGGTTATATCGTCGGAGATACATGGCTTGAAACCCATATCTTTAACGAAACCTTTTATCATTTGTTTCATATTCAGGGCTTTCAATTCCCTTGTCTTTATCTCTTTAGCGTAATTACTTGTTTAGGTAATGGTTATATGCAAATTTCTTGTTCAAAGCACGTTAAAACCCAACTCACTCACTATATTTCCTTACTTAAATCGATTATTATTTTTATGTACATTGTTCACATACATACATAAATAGAAGAAGTTTTCTAGGTAGCAGTCGATTACTGAGGAAACGATCTATCATTTGAAATGAATTTCTATTTTTAACTGATTTTAAAACCATATTACTTTATACACTTTCGGAGCACATGGCGCCATCTTTGCAGTCGTGTAAAGATACAAGGACGTTGTTAGATTATCGTGATAACGCAAATCGATCCTTATAGTCAATGACGTAAACTTGCGTTTACATTTGGAAAATAAAATAGAGGAAGATGTTAGATTTCTCAGCGAATAACTTTATAGGGATGTAGAAATCACTAACCAGCCTAACTAATCATGAACATTGGGATGTCTACTTCTTTCACTATATACGTGGTATTTGACAATATATGTAAAAAAAAAAACAATGCTCAATATTGTCATTGCCTCACGCGTCAGAATTTTTTTTCAGATAGACATGCTGACAGGTTTTCAAACACGTGCCATATCTACCATATTCTGCAATATTGGGTTTATATATTTGTGCTTTACATTGTCTTATGCAAATACTTAAGACTAAATATCTTACGGATTTAATTTTTTTATTATTGAAAGTTTATCATTCTGTCAATTACCACTTAATATGATTATCATTCATATCAAAATTCATACATACATTAATCACAAACAAACATTTTCATGTTCCTTATTTGGAAACCCCATTTTTCGAAAACGTCTTTTCCGTGTAAAAGCGAATGCAATTGCATAAAGTTATGATTTTCAGAACGTTGTCAAGTGCAGTGCAAGTGTAGTTCATGAAGCGTTCATTGTTGAAGTGAACTCTTTTAAAGGGGAAAGTTTCACACAGGATCAAGACCCTTAATATGTAAGTAAGTAAATAATGCACCATCTCCTTATTCAAACGTTGTGATATCAATCCCCGATATTTAATTTTAATTGATTTAATTCATATGAAAATGATTGTGTACGAATTTGTCATTAAACGATAGGAATCCAAACAAACCCTTCATTAATCACCAATTTCACATTAAAATACGGCCATGGGCATAACTCTTGTAATACAAACGTATTGACTGTCAAAACGTAGAGATGTATGTCGAGTCTTTTTTTAAACTTTACTGAAGACACGTAAACGAGAAAAACCAGTATTTCGTGTAATCCACATTGACACAAACAGATGTCTTAAAACACGGCACTGAATTTTGTCTTTGATTCAGTTACTCCTTCCCATTTTGAAAATTCATTCGCATTTTCAAACTACTTTTGTTTTTATTTGGTGTGCACAACATGGAAAAAATTCAAAATTGATTAAGGCTTTGCAATATTTATTTTATTTATTTATTTGCAGTAATTCTACGTCTTGCTTCTTTAGATTCAACGCTTACAGGATGTTTTTCAAGATTGAATACATATTTAATTTTAGAGTATAAATAGAAAGTTGAACATTCATCTACATCAGCCATTAAACATTGATAAAAAACAATAATTATCCTAATCAATTTTTCAAAATTTTAAAGAAAAACATATATTTTCCGGAAATATAAGTAAATATACACACAAATGTTTTACTTTTAACTTTATCTTAATTACACAGCATTCAAGCTTTTAGCTTCGTGTCCGACACTCATATTTGAATATGCAGATAAACTAATATAGAGGTGGGGCTGAGCTCTTGTCCGAAGATCAAAACAACAGCTAACAGTAAAAGCGTTTTCGGGCAATAAAGTCCGTTTCCCATACGATTTTTGAGGAAAACAGTGAGCTGTCTTCAGATGAGTTGGGGTTTTTTATCAGGAAAGAGTAATTGAATTAAGTTTCTATGGTTTCCTATAATGCGAAAGCATATAATCTTTTATGTGAGCAGTCACTTGAGGTTAACCAAGCGCAAACACAAGTCTGAACACATGAATTACGTTAGTCATTGCTGTCGCTTGAGAACTTTCCGTGTACTCTCAAGGACCCTATTCATACAAACTTATTCCTATCTATGTATATATTACCTCTCACAATTATATCTTCCCCCCCCCCCCCCCCCACTCTATTCCAAATTCCTCCATTCGTTCCAAATAACTAAGGCATAGGCCCCACGTCGGTGACATCACCCAAAGTTTGAAGCAGACGTTAAACTTCAACCCAACAACAACTCAAGTCCAATATCACTTGCTTGATAATGGTGTTGGTATCTACAAAAGATACACACCAATCCTAAAAAAAAAGTTGTAGATCCAAAGAACCCGTTCTCTTTTTATAACATGTTTACCTTTATTTTCATCCCAGCCTAAAACATATCCTTTTGAAAAAGAACAGATTCTGGAATTTAAATTTCTCTGAGGCTTTATTCCTTGATTTGAAAACAAAAATAATTTAAGAATTACTTTTACCCAAATTATGTGTAAATGTGGACAGGATTTATACAAAGTAACATGTAACATACATTAAAAAAAAGAAAGAAATTCATGAATACTTGCAGATTATCTAAATACAGTGATCAACACAATCTATGAGCATGTGCATTCAAAAGATAAACTTTACAACAACAAAAAATGTTAGTGCTTTATAAATCACTGTAATCGTTTGCTTAGGTCTATAAATGTACAAACAGAATCAACAATTTTCAAGTTAGTGTCATCAGATAGTTTGTTATTACCAAAAAGAACAGTTTTAAATCGAAACCATTAACATAATAAAAGCTGTTTGATCTTATACATGAATAGTTTTGGCAACAAAATAAGTAATGCATAGCATCTTCGTAATAGTAGTTACAAGAGCAGGTAGCAGAGTTTTCTATAAACCTGTCGAATATGTGACCCTTAAGTTCACTACAGCCTAATCTTAAACGACAAAGTGTTACCTGGTTTTGTCTAGTTCTAAAATCTCGAAATATTCTATGAACATTACAAACAATTTTAAACAAGCCTTTTTTGAAGATAGCATACGATTGAGAGTCTTTAAGAGACACATCGAGATCATTCCACGCAGAAATGGTAGGAAGGAATGTTTGTAGAATTCAGTATGGCATACAGGAATTTGTAAGTTTTTTATGTTCGGGTAATACGGTTTGAAATCTCGGACACTGCTGGTGGAACTAATGACGATAAATATTCTGGTGTCAAGTTAAACTTCATTTTGTAAAAAAAGACATAACTTGTGACGTTGTCGTCTAACAGCTAGCGATGTAAACCCTGTTTCTTCGTACAGTTTTTTTGTTGGCTGGTACCTCTAACTGCACCACATATTGTCCTTAGTGCATCCAAATGTTTTTCAAGTAATACTTCATGATATTTTGTACAGTTATCAAATATATGATCACAAGAGTCAAAAAGAGGAAGGATGTAGGAATTATAAAGTACATACAAAGTAGGTCGACTCAGGCGGTATTTGTAAACAGTTTATCATCGGGCTTACCTTTGAAATTATATTTTCAATGTGGGAGTGCCAATTACCGTCTGATTGGAAAATCAACCCTAGATGTTTTTGAGTAGTGAAATCGTTTATCATTCTACCTTTCATAAAATCGGTACTTGCGTAGGTACTCGTTTCCTGGAGAATGTTATGCTCTGAGTCTTTTCAGTATTAAACTTGACTTTCCATTCATCGGCCCACTCAGAAATTCTAAGTAAATCATTATTAATGAGGCATGATGTTTCATTTGGGTCACCAATAATAACGTACAGGGAAGTGTCGTCGGCAAAAAGTCTTATATTGCATTTTATTTCGTCAACTATGTCATTGATAAAAATTAGATATAACAATGGGCCCAAAACAGAACCCTGAGGTACGCCTGCTAATAATGATCTGGTGTCCGACTTTTGTCCGTTAATAACGGTTTACTGGTTTCTATCAGAAAGATAACTTTCAAACCAATTCAATAATTTCCCCCGAATGCCATATTTTTTCAATTTGAATAAAACCCCCTTATGCCATACTCTATCAAAAGCCTTACTTATGTCACAGAAAATTGCTTTGACTTCTTTACCTTCATCTAATGATTTACTTATAAAATTATAAAGATGGGTAAGCTGGTATACCGTAGAGTCTTTAGGTGTGAAACAAGACTGCAACGGAGTAATAATTCCATTACTTAAAAAGAAGTTATGTACATGTTTATGAACACATTTTTCAAAAACCTTTGAAAGACAACTTGTGAATGAAATAGGTCTGTAGTTGGAGCATAAATGCTTACTTTCCTTTTTATGGAGTGGGATAACAGATGCTACTTTCCAGATATCAGGAAAAATTGAGTGGAATAGGGATAAATTGAATAAGTGACAGAGAGGTTTAGCTAGGACGCTAGACAGGACTTTTAAGATTCGGTTACTTATTTTATCGGGGCCGATTGATTTGGTTGAGTCCAGGGATTTTAAAATGTCCTCAATTTATTTTTCTGTAATAAGTATTTGTTGCAGGGCAATTTCGGGATTTGTTGTATTGTCAATGATACTGTCGTCGTGGTCAGGAATCTTTGTATTGTTAACGAAGTAATTATTTATGATATTGGCCTTATCCTGATCGTCATCGTAGATTTGCCCCTCGTGTTCTAGACTTGGAAATGCTTGTGATTTTGAGGATTTTTTTAGATAATCTGTAACTAATTTCCACCAAGTTTTACTACCGTGTTCAGAGTTTAAGCTATTGTCAATATTGTCATTATATTCTTTTTTACATTTTCTAACTTCTGAAATTACAAAGTCCCGCTTTTGTCTGAATTTTTCGCAAAGTACAGGAGAATTTAATATTTTGGCTTTTTTATGTACTCTATTACGTTGTCTCATGAGTTTACGGATGTATCCATTCATCCAAGGTTCGTCACGTGGACGAATTCTTACCAATTTATTAGGTACAAAAGAATCTGTTAGTTGAGTTATTTCTTCGATTGTGTTTTGAGTGCTTATATTAATATTATCATTCAACCCTGCATTCCAATCAAATAATGAAGCTGTTTCAGTTAGCCCATTTGCATCTATACTATTTAAATCATATATTCTTCTCAAATAACTCTGTTCTGGTGGCTTTTTATATCTCAGTTTAACAAAGACAGGACAATGATCACTACAAAAATTAGCTAGTGTCCCAAAAGAGGATGTTTGATTTGGACACGCAATAAGAATAAGATCGATTAATGTCTTTGAGGTAGATCTTAGGTTCATTAATAATCTGTTTCAAACCGTAAAGTCTTTCGAGATTAGTAATGTTGGTGTTAGTAGAGTTGTATATATTCACGTTAAAATCACCAAGAACAATAAGAGTTGACTGGTTATCATTTGCTAGGGCTATTGATTCGTCAATCAAATCCCAATAACTAACTGTATACTTAGCTCTATAAAAAGTACCTATTGTAAAATTCTTGTTTCTACAGTTAATATCTACCCATACAGTCTCAAGTCCAGGAATTTCAAGGTCAGACCTATGCTTAACGTGCAAGTTATCCCTGACATATACTGCTACACCCCCTCTCCTAGTTGGACGATCCCTACGGAAAGGCATATGATAGCCGGGTAAAACTATTTCTTCATTCTTTATACCTGGATGAAGCCATGTTTCGGAAATGAAGTCTTTTAGTTCTGCACATATTAAATCTACTTTTTCAAGTAAACTGCATACGTTTACCTGTAAAATAGATATGTCAGCATTATCAGGACCAGGATTTGGGTGTACATCGCCACAACATAAGATTATTAGAAGAGTTATGCGTAAGCCTGAAATGCCAAGAAAATAGAAAGAAATTATTAGGAAGCACGAGTTAATATCTAATCTATGCTTACGATTGTTATAACAAATTGTACAGAAGGTCCCAATCCTCTGTCTATACATCGCTATGTCAACTCCCATGGTGTGCGAAATAAAGATTCGAAGAAGAGAAGGCATTGGTTTGGGACTAGCATGCATGTAATTGATGAATAATAAGCCACATAGATTGCTAAATGAAAGCTTGTATACCCGATATTCGTTGATGAATAATCATATGTACATTCATTCCTGTTGTATTGTTTAAACCTTGCTTTGAATATTTGCGAAAGAGAAACATGATTGAAAGCAAAATAGAGAAGAATTAAAAGGATCAATTTTCCAACATAGGACATTTGAAGAAAGAAAAAGGAAAAAAGAGCATACCGCTCTGAGAAGCAAACAGAACATAAACATGTATATAACATAACGTACTAAGTACAAATATATACAAATAAATATTCAAGATGTGTATCAAAAACCACTGTAGATAGGACAATACCTAATGGTCGTCTACATGTACATGTATTTAGATGGTGAAAAACATGTTCTTACCCAAGCGGGCACGAATATGCCGGGTATTAAAGTTTTCATAATGGTCACGGGAATTACAGTTTTTCTAAAAATAACTCGAGATCTGATTGGATGACAGAACTACTTTCTATTCGCTCCTTCAGCGAGCGTAGCATACTCGTGTCAACCCGACTTCAAAACTAACATCGTTTTCATTTCGTATGGAAGAACATTGAACGTCAAGTGTTCATGATTGGTTTGTTTTACTATTTCTTTCATATTAGATTGTCTTACTCAGTATGTTATCCATAAACACGTAAGGAATTGCTGGGACTAGATTTAGTTCCGCGAATGAAGACCATACTATAATCTTCGTTCGCCGCGCATGCATACAATGACCGAGTTAACTAGCAACTTGCCTTCGCGAAGGTATTTTACAAAAGTACCTTAAATAATCTTAAATATGAATTGGGTAAGAAAAAGAATAACCAACTCGAAGCTTGGAATTACGGTTTATCTGTCCCTCGTGAATTATTATGATAAATTCCTCGCTAAAGCTCGGAATTTATCACAATAATCCACTCAGGACAGATAAACCGTAATTCCTCGCAACTTGTTGATTATTCTTATAATAAGTGCGTGTGTGTCTGTGTCCACGTGTGTGTGGGGGTGTGTCTGTGTGTGTGGACAGGGACTCCTTACAGACGTGAAACATCATCACGAGATGCACGTGCACGTCGTCATTTGCTGTCCTAGTATTGGGACTGCCGCTATGTGTGTCCCAGAAACAGTTGGATATTGATCTAAGATATCAGGTGTTATGTTATGTTTTAAGTTGAGGCCTGTTTTAAATGTTTCTTTTCAAGAAGAATCAACGTTTTCTAGAAGAAACATTTTAGGTCGTATGTGTGGCAGGAATAAGACATGTGGATAGCATTATTTAACAAAATGAGAGGTTTTTTTTCAAAGTATCTGTTCCTAATGTTCAAAATAATAATATCATTTACTATTCTTAGTGTTAAAGGGGAAGGTAAATCCCTATACACAGAATGGGTGGAGTCAATTTTCCTAGTAAAGAGTGTCTTTTCAGTTGAGATATAGTTGGGTACACTCTTGTCTAGCCAATTATCAAAACAATTACTTGTAATTTAAGAATGATTTTTTGCATCCATATACACCAGTATTTGAAGAGTACAAAGCTTTAATTTCTGAAAAAATACATTTACTCTGTAAACAGAATTTGAAAAAAGATATTCAAATACACCAACCCAAGATTCAAATTTGCCTCTGTATGTGTCATATGATCAGATAAGTGAGTGTTGCCATGGCAGCAGTCTCTGAGTGGCTAAGAACTGTCCATTCATGATATCAATTTCACCCCAGTAGTCCTGTCTTTCCCATGTAAAACAACCCCCCTCCCCACTCCAAGACAGCTGTGATCCCAGCCTGGCCACTGCTGCCTATGGGAATGGGCCGCTAGCACTAGAGTAGAGATAATGCTGAACCTTATTTTGTATTGTCACCAATGATATGACAAAACTAGGCACATAGATGTACTTTGTATTAGCTAACAATTATTAAAGGATCATAAGGCCTCACAGTGTGAAAAATCTGATGCAGATATATCTTGAGAATCCACAACAAACACCAAACAAATATGTAATTATATCAAGGGACTAATACAGGCAAAATATTCAAAATGGGGAATCTTTTTAAAAATATTTTTTATAGGGAAATACAATATCATTCAAGTCATTCTTAGAAAATATCATCTACCAGCACATTCATTCACTTATTTGATTTTTGCCGTGAAATATCATTTTACTGTGGTAAATGTTTAGATCTCTCATAGTAAAATTCCCATAACCTTTGACCTCCCTGACTCCAGCGACCGTTAGAAGGTGGGGCACATTGGGTGATAACATCTCCCCCAGTCTGCTAGTAGCCAATCACTGCTCTTGTAGCCTTAATTGCTTACCCATGGGTAAATCGGGCCTGTTTTACCTTCCCCTTTAAATAATATAGGATATGTAGTTGCTATTGCTACCTGAGGTGCTGCATCAATTTGTGATAATGGTTAATGTAATTACATGGACAAACTGTATTTGAAACACACCCCTGTATGCAGATCACTGTAATTGCATACATCTAGAGCAGCTTATGTAACTGTTCTAATGATGAAAATCCCCTATTCTAAATGAGTTTGCATATATAGAACGTCATTCAAGTGCTTTTTTCGTTTGTATTGAACGAGTAGATGTCACAAAGAGCAGAACGAGTTGTTTCTTTGCTCTTTGTGACATCTACGAGTTCAATGCTAACGAAAAAATGCACTAGAATGACGTCCTATATTTATTACATACCCTTTTTTCGATAAATTTACTTCAAATAAAGCCGAAGAGTGTGTACGCGTTGTCTTGACCTAAAGAAATTACTCCGCCAACCCTTTCACGTAATATTACGTCATCACATTTCTCCACCTATGACGCCAAAGGACAATAGAGTGCACACGAAACTGTGATGAATATTTGAAAAAAAACAGACGCAAGATATTTGTTCACATGTTTAAAATTTCTTTAATGACGCGTGCATATCACTCATGTATATCAACTTTTCATTCGAATACAATTTAAACATTCAGAACTTGAATCATTCGTTGACGTTCGACAAATTCTAAATATAGCTGACATGACACCTCTCTCGCTGAGAAAGTAGTTCCGTGAGAAGTGCAATACGGAGTGCAATACGGATTGAGGAGTGCAATACGGAATTCATTGTATTTCAATACGTATTACTATAGTAAGATTACATGGGTATATAATAATATATAGTACCAAAGCAGGTAATTGCTATCTGTTGAAATGTAGACATACAAGGTATCTGTTCTTTGTGTTCTGAACAAATATACTTACTGTCACCAACATGTACAAAACATGTACAATAACCACATAATTGTAAATGGATGCAGTGCATGGACCTAAATGTAAGATTTAAAACATTCTTTTTCTAGATAATAGTATTTGTATGCAAAGAAATTATCTGATCCTAATTTGCTAGTAAATAAACAATATTCACATTTTCTATAGCTAAAAGAATATATTACATGAAATAATGTGAGGTTGTATACAATTTGTATTAATTGCATGGGATTGTATGCAAAGATGTAACTAATCTAATTGATTTAATCTAATTGATTTAAACAGAGATTTAAAATCAGTGCACTACTTTTATAGTAAAGATGTAACTAATCTATATAGCTAATTGATTTAAACAGAAATTTAAAATCAGTGCACTACTTTTATAGGTAATTATTTAGGTACTTGTAGGTTCAAAATGTATCTCATATCATAAGTTGCCCAGTGATTTCATTTCCTGAAAAACTTTAAAGTTGCATATACATTACTAATAAGGAAACTAGATGTTGTCTGTACTAATCATTAACTGATCTTATGGATCTAAGACATCCAGTGATCACATGTGCTTGATTCTATTATATATACCAAGCACCTACATGTATTGTATTCTAAGAAGCATCTTTTGCTTATCTTGTGCACGATTTGATCTTTGCTAAGTGATAAGATATACTGCTAAGCAATGCAACTACACATTAAGTACACGCATCATATAAGACTAGTTATACTAGTGAAATGGATAGAGTTGTGAGTGTACTTACATATTACACACAATCAAAAAGATAAAAAGAGTGCTGATTTGGACATGTGAAATACAATACATGATATATATATGCATACATATATACATATACACACATACATATAGATACATATACATATACATAAACATGTATACACATATACATACATATACACATATATATATATACTCACACACTCACACACCCACACACACATGCATATATACATAAATATTCATATAAAGTATTCACAAGGATCAAATTATAATTTGTGTACAAGTGAATGCAAATGATCACTGGCTGGATCTTAATACAGATTTCAGCCTAGTACTCTCAAAACATCATCTAAATGCGATTTTGTGGATACTTTTTTCAGTGATCCATCCTTGAGTTTAACAATCACCACACCTCCAGTAACCCAAGTAGATTCAATTCTATTTTCATTGGCCATATTTCTAGCTGTTGCTTTTTGGTGAGGTCTTCGTTGACGAATATTCTGTAATGTGTTTTCACTTGTTTCAGTCTGGACCGACTTTTGATTAGTCCCATTTTCTTAGAGTTGGACAAGAATCTCACTATTATAGGCCTTGTCCTTGTTTGGGGTGTCGGGGGGAAGGGGGGGGGTGTACCGGGGTACCCTGTGACTGATGACGATGTCATCTTCTGATAAGTCTACCCCATAGACTTGGCGAGATCTCCCCCTCAGGCTCTACCTCAGGGATACCCATTATACGGATGTTGATTCCTCTTGAATGTTGCTCTAGTCTATCCAAGCTGTCTGAGAGGTTTTCAATTCTCATTCAATTTCTCAGCTATTTCTTGTTTGAGACTTTTGACTTCTTTATCTAGGTCGTCGTTTTTGTCCATAATGACTTTCATTTGCTTCTCAAGTGTAGGCTGTATACATGCAGCAACTGCAGCACCAATTTTCATTATAACGGACTCGTTAGTGAATGCCTCCATGCAGAAGCTGATTAACGAAAATATTAGCTCCGCTATGATCGGAATTGCCCTGGCCCTCTATAGCTGGCAAAGATGAGTCGAGAGAGCTATCAAGAAAACTACCCTCGATCGAGTCTCTTGTAAAATTTCACTGTCTTTTGGTGTTGTCGATATCGGATTCGGGAGACGTAAATACTTCAGCTCTATTACGTTTAGAGTTACCCGAGGTTTCCATATAGGGATAGAGCTAGGTGTATGAGTGAGTTCAAGATATCACGACCGGGGTGATATGGAAATACCTTGTCACGTATTTTCGTGTGATATTGCAAATGGCTGATCATGCAGGCGACAGGTAAGACACTTACAAAATGTCAGTTTCGTGTCAAACGTGATAAAGTTCTGTCTACAATGTTTGAAAAAATATAGTGGGCTTACATGTGTATACTTTTAAACATCACTGCTTCATCAGATTGGCATAGGGAAGAACTCATTACGTCTCTTCTCCGCTCAGGTAGACACGACCTGCCATGGTGACGTCACGTCATCCTTTCTTATACATTATGAAGGTAAATTCGAGTGAGCATTAGTGCTGACCTACATGTATGTTGTCATCTACTCATTTGAATTGATCCATGGTGATGACGATCGAGTGATCGTGTTATTTTAGATCCAAATCCACTTTGAAGGCATTTTCATTTAGATTAACAAGAGATTGCCTTAATATTTGACATTATTAAAGTGAATTCGATTATGATGATGTTTATCTTTTATTTCTAATTAACTTCTAAGTTGAAGAGGACGGGACGTTTTACCCCAAACTCACCTCATATCTTTACCATTCACATTCATGGAATTCATATAATAAACGGATTTCAATAAGAAGAATATAGATGAAAACGTTAAACTATCAGTTTCCCTGTTTATGAAATTACTCTTGAATTCATAGATCTTGCAAATAAACATTTATTTCGGAAGATATGCGATATCATTGTTGTTCATTACATAACACATTCTCTCCCAACAAAGGTAGCTTAATACAAAGGTTTCTCGGGCACGAAATGTAGAACGCTTATTGGATGCAATCAAAGTTAGTTGTGCAATCAGCGACGCCGTTTCAAAAGTTGTCATTCAAATCGGATTAAGTGATTTCCGGAAGCCCTGAAGAAGCTAAACGTTATTCCAATATGCACCAGCACCTTTCACTTTGAGTCGTGTTTATAGAGCACATACGCCTCATTTTGCGACTGCATCATTGCATAGGCCAATGTGACTACAAATATATCATTCGTGCATTCGGTGTTTTCACTGGCTGAAATATTGCCAGGTACTATAAGTTGCAATATATCGCCGGTAGGGAAAACTGCCTGAAGCCCGAGAAAAGTTCGTATTCAGACAGAGGTTGTATAGGAATAAATGACGGAGCTACCTCTGTTGGGAGAGAATCTACATAACATAAACCACAGATTACTTCTATAACAACATTGTCACTGCTTGCAATGCACCCATCAGATTTCTTTTGAAAACTGTACCGATAATATTATTGTCAGAAAGACGCAATTGCGCACAAAGTCCATTCTGAACACGTATATGAACTTAAAGTAAAGGTAAATAAAGAAAATACTTTTCATACACTTCTTTAAACCTTTTAGGTAAAAAGATATATGAATATTTGTTAATCGGTAATTGTTGGCACGGTCTACCGATGTTCATATCCATATTTGGTTTGTAAATTGAACACGATCTTTTATTATAATGAAAGCAAAGCAACTTGTTTATGGAGGAAAAAATAGTACAAAATTCAGACTTTAGTGACAAAAAATCTAGGTGAAATTCATGAGCCTGCAAAACTATTCCATCCTCTTGTGAATCAATACTTCCTAGCCTCGTTATACTATGAGCTATTTAATATTATATTTTCATCAGGTGATATCCCAGAGTCTTGGCTGATCGGAATTGCTAAACCTTTTTATGAAAATAAAGGCGACAAGCTTGATCCAAATTCATATAGATCTATCACGTTATTGAGTTTCATCAGTAAACTGTTTACTCATATCCTTAATGATAGACTTTTTTTTTGGAAACAAATGACACTCTCAACAAAGCCAAAGCCAGTTATAGAAAAAAAATTCACTACTTCAGATAATGCAGAAAGCCAAATGCGCTTTTGTAGATATTACGAAAGCGTTCGACACTGTTTGCAGAACTAGTCCATGGACAAAGTTACTCAGATCTGGTATCCATGGTAGATTCTATGAATTTGTCAAAACATTTTAGTAATATAAATCAGTTGATGATAAAAGATAAAAAAAATCTAAATACTTTTCCTGCAATACAGGTGTTCGTCAGGGGTGAGTTTTGTTTGCAATTTATTTTAATCATCTTGAAAACTTTTAGAAAATGGATGTAATGGTGTCAGTGTTGATTCGATTCATGATCAAGAAGCGCTGATAGAGATAAGATTGCTTATTCTCCTTTATGCTAAAGATACAGTTCTTATCGCCGAGACCCCCTTAGATCTTCAGAAATCACTTGATTCTTTTGAGAACTATTTTAAACTTTGGAAATTATAAGTCAATATCATTTCGCTATGAACAATGACCGCATATGGGATAGAACCTTTATTCATATAAATGTTCTTACTTTATCTAAAAAAAGTTTTAAAATTCATTACTTTAAAATACATTTGCCGACATACAATACGTGAAGCAGGTCAAGGCCCCGTATTCGCGTTCTATCATAAACATAAAACTGGAATGATTTTGCTAAATTATTTGTTACAAAATCTTAAAATTCGTCGATACTTCTTCACATTTTGAAATTTACCTTTTGTTTTAGGAGAAGGGGTTTTGGCCCGTAGTATGGGTCTCATGGTCATCAAATCTATTAATTAAACACCTCATTACTTTGAGATTTCTTGAGTCAATGGTTGGTTTAGTTAAAGTTTACAGACGGACGGACGCCCTGCCATTTTATATGCAGGCAAGTTGTATTCCTAAACTAACCAAGATCAAGCAGAATAATGCGATGGGTCGTTACGCGACGAGACTGGTGAATACAAACCTTCAACTGGAAGAATATCTGTTTCGAGTACATTGCTGATTTTGCATGGGCAATAACAGCATTGAAATTTACTTGACTACATTCAGAAAGGATTACCCAAGATGAATAAACCAGTCTGGGATAGGATAATCGTCTTTGCTACTAAAATGCACAAAACCAGTCAAGAGGACAGAGGGAAATAATAACATTCTAAGAAGTTTTATAGCAACGTGAATCTTATGTACGAAAGCCTAGAGGGCTAAAAATTAATTTTTTCAATTATTTCTTTTAAAAGTGGTACTAACCAATCTTTTTTACGCAAATGACAAGCGAACATGTCTGCTAATGGAGGTCATGATGTATTGACTGCTTTCTGACCTTGTCCATTTGACATTCGTCATATAAACAAATAATTCTCGACTTTCGTCGGATAATACATGTTTAACACTGTTGTGTGTATATCACACTTTGCATCTAGGCGTTTCTTTATTAAGGATGTTCGCTCCTCACCTACTGCGCATGACCAAATTGTCAACTTACAAGTCAAAGTTGCAAAACCTAAAAAGCCTGAAATAATAATGTTCTTATATTATAAACCGAAATGAAGCGGTAATTTCTCAATTTTGATGATTTCTGATTAAATATTCATCAAAATTAACAAACGTAGTATTTTTACGACAACCGTATAATGAAGTTACGGAAACTGGTTATTTCGGCCGATTGCGAATAGTCAGTGAACAGTGGAAATAAACAGAGGCGGCCCAGTCTCATGTTACAGTCGCATGTGTTTACATTCGCCCTCAAGTTTAGTTCCCGGCGTATACAAGTGTTGAAACACAATATATCAAGTCACCAAATTGAGGTTATGAAGCTGCCTAAAGTGTGAAATGAATTTACAAACCCCGCGCGAAGCAATGACCAATGTACCATATCTCCGAGGCAAACATGGCTAGACAAGACACCACCAAATCTCGACACTTTACATGGATTTTCTCGATTTACTTGTTGAAAGTGATGAGGGAATTAATCAAGCTTTCCCTATTATATACTGCCCGACAGTAACAGAAATAAATTCGACTAAAACCGCTGCCACTGAAAACTAAGAGTAAGAGTAAACACAGGTCATGCTTGTCGGCGGATAGTACCCTGTTGAAATTAGGTCATGCTGATCAGCTGATTCCGATGAGAGCGACAGGGCGAAGCCAACAAAAAACAACAAATCACTGGCACCGGTATGTAAAATGTATTACGAACTCTAAATCTTCTTACTTTTCTGTCAACACCATTTCAATTTATGATTTAACTTATCTAATTTCATTACATAGTGATTAATTATCTATTTCTGTATCTTATCTTATTAACCTATTAATGACTTGCTGAACCAGATCAAATAATGCTTATTTATTTTTTGTGAATTTTAGCAATGGGTCATGACATTTATGTGTCACATTTTTCTCATTGAATGCACTGAATGTAGACATTATTGTAGACTTAATATTCATTATTCTTGTCATTTAGAACCTGAGATCACCACTGAAAAAGATGCTGGTAGCTAAAGCTGCAGAAATTGAGGTAATAAATTGATAACTATCAAATATATAAAGCAAATAATCACTTTTGATTCGCTGATTGTATTTGATTTATTCTGATCATTGAAAAAATCATTATTGATGAGAATATATTATTGAACTGAAAGTTTTTATAATGATTTGGCGGCCAATGACAGAAATATTGCCTACGCCCTAGCAGCATTAGAAAGCCTACTCATTGGAATAATTAATTCATTACATAACAATAAGTTATATTCTTTTCAGGTCACAATTATATATGTTTAGAGTATCATACTAATTATGACAAATCAAGAAGGAAAAATCCTTATTCGACCATTGTCAACAATTGATTACTTTCATCATAGGTATTTTTTGTAATAATAAAACTTTTGTATATTTCTGTGTTCATGAATGATCATGTAATATTAACATAATGAGAGAAGAAAGGTCAAAAAGGTCTTTGAGACTAGACATAATCAAATTAAAAAAAAATTAATTCCCCTTAAATTCATAAAATATTGTTGGGAAGTTTTTTGAGGCTAGTGATTATGTTAAGTGAGGTGTACAATGTTCTTTAAGACAAGATGACATTGAAAGTCACATCTTTTTTTTTTTTTTTTTTTTTTTATTCCACTTTTTTTGAAGTACAGCAAATCATATAAAACATTTTTAGCATTGTCACGAAACTGAACAGCACAGTTGATTCGGAATGGTCAATGAACAAGTTATGACAACTAGACCAGAATTTTACAAATTTGTTAGGGTTACAATTAGAAAAGGCTATAGTTTTTGTTACATTATAGTAATTTGCCAACTCTCTCTGAATGTGCGTAAATGATAATGTCCTCTTATTAAGGTAACTTCTGAAAATAACATCTTTAATCACAAGACATATTGCATTTAATGGATCATTACTTTTTGAAAGAAAACCTAGAAGAACATTTCTCTTAGTGAAGGAGATATTTATTTCCGCCTGCGTATTTATCCAGTTTTCAACTTCATTCCAGAGAGAGTGAGCATGTTCACAATTCCATAATACATGACATATATCAGCATCAGAGCCGTAACAGCTTGTACATAAAGGAGAATTCTTATAGCCTATCTTAAAGAGATATTTACTAACAGGCAGGATTTGGTTAATGATTCTATACTGAAGCCAACGCAATTGCACACTATCAGTAGCTCGAAAGGGAATTTCATTTATATTTCTCCATTCTTGATCAGTGAAATTAGTGATGTCAGTTTCCCATTGCTGATTGGCCGATGTCCTCTGAAATTTTGATAGTAATAAAACATTATAATAATATTTTGATCCCTTTTGGTTATTAATGAGTAAGGAGTGGTTGAAAGGGAGTATTGGGGACATCAAAGGGGTATTTTCATCGGATTCTAGAGTTTTTAGATACGCATCTACGGCTTTATACACACCGTAGTACGTTAAAAAATTACAGGAAATATTATATATATTCATGAATTGTTCGTGAAAGAGGAGTTTGCCTTCATTATCTACCAAATCATTGATATATCTTATTCCCGCTTCTTCCCAGTTCCTAATGTAAATGTATTTATTATCAACCTGTAAATTGTCATTATACCATAAGAATTGGGAATAGGCATCCCTTCGTGTTTTCTTATATGTATCCAAGAAGGTACTCCAACATGATAACACCTCCCGCCAGAAAGGGTTTCTTATGGTATCTATAATATGGTCTTTGATATATTTTGCATCTTTTTCCAAAAAAGTTGGTGGAACAATCTTCGCTTCCATAAGAAATGTTATAAAAGCAGTATCTGAGAGTTGTATACGGCGAAGCCAGGAAATTTTCTGTGAAGCAATGATATCTTTTATAATTGGAACCTTAAAACCTCCATCTGGAATATTACTCGTTACTCGGTCTCTTTTAATCTTATCTGGCTTTTCGTTCCAAATAAATCTAAAGCAGTTAGTTTGAAAGGATTGTATAATATCTTCAGATGGTGCTGGGAGAGTAGAAAACAAATGATTCAATTTTGGCAAGAATAGTGATTTCAATACTGTATTACGTCCAAATGGTGTCAGGATTCTACTTTTCCAGAGATGCATCGAATTTTCTATTTCTTTAAATTTATCATTATAATTAAGATCAACCATATTTTCAAGATGAGTGTCAAATTTTATACCCAATAGTTTAAAAGTTTCAGTCCAATCCATTTTACTGTCCTGTAAAAGTTTCATTCGACAGCGTTTTTTCGAACCAATCCAAAAGTCACATCTTAACTACAAGCTTGTTGCTCTTATTCCAAAGGCCAAATTATCAATTATGTTCATCATTGTATGAACTGTAATGGATTTTTAAAAAGATATGACAATATTGGCTGTTTGCCATTATGAAATGAAAAGGAATCAATTCTAATGAGTGTAGTTAACCAACTTACTCATCTTTTCAGGTAGATGTGTACTTTCATCCGATGCAGAGTAGATGCAGAGTAGAGGATAAACTGTTGTAATGAATGCTGTGACATACAGATCATATAAACCTATGATTTCCCAGTGTGTCTGTGAATCTCAGTTGGAGAATAATGACTTGATACATTCCTTTTTGGTTAACATACAATAACCAAGGATTTATAGTTTCTGGTTGAGTTAAATTAATATTTTGTGTACCTGACAAGACACATTTCTCTAGGTATTTTATGTGCGCTTCAAGTTGACCAGTTGCTTCCCTTTATGATTTTTTGATTTTCTGTACCTTTTGAAAAGTGGTGTGAGAAAAGAAATAAATTGTATTTTTGTGTTATTTCTACTATTTTGTATTTTCTTCATGTTTATTTATTATAAATCAAATACATATGGTGTGTTTAAAGAGAAAAAACGTGTCTGATGTATTTTGAATTAATTCATAATTTTGCTGACTCATCAATTTTCAATTGTAACTATCATTTCGGCCAGTTTTATTTACTGTTTATCTTAGCAAGTAGATGTTGTTGAATGAATATGATTTGTATGTATGCATTCAGGTAGATTTTTAGATAATGAGTGGAGGAAAGCATGTTTTTAGTACAAAAATAGCTTGAATGTTGTTTATTTAATTTAAATGTTTCAATACATGTTGCTCCGTAGCGGCTAAAAACCCACACTACCATATATATTTTTTACATTTTTCTGGAAGAAAATTATGTTAACTCTGACATATTTTCATATTAAAAAAAGTTTAATACAGGAAATAATTAAAATTTAAGATTTCTCAAAAAAGGTCAAGATTTCTCCATAGACTCCCATGTTAAAACTGTGACTGACAAAGGGATCTTTGTCTTAGAATGTTTCGAAAAAACCCACACTAACCCCTATTTTTGTGTGTTCATATTTCAAGCAAATACACTTAACATTTGAAAAATACAAGTTAGAAAAAAAGTTTAATACTTTAAATTTGAGGAGCGAACATCCTTAAAGTAGGATATACATGAATTGATATTCAAGTTTAGTTCTACCATCAAGACAGTGGTTTTTTTGTAGACATCAGGATGTTTGAATCATGTTGGCTTCACAATCATTGTTTAATACTTACTATGTAAGTTAAAGTAGACGCAATGGCAGAGGTAATATAGAGGTGGTTACAGTATATGAACTCCATACGTTTTCATTTCTTTGTTTTGTATTCCTTAAGCTGATAAAAACAGAACTCTATTAAAGAACTGGAGGCCAATAACTTTATTAAATGCATTATATAAAATTATAAGTGCATGCATAGCTAACAGGTTGAAGATTACCTTAGACACTTTAAGCCATGATAATCAGACTGGATTTATTCCAGGCAGAACACTTAGTGAAAACACCAGATTATTCTACGATATTTTGTTTGAAACTAAGAAAAGAAACATTAAGGGTTTATTGATATTAATAGACTTTGAAAAAGCTTTCGACACTGTTTCCAAAGATTTCATCAATGCGGTTCTATTAAAATTTGGTCTCGGTCCAGAGATTTTACGCTGGATAAATTTATTAACTTATGACACAACATCATGTGTTATTCAAAATGGACATCTATCAAAATTCTTTTCAAATGAACGAGGCTGCAGACAAGGAGATCCTTTATCACCATACCTATTTCTATTTGTAGCTGAAATCCTGGGTTGTATGATCAGACAAAATGACAAAATAAAAGGTATTGTAAATAATCCATGTAATTTTCCACTAAAAGATATATTGAAATTTGGGGCAAATATTCAGGAGATTGTTGAAACGGAGGGATGTTACTAGAGCTTGGAAAATCTACTGTCGAAAATCCATGATTGATGATGACATAAATGAAATCCTATCCCAACCAATATGGCTTAATCACAACTTTAAAAATCCAAACCACATTATCAGACACTGGACAAATAAAGGAATTTGGACTATTAAGGACTTATATGATAAACAGGGTTTGGTTAGTTTTGAAAATTTGAAAATTAGATTTGGGATTAGGGGAACATATATGGATCTTGACTATATTTTATATATCATACCAAATTCATGGACAAAGACTTTAGAAGATTACAGACATACAAATGTTAATCATGTCCATGTTAATTCCCTTTATAGGGACTTCATGACTCCAAACAAGGGCTCTAGAAAATATTATGACAAGCTGCTCTCTGATAGTATTATGCCTCCTATTTGCCTTAGATGGGAAAATTTGTTTCAAGATATTGATTTTAACTGGAGCAGGATTTTTTGTGTCCATAGAAAAAACATAAAGGATATCAAACTGCTTGATTTTCAATTAAAGTTTCTGCATGGAATTATTTATACTAAAAAAGAACTCATGAAAATGAAACTTGTTGACGATATCAGATGTACATTTTGTCATGCTGCTGATGAAAATGTATGTCATGTATATTGGGAGTGCGAGGAAACAAAACACTTTTGGAATGAACTTCAAAATTGGATTAATCAAAACACTTTAGATATGCAATTGACAAAATTTCTTGTTTGGTTCGGAACTTTAAATACTGACCCTTTATTAAATCACTTAATACTTTCGGCTAAAAGACACATTTATATTTGTAACCTTAAAAAAAACATCCCTAACTTAAAACTTTTTGAAAAGTTTTTTAAAGACATATTCACAGTTGTGAAATTCATATCCATTAAAAATCATAAATTGGATATTTTTACAAAGAAATGGTCTCCTCTACTCCCAATCTTTGATCCAGATGGATGAGCCTGTAATCAACTTATTCTGTACATGAAGTTTATGGGATCAAAAAAAAAAAATTGAAAAAAAAACCCCAAAAAATCTATACGTTTTAGAACGTTTTCCAAATAAATAAACTGACATTTATTCTTTATAATAGAGATGCAACAAGAATAGGACCCGTCGTTGATGACGATATATCCACTTGGTAAGATTGACAACAACAAATGGATGCCCATATTTTTTTATTGACTTTATATCATTAAATACAAACATTGAATTTTACGTATTTTCTTCAATGAGTGTCACATATCCGTCAGTGATACAGAAGGAAACTGTCGTAAAAGATAACATTAACGCTCAAGATGAGTCTGAAGCAGTTTTCAACTAATAATGAGTCTTGACCTTACATTGACAAGACAACAGATCTTATGATTGTTCAAATAATGAGAACCAGATACAAAAACATAACAAACTTTGCTTATTTAGAAACATACTGGTACTAACTAATAACATTATCGGTAGTTTCTTCAAAATAAAAACAACGTAAGCCTCAAGCAATAAGATTCTCATGGTAAACGACAAGAAATGTCAAGCATCCTTTATTCTTATTTGTCGTAATAAATGTTTTAGTCATACCTGTGTAAGAGAACAAGTTCCATGGATTTACAACTTCTTTATTGCAAACAATACAAGTGCTTGAAAGCGGTGTTAGTGTATCATCCCAACTTGGGATCGCGTCCCATCTTAAGATGGGACGCGTCCCAACTTGGAATTCCAAGTTGGGACGTCCCATCTTGAGATGGGACAGCGAATACTTTAACATGTTCATAATATTCTTATTCTACTGTTGAATTTAGTAATAACATGATAACATGTATCATTTAGATAAGCGCTTTAAGGCCCTCGAAAGATATTTTGATTTTATGTTGATTTTCATGACTTATTGGCTATATCTATCTCTCATCGCATACGAGTCTTTCATCATAGTACAATACGATTTCAAAAGTAATTCTTATACAAAATTTTATAAATTATTTCATTATATTCTTAATTTTTTTAAATTGTGACAGCATGTTAAGCAAATAAAAAAAAATATATACACTCAAAACCCACTCTTAGTGAATACCATGAATGCTAATGCCTTCTAATCAGTTCAATTTCTTACATATAAACCGTTCCGTTAAGCATATGATTTCAATGTACTCATTGTGTTTGATAGTCGAATCTAAGACTTTATGTTTCTTAAACATAATTCACAAACACTAACCTATAAGTGGTGTTCCGTCAATGCTTATAAGATGTCCAGTAAATAAATCCAGTTATGCCTCCTCCTATTTCCGATCGAACCTGATCTGATCAGTGTCGTGGTGCAAATGGCAAACATACCTGCTTGGTAGTTCAGAGAAGGGTGGAGGGGGGAGAGGGGGTCCGAAAGAAGGTATTTTGGTAAACATCCGGTTCGGTTATGACACTAATACCTGTGTGTCACCTTCCAATTAGTGACAAGAATGGGTACCAATTGTACATGAGCATGCTTGTAACACTAAGGTACACGCCGAGCGTTTGTTGTTTTAGTCAATGATTATCATTCTTATTTATCAAGGCATTATCACTGATAGGACGCAGACGTGATCAAATGTTTATGTTTATTGTTATTGTTATTCGATGAAAGTGTTTTGGCCAAACTGAATATATTCAAAATATATTTTTCATAAACAGAACGATTATCATATAAAGTAACCAAAATGAAATCTAACATCATTAGAAATACAATATTTCAACTCATTTCTTATCAATACTACAAGAAGATTATAAACGGAGTTGGTTGACTTTGAGTTCATTAATAAACTTTGTTTACCTTCACAAGATTTTTTGACACACACCAGGGTACAGAGTTGAGTAAAATTATTTTTTTTCTACTTAACCCGAGGTAACATATGATTTCGATCAGTATGAAAAGGTTGTTTCTATATGTACAAGCGTCTATCTAGGCTTGTTAGAAGCGTTGAATTGAGAGAATTGTTGTGTGTTGTTACTGCTAATAAGTTAATCAACTGATCAACTAAGTCAAATAAGATGAGTAGGTGAGAAGGAAGAATTACATTTCAGTGTAATATTGTTGTTTTACAGCTGAAAGTTTACTTAACTAATCGTTTTGTTATCTTAAACATGTCCCCCCCGAAAAAAGGCATTAGGTTTCTAAATACACATCAACGAAGTTTTATTGATATACTAACAATTATCGAGTTATTTTGTGCTGACATACATGTTCTCATGTGTTATCTTCAGAGGACTAAATGATTCATATTGTTATTGCTTATACAAATTTAATATAGAAACTGTCATTTCTTATACAAATTTGATATTGAAACTGTCCTTCTTATTGTAAAATATTATCATATTTCATTGTATGAGAATACGCAATATGTGTCTACCTTACATTTGGTACAAATTTTAGGAAAGAGCTTTAAAAGTCGTTTGGTATCATTTATGAAATGATAAACAGATATTATTAGGAATTCGTCAACACTCTAGATCTGTGACAAATGTCGCCGTTAAGATAGATTTTAGTATATTGATATGATTTACCAGGGAATATTCAAGCCCTAAGTTGGCACTAGTAGAAAATATCTAAAATGTTGGGGAACCAGACTTTGAAAATAGGAACAAAAAATGACCTAGAAAAGTTACTGAACTCGATTCACAATTATATCATGAAGTCTGATCGATTTGAAATTTCATAAGCACATTCATTTTATAACGACTGCCAAATAAACAAATGCTATACATGCAATATCAGTGTATATTTTTTCGAAATTGAATAACGATTTGTCACACGTCACTCACTATAATTTGTTTGTATATATTTACATATGTGATTATATTGGAGCAGCCTTAAAATAAGCTCTTTTGAGCTTGTTGGCCAATCCCTTCATGTACTATATCATGAATAAATATGTTTAAAGCATAATAGGAACTTTAAAATTCTTTTTACATTTGATACAACCAACCAAGTCGCCAAGTAGATAAACAAGATGATAATTTGTTAAAACAACATGGGCTTATGGTGTCTCCATATGTTGTTTTAGCCTAACACTACCTACGGTGGGCAAATTGGTGCCCAATCATTCGTCCTCTGACATGCCAAGCTGTCACATTAACACATTCAGTGTATTCAGCGCTGGATTGTAACGATGGAGAGTACCTTAATTTCTGCTTATAGAAGGTTTTTGCATGGATTATTCATTTCTTTGTATCAGGTACGTTTTTTAAATATATATTTTTAAAAAAGCAATTTATCACTAGTGTTGTAAAACTTGGATCTGTATTAGAATAACTTCATATCTTTGTTTGTTAAAAGTTTATACCACCTTTTTGTAAAGAAACTAAGAAACAAATATGTCTCTGTGAAATGTGGAGCCGTTTGGTTTCTCCCTGTTTACAGCTGTTCGACCTACGCATGTATTGGTCGTTTGAAAAATGCTGAAAACTATTATCTAAATATAAATCTCTATATTGATCTGATTTTGTGATGTCGCTTAACAAATGTGATTCAAATGGGACTTTGAATAATTGTTTGAGTAGTGTTGAATCGTTCGTACTCGATAACAGATGAAACTGAGTCAGAAAGTGAAGTAAATGAACATCAAATCAAATTTTCTTCGTAGATGTGAAAAGAATAGAACAGAATTATCTAAAAACATGTTTTACTGACACAATTCATTATAAAATATGAATATTATTAACATGTTTTAGTATCCTCCGACCCATCTCAAGATGGGACGTCCCAACTTGGAATCCCAAGTTGGGACGCGTCCCATCTTAAGATCGGGCGGATCCGCAGTTGGGATGATACATTAGTACCTACAGCGAAACGTCATAATCTTGTAATAATGAATTTGTAAATCAATTGAACTTGTTCTCTATTCATCTTACCAAGTTCTGATTGTCTCTCAAAAAGTACACCAGTGTTTGTCTTGCTTACTTATTGCACAGAAAGCAAGAAATATTGTGAAATTATAATTTTATGATAAACGTTTAATCCAAAAAGTGTTTACAAATCAAAATGTTTTAGATGAGATATAACATAAAATAATTGCATATATAGTTGATTAATGTACATTTAATGTGTAAGTTGAATAATATATACTGAATTAGAGCGTTTCAGTTAAATAGTTTGATAATAGTTTATTTAGAAGCAGGATTATATCATTATATAATTTCTGAAAATACGATAGGTGACAGAAGCATGAGGAAATCGCCCCGCACGTGCAGCATGCTGAAATATACTTGCTTCATAACAGAAAGTAAAACCAGTGTAAACATCACCTAAGTAACCACAAAAGACTAAATCTCAACATGTAAATGAGGAGATGTTTACCACCGTAAACGTTTAAGATTTACAAAATTAACCATGTTTATCTCATTCCTATCACTTCAAAAGATCTAAATCATTTGGTCATTGAAATATCTACGAATGTCAGCTGGATTCGTTGGTCTAGTGGTTATCTCTCTGGACTATTATCAGGATGACACTGGTTCGATTCCCGGTTCTTTCAAAAACATTTGTCAATTCTCCTGATCCAAATTACAAGTTATTTTACGAATCATCTTCACTATGAGAAAAAAATATTCATAACTTTAAACTTGTTTATAGGTGAGTAAGTTAGTTGAACACCGGTGTTCATTGAACTTACCACCTGAGCATGGGCAAAACACGGTGTTCAACTTACTTACCAACCCTAAGAGAACAATAGAGTTGAATGGTAAAACATGGTAAATACAGTATATTCTGATAATTGCGCAAACAACTCTTACAACAGGCCTAATAAAGACAATGAATTCATACTATTAGTGCAAACAGTCATACAATCCATGAATCCAGTAACATTATCCATCCCAGCCATTATAAGAACTATAACAATCCTCAAAGAGAACAACCCCGCAGTGTACTTTTTTATGCACAAAAGATGCTGTCAGCAAACAATCCACGGGTCTTTACCAAGGGTTTAGTCGTCTAATCTCTACCTTCATATATAGAGATTATTACCCGAGGAAGTGTGTCATACGACTAATACCAGGGTTACAACAAGTCAAGGTTGCAAGGTAAAAGTGCGATAACTGACAAGAGAAATAGATTATAGGAATCAAATGCAAATAATTGATCAATCACAGCTAATTGCTGTCAGCTAATGCTGACATTTAAACCTAAGCCTTGATCAAGTTGTTTTAAAAGTATACAGTAACTCGTATGGTACCATTGCAAATCTTACACCTTTCAAGTAGCAAAATGAAAAAAATGATTTTATATGATAAAACATTGTTTTATATTATTAGAGCAAATTTTGTTAGTAACAGTTCAGTACACATTATACAGAATTAAATATTCCTAACAATACTAACGAGCATATATAAGCTCAATTGCTAAACCAACAATTTTTAAGCATAAACTTCAAACTACAAATTCATAAAAAAAACGTACCAAGCACTTTGAATGGATGTTATCTAATCAAAGCAATATATACAGTTTTTAATTGTATTCAAAGATCCCTAGTGAAGTTCTTCAAATTTCAAGAAATTTCGAACACAAAAAAGTTCACATTGTAACGCCATTTGAGGAATATAATGGACATAAATGAAAATGATAAAATTATTGACATATATATATATATATATATATAGTTATTTTTGATAACGTTACTATAAAAGTGTTATATTTTTTAAAGCATCAGTACTGTCTCAACTCGTTGAATAAAACCTGGTCACGTAAAATACATGGATAACTCTTGACAATCCTTTCCTTAATTCACAAAAGTTTTAACAGAGTTATATTTGGGATCACACTCTCTGCAATAGTATAGAGTATTTTCAAGGCGAAATATGTGAGTTAGCAGCTGCTGATAGGGTACTCGGCCCGAATTTGGAGAAAGGGTGATCCCAAATTTAACACTGTTGCATTTGTTCACTTTGTAAATGGCATGATTCGATACCTACAACTTCTGCTTGATTAACAAATACTATACCAAGTGGAATTTATCAACATGCGACTGAATAAGTAAATCAATTCACTATTTACAATCATCAGGAGCACAATGTTTCAACTATTCTAAAGGAATAGAGGGGCTTTGCCTGTAAGTCAAGAGGCTAAGGAGATGATAGTATCTAACACACAACTCTGTGGCTGAAGAAAAAGCGAATTTAAAAACAGAGGCATTGGCCCTGTAGCTCATCATCTCTTATATTGCGTTATGTTAAGGACTGTGAAATACAGTTCTCCAGGTTAAATGCATCGCCAAAATTGTTGTCAAGACCAAATTTACAATTATTATTGGGGGGTTGTACAATGAAATTACAAATCTTAGATTCCAGACTACAAAGAAAGTGTACTTAAGTGTTTGCTTTCCAGCACTGATGATTTATGGAGGACGGATAAACGAAGATTTGAGAGTGGACACCCTGATACATCCATATTTGAAGTGAGGTCATTACCAAATTTAGGAATTTGAGTCTCCATGTAAAACAGATGTTACTCATAAAGATTTTTTCTCCTGTGCCAATTGATTTCGAAGAAGATTTGTTGTTTTAAGGGAAAATACCTTCCACGTCTATATTTAAGGAGGAGAGGAAGCCCCAAAGTTACAAATTCAGATCCCCTTGGTACATGCCCCCAACATTTTCAGGTTTTCGAGTTCAACAGGTTTGGACGTCAGACGACGGGTCATTTCATAAGCCCATATGGTTTGGTGAGCTACAGTTAATTGAAAATGAACAGATGCTAATAGCACCGCACTCTCCCCCAATAGAAGTAGCTCAGTCATGTATTCCTATACAACAACTGTTATAATATGAATACTTCTCGGTTGCAATAAAAATTAGTTTTGCGACGCCGTTTCAAAAGTTAACTTTAAATCGCATAAATTATTCCTGTAAGCTTTCGGGAAGATAAACTTTATTCGAATGTGTACTTTGCACTTCCAGTCTTCTTTACAGAACACATGCGCCTGCATTATTGCATAGGCCTGTTAGACAACCAATATATTATTCATGCATACAGTGTTGTCATTGCCTGAAATATAGCAAGGTAGTTAATGTTGCAATATTCTGCCGCTAGGGGAAAATGACGGAAGCCCGAGGAAAGCACTTATTATAACAGAGATTGTATAGGAATTAATGACAGAGCTACCTTTATGGGAAGAGAATGATAGCACAACAAAAATATGAAAGGTTTTTAAGTATTTGTGCAACATGACAAAAACGTGAGTGTAGAAAAAAATGGAAAGTGCCCAAGCAGAAACGAATTCTGTGCAGAACTTATTTGAAAGATTTAAATGAAAAATTCCTATATAGGTTTGTATTTGGAATCAATGTCTTCAGTACTTTTACAGAAAAATAGAATTCTCTAGCTACTTTGAAACAAATGAGTAAGTAACTAGTTAGATCAAACATTAACAGAGACAATCAGATCAATTTAGGAGAATAGTTTGGAAAATTTACCCTAATACCTTATATACAAAACATTATAATTTCTGTCTGGGGGATTTTCTATTACAGACAGTTTCTACAGTTTAAATATAATTTTAGTTTTATTCATCAAAATGTTCAATTGACAGTTTATCCAACTTTTAAAAAATTTCCTGACAAAATATGGATGGATTGAAAGGGCCATCTTTATTTATTTCAGTTTTTGAAATATTTCAAATGATCAAAAACAACCTTTCTTGACATAGTTGGATAAGTTGGATAATCGGCCTGTCTGAATGAAAACGTTTCAATTCCATTGGCAGAGTCAACCTTATATATATATGAGGCAACTGGTATAATGGAATACGTGCAGTTCCACAATGTCAAATTCAAAAATACATGTAACTCTCAACATTCTCTTTGGTTGAGAACAAACAACTGACTGTCCTGACCCAATCATAGACAGTCAATATCATATATGATGCCCATTCCATTTGACTGGTAAGGTACATTGAATGATATCATATAGATAAACTAAATAGAGGGGCACATTCCATTTGACATTCGAGGTACATTTTATGAGATTACATAGGTACTCTACACAAAGTGCTACACTGCATTTGACTATCACGGTACACTGTATGATACAAATAAATATCCAAGATAAAGTGCAACATTCAATTTGACAAACAATGTACACTGTATGATATCATATAGATAATCCAAGATGAAGTGTCGCACTACTTTCGAACGAAAAGTAAAGTTGTATGATAACAATAAACAGCCCAAATAAAGTGCCACATTTAACTTGACTGGCAACTAGGCATATATGGAATGATATCTTATAGATAATCCAGATAAAGGTTTTCATTCCATTAATCAGGCGAGGGACATTGTGTGATATCATATAGATATTCCAGATAAAGTGCCACTTTCCAGTTGACTGGCAACGTACATTGTGTGATATCAATTCATAACACATATGAAGTGCCACATTCCAGTTGACCTTCAAGGTACAATGTTTTACATTGTATCGATAATCCATCAAAAGTGCCACAATCCATTTGACCAGCAGCCTATGGTATCATACAGTTTAAGAAGATTGTATTGTCTTTAAAGGTTCATGTCAAAGCAAATGTGAATCATGGTAGCTATAAATGTTTCAAAACGAACTTTGAACTTGGTAGACTTTCCAATGTTCCTGATATTTCCAAGCAGGTTTGAAGCTCTTTTGCCCAAATTATGCCTTCTCATAAAGAAATGTTTTCAAATCTTCCCCAAGATTTGCATTTGAATCAGGGATGAAACAAATTTTCAATTGAAACTTCTGGCTGCCTATTTGAAATTTCCTGAAATAACTGAATAGGTGGAGCAATTCCATTTGGACTACAGTTGACTTTGTCTTTGGAACCTGCTTTTTGAGAGCATCGTAAACCTCCTCCCAATCTTTTTTTCTGAGTTTCTGTTTTCGAGTGTGTGTAACACCACTACATTTCATACCTGTAGTTTTAGTTGAACTGTACATTTCATCTGCAAAATTGTCCTTTTCTGCTTTCATTACAAATTTGTCACTGACACTATAACTTTTGTCTTTCATGACATATTCCTTTTCTTTGAGTTTCTTCAGAACGAAATCAGAGTTATCACCTACAGCTTCCTCGATACATTCTTCTAAATTTGCAAAATGACCTTCTTCAAAACGAAGTGCTGAATACTCTTTCTTTGTGTCCTTGATTGCAAGAACGAAGGTTATGCTTCTTGGCATTTCAAACAGAGCTTGAAAGCCTTCCTTTCCTAATAAACTGCAAGATTCCTGAACAGCCTTTCTGTATTTGGCCCTGGCCTTCGTCTTAATTGGCTTATGAATTTCATACCACCAATGATCAAGAATTCTTAATGACTTGCTTGTTGTAAAATCGTTGAAAAGCTGATCAGCCGAATTCCGTACTTGGGAACAAGCGACTCTCACGTTATGGTCAAACCCTGTCTTCACATGGACCAAATATGTATCCATTTCGTTGAAAGCCAAAACATCAAAGAGCTCTACCTGATGGCTCAATAATTGATCAACAACAATAAACCTGATATTACTGCTCTGTCGACGTAAAACCTGATCCAACAACAGGTAGGTTTTATTGAAGGTGAATTCACTTATTCTGGCATGAAGTCGAATAAATATTTTGGCAAAAACTACTACATCTGCCATAAAGTCGTTATCCGTCCCTGCTGCATTTGCATTTTGATGTTTATTGTTCAGTTCTGCATTATAATCATCTGGTTTGTAGATGCAATTGCCCTCAGACTGGTCATACATTCCTAATTTGTTTAGCAATGATTTTGCCGAATCATCACTCCAGTTAGAAGGTCCCAGGATGTTAAGAAATGATGTGAATTCTTCTAATTTGAACACTGACTTTGTTTCATCAGCTTTACTGTCTTCTTCAGAAGTCTTGTTTTCCCATGGCAATGGAAACATGACCTCTGCTTTGATTGTATTTTCATTAAGAATAGAAAAGAAGTTTTGGTTTATCAAATTTTGATATTCCAAGCATATTTTCAACCACTTTCCATGCCATAGAAAATAGGGCTGAGAAGAGCAAATAAAACCTTGAACAAGGCACTGTGAAACTGGATATCTTCTTCCCTTGGATTCTTTGAGTGAGATCTTCACATACTGATCAAGCCAATTCATTGTTATTAAGCTTTTATTGCAAGACAGGTGACGTTGAACCTCTTTAAGAATTTCACTTAGCTTTGGTGGCCTACCTGACCAGATGTAAAGCGGATTTCTTTTCTTTGTCATGAATAAAACATACTTTTCTGCATGTACAAATTCACGCATGTTTTCAAAGGACAATGTCAAATCTTCATTTGGATCAGTGCCTTTCAGCAACCGCTGAATTCGTCTATCCAGGTTGTTGTTCAGTGTTTTTAAAGCTGTACGATTGATTACTCTCTGAATGTAATTCATCTGATCGAATTGTGGATCGTCTCTCTCCTCCTCTGCTTCGCTGCTATCTCCCTTCTGGAGCTTGGTAGGTTTACCCTGGTCAATAAGTGCAAAGTGATTCACAATGTCAAGTAAGTCATCCATTGATGTACTTTTATTGACCATAACGGATTTTTCTTTTATGGAAATTGTTACTTCCTTTGGTTTTCCATTCTTTTTTTGGAAGCAATTCAGACTGTATATTGAAGAATTTTCATTTGGAAAAGCTGTGTATCGGTTGACAATTGCTGTCACTAAATCCCAGATGTTTGGCGTCCCTTCTGAATTTGGCAAATAAAGCTTTGAGGTCTGACTTGTATCTCCTGTCACGTTTCTCGTGACAATCTCAATGGATTTATATTGAAGTAACCTTTTTGCTATCTTGTCTGGGAATAAAGTACAAGCTCTCTTTTCAACTTGTCTATAGCTATGTCCCGATGTCATCACATATATTTCTGGATCTTCACCGTTGTTGTCTCTATAGAAAAAAACAAAAAAACTGTGATTTGTATTTCCGCTATCATATGTTGATCCTTCTACAATATTGCTAACTGCTCTGGCCATCTGAGATGTGCTTGGTGTAGTTAACCCATATAATTTGAGTTTAAAGTTTGATGGATGACCTGAAATGTGTCTGTTTGTATCTTCGGTAAGATGTAACTCTTTTAGTTTATACATGCAAGCATCTTCATTCCCATCATCCACATTGTCTATGTCTTCTTCGTTCTCAACTTCAGCTTCTGAAATTTGTATGTCTTCTTCACTCTGTTCTTCATTTTCCGTTATGTTTTGCATATTCACTCTCCTTTCGGCTTCCTCATTTTGGTTGGTGATGATCCGTCTTTTCTTTTTGGGTCTTGAATTAATCATCTCTTCTGTTGCTTTTTGTTTCTTATCATACCGTTGGGCGATTTTGTCAATAAATCTTTGTATAATATCTTCTGCAGATTCTTTCATTTCAGATGGGTAAGGCTTGAATTTATAAAGATTCATTGGCACAAACTTAACACTTTTCTTTTTAGACAAATCTACTTTAGTGTTTTCATCACTTTCCTCTTCACTTTCAGTTGCAGATTCATCTACAAAATTGTCTTCCTGGCTCTCCTTGGGCTCCACAGAACTTTGTGCCTGAAAGAAGTAGATAATTAAAACAGACTTATCAAGAAGTACATAATTAAATAGACTTATCAATACTCTATACAAACTCTGTTACCATTGCTGAAGCTGACTTTGACTTAACATTCATTAATTTTTATGAGGTTATGAATAACCTAGATTTGAGGTAACCAAGTTATCAAGATCTCCAAAGTATAATTCAATGTTGTTAATTCTGAGTGCCAAGCAGAAAGCTAAACTCTACAGAAAAACATATACAACCAACCGGTGGTCAAACAAATTTAGAAAACCACAGCATAACAGAGTCAAAGACTTGTTTAACTTTTGCATTCAGTTATCCTATGATATCACATATGCTGAATATTTGTTTGTTACTACATTTTTTTCTGAGGGATCATAGTGGTTGTCTTGCTGGAATATTAAATGACCTTCTTATGACAACAAACTCGGTACATTTTGCGATTTAAAGCGGATCTGTCTGCTGAACATAATGTTGAAATTATTGTATACCGTTCACATTGAAGTATTTTCAGTTGCATTTGCTGGGGAGCATTTATCATTAAGCCATAACTACATTAGAACATCGCATCGTCTGTGACACAATCTTTTAGAATACTTATCAAATATACCTACACAATGTCACAATGAATAATATATTCCAACTCTTACCGCTGCAAACAAATGAAGTAACATATATGCTAAGTTTAGAATTATGTCTAGCATTTTTATTCATTCAGTTCATCGACAGGGGTAATGGACCTAATCTTAGAAAGATGTAAGAATAATTAAGAAAATAATAACCACATTATCGAGAAAAGAAGTAACTCTGAAATTGTTTTAGAATTTTAACAAATTATGTTTATTATAAAGGTGGGAAAAGGTTTACATGAGGAATATTTGTGTGTGAAGCAGCTCTTTTTCTTCTAGGTAAAATTTAAAAAAACAGGAATTTCTTGAACGAGGTTATAGAACAGATTTTCAAGTTTGTTAAAACAGTACAGCAATAAAGAAACATACCCCGTATCTAGAAACACACTAGAAACACACTAGATATGCACTAGATACGCACTAGAAACTTTCTAGAACGTATCTAGAAACTATCTAGAACGTATCTAGAAACTTTCTAGAACGTAACTGGAAACTTTTCACTCTTTTCAAAATATTCAAAAATTATAACCTGATTCGAAACCATCATGTTAACTTTCCCTTTTGTCAAATTTTGAACAAAATTGCATCAATAGAAAGAGGGATAATTAATATTGAACTTTAAATCTTCCTCGTTTTAACGCGCCTCTTACCGCTGCACATGGGGTAGTCAATATATACAATGTAGCGCACGTCATATATTAGCACCTCACTGATCGGGGCTAATTAGATCGCTCGTCTTCAAGATGTTCCGCAGCATGATGTTTGTTTTTGTTGTCGTTACAATATAACACTTATATAACTTTGCAATAAAACATTAATAAAAGAAGTAATTAAAGTTGAGATAACTTATATATTGCGATTGCCTATTTATTAATAATGTATACGAGCTTATGAAAGAAAGAGCCATTGGGGACATGTGTAAATCTGTCACTACATGAATTATATTTTGGTTTTATACATATTTTATTTCATTATATAAATGTCACTTCTTAACAATTATACTATTACATAAAAAGTGACGTACATATGGACGGATGAATACATACATACAGTAAACAGGACACTATAGATGCATGATTATGTTGGACTCTTTTCAATGAAACAACAAAGATTTACAAACTTATTTCATATCGCTGATAACTACAGGTGAGGTGAGCTAGTGTTTAACGCCGCTTACAACACCATTGTGGCTATGCATTGCGGTGAAACCTGCGAGCATTGGCTGGAACTAGCAAATCATGGGTGGTACTTCGCTGAATTTCAGCATAGCATTGCACCCAAACCTGACTGCGTGTAGAACAGTTCTCTACTGTAGACAAAGTTGCCGAGCCCCTGGCGGGATTCGAACCACGGACCACAGGCCCTCGGATCATTGAAAAAAATATTTAAAAATCATTTTTTTAATTTTGAGAACACCCCCTGAATAACATTGTTCCTCTGTTAATAGTATATGGAAAGGCCAGACACTCCATTCGCCCCCACCCGCTTTCTTGACCGAATGCTACAATAAATATGCACGCAATCAATATAAAATCTATGCAGACATGATGTCAAATGATTTGCCTTTCTACTTCAACTCACTTAAACAAATAAATCTTTGGGGTTATTTAATGAGGATGGCCGAACGATTTCCACGCCCAACTTAATGCTGATGGGACAAATGGCCGCCCGTCACCTTGACCTTGCGGGGTGTGTGGCCGTAGCGACAGATCCCATTGGTTTCATGCAAATTTAGGAACAGATAACTCTAATTCTCCGTTCTTGCAACCAATGATATCAGTCGCTGCGGCCAAACACCCTGTAAGGTCAAGGTGACGGGCGGCCATTTGTCGGTACATTTTAAACACTCTCTCATTAAACGAGAAGATTTACATAACGCTAACGTTGTTTCAAGTTTTGTCTATGCTGTAGTCTTTCATGACTTTGTTGAAGCACAATTTATGAACTCCCCTGCCACTCACGCTGACACCCTCGTATATTTCCCACACCGTTATATACTACACCATACACGCTGGATACACTGAACGGAGTCTTGTCCGTCGTGGAACTACACGATTATAAGATATTCCCAAAATTATTCATTTGACGTATTTGCATATTAATAACCGTTTTAAAGATGTCGAAGGTATGAAAGTTCAACAACTGTTCATTCATCGTTCATAGTAACTTTGTGTGGTTTGATTTTGTAGAAAGTCAAATACACCGTGCGTTCATTAATTTCTATTTCTTTTTGCATAAAAGTAATGAAAATAGTAACCGTATATGTTTATTTCGAGGCGAGATATAACATTTATATTTATATAAAACGAATTATATTACTTTGAATATGATAAATGTGTTTAAAACTGCAGCCTCTACCGTTCTATGGTAATAAATACGTCCCCTGTCGTAGACTGAATTGCGTAACATGATTAGGCGCAGTCGTCTTCAGCAAAAGATGTCTGGATAGTCCGGTTGTGTATTGTAGAATACCATGTTAATTCAAACTCAAACCTTTGAAATTCCGACATATTTTTTCCAGGTTACTTCTCCGTAACACTTTCCTGGTCGGGAGATACGGTTCACTGAGTAAATTGCACGTAAAACAATAATTATTATTGGAGTTACTCGTCATTATTCCTTTACAAACCTTTCGCATTTGAAAGATTGAAAGAGATAGTAAGCCTTGATAAATCCCGTTAAGCATTTTACGACTTTACATGTTTGTTTTTCGCCATAACTTACACAGTCGAACAAACTTAAACTTAAACTCACAAGTTACGTAGTAAATAATGACCTGGTGCCGAGCGGTTATGGCAAATAAACTCGCGAGGCCATAACGCGAGGCAATCAGGTCATTATTTGGCTTACACTCCCGCGGAATATTCGTAAAATATTTTTAAACTAAATTATTCATATATATTGCATTTATAAACGTTATATTTTAACACTTTGCGGCTTAATGTTTTCTGACCAAACAAGTCACATAGAATATTTACAACACACGCCTGCTTTTGATTTTAAAGCTAAAAACTAGACCCTTTAGATTAAAAATATACAATACCTATTACTTATATATATATATATATATATATATATATATATATATATATATATACAGGGGGAAATCAGTGTAGACATGACACATTTTTTCAAAAAGTACCTCGGCTGACATGGATTCCATTAATGCCCTTTATAAATATTAAATTTCTAACTTGTTGAAATTTCAAAATTTTATAAGTCAATTTGTTTGTACACATTGGACATCTCATAACCGACATGTGTTTAATATCTGAAATGTTAGAAAAACACGTTAAACCTCAACTCATGTACTCACTCATAACCGACCATGGTAGTTATGAGATAACCAACCTGCGCACATAGTGGTTATGGCATATAACCTTCAAATAAAACAAAGGAAATAACTTCCAAAGGGGTGTAACCCCCGCCCTACAAACAGTTATAATATCTAAGTCTTTGAAGAAACGAGGGTATTTTTGATTTGCGTAAAAATATTATTAACTTCAAATATATCCTTAATAAACCAGCAAGAATGTTTTTCTTTGTTTTTTTGTGGGTCTCAGTAACCTATTTGTTTCATAACGTTTTTAGTTATTCTTTGTACTCATGTTAAGTTGGCAGATTAAATATTACGAACTGAGAGAAGACACGTAATTTGTTAATTCCTTTGGCATATATTCTAAGGTGTCTTGGTACGCAAGAAAGGAAAATCCGCGTAATGACATCACAATTCCATATCACGTATGATTGGGAGTCTTTAGAACGTAACCGTGATCTCTATACCATGCGTACATCCCTCAATTAAGATCTCCAAGGGTGGAAAATGTTGAGAGTCGTACGAGTATTTTCATACATGAAACATGTAAAATGTAGTACAGGGAACTTATATTCCGTAGACAATTTTCAAATGGTCGAATAATTGTATATTCAAGGTTATCATTCCAAAATTTGTAATTGTCACACCAACAGGACTCACTCCTCTCAAATAAAAGTCCTGTTTTCGCCCATGGACGATATGCTCAGCTGGTTTGATAAGAGTGATTTCCAAATATAGGCAGACAAAAATGTCAAGGATGGGACTAAAGAAACCAAGGTGATCCCGTTTATGCATTTTATAAGTATAACGAGTTGGTGAACGATAGGGATAAGAAATAGAAAATGCGTTGTGATTCGATCACAGCTATTACAAATTGCTTATTTTGTATATAAACATCCTGCTATCTATGATCAGAAGAATACTGTTTGATTTGTAGGCACCAGCTCCTATAGTGCAACGCATTAAACATTTAGCACAGATAGAAAGAAGAGTATGAACATCGAAGAATAGCGACGCTTTATAGAACTAATAATGCTATCTGTATACTTATATCTAATAATTATGCCTACATATATAGTTTTGTTATGTAATGTTCCCTTAGTACGCGGGATAAGAAATCATAATTCATTCACATGAAATTCAAAGTAGAAACCGAAACGAATTTATTATTTTGATTGATACATGTCAAGTATGCAAGAACGAAGCTTCACCAATCTATCTTTTAAACTTTTTCTCCCCAAATATATTTGAATGCTGGTCTAGACCCACGTTTGGACCTCACATAACCAAAATACATAATACAACACCCTCTCAACTTTCAATTTAAGTGAATCAATTACAAGATTTACGATACAAAGCGTTTATTTCAAACGACGCTTCTAAGAAAGATCAAGCTTTTGACGTACATAGAACATAGAAGACTTTGATAGATAGTACGTACGTTTTCTTTCGAGATGATAAAGGGCTTTGTTTATGTCGCCTTATAAACCTAATCAAAACCATTTTAAAAAATTACATTACAACATTAAATTGATTATATCAACTACTAGTATACTCTTTTTTCATTTCTTATTCTACGTTTGAAGGCAAAGCTGTATGCTGACTTCAGTTGTTGACATAAACTAACGATCAATATTATCAGCTTGGGTTTACTATCTCAGATGCACCAACTTTAATATCCAGATATGAGATAAACAATAAGCAATAGACAATCAATCACAACCATAGAACTTGTCAAACACATTGCATATGCCAATGCATCCAATTCTTAATGCAGGACAAGACGCGTAACAGCTCATTAGTGGGAGCCGGAAGCGCGTAAGCAATGCGTAGCATTCCACTAGCTGGGGACGTTATAATGAGGATGCGTTGAAGAGGAGGGAAACTTTAACATTGAATATCTTCTTTCCTAATAAACATAAGCAATTCATCTTTTCAAAATGTGCAAAAGATAACATACAGATTCAGAAACATCTAAATTATTTTAATATCTCTAAAAAAATATAAACTCGAAATTTCTAGAAATGTCTAGAAAGTTTCTAGATACGTTCTAGAAACTTTCTAGAAACTTTCTAGATCCGTTCTAGAAACATTCTAAAAACTTTCTAGATCCGTTCTAGAAAATTTCTATATCCGTTTTAGAACCCTTCTAGATCCGTTCTAGAAATTTCTAGAAAGGGGGTACTTTGTTTCTCGGTGTAGTATATGTTGTATTATATACGAGTTCAACCAAATTCGAATGAACACGGAGAAACATCAACATAACAATGACTTATTTGTGTCCACGGCCTTCTTCTTCCTCGTATTGATGTTTCTGTACATTATTCCTTTAGACGGGTCTGGTGTGGTATCACATGAAATTTTTTAAAGCAGATTTATACAAGTTTCCTTATTTAAAGCTGGAAAGCACAATTCCATGAACTTGATGAGCTCTTCTATTCGAAATGTTCTGCTTTTGATTATTGTTAAGTTGTCTTTGCTTTTGCCATCACCTTGCGTTTTCTTGGCTCTCGGTTCTTTCGTCTCTTCATCCTCTCCTGTATGTACCCATGGAAGGGGACAGTAATTATTTCCAGGAAAACTATGGCGTTTTATATGGCTTTTGAAATAAATCTCCAACAATATTGACGAATTCAGCTTTGATCTTGAACCATTTTCCGTGCCAAAAGAAATATGATTTGTTTTTCAAAGTTCTCTGATGGACAAGTAGATCTGTCATTGGTTTTCTTTTCTGAGGACCTTCTCCTTCGAGTTGCACAGTAAATTTTGCGGTATTAAGAAGCCAATCCAAAGTAGAACTTGTCTGCAATTTACCTCTAGTATCCAGCACTTCATTCAAAGTTGCTGGCATTCTTGGCCATTCCCTTTCAGGTTTCTTTTTTGTTCCTAGATAGAGTTTGAAATTTTCTGTTTGCAGCCATTCAGAGAGATCGGGTAGTGAAAGGGGAATACAGAGTTCAGAATCGTTCTTCAATGATTCATCAAACCCTCTCTCCAGTTCAACTATTGTCTGTTGATCTCTCTCCTCCTGTATCAATTCGAAACACTTAAACTGATTGTCATCAGTCTCCAGTTTCCTGTCAACTGTTTTCCATGTATTTTGTTTGAATGAATATTTATAGATCTTACCTTTAAAGGTAAAATTAATCTCGTTCTCTTTTATGTAATTGCTGATGGATTTTTTCTTACCGTCTCCAATTCTCAACATCACATTTTCTATCAACCATGTAAACGTTATTGGAGATATCCTTCTTTGTTCATGTAATTTAATCAGTATCTCACGAAATGAAGGAAGGGTCTCACAATCCATAAACTGCTGATTTTTCTCAAATAAACTGTATTTTGTTTCAGGGGTCGGTTTGACTTTTCCTTTGACTAAGTTAATTTTATTATCACCACAAACATCTTCTTCTAAATATTCTTTATTTTTAGACTTCTAGGGACTAGGAATAGAGATTTTAGTCTACTCTCTAATCCATCCATGTCATCTTTCAAGATGAGGTACAATGGCAACCATCTGTCTAGCTCAGTAATCTTTTCAACATTGTCAATCTGTCTGTTTAAAAATGTTTTTTCCCTTTGTCAATTTTAGCAATATGATCAATGAAACAAAGCATGTCAGTGATATACATTGGTTGGGGAACCTTCATCACAAATGGTTTTATTGTGAATGTTGTTTTGACGTCTTTGAAAGCTGGTAGGTATCAAGTGAAGAAGCAGTTCTCCGTGAAGCTCTGTAGGAATGTACGATGACGTGTATAAGATTCAAAATGTTCGGTTCATTAGGGTTGTCGGGAGGAAATATTTTTCTGGTCTGTTCCTTTCTCCCCGTAACGTTTCTTGTTTCTATTGCAATTGTTTTAAATTCAAGAAGTCGTTTGGCAACTTTCTTAGTAAAATGTGGACAGCTTCTGTTCTGCACTTTTCTGAAGGCCTGTCCTGATGTCATCACGAAGATGTCTGGATCCCCATTTTTGTGGAAGAAAAACATGAAGCTTTTTGTGGTATTGGATGTCTCCATTTCTGATCGCCTCCCACAATGGAATTTACTGCTGCTGACATTTGAGACTCATTTGTAGAGGTGATTACATACAATTGTACTTGATAATGAGATGGATGATTTTCTATTTTCCTTTTGATAGTTTTGCCGAGAGCAAGCTTCTTAACACTCACATCGTTTTGTGTCCTCTCATTTTCTTGAGCAGAGCGATTTGGTGACTCTTCAAGTCGTCTTCGTTTTGGTGGAGGGGATCCTCCCTCATCCTGGGCAGATGGAGGTTGCTCTTTCTGGGGACTGTGCGGATCCTTTGGTCCGATGCTTTTCATGAAGTTGCCAATAACTTTTTCTGGGCTTTCCGTCTCTTCTTTTTCCTGACGTATCAGTTTTGACAGATTTATTTCTGGAAACCTTTTATCCTGAAAATCATTTTTTGTGAACATCTAAGCATTGTGGGGAAAACATTCATTTTATCCTTATCGAGAATTTTTTTCTATAATTTCTATTCATTTAATATTTAATATGATTTTTCTTTTGAGTACTTCAGTTGATTTTGATCTGTCATTTAATCAAAATAAACCAATATAAAATTAGTTTTTCTTATGATTTATTTCTTTTCCTTAGCTGAAGAGTTAGAAAACATGTAAGTCATTGTCATTTATACCTTATGAGAATGTCCAAAGGGTGATACAGTGAAGAGTATAAAGACATTCACCCTGTGGCCCCATGCATATTTAAGGAATAGCAGCAGCCCCTTCCTTTTACGGGACACAGATGACAGAATATTTGACACAGTGAAGATAAGCCCGTAATAACAGCCTTACGCCCGGCAAACTACACACACTATACACTACAAACATGTTCTAGTTTGTCAACCAGTTCTGACGGTTGGCTTGGTCTCTCAATGTCGGTTGTCGCCTGCAGTGTCAATAAACTACAGCCACTGTTGCTAGACTATGCCTGGCCTATGCATGCCAGGATAATAAAGGTAGGTATAAATCTACATGTAGATTCGTATCAACAAATTAAATATTCCGAGAGTGAGAATTAATTCTTAACTGTCAAAATAAGTAAGAATTTCAAAACTATCACTTGCTCATCTAAGACTTTTCTTAGTCTTTTCTTAGTCGTATTTATAAACTGAACAGCAATAGGAAACTTTACACCTCTTTTAAGTTGAATATCATAAAACATAACTGATTTCAGTTTTGATAAATTTACATGCATTTGTAGAATATAACATTGTGGCTCCATTTCCTTACCTTTACTTACCATTTTCCCTTCCAATTTCTATGATCGAAACTATTACAATTGACCCCACTCCTGAACATATCGTGATTACATAATTTTCAGTAAATTCTCAAGCCGCTTATTTAAGCACTAAGACTAAACTGACAGGATGTTAAAAGACAGCAAACTAGTTTCCCTGGGCACATCATATTTTATGATACTACAATTCAACGAGGTGAAACATTTTTTTGGTTGTCTTAGAATTGCTGTCAGCTTGGGTAATAGTTAATGGTCCTCAATAGCATTAATAACCAGTTAGGAATTTTCTTAACTCAACAAAATGGACGCCTTTATCTACAAAAATGACTTGGTTTCTGGTGTACGGAAACCAACCAGAAACGACATGTAAACCAATAATTCCACTTGGTTTCCGGACTTGGTTTTTATAGTTTCAATCTGGTTTCCGTGAACTTGAAACTTCCTGAAAATTACCCAGATCCGACGGGTTTCCATCACGGAAACATTACACACTATCCAAGCGGGATTTGTGATGAGATCTCAGTGTCAATTGGAATGTATTTTTAGCAAAACCGAAATAATTAATCAAACCTTCATAACCAAAGGTTTTGAAAAGAATTAATTGAGAGTCATTGTGCCATACTTGTTGTGAGTATATTTTGCAGCTGATTTTTCGAGGTGTAAAGATATCCTTTGTGTCTTCGATGATAATCGTTTGAAGAAGAACAATAAATAAATGAGTTCACATAGTTCAAATCAAAGACTTAAATTGTTAAAATCTATATTTCGATGATTTGTGATTCACCAAATATCAATGACTGCCCACTAAGACCTTTAAAAACAATTATTTGAACTAGAAAAAATAATAAAATTTTGGCATAGAAAATATTAATGAGTGTACTTCTGTAGGTCAAATTTTCCGAATTTTCATTTTGAAATGAATAACCTTTAATATTACAACTGATCATGATAGAAACTTCAATAACGTTAAAAATGAATGATGATGATTTTATCTTTCAAAGGTGTAGTATCTCCCCTTACCCTTCCATCTCTTCCTCCTTCATCTTCTCCTTCCTCTTCTCTTTCCTCCTCTTCTTCCTCACTTTCATCTTCTACTCCCTCTGTACTTTCTTCTTCCTCACTATCTTCATCTTCTCCTTCTCTTCCTCCCTCTGCTCCTTCCTCTTCTTCATCACTTTCTTCTTCCCCTCCTTCCTCTTCATCTCCCTCCCAATCTCCCATTTCTCCTCTTTCATCATTGTCTTCTCCTACCCCTGTCATGAAAATAAAAAATAAAATCAGTTGCAAGATATCACTAGGTACTGTAGTAATATTTGAGATGTATGAAGTGAACAATGAAGGCGCCTTGAACACAAATCAATATAAAGCAAAATTGTGACAGTTTTATAGGGAAATGATACTTCGAGTAACCTAAATAAGATTAATTTCCTTTCCTCGGTAGATCCCTTTATAAGTCACCTTACCCCTCTCGGGATATGTTACTTCGGCAATTTGAATGATTACTTTTGAAAATGCGTCGCTGATTGCACAACTAACTTTGATTGCATCCAATGAGACCGTTACCCTCGTAATAGGACTGAGGTTTTTTCGGAAGTTATCTCTGTTGGGAGAGAATGGGATATGTTTTGTAGTCTTGTTTTGACTAGAGGAATACCCAAGTTGTTGCCACGGTGTCAGCGATCCTGGGTTAGGTTTGTAACTTTAAGATGCACATATTGCGGTCACATTTTGACGGGATTGCAGGAACCTACCAAAAAGGCAACAGAAGGTGTTTTCATAAATGTTCAAATGTCGGGCAAGGGCAAATTGCTACTCATCGGTTTCAATTCTACCTATTTTCATTTTCGTTTCTAAGTTGTGGCACATTGATAGCCTCGTTCCATGCAAAAACAAATAATAAAAGTTGAAAAAACATATGCCTTTTATGGTTAAAGATACCACATGCTTTTCAAACAAACGAAAAGTTAGAAAACGAGATATATTTAAAATGAAGGTATGGCGAAGAAGATATGTGACATGACTGACCTTACATTACCTTACTATAAGCAAAAAGCAAGGCGTTGGGTAGTAGCTGAGGGCGATGTACATCATTCGGGTGTTTTATTTCTACTTGAACTTGCCATTAACTTAAGAATTCTTTTAGTTGTGTTGCCAACCTGTCAAGAAGGCATGTTAATTACACTTATCTCACTAATTACAAACGACTGCAATGGCAGTGAAAACGTAGCCACGACGTTTTTCCCTTTCAATAATGCTCGAATAATAATAATTCGCTCAAAACGGCCACAAACCAGTCATATAAGGTTCAATCCCGTTATTTTCGCTTACGAATATAATATTAATCTTTCATTCTACTCTAGAATTAAAACAAATGTGAAAGTTTAGTTTCAACAGATGTTGTGACTTCCCTGAATATTGTTATGCTGAATAGCAGAATAGTTGTTCTATAGTTGAGGAACTGGGTGTGCAATTTTGCCTTTAAGTTAATTGCTTTGTATATAATAACTATCAACTCCTGAAGAGGTAGTTTTCAATCACCTGTTGCATCCACATTTACATCCGATTCTGTACTGTATGGGCTGTCAGTCGAGTTTGATTGTTCATCATTCGACCGTGAAGCCCCACTGTTGACAGTGATGTTCACCTGATCTGAAACCAGACATTTAATGGATACCTCTCACTATTTTAAGGCTAACTTAAGTGGGAGGCGTTTTCTGTTAGAAATATAATTCATACTTTCAAAAAGGCATGATTACTCATTTCATTAAAATATTGTCTCTTGTTGTCGATTTTGATGCCTAAAAACTGATTTTCAGATTGTACAGTACACCCCCCCCCCCCCCCCTTTTTCGGGAACAAGTACGTATTTCTTCATGATATTGACATCATCAAACTTAAAGTGAAATTATGTTAATACGACCAGTCGAAACAAACAAACATCAAACAATTTCCTAACCCTCTTTGAGAGCAAAAGCAACCAATCAGAATACACTTATGAGAAGAAACTCAATGCCCCTACAAAAATGTATATACACCATGAAATATGAGGAATACATGAACAATAATTAATATATTAAAAGTTTCTGAATAGAATCAGTGTTTTTTTATCTATTGGCAGAGCACAGACTCTTTACATTTTCTTCTCAATTGCTCTAAGAAAATTAAATACTGTGCTTTTATAAATAGAAAGCTTATGAACAAAACATTGTTCAACAAAGAACAAACCTGTTTCAAACTGACGTAGAGAAACATAATGAAATTCAGGGATATGTCCGATTGTAATCGTCCTTTCAGCATTTTCTCCAGATGGCGGAATAGTCTGACTAAAGGCTGACGAAGTTGATGTAATATCGACCGTTATTTTGAATTTTTCAAAAAATGCTTGAATGATGGGATGGTCCCCCCATTCGCCATCTTTCTTCATCCTCCGGCGATAATCCTCCATTGTTTCATTCACGAGAAAATCATTGAAGTGGTCAGCGTGTGTCTGAAATAATTATTTCATATTAGTTTGAAACGGTGGTTGGGCGTTGGAAAGTTGATAAAAAAAATTTTAAAATTTTTAAGAAATAATGGTTGGTTTGACTCGACGATTCCAATTAATGTTTTCCCTTTTAATTTCCCAACTTGTTAACAATGTGTTTACATCTCATTATTACGTATTACATGTGAACAAGTCCTATCATTATCGGTCCATATACAATCATGGTCATACATCAAAGAGGTTGTGAATTGTTGACAAGAATGTGTAGAAATTGTCATAGTTGCAGTTTGAGAACGCTATTGTCTTTGTAGTTTGATAATATTTAATGATTTCCTGATGAAGGGCTTTAAAAAAATATTCTGCTATTAGTTTTACTTGAATTATAAGTGTATTGCTTGGTCACACCAAAGCAAATAGATGATTGTTGTTTGCCACTCTAAAACAATAAATAATATTCTCTTTTGCGAAAGTTAATTCTAAAAATATAATATCCCCAACTGTTCCAAGCAATTCTTCAGACTTCTTCCATACTTCAAAAACCTGGTCATATTCACATATTAAATGTAAGTTTATCTCTCCCAAAAGCAGCATAAAGGCGATTCACAAAATTCAATCCTGTACAGATAACTCCTTGTTGCCAGATTATTATGTAATATTTTGAATTCTAGCCATTTCAAATTGACATTGGCTTTACATATATAAGATATTTTTTTTTCTCTCTAATATTATTCTCTTTGATTATATTCGCCCATCACTGTCACCTAGTTGTTTGTATACTTCCTGCATTAAATAAAGTTTGATAAAAATATTTACTTCCATTTCATACGTGTATAATAAGCTCTTATTGAATGGTTGACCATAAAGTTTACCAATCTTTCCACAAGATTTAGATTTCAAGAACTTTTTGATTGCGTTTAGAAAAAAGAGAAACGTTAAAAAATTATCTCAAGGTCTTAGAATGCTCCCCATATTCTTTTACAGAAGAATTAACACTACAAATACCTTTATCAAAACACCTCATGTTAACAATATACTTGCTATCAATAGTTAAGTTGTAGTTTTACGAGATAGACTGAGTAAAACCATAAATTTTTGAGAAAGTAGGTCAATGCACTCTAAAAATCCTTCCAAAATATATTACCTATAAGTGGAAAAATATGTACATTAATGTATTTAGCCACAGCAGAAAGTACATGTAGTCTTTGAACATCAGAAATAAAATGTGATGACAGATTATTCCATTTCTCATTTTTAGAATTTATTTAACCTAAGCTTATTTCTATGCTGCTATGACATGTCTAATATTGGGAATATTTCATCCACATTTGAGTGGGAAAGTCGTAACTTCTATTGTCTTATTTGGGGGGTTTGGTAAGGCAGCAAGGAGATGGTTGAGAGATTCCGGCCCTATCGGTCGAAAATAAAAATATTCACTGTGCCTATCGGACGAAAAGCGCTTGAGTGATTTTGTGCTCACCGGGCGTGCATAAGACATAAGACTGGGAGAAGCTAAGTTCACTAATGAAGGGGTGGCCGTGTTTTTAAAAGACATGCATGAGGTGTTCTTCTCTTCGCTAGTGAGTAAAGGGGGTTTATTTTCAAGCTCTCTTATGTTGTAAATGATAAAATTTGGAGTAAGGGTATTAGCAAAAAATTAAAGTATTAAAGTATCCCTTCATATATAAATACACGTATAACATGTCTAACATCGAGCGTGACATCGCTAGAGAGCGCTCGTAAAACTCTCAACTTAAGTAAGTAAGTAAGTAAGTAAGTAAGTAAGTCTAACACTTCATACTTGTCAAAATGGCAAACGCTGCTGTTCAAGTCAAGTTTCTAACACATTCTAGAGGTACTAGATTCGCCTATCACATGGGATTCAAGTACAACCCTTCAAACAAGGCAAAGAACAACACCATCTACTGGAGATGCACAGACAGAAGCTGCAAAGGACATCTGACGACCATGGACGCCAGGGTGACCAGAACATCGGACAACAACCATCCTCCAGATATGAAACCACGTCTGTTGGCAAGATGGGATACGTAGACTGTGTTGGACAATTGCTTGGAGTGTGGTGAATGGGACTATATTTGAATGTGATGTGGATATTATATTATATTATATTATCATTATCATTATCATTATTATTATTATTATCATATCATATATTATATATATTATTATATTATTTTATTATATATATATATATATATATATATATATATATATATATATATATATATATATTATGTGGATGTTATAATTCAAACAACTGAGTGGCGTTCAAAGATTTGCGTTGAAATGCCACTCCTTAACACCCCTTTTGTCATTTGTTGGTACGATCCAATGTTACATAAGCTAGTTAAAAGTAAATACCACTGTGCCAATCGGTCGAATAGATTTTCCTACTCTGAAATCAGAAATTCGACCGATCGGGATGCGACCGGTTGAGATTATGCAAAAGAACCGATTTCATTACACCGTTTCGCCAAATCAGAGTTAATGTTCTCTTTGACCATATTTTCATTCTCAATTTTCAATTTTCCAATTTGTCATTGTAAGTTATGTCAACAATATTATCTAAATCTACATCAAAATCAATTCCCAATACCTTAAAATTGTTTGAGACCAATCTAAGTGAAAATATTGACACTGCTTATATCGAGATCTAATTTTAGATCCAATCCATATTAGTCTAGTCTTTGCTGCATGTACCTTTAGTCCAGAAAATCTGGCAAAACTGTTTGATAAAATGATATCAGTATAAATGCCTTTTTCAAATCCATCGAGAGTTAGGGTAGTATCATCTGCAAATCGTGACAGAATATGTTCTATGGCGCCCATCTTTGAACCCTTTTTTTATTTCACTTATTCATTGTATTGATCGTTTTTGCCTTTCAATTTAGTAATTGACTAATTAAGAAACACCGAGTGAGCTCTAGATCTAACAAATGCCCCTTGTGTTTCTACTTGGTGAATTTCTTCTATTGCTGTTTTAATTTTTTCAATATCATTCAAAAGTATTGTCTTTTGTCTGCACATTCTTCTGAATAAAGATTTATTCTTATTGTTCTAATCGATCAAATAAAAACATTTCTGCTTGATTTTTTTGGTAGATGCATAGTATATGGCCATTCCTCTAATTTAAAGTATCAGCATTTCCCCAAAACAATTTGGAATTAATTATATACTCATTTAGTACTTGTTCTAATTATTGAAGTCATAAATCACCAGATGAGCCTATCAGAATATGTGACTTTGTACTTTCACCTTGAACGTGAACGAGTCAAAGTAAATTGCAGATAGGGTATATAATCAATAAATGATGTATCAATCAATTTATCCTAATCTCGTCACCTGGACCTTTGATATGCTAGGTCCCCAAAATTAATGATTACTTTTCATTGTGTATAACAGTCATGTGTCATCAAATAAATAAAAGCATTTTACAAAATGACTCTTGGTCAGTCTCTCTTTGTAACCTTGACCTTCAACTAATTGTAGTGAAAACCTTTCAAAATGTTGGTACCTTTCCATAAACCAAATAAGTGCCTAACAAAACAAACATGTACAAGTTACCGTTTCTACAAGGATATTGCTACTGATTTCATTTTTGACATTGACCTTTGACCTGAAATTATGTAATGATTAAAAACATCAACAGTTGAAATGAAGCAGTTTCACAAAACCATGCACAAGTCGTAACCTCGCTGTGACCTCGACCTTTGAACAATTGTAACGAAAACGTTTGCAAATCGTGGTTTATCTCCATGGTTGATATATACAAAATAATTATAAGAGCCTCTTAGCACAAACACGTGAACGTCTTTTCAAGATTTTTTTCTATGGATTTCATAACTGACAGCCTTGAACTTTGACCTTAAATACGAGCAAGTCAAAAGATTTTCCACGGGGAATGATAGTTAATAATTAATCTAAATACCTATTAATTATTGTTTCAAAATTTGACCAAAGGGTGAACATGACCATAACCCTAATCTTGAGACCTTTACCTTTGATATTCACGTCAAGTCATCGGGTTAGCAGGGATATTGTTACAGATTCCATAAGTCGCGAGCTTTACCTTTAACTTTCTATGTTAGCATGTCAAAAGAATTCCCAACTACTATAATTTGGGAATATGATTCTGAAAACCTCAGTGGGAAAACGTTATAGCTTAACAGAACGTGCGGTGGAAATCGTACAAAACCTTTTAACAGCCCCTGTTAGGGGCCGCTGTTAAGAGACTTAAGAATGATATGTAAACAGACAATGTGTTGTTTGCATGACATATTTATGTAATTACTGCAGTCTTTAGATATGATAACAACTTGTTTTCAGTGAAATTGTATTAAAGGTACTAAAGATGCACAGAAGACGAAATCGTACGTTCACCTTATACAGATAATAGTTATACGAGTCATTAAACACAGTCAATACCAAATTGTATATCTGATCGAGGCGAGATGGGCGAGTTTGTTAGCTGCTGGTAAGGTCTGTGTAAAAAAACACTTTCTTTTGGATTAGTTGAAAACATAACATATGAATGACCATGACAAATTCAAATGCTGATATATGAATAGCTTTGAATAAAAAAATTAAATCATGTTATGCTCGCCAGTGAAGTCATTTAGTGTGAGAAAATGTGTGTAAGTTTTCACAAAACAACATGCAAGTTGTCGACTATCTTCTCCGGATAGTCCGACATAATATTGGCTATAAACCACATGTATATACCTGAATCATTCATGGTTAGTGCTAATGATAAATAAATACCTTAATATACTCCACAAGCTGGCTGCGTAGCTGACGATGGTCCACTGTACGGTCAAATTTCCTCACTCTCAGTTGATCGCAGATTGCATGAAAAAGGCAATTGCCGTCTTTTGGTATGTCATGAACTTCCAGGTTTTTCTTTTTTGCTTCCTTCTTAAGATGTTCGTAGTCCGAACCCTTTTTTTAAATACAGAAACATACATTGTATTTTAGCAACCAAGATAAAATCTTGATGAATGATTTTAAGATTTATAGTGAGACAAACAATCAATAATACTAATCAACATCTCCGCCTGTGACATTTGGGGTAGGTATATACGGCCATAATATTTCAACCATTTTCGAATTGTGGTCCACTACTAACAATTCTGTTAATTATCATCACGTTTGAGTCAAGTTGTAAGGGCGGTGACCTCTGTCGCCTATATTTGGCCACAGCCCACAATTCCAAGCCTAACTTTTACCACAACCCAGAAGCTATTCAGAGACAAAGTAGTCCCTGGTTGTGAATTTTTTTCAATGACTTGTAATTTTTATTTTCTAACATGTGATGGTGGAAATGAAAGGTCTAATGCTGTAGTGTGTGTGTGATTTTTTGTGAATTTTAATTTCACTGTTATGGTGCTGTAGTGAGCCGGCGATCTGACCCCAAGTTGAAAGCCGAGTCTGACTGACGGCCTTGACATTTGGGTGATATTTGTTTACCCTGCCTACCGGTCTTCGGAGCCGCAAAATGTGTGCTCAATTTTTGACTGAAAAGTGCTCTATGGCAGGTTAGTCAGTGTGCAAAAGCTCAATGGCCTACCAGATATAGGGAAGTGGCTGTGTTAGAAATACAATGGTGATAGAACTACTTGGAAATAATTGTGGTCTATGGCCATTTGGGGTCACAGGGTCAACATATCTATATATGATTTAGAATTCCGATAAGTCAAAGTGTCTAAACACAGTTTCCGTTTTCTAGGCCTCTTGCTTCTGGAGAAGAAAATGAAATAGGTTTTTTAAGGCGTGGCCGTTTTCCGGGGTCTCAGGCTCTCAAATCTATAAATTAGAAACACCATCAGCTAAGGAATCTGAACACAAAATTAGCTTTCTAGGCGACTTGTTGCTGGAGCAGAAGATGATGAAAATAGTTTTTTTTAGGACGTGGCCCGTGTCCCTTATTAGGGAATCACAGGGTCACCAAATCAAAAAAATAAAATAAAATTAGAAACCTCATAAGTCAAGGATTTCAGATTTCCTGAGCAAATGTTTTTCAACAAGTAGTTGAAATAGACGGACGCCGGACACAATGTCATGGCATGCCTTAAGCCACTCGGACTTTTTAGGCCAGATGAGATAAAAATTCAAAATGAGCTACACATGCAGTTACCAATGCTGAAAGTTTCAAAGCCTCGCAGTTACTTTCAAATAATGTGAAGATCACTAAAATTTACTGGCCTCGTTGTCTTCCCGATAAGAAGCTATATGCAAGTTATGAAGAAAATCCTGCAAATGGTTCTTGAGATATCACGCTGACAAGCTGAATATGCAGGTTTCAATGGTGAAAATCTAAAAGCTTCGCTGTGACCTTGTAGTACTAGTAATGTGAAAGTCTTCATAATCTACTGGGCCCTGCGCCTTCCTAATAAGAAACTTTATGTAACTTATGAAGCCAGTTCCCCCTGAAGGTCCGGTTCTTGAGCTGTCGGGCTGGCAATGGCAAAATATCAAAGTCTCGGGGTGAAATTGAAAATGAAGTTCAAGGTTACAAACCTCTATAGAGACGTTTCTTTCATTGTCATGAATTAACGTTGATAATAAGAAAAGAATCCAGTCAATGGTTTTAAAGTTTTCCATTCTGTACGTTTGGAATTTTTGACGGATGGATGGACTCTGCTCAATACTTCATTCCGCGCTTCGTGCAAAACAGCGGGTAAAAGAATAGCGACCTAAAAAATTTGTCGCAAATAGTTCTATTCATTCATCCAACCTCTATGCAGTAAGAATATATAAAATGACATACGTTGAGTAAGCCATGTCAATAGCAGGACATGTTAACAACAAACATAATAAAATTAATCGTACCGTCAAATTTCCATCTGTATTTCCTTCGTTATCTGTTAATAAAACAAAAAAGACAATATTTGAATATCAAAATGAACACTTTTCTCACACAGATTTATCACTTTTAAACAAGAATGTAGTCTGCATCTTTGTTAACTATATGCTTGAACATCGAAATCTCAATCTGCTAAGAGATCAAGAATGACAACAGAATCTCAAACTTCATTTGACAAAGCAGGTTGAATCATCTCAATATATTTCCATTTTATCTATAACTTGAGATAAAACACTTGTTATCATAAAGCCAAAATTATCATCTATTTTGAAGTGAAGACAAACAAAGGCGAAATTTATTTTGTGTAAAAATTTTACTTTTGTACAAAAGTTTAAAGAATGCGCCAATTAATTTGCATCTTCTCATGCTCATATATCGTACGTGTAGTGGAGGTATATTTTCAAAAAGCATAGTTATAGCCTCTGTCACACTTTAGCGTAGCCTCACTCCTTACGATTCGTTATTGCCACTTCTCTCATCTTGGTTGTTGTAAGGCCGATTCATGCACGTCCGCCTGTGCTTCGACTTTTCCAATATCTACATTAGTTTTGGACATGATCAGAACTATTTTGCCTATGTTGAACCTAGGTTGAACATTCACAAAACGCACCTGAAGCAGAAATAGTTCGCATGATAGACGAACTCAAAACGAATGTCAACAATCGAAACTCCGATGTCGTAACGTGTAGCTAATAACAAACATACTCGCTGTGAACGTGACGGAAAACGCTTAGGGTTTGGTATATATATGATACGTTATGGATGAACAGAAAACTCAAACAGTACACTGCAAAAATGGCGTTTGGGTTTTAAACATGTTGCGTACGTGTTTTACTCAAAACATGTTGCGAAATGTGTTTAAATGCTAAACACATAAATTATCATGTGTTGTATATCAAAACATGTTTCAAATATAAACACATTACACTTTACTTCAAAAGTGGCGTGGTGGTTTTAAACATGTTGCGTACATGTTCCACACATAACATGTTGCGAAATGTGTTTAATTGCTAAACACATCAAAACATGTTTCAAATATAAACACATTGTACAACCCACAAATTATTCTCATATGAGTTAAGTATAAGAAAGCATGTAGTCGTGATAAAATGTTGAATGCTTATACATGTTGCTATATTGTTTACTTTGATGTATAGTATATCCTTTTTCTGAATGTCACAAAAACACAATGTGATATTATCAGTAGGAGTTACATTTATATTAAAGTTAACGACGATGATGATCATATTATTATCATTGTTTTTGTTGTCATTATTGTTATCATCATTATTAATTTCATCATTATTATTACCACCCGAAGAATCTACAGAATAAATTACCCTCTTGTTAAGTGTATAAAGAACTCCACTTCTATATAAAGTACATAAATCTTCACTATTTCATGATAAATAACAGTTGTTTTATTCGTTTGATAGATCTTGTTGACATTTGAAAAAACAGATGGCAATTTTAATATCATGTTTGGTGTCACCCGTTTTCATTGTATTTCTATAAAGTTAATTTAAGACGATACAACACATGCCACAACTTCAAACTGTTTATGTTGTTTTCAAAAAAATCACAGACCGATAGTGTACATTAGCAATTAAATTGATATTGATATGTGTTTAAAATATTTACGTTGACATTGAATTATTTCATTTTCACGAATAGGATTAGTCTTTATTTATTTCTGGTAAAGTTTAGAAATCATTAGGCCGCTTAGAGTTTATTTATACTATCAGAAGAGCTTTTTGTCGCCAAACATCTTGAATTTCATGTACTTTAAGATTTAAGATGAGCAAGCAAAGCAAACTGTTCAAATAACTTATTTTCCTTGCACCGGAAAGTCTTACAAAATAGCAAAAAATGAATAAGACTTAACCATTCTATATGTTCATATATTTATCAATTTAACTGGTATCATACTCAAAAGTCAGGTAATCACGATAAGAATAACAGGGGTTAACTGGAAAACATTTTCGCAAAAATATGTATACATGTTTTATATTAACAATAAATGTCAACCAAAACAAGCACGAAATCTCAATGATTTCATGAACAACTTGTCAATAAAATAAGCGTTAACCGACTGGGAGCGGAACAGAGTTAGAGACAACAGACATCTTTGTAAATATCACGAGAACAGGTGACCCATGAAAACAGGTTTCTTCGGTGTACTTTTAAATAATAAAGGTTTACTACTACTAGTTGAAATTTAACCAAAATTGTTTTCAAGTTTCCCCCCCAAAAATTGATTTGATTAAGTATGTAAAATCTAGAAAAAGCTTGTGTGTATAATTGTGTAAATTGTGTAAATTTTCAGCTTCTCTTTGTTTCGAACCTATATTCTCCTAAAGCACGTGGGTTTAGAACAAAGGAATTCAGCGTTCAGTAAGAGTTACTTCCCCCTTAATTGATTGCGCGAACTTCGCGAAGCTGTTCCTTTGTTCGATACGTTTCTGTTCTATACACTGAAAACGGACAATACCACCAAACATGAGTGTTCAAAGTTTGAATGAAGATTCAACGGTCAGAGGTGTGCTTGAATTCCTTCGACAACTGAACTATTCAGACAAAGGAATCAACATTTTGCAAGGTAAGATTTGGCACAATACACGTGACGTCACAAATTTACGATGCTGTAACGAACCAGGGACCTTATATACATGTATATAAGGTCCCTGAACGAACTCAGATAATAATGAAACTAAAGGTTAAATATTAGTGTTTTGTCGACCTGACATACCATAAAGCAAATACATGTAACAAAACTTTTTCAAAACTACCATTCGAATATTTCAGGTTTCTCTTACAAAAATATTGATATTGATAATTGTTGTATGGGTTATATAAATCTTGTAAACAGTGTTATTACGTCACTTGATCGAATGATTAATTATAAGTTATTTACTTTAAGCTATGAAAATTTCAACTAGATTTGTTAAATGTTTTACGCTGATCCATCAAAAACTTATTTCATGAAACTTATTTATGATACGGTAAAGGGATAGCAGCACGTTTTTTGAAATAAGTTTTCCTTCAATTTTTCCAAGGAAACATTATTTAAGTCTATACCGAATACATTGTCTCCGGACTGTCAAAACTTCTCGTTACACAACCCAAACATATGTAGTCCTAGAAAAAAATTCGAGTATCATGAAATAATCAGTTGCGGCCAATTGTGTGAAATGAATGGAAATGGATTATCATAACTTTAAAAATGATTCTTGGGATCAGAAAAAACATTGTCTTGCAATTTGAAACATTTTATTTTGTTTTATTGAGATCACATCTTAAACAAAGTGGTTCATTCTATTTAGCATGTATAGTCAGTCATTGGAAATAATGCTGAGTAATTTATGAAGAAAGCACGAAATGATATGAACTCATGGAACCTTTTGTTAACTTTGTTTTTTAGAATGAAGATCTTGATGAACCATGCGACACCACCGAGGCTTATTAAGAAATGACCATGCTGACTGAGGAAAAACTAGCCCTGACAGTCCCAAGAAACAGCAAAAAGGCCTTACCAAACATGATCTCAAAAGTTTATGTAAGTTATCGCTTGATGTTGAATTAACAAAAATATAATTATTTAAGGTTGCGTTTGCTGAATCCATATTTATGGGGTCATAACCAAAGCATTGGCAACAACTTCATATACTGATTAAATCATATGCAGCTTTGGAATATTATATAAACTTCCATTTTTGTGTGGCAAAGTTATTACCAAACTAGCTACCAAAATGCCTAAGATTATTAAATTTTTGATCAACTGCTGCTGTCATAATTACATTTGATAGCAGAAGACACTTTGATGAGATTCCTTATTTGAAGTTCTTCACTTAAATTTAGTAGAACAGTTAGTTTAGCATTTCTTACTTTTCTTTTTAGTTGGAGAATGATGACCTGACCAGCAGCCACAAGGAAGCACCCTGACTACTGGTTTTCACCAACAAGTCCCTCACCTATTTTGACCATCATGTAATCACGCACAACTTGAAGAGCCACAGTGCCACTAGATTTTTGCTGTCGCTTCCCATCTGTAATTTGTTTAATTTTAAAGTCTTGATCAGGTCAAATTTGGCCGTAAAACAAATAAATATTGTCAACCTATCAATGTCTTATCTTTTCATTTATCCTTTGTTTTATTTATCCTAAAGCATATTTTCGCATTTGCAAGTTAATCAATATTATATTGCATATTTTTTAAAACCAACTTTACAATCCTTTTGATACAAAATCACATTCTATATTATTCCTAAAATTATCGGTTATCAGTTATTGACTACATTAAATCATGTATTGAAGGTGTTAAAAGAAGTTATATCATTAAATTGTATAAATATTCTTTCTATCATATGGTGAGGTGCTAGAATGTTGTTAATGAACTAAAGCAAAACTGATATCCATTTCAATGCCGTTTGTGATTGTTGTATGTTTTCTAAAGGTTACATGTTTTTTGTTTCAAGTCTTGAATATCTTAGAAAATATTTAGTTTAATAGTTTACAACATGGTTAATACCAAAACACTTGTCACAACATGTTTAAGATTAAAACACTTTTCACAACATGTTTAATACCAGAACACTTTTCACAATATGTTTAATACCAAAACACTTTTCACAACATGTTTAATATCAAAACACTTTTCACAACATGTTTAAGATCAAAACACTTTCTACAACATGTTCTAACCCAAAACATGTTTTGATATTAAACACTTTACGGAATGTGTTTTGGATTTAAACATGTTTTGAAAATCCATGTGTTTAAAAAACAGGACAAGATATGTGTTTGGGTTTGTGTTTAATATCCAAACACCATTTTTGCAGTGACAATAATCTTTGTTATTGTATACTTTTCTCTCTCTCAGCACTTCAATTCAGTAGATTTTAATTGTTAAGAATTCAAGCTATCATACTTTGAAAAACGATGGCAACTGTCTCCTAAAACTGAATTTTCTCTCTGCGACCCAGACTTTCGTTCAACCTGCAACCATATTGACAGCAAACAGGAGCTTGGTTTACAATTGAAAGCAGTCTAACAGTTTAGAGGAAATAAATACGCATTGTTTTACAATGTATTGTATGTTAACACAATACAACTTCTTACAATTTATCAGATTTTTTAAAATAAGATAGTATGTGATTGTATAGAATTCGAGATAAGAAATATGGATGAACTTTACAGTACACTGCAAAAATGGCGTTTGGGTTTTAAACATGTTGCGTACGTGTTTTACTCAAAACATGTTGCGAAATGTGTTTAAATGCTAAACACATAAATTATCATGTGTTGTATATCAAAACATGTTTTAAATATAAACACATTGCACTTTACTTCAAAAGTGGCGTTGTGATTTTAAACATGTTGCGTACTAGTTCCACACATAACATGTTGCGAAATGTGTTTAATTGCTTAACACATCAAAACATGTTTCAAATATAAACACATTGTACTACCCACAAATTATTATCATATGAGTTAAGTATAAGAAAGTATGTAGTCGTGATAACATGTTGAATGCGTATACATGTCGCTATATTGTTTGCTTTGATATATAGTATATCCTTTTTCTGAATGTCACAAAACCACAATGTGATTATATCAGCAGGAGTTACATTAATATTAAAGTTGACGACGACGATGATGATCATATTATTATCATTGTTTTTGTTGTCATTATTGTTATCATCATTATTAATTTCATCATTATTATTACCACCCAAAGAATCTACAGAATAAATTACCCTCTTGTTAAGGGTATAAAGAACTCCACTTCTATAAGTGTTATTGCAGATTATCACATAGATCCTGAACAGTATAAAGTGATAAAGTACATAAATCTTCACTATTTCATGATAAATAAACAGTTGTTTTATTCGTTTGATAGATCTTGTTGACATTTGAAAAACAGATGGCAATTTTGATATTATATTTGGTGCAATCTCATTTAAATCAGCCCGAAACTAATCGCTCGTACCTCGCTGCGTTTCTTGAAAGTTTCGGGCTGATGTCAATGAGATTGTATTCGGTGTCACCCGTTTACATGGTATTTCTATAAAGTTGATTTAAGACGATACAACACATGCCACAACTTCAAATTGTTTATGGGTTTTTAAAAAAAAATCACAGACCGATAGTGGACATTAGCAATTAAATTGATATTGATATGTGTTTAAGATATTTACGTTGACATTGAATTATTTCATTTTCACAAATATTTTGCAAAGTATGTCTTTATTTATTACTGGTAAAGTAAAGAAATCATTAGACCGCTTAGAGTTTATTTATACTATCAGAAGAGCTTTTTGTCACCAAACACCTTGAATTTCATGTACTTTAAGATTTAAAATGAGCAAGCAAAGCAAACTGTTCAAATAACTTATTTTCCTTGCATCGGAAAGTCTTACAAAATAGCAAAAAATGAATAAGACTTAACCATTCTATATGTTCATATATTTATCGATTGAACTATTATCATACTCAAAAAGTCAGGTGATTTACGATAAGAATAACAGGGGTTAACTGGAAAACATTTTCGCAAAAATATATATATATGTTTTATATTAACAATAAATGTCAACCAAACAAGCACGAAATCTCAATAATTTTCAGAACACCTTGTCAAGCGGAAAGGAGTTAAAATAAAAGTTTACTACTACTAGTTGAAATTTAACCAAAATTGTTTTCAAGTTTCCCCCAAACATTGCTTTGATTAAGTATGTAAAAACTAGAAAAAGCTTGTGCATGATAGAAAACAATAGTACATTTTCCGCTTCTCTTTGTTTCGAACCTATATTCTCCTAAAGCACGTGGGTTTAGAACAAAGGAATTCAGCGTTCAGTAAGAGTTACTTCCCCCTTATATATTTGATTGCACGAAGCTGTTCCTTTGTTCGATACGTTTCTGTTATATACACTGAAAACGGACAATACCATCAAACGTGAGTGTTCAAAGTTTGAATGAAGATTCAACGGTCAGAGGAGTGCTTGAATGCCTTCGACAACTGAACTATTCAGACAAAGGAATCAACATTTTGCAAGGTAAGATTTGGCCCAATACACGTGACGTCACAAAATTACGATAATAAAAATAAAGGTTAAATGATAGTGTTTTGTCGACCTGACATACCATGAAGCAAATACATGTAACAAAACTTGTTCAAAACTACCATTCGAATATTACAGGCTTCTCTTACAAAAATATTGATATTGATAATTGTTGCATTGGTAAGATAAATCTTGTAAACAGTGTTATTGCGTCACTTGATCGCATGATTAATTATAAGTTGTGTACTTTAAGCTATGAAAATTTCAATTAAATTTGTTAACTGTTTTAAGCTGATCCGTCAAAAACTTATTTCATGAAACATATTTATGATACGGTAAAGGGATAGCAGCACGTTTTTTGAAAGAATTTTTCCTTCAATTTTTCTTAAGAAACATTATTGAAGTCTATACCGAATGTATTGTCTCCGGACGGTCACAAATTCTCGTTACACAACCCAAACATATTATGTCCTAGAAAAATATTCAAGTATCATGAAATAATCAGTTGCGGCCATATGTGTGAAATGAATGGAAATGGATTATCATAACTTTTAAAATGATTCTTGGGATCAGAAAAAAACAATGTCTTGCAATTTAAAACATTTTATTTTGTTTTATTGAGATCACATCTTAAACAAAGTGGTTCATTCCATTTAGCATGTATAGTCAGTCATTGGAAATAATGCTGAGTAATCTATGAAGAAAGCATGAAATGATATGAACTCATGTAACCTTTTGTTAACTTTTTTTTTCAGAATGAAGATCTTGATGAACCGTGCGACACCACCGAGGCTTATTAAGAAATGACCATGCTGACTGAGGAAAAAACTAGCGCTGACAGTCCCAAGAAACAGCAAATAGGCCTTACCAAACATGATCTCAAAAGTTTATGTAAGTTATCGCTTGGTGTTATATTAACAAAAATATAATTATTTAAGGTTGCGTTTGCTGATTCCATTTTTATGGGGTTATAACCAAAGCATTGGCAACAACTTTATATACTGATTGAATCGAATGCAGCTTTGGAATATTAAATTAAACTTCCATTTTTCTGTGGCAAAGTTATTACCAAACTAGCTACCAAAATGCCTAAGATTATTACATTTTTGATCAACTGCTGCTGTCATAATTACATTTGATAGCAGGAGACACTTTGATGAGATTCCTTATTTGAAGTTCTTTACTTAAATTCAGTAGAACAGTTAGTTTAGCATTTCTCACTTTTCTTTTTAGTTGAAGAATGATGATCTGACCAGCAGCCACAAGGAAGCACCCTGACTACTGGTTATCACCAACAAGTCCCTCACCTATTTTGACCATCATGTCATCATGCATAACTTGAAGGGCCGCAGTGCCACTAACTGTAAAGAATTTTGCTGTCGCTTCCCATCATTTTGAGAAGTCTTGATCAGGTCAAATTTTGCCGTAAAACAAATAAATATTGTCAACCTATCAATGTCTTATCTTTTCATTTATCCTTTGTTTGTTTAGCTTATTTTCGCATTTGCAAGTTAATTCATATTATATTGCTTAATTTTTTAAAACAACTTTAGAATCCTTTTGATACAAAATCATTACTGACTTCATGTATTAAAGGTGTTAAAAGAAGTTATTTCATCAAAATGTATAAATAGTCTTTCTATCATATGGTGAGGTGCTAGAAGGTTGTTAATGAATTAAAGAAAAACTTGCAAAACTGATATTCATTTCAATACCGTTTGTGATTGTTGTCTGTTTGCTAAAGGTTACATTTCTTTTTTGTTTCAAGTCTTGAATATCTTAGAAAATATTTAGTTTAATAGTTTACAACATGGTTAATACCAAAACACTTTTCACAACATGTTTAAAATTAAAACACTTTTCACAACATGTTTAATACCAAAACACTTTTCACAATATGTTTAATACCAAAACACTTTTCATAACATGTTTAATATCAAAAATATCAAAACACTTTTCACAACATGTTTAAAATCAAAACACTTTCACAACATGTTTAAAACCAAAACACTTTCTACAACATGTTCTAACCCAAAACGTGTTTTGATATTAAACACTTTACGGAATGTGTTTTGGATTTAAACATATTTTGAAAATCCATGTGTTTAAAAAACAGGACAAGATATGTGTTTGGGTTTGTGTTTAATATCCAAACACCATTTTTGCAGTGTATTTCAGATCCCTCCTACTGCAAAAGAATTGACTTGTGGAGTGTTCCATTATACATATAAGGATTTCCCAGAATAATATCCAGAATAATATTCTGGTTAAGTGTCTGCTTTATTTGAGTCTGTTATTGAGTGTCTCAGTAATTGAAGATGATACCAGCAATCGGAAACAGACGAAATGTCATAGATGATGTTACCCAATTTCAGCATTTGCAGATTTATCTCATTCGTAAACAAAAGAGGGTACAAGAAAAAGAAGGAAGGCAGGTCACAGAAAAGGTTCAGACCATGACTTTAACATAAAGATGAAAAAAGGATCAAAATCTGTTATAGTTACAACCTAGAGACACACTGGGCTCGATAAAAAGTCTGATATATGCATGTTAGCCTCGAAATAAAACTGATATTTGTACTCAAGACATCGGGTTGACAAACTCTGTGGGAGTCTGGACGATGTCTATCTTGCGCACTAGATATGCAGTCTTCTGTCACAACAAGGTTATTATATACAAATCATGTGCATCTCATACCATCCCATTTGAAATGAAAGCGCTAAGTTTGTAACCATTTCACTCCATGCGCGACACAAATAAAGAGGAAATACTTTGAATTAAGAACGCATTGTTAATGTATCAACAGTTTTCTACAAGTAACTCATACGAACATGATAGAGCCAAAGTGTGACAAAGCCCTTAAGTTTTGAGCTCTACAAGTCTAATTTTTTATAACACATCCATTCAAGTAACAATAAATGAAAACAACATCCTCTGATCGCACAATAGTTTGAAAGATATTGTTCTCACCTGACTTTTCTGCTTGTGTATTCTCTGTTTCTTGTATATTCTCTGTTTCGGAATCTGAACTTATCTGGATTATCTCAGTTGTGTTCTGATCCTGAAATAGATTTTGAACGTTTTCTTATTTGTTACATACCTTTTGATTCAACGTTGACAAAGAATGTTTAAATACATACATCTCGTTATATGTATTTAATACGTACCTTCCTAATATCATCTGTATTTTCTTCATTACCTGTAAATACAAATAAAAGTAAATGACAACAGTTTGAAATAGAATTAACATACTCCTCAGAGTAACTTCTTCTTTTTGAAAAAGAGTATAATTTCCACGTTGAAAACAATGCTTGAAGAGCATTAATTTCTTTCTGAAATATGATCCTTTTACTGCAATTGACTTGAGAATATTTAAACAAGCAGACAGAAAAAGCTAACTCCCTCGCCGTGTGACAAAAGTGTGAAAGATATTGAACAATAGTAACCTAGCCGTATTCTTTCAGAAAACCTCAAATACCTCATTTTCTTAGCTAAGTTGAAAACTTTCCGAAGCTGATTATTGGTAATACATTTATCCTTAAAAAAGATTGTTTTCTAAGAGCCTTAGTTTGATGGTGCTAAATGTTTAGGTTTTTTGGTTTTTCCCTGAAAAACAGTGTTATGACTTGTGTTAAATGGAAACAAACAAATATAATTCTGAAGAAGTCAAATTAACTTGCCGATTGTTTCATAAAATTTCCAAGTTTCAATGAGTTACAAGGGGCTGGAAACAAAACTGGCCGACGTGTCTTGTTCCTGAATTATTCTAATTTAACAAAATGTCTGTATTTAGTATCTTGTTACATCAGTATCACAGAAAGGGCGATCTGTTGTAGACTATATTACTTTACCCCACGAACCACTCCACAGTGTTTCTGACTTCACAGTTCACCCGATCTCTGATGTGCTTATCTCAGTTAATATGAATGGTAATGTTAAAGTTCCCGATCACTCTTTAATGGAAATGTCGTTAACGGTGTGAATGAAAACAAGCCAAGCGTAGATGACCAGGATAAATTGACGAGCAGAGAACGTTTTGCTGTTGACAATCTCCCGAGGGAATTTTTTAATGACAATAGAACATCTGGAAGGATTGAGGAGACAACACAGCTTATTGCTTGACAACTTCAAGACCATTCGTATGCAGACAACAGATATGATGCATTTGTTAATCTTGTTAAAGATGAAATGTATACAAAACTTAAAAAGCTAAACATCTCTGGAAATAGTACTCGAGGGTACCATAGGAAAGCAAGATACAAGCCTTACTGGAGCAGTGAACTGCAGGATATGTAAGACTCGGCGTGTGAGTTGGCAAAGAGATGGCTTTCATGCAAGGGATGTACCTCTGCTGTATTTTATCATGAACATCTCTTCGTGGACAGGAGGAACAATTTGATAAGCTTTTATGGAAATCTAAAAGGAAAATTCAGAAACAGAAGCAGGATGAAATCCATGGACTAGAAATTGATAATAAATCAAAGGCTTTCTGGAAGAAAATAGGAAGTGTTGGAATTGCAAATGAGAGAAAATCACTTATTCTGATGGAAGTGAACCATGCGAATGTTGACGTCATAACTGACCGCACTGTTCTGAATACTTGGTATAACTCGTACAGCAGCTTGTATAACTTTCCTCACCCCAACTTCGATGAAGACGTTCCCAGAAGCATATCGGATCTCGCCAATGTATCACAGCCTTCTGCGTGCCCTGATGTGAAAAATAGGAATTAAAGTATAGACTATAGTGAGGTAGAAAGTGCAGTGTGGAGATTGAAGAAAGGTAAAGCATGTGTTGATGATATTCCAACAGAGGTACTACAAAAGCCTAACTGCATCAGGCTTTTACACAAGATCATCCTTTACTGTTTTGATGAATCTATATCACCAAAAGTATGGAAACATGGACTTATTAAACCCAAATCTAAACCGGGTGGATACGTACGCGAACCTCTAAGCTACCGTGGTATCACAATAACTTCAATTCCGTGTAAAGTATATGGGGATATTTTAAACCAAAGGATCCAACAATGAGTGGAAGACAATGACATTCTTGTAGAGGAACAAAATGGTTTTCGTCCGAAAAGAAACTGTATTGAGCACCTATATACATTGTGTAATCTGATACATAATTAATTGTAAGACACGCAAGCAGAGTACATTTGTATGTTTTGTGGATTTGAAAAAGGCCTTTGAGACAGTTAACAGTTCGTAACTATGGTACAAGTTAATGAAAGTTTGAATCCATGGGAAAATTCTAAATGCTATTCAGAACCTCTATGATGATGTGAGGATGCAAGTTGCACTTAGTGAAAATTACACATGTCACGGCAGGCATGGGAGCTTCTGGAACAAGACGAAGAGGATTTCTTCAAACGTCTTGTTACCACGGATGAATGCTGGGTCTATCAATGTGAGCCTGAGACAAAAGAGATGAGCAAAGAATGGAGTCAGTAAGCAAGGAGTATGTTCCATGCACTGCCATAACTCAGACCTGTTTCATGCATTATCATTTGTAGAATTACGCGGCGATCATCAGTAAGTGAGGGCCGTCCACTTCTCGGCTCATCTGCGAGGGGCATGTGGCCTGTTCGGAATTTCCTTTTCCATCTCACAACAGTGTCAGAACAGAACATATTTTCACTTTGTTTCATCTTTCAGAATTATTAAGATGCCGCAAAAAGAAATTATATTGCGCATTCATCGATTTCCAAAAAGCGTTTGATACCGTCTGGCAAAAACTCCTAAAAAAGTGTTTTAAGGTTATTTCTAACATGTATGAAAATATAAAAGTATGTGTTTGTAACGGCGGTAATTATTCTAACTTTTTCTTATGTAAACAAGGTGTCCAGCAAGGTGAAAATCGGTCCCCAATCTTGTTTTCAAAATTTTTAAATGATCTTGAAGACTCTCTAGCTGCTGATTCATGTTGTCTTCCACAACTTAAACTTGACGATTTTCACAACCGCCTAGACTCAATTATTACACTTTTTGCATTGTTATACGCGGATGATACTGTGCTTATGTCCTCAAATGCTAATGATCTGCAAAATATGTTAGACTCGTTTAGTAGTTACTGCAATAAATTGAAACTCAAGATCAAAACATCCAAATCAAAAATCCTTATTTTCGGCGGATCTAAAAAGGAATACAAAAGAAGTTTTAATATTGGGGACACCATCCTTGAAAATGTTGATAATTATCCATATCTTGGTGTAACATTACAGAAAAATAGTAAATTTACTAAAACCAAACGGCTATTGGTTGAAAAAGCAACGAAGGCTATGTTTTTTATATTAAGCCAAGGTAGAAAATTTAACCTTTCCATCGAGTGTCACTTGAAAATGTTTGATTGTATGGTTACCCCAATTCTTTTATATGGTTGTGAAATTTGGGTTTTCTTGGGGGAATCTTGGTTCTCTTAAATATTTAACCTCACTGCGGAAATGTACACCTAACTATATGGAATATGGGGAATTTTGGAGATTCCCTCTTATAAACGGTATCAAAAGCAGGATGGTATGTTTTTGGGCTAAACTTATATCTGGAAATTCTTCCAAATTGTGCTCCTTGGTCTATAAATTGATATTCAACGATTTCATATTTGGCAAAATGTACACAAATGGACGAAGTATCTTCAGACAATTTTCGATGATCTTGGACAGAGTTTTATTTGGAAATTTCAAAATTTGAAAAATAAACATCTTCAGGATAAAGATCAGATGTTAAAATTAGATAAAAAGATACCTTTCAGCAAACATGGATATCAACAATTGAAACCTCTTCAAAAGCAACAACTTATAGTGTATTTAAAAATCCATCTCTCAATTTTGAACAATACCTAAACTCCCTGCACTACAATAACTTGTTGAGATTCCGAATTTCTAATCATTATCTCCCAATTGAAACAGGTAGATGGCGTCGAATCCCTGTAACTGACAGGTTATGTACTCTTTGCGATTTAGACGTTATTGGTGATGAATTTCATTTTTTATTTTTATGTCCGAAATTAGAAATAAACTGAATACCAAAAGAAACTTTGCATCAGATTGACATGACTGTAATTAAAAAACTGTTAATAACAACGCTTTGGTGTAGAGTATATTTAATGCATCAACATGTCAACAGTGGATTGGAAAACTTCAAATGAACGCTGTGAGGTAAATGGAATTACACCATTCAAACACAGGTGGTTTGGTTCGAAAAACCCATTGTTCAGAGTTTCAATGCAGTTCATTAACATCAGGAGAGTGTTCAAAATCACTAAAAATGTCATTTCAAAATTTAATATCGAATGTGACCACCCTGTGCAGCAATACAGGCCATGATTCGACGTCGTACTGAAGACGTCAAACGTCGGATGGGATCAGGTGGCAGGTGGTTCCATTCTTCTTGCAGAGCTTGAATCAATTCTTGTCTGTTGGCGGGAAGGTGTTGTCGGGCTCGAACTTGCCTGTTCAAGCGGTCCCAGAAGTTTTCAATGGGTGATAAGTCTGGAGAACACGCTTGACGTTGTTGGCGGCCAAAAAGTCCTGTACGATACGAGCTGTGTGGGGCCTGGCGTTGTCGTGTTGGAACAGAACATCCTTGGGCTGTTGTTGGAGGTAGGGCAGCACCACTGGACGAAGGATTTCATCTCTGTAACGAGATTCCCATTAATGACGATGAGTGGCGTCTTCTGGTTCCCACAAATGCCTCCCCACACCATAACGCTACCACCACCGTAGGGAACGACTTCTCTAACGCAGCAAGCAGCAGTCTTCACCTCTGCGGCGTTAAACACGCTGTCTGCCGTCAACTCGAAACAAACAGTACCGTCAGTACCGTCTGCGTCGATTTTCAGGAGTCAATAACTGTCCTCTGAACGGTCGGAAGGCCCGGATACCTCCTGTTCGTAGTCTTCTGGACACCCGCCGACCCAAAGCATTCCGTGCTGATGACGTCACCGTCAGTAAGCGGTTTCGCAGGTGCAGCGTTCGCAGATAACGGTCGTGGTGACCAGCGGTCGTCCGGTTCTGGGCCTGTCCGATGTCCGTCCAGTCTGTCTGAACCGCTGTACCAAATTTCCAACTGTAACAGCCAAAGGTTCTTGCAACGTGAACGTGCGTGGCCCCCATATCAAGCATTCCCAGTGCTCGCTGACGCTGTCCTTCTGTAAGTCGTGGCATTTTTCAGTGTTCTTTTTGCATTGTGGTTGTTTGAGATTGCTACTGTGGAGTTTTTATACTCCTGTGGCACGTGCATTTCTCCCAGTAACGACGTCACGTGATTTTGACATTTTCGCGTTTTCAAAGAAACACGGGCATATTGCCGGTAGAAATTGGAGGTCAAAGAAGCTTGCGTTTGGGCGATGTGTTCATACCTTTTTGTTTTTTAACCTGTCCAACTAATATAAAATAAAGTTTCTTTTGGTATTCAGTTTAGAAAGAAAAAAGTATATTCACAAATATTTTTATATCAGACCAAATATTCACAAAATGAAAATTATGTTTAATACCAAAAACAACTCTCAGAAAATTGTCATTATTTCGTAAAATCATCATGTCGCATTTTAAGATATAACATATTTAACCTAAGGCATGTCAGCCTTTTATTGTATTGTAATGTGTCATGTATCATTGTATATATCCATGTACCTCTTATGCTGTAGTTTGCAGCCTGAGTGTAATAAAGTTTAGTTCAGTCATAGGATGGGCTGTCATTGTCATAAACAGTTTCATCTCATCATGAAATTGACGTGCAGTATAGCCCTTCAAATGTAAAAACTTAATTAAACTGCACGCCTCAATTTTCTCAATAATAGGGGGACTGTGCTACTTGGTCAACAATCGTAAAACTGGCTGTCGCGAAAAAGACTATCGTTGACCCAGGAGCTAGACAAGGATCACTTATGCTACAGTGACCTTTTGGTCCGTATTCACCAGTGCATTCTTTGTGATAATTGAAACTTCTTTATATCCCCTAGTAGGCCTACAACTTTAAAGACATTTGGAGAGTATTAGTTGCATGTAATCACATATACCAAACCCTTTGTTGTTACTTTATGAAAAGTACTGACCGTTGTCGAAAACTAATGATTTATATTTTATCATTGGTGTAGAATTATATATATATGTTTCTAGGTATAATGTGGACTAACAAGTCAAAAATTTTATCGAAAACCGGACAGCTACGTACGTCAATGAGTCAAACGTATTTTTTTTAAACTGATACAAAGCATGAAGAGGATAGTGTTTGGAAGGTTATATAACAAGTATTCTTGTTTAATGAAACATTTAATATCGGTCTTGTCATCTATATAACATGTATATGTATTTAACACGTTGTTTAATAATAATTTAAAACTAATGATTATCATATACATATTCCATACTTTGATGAATATGCAAGCTTAAGATGTCTTGAATGATTATCATAACCATGCGAGCCAAATGAAATACTTCGAAAATCACGAAGTGTCCTTATAAGATAACCCTTAATGTTTTTATTCATCTTTTAACATTCAAATTTGAGTCTATTCTGGTGCTGTAAATGAGTTTTAAAGCATTCGTTTTTAGCTTCAATTTCACGTGTATGAGCTTGAAAGAATAATTTTTATCATAATGATGATAATGACCAAAATTTATGAAAACATAGAGACAAATAAAACATTGCTATATACAGAACTAGTCTTACCCGGTGACCGGGTGATTAATTCTTTCAATTCTGAAATGATGATAGAAAAAATACCAGAACAGAGATTAAATACAAAAGAGTACTTTAGAAGTGAAGACGTATTGTTTAAATGCCCTAACCATATTATAAACCACTGAAAATTCTTCGCTTTGTGTAGAAATGTCTTTAGTTTAAACTATATTTTTATTAATATTTTCATTTTCCCAAAAGCAATTTTATTTTGTTATTGATTCTTCACTAACTCCACACACCAAATCTGGTTTGTTTTCGTTCACACTATTTTACGTAATATTTCTCGACAATGCAGTGAATATGTAGTAGACAATCGCCATTTTGCGCGCGAGAGTCCTCAGGTCATGTGATTTTTACGCTGAATTTCTCAATAAATTCATTGATCAGTGTTTGAAATTGTCAAAAAATAATTTTCTTCCAATATTTTGACCGTTAAAACTCATCTTTGACGTTGTTTCCTTTAAATGGTCTTTAGTCTATCAGAACATCATCCAGTTTTTAATTTCCCCTTTTTATACAAAGTATCAGGCGTTGCAATGTGTGTGACTACTTAATTCAAATCTTCAAATCTTCATACTGAAATACGTAAGTATCATTCAAAAATAATAAGCATCATGACGTCATAGCATTGTGATGTCATTACTTGATGATGTAAAACAATTGTGAGGTCATGAGCTTGACTGTAATAAGGCATTGTTCAAAATCTACTGTCAAAACTATATCTCCTAGGAGATATAGCTTGATCTTCCACAAGCGATATCTCCTGTGGAACACAGTTTTGGATGATAAATGCGTGTACATCTATCTTAGCTAGCTTAGTACTTACTTTTGTACATGTCAGTCATTTTCTTCTGAACCTGTAATTCAATTAGTGAATTAAAACATTTGAAACACATTTCTTCTGATAAATAGACTTCTTGGTTAAAAAACAAGTTTCGGGAAAGCTATGTATAGCTGAAAATCATTGGGCTCGTTTTTTGCCAAGCCAGGTTATGCGAGGGTGCTATACTGCAAAATTACATCTGGCACTATGCGCTGATTTTAATTCTGGGTGTTTTTCATTTAAAGTAATCTTTACTGGCTTAATGGAAATGTGTTTTCACGTCCCTACTGAATGGACACAAGGCAACTACAAAAAAAGGACCTCGGTACTATAGACTAATACCCTGTTTATACGGCGAGCGTTTGCATATGAGTAAATCATTTCACATATGCAAATTTGCTCGTAAAAGTAAAAGTCGCCGTATGGACGCATTTGCGCTTATGTATAATTTATTACCGTAGGCAAATTTTTCACTACCGTAAGCAAATTTGCACCTAGTCAGGGGCAGGTGTAAATGCAATACTGCCGTGAGCTAATATCGATTTTTTTTTACTTCACTAAGTAAATATCGCTGTATGAACGTGTAGCAACTTTGCTCAGGGTTAGCAAATTTCGCCTTAATCTTACATCACCCGTATCATTAGAACTTTCCCACCACATGTTTTGGCGCCTAATTAGCAAAAGTATACCGGCAATTTGGGAAGAAAATGTGATAAAGGAAATGCTGGAAAATTCTATTATGATTATGGGTGAATGATATGTATCGTAAGCACTGAAAACCCAACTGCTTAGGCGACAAAAAAACCCTATGAACGCATAGCAAAGATACTTTTACACACGTGTGTATATGTATTACCCTGAGCAAACTTGCATATATGCAAAGCCGCCGTATAAAAAAGGCTTTAGTCTCACAACCTAAACAAGCACATGCAGCGACCATCAGGGACCGTCTTAGAGTTGTCCAGCTATAGACATGGACGTCCTTCCTCATCGATTAACCTTATTTCTAGATTTTGCTGACTATTTTCCAATAAAATTGAGTCAGCTTTACTACAGGAGGAGTTTGTTAAACAACCTCTGGGTAATTTAACTCATATTAAAATACTAATTTCTATTTAAGACTTTGTGGTTATAAATCCCCTTTTGACGGACACTGTTCTTACCACTAATAGTTAAAGTGAAAACAAGTACTCTGTTATCTTCAGATAAAAGATGAAAAAATAATCAGATATAGTTTTGATAAGTATAGGTACCTTCTGGTCAGGTAAGTGATTGTGGTCGACATCCCCTCTTTTGGCCGTTTCGATATCATCGTTGACGGTGAAGGCTGTGCCGCGGCAGTTCTTTTGTAGGCATATCCAGTAAGTATACTCGTCTTTTCTCTTACTGATTCTGTACTCGTACCCTTCACCACGAAGCACTCTGCTTACTCCAGGTAATGTGACAAACGTATAGTTTGTTTTTTCCATCATGCAGTGATGACCAACTGCACACTTTCCGTATGACACGAACAACGTCAAAGCATATCTCAGGTCCAAACAATGTCCATTATCAAAATACTGAATTCAGTTTCCTTTGATGACACCAACTGTATGAAGCTCTATCACCACTATGCAGAAATCCACCAACTACTTTTCATCTTTGGTTGCAGCAGTTCTATAAGAGAATTTGAAAAGTGCCTAAATCTTTACTCCATTTATTCATATACAGGTGCCATAATCTGCTATCAGCAGTACATTATGATCCAGTGATTAAATGCATTCTTCATAACATTTATATTCCGGTGACGTGGAACGTATGTGAACCTCCAATTTTACTGTTAATAAAATTTCTATATGATAGAAATTTATCAACTTTTTTTGTCATAATATAGTTTAGTTCGGTAATGTAGTATAGTTCAGGCAGGCGCAAAAAAACATTAAGAATATCTCAGAAATAAATGCAGCTTGAATGAAACAGTTTGGTTTTAGAAATTTCTTTAAATTGAAGGATCATACTAACCTGGATTTTCAAGAAAAAAGGACATTAAAGGCTTTGATTGTGCAAAAACCATCAAATTTGAAGGGACTTTCCCGGGTCATTGATATATCACTACCTACATGTCCAATGAATTTGAGGATAGTTGTGAAGAAAATATTATACAACTAAATGGATTAAATACACTTATCTAAATTAATTCATATAAAACAAATGCATAACTATTAATGCATCATTTAATGAATTCGTGCACACTCATATCATACATAGACACACGTATCCTTCATGCATGCATATACTTACTTCGAGTTCATCTGTTTGTATACATGTGTATGTCCACTTAGGTTATGGCTTGGATGATGTTTCAGTATATAAACGTGTGTGTCTTATAAATCATACTTATAAATACTTTGAAGTTCTCTCGATACAATGCTTACTCTCATTTTGCAGGCCATATATCTTGGACTAAACATCCAAATTTAGATAACATAACATAATCTTATTTCAGACTACAAAGTTAACTATACCCCTTTAGGCATGTCGTGGAAGAGACCAAGGATCAATATTTCGAAACCTCCAGACATTATTTTTACTTTTACAATCTCTATTAAGCGAACAACAACGTCGGTTATGTAATCTATCTTAAACTCTTAATAAAATATATCATGCAATTTTTTCATTTAGTCGATAACGATAATTTTAGTTCAAAATATAGAAAATTAGAATTTTGAAAAGAAACACCAAAACAGGTGAAAATACCAATATGAAGTTTTTTTGGTACTCATAAATCGGTCAAATCGGTCCTAGATGACGAGGATGTTCTTGCACTATTTTGCGGTGCTCCTGTTGACATTCAAGGCCTTACTTCTGCAGAAAGGCAAACTATTATCATTGAATTTTCAAATATATATATGACATGAAACACTATCTGGAAAAATATTTCTGATCTGTCCTTGCTGTAAATACTGTAATGTGCACTGTATGGAATTGAATGCCTTGTAAATATTCTCTGTCCATGTATGTGACTTCTTGATGCATTATATTTGTAATCTTCAACTGCACTGGAGGAAATAAAGAAATTCATTCATTCATTCATTCGACGTACATATGCTAATGAGATTGACCCTCACGTCGTCGAAGTCTGATATGCTATAAATAATTCTTCAGGATTGATATTCATTTAAAGGACATATGCAAATTACTTCACCTTGTTCAATATAAATGGAAAAATCCATATGCATCCTCGTATCGCTAAATATAGCAAACCAATGGAATGACTCGCATAAAGCAATAGCGGCACAAACCCGGATGAGAATTCAAACAAATGTCAATGTAGGCTCTAAATAGCCATATGAGTAACCAGCCGTAAGCGATGCGAGCGTTTTAGGCCAAAGGATATCGGGGTATAAACTACCGGGCAAAAGAAACGATACCAAGTATAATTGACCAATAAAAGACAGAAAATAAATGACACATCTTTTATTTCATTTCCATTATGAAAACAGATAACAAGTTCATCAAACAATCACATATTGAAGTCTTTCAGGTCAGTGTGTTATGACGTACAACTCCTTAAAGTTCACTCATGAAATATGTCCTGAATTCGATCAGCACCTAAAAATACAACACCCATAAAAACAGGTTTTTCAGTATCTTGTATGCCATTCCTCTCTCAGGGCCTGGGCAAGCTCTTGGAGGTTTCCTGGAACCACGGCTCTTTGACGGACTTGACGATCCAAATGGTCCCATAAATGTTCGATGGGTGACAGGTCAGGTGACCTGGCAGGCCATGGCAACACGTTGATGTTGTTTCTTTGCATGAAATCCCTGACAATACGGGTTGTATGGGGACGGGCGTTGTCCTGCTGGAACAGAGTTCTGTTGTTGTGCTGTTGCAGGAATAGTAGGAGCACTGGGCGGAGAATCTGATCGATGTACCTCTCTGCATTGAGGTTCCCATCAATCACAATGAGATCAGTCTTCCCTTGTCCGCTAATTCCGCCCCACACCATGACACTGCCACCGCCAAAGGGTACCACAGTCTGAACACAACAACGTCGCCAACGTTCACCACGACGTCTATACACCCTCGCTCTTCCATCATTTCTGAATAGTTGGAAGCGACTCTCATCCGAAAAGATGACTCTTCGCCAGTTCCGGGCCTGCCACTGCCGAACGTTACGTGCCCACTGGAGACGTTGACGTCGATTTCGAGGCGTCAGATGCACGCCACGGCCGGGTCTGTAGGCGCGAATACCATGTCGTCTCAGACGTCTGGCCACTCATCTGCGACTGACAGCATGTCCAAGGCTATTCGTCGCTGATTCCGTCACTGACAGGAAGCGGTTCCGCAGATGAAGAATTCGCAAATGGCGGTCTCCGTTGGCGGTTGTTACGCGGGGTCTTCCACTCCTCGGCAAGTCTACTGTCCTCCCTGTCTGCCTGTACCGTCTCATAAGCCTGGTGATAGTAATACGGCTGCAACCCAACGTCGTAGCCACGTGTGCATGCGTTGCACCCATCTGTATCATCCCGACGGCCCTCTCTTTCTCTTCTGGTGATAATCTTGCCATGTTTCCATGTACAGTTGAAGAAATGGTATGTCGTCGAATGATAAGACACATCTTTTATACCCAAATGATGCACGTGCTACATGTGATTTTCATGTAAAAAAATCTCGCTTTAATGCAATTTCCCGGGAACGGATCGCCAAAACGCAACAATTTTCGTGACACATATGATTACTGACATAGGGGAATCATTTCAATGTCGTGTATTTACATTTTCAACAGTTTTGTAAAAAAATATTTGATCTGAAAATTTGGTATCGTTTCTTTTGCCCGTTAGTTTATGATGGAGCTAGGCGGAAACAAATACGCTGATGTAGCAGGTTCGGAGTTCGGAGTTTAAACTTCAAAATGCGGAAGTACTTGTAATCTTAGAAGGCCATCAAGAGACGCGCACATTAATTGCTTGCATTTTATTATGGAGGCAAAGGTGAAACTGACGGCTTGAGTAAAGGAGCCTTGTAAGATCAATCATCTGCGTTACGTAGTGCAGCAATCTCATATTTTATTTGAATGAGATTGGACAATTGGTGTCAATACTAAATACAATTCCATTTCGGTATGCAGCTGTAACCTTTGGCTCTTTAGATCAAGCTCTACAAAATAATCATAGAGGGCGTTATAAAGAGTTCCGATAGAAGTAGTTTATTGATGCCATACAGCTGCATACCAAAAGTTTGTTTATTTACCACTGAATCGTAGTGCAAATATCATGTAATTTGGGTTTCGCTTCAACGTCAATAGTATAACTTCAGCAAAACTGACCTTGGATCACCCACTGTCCATGTGTGAAATAGCCATTCTTGAACTCTTTTTGTGATCCTCTGGTCAACTGTGCAAAAATTCGAATTGTAGCATATTGATAAAGACAGAGGGGGTCACATTTTCGAAATTTCAAATGTCAAATAAAATGTTCCATATCGACTCGGATTTTTTACCCCTGGTCACTACAATGACCTGACAAAACTGTTACGGGTAATGGTGGGGTACGATAAACATTTGTCTTAGAGAAGAATGGATCTGAATATGTGTATTGAAAATTCATTATTATACGTTTGTTTTTCGCAAATATTCGATACCTCAAAGTCATCTCAAATTACATTATATTTGCACTAGTATATAAAGGTATGTGAACAAACTTTTTGCATGCAGCTGTACTGTAAAGAAATAAACAAGTTATAATTTATATTGGCCAGGAATACGAACACAACATTTAAGCTTTGATGGTCTTTAATTTCAACAGCAAGATATGAAACTAGTTTTAATGCGCTGCTAACATGGCCAAATTCGGTCAAAATCTACAAATTCTAACCCCCGTTTGCGTAAGGCTATATACACAAATCTCATTTACTTTCAAAATATACCAATGATCGAACGGAGAGAACTATTAGCAGTGTCCATGTCAAGTACTATTCTTTCATTTTGTTTTTATCAGACTATGTATTGTATTTGAATAGATCAAGTTATATTTGAAACGCTTTGCTTAAATATCAACAACGATATCAATATTGTAATTTAATTCAAAATCCGTGACCAAAAATCATTAAAAAATAAAAATGATTTCAATAATGCATTACATATAATTAGGAGATAAATCCCTTCTGTTTTTTGTTTTGGGGTTGTATGTCGTGCATTTTTAACCCCTAAATTTAATTTCAAACCGAGCTTGCGAGGTTTGAAATGTTTATTTAGGGGTGAAAATGCACGACATACAACCCCAAAATAAAAAACAGAAGGGATTTATCTCCATTCTAACATGACTAATTAGAAAAATAATGAGGAACTTATTTGCTTTGCGCAACAACAATGTGATTAGGTCGAACCAGTACAGACCAGTTCCACTTGCTTTCGAAACTACGGTACAGTTGCATTTTCAAAGAACACGCTTCAATAAAAAAAAGATTTTAAAAATAAACCAACCGGTTTTTAAAATAGAACCCATTAAGTATATATATAATTTATTTCGTTGACGATAATATCAACAAAAGACAGATTTTTTTTATACCGTCAGAGATACGTTTTTCACGTAAATTATACAAAGTTCACCTATCATCCCTACAATACCGATAAAGACTGACCCAATGAAGGGACGTTACTCTAAAAGTAGTTGTTTACTGCTAGCGCTAACTCCTCACACAACAAGTGAACAGATTGAATGAACGATCAAGAAAGCTGTATAGTTTGTCATGGTTGAAAACACTGTCTGAAAATTCACTTGAGAATGAGAGGGGGGAACCGGAAGTAGTTTGTAAAGTTGAAGAATAACGTACGTCTCATCTGTTCACTTGACGAATCGGTATTGCCGCGCGTTACGGTACGAAGCGAGCTCGGTTTGAACTTAAATTTAGTGATAAAAAAATAAACCACTTCAACAAATGATAACAACAGAATGGTTTTATCTTATAAATTACTCAAAAAATACGGTATTTTCAATGAATGCGCGTATGAATGTGAATCGGTCGTAAATATTTAGAGGTGATTATCAGCGAAATAATCACTCCAAAATTGATTTTGGTAACCAATCAGAAAGCAGTATTTTCATTCTAGTTTTCGTGTCATGTTAGAATTTCAATTTGTTAGCATAGGTTTTCGTTCTTTGAGGAAAATTTAGGTTTAAGAGGTAAGATGGGCATCAAATCAACATCTTAAACTCTAAGGCGATGTACAAATGATTTCAGGGCGTGGCGTCTGCGCCACTAAAGAGACTTTATCTCGAACTCCACATTAACTATGGGAGTCAACTATATAAAGATCAGATTTGGATGGAGACTCAATGTAATAAATCGTGCATGTATTTCAAATGTAAGTCTACAATAATGAATACAATGAACTACAGAAGCCTAAGATCTTTTTTTGGTTTTCCATGATGTATTAGTGTTAATGAAAACTATACTCATTCATGGACTGAAAAAATTAGTGAAGAGTTAGCAGTCGCAAATGTTTTAGTGCCCAAACATGTGCAATGACTAGTGCCGTTTTGTCGTTGGTACATGTAAAAATGATCGAGCAAATTTCTGGGATCAAAAAAACCAGTCCCGATTGCTTGTTTTGATATTATCATCTTAAATTTAGAAAAGATGGCAACATAGCCAGTTTTCAGATGAAAAGACGACTAGAGGAACAATCCCACTGTATGATAGCGGCTCTAGGGAACCGATTTAAAGGTCAAATTGGCTATTTTAGGACATATGAAGACATAAGCACTCAGCTTTTGAATATGACTCTATAACATCTATTGATGACCACAAAGGGTGAAGTATTCGATACTAATACACAACTGTAACGACATGCATTTCATATACACAGTAAAATTATTACTTTTGTATTCACCACGGCGGCTACCGTTTTGGCTTTTCATGATGTATGCAAAATTTGATATTGCCGATGTCAGTTCATGCGTATTTATTGCAAAGTTGCATTAAATTATTTCGGTCTCTTAGAAATGACTCATAGCCTGAACACGTGCATACATTTTCTAATTAACTTATACGGTAGATTACCAGAGTGCTGGACGATAGTAACATCGAGAGATACATTTATGCATTATATGTGCACTATTTAATTTTACGAAATATTGCTCTGCACAAGTGCCTTCATGGTTATTCATGAAACACTTTTACTAAATTACAAAATCTAATTCAACTACTTTTGGAACTAAAATCACAACTTATCTCCTAACCAGTTTAGAAAATTTGAACAGGCCACATTGCTGTTAATGTATCATCCCAACTTGGAATCCTAAGTTGGGTCGTCTCATCTTAAGATAAGTGGGGTTTATCAAATCATGCTTATAATATTCTAATTCAAATAGGAAATTTGTAAATGAAAAATTATTTTAAATGATTTAGGTATATAATTTCGTACCTGCATAAAAGATTTCAACTTTATAATCGATTACTTTACCTAGGGACACGGATTTATCTCGCATCGTCCACGAGCCATTGAACATAAAATGCATTGTATACAAAAACTGATTTAAACGTACATTTGATGAATAATTGAATTCAATTTGTGCCGTATTATATCCCAAAAATACAATATTGAAAAAAAAAATCAATGTTTGCTGCTTTTTTAAAAAGTGTTAAACAGCAATAAAGATTGAATCGATATAAACAGAATGAAAACACTTAACAGCATACAAAGGCATTCTTTGTTAGATAATATTATTATTGTTATATTAACAATGTTGAAACAATACGAAATGTACAAATTTATTTTGCTTATAACATTGGGCTTTTCCCCCAGGATAAATATTGATCGAGTTTGAAATCAATCTAATAGAGATCCGTGTTGATAAATGCTATAATTGATACATCGTTTTGTAAATTGAAAATAATCTATCCAATACAGAGAAGGTAATATTCCATGCAAAATCCTTGTATAGCCAAATAATCAATGTATCCAACAATGTTATTAATCAAGGACTGATCTCAGTGGATAAGTTAATCTGACAGCGTGGCATGTTAGAGGACCTTCATTTGACACTGAGTCATTCATGCCTACTAGCAATCAGTCATGAATTATATTAATACTACTAAAATATATCTTACTTTTTCATCAAGAGATTGTTGATAATCCCCAACTTTCTTGTATGGCCGTCTCAATTTGGAATTTCTTTCATATTTGACTGAAAATTCGTTTAAAATATAACCCATCATTTTGAAACTAATCTATGATATTCCCACTCTATAAGCAGTTTCTAAACGCTATATGAATACTATTTTAAAACGTTAAGTTATACATATGTTGACAGTTAATGATCCCTGACTCTCCTATTTAGGCATCCCAACTTGGAATTTCTTTCAGATTTGACTGAAAACCCATCAACTATAAAACCTTCATTTTGAAACTAAGATTTTGTATATCTACTCTAGACTCAGTGGTCATATTGGTGCCATTCATGATTGATTGCTAGTTGGCATGAATGATTCAGTGTCACGCTCAGATCCACCTACTTGCAACGCTGTCACTTTAAAGGGAATAGGAAATATGACCTATTTTGAAGATTAGAAATGTTATTTGAAGTGTATAGTGACTTATGATGCAAACAAATAATTTTTAACCGACCAGAATAATTAGTAATTGGCATCTAAACTTGATCACCTATAAAAACGTAAACAAAATTTGACCTTTGACCTAATGACGTCACGAAGGGAATCGTCCCCCATTTGTTTACATAGAGACGAATGGAAGTGGGGAACAGAGGAGTCGGAAATACCTCGTATATGTGTGTTAGGTGGCTGTAAACTGTAGTAACATCACACAAGTAAACTTAATGCTTCATATTGTGCCATGGGATATCGCAAAACAATGGACGAAAATTGTGCAAAGAACCCGAACCGACTTGAAATCGGGACCCAGTAGCCTAAGTGTATACAGCTACATTTGTTCAGCACATTTAAACGACGATTCCTACATCAAACCTAATTTTGTAGCTACAACGTGAGGATCGAACCCCAAAAATGAAGCCGAGTGCATGTCTCACGGTCTTGCCAACACATGTATGCCATAATTTAAGAAACTGTTAGCGCAATATTGCGAGTGAAAGAACAAAAAATGGCCGAGTAGGCGTTTACGTCGAAGTGACCTAGCGCTCATCGTTTCGGCAGAGGGAGTTTTCAAGGGTGAGTGTTGATCATGTGAAATACAGTAAATATGTACTGTTATTCTGTTAGTATTTTGTAACTTAATATCAGTGACAATAATTACGAAAAGCAAAATCTAAACAAACGTCGCTATTATGACAATTTAACGTGCTCTTGATTATGTGTCGTCCTGTTTTCGATCACTTGAAATTCAGCGTAAGATAAGGACCTAGGCGAATTCTTTCACACGTGAACAAGAATTGATCACTAAAAATAGTTCCTATATTTTTTCAAGAAGCTACAGACAAGAGGAACTCATGATCATGATACCGAGGGTACTGCCAAACCACAAAAAGAATTTGTGATTGATGAGGGCAACACAGCAGACACCAGTTTGTTATGGAAGGTGCTTTTTACATCAATCAAGCTGATGGAAGCCAGGTAAAGGACGAAAATATTCAACTTAATTTGAAACCAAAGAGGAGTTAAGGTTTGTAAAATACAACAGTGAAAGCAAAATGACTCCAAGTGTGATTTTAATCTAGTACATAGTGTCATTGAGATATTAACATACAAGTTTTAGACAAATGTATGAATTAGATGAAAGATAAAACTGAATACCTTTTATTTAACATTTTTTAATTGTTAAATATTTTGTATTGTGTGAAAATCACTAAAACAATTATTTACATTGTCAGTTCCTCATATTTCAATGTCTTATAAAAATTGATGAATTTCATTTTGTATTACAGGTGTTTCTACTCCAAGGATTGATTCCTAATGAGATACAGAGCCAATGGGTTTTCGGAAAAAACTGTAACAGTATACAGTAACAAAATTGCCTACCTTTTTTCTAGCATAAGCAAAATAAAATTATTTATTTGTTATACATTATCTCATTAAAAGATCTTTTTAAAATATTTGGAGGGGGAAATGTTGCCATAGATATTTTTCCGAAAAAAAAAGAATAACAGTTTATAACCTTGTCATAGACTTTTGTTACTGTTTGCTAGAAAATTAAACTCATGGTACTGGAATGTTTATCTGTCATATAAATGCTTAGTATGTAATTTAAATACACCATGAGAATAAACAGAGGAAAATTGTTATGAGTTCAGAATCATTTATTATGTGGGCAGTTTGTTTATAATAAGTTTGACTTCTGCATAGTTTATTGTTATTTGGAATTTGATCTTGTGTTTTCATTACACATAAAAATTGTCAAGAAATAAATAATTCATTTCAGATTTATCTTCTTTTTTGTCACTTTGACTTGCTCATCTGGTTGCTGCCTGAACTGGTATTATGCTGTGTCCAGCACATCAGTGTTCACTGTTCAGGCAAACAGCATAAAAACTAGGGTGGAGGGTGAGACAGCAGACAGGAGGCTCCCTAGCCCTGCACTTATCCCTGTACTGGTCAACCTCCTGACAACACTGGCTCTCTTTGGCTGTGGACATCATATTACAATGGTTACACTCTCACCTGAAGAAAAGAATTTGACTATGTGAAGTGATATTATACTTTATAATCCATCCATAAATGATGAGTAGAGACTTGAGAAAAGTTAAAGGTTTGTTTACTCTCCCTCTCCCTCTCGTGTCACCTATTTCCGTTGTATTAAGAAATCAACTGCTGTGCACTTCATAGATATATTGTACATATTTCAAACATTTTAAACTGAACAAACATTTATTCTGGTGTTAATTATATTTAAACATCATTCAAAAAGATGCCACGTTTTACTAATAATTTTGGCGTCACTTTTTTAAATTGTATTTGTATTGGGGCAAATAATGGCAACATAACCCATGCGACAGGTTTGCAAATGGTGACTTAAACAAAACACCATTCAAACTAAACTTGTTACATGTTTAAAAAGTTCACATTCTCATTGAATTACCACATTGTCCTTGATATAGATATTTATATATATAATATTATTAATATATAATATATAAATATTTCAGGTGAAGGAAAAAGAATGTAAGCCTAGTAAGTGTTCATGTAGATATAAAATTCTTCTTAACAGCCTATATCTTGTATATGATATAACATCAATTTCTATAGATGCGATCCGAGCAAAGTTTGATGTTAAGATGATGCATCATTTATTTTTCACTGTAAAATTCTACAAATGCCAAAATGTATTTAGGCAATAACCCTTCTGCATTAGCACAGATTTAAAAATTGACCAGGGACTCTTCTCTGGTTATATATTTGACAATAAGAATCATGTCAGCCTGGGGAAGCAACCATTAATATAATTTGGTGACATATATATTTTGAACAAATGATTGATAAACAAAAATTTCTTGAAGTTGTATTAAGTGAACAGCATGAAATAGCACTTGATTTTCATTAGTGAAGTTAACATTTGGGTAGATTTATTGAATATTGATGGCGTCTATGCAAAACGACTGATCAACAAATTAAGTGCTATCTAGCCGGGACCTGTTTATGTCAAGCGAGCAAGATTGTCATTATGTAAATAGTACTAAATACTTCTACTACTACTACGAAAACAGGTGACACGTGAATAAAGGTTACTCGTTTGCTATTTTAGATAACTTTGAATGAGTGTATTTTATAACGAAACGGTCACATTTAAAGATGAAAACAAGATCAGCTATAATAGAAATCGAGGATATTATATTATCCTACATTTGACAGAATAATTCAGAAAAGAAAATGGTCAATCTTCATACGATCGATGGCCAAGGGAAGTAACTCCTAACAATGTTATTTTTATTTCAAGCAACTTGTTAAATAATCTACTTAACAGATATCGTTATTAATTAAATCCCTTTTCAAATTGAATTTGAATATAGCTTAGACATAAAAAAACAAGGCTTTCATTCCTATGAAATTACTTGAAAATTACCATGCAAGCAGTGTTCAGTCGGTCATGGTCGTCAGAGCCGTTGCCGTCAGAACTCGAGGAGGAATCCTCACTGGCTCGAATCTACACGGATTCTGCGTTTCGGTCGAACTTGCCGGCAATAAATATTTGTCCTATCCGACTCATCTCCATTGTCAGATGAGTCGGAAGGTCACGGGGAGCCATCACTGTGGTCACTCAATTGGTACTCTTTACGTGTTGACGCCATGTTCGTGTTCCCTTCATGACGTCACCTTATCACGTGACATAAAACTTTTCCTTTTTCTAGGTCAGTCGATTTCAGCTACTTTACGTAGCCTGTAACTTTTAAATGCATGGTCCCAAAATTTTTGTTATCAATGGAATTTAATATCATAACGTTTATGAGTAAGGTGTTACATGTGGAAAGTGTAATTTCAACATGATTTCCTAAACCCTTTAACTTCTCCATTGAGACCATTCCTTGTTTGATACCGTTGTAGGATGCAGTGCACAAATAATTTGTCCATGAAGAGTTGCGACCCTTGCATGCGCTTTAAAATAGGCGCCATTTTCAATTCCTTTGTTCTTTGTTCTCGCGTCTGAAGTGGTGTTCCTTACGGTTTCTTTCTTCTACAGTTTACGGTAAGATTATGTTTTCTGTTTATAGGACACGCTAATTAGTTTTACCGTGTCAGTAATCAAGATGCTCATTCGTCGGTATCTTTCCTTTGTTTACCATGGTCGTGCAGCTAATGGTAAATTTAATGGTAGAACGGGGTTTTTTTATTAGCTTTCAGCTCGTAATTTTGTAATGCTACTTCAAAACATGTGTGTAGTGTTTTGTTCGCACACATATTTGAAAAGAATATAGCATAACTTTTGACTGAAACCAAATAATTCTTGACGAAATTATTCGCTATGTATTTTGATATCCCGACCTTTAATAGTGGAATATTATTGATACACCCTTTATTAAATGCAGAGAACCTGATTCAGTGTGGAACATTTTCATCAACAGATAAATGTCATTTTATTCGCTGCAAAAGTAACCTTTTCATACTAGTTGACTTATGTAGAATCTACTATCATTATAGTTTCTAGTTAGTTATATGAGTTTCGTTTGGTGTCTGTGTATACATTGATTATGTTTTTATCAAATTAATTTTTTCACGACACATAGGTGACCAAATATTTAACAGTGTATATATATTGATTTGCATCTGAATTCATAGGTACAAATGTTGATCAGTATCATGAGTCGAGATAACTATTAAGGTTTCAATTTATTTTCAGATATCTTCACCAGTCTTTTACAAGGACGCAATCAAGGATACAATTCTCAAGAACGGCGGAATTCTTTGAACATGCTCTTTGAAGATGCAGGAAGAAAATGTCCTTGAATCAATACATTTACCCTGTAAGAATTACTATTCAGCTTGGGACAATGATGTGAAGATTTGACAAATCTGAATCTAAGTAAAGTTTAAATTAAACACATATAAAAGCATATGTTATTGTATTATTACTACAGTATATTTGTTGATTGAATGAAATAGATTGTGATATTGAATAAAAATTTCATCTTATTTGAGGTTCTTTCTTCTTTATTTTCAAGGCACAATTGCTCATCACTTAGCCTGAAAATTCTGAATATATTCATAAGAAAATTTAAACCAAAACATGAAATTAAGTAACCATATCATATTCTTAAATGTTATCCATTATATGTCATTATACTGTTTTAAATAGTGAAATAATGGCCTTAAATGTATCCATTTTCATGTAAAATATGCAATTAAGCCTTACAAAAACAGGTTTTGGTTTGAAGCCCTGAATCCTGATGAAGTTCCCACTGCATAACATTATTTAAATGGGGTATAACACAAGTATAGGACACGTGTTAAACTTTTTTTCAGACGTCTGTTGAATGTTTTGTGAGGTATTTAAACTTCTAATAGAGGTTTAATATATGTCTAATAAAGGTCTAAAAGACATCTAATGAACGTCTAATAAACGTCTAAAAGACGTCTAATATATGTCTAAAAGACGTCTAATATACGTCTAAAAGACGTCTAATATACGTCTAAAATACAGGTATAATATATGTTTATAAAGGTCTAATATACGTCTGATAGACGTCTACATCTAGACGTCTAAACAACGTCTTGGGTTAGACGTATTTCTAGTCCCCCAGATTAGACTATATTTTATCGTCAAATAGACGTCTAGACGTCACAGACGTCTATTTGTCTGCTGGGATATTGGTGGTCATACAAGGATTCTGCATGGAAGATTTATTTTCCTGTATTAGATTAGTCATTTACCAGCTTTTAAGAAACGATGTATCAATAGTAATTATTAACTAGAATCTCTATATAATTTGATCTCAAATATTTCTCCATTTTTGTGTTAAAAGAAATATTACCAAACTACATTTTCTGTATATATGTACACTTAGTATTGTTTAAACATTGTTAATAAACAGGTTTGTTAGCTCACAATGTGCCTATTAGTGTTTTCACTCTGTTTATATCGATTCAATTTTTATGGTTGTATAACACTTTCAAAAATGCAGAAAACAAAGATTTTTCAATATTGTATTATTCTGGTAATATGCGATGAAACTTAATTCAATTTTTCTCTCAAATGTACGTTTAAATCAGTTTTGTTTACAATGCATCTTATGTTCAATAGCACGTAGATGATGAGAGATAAATACGAGCCACTAGGTCAAGTAATTGATTGTTAAGTTAAATCTTCTATGCAGGTGTGAGATATATATACCTAAATCATTTAAACAAATTCATAGATGAATAAGACAATTATTCGCATTATTTGATAACCCCGTATGGGACGTCCCAACTTAGGATTTCAAGTTGGGAAGCGTCCCATATTAAGAGTGGGCGGTTCTGCAGTTGGGATGATATGTTAACACTTAGCTTATTGCATATTGTTGCACGACTTCAGCTTTCCTACTGCAATTACAAGCATAACAGTGGTTGTCTCCCTTTTAAAGATTCTTAAAATAAAAAAATAAACAAAAACTAAAGGTTAAGGTTTCTATTTCACTTTTTCTGTCAAAATCTAAAATTTAAGGGAATGAATTGAATTATTACGCACAGGGGAAAATAGGAGTATGAATTATCTTACTTTCAAACAGAGATGCCAGAATATTTTGAACCGCCATTGCGTAAAAAAGGCCGAAGCTCCAGGAAAAGCACAGTTGCCAATCTGGGTCAGTATATATATAAATCGTGGTCACTTATTTTCTTTATTCCAACTAAATAAGTAACAGCTTCCTGTTACAAATAAGTGATAAAAAGTAGATGTTTAACAGTAGTGGCGAATCCAGGAAATTTGAAAGGATGGATGGGTGTCTCCCTGGAGAGTCGATTTATAAAAAGAAATTTCAAAAGGTAGAGGACCACCCCTACCCCATACACACCCTTGAATCCGCCACTGTTAAAAATAATTGAGAAGTACTTACTTTGCTTAGGGTCACTATATTGTATGTGGAAAACTTTCATGATCTTACCCATCAGATAGACTCCTCGGGGTTGTAACCGAGGCTGAATGAATACCTGTTCAGCAAGTGCACACGGCTTCCTTTTTAATTCTTGATTCACAGATAGTTACTCACTACACGCCACGTGTAACAGGCGCAAAATGAGAAAGCAAACCGGGTTGTTTTCAATCTAGTTAAAACTAGATGTAATACTTACATCCCTAAGGCACTTACAGGGCATAAGAATTTCATCTTGTTTTTACTAGATTGGATTATTTTATGGATGGAGTCTCCATTCCCTTTTAAAAAGTATTGCATTAATATCGATCAAGCAAAGACAATTTAAATTCAGTCTATGAGCTTTATCAACAAAATGCGATGAATTACCATTTATCTGTCCTGAGTGGATTATTGTGATAAATTCCGAGCTTTAGTGAGTTTTTAGCTGGTTATCCTTTTTCGTACCCAAGTTGTATTTAAGAATAGTAATGGTACTTTTTTTAAATACCTTCGCGAAGACGAGTTGCAAGTTAATAGGGTCATTGTTTTCATGCACAATGAACAACGATTATGTTATGGTACGGTCTTCATTCGTGTAACCAAATCAAGTCTGAACAATTCCTAACATTATCATGGATGATGTAATTAGTAAAACAATCTTGTATGAAAAAATATTGATTTAAGTGAATGTTATACACACTTTCTCTTAAATGAACAAAAAGAGTATACGATTTTTATCTATAGTTTATTACCCCCTTACGTACATAAAGGTGCATTTAGGTCGGGGAACATCCGGGTGCACCTTGATATGCTATATGGAAAATTTTGTCTCTAGTTCACATGATCCACCTTCTTAGTTCCAACATCAAATCAACTGGTATCTATCGATTATTTCCATCAGAAACACCATAATGGACAACACATTCACACATTCATCGAATATCGCCTGCCAATGACTTGGTCAAACCATGCTGGATATTGCACTCAATCGTATCAACGTCACGCTTCAGTAACGCGCTTTTCACACCCGCCTTGTTTAGAACTAGTTTTGAAGGAGATATTATTTCAATATTCTTTGTATAATCTGAGTCAAAAGGGATGTAAATATGGGTTAGTTTATACGATGCGGTGTGTCTTTTCAAATTCAACCACTTTTTTTTATTAATAACACGTCTATAATGCTAGAAAATAATTGAATGAAAGTAGGTGAATCTGATATTTTTTCTCCTTTTTTCAAATAATCTTTTCTTAAATTTCTTTAAAAATAAATTATTTTTTTTAATTTCTGCTAAATTCTGGTAGAAATGATACTAAATTCTTAATCTTGTTCATCACACTAGGTTAAAAAAAGTAACTTTGCTCAAAGTCATTCTTCATTCAATTCAAAACTTAAAGGCCATAGGCCTATAGTACAAATATGTTACAAATGTAAAATAGCATTTAACATGTCAAAACACCTTTACAGGGAAAAAATTCTTATACATTCATGTCAAACATATAAAACATTTACAAATATACATAAATACTACCTATGTTATCACAATGTATCGTAAAGAAACTAATAATCAGTCAATAAAGTATACAGTACAATTATATAATTTAGATAGAATTCTTTCTGAGTAGCATACCATGATAAATAATCATACTCATCATATCGTTACATTGTCGTGGATATCTATAAGAAGGCATATTTAAAAGGCGAATCCCAAATTTTATCATTCTTGCTTTAGCTAAAATGTGAATCGGATATCTTCCGCATTCTCCGTATACCATACTACTAGGGGTATTTGACTTCACTCCCAGGAATATTTTTACATGCATATAAGTGTATTTTCTCAATAACATCAAACTTTTAAAATCCCCACACTTCTGATCCATACAATAGAATCGGAAGAATTTTCGAGTCAAATATTTTGAAAAATGATTTGTAATCAATATAAACAAGTTTACTAATACTTTTAAGAACACCAATAAGTACCCTTTTAGCCTGAGTGGAACAATATTTCGCATGCTCTAAGAAGCAAAGGTGATTTGAGAAGTAAACTCCAAGATATTTATATGATTTGTAACAAATAGCGGCTGACCTTTAAAACACCACTTTTCCTTTTTTGACAGCTTACCTCCGTTTTTGAATACTGTAACTTTAGTTTTCTCCATATTGATAGTTAACCCTGCAACATCACAATAACGTTCTAATTCAGTTATAAGTCGCTGTAACCCGACGATACTCGTCGAAAATAGAATCATATCGTCAGCAAACAGCAGTAGGAACAATTCTGTCATATACGGGTGTAACTGAACGCCATGAGAAGAGCTATTTTGAATAATAGAAGCAAATTAATTTATAAACATAGAAAACAGAAACGGGCTTAAAATACAACCCTGTCTTAGGCCAACATTGCAAGTAAAGGAATCTGAAACGTCATTTTTTATTCCTGATACACACTTTTACATTGTCATAAATGCCTCTAACAAAGTATTCATCTTAGGACCATTATCTCCCAAAGTTTTGCTCTCTGTATCTAATCAAACGATTGTTTAAAATCGATAAACAAGGCGTACAATTTATTTCCTTTTATATTAAGACACTTCTCAACTATCGAATGTAATATGAAAATATTATCTACTGTGCTATAACACGCTCTAAAGCCCGCTTGAGATTCGTCTTTTTATCTAATGTATCTGCTAAAAACGTTCGTCTCTTATTGATGATGTATACAAATACCTTCCCCAGTGTACTTAGGGGATTTATACTTCTATAATTGTCTACATTGTTAATACTCCCGCTCTTATGAATTAGAATAATTTTTCCAGTAGTCCAAGACGACGGAAAGTTACCACTGTCTAAAATAACATTAAAAACTAACTCCAAATATTGTAACAAAATATCTCCCGAATGTTTAATAAATTCCGGTAAAATATTATCTACGCCTAGCGCTTTGTTTGTTTTTAAATTTGGAATGCTATCTATTATTTCTTGTCTGCTGATAGGCGAATCAAGAATATCACTTGAGAGTTTGTCTACCTCAGTAAGCTGAGACATCAATTGTTGAGTTATCATCGCATGTGGTTTCTGTTTCCCTTCCGACAGACGAAAACAAATGTTTGAAATGTTCATACCATATATTAGTGCTGATATTATGTTTTTTTAATTGTTTTCCGTTCAACTCTATCAGAATTGTCCAAAACTCTTTTGACTTAGTGTTATTTTCGAGCTCATTCTGTTTAATGCTATAGTTATCTGTTCGTTTCTGCTTACACTTGGCTACATATTTCTTGTAACATGATAGTCATCTAAGTGTTGTTTGTCTTTATAAATTCTAAACTGATTTAGTCTATGACAACGTTCTGCTTTCAATCTCTTACATTCACCATCATAACATGGACTATCATTGCCAACATTTCTAAATGTTAACTTTGTTGCATACCTTCTGCAGCTGTGCACATGGCATCCACAACATATTGTTCACTGTGATTGATGTCACTGAATACATAATCTAAACAATTATCAAGTAATTCTTGCACACTATCTAAGAACATGTTTTCTCTAAATTCACCTGACTAACTTGCATCCCAAACAAACTTAAAACTATGACAAGCGTTATCACTTATTGCAACATCTTCCCTTTTATGTGTGGTAAGTACTTTCATCGTAAGTGGGAGATGCGCGGACTCTGTGCGTGACTGGATGTCAAAATTAGCACAATCATCAAATAGACATGATGAAGTAATTATGTAATCAATAACGCTTGCCCCCATTGGACCAATGAATGTAAAGTCACCGATCTAATTATAGGTTCCGCATCTGTCATTTACAATATGGATATTTAGAATGGTACATAATTCTAAGAGAGATCAACCAAATGAATTAACAATTTTATCGACGGCGAATCTTTTGAGATTAAATTTATCTACTAGAAATTCCCAATTAAAAGAATTTTTCTCTACATATTCAAGGAGATCATCCTCAATAAAATCGGTATCAATACCTGTTCTCGCGTTGAAGTCTCCGCCACATAGAACAGTTGCATCTTGATGATCTGATAACATGCCTATTAAATTTTCTTGTAAAATCTCAATTCCATTTTTACCGACAACATGTGGCTGGTCAGACCATGTAGACCCCTCAGGGTGCACATTTATACATGAATTCAATAACTCATCAACATTGAAAAGTGTCTTATCAAACATAATGCTAATTGCGTTTTCAGTAAGTTTGTACCACTTTATGTATTGTTTAAGACACTTTCATATTAAAACCACTATGCCACCTGATAATCTCCCGAAATTCGATACCTTCTCTGCAGGTTTATTGTACGTAACATAGTCTTCAAATATACTACCAAGATCATGTACATTTGCCCAAGTTTCTGTGAGTCTGATGACATCAAATGTTTGTATATAATTGACAAATTCGTTATCGGTTAGCTTTGCTGCAATACCAGAAACATTCCAAAATAGAAATGAGTGAGTTTTGAGCTGGTTATCCTTTTTCTTATCCAAGTTGCATTAAGAATAGTAATGGTACTTTTTTTTAAATACCTTCGCGAAGACGAGTTGCAAGTTAATAGGGTCATTGTATTCATGCGCAGCGAACAACGATTATGTTATGGTACGGTCTTCATTCGCGTAACCAAATGTAGTCTGAACAATTCCTAGCATTATCATGGATGATGTATTTAGTGAGACAATCTCGTATGAAAAATATTGATTTAAGTGAATGTTATACACACTTTCTCTTAAATGAACAAAAAGAGTATACGATTATTATTTTTAGTTTATTACCCCCTTACGTACATAAAGGTGTATTTAGGTCGGGGAACATCCGGCTGCACCTTGATATGCTATATGGAAAATTTTGTCTCTAGTTCACATGATCCACCTTCTTAGTTCCAACATCAAATCAACTGATATCTATCAATTATTTCCATCAGAAACACCATAATGGAGAAACGGTTCACACATTCATCGAATATCGCCTCTAATGACTTGGCAAACAATGCTGGATATTGCACTCAATCGTATGAACGTCACGCTTCAGTAACGCGCTTTTCACACCCGCATTGCTTAGAACTAGTTTTGAAGGAGATATTATTTCACGATGAACTGTGGTAAAAGATTAGGAGAGACGATGAACTGTGGTTTAGTGATCTATGGAACGATAGAAAACTTAAAAATGGAAATAAACTGAGGACATATAGAATATTCAAAAAGGACAGATTACCAGATGGCTACTTATTCTGTTCAATGTCAAGATATCAGCGGAAACTCTTAGCAAAACTGCGCTGCGGTACACTCCCATTATGTGTAGAAACTGGCAGATATACTCGACCACCAACACCTCTCGAATCTCGTTACTGTTCATTCTGTGAAAATAGGATACAAGATGAACAACATTTCCTGATAGACTGCTCCATGTATGCTGATATTAGATACGAACTTTTTAACAGTGATCTTTTACCTGACAATGTCATAAACTTCAACTCTACCAAAAAACTTCTAACCCTAATGCAGTGTCCAGAAATTCAACAGAAGCTAGCTACTTGTATTGACAAGATGTTCCAGAGAAGGAAATATTTTATTAACTGATGATATTATTTTTCTTTTACAATGGGTTTATCAGTATTATGTATATATAACTTTATAAATTCAGACTTTGTGATGTAAACGATATGCTGCATTCTGATTGGATCAGACATGGTCATGTGATCGGTATACATTTCAATGAACCCAAAGTTGAGGGTTATACAAAATAACCTTCAGTAAATGCAGGTTATACGATATCGTGCCGGAACTATTTTCTAAAGTGACAGCTGACAGCTGATAGCCAAAACACGCTGTACTGTCACCTAGATTCTGGACAGTATAAATACGCGAGTGTTATTTGTTAACAAAATGTACACAAAATGTATTATTTGTAGAATAAAAAAGTGTCATTTTTACCGAGTCTTTGGAACTATTTTGTTTATGCGTCTGAATACGGGTAGAGATCCGTCTTGGTGTAACCGGTACGTAGGTCAGTGCGACAAGCAGCTATAGAATTGCATTTCGAATGCATTTTCGCTTTAAATACAACGTTTGAATTTATAAGAAATGAATTTCATCATATGGTTGTCCACACGGTTATAACCTGTTTGAAACTTGTAAGATAAACTTTTATCATCCAAAACTGTGTTCCACAGGAGATATTGCTTGTGGAAGATCAAGCGATATCTCCTAGGAGATATCGTTTTGACAGTAGATTTTGAACAATGCCCTATTACAGTCAAGTTCATGACATCACAATTGTTTTACATCATCAAGTAATGACATCACAATGCTATGACGTCATAAACATAATAACGTCACAGTGCTATGACATCGCCGCACTTACAGTCTAAGAGTAGTCAGTAGTCAGAAATATACGTTTTTTACGGAATAGACATGAAAAATGATTTTGGATGATAAATAGAATCTCACCCTCGTGTCTTCTGATATCAAATATATCAACACTCATTGATAAAAGTAAAAATATCCTCGGCAAGCCTCGGATATTTGTAACTTTTATCAACTCGTGTTGATATATTTGATATCAGCAGACACTTGGGTGAGATTCTCCATTTGTATAACCGGCGTCGCAAGCTTGCCGGTTATACAAGTTTATCTTACAAGTTTCAAACAGGTTATAACCGTGTGGACAACCATATGATGAAATTCATTTCTTAAATAAATCTTGTGAATGTTTTGACGAAATTTTTATTTGTATATTTTATATGTATATTTTTATAACAATGTGGTTATGAATTAATTTATCAGTATGTGATATAGGATGAATTCAGTTAAATGGGATGTATGTCTCAAAATATATATATATATTGATAGATTAATGCACGTATTTTGTGTGTATGTGTGTATAAGTGCCGTAGGAATGCATGTATGAATATATGTATGTATGTTTGAACGTATGTATCTGAAGGTGTATGTATGTATGAATGTATGTATGTAAGTGTATGTGCGTGCGTGTGTTTGTGAGTGTTGGTGTGAGCGTATGTGTGAGTGAATGATGTGTGTGTAGGTGTATGTAGCTGTGTAGGTATATAGTAGGCGTGTATGAATTTAAGTGTAAATGTTTGTATAAGGGAATAAATGGACCAATGTGATTGTCTATATGTCTGTATTGGTGTGTTTGGGTTTGGTGGAATGGGTGGGAAATTAGTACGGAAGCAAGGACGAGTGTATGAAAAGATATATTCCGCTTTTATTTATTTATTTATTTATTTATTTCAATTATTTATTAATTTATTATTTTTTTTAAATTGGCGAAATCTTTTTAAACTGTAATAATGTATTTCAATCTTACATGAATATTATAACATTATATGTGATTTTATTGTATTGTCTGTATTGGTGTGTTTGGGTTTGGTGGAATGGGTGGGAAATTAGTACGGAAGCAAGGACGAGTGTATGAAAAAATATATTCCGCTTTTATTTATTTATTTATTTATTTATTTATTTTAATTATTTATTAATTTATTATTTTTTTTAAATTGGCGAAATCTTTTTAAACTGTAATAATGTATTTCAATCTTACATGAATATTATAACATTATATGTGATTTTATTGTATTGTCTCATAGCCTTTTGGCGGCTTGTACATTTTATTTCTTATTGTACCAAAACAAATGTGTATGACCTTTATGTATGTACAAGATGAGACACTAATAAACAATATTCTCTCTCTCTCTCTCTCTCTCTCTCTCTCTCTCTCTCTCTCTCTCTCTCTCTCTCTCTCTCTCTCTCTCTCTCTCTCTCTCTCTCTCATTTCAATATTCTTTGTATAAGCTAAGTCGAAAGGAATGTAAATATGCGTTAGTTTATACGATGCGGGGTATCTTTTCAAATTCAACCACTTTTTTTTATTAACAAGACGTCTATAATGCTGGAAAATATTTGAATGAAAGTAGGTGAATATGATATTTTTTCTCCTTTTTTCAAAAAATCTTTTCTTAAATTCTTTGAAAATAAAATGGTTCTTTTAATTTCTGCTAAATTCTGGTAAAAATTATACTAAATTCTCAAACTAGTTCATCATTTCAGGATAAACACTAACCTTGCATCCCTGGCCTATTGCTAATTAAGCAACAATGGGAAAATGGAAACACACACTTGGTGTTATCAATCATACAATATTTTAGCATATCATCTTCTTCAATGTCCGCACACGAACGTGAAATTATTAGCTCGCGCATCATTTCAGCTGAAGCAGTCGCAGACAATGGCATGCTTCATATACATTCCTTAGTTTTCCAGGTTCACCTAGCTGCCCATGACTTGAAAATCCGTCGTTAGATTACAACTTATCTGATTCACTCGATTCAAGGCCTCACTGGGTCAAGAAATCTAGAATTTATAATACCATTTGCTTAAGTGTTTTTAGGAATTTTTGTCATGAAGAAGAAGAAAAAAATGAAGCTTAAGGACCTTAATAGGAAGTAGTGAGTGAGTTGGGGTTAAACGTGCTTTGAACAATATTCCAGTTATTAAACATGTGGATGACAAGCATCCAAAAGAGAGTGGACAGATAAGGGAGAAAGGGATCGAAAAGCTAAGGGAAAAGACGGAAAGAAAGGCATAGTGAGAGAGAGACAACAGGTTTAAGAAGGACTCAAATTTAGTCTGCTTCCACCCGTCGACCTGTTCAGCTTGGGTGTCCCTACCAGGAGCATGAAAGCTCCAGCTGACATAGCTTAACAGGAAGTATCTATTATACACAAGTGTACAATGTTTCACTCCACGTTGACTATGGGATTTCAATATTAATATGTCAGATTTGGATGGAGACTCATTAAATGTAATAAACCGTGCATGTCTTTCAAATGCAAGTCTACAGCAATTAGGAGATAAGCACTCAACTTATGAAGATTACTATATAATGCCTCTTGAGTGACTTTTAAAGGATGAAGTATTCGATATTTAGCCTACATCTGTAACGTCACCCATTTCTTAAACACAGTAAAAACATTGTTTTTGTATTCACAACAGCGGCTACCGTTCAGGCTTTCCATGGTGTATGTAAAATTTAATATTGCCGATATAATAGTTTGTGCATAGTCATTGCAAAGTTGCATTAAATTCTTACATTTTTTTAGATTTGACTCAGAGCCTGAACACGAGCATACATTTTCTTATTAACTAATATGGTATATTACTAGAGTGCGGGACGTTAGTAACATCGAGAGATACGTGTGTGTATTATATATATGTGCATTATTCATGTTTAGGAACTTTTGGTGTGTCCTAGTGCCTTTAAGATGATTCATGAAACACGTTAAGATAAACCCATTTCATAAAAAAAAATTAATATAAAATATAATTCAAAAGGTTTTAGAATTGGAGTGACAGCGGTTGTATCCATTTAATAGATTCTTTAAATCAAAGCGAAATAGAAATGAAATGGGGCTACATTACATGAAATCCATGTTCCCTTCGAAATCTTTTAGAAAAACATTATTGTCGGCACCACAGTAGAGGTACATTAGGATATAAAGTACGACTGACATTTAAAAAATCGGAAAAAGAATGTAATAAATTATTAGGTAAAGGGGTGAATAGGGTTTGAATTATCTTACTTTCAAACAGGGATGCCAGAATATTTTGAACCGCCATTGCGTAAAAGAGGCCGTAGCTCCAGGAAAAGCACAGTTGCCAATCTGGGTCAGTATATATATATATCTATCCCTGGAGAGTCGATTTATAAAAAGAAATTTCAAAAGGGGAAGAAACCACCCCTACCCAAAACACACCCGTGAATCCGCTACCGTTAAAAATAATTAAGAAACAGTTACTTTGCTCAATCTTGTGTATAGAAAACTGTTATGATCTTACCCTGATGCGAGAAGAGACTCTACCGGGTTGTAGCCAGGGCCGAATGAATTTGTGTGCACTGGGCTGCGCAGCATACTTTTTAAATCTTGATTCATAGATCGTGACTCAGTACACTCCACCTATAATTTGCTCAAAATGAGAAAAGAAGGCGGGTTATTTAAACGGATAGGGTCTACATTCCCTTTACTTTATTCAAGAAACATATTTATCATTCATATGAAATAAATCGTATCCTTTTTAATTAAAGCAGTCCTTTGACGTGGGAAGTATTATGAATTCCATTTTTTCCTGTTATTCAGCTTTTTCTGAGTTAGAAATTAATCATTTAATATATCTGATATCTACAGCAAGGCGGCGAAGCTTGAATGCAGCAGTTTGATTTCAGAAAACTTCTTGAAATTAACAAAAGAAATTCTTTCCCTAAATTGCAGAAATATACTGACTTGATTTTTAAAGAAAAATAGATATTAAAGCTTTTATTTGTGCAAGAAATAAGTTTCCGGGATCTCATGAGAAATCCTTACCTACATGTCCAACGAATCTAAGAAATGTTGGGAAGAAAATGTACAACTTAATTGGTTCAATACACTTATTCAAGATGATTCATATAAATACATAGCTTTGAACGCGTCATTTATAAAATTCGTGCTGGTCATATCATACGCAGTCACACGTATCCTTCATGTATGCATGAACGCTTTGAGTTTGAATATCTATGTAAGTATACTTTGGTTATGGCTTGAAAACGTATAAGTGTTTGTACATGTGAGTCATACATGGTTTTTTTAATATGAGGCATAAGTATATACCAGAGTGAAATGAATGTATGTGCAAACATCTTTGTGAGTAAAACGCATCTATATGCATATATTTATTATATGTTTTATACGTAGTGAAATTGGTTATAATCTCAGAAAAAAACGTAAAGTATATCTAACGTACAATGTACAAGTAACGGTCATGATTGAGTTATTTATCTTTGCCCAGTGTTGACAATTGTACAAAGTGTGATCGTCAATATGCGTGAAATCCGCCAACAACTTTTCATCTTGTAAAACAGCAGTTTTGAAAGAGAAATGTGAAAGGGAAGAAGAGAAGAAGAGAGAAGAATATATTTTATTTACGTGTCACATGTTGTTATAAAACATTTGGAACATTTACAGAATCAATTTTAAAAACAACATCCGGATACGGATATCAATGATAATCTAAAACAATATTAGATAAAAAAAGGTGAAAAGTGTTTGAACTTTTCGGACACTCAACAGTGAGTCATGGTAGACACCTACAGACCACAGGCTGGATGAGCAAAACTGATTTTAGTACATACTTTATGATATAGAATTTTCCATAATATGTCCATAACCTTGTACAATACTTTACATTACATTTATAGCATAAAGGAAAATATTGATTTCCTTAACATTGAATTTCGCTCACATGATATTATATGCCTTCCAGAAACTTTGTTGCACTCAGTAATACTCGTATATCAACCTTTCAGAAAGAATGGCAAACTCATCTGAACAGATAAGGGTTTCACAGTTAAATTCAGGGCTATTCTGGCAAATATATTAACGTGTCCAGAAAATCGGGAGACATTTTGGGCAAATAGATTGTGCTCATTAAACCAATGAGTTTCTACATTCTGTGTCTTCATAAATCAGTATCAATAAGTCAGTAAATGATGTATAAAATGAAATAACCTTAACTAACCTGACATTTGTCTTTCTAAAATCATCTAAGACTATGAAATTTGACTGGTTACTTTTGGTTACTTTGATGACGGTATAAAAATGATAAACTTGGTAATTGCTGATCTAAATGACATCGACAAAAATGGTTCAAACTGAAACAAATGCGATACATTGAACTATATTTTCTTTTGAATATTGAAATTGATATAATTGATTTTCATCACGACCATACTTGAAAAAACAAGTGCTTTTTTTCCAGGTGTATAATTGTAGGCAGCCAGTAAAGGTAAATCAATCGTAAATATTTAAAGTTTTATTTATGATGTCAGCTAGAGTTGACTCATTTTCTTTTGAACTATACAGGTGGATGCACAACAGTTGAAAATACTTTTGATAAAATGTGCGAAGATGAATAAGCAACTTTAACCAGCCACGCCTGTTAACCCGATTGGCGTCTAAGCGCATGCCCCCTTTGTTGATATGGACGGACATGTACGGGGTAACGTGTATTCAAGACAAGGGTCAGAACATCAAATCTACTCTGATCATAATGATTTTTCAAGGGAATGTATTTGACACAATGTTCCCATTGACCTAAGCAGAAGTCTGTTGACGTTTAACATGCAAAGATATGGAAAAGGAAAATTGAAAGGGTAACGATAAACCAGGTTACTGTCTTATTACCAAAACTAAGAGAGAAATATTAAGTTCCTCAACTCCAGTAAAATATCTGGAGGTTTTCACTGTAAGGATAATATTGCAATGAAACAATACGTCTACGTAGACTGTAAGTAGTCCATTCTTAACTGGATGAGCATTTGCTGGACACCGGAGAGGCAAAGCAGCCTTGTGGCAGAGAGTTCCGTTTCCCCTGCTCCGCCTTCTTCATAGCCACAATAAAATAAGTTTTTTTTACACCACCTCATTAATATACCAAATATACAATTTAGTATTAAAACCTAAATCGCACTTACGAGTAACATTCGGATGTCATTATTTCATTGGCAAATTTTACACAAATACATGTATAACATGTTTTATTGACTATTGATTGAACTTGTTAGTTTAAAGTTTCTCTTGAATGTGAACAGGTCCAAAACATTCCCGAGGAGTATAATCAAGATATGATTAATCTAACATCTCTCAAATCATTTCTGATGTCAAAATACGATGTAACCTTATTGATTTGATATTTAGATAAAGCATTTATTGCAAAACCATACCTAAGTAATGATGTATTTGTGAATCTGACCTTTGACCAACCGTAGTAAAAATAATTTCAAATCTTGATAGTTCTCCATAGTTGATGGACACAAAATAAGAGCCATAAGTTATCTTTGTTATCTTGATGGAAGAGATCATTATTCTTAAGGGGTCAGGGTGCTTCTGTCATGTGCATCCACCCATAACTGTGATTTGATAACAGTGTAGGCGAAATGAGGACAGGCCTATTCTCTTATGACAAACAGGTGGTCGTTAACTAACCTCATCGCATGATACAAATGCCACTACAGTAAACATTAAACAATATATTACATTGTCTCCAATAAAAAAACTTTCATTTTAGCGAGACAATTAAAAATTCATATCGATAAATACATAAAAAAAATCAATATGTGTTATCCTATAGTGGTGCATCTCTCAACGCTCAAGTTCTAAAGTTTTTTTTATATAAAATCACATGAGAAAACCTCGTCCTGGGATTGTCACAGTCCAATCAAAGTGGATTTGACGACTGACAAGGAAAATTGATATTATGAAGCAGATATATATCATATTTAGAAATTCTTTCGGTCATATTATTGCCTCCATTTCAGCTGTTGAATTAGCTTAAAAATACAGAGAAAATCAAAGAGCTGAAGTTTCAGCATTTGCCAGTCTCATTATGCGGTTATCCAAAATAGGGGTATAAAAGGTTTCCTATAAGTCTATATTTTCTCGTTTTTCAGGCTCTATTGATTCTTATAGGTGATATGAATGCAGATAATAATTTGCAATAATCAAAATTATGCGTTACGTCTCCTCTTTAATGCAAGTATGCAATCGGTTGAAAATCTGATGTGAAACGACCACGCCACTGAAGCACACAATCCTGTAAAAGGAACAAAATGAAACAAAGGTGCTTTATTTATTATATTTTTAATGGTGAAATATGCCATTTATCGGTGAAAATAAAATCCGTAATTTCGATGAGTGAAGTAAAAATTGTATTCTACTCAATGAAATAGTGCAACAATTAAATGACGTCGCCTGTCGCCAGTTCAAATATAAAACATATTTGATACGTATCCAAGTGGTGACATTGGTAACTTTCACTTGTAACGTGCTCGTAAATTCCCATATGCCTATGTCTAAAAGAGATAATAACAAGAGAGAAATGCATTGCAACAAAAAACAACAAATACATTATATTTGAACAAAAATGGAGACCAACTGTAAAAGATTTCCTAGGGTAATATCAATCTTTATTACACTCTCGTTGGAGATACTACAGTTGTGAAACAATGACATGTTATTCAACACTGTTGTGAAACATTGCACGTGAAAGCGATCGCATCCGGAACTATTTTCCTGTAGTCACATGACAAGTTTTCACGTGATGATGTAAATCAAAATGGCGACTGTCAAAATTATTGTTCTCTCAACTTTGATAAAATACGAGATAACCTAATTCTTTTAGAAAACATGTTAAGCTGTTTCTAAATAAATTTGATCAAATAAAACCATCAGATTTCATCTTTTTTTGTATTTTATTTAGCTAGAAAATACCCGTTAAATAAACGATTGTGTGAAGGTTGATGGCAGATTGAGAGGACGTGTCTCGTCAATTGTTAAACCAATTGGGACATACCATATGTTCAACGTGAAACTAGAAAATGGGTCAACAATGCAAGTTGCAAGATATCGACTACATCGTATGCCCGAAACTGTAACAACAACATCGACTATGAATGTGAGTGACAATGACATATTTGATGCTTACTTACCAGGGGTCGATTTTGACGAAATTTCGGATGAAGATGTTGTATGCGTTCAAATTCCTACACAGGCAGAACTTGAAGACCTGTTCAATGACTCTAGCAATGAAATTGAAGATAAAAATGACCAAAAACAAGCACCTTCATACTGTACTGATGAAGACATCACACAATATATACAGACAAATCAAAATGTCAACACAGCTCGGAAAACAAACTATGATGTGAGAATTTTGACAAAATTCATGGCCTTGGAGAACGATAAACGATAGATTCATTCTATTCCACCAGAGGAATTTTGCAAAATTCTTTGCAAGTTCATCATCAATGCAAAAAAAGTTGACGGTTCCGAATACGAACCTTCTACTGTGAGAGGTATCTTAAGCAGTGTAGATCGCTTGTTAAAACAAAGGGGATATGGCAAGTCGATAATGATGGATGTGGAATTCACTAGCGTTCGGGAAGTCCTCAAAACAAAGCAAAAAATCCTAAAACAAAGTGGAAAGGGAAACTTACCACATAGAGCTGAGTCTTTGAGTGAAGATGACATAAACACTTTGTGGAAATCCGGGGAATTAGGGTTGCATAATCCTGAGTCGCTCATCAATACATTATGGTGGCACAATACAATTCATTTTGGTCTTCGCACGGTAACTCCACATAAGCAAATGAAGTGGGGTGATGTGACACTTCACACTGACACAAACGGTATTGAGTATCTCGCCTACAATGAGAGACAGACAAAAACACGTACAGGAGTGAATACTCGAGACGTACGGACTGTTGTTCCAAAAGCATGGTCCACTAACACTGACCGATGTCCAGTCGCAGCCTACAAACGGTATGCTGAATTGAGACCATCAGATTTTTCCGCTGCCGATTGTCCTTTTTATCTGGCCACCAACTCGAAAAGTGCACCAGCATTCCCACATCCTTGGTACAAACGCCAGGAGTTGGGTTTAAACAAAATCGGTGCACTGATGAGGAGAATGCAAAATTGCAAGCTTGATTGTAAGCGTCTCACAAACCACTCAGCCCGAAAGTATTTGGTCCAAACTTTGTCGGAGAGTAACATTCCTCCCAATCAAATCATGCAAATTAGTGGTCACAAAAATATGCAAAGCATAAATAATTACTCTCAGTTGTCCGAGAAACAGCACAGAAATATCAGCACAATTATTAATCAACGTCCATCTTCTTCAAATGTAAACATGACCTCCGAATCCGGGTCAAGCGGGCTTTCGTCAGTAGATCGGGCAAGGTCATCCTTGCCGATTTCGGTCGATTCTAGAAATGTCAGCGTCAGTGCTTCCGAATTTCGATCAATCAACTCAATCTTCGGTGGTTCCGTTAGCAACTGTGTCATTACTGTTAACTTCATCGGCAACGCAAAGAAAAGTGTTCCTCCCACAGACACTAACTCAAACTGATTGAATCGCGCTTCAAAACTCACATTCCAATGACGTCACGATCACGTGACATTCATTCACACAACTCAGTAACGTAATTCAGTGACTGTCTGACTGATGTTATGTTTTGCTAACTCGCCAATTTGTGTTCTTAGTGACCAAAACACTAATGAGTGCCTTCCATTTGTATTGTTCAAAATTAAAGTTGTTATAAATCGACTTCCTCTTGACCTATTTCTCCAATGACGTTATGCGTCGATTCTAAAATTGTATTCCTACGCACAACTACGAGAAATGAGAGTAAACATGATTTTCATTTTATATTAATTATTTTAAGAGTGTAATGAATAAAATACTAAACTTCGTCCAGTTTAATAACATATTTATGAAACTCGTGGACAGTATTTGTATATAACTCGCTTTCGCTCGTTAAATACGAATACCATCCACTCGTTTCATAAATATGTTATTAAACTGAACGTCGTTTAGTATTCTCTATTTATATAATAATAGACAATAATAATATGAAAGACAATTATCTGAAATCCTAGTCAATGTGTACATTAAGAATGACAAGTAGCAATATTCAATGAAGAAATGATAACAGATTTAATTTGATTGAATGTGTTATACAGACATGTAAACAATGATCTTTGAACTAATTAAAACATACAACAACAAAAAATTACGCATATGTCACCATCATAATAAGAGCTAACTCACAAATTGCACCAAGCGAGTTTTACACTGTCACCTTTAAACAGAATATCCCACATGGGTGAACAGGTTGATACCTCTTCTTGCATTTCCACCGTGAAATTGTTGTTATTCAATCAAGCACAGCCAATGGGAAGCTAGTCCGGGACTTACATGTAGAATATGTAGAGTAGTAAAACCATTTTCCGATAATGCGAAAGCATATAATCTTTTATGTGAGCAGTCACTTAAGGTTAACCAAGCGCAAACACAAGTCTAATCACATGAATTACCTTAGTCATTGCTGTCGCTTCAGAACTTTCCCTGTACTCAGCTCTCAAGGACCCTGTTCATACAAACCTATCCCTATCTATGTATATATTCCCTTTCACAACCATGTCCAATATCACTTGCTTGATAATGGTGTTGGTATCTACACAGAAACGCACCAACCCTAAAAATAAAGAAGTTGTTGCGAACAACATGATTCCAAATCTAAACCTCAGTTCTCAATTCTTAATATCTACTTTGAATTATAAATCAATTTTTAATCCATTTCATGTCCATTCCAACTCCAAGTAAAACAAAGTTAAAACTTCAAATAAATGTTCAAGTTTATTCCTGAAGGCTTCTTTTTATATTCATTCATTTATCTTCCAGAAATTCCAATACATGATATATCCAATCAAATCCATTCCAATATCCAAGCAATTCCATTTGACTCTAATGTCAAGACTTCAAAATCCATTTCAGCTTTTACAACTCACAATTATCTTCAAATTCATTGATCCTAGTTTCCATTTCATCAATTCAATGTTTGCAACAATTAACAATAACATCCTTCAACATCCTTTTCAATTATTCATATCTTATTTCCAAATTCCAATTCAAATCTGTCCATATGTTCTTAACAGTGGAGTAGCTATTTTACTTAGCAATACTTTTGAATATGAAATCCATAAGGTTTCTAAAGATGAAAATGGAAACTATCTCATTTTGGATATAACGTTAGAAGGTATAACTCTAACGAACCTGTATGGACCAAATTTAGACACTCCTTTTTTCTATGCAGACTTATTCAATAAGATAATTGACATGGGTAATGAGTCCATTGCGATCTGTGGAGATTGGAACCTTGTTTTAGATCCCGCGATAGACATAGAAAATTATAAGCACGTTAACAACCCTAAGGCCCGACAAATCGTTATAGATAATTTGGAAAACATGAATTTACTAGACGCATGGAGAGAAATAAATACTGATGTTAGAAAATACACTTGGTGGAAAAGAAACCCTCGACAACAAGCTAGACTCGATTTCTTCCTAGTAACAGAAGATCTTTTCAATATAAGTACTTATGTCTCCATAATACCAGGCTATAAAAGTGATCACTCTGCGGTGACTTTATCTATATCAACGCAAAAAGGCAAGGAAAGAGGACGAGGCTATTGGAAATTTAACATATCACTGCTACGACATGAGAAATATAAAGAATTAGTCACTGAAATACTAAACGATACTAAGCACGAATACGCAGACCCTAAGTATAAATATGATGAAATAGATGAGACCAGTGATGAAGTTTTACTATTAACTATCAATGATGCATTATTTCTCGAGACATTTTTAATGAAAGTTAGGGGGAAATCTATCTCGTATTCGTCTTACATAAAACGTTGTAGGGATAAAAAATATAAAGAATTGGAAGAGAATATAAGTCGTTTAGAAGATGAAAGTAGAAATGATTTTCAAAATATTGATGACACACTTCTCTCTAAGTTATCCAAAGATAAGATAGAACTGGAAAAAATCAAAGAAGACGAAATGAAAGGAATTCAAATTAGAAATAGAATCCAATGGTATGAAGAAGGGGAGAAACCTACAAACTACTTTTGTCATTTGGAAAACAGAAATTATACAAACAAACTTATCGATTCCCTTGTTGTTGACAGTGGTAATGAAATAACGGATGGTATCGCAATTATTAATGAACAGAAACAGTTTTATGAAAATCTCTATAAATCAAACAATAGTGTAAATGATGATAGCAAAAGTATTCTACAAAATATAGCCACTCCTTCCTTAAATAAAATGCAGTCGGATGAACTAGAAAGCGATATTAGTCTTGAAGAACTATCACTTGCTGTTAAATCGATGAAAAACAATAAAAGCCCTGGGCTTGACGGTTTCTCCATAGAGTTCTTTAAGTTTTTTTGGAAAGACCTTAAAATTTGGGTGCATCGATATGTTCAAGAAACCTTTAACCAAAACAGTATGACAATGACAATGAATAGAGGAGTGATCACATGTATCCCTAAACCAGGCAAAGATAGACGATTTTTAAAAAATTGGCGTCCCATCTCTCTACTTAACGTACTGTATAAGATTATAAGTACTTGTATTACAAACAGGCTTAAAAAGACACTTGATACTCTGATCCATGAAAACCAAACTGGTTTTATCCCCGGTAGATGCATTACCAGAAAATATTCGACTTCTTTATGACGTCATGTTCGAAACAAAATTACAAAATAAAAAAGGTTTGCTTATCCTCATTGATCTCCAACAAATTCATTATGCTGGTTTTGGACAAGTTCGGTTTTGGAAATAACATTAAGAAATGGGTTAATATTTTGATATCAAATGCTACATCATGTGTCATTCAAAATGGACATCTATCCACTTTCTTTGAAAATGAAAGAGGGTGTAGACAGGGCGACCCTATTTCCCCATATCTATTCCTATTCGTTGCGGAAATACTTGGCATAATGATTAGAGATAATGAAAACATAAAGGGAATTGTTCTCAACGAAATTGAACATATCATTGGTCAATACGCCGATGATACAGAATTATTCCTAGACGGTTCAGAAGCTTCTCTTAATGAAGCTATGAAAACGCTTATGACATTTTATAATATGTCAGGTCTCAAAATCAATATGGACAAAACCAAAGCAATTTGGATTGGGTCAATGGCTGGCAGTAACATAACTTTATCCCATGATTTCAAGCTTGATTGGCAGACGGGAAATTTTGTTGTTCTGGGAATAACACTAAATGCAGATTTGGAGAATCTTTGGGTGATTAACACTAAAAAAAGACTGGAAAATATAAGAAGAATTCTTTTGAACTGGAAGAAACGAAATTTAACTTTAATAGGGAAGATAACAGTTATCAAAACATTGGCATTATCTACCATTGTTCACATTCTTTCGTCTCTCCCAAACGTGCCTAAAGATTTTATCACAAACTTAAATAAAATATTTTTCAACTTTATATGGAACGGTAAAAGGGACAAGATAAAACGAATACACTTAATGCAAAAATATGAAGATGGCGGGCTCAGAATGGTTGAAGTAAAAACATTTATTGATTCGTTGAAAATTTCCTGTTTAAAAGATATGTATCAAAATTTAACTGCTATCGTTTGGCTGCTTTCCCTATTGCAAATATTTTCCTGTTGAGATCAAATATCAACAAAAAATATAAAATCATTAACCCATTTTGGAAAGATACACTAGATGCCTGGCAAAGATATATCAAATCTTATGTTTTGAATGAAAACAACGTAAATGAAATACTTGAGCAACCGCTCTGGTTAAACCACTTTTGCCAAAACCCAGATTTGATAATCAATAACTGGCTCAAACAAGGAATAACTCATGTGAAAAATGTATGCAAAGGAAGAAACTTTCTTACATTTCCAGAGCTTAAGACAAAATATGATATTAAAGGTACGGTACTTGACCTAAACCGGCCGGTCATTCTCAGTATTCCCAAAAAATTGAAAGATCTCATTCAAACATCCGTTCCTGCAACAATAACAAATTCACCTATATATTCCCCTTGGACCGATTTTACCAAAGCTTCTAAAGGCTCGAGATTATTTTATGATAATCTTATTAATGCAAACTGTAATTTCCCAAAAGCATGTTCCAAATGGGAATGCGAACTAAATATTCATATCAATTGGAAGACCATATTTACAAGAAATAGACAAATAACCAAAGATACAAAATTTCTGGAATTCCAATACAAATTCATTCACAGAGCTATATATACTAAACGAGAGTTATTAAAAATGAAGCTAGTTGATAGTGACGTATGTTTTGCATGTGGTCTGAGAGAGAGTATCTATCATGTATACATTGACTGTCCAAGTGTTGGAATTTTCTGGAACGAATTCACCGATTTTATCAATAATATTTTCAATAGAACATCCGAACTCTCTACTCAAGATATATTGTTCTGTGCGAACGATAACCACTTATTGAATCATATGATACTATTAGCAAAGCGCCATATTTTTGTTAGGAACATAAAAGGTGTGAAACCAAGCTTCACAATATACAAAGGCATTTTAAAGGATGTCCTTGGCATTGAGAGATTTATTGCAAGGAAAACTCTTAAAATCCAATGTTTTGTTAGAAAATGGAACATTCTAGAGAATGCCCTCAAATGAATCTCGAATTTTACTTGTGCATTACTCTTATTACTTTTCCCAAATGTTTGTGTTTTGAATGCCTGTCATTATACTGCCATGTCAAGATATATCGTTATTGTATCAAGAATTATTGATTGTAACCAGTTCAAGTGAATAAAAAATAAAAAATAAAAAAAAATTAAAAAAATAAAAATTACTTTCAATATATATATATATATATATATTGCTTTAAGAAGCAATTAGAAAAAAGAGTATTCTCATGCCTGAAAATATATATAGATAGGCCTAATTAAATAATTTTGACAAACTCATCACTTGCCACAAAGTTTACAAAATAAAGCAATAATTTAACACAAAGTTACCCTAACCTTTAAGAAAAACAAATAGAAGCTATTTTTACCAATTTAACAATATAAAATATGATGAAATATAATAATTATGCTTACCGCTACTTTAGACATTCTTCAGGTTAAAATTTCTTTTGCTCTAAGCAAACACGTGGCCCAAAATGACAGTTACTTCCCTTTGTAGAGTTATCAAAAGTGGCAAGGGCACTTATACGAAATAGGAGCTAAATAATAATATGGTTGAATAAAAAAACTTGAAATTTAACGAAGAAAAATTTAGAAAAATGAAGATTATGGAAAACAAGTATTTTGACCGTAACAGAAGTTGTAGATCCAAGGAACCCGTTCTCTTTTTATAAAAAGTTTACCTTATTTTTCATCCCAACCTAAAAAATTTCCTTTTGGAAAAGAAACGGATTTTGGAATTCTGATTTTTCTGAGGCTCTATTCTTTGATTTAAAAAAATAATAATTTAAGAATTACTTTTACCCAAATTAAGTGCAAGTGTAAAACCGACCCGAGGCCTTTATGGATGTTTTATTCAGCAAATAATGATTGCCTTGAGGGCGTTTCTTGACACGTCATCGATTATTACAAGCAGGGTGTGTCAACTTGTTTTATGACTACACTAAGGAGAGAAATCAAATTTTGTTGCTGAAACGTTGGCATTCATCTTCGATTTCATCTTTACAAAATAAACACACTCTTTCATTAATGTTAGTGCCATCATATCGGCCAGTCTCAACTCGAATCGGGGCAACTCCACATCTGAAACCAGCTTAAGCTCTTCTGTGTGACCTGGGGATGGGAAGTCCTACATAGTGTGCAACATTAAAATTATCCTTAAAAGTACAATATAACCGTAACTTATTTCCACCAACACCAGTATGGCTAAAAGGTTAGGATATCTCATGTCTCCATTTGATAATAAACCTATCTAACATAACCCGTTTAACTTCGGAAACTACAAACTTAACATGGTAAGTTAAGGTTAGACACCCCGTCAAGGGAGTTATGGATTATAACCTCGAGACGAAGTCGAGAGGTTTAATCCATAACTCCCGTGATGGGGTGTCTAAACGTCTTACACCACGTGGGTTTGTTTATTGATAGGTATGATAACATTTTCTAACAATTAGGATCAATTTAAATAGTTTCAAATTAAAACGTTCCACATAACCTCCCTAGGGTATTTAGACATAACCTTTCGTATGGCATCTGATAAAACTATTAGCACATCGTTTTCATATTTTGCTTTAAATACAACATTATCACGGAGGGAATTTTCAAATATTGGCTCGAGGCTAAGCCGAGAGACAATATTTGAAAATTATCGATGTATAATTGTCGAGGGAAGATACCAAGTCCAAGGCGAAGCCGAGGACGTAAGGTATCTGACAGAGATTACACCACGTGGAAAACACGAAATAAATATTTTCCCATCGTAAAATAACGTTTTCACATCTTTTACTATTACTGTATATATAGTATTTAAAAACCCAACATGAAGGAAGATGACAAGACAAAATGCACCCCTATCACCATCGCAGTCTCCGTGGTTGAATGGATAAGATCGCTGCTCGCTGTTCCGAAGATTCGCGTTCGAACCGCGCTTCAACTCTTCCTTTCTACTCTTATTTGTAAAACTTCGAAATTTTGACTGTCACGTCAGTCGAGCAGGTACAAGGTGATTTCAGTCAGAACATTTGACATAACATTCATTAAAGGTGTTAATATCCCCTAATTGGAGACGTCAAATGGCATACTCGGGAGTTATTCAAATACATATCAACCTCTGTTCGTGTAGTTACGTAGAAAATCAACCTGTCAGAACAATGGACATAACATGCCCTAGTGGTGTAATTACAAGAAACATTTGCAAAATGAGATAACTCTAAATCTGAAAATTTGTGATGAATTTCATAGTTCCAATTTCTCTTCTTATTAAGTGCATGATTATTTCCCCAATTAAAAATCTTAGCAGTTAACCTATCATATTCAATACTACATAAACGCCTGTAATATCTCACCACTGTAAAATATAAGATGGCGTCCAACCCATATCCCCAATAACAGCATTGTTAGGAGCAAACTTACGTAGACCTAAAAAGAAGCGCATTGCTCTATTTTGTATGAATGTCCGCAATTGCAATCTATTTTGTAGACTACACCCTTCAGATTTGGCTTCTTTGTTTTTGATTGGTTTCGTCCATTGGCCTGCAGGAGATTGTTGATGGTGGGTGAGGTCGAATAAGTGGTGTCTATGCTGGCTTGATGTTTTAGGAGTCTGCTTATCTGGTGGGATGGCTTGCCGATGTAGGGGATTGATATGTTGATGGGAGCAGAGTCAGGTTGTAGGGGTTTGGAGGAGGGTGCTAGGGTTGTTGCTATTGTTTTGTTGACCAGTTTGGATGGGTAGCCATTGAGGTTCATAAGAACGTCCTTCAGATGTTGTATTTCATCTTCAAGGTTTGTTGAGCAAATATTCTTAGCTCTTCTAGTGTTTTAAACATATTTTATTCAGTTGAAAGGGATTGGTAAACAAGCCATGTGGCTTATATCAATACCTCTCCCAAAGTACATTTTCAAAACATTCCACGGGTATGGCTGCCACAATGTACAAGAATATCAAACATATAGAAAACAATGATGAGAAGATGTAAACGTAATGAATACTACTGAATGAATACTTTCTGGCCGTAAAAGCATTATGAAGTTGGATTTTATATGGTTTAAGAATTGTTAAACCTATTTGAAGAACTTATGAAGAAGTGAACTGATTTCAGTATTTTCTGGTTTAAATTTTTATACCCGTTTTGTTTTCCGAACAGGACTGTCTTTAAGTCATATCCCATTATGTAAAAATAGCATTCAGTTCTCAGAAGTAGGTAATTTGGACAGATAAAGAAGTTATGGAATGCATCTTCAATATTGTGGCCACATGAGCAGGCGGGTGTGTCAGAAATATATCTTTTGTATTTGTCTCCATTTAGGTAGCTGGAGCCAATCCTAAGGCGGCAATGTGCGATTTGTAAGATACGGGGCCCAAAGTTAAGATTGAAATGGGAATAATGGGATTCTTTATTTTGTATTAATTGTTTAAATTTTCGCAGAGACGTGGCATTTTTTATATCGTCCGGAAGCATATTCCAACGCCGTGTTTTATCTGGGATAAAGGGTTTTGCAAAAAGTTTGGTTCTACATGGTGTTTTTTTGGAGATCTGACTGATTTCTTAAATCATAATTTGATGCTTGGCTGACTTGACTGGGCACAAGGTCACTAAGATAGTCTGGTGTTAAATATTGATCATTTTGTAAAATAAACAGGGTTTTGAATCAATTCTCCTATCCTTTAACGGCTTTGGGTTCGTTTCTTTGTAAATGCTATCGTGACTTGTTCCTCTTACCGTGCCACAGATTGTTCGTAATGTGTCAAGGTGTAGTTTCTCAAGTAATAGTTCTTGTTGTATATTACAGTTGTCCCAGATGGTGCTACAATAATCAAAGTACGGTTAGATGAAAGAGTTGAACATAATTTCTAGGCTTTTTCTGGAAAGTCGATATTTGAAACTCCTAAAACAATTAACCATTGGGCTTACCTTTTTCACAATATTTTCAACGTGAGAGTTCCATTGACAATTATTTTGTAACGTTAGACCTAAGTGTTTATGTTCTTGTGTGTCAACTATGACTGTGCCTCCCATTTTTTATTGGCGGAATAATAGGGCTGCTTTTGCGAGAAAATGTAATTGTTTCGGTTTTGTCCGGATTGAAGTTTACCTGCCATGATTTTGCCCAATTTACAATGTGTTCGATATCAGAGTTTAGTTTTAAAGCTGTTGTATTTGGATCTTCGATAATAACATATGAAGAGGTATTGTCAGCAAATAATCGTATATTACAGTCGATGCCTTCAACGATATCATGTATATAGATGAGAAATAGTAACGGCCCAAGAACCGAGCCTTGGGGAACGCCTGCCATGACTCGATTTATGTCGGAGTGTTGTCCCTGAATTACTACCCGTTGTGTTCTATTTGTTAAGTAACTTTCAAACCACTTTAGATGTGAACCCCGAATTCATTTGGACTCAAGTTTTAATAATATCCCCTTATGCCATACTTTGTCAAATGTTTTACAGATATCGCAAAACACAGCTTTCACTTCTTTACCATTATCTAATGCTCTTACAATTGAATCGTACAGATTTGTCAATTTGTAAACAGTGGAATCTCTGGGTATAAAGCATGATTGAAAATTTGTGAAATATATCTTGAACTTCTTGCACAGATAAGTTGATATTGTTGATAGTTGATTTGTACAGATTTAAGAAAAGAGTTTTAAAAATCGGTTGGTATCATTTATGAAATAATGTACAGATATTATTGGGAATTCGTTAACACTCTGTGACAAAGATTTGTCGTTATTTTAGTATATTAATATGAGTTACTAGGGAATATTCAAGCTTTAGGTTGGCACTTGTGGAAAATATCTAAAATGTTGGGGAACCTGCAGACTTTGATAATAGGAACTTTTCAACTATTTGCACATTTGATACAATCAACCAAGTCGCCAAGTAAATAAGCAAGATAATAGTTTGTTTAAACAACATGTACTTATGGCGTCTCTATATGTTGTTTTAGTCTGGCGTCTGTATATGTTGTTTTAGCCTAACACCACTTACGGTGAGCAAATTGGTGCCCATTCATTCAGTGTCAGACTTTCGTCCTCTGTCATGCCAAGCTTTCACATTAACATATCTAGTCTATTCAGTGTTGGATTGTAACTATGGAGAATACCTTAATTTCTGCTTATAGTAGGTTTTTGCATGGATTATTCATTTCCCTGTATCAGGTACGTTTTTTTATAAATATATTTTTTAAAGCAATTTATTACTAGTATTGTTAAATTTGGATCTGTATTTGAATTACTTCATAGTTTTGTTTAATTGATAATAGTTTATACCACCTTTTTGTAAAGAAACTAAGATACAAAGAAATCTCTGTGAAAAGTCGAGCCGTTTGGTTTTCTTTGTTTACATCTGTTCAATCTACGCATGTATTGGTCGTTTGAAGAATGAAAAAACTATCATCTAGATATATATCTATATATTGCTCTGATTTTGGTATGTCTCTTTACAAATGTGTTTCAATCAGTAATCAAATGTGAGCTTAAATAATTGTTTTAGTTGTGTTAAAATTGTCTTTTTAAGTGTGAAAAGACTATAACTAAATTATCTAAAAACATATTTTACTGACACAATTCATATCAAAATAAGAATATAATTAATAAGTTATAGTATCCCCCGTCCCATCTTAAGATTGGATCCCAAGTTGGGACGCGTCCCTTCTTAAGATGGGGCGGATCCGCAGTTGGGATGATACATCATATAGTACTCACGGAAATGTCAATGAAATGGGGTTTTTTTGGTTATTTTCTCACACTCGACTAATATTTATAATTCCTACAAATGTTGAAATAGCTTAATTTTCCCAAATAGGCGTTTTCAATTCGCCCATTAATATAACTTTAAACGTGTTATAACTTAGCAGACATTATCAGCAGTGAGTGATAAAATAAACTGCTGTTCACGCGGGAAGATGCAGGTGCGCGTGGGTTTCCATAGCAGCCGTGAATGAGCTCTTAAAAGTAATTTGAACAGGCCTTCAGAACTTAAACATAAAGAAAAACAACGAAAATTATCAATCAGTTTATGTAGTTTATTATCACATCAGTTTTAACTGGTTAGGACATAATATATTTATTTGATTATATATTTTTACGATCGTATTGAGATTATAGCGTATTTGCAATCTATAGTTTGTATCAGAAACGTTAATTCTGATTTTGAAAATATCAAAATTTTACACGATCTTAAAACTCACATTTCGGGGGAATGTTACATAGACTGTCAGAAAAATGTTGGAAAAACTTTAAAATTTGAACTAATATTTTGCATTAAAACTACAACTTGGTTCCAAAATAAGCGCCCAAAAGCATTTTTTTTTCTTAGTTCCGAGAGTAATAAAGTTACATTTGTATCATTTCACTATCTGTATCATTACAGCTAATCTGCCTTTGGACAAATATTTGTTTCAGAGTTTTAATATAAAAGTTTACATTTGGCAGTTTATTCTTGATACTGCATATGTAAATATGTCTTTTTGCAGCAATGATGATATGATTCAGTAGTCTATCTTGATGCAGTGTACCAAACCAGACCAGAAATTTGGATAATATTGGGTGAGGATATAAAAAGTTGTTAAGCCAAATTTTTAAGTTATTCCAAAAGGTTTTTGGCCTTTAGACACTTAACGTCTTCAAACATTTGCACAAATGGGGGAAAAAGGTCAAACACACACCAAGGCAACTTCAAATAAAAAATAATACTCAGTTGCTTAATATGATTATAATACAGCTTAAAAAGCAATTATAACAATTATAAATGAAACCCAACATCATCTGGTCGTTGGAATATTTAAATGCTATTCTTGTCACCTGATTCCTCAATTTGACTTTCATCTGAATCAGAGATTGTAATTGGTGAGCTGTGTCTGTCAGTCATGCCTCTCGGGTTCTGAAATAATGATAGTAATACTTTTGAACTTGCTTTCAGCGATACAGATTATAAGATTTATTATTGATTCAACTTTAACCTTTAACCTTCATTAAATTGTAAGTACATGTAGTATTAACATGGATTTTGAATCAACATCTCAATAAATGTTTCTCGATTATGTTTTAGATTCCTCTAAATTAATCCCAACTTTTTTTCTAAAGTGTTTTATGCTGCACTTTTCAGCACTTTCCCACAACAAAATGGATAACGATTGAAGAGTGACCTTTTAAAGTGCCATTAGAACTATTTTGGAAAATGTTCCGCAATAAATATCTGTTAATGAATGAATTGAAACTGTGGCCACGTTAGTGTGAAAACCTCAAAAACATTTAAGGCAAGGGAAATTGGTTCACAGAGCTTTAGCTAACATGAAACGTTCGTTTGAGGGCTGCTTTCTTCGTTTAACAGAACCCCCTTGCAAGTATTTACATAAATGTTCATATGCATATATGTGAGACCACCTTAAAAACGTTCTACTGCCCCTTTAATAAATGGCAAAATATATTGGGTGTAAATGTGGGTGTTAAACATACCTTCAAATTGCCCTCTGTGCTTTGATCAGTATCTGTAACTATTACAAAATGATAAATGAAAAAGGTTAGAAACTTGACTGAGCATATTGCTATGACTCAGTTCTTCTCTTTGAAACAATATTATAATCTGCAAGCAACAATGAAAACAATAATTGAACCTTGATCGTAAATATTTATCTGATCTACTATTTAGAAATGAAACGACAGCCAACTCGATCTATGAAATGGTTCAACATGATATGCAATGGTACGATAGATATCAATATCAATGATCAAGGGAATACATCTTAAAATAATAAAGATAGATACTAAAGATTCGATCAGTCTGTCCATTTTCCTTCCCATTGAAATCCATTGTATCTAAATTTTCAAATGCTTCTACATTACCTAGAGAAGTGTAATGGCGTGTGAACAGCTTCCGAGTAACAAGAAATATGACTTTGCTCTAAGAGGAGAGGAACAATTCCATTAGCAAGTAATTTCCTAATTTAGTGAATTTTTTACATAATTTAGGCAATCTGTGCTCATTTTCTATAAACTTATAAACTCTCATTATCAATAGCCTTGCAAATGTTGAACCTGTTCTGTCCTTTACTGGAATACAAGAGTACAACGCTTAATTAATTTCTTTATGTTTCCTAAAATATCTTGTATACCTATCATATAAATTTGTCCAACCGTTTTAAGATCAAATATCAGATTAATTCTTAAAACATTTTGCAAATGACTTCTTACCTGATTGAACAGTCAAAATTGACATTAATTTTAAGTTATTATCCATTCAACTTACATAAAATCATATAAGTCATTTCTTTACAATTTGATAAGTAAAGTTTTGAAAATTGAATTTAAGAAATCTGTTTTCATTTCAAATGATCAGAAAAGTTTTCCTTGTAATTTGTCCACAAAGCCGTCTTTTTAAACCCATTTTCTATCCTGCTACATCAGCGTACATGAACCTGCTCTCACTCCTTCCTAATACCTGATCTCCTTCAAGCCAAAACCCTCGTATCGCTAGCTATCTAACCGTCCAGTGAGACGACTGACATTCAGCAACAGCGACACAATCCGGATGATAATCCGTTGAGTTCAAGCTCTCTAATTAAGTACATGTCATTGTCTCAAAGAATAACAGGTGTGCATAGCCACGAATATCAAGCCGCCAGCCATACGAGGGATTTAGCCCGAAAGAGACAAGGGTATTAAGAAGGAGCGAGAGCGGATTCATATACGCTGATGTAAGAGGATGCATTGACATATAATTTTCTACATTTCGGAGAGATACCTTTTGCACCTCCATCTGAACTGTCCATCATCGGGTAATTGTCAGTCATTTTCTTCTGAACCTGTGATACGATTTATAAAATATGACATATGCGATTGTTTCTATTTTTCCGTCAATAGGCATTTAAACAAGACAAACTCTTGTTCGGTGTTGCTGAAAAAAGGCACTAAGTATGTTTGGGGTAAAATATGCCCCCCCAAGTTGTTATGCAATATTTGGGCAAGGGAACAGTCTGACCACTTTCACTCACAGGCCCTCGGATCATTAAAATCTTTTTTTCTAAATTAAAATATTTTTTTTGAGAACACCCCCTAAATAAAATTGTTCCTCTGTTAATAGTATATGGAAAGGCCAGACACTCCGTTCGCCCCCACCCGCTTTCTTGACCGAATGCTACAATAAATACGCACGCCATCAATATAAAATCTATGCAGACATAATGTCAAATGATTTGCCTTTCTACTCCAACTTACTTAAACCAATAAATCTTTGGGGTTATTTAATGAGGACGACCGAAAGACGATTTCCACGCCCAACTTAATGCTGATGGGACAAATGGCCGTTCGTCACCTTGACCTTGCGGGGTGTGTGGCCACAGCGACAGATCTCATTGGTTGCAAGAACGGAGAATTAGAGTTATCTGTTCCTAACTTTGCATCAAACCAATGAAATCTGTCGCTGCGGCCACACACAAAAAAAAATTAATGATCCGAGGGCCTGTGCTTTCACTGGCGGTAATGTTCAGGAAATCGGATTAGCATGCAAGTTCAACAAGACTTGGTTTTTTAACCTTACCAAAAATAGGAATAACAACCAGGGGACCCAAATATACTAAGTGCCATTTTTTGGCATTAATTTACAACGATTACAGATTTATGATTTTAAAAAGTAAATCTAAGACATTAAACATATCTTAACAGTATCCAATCACCACAACAAACATATTTTGTCACAAACAAGCTAGGTTTTCTCTATCCCCCTTGTTCAACAGAATATGTTTGTGGGTGTCAGGTTACTGCTCCTTCTTTTCCCCTTAAAGAGCCACTCCGTGATTTTCATAACATATTATTTACCTTTGATACGAACCTAAATGACATATGTGCTGATATAAAATCAAAACATCTTAAATTTTACATGTCCTAAAGACATATATATATGACAAATACTGATTTTCCATGAAAATCTAAAAACAGCCTTATAAGTGCACAGAGGTGTCACGTCCAATATACATAGATACTAATTATATAAACACTATCAGCTCCTAACTGCCCTCCTGGCTGAATTAGATAAGTCTCCAAAATTACGTTTGACTATTTGACGCGCGCTACTGTCCGGTTTTCGATCAAAATTGCGACGTCCTACCTTCATATTGTCACTGTAAAAAAACAATTAAGCTTTAAAATGTGTTTTTTGGTAACAGTCGATCAAATGACACCTTTGATTAAGTTTGTCATATATGACTCCAACAACTCACGGAGTGGCTCTCCAAGTTGTCTGTCTTAAATAGTGGCAGAAAGAAATATCTCCAAATAGCCCACAGCTGTGAATCGGGCATAAGCTAACAAAACGCTGAATTGTATGACTTTCTTTCATAAAACAACTTGCTGCAAAAATAGGTTAAAAGTTTTTAAAAACCAGTTATACATGCAACTGTTAAAACAGCCAAGGCATTTTACAAGGGGGGAAAACGACAAACAAATTACCCATTATAAATTCTTAAAATAACATGGCCCTAAACTCCAAAATGGCCGCCAAACACCAGACGATAATCTGCCAAAAGATATCTGGCTTGATGAGCTAAATATGTGACACTTGATTCAACAAAGTTTATCCTAAATTCCCTATGTTTATTTTCGGCTGTTTTTAAAACCCGAATATTTACAACCCATATAGCATCCTTACTTATGCCCATCAATTATTGCGTCATATGTTCCGACTGAAGCTCGTCCTTTACAAATATTGTACACATCGCACAAAGGGATTGTAATCATATCAATTACTACAGAAAAATTGAAAGCTATGTTTGAAACATCGTCATTGCATATGCTGTTAATATTTGATTGCATCATCTCAGGAACCGACGGTCCTAGTACAGAAAACACTTAACTTGCAACAAAGGTTACAAAATCAGAAATATAGTAATATCTGTAAGTACCTAGCTCCTACAATAAAAGCAACATAAAATCATGTTCTGTTCTGTTTGTAAATGGCTCCTACTGCTTTTTTACTGGCAGCCAATGACATCACTTTAAGTCAATATTGGCAGTAGACAACCCAGATGGTAGAGTCGTTACAGATAGTTTGTCCCAGGCTCGTTTGACGTTTATTGTATTCGGGTGGGAGGGTTCATCTTATTTGGTTAAAATATCATTTACCGTAAACTTCACAATTGACAGGAACTTGCTTTATCATTTGTACACGTAGTTTGATGATTAAATACGAATTTTGAAACTCTCAAATACACGATAAAGGTTACATGTAAAATATGAGTAATACCTTCTCGTCAGGTCTGTGATTGTGGTCGACACGCCCTCTTTTGGCCGTGTTGATGTCATCGTTGACAGTGGAGGCTCTGGCGGAGCAGTTCTCGTGTTTGCATTTCCAGTAAGTCTTTTCGTCTTTTCTTTTATTAATTCTGTACTCATATCCTCCACCACGAAGCACTGTAACACCTCCAGGTAATGTGACAAACGTATATTTTATGTTTTCCATTGTGCTTGTGATGACCAAATTCACTCTTTCCGTAGGACACGAACAACGTCAAAGCATATCTCATGTCCAAACAATGTCCATTTTCAAAATACGAAATTCATTGTCCTTTGATGACACCAACTGTATGAAGTTTTATCACCACTATGCATAAACCCGCCAACTACTTTTCATCTTTGGGTGCAGCAGTTCTATAAGAGAAATTTGAAAAGTGCCTAAATCTTTACTCCATTTATTCATATACAGGTGCCATAATCTGCTATCAGCAGTACATAATGATCCTGTGATTAAATTCATCCTTCATAACATTTATATTCCGGTGACGTGGAACGTATGTGAACCTCCAATTTTACTGTTATTAAAATTTCTATATGATAGAAATTTATCAACTTTTTGTCATAATTTAGTTTAGTCCGGGAATGTAGTATAGTTCAGCCAGGCGCAGAAACACATTAAGAATATCTCAGAAATAAATGCAGCTTGAATGAAGCAGTTTGGTTTTAGAAATTTCTTGAAAATGAAGGATCATACTGACATAAATTTTCCAGAAAAATAAACATTAAAGACTTTGATTGAGCAAAACCCATCAAATTTGAAAGGACTTCCCCGGATCATTGAGATATCACTACCTACATGTCCAATGAATTTATTAAAGAAAAGAAAATACGACTAAATGGATTATATACACTTATCTAAATCAATTTATATAAAACAAATGCATAATTATTAATGCATCATTGAATGAATTCGTGCACAATCATATCATACATAGACACACGTATCCTTCATGCATGCATATACTTACTTTGAGTTCCTCTATTTGTATACATTATTGGCACTCATAAATCGGTCAAATCGGTCCTAGATGATGAGGATGTACCTGCACTATTTTTCGGTGCACCTGTTGACATTCCAGGCCTTACTTCTGCAGAAAGGCAACATATTGTCATTGAATTTTCAAATATATATATGACTTGAATAACTATCTGAACAAATAAAGAACTTCATTCATTCATTCATTCGACGTACATATGCTAATGAGATTGACCCTCATGTCGTCGAAGTCTGATATGCTATAAATGATTCTTCAGGATTGATATTCATTTAAAGGACATATGCAAATTACTTCACCTTGTTCAATATAAATGGAAAAATCCATCCTGCTACATCAGCGTATTTGTCTCCGCCTAGCTCCACCATATACCCTGATTTCCTTTGGCCTAAAACGAGCCACTATAGGTCAAGTAATTGATCGTAAAGTTAGATTTTCTATGCAGGTACGAAATGCATATACCTTAATCATTTAAAAACACATTTCATTAACAAAATTCATATATGAATAAGAATGATTCGCATGATTTGATATCTCCATATGGGACGTCCCAACTAAGGATGAAGCGTCCCATCTTAAGAGTGGGCGGATCCGCAGTTGGGATGATACATTTACACTTATCTTATTGCATATCGTTGCACGACTTCTGCTGACTTTATGCAGTGACAAGCATAACAGCGGTTGTCTCCCTTTTATATATTCTTAAATCAAAGAGAGAGCAAAAATAAAATTACATCCATGTTCCCTTCTAAACCTGTTCGAAATTTGTGATTGCCTGCATCACGGTAGATGAAGATTACGATATCAAAGTACGACAAACATTTTTTTCTGTCAAAATCTAAATCAGAGGGGATGAAGTGAATTATCAAGTCAAGGGGAGGATGAGGGTTAGAATAATCTTACTTTCAAACGCAGGTGCGAGAATATTTTGAACCGCCATTGCGTGAAAAGAGGCCATAGTTCCAGAAACGCAAAGTTCTTCATCTCTTATCAGTAACCCTCATTCCAACCTTATTATCCCAATCCTTCATCTATTACGCTATCCGTATGAGTATATGTCTTTTGAACAAAATAGCAAAGTTGTCAATCGTACTCCCTGATTTTCTTTAGTCCAAGTGAAAAGTAACAGCTACCTGTAGTGGCGAATCAAGGAATTTTGAAAGTATGGATGGGGTCTACCTGGGGAGTCGATTTAAATTTTAAAAATCCAGAAAAAAAGAACAACCCCAAAACCATCAAACATCCTTGAGTCCGTCCCTGTTCAAAATAAATGAGAAGTACTTACTTTGTTGAAAGTCACTATGTTGTGTACGGAAAACTGTTATGGTCTTACCCTGATGCGACGACGGACCCTTCCGGGTTGTAGTGATGGCTGAATAAAGTTTTGTGCACTGGGGCTGTGCAGTAGACTTTTCATATACATAGATCGTGACTCAGTAACAGACTCACAATTAGAAAGTAGGCCGGGTTATATTTACGGCTTGAGTCTTTTTATTTGTATAAACTAATTCGAGTTATATAGTTTCTGTTTCTTATAGAAATAAGTACTGCATTGATAACACATAATCAAACACAGACAGTTTAAGTTCAGTCTATGAGCTGTAGAACCAAGAAACTAGAATGGGTGGTGTGCTTTAAACTTATCGCAGTCACTTAAGGTAAACCAACCCAACCCATAACTATATTCACACGAATAACGAGTTCTATACAACTACAAAACGCAAAACACTTATATTGAATTTTAAATAATTCAGTCAATATGGACAGAATAAATACCCTGCTCTCTTTGACCCTAGTCTACATGTATGAACAGTTTCCTTTAATAGTTTGGCTTAAATCAACACTAACCAGAAACATTTCCTCCTCAAAAGAATGTCTAGACTGTGAGTGAATAAACAAATTCATATTTTAATGAGGCTTCTTTTATTTAATTGATTTTAAAAAATTTTAAGATAGCCTGAATGCTAGTTTATCACCGGCGGCAACCGACACATTAGCTTTATTCAGCAAAAATATACACGTCATTCCCGAAATGCATCACCCGCCTCACCAGTATTGTTATCGTATACACGAAGGGTGGGTCAACTTGTTACGAAAACCTATAAGGGCCTCGCAACGCTACTATTCAGATCAGTATCGTAATATATAGGCTCCTTAGAAATGTTGTGGACGCTTGACTTCGCCGATTTGGTGACTGTGTGGCCCCTTATTAGAGTCTAACGAGTTCTATACAACTAAAAAACGCAAAACACTTATATTGAATTTTAAATAATTCAGTCAATATGGACAGAATAAATACCCTGCTCTCTTTGACCCTAGTCTACATGTATGAACAGTTTCCTTTAATAGTTTGGCTTAAATCAACACTAACCAGAAACATTTCCTCCTCAAAAGAATGTCTAGACTGTGAGTGAATAAACAAATTCATATTTTAATGAGGCTTCTTTTATTTAATTGATTTTAAAAGTTTTTAAGATAGCCTGAATGCTAGTTTATCACCGGCGGCAACCGACACATTAGCTTTATTCAGCAAAAATATACACGTCATTCCCGAAATGCATCACCCGCCTCACCAGTATTGTTATCGTATACACGAAGGGTGGGTCAACTTGTTACGAAAACCTATAAGGGCCTCGCAACGCTACTATTCAGATCAGTATCGTAATATATAGGCTCCTTAGAAATGTTGTGGACGCTTGACTTCGCCGATTTGGTGACTGTGTGGCCCCTTATTAGAGTCTTAGTATCTGAATCTTCTTCTACACAACAAATATGTCTCGGAGACGTAAATCTTGTATACAGCTACCTCAGCAAATGCGTATTTTAAATCGTAGATTAAAACCTTTTGCCGCTGGGGGTCTTTGGCGATGCCATATTACCTATTTTCATCTTCACAAAAAGGCTTGAAGGCCGAAAGCATGTATGCATGTGCCTTGTGCATATACCTTGGCCAAAAGGAATTTTAGATTTAATGACCCTGTGGCCCTTAATGAGGGCCTGGCGGTCATGCCCTAAAACGTTTTTAATATCCTTCTACTGAACAAAAAGGCTAAGGATGAAATTTTGTGTGCAGGTAATTTGGCCTATAACTATCAAAACATGTATAGATTAGGTGATTCAGTTGCCGATGCCCTAAAAGAAAACAGAAAAAAGCCTGGAAGGCTGAAATCTTGTGCTGAGACACAATGGCCAGCAAGGATAATACAATGTAGTTTTTGTTACTTTTGATCCCAAACCTCCCTCTAATCCCGACCCTTATCCAAACCCTCACTCTTTTATTGCCCATCATTCTAAACTTCCCTCTCATTAAACCCAATCCTCCCTCTTTTACGCTATTCGTTCGAGTCTTAATGTCTTTTGAACATAATAACATCGACTTGTCGTCATATTTGTAGGTGAAAGGTTTAACTATCGATAATGTAATTTTCATGGGGTTTTTCAAAAAGTTGTATTGGAAACACTAACATACTTTGTGTCTCTTTAGGAGACGAGATAATTTTTTAAGTAACCCGAACTGACAGGCTGGCACCCTTACATGATCGAGACTCTATCTAGACAAATTGATACTGCAATGAATGTTAGCTTTTATCTATGTCAATCGTTGACCCGGCCAGCGACTCAGAAGTTATTTATGAAATGTCACGATGTGTTCATCCATCAGTGTGTTTATCCAACAGATAGTTTCTTCATGCCTCATTTAGTTCATCTTCTCTTATTTGAATATTTCCCCGTCATGCAACATTCCGGAAATCCGCACTTTACTTAATGAATTTCCTTATCGCAAAAAATGCCATTATCAAATTGTGAATCCCAACATAGGATTACGTAAAGTTTATTGTGATGAATATCAAATTCTGATATAATAATATGTGTACGACAATCGCTGGGTATCTGCTCACTCACACAGAAAGTCATGTTTCAGTCCCAGTGCAGGCAGACCACTCTTTCCACATCATCTGATGTGTTAAAGCCATCCGTTCTCATACTGTAACCTCATTCAGCCATTGACGATGACAATGGCCGTCAAGTTAAAACTACCATTTTGAAAATTGATGATAATTGTTCGCCAGTTAGCCAAGTGTGTTAAATAAGACCCTTTATCTGTTGTTCATGTGGTAATTTCCAGTGTTACCCGATTTAAGCCGTGTGTTTGACAAGTGTTAGATTGATAGATATAGAATGTAAACAACGTTCAGTTAATCTGTTCTTCCCTTTACATAAAACTTGGATTTAGAATTATAAGTAACCATTTCATTATCAGAGTATATTTTGAAGGAAATTTTCATAGACTCACTTATCACATAGTATCTGGATTACCATCTAGGAAGTTATTTAAGTAAGGATTTGACTGTAGCTTTTCTTATTACTCAAACTGAATGTCTAAAATAGCCATATACTCATTTGCACGTGCACAAATCTCATGAAAGTATTTGGTTATTATAGAGACACAGCATGAGTTGTTTGAGTCACAAATACTAAACGTTATCAATGGGTAATTCGTACCTGAAAGTACCGACTGTTGATAAAAGTTATCATTTTGCTATTGGTAAGCAAATTTGGGTTTTGCTTTTGGGTCCTCAAGTTTGCAATTTATATGAAATTAGTGTAATATCATAGGTACCATTTACACTATGAAACTATGTCCTCAAAAGTATAGAGCTGCAAGTGAAAGAAAGAGCACTGACATTGGTATTGTCAAACACAAATGTTCTTTGCAGACACTAGTGTTCACTTATGTTCAATAATGTACTGACACTGTTACACAAGTGGGACAAAGTGCAAATAATTGCATCAACCAATTTTTATTCTGTTTAAAACCTCAAATGTTTGTGATAATATATGGTAACCCATAGTTAGATATTAATAGAACAGTACGTTACTATTAGAACAGTATACATTATACAGAAACATATCCCTAATAAAAGTAATGAACAGAAATAAGCTCAATTAATAAACAAGAACTTTTTAAACATAACATTCAAACAACGAATTCATGATATAAAAACGCACACATAACTTTGAATAGATCTAATCAACATATACAGTTTTTAGTTTTATTCAAAGGCCTTTAGTGGAGTTACATGTAGTCATATTTCAAGAACAAAATGTTAACATTGTAAAGACACTTGAAGAATTGAAAAGACATATATTAAAAACAATAAAGTAATTGAGATGTATATAGTTATTTTTCATTTAAAAAAACACATTGTTAACTTTCTAAATGGCATGGATTGATAAGTAAATATCATGTTTGAATAGCAATTGATACATCAAGAGGAATTTATCAACTTGCGACTGAATACTTAAAATCAATGCAATAAATATGTTAACTATATAAAACCCAGGAGCACAATATTTCAACAAACAAAGGAATAGAGGGGCCTTGCCTGACATTATCTAATTCACAAATACGTGTGAGGACAACTCTGTAGCTTAAAAGATTTGCCCGGAAAACGAAATTAAAAACAAAGCCATAGGTTCTGTAGCTCATGAGGTCTTTGGTTGTGTGATGTTAACAACCATGAAACACAGTTCTCCAGGTTAAATACATTGCCAAAATTGTTGTCAAGACAAAATCTACAATAATAATAATAGAATAATGAATATTTATATAGCGCCTGACCTCGTAAATTGAGCACTAGGCGCTTAACATATGAGAAATGAATAGGGAGTACATACACAAACAAGTATACATACACATGACAAAGCAGAATTATAGCAAGAGAAAATGATAGTGCACAGGATATAGAGAGATAAGGTTGATTCTAGGTGTCGTTGAAGGTTCGCTGAAAAAGGAATGTTGAAAGAGATGTCTTGAAGGAGGCTTTGTCTGGGTTGTCTAAGACGTGAAGGCAGTTGGTTACATATGACACTTATGTATACCGTAGTGTCGAATTAACAAAGGTGTTATTAAGAAAATAAGAGTTTTACTACACCCAACTAGAATTAAATTACAATTATTGAGGAGTAGTACAATGAAATTACAAATCTTAGTTACAAATTAAAACAAATTATTATATTGGCTTGTTTTACAGAAAAAGAGAATTTGAAGCAAAGGAGATAGTAACTAGAGAGGTGACAAATTAACGTTGAAACAAAGGAGTTAGTAATTAGAAAGATGATAAATTAACATTGAGAAACAGATCAATTAAGGAGGTTAATTAGCTTGGAAAAGTTATCCTTAGGCCTTATATCCAAAACCTATAGCATTTGAAACACTAAAAATACGAAAACAAACAACTTCTATGACTGTTAAATATGGTACAAGACATGTAACATGTATTGGTAAATTTCAAAATATAATGAAAGTAATTCAAAAAGTTTGTCGTGACATGATATGAAATTAGTTCCAAAATCGGCCTGTCTGAATGAAAACGTTTCAATTCCAATTGTAAAGTCAACAGAATAAAAAGAGAATCCAGTTGACGTCAAACATTAAAAGTGAATTTTCTACAGATGCGCTTTATTTAAAAAACACAAAAAATCCTAAGCCCTGTCTCATCGATACAATAATGATCGAGTTCCTTGACGCTAAACATGAATTACATATACATAGGACCCCCCAATCCACTATCAAAACCACCGTTGATGTTGTTTGTACCCATGAATCATTTATGTAGAAGCTTTTATTTATCATGTTTTTGTAGAAATATTCTTCATCCAAACGCGACAAAGATCACGTGCACTTTGCGCTCCACGATTTCCGAAATTTGCAGTATGGGTTTGTGATCAATTTCGGTTATAAAAACGTTGACACAACGTGACAAGCTGTTTCAGCCTTTGTAACTCTTAGAAACTTTCAAGTGGCAGATTATTGGTCTTCTCGGAGCGGGTCTTTCTTCAAGGAAATTTCAAGTAGAACTTGACATCATTACTCTACCATAAGTCCTTTAGCCGAAAATCATGTATTAACCAATTACGTGAAGAATCGCACACTCTCAGGCAGACCACGCAACGCTTTTTGACTAAGAATATTATTCAAGGCAACTGGTATAATGCATTTCAAGCATTTTTTTTTTAAAACAGATAGCTTCTCAACAATCTTATTGGTGGAGAAAAAACAACTGACATAAAAGTACTTTCATATATAGTCATAAGGATATGATACCACATTCAATAATTTTACCCGCAGGGTACGTTATAAGATGCGAGGGTAAATAAAAAAAAGTTCGTAAAATGACATAGAAAACAATATCAAATTGTTACCTTTTGCATTGTATTTTACAACAAAGTCACCACTGACATCAATACATTTGTAACAGTGATGTTGAAGCTTCATTGCCATTCTTGTACATGTAGATCTCCGCTGGGTTTGAAGATAATGTTGACGTAGTGGATTGTTACACCATCCTTATTATTTCATAGAGATACCCTTGATTAAGTCCCGTATTCTGTTTGACATTCACAGTTCATTGTATGAATTCAATAAATAACGAAGATAAAGTGCCATATTCCATTTAACTGACAAGGTACATTATATGACATGAAATAGATTTAGATTATCTACATACAGTGCTACATTTTAAGAGACTGGCAATGTACATTGTATGATATATATAGATATGCCAGATAAAGCGCCACATTCAATTTGACAGGCAAGATACATTGTATGATATATAGATAATCCAGATAAAGCGCCACATTCAATTTGAAAGGCAAGATACACTGTATGATATATAGATAACCAAGATAAAGCGCCACATTCAATTTGACAGGCAAGATACACTGTATGATATATTGTATCGACAATTCATATAAGTGACCAGCAGCCTTTGATATCATACAGTTTAAGTTGACGTATAGTCTTTGAGGGTTCATGTTTAGTCAGATCTGAAGCTTGCTAGCTATGCATGTATTAATACTTGGTAGAGAGTCCATTGTCCTTTATATTTACATGCAAGTTTAAAGCTCTATTGTCAAATTTATGCCTTTTCATGGAGAAATTTTTTTAAATCTTCCCCAAGATTTGCATTTGAATCAGGGATGAAACAGATTTTTAATTGAAACTTTCCCCTGCCTAGTTGATATCTACTGAAGTAACTGAATAGGTGGAGCAATTCCATTCGGACAACAGTTGACTTTGTCTTTGGCACCTGCTTTGTGAGAGCATCGTAAACTTCCTCCCAATCTTTCTTTCTGAGTTTCTGTTTTTGTGTGCGTTTAACACCACTATATTTCATATCTGCAGTTTTAGTTGAACTGTACATTTCATCTGCAAATTTGTTCTTTGTTGCTTTCATTACAAATTTGTCACTGACAACACAACTTTTGCCTTTCATGATATATTTGTTCTCTTGGAGTTTCTCCAGAACAAAGTCAGTGTCATCACCTACAGCTTTCTTGATACTTTCTTCCAAGCTTTCAATACGACCTTGGTCATAACAAAGTGCTGAATCGTTTACCCTTGTATCCTTGATTGCAAGAACGAAGGTTATTCTTCTTGGCATTTTGAACAGATCTTGAAAACCTTTCTTTCCCAGGGTACTGCACGATTCCTGAACAGCCTTTTTGTATTTGGCCATTTCTTTCTCCTCCTCAATTGGATTATGAATTACATCCCACCATTGATCAAGAATCTTTTGCGACTTGCTTACAAACAAATCGCTGTGGAGCTGATCAGCAGAATTGCGCACCTGTGCACACAGTTCTCTCACATTTTTGTCAAATCCGGTCTTCAAATGGACTAAATAGGTATCCTTTTCGCTGTAAGCCAAAACGTCAAAAAGTTCAATGTGGTGGCTACATAATCTATCACCAACAACAAATCTCTTTGGATGGTTCCGTTTACGTAAGACATAATCCAGCAACAAGTATGTTTTATTGAAGGTGAATTCATCGATTGTGGAATGAAGTCGAAGAAATATTTTTGCAAATACAAGTTTTTCATCCAGATCAACATCCGTTTCTGCCTCCTTGTTCTTCGGATCGTCTTGTTTCGGTTCTGCTCCATAATCATCTGGTTTGTAAATGCAAATGCCATTTACTTCGTCATATGTTCCCACTTTATTTAACACCTCTCTGGCCAAATCATCTGTCCCTCTGTGGCCGAGGTATTCAAGAAATGATGTAAGTTCTCCCAACTTGAACTTTGACTTGATTTCTTCAGCAATATCGGGTTGTTTGTTAGTTTTGCCCTTTTGACTTGTCCCTTTTTTCGGTTTGAGTTTCTTTTTTTCCCATGACAGCGGATACATGACCTTAGCGTCAATTGTGTTTTCATTAAGAATTGAAAGAAAGTTTTTGTTGATCAAATCTTGATATTCAAAGCGTATTTTCAGCCACTTTCCGTGCCATAGAAAATAGGGTTGAGAAGAGGAAACATAACCTTGAACCAGTAACTTTTGGATTGGATATCTCTTCCCCTTGGTTTCCTGAAGAGAGATCTTTACAAGACTTTTAAGCATATTCCATGTAATTTTGCTTTTCCTGCAGGGCAGGTGGCTTTTAACTTTATTCAGAATTTCACTGAACACTGGTGGCTTTCCTTCCCAAAAGTGAACATGCCTTTTTTTCTTTCCTATAAATAAGAAATACTTTTCTGCATTAACAAATCCAAGCATGTTTTCCATAGACATTGTCAAATCTTCATTTTGATCAGGGTCCCTCAGCAGCCGCTGAATCCATTTATCCAAATTCTTGTTGAGTGTTCGTTTGACCTTGGGGCTGGTAACTTCTTGGATGTAATGAAACTGATCAAAAAGCGGATCATCTTTCTCCTCATCTCCCTCATTGCTGCCTTCAACCTTGATGGTCTTGGTAGGTAAACCCTGGTCAATATCTGCGAAATGATTAACAATATCCAGTAAGTCTTCTATTGAAGTACTTTGGTTGACTTTGATCGATTTCTTTCTCATGGATAGTGTTACTTCTTTCGGCTGTCCGTTCCGTTTTCGGAAGCATTTCAGACTGTATATTGAAGAGTGAACTTTTGGGAAGGCTGTGTAACTGTTGACAATTGCTGTCACTAAATCCCAGATGTTGAGTGTCCCTTCTGAATCAGGTAAATTACGTTGGGATTTCTGACTTGTATCTCCTGTAACGTTTCTAGTGACAATATCAATGGATTTGAATTTAAGTATTCTTCTGGCTACTTTAGCTGGAAACTGTGTGCATGCTCTCTTTTCAACAAATCTGTAGCCTTGGCCTGATGTCATTACATATATTTCTGGATCGTCATTGTTTTGTTTTCTGTAGAAAAACAGAAAAAAACTGCGGATAGTATTTTCAGCAACATAGTTCGGTCCTTTGACAATATTGCTAACAGCCCTGGTCATCTGAGATGAACTTGGAGTACTTAACCCATATAATCTGAGTTTAAAGTTTGATGGATGGCCTGAAAGGAGTCTGATTGTATCATCAGTAAGAAGTAACTCCTGTGGTTTGAACATGCAAGCTTCTTCTTTTCCTCTTCCAACTTCTATCTCATCTTCATTCTCCGAATTACTCCAATCATGGACACTTGCTATGCCATCTTCATTCTCCGAATTACTCGCATTCTGGACACTTGTTATGTCATCTTCGTTCTCCGAATTACTCCCATTATGGACACTTGCTATGTCATCTTCATTCTCCGAATTACTCCCATCATGGACACTTGCTATGTCATCTTCGCTCTCCGAATTACTTCCATCATGGACGCTTTCTATGTCATCTTCATTCTCATCTTCATTTTCTGTATTTTGTTTGTCCACTACAATCTGTTCTTTATATTCAGCGCTTACGATCTCAGCTGTCCCAACAGAGTCCCTTTCAGTTTCAAAATCGACTTCTTTATTTTTGTCGGATCTAATTATTTTATTCTGGTCGGATTTAAATCTTTTATTCTGGTCACGCCTTGCATGTACGTTTTTTTCTGTTGCTTTTCGTTTCCTATCATAGCATTTGCCGATTTTGTCCTTAAAATTTGAGATTATCTCTTCAGCTGTTTTTTTCATTTCTGAAGGGAAAGGCTTGAGTTTATAAAGATTCATCTGCACAAATTTAACACTTTTATTTTGAGACGAACCTACATGAGTGTTTTCGTCACATTCCTCTTCACTTTCAGGTCCAGATTCATATGCAGGATTGGATGTCAGGCTCTCCTGAGAAGCTTGTGTCTGAAAGAAGTAGAAAACGTAACTAGACAGAAACTTTGAACACGTTATCATAGCTCATATTGACTAGGACTTGAATCCATTTAATAGAAATGATTAACAAAAAGGACGTTGTGGATAAATAAGACTTCAAGTAATCAGATTATTTAGACCTTTGAGCTCTCAACATCCACATTGTAACAACAATACATGTTAACCACTTAACGCTCTACAGCATTGACTGTTAATGGCATTAAAAGTCAATAAGTGATCACGCAAATTTTTTAAACCATGGCATATTAGAATGAAAGACTTGGTGACATTTTCCAATCAATTTTATCTATATTAATGAAAATACCGATTATTTGTGTATTAAATGCTGTTTCTAACAGGAATCGTAATTATTGGCTTGCTGGTATATGGAATGACCTCACTCAAATTTAAAAAAGAATCTGTCTGCTTCAAACTATTGACACACGACACGTAACTTCGTAAGAAAATCGAATCATCTACATTAGATAAGAGAAGATATAAATCATAAGAGAGGAGCACGAAAATATAGATTCAAATTATGTTAGTACGTTTGGAGAAATAAGGTAAGAGATATCAGGAATGACATTACAGGTGCAGTAAAACCAGCTGTAAGCGATATCGCAGGTGGAGTGTAACAAACTGTAAGCGACATCTAGAACGACATCAGCTTGTAGGAGTATAACCAGCTGAATACCATATTAGGAATTACATAAGAGGTGGGTTATAATCAGCTTTAAGCAATATCAAAAATGACATTTAAGATGGATCATATCCAATTATAAGCAGTATCAGGAATGATATTATGGATAGGAATATAATTAGCTGTAAGTGATTCAGGAAAGGCATTAAAGGTTGAGCATTACCAGCTTTGAAATATAAACGATATCAGGAATGACATTACAATTAAGTATAAACAGTTGTAAGCAATATCAGGAATAACATTACATATTTAGTATAAACAGCTGTAAGCAATATCAGGAGTGACATTACATATTTAGTATAAACAGCTGTAAGCAATATCAGGAATGACATTACATATTTAGTGTAAACAGCTGTAAGCAATATCAGGAATGACATTACATATTTAGTATAAACAGCTGTAAGCAATATCAGGAATGACATTACGTATTTAGTATAAACAGCTGTAAGCAATATCAGGAATGACATTAAATATGTAGTATAAACAGCTGTAAGCAATATCAGGAATACCATCACAGATAGGACATATAAACAGATATTTGCTAAATGAGGGATGACATCACAGGTAGGAGTATTGCCAGCCGTATGCGATATTAGAAATGACATTACAAATGTAGTATAAACAGCTGTAAGCAATATCAGGAATACCATCACAGATAGGACATATAACCAGATATTTGCAGGAATGACATCACAGGTAGGAGTATAGCCAACTGTGAGCGATGTACATGTAAGCAATCTGCCAAGGTAGGTATCAGGCAGTTGTTAGAGCTTCGCGGTGTCAATATTTTTGATTAAACTAACATGGGGTTAAACAACAGATGAATATACTTTCAATGTACAGTTGAAGACATTTTCTGTTTTAAAACTTACCTGCAAATTCAAATCTCTTCTTTCTTCATTATCTGTAAGTATAACAGAAATCAAATAACTTTATTTTAATTTCAACATACCCCTACTGATCTCTTCTCCCAGATAAAACAGAGTGCCTCATTGAAATTTAAACCATAACATCGTTTATATCTCTCTCAAAAGATAAATAATGATACAAAATATGACTCAGCAAATGAGTAAATGTCACTCTTACTATAAAGGAATCATTTAACATAATGTTATCATCCAATCATTTCAAGTGGCATACTCTCCCAACAGAGTTAGTTCCGTCATAAATTCCTATACAACCTCTGTCTTAATACGAAAGTTTCTCGGCAGGTGCCCCTACCGGCGCGATTTTGCAAAGTAAACGACCTAACAATATTTCAACCAATGAAAACACCGAATGCATGAATAACATATTTTTGGCACACAGGCCTATGCAATGATGCAGTCGCAAAATAAGTTGTATGTGTTCTGTAAAGAAGACTCAAAGTGCAAAGGTGCACATGCGAATAAAGTTTTGCTTTTGGAAAGCTTACGGACCTAATTTAAACGATTTAAATGATATCTTTTGAAACTGCGTCGCTGATTGCACAAATAACTTTGAATGCATCCAATCAAATTTGTACATTTCGTGCACAAGAAACCTTCGTATTATTAGGACAAAGGCAGTACGAGTTTAGGAATTTATGACGGAGCTACCTCTGTTGGGAGAAAACATTCAAATGGTCAAATTGATGGGGGGTTTTTATGAAACAAAGAATCTTAAAAAGACTTGTGAACCATTCCATTGAAAAGAAGGTTCACATAAAATCAAAATTCTGAGTTGTAGTTATCTGGCATTGAATTTTTTTAAATCTTAAAGGGAGAATAGCAGGAAAATGAAAAATAATGTTTCCAATAAACCTATCTATCAAGACACGCCCCTTCAGGTTTTCGATCAATCGGCAAGCCGTATTTCTGACCTACCCGACACAGGTGCAAATAAAACTGAATATTAGGGCTAATTCCAGTAGAGTAAAAATAGTTACCCTTTTTTCATTTCAACGTACGTTTACCACAGGAGGAGTGAATTATTTTATTTCAAAATAATAAATTTCGGAAGTCTTAGTAGAAATTTAGAGATATTTACTTGAGACTGTTCCTTTCCAGGTTCGGAGCAAAACAAAGTCTGGTGTAATTTTGTATTGATGGATTGATTGACATCATGTTTACCTATTTAAAACCATTTGTTGCAATCACCTCCATTATAACTGAATTAGATTAGATATCACTTTTAATTTGCGTTGTTAATTTTTATCAATTAGATAAGATATTCATGTCACCTGATTCTTCCATTTCTCTTTCGTCTGTATCCAGGTGTGAACATGAAGACTTGTATGTGCTAGTCGTGGTCATTTGATCCTGAAAATAAATTTTCATCTCTTTTGAAATTGCTCTTAGCTGTATAGCATGAATCTTAATGTTATTAAGGTACCAAGTTATTGCAATGAAAAATCTATCTTGCATATGGAAGGCTTTCAATGAATCTCATAGACTGTACATACATTTGTACATTACAAAACCTTTATGAAATAATCTATCATTTTTCAAACTACATAATTCATGATCATCAATTATGCACTTCGAAATTTTTTATTTTACTCCGATTTTGTATTCCATCAACTCAGAAATAAAACAGAGTATGTTTTGGGGTCAAATATGTCAAACTTAAATAAATGATTCTATACTTATTCTTTCGCGAAGTAGTGGGTGTTTCTACACATAACCCTCTTGGTGCATAGCAGGTAAGTGTCGTGACAAAAATATAACAAGTAAAAGAAATAATTTGTGATCGAAGGAGGACAATTATTCGTGATCGAAAGGAGGACAATAATTTGTGATCGTAAAGAGGACAATAATTTGTGATCGAAAGGAGGACAATAATTTGCGATCGAAAATAGGACAATTTGTGATCGTAAAGAGGACAATAATTTGTGATCGAAAGAGGACAATAATTTGTGATCGTAAGAGGACAATAATTTGTGATCGTAAGAGGACAATAATTTGTGATCTAAAAGAGGACAATAAGTTTTGATCTAATAGAGGACAATAATTTGTGATCGAAAAAAGGACAATAATTCGTGCCAAGGACCCAAACGTATTTAAGGACACTTATTTAAAACAGATACACAAAAATATGGATAAGTAATATTAAGTAGGTCATTTATTCATGTAAACAGAGCGCAAAAGTTTGACTTCTTAACATCTATATGGTCTCTTTCGATGAAATCAGTAAAATCAAGAAAACATTATTATTTTAGTATTATTTATAGAAAGTGGTCTGTTAAGTGGGTGATTTGAATTTGGACATGTGGTATTTTGGCTCTTATTCAAGCCAAATAGAAATTTACGAATATACTCTGTGTCAATTGATGTAGATGTAATAACAATTTTTATTTGAACTTTCCATAAGTTATGCCAATAGATTTCCCAGGGCTATTATTCCCGATTTTTCAAGATCATTACCATCACTGCAAACGTTTATTTCGAAGACTTTATTCTTACATGTTCTACCAAGTCAAGTTGGGACATCAGATTGAAAAGAAATAGTTTAGTAAATCGCGCAAAACAATGATTTTAATGTGCAACCTACCTTCAAATCCCTGTCTGTATTTTCTTCATTATCTGTAGAAACAACATAGAGTGAAATAAAACAAAAAACACAACAAAAAAATCGATATTTTTCACATCAAACTTCGATTACTTCCTCCGTAGTAACGTCTATGCCTGGAAATTGTTCCTCAAGGAAGTGAACGAGTTCATCTTTGTTTCATTCTTTTTCCCCCCAGGTGCTTCTATTAAAAATATATCAGGCTGTAAAGTGAAGCTATGGGTGAAGCTGTAAAGAAAAATGTTGTCGTTATATAGGAGTCGAATTTCGCACCAAGAACTGTGTCCGATGTAAGCTTGGATTAAAAAACATCCATCAAATTACTCTATTGTTTATCAAATTGTAAAACATTCATAGATAGACAACCATATGTCAAATATGAAAGGAAATTATTGACAAATAACAATATAAAAAACCCTGAACTACAGACAGTGCAAAAACGAACCTTGTTCACTTCCTCGAGTAACATTTGAGTAACATTTTCCAAGCGTGCACGTTCCTACAGTGTGAAAATGGTTCCTTCTCTTAGAATCCAAAACCAATGAAGCTATGACAAAAATTATCTCAGATATTTTCTTCATGCCCTAAAAAGTATTTTGTGTCTAGTTGATATCAAGGAAAATTTCCAACTTCAGATTGTTACCTTTTCCTCTTAAACATCCAATTATCAGTGTAATCGCCATTCAATTCTGTTCAAGTCAATCTAAATCAATTAATATCAACTGGGTTTTTTCTCCTTTGAGAGGCATTTAGAAGTTAATGAGATGAATAGAGAACAAGTTATATGGATTTACAACTTCTTTATTGCAGGATTGCGACGTTTCGGTGTAGATACTTGCATGATAACAATGTTAGTATCTACACCGAAACGTAAAAATCCTGAAATAAGAAGTTGCAAATACATATAATTTGTTCTCTTTTCATGTTTATCTTTTATATTTGATAATTCTTTTTCTGGGATAAACCGGTTGACCAGAAAGCACCGTGCGACAAAATTTAGTATCTCCATCAATAATCTAATTGCTAATATGTATTTAAAGATGCGATTTTTTTTAATTTTCAAATGGTTTACTTCAGTTCTAAGCAGTCGAACTTACGAAAAAGGCATAATTAAGCTCATCACAAGAAAAAATGTCTAAGGAGAGATAACTCTTACTATAATATATTTTTATTTTTCTATCTCAGTTTTAATACCATAGAGCAAATCAGTTGTATTCATAAAAATATATCATTCTATTATCCCATATAACCATAGGATTTCTTTACAAGTAATAGAAAAATAATTGTTTAAATCACGTTTGTCGTCACAATCTTATGCAAATTGGACATTTTACTTTAAATATGTGTAATAGACGACGTTTCTTTACTATTTTAAAGTTGATGCATATCCATGCATATTTTAAACTAAGTACTCTTCAGGCAAATCTTTTTTACATCTTTTCAACTTTCTAGAAAAGGAAATTTAAACTGTTGGTATATTTGAAAAATATTGCTGTCACCTGATTCCTCCATTTTTGTTTCGTCTGATTCCAAGTGTGAACTTGAAGATTTACATGTTCCAGTCGTGGTCACTTGATCCTGAAATGAATTTGTATTTCTTTATAATTAGTTATTAGCAATTAAGCATGCGCATAAGTCAGGTGAATTGTATGGATTATTTTCCTTAAAACAAATCTCGGTTTTAAAGGAGAAGCAACACGGGTTTTGGTGGGTTTTTTTATTTCATTTTCGAATATATTTTGTCATTTTTGTTTTACCATCAAAAGCTGACAAATCAAAATTAAATAATGGGTTAGAGGTATACTGAAGGAAGAAGTAACGGATGGCATAAATTCACAGATTCAATATATTTTGGTATCTAACATTACAATAAGGAATTAGGACTCATGATATTTCAAGGGGAAATGAGGAAAGTCATTATAGAGTAGATCCCAAACATGCGGGAAAGGTGCCTACCCCTATATACATTAAGTTCAAATTGCTCCATGGAATCCAGAAATAATCAGACAGATTAACCAAAGTAACAAAAGGCACGTATTCGTTACCTGGTATAACCATGTACCAAGTTTCGTAAATAACCAACCCACTCCACAACTACGTCTAAAAACACTACCAAGTTTCGTAAAACATGTATATTAAAGGGATTTTGAGATCTGGCCTGGAAACGAAAGCAAAAGGCCCTTTAAATCCATATGCACTAAGTTTAAATTGTTTCCATTGAAACCAGACAAATTATAACAACAAGAATAACCAAAGTAGCAAAAGGCACCACTCCAACAATATGTCTATCCACATACCAAGTTTCGTGAAGAAAAAAAACAATTAAACGGCTTAATTTTTAGATGTGGCCCGTGGCATCGTTAAACCTCAAATCATCTCACCTAAATCCACCCTGTAAAACATATTGAACGGGTTTTTGAGTGATGGACCGGATATCAAGAAATTATGGAACCACGGAATAAAGGAATGGCGGACGTAAACGAAAACATTATGTTTTTGAAACAGTAAAGATACCTTAACAAGTTCCGATGGGTGATTGTGTTCTCCAGTCTGCATTTTTAACTCGTCCTTGACGGTGGTGGCTGTGGCTTTGCAGTTGCTGTTACGGCACATCCAGTAAAGTTTCTCATCTTTTACTTTTTTACTGACTCGGTATGTATGATTGTCAATGCAGAGGAATCTACCACCACGGGGAGATTCGATAAACGTTATCTTTGACTCTTCCATTATGTAAGTGAATATTCAAGCAATGTTCATTATCAAAGTACTAAATTCGAAATGGACACCGATTGTCCGAAGTTTGATCATCATATGTAGTAACTTCGCCAACAACATTTCATCTTTGGATACAGCAATTCTGCAAAAGAAACGTGAAAAGTGAACTGTTTGGACGCTCGAAGGTTATAGTAAAGGCTTATTAAACTTTTAGACTTGATCATATTTCCAATTTGACAAACGATCATATGTAAAAGGTTTGTTTCAACGATTGAATAAATCAGATGTTGATTCTAGTGATGGCACTGTCTAATATAGCTAGCTGCTGAGCATAAAAAAAAATTGAAGAGATGCAGACACTCTATCATACCAGACATTCATATCTACCCATGCTAACCTCTGTTACAAGTGGAAGATATTTCTTGATTCTTTCAAAATACTGAGCACTGTGAATGTGCAACACGTATGCCATTCTAGTTTTGTCCAATCAACTATTTTGTTACCGCTTTCTTTCTTGTAAGCGCTTTCAACAATAATTCAAATGATCAGTTTGAAACAACGTTGCTGATTGCATACCTATAATTTTGATTGCATCCAATCAGAATCCGGTATTCCTGGACCAGAAACTGCTCTACTTGCCACAGAGGACTCGATTTCTTTCTTTGTGGAGAGAATGAGTTTGACATACGTACTATTCAGTTACAGCAAATCAAAGGTGAAAATGGACAAACAAAGCCATTGACGAAGTTTTTTAGGTTATAAATTATTTATTTCACAAATGTTCACAGGGTCACCATACGAGCTGCCACAGGAGGTTTACCAAATGAATTTATTTATTAATCAGCTAAGGATTTCAGCTTTTTAGGCCTTATGCTTTTGGAAAGGGAGACGACAAAAGTGTTAAGGGTGTGACCTCTGTGGCCCTAAAGTTTTTAGGGGTCACAGGGCCCTTAAATTTAATCCTCATAATCATCAGCAAAAATTTACTAAATTGATATAGGGATGACTTATACTTTTTTTAGCTTCTTGATGGGACTGATGCACGCCAATATTTCTTAATGCAAATAATGCATAGAAAATGCGATATTACTAGCGATCTGCACTCATCATGTAATCTACCATATAAATGATTTGGAAATATGTACATACTCAGGTTTTAAAGGAAATCAAATTGACTGAAGTATTTAATGTAATATACATGCGCAAGCGCTTCATTATCGGCAATATTTTTAAAAAATACATTTTTTGAGACAAAAAACAGCAGTCGCTATTTTCTATACAACAGCAATATTATAATGTATTAAAACGATCGGTGTTACGATCAAAGTTACAGATTTACCTTAACAGAAATATAAATTGTCCTTTTGCTCAGATAAGGGATAAAGATAAATTCACGTATTCCTATTTCAGCCGTTTTCAACAATCAAGTTTCCCCTTTTTGTGAAAAGTCGTCTTTAACGATATTTGATATTCCTTAGTCAACTAGAAAATTATAAATGTTTTATAATGCATCGATGGAAAACTAAAGTGAGTGCATATATTCCCATATACCTTTAATAGCTAATTTCAGTGCGAAAATAGTGTTATAATGCTTTTAAAACGTTTATGAAGGAATACCACATTTCTACTCTACAGAGCGTGATATTTTGACCCGCTAGTGCCCGACAGAATCGGCTTCACATGAAAGCGCGCACACTTGTCAACATGTAACTAGGTCATTCTTTCACTCGTAATCGCTACTTTTCTCTCGTCTGCATTGATATTAAAAGTTATGTATGTTTCAAGCATCTATTGTGAATTTGTGATTAAAAGAATACGTTAGAAGTAAACATGACGTACTTACTTTGTTTCTGGTCAGTTTACGGTATATCGACATTTAAAGATGCACAGAATTACATGGAGGCGACTCGACGCGTAGCCGATGCTTCCGGTTTGTTGCCGAGACCCAGTTGAATGCTATCGTGTGCCCTGCGCTCCATTAAGACGGCCACGTGACTTTCGTATTCTAAGTATATAGTGGAAAACGAAATAATTGAGTAAGGTTTTAGACTATCGTCTAGAACAATACCATTGAATAAAACAGTTCGAGTTTAAATAATTGCTTTTATAAGTATTATATTATTATAAGTCAATCATCCGAGTCTAAAAGCAGTGAAAAAAATGTCCTGTTACAAATGTTAATTTTCTAAACTGAACACCAAAAAAAAATGTTACACCTCTTTAAAGAAGAATATCATAAAAGTTATGTTCTCGGAGGAACTTGGTTTGTTGTGTTATAACATCCCATAAGTTTGTTGTTTTGTGCTATAATAAGAGACTTAAGAATTAACTGATCATGATAATTATGTAATTGCCATATTCTCAGTGATGGGGTCAATTTTTACCTTTCATGCTTTTTGTACTTGTTTTTGAAGTATTTTGGAATAAAACGGTGGCAAATACGGACAGGAAAGTGAATGCTATTCGTTTAAATTACAGAACAAAACTATTTTTCGAAAAAATAATCACAAAAATAATGGCAAAGTGTATAAAATGTACAAAAAAATATAAATATATAAAAAATTTAAAAAATTTAAATATGTTTAATTAGAATTTAATAGTAACAGTATCGATATAAATTTTTATCTAAAAAGAAAACACAATCCATAAATCATTTTGTTATCATTTCGTTTTGCCCTTTACCTAAGTTTCAGATATACAGAAGTGTGCAATAATTATGTCATATTTGACGTTACTCACATCAAATGACATGTTATTTTGGTGCATTTTATGAGATGAATTTCGTTTATATCCATGTTAAACTTTCCTCGAAGATTGGATATCTCAGCTTGAAGTACATAATTTCATTTCAATATTCAAATGACTATACAATTATCATCATTATTTTTCTCTACGTATATATTTACTGTAAAACAGGCATTTCATCAGCCGTTATGTTATTTCGATCAAATACATCAATGAACATTTTATACTATTTTTATACTAAAATTTGATAGAAATTAGTGCTGGATACATGTAGGATGATTCCTCACGTATGCGCAAAGTTTGACAAACATTCAAAAAGATTATTTGCTTTCAGGAAAATTATTCAGGTGATACTATAACAAAATTAAAGTCAGTTGGAATAACGTCAAATATGACATAGTTTTGGCACACCTCTGTATATAGAAATGATTGTTTCGGCGCAATAGATACTGTTTATTTCGAACTTTGAAAGTATCTGGTCAGTGCTTACGTACAGACGCCGATATTCCCCTCTATTCCCCGCTATAATTAGAACTAGGTCAGACACGATGGTTTCTCGTTAAAACGTTTCTGAGAAATTATACACTTGTACAAGTAGGCCTCACATTCGGATGGCGTGTGATAGCGTCATTACACGGCTTGATTTACATACCAGACGACCATGCTCGCCCCGTCTGCCATGCTCCTGGCTTACGCAGCGAACAATACATCCCTATATAATGCTTGGCAATTAAGACATGGGGATTGACTAGTTTTAAACTTAACTATATTTTCCCTAATCTTGCGTATTGTTTATATATAGAATGTTTGAGGTTGTTTGAAATAATTCTCCGTTATTTTATATAAACAGGTGATTATCAAACTGGTAAGAAGTATAGTTTGGGATGAGGGAAGGTTGACTTTTAGTTTACACCGCACGTGACTTAAAAATAAAATATTGCGTATGTGTCTTTCTTGTTTGTTTCAAGTTTGTATTTACAGTTAGCAAAGTATTATGTCTGGCCCCTGTTGTGGAAAAACTATTTCGCTTCCAAAAAATCACTGCAACACTGAACGTTATTAAAAAAACTCGATCGACAATAAGATGAACTAAAATTATTTTGAGAGCTACTACTACAATATACTTATAAGTAGTCATATCAAGATTAACTTTTATCTGACTCAGTTTAAAACGAGACATAGTCCGATAGAAAATCTTGGCTACGGTGTTATTTGGTTAGCGAAGTCAAAATGAAAGCCATAGGGCATTTCATTAGGCGAACGCCTTTATCTACATGAATGTCATCATGCCCTAGCCAATGACTTTCCGCTTGGTTTCAGAAATGTCACGCGTTGTGCAGCTACACACGCCACTGCGGTTATCCAACTGCTATTCTCTATCCTCGTTCAATTAGGTCAACTTCTTTATTTCAACAATTTTCCGGGTATTCACTGAGCATCATTATGGAAATTCAAAAGTTCTCTTATGCATGCATTATATCTTTTTCTGAGTTAAGCCGTTACAAAATTTGTTTCCAAAATAAAGTACACGTAAAGGTCAGTGTCAATGTTACAAACAGTGTCATTTTAAAATAGTAAATGTTGCAAAAACAGTTCTTGCGCAGTTCCGGTGCATTGGCCGGACATGACTATGGTTTCACCCGGATCGGTCTCAGAAATCTCTCCACAGAAATAGCTCCGTTATAAATTCCTATTATATACAACCTCTTTTGTAATCGGGCTTCCGTCTGGTCCTCTGGCGGCAAAAAATCACTTTCACATTTTGACATGGTATGTTCAAGGATAATTTCAACATCGGTGTCCCTTCGTTGACAAAAGAAGGAAAATCTAGACCCGGTTCAAGATACGGAAGAAAGCGCTTTTGGTAATATTGTATACATGATTTCCACCCGATAAACACCTGAGAACCCTATTGCATTTGATAAAAGGTATTATAAAAGAAAATATCTCTTCTTAATTTTTTTTAATTGTCTCCAAGGATAAATAGAATATGTCAAGATACTTTATCCAAATGAATTTGCCTTTAATTTTCGAAGTTTATTTATGAAAAGCACGGGATTTGATAGTATACGAAAATGGCAGCAGGATCAATATTAATGCCAATAACTCTTCATATCGTGACCCCCACATTTCTTTCACGAACAAGAAAAACTTTCATACTTTCTAGAAAAGATTATGTTCGTCCCATATCTCCTTCAAGATCATCCTTGTTCAAGTTCAATTTATGGTCATCATTCGAGCTTGATAGCGACGCTTTACGGTCAACCTTTAAGTAATAGGCTTACTTTTGCAAGCAACTAAATTGTACAAATCATTCTAGCCGAGCAAAATGATAATCAATTACACCAATCTTTCCTGTCGCGTTTGCAAACATTTTCATATCTCTGTCCGTTTTATAGCAGAGGGGATCCAACTTATCGGGGCTTGCCGATTCATCTCGACGGGCAAGCAAATCGAGCAGACTCTGAGTCGCATCGCGTGTGCGATATACCAAAAATCTTATAATATCATCACCAAACATTTGACAGGGACATTTCTCACTGAGTTACCACCTTTTAATGTTCTTGTTGTAATTGAAGAAGAGAAGTATGAGATATTTTTCATTGCATCTTCAGCTAGGAAATTTCATACTTTCTTCATCACTTTACTTTTTTTGCGAAATGACGTGGTACATGTAAGCCTTGTTTTATGACGGGGAGGGTTAGAGTGTTTTAAATTCCAATATTAAGGGCTAGAATGCACGCAGATATCTTAAAATTGCTGCAAACGTCAGGGAAAGGCTGATGTGAGTGATGAACTATTTGCTTAGCGTGCATTAAAAGTTTTTTTTGCAAAAATGAGCGTATAAGACATTCAATAGGCGTGCGTGATGAAAATTAAGAAACTCCTATCGTGATCTTTGCCGCCCTGTTGTGATGACCATAAAATATCTCACAGTCATCAGCCTGTATTCAGTGCTAGTTTTTTCTTGAATATCTGCGCTGAGCTAATGCGCAGAATCTTCACTTTCAGATTGTTTACATTTTCTATTGGAATCGTACACATGAATAGCGCTTTTACCTACATCATATGAGGACAACAAGGAATTTATGGATAATCAACTTCTTTATTATACTGGTAGCGACGTTTTGGTACAGATTCTTATACCGTTTTCAATCAATATGATATAACTAAATTATGTCGTCACCATTTCAACATTTAACTTTGATTCGACTTAAGATAAATGTTGTGAATAAACGATCATGGTTGCAAAGTATTTTATCGGTTTTAGGGGTTGCAGTTAGTTGCAGTTAGATCAGAGCACCGAATGCACGTGTTATGAGTATTAAACGTTAACTTACTCTATCGTACAAGATTTCTTTTGATAATGCTAATAGAAAACCTTTGAATTATCATTCAGAGAGGATTTCTTTAAATATCATAAAGCTTAGCTATATAATTGTTCATCTAATATAACAGCTTAAATGTTTGCGTATAAGACTGAATAAATGCAAATTAATACTGTTAAAGAGTAACTATGGTTGTTGGAATCAAATATTTCAAACTCCATGATAAGTGGTTCTTCCTGAATATTAATATATAGGATTGTTAATTAGTTTAGTATAATTACAATTAACAGATCTAAGTCTAGAATTGTGATCGAAAACCGGACAATGGCGCGCGCTTACGACTCAAACGTTATTTTAGAAACTTATCCACTGTAGACAAAACGTTTAGATTTGTAGTGCTTATAGTAGGTCATTTAACTAATATACATAAAAACGAAACGGAGAATTTCGACTTCTTAACATTTATATGGCTTTGTTCGATTACAATTGAAAACAAGAAAATATCGTACTCTGGGCATGTTTAACATAAAGATGTATCTTTAGAAAGACGATTTGAACTTAACTCAGAACAAATGGTATTTCTGCACTACATTTAGCAAGATGCGAAATTTATTGAACATTCTCTGTGTCTCTCTAACTTGATAAATTTCAAGCTTGTCAGGTTCATAGGAAAAACGCCATAATCAGGACATTTACAAAGCCAGTGATGACGTCGACAGTTTTTACTGTGTATACAATCTCTCCATAACCTGGATCGTCCTTCAGGGCTCGAAGTCGCAAGTCAATTTTCCTTTAGCGCCTCTTCCTCGGAGGTTCTCGCCAGTTACCCTGTTACTGCTGTAACTTGACTTACGTCAGGGACTGCTCTCTCTTCAGAACAACATTATTCATCTTGTGGTGGTACCCCTCCAGGTGATTGTTCGTCCTGTCTCCACTGTTTCCAAAGTGATTCCACATGCATGGTTCCCATGTGCCCTCGATCCAGGTGGTGGTAACGTAGTCCATGAACCTGGTCGCCTTCTCTCCTGCAGGACTATCTGCAATGGTGTCGGCCTAGACATCTTCTACCTTGGTAAGTGGACCATCTTCTTTACTTCAGGGTCAGAGGAATACTCTGTGGCCAATCCAACCCTCTGTGTATTTGTCTAAATGCATTGCGTGAAATGGAAAAAGCAGCCTCTAATGCATTAGTTTAAGAAGATGTTCTTGACGGCGTTGTGGGTTGCTATCTCAAAGTCTAGCTGAATGTGGTCGGTGTCAAGTACAGCTGTCCATTTGTGTGTGCCAGTTCGTGTAAGACCTCCATTGTCCTGATGTATGTTGCTTCTGTCCTGTTCGGCAGCAAGCAGTAGATCAGAGGAAGTTGATATTTTTGCAAAACATGTTTTCTAAATAAAATGCATCAACTCAATTAATGCCTAAATTACCACCGCTGTTTTGATAAGCAAGGTTTAGGATTAGGTTAAACGTTACTTTCTCCCGCACTGAAAATTATGATTTGCGGTACATCCGAAATAAAAGGCGTTCTGGTCCGACGCCATCCCTCATAACCCTCAAAGGATAACTTATAAATGTACTTTCTTTGTATTTTACTTTGTATCCATGCACGAGGAGAGAGTTAAATAAAACGTCTGTCTGTCTGTCTGTTCACTCCTTCTCTCCGAGTAATCTCTGTCCTAAGTAGAGAAGTCCATGCTAGGAATACATACTCTAGTTTTGTTGCAGGGACGTGTATCACTTAGAGATAGCGTTTGAAGGTCTTGCTTATATTATACCCATATCGTAATATGGTAAGGTCTATATGCATATATGTCTTTTCTAACGCTAAGCGATATACGTCCCTATTGATGTAAGAGCATCTGAAACGACCTTTCAACATTAGCATTTGAATTGTTTCCGATTAGATTGAAATTGTTTTAAGCTTAGATTTTAAGATTGTCAGATTAAAGCTTTTGAAACAAATCCTACTTGTTCTCTGTGTTTCATTGAATGTAATATGATACCCATTGTAATAGACACCAATAATAAGCAATAGAAGCTATGATCGTTTGTTAAACAACGTTTATCCAAAGTTAAAAAAATAATTTTAAAAAGTAATAAAATCGGTTGCTTGTTCGACAATATTAGATTCTGATTGTTTTCATTTTTAATATAACTTAAATTCATTGTCTTTTTTTAAGTTTAAAGTGTAATTCATCTGTACGTTTCAAATATTAATAAATTGTCCTAATGATATCATTTTTATCAAGTTCAAAAAATGGAAAAAGGGCTTTCGTACGCCGACACAACATTTATCAAAAATCAATCACTTTGAAGATTCGATGATTCATTCTAATAGATACAACTACAACTTGTTCTGTCATGTTGCCATTTCTCATCTCGTAAGAAAGAAACGTATGAAACGTCATTTGTCAAGAAAATGTAAGTATCTTCTGAATACTACAGCTCGTTATAAGCATCTACAAATGTTCAACATTGTCGTTAAGACACTGTTAAAACTTCCTCGAAGTACAGTAATAGTTCTTGATATCACAGTCAAGTTTCAGTTTATTCTTCTCCTTTTACAATAGTCTTGGATTTAGTATAATCAGAAATGTCTTCATCCTTCAGATTGTAATGTCAGGCATTCCTTCATTGGGAGATTCAGACGCAGGGTATCTGAATAGATCTATCCTTGAAGCTCGTTTTATTTGATCGCGACTAGCTATAGGTCATGTCAAGAATGAAAGGTTTTCTGAAAAACTTGCGACTTCGTCATTCGAACATTAATGAATCATACAATAATACTGAGGTTATTGCAAAAGATTTACTCTTTCGGCCATATACTATGTAATTTGATATTTTAGGATGTTTATACGACCACTTAACCCAGCCAAGCTATCTAGAGTTACCTCCCTTTTGCCGTAACGTCACTTCTCTTGTGCAAGCATGGCAGCTGCCATACAGATCTTCCAGCAAAATAGTTTCTAAAGGTTATTGCAAAGGATTTACTTCTTAGGGTGGGACTAATTCAGCCTAAGACTATGTAATATGACATTTTAGCATGAGTATGATGAGAACAGATATTCTTATCTGCTAATAACGGCCATTATAAAGTCAGAACAGATCCAAAGTCCACCCAAAAATACATGATTTTATTTTAAAATCACTTTTGACACTCGTTTGTTCGAGACTCTATTTTATGTTGATGAAATCGAGGATGACTGGATATTCTTCGTGATTTGCCACCTTTTCATGATGATATATCAAACATTTTCCGTTTCTAGAATATAGTCGATTGCATGGTCTACATCTGGGACGAACTTTGTGGGCTCTTTAAGGTGAGGCTCGTGGTCAATGTCCCGATGTCCGTGATACGTCTCCTCCTCGTTGTCGTCTGCTGTCGTCGTCTGACTCTCTTCCGGCCTGTGCTGGTACACGCCGGTTCCAACTAGTAAGCTGTGACATCGCTCCACGGTTTGCTCGTGCAGATCGTCGATGTTGGGGATGTAACGAGAGGACGGCAGCCCGTGCGGATCATTCGAGTCGGCGTTCTTATTCTTCCAGATCTTCTGAAGGTATCGGTCGTACAAATTGGCGCCATAGATGTCGACATCAGGGTTGTCGCTACCAAAGTAAGAAGATTTTTTTTTTTAAAAACTCAAAGAAAATGGCATCCTCAGTGGCGGATCGACGTGGACCTCTTTTGGAATGTGTTAAAGAAATTGCCTGTAAAAGAGGTGAACCCGGTACCACTATTCCATATTCATAGCCAGTTAACCATCACCGCCACCGTTATTGACATAAACATACATATGAAGATTCCACGGTTCAAGAAAATATCCGTTAATGACAGTATCGTATACAAAATTGTTGTAACGATTAACAAGTAGGTGGGAGAATAGATCGATTTGAATATGTAAATTTAATATCATGTGAAGGTGTTGCCAAGCCACCCCGAGGTTCAAAACAGTAAAATTGATCTGAATCAACTTTCTGAGAGCTCCCCATACCCTTGCATCTATATATATGTAATGATTCAGGCTCTTGAAGTTGAACATTGAAACGACCGAAAATAGCCATGAATAACCAGCTCATAGGGATATGAGGCATTTCCCTCGAAACGTATAATAGCAAGTTTATATAAGAGGATACAAAGACGATGACGGAGCAGGATGCCGAATCTTTGCAAAGTATGACAACAATCAAAGGGAGGTTACCGCGGATCATACTTAATGGGTCGTTGACGTAGGTGTTATAAAGAGGAGAACTTACCCAATGAAATACAGGCGTTTGATTTGTTTCTTGATTCCCATACTCTTGGCTATCTTGCTGATTGTATGCTCGGCGAATCTGTAGGTTATTTCACACGGTTTGCCAACAAGGGTAGAATACTGGAGGTCCTTCCCCGTGATTTTCTGAATTGAATATAAACTTTATTAAGTCCAGTCATTTTCTCATTGACCGGCAGGGAATTAACCCTTGACGTATTCGGTAGACATGCCGCGGGTCATCTCTGAGGCGCACCCCCCATTTATGCTGAACGCACGTTAAAGATTCCGATCAACTATAAGCCCCTTCTTTATGCGTAACTACTTCAATTCAATCTCGTTATGGACATGCGTGTTGTAAAAGGTTCCTACCTTATAAAGTGCTTCCAAACACACAAGGAAGGCTCCATGTCCGAATCTGAAAAAGTTGATTTTAAACATTCATAAATAACGTAAATATTACATGCAAAGGTATTTGTTTAAAGTTTCAAAATTCTTGATGCCAAGGTCCTTTTTTTTAATTGACTCTCTCATAATTATATCACATTAGTAAACGTCTATATATTCTCTATAGCTTTAACTTATAACATTGACCTAGGACGTCCACGTGTTTGTATAGGGAAAAGAGAACAAGACATTCCTTGCTGGCAGTTTGACTCTTTGGTATCTCAATGGCGCTAGTAAAGAGAGGAGCAATATTTTGTACTGAATGAGTAACTCTAATCGTTTTTCTTAATCAGTTTATAATCAAGTTTTCTATGTTTACAGTTTGTATGGTATTGATCCTTCTTTCGTCAGCCAAATTGTCTTAGGAAGTCATTCCATATCACATCAATTTCAAACTTTAATAGTAAAATATAGAAAATGAAACTGAAAGAAACTTTCATCAAGAGGATTTGAACCGTGCAATTGCGTTTATTATAAGGACCGGAAGCCGGCTCTAAAATTCACCTCGGCATGCAAGCTGGGCCCATGAAGCGGAGGTCCATGCTGCAGGCAATAACCGGAAGTTGAAGAACCTTCATTGGATCAGAGGGTGCCTTGTTAGGTTTGCCTTGAGACAGCAGGAGATCGATCAGAAGTTGCAGGTTCGATTCCCAATTTGTTGGTTCCGATAACAACAGAATGGCTGAAACCATTTCATGAAATAGTCATATGTCATAGTCTCACTCTTTATAACGTCTTCAAGAAAAAAACCCTGTTTGCCGGGTAAAACATTTTCTCCCGTCTTCTGACGTGATATGCCTTACCTTCAATTCTTGGAAAGTCCGTATTTTCAGTGTACCCTTTGCTGGCAACATGCTTCCTGTGTGCGCGATCAATCCAATCTAGGACCGGATATGCTTTCTTGACGTCATCAATGGTACATATTTTGGTAAAACCAAGGCTGGTTATGTTAAGGTGACCTTACTAACACAAAAATATCCTATAATTCAAGAATACATTGCGTATATCAAAGTTAAGGTTATTCTTCCACCAAAAAATTCTATACGATGGGAAGAAGACATTTATTTTCCATATCAAACTTACCATTGCGTCCGACCCAAATTTCTTTAAAGGGAGAATGCGATTGGCATGCAAAGGGTAGGATAACACTCCTTATATCACAAAGATTATACATTTTGAGGATTCAATTTCTATGTCGAAATTCAGGTTTTATTTCTTCCACCATAAATATTCTACAAAAGGATGTTAACATTGGTATGTCAATGTTAAGGCAACGCTGTTTACAGCACAAAGATTCTACATTTTGAGGATTCAATTTCTATGTCGAAATTCAGGTTTTATTTCTTCCACCATAAATATTCTACAAAAGGATGTTAACATTGGTATGTCAATGTTAAGGCAACGCTGTTTACAGCACAAAGATTCTACATTTTGAGGATTCAATTTCTATGTCGAAATTCAGGTTTTATTTCTTCCACCATAAATATTCTACAAAAGGATGTTAATATTGGTATGTCAATGTTAAGACAACGCTTTTTACAGCACAAAGATTCTACATTTTGAGGATTCAATTTCTATGTCGAAATTTAGGTTTTATTTCTTCCACCATAAATATTCTACAAAAGGATGTTAACATTGGTATGTCAATGTTAAGGCAACGCTGTTTACAGCACAAAGATTCTACATTTTGAGGATTCAATTTCTATGTCGAAATTCAGGTTTTATTTCTTCCACCATAAATATTCTACAAAAGGATGTTAATATTGGTATGTCAATGTTAAGACAACGCTTTTTACAGCACAAAGATTCTACAACGGAAGGAAATTCGTATGTGAAGGTTGGGGTTACAGCAGACAGATCCTACAATCGGAGTTTGTCTTTTGTATGTTTTATTTGACTTATGGGATAATTCTAAAGAGGACAAAGATCCTTCATTGGGAGGCAATTTTTGTATGTACAAGTTATGGTAACACTCTTCATAGCACACCTATCCTACGAAGGAGGGGTCTTTTTGTATGACACGGACAACACAACGTCAATCATTCCATTGCAATTATTAGTCTAATCTGACATAATATACTGGTTCCCGAGGAAATCCCACAGATTAAAGTCGAGCAAGTTGAAGGGGATACTCTTGTGCAATGTCCTCTAGGAAATCTTGACCAATGACCAGAACCTGTTTGTCGTGGAATTGTGTCAACAATTTGACCGGGGTCTGTGACTGGATGACCTGGTCAGCTGTCACCTGAAGCAGACGAATTTGAAAAAAGCAGACGACAGCACAATGCACAATGACGATATCTTAGATAAATCCATACGACAGTTCAACGGGGTCGACGGAATAAGATTATTAAATGATAAAATTAGGTTATGGCAATAAAAATCCCTTCTATCCCAACAGAGGTAGCTCCGTCATTAATTCCTATACAACCTCTGTCTTTATACGAAGATTTCTCAGGCTTCCGGCACTTTCCCCTAGCGGAACAATATTAACATTGCAACTTAAACTATACCTGGCTATATTTCAGCCAATGAAAACAACGAATGCATGAATAACATATTTGATGTACACAGGTCTGTACAATAAAACAATATAAAAAATGAGGCGTCTGTGTTCTGTAAAGACGACTCAAAGTGCAAGGTGCATATTCGAATAGAGTTTAACTTTTGGAAAGCTTACGGAAATAACTTCCGCAATCTCATTAAAATAGAATCTTATATTGCTGCCCCACGTTACGCAGATTATAGATCTCACTAGGATCCTTTACTCAAGCCGTAAGCTTATAACCTTTGCCTCAGTTTGACCTCCTAATCACAATGGCTTGCTGCAAATATCTTTAAGAAATCATAAAGCGCGCTCCTTGATGACCTATCTATGAGATTGCAAGTGATTAAGCATTTATGTAGTTGAAATTCTTATAACTTTTCGAGTTTACAGAGAACAAGTTGAAGTTATTTGTATATGTCCTTTAATCGAATGATAACCCAGCAGAGTTTTGTGTGTCAGTCTTTGACGAAACTATGGTCAATCTCATTAGCATATGAATGTCGCATTTGACTAATATATAATTATCAAGAAACCTCGTCTTGGTATTTGTTAATGTTTCGTTTCTCAACATTTTTATGGTAAATTTGTTTCACGAAATTGAAAAATATTCGACGATTACTACAGCTAAAAGACGAAACGTTCATTCAACGTATCTGTTTCCAGAAGAAGCAATTTTATTAGTACAGTCTACTTAAGGATAACATTGAGGTATGCAGATTTTGCTCTGCGAAAGATAACTCAATAGCTTCGATTGACTTTTTTGCCCCCAAAAAACGAGCTAGGGTATATTGAAAGTACATGAAATACGTTAATTCGGATATTTAGGCAGTTCGAAATTCGGAGAAGAGTCGGAAATTTTCGGTTTCCGAGTTATGAGAAGCGTACAAGCATAATACAATTCGCCAGCACCATAGATTACGGAGCGAACTCGCTGGTTGGCCGATTTGAATTATGTTAGAGGCAAACATGACACGGAACGGAGCCTGGTGAGATTTTATTTTAATGAGATTTTTTTGGAGATTTTCGGCATTTAAATGGTTACTTTTGAAACGGGCTCGCTGCAATAAAGTCAGCGTTCTACATTTCGTGCACAAGAAACCTTCAAATTATAAGACGGAGGTTGATAGGAATTTATTACGGAGCTACCTCTGTTCGGGAAAGAATGTTAAGGAACTAGCGAATGAATAATGAATTTTATTAGTTTATTACCTTCATATCAAACCAGGAACTAAGTTGCTTTGCCTTGTCCTGGGGGCGGTTACATGAGTTAGTGACAAATGCACAGGGTACCGTCAGGTTACCCGCAGCGTCCTTGATCTTCCTCATACCATCGATTGCCGGTTGCAAGGGGTTACTTCCTCTTACTAAGACCCCGTCGATGTCAAACAGTATCCCATAGTTAGTCTGTAATAAAAATTGGTAAATTTGTAATTGACATTCCGAAAAGATGGAAATTACCATGCATAGAATAGATTTGTAGTTAATAATTTTACCAAGAATTACTGTATTTCACCTTCCTTTAAAAGATGCTGACATCCATTTCGGACACTAAAATATATTTATTCACCAAATTTGTAAGTAGCGTAGCCGTTTGTTCGTAAATAGTACACATAGCATTATGAAGAAGACGAAAAGTTCATAGTTTGAAGAAAATGAAACATTGCGTGACTCGCACGTAAAATCATTATGCAATCCCTGTCGATGTCTCTTTACAATGTCAATACTATACGATTTTTCAAAAATAAGTATATATACTAATTTGCTAATATTTCCTTTGATTTTTCATAATGAAACGTGAGTGATTATTTCGGATTGAATAAAGAAAGAAATTAAGGGCACCATCATACAATTATATGATTTCAGATTTCAGATTTGTGCACATTGGATGGAATGGGTAAATTATGTAATTCAGAAAGTACTTAAATATCGGATTGTTCCTAAATGTACTTCGATTCTGTTTTGAAACCATAACCATCCTATAGTGCATTAATAGTAGTAGTGGTGCTGATAGTGTTACTACCGATTCAAGATTCAAATTTTAATTTTAATGCAACAAGCCTATATTCCAAAATGCAGCTTACATGATTTTCCTTTACCAAATAAATAACAGCACCTTTTACGAAAGTTTTTTTTAAAAATTGAATAAGCACGTATAAATGAATATTAATGATATAAAATGAAACAAAAGTCCAAGAGGATAATCTGGAACAGGTATGTATAAAATATAATAATTACAAGAAACTAAGTTACCTATGGTAATTTTATCAGTTAAAGTAACACTTGGTGTGTCATGTCGTAATACCGTATGACGTAAAAATATTGAGAAAGTGTGCATCTTTGCAGTTCACACCACTCATGCAATGACCTTTAACATTTGCATATCACGTGACTAGCTGTTAGACATTCCTCTAGAAAAATCAAGGATCGATGAGAGCAAATATAAAAATTTAACATCCTTTATATAATATCTTCATAGATAAGAGAAACTATAAATCTAAGTCATTCATTGCAACAGATGTTACATATCATCTCAAAGCGTACAGCGATGTTGCCACTGACGTCAAGATTGTTATTGACAAGTCAGTTTGACCAACTGGCTGACATTGTACATGTGTGGTCTGAATCACCGGTTTGAATTGAATACCGGCAGTGAAATTGATACTGAGATGAGGAAGGGCATATGCCATTAGTGGACAAGTAACATTAAGATTATTAAAGAGATGTGTTATGATGTAGCGTCCACGTGTTGAAGTCTTATACTAACCTCCCTTCGCGTCTCGCCGGACATGCTTTAGAACGGCTGGAAATCCTTCGATTATACAAATACTAGACAGCTGCCGGTGGCGGCTGACGTTCGCGTGATTGTTGCTCAAATGGAAAAGCGATGGTGATATTTATTGTGATGGATAATATACCCGTAATATCTTAAAATACTTTAATGGATGGTGATATAGTGAAGTTAGACATAGTAATGTTTATTATTATCTGGACTGTCAAAGGAAAACTATCTGTGACGTCATAGATGATATAAGTTTATAAGATATAAAAGTGTAGCTTGAAGCAAATACAATGACGTATATATAGGCCTACATTATGATTGTTTTCTTTTTGTTGTTTGAAAAAGGTGTCAAATAAAAACGCTTAATTATGAAAATTCTAAATTGAAACTGTAACAGTAGTCTTACCGTAAATCCTTTCATAATCGCCTGCCTTGTGGAATAGCAGGGTCTAATCCTCTCCGAAATATATAATCGCCTGCCCTAAATAATCGCCGGGTCGAAGTTAAAAAAGTAAACCAACTTGTCAATATATCTTTTTCAAAACTTCATATTCAATTCAATGCTTCGTTTAACCGCCATATACGTAACAGCGCGTAGCTTTCAATTGGTTTATATCCCAGGGTACATGTCAGTGGAGCGGGTGCGTATACGTTTTACTCTGAGACAAGTTGTTTAACATCATCGTAAGTTCTTGTAAAACCCTGATATCCAAAGGTGGGTTTTATTGTCGATGTTTGAAAATAAATCACATGACTCATGAGTCTGAAATAAATAATCGCCTGCCTTGAATAATCATCTGGTCAAAACGGCGCTCGAAATGAAAGACACTATAGCACACCAGTAGTAAGTTATGATACAACAACGCAAAGTTAAAGCTAATCTTTTGAAATTACTTACAATACCCACTCAGGTAATCTATTATAAGTACGTAGTCAGGTAATAAACTTAATTCTAAATGACCGTAAGTATTTAATGCAACGTTGCAAAATAATCCGCATGAACTACGATATTGGCAATATTCTAATTAAGGTGAGTGCATATGTCCTTTTTTGCCCTTAGATAGCCGATTTGAGAGAGAAAATGCGCGCTGTAGTGCCCCGGGCGGTTATTCAAAGATTTACGGTAATGACGTTCCCGTCATACAAAAGGCGCTCGAACGCAATTGCCTGAATCCCGGGAGAGTGATGTAACGCAAACAAATACCGACTTGCTTCATGGCGACAAATATGGAGGTCACAGAGTGTAGAAAGATCAACTAAATTTTGAAAATAATTTAATTACGTCGACAGTAAAAAGTCACATGATCCTTTCTGATTGGCGAAATCAGAACAGTTTTACAGATGTACAACATAAGGAGCACTTAAATGTCACGTGAAATACGCGTTCTTGGTTTTAGACTTAGACGTTTTTGTCTGATGTGTTGTGTTAGGACATGTTTGATAGAGTTTGCTGATTTTCATTTTGAAAACATCTTTAAAAAGATAAGGTATGTCTCATGTTGTCGATACGCATATATATATATTATGAATGAAACACGTGCATTTTGAACATTTTGCTATTTCTATTTTACAATTTTCTATGCTGCTGTATGCGTGCTTTTATTTTACATGTGCATGATATAGAATGTTTAGTTTCTGAAAAAACAATTAACATGTCTTTTCTTTAATTTCCTTATCCTTTTAATTGTGCGTTAATGAGAACATTTTTGTTAACTGTTCATCTGTTGATATTTATATCACTTTTTTAAGTACCAAGATTGAAATCACTGAAATATATACAAACGGAGGTTAACATGTAAATATAGTAAGTGGTGGCCTGATAAATTCGTATTCATAAGAACTCGACTTGACAGCTAGTAAGAGATGTTATTGCAATGCAGTAATTAATGCATTTAAAGTGCTGCAAAACGTCTTCACAACTGCAACATTTTTAAGTTCTTAAAATATTTCCTAATATGTTTAAGATCTAAACATATTTCCCAACATGTTTTTAATCAAAACACTTTCCTCAAAATGTTCAAAATTAAACAACTTTGATATTTACCACATTATGAAATGTATTTTGGTTTTTGATATGTTTAGATAGTTCATGTGTTTTTAAAAAAAACAAGACAAGCCATGTGTTTCGGAATCCAAACATAATTTTTGCAGTGTTGATATACAAACAATTTCATGTTACAAGTAACGTGAATGTATCCCTCTGTGTTTTGAAATATTATTTTCGGAGGTTTAAGGGAGACAACTCCATCCGTCCTTTGTATTCACGGAGAAGATAAACTGTAGAGAGTTGTCTCCTTTATACCGGCGATGAAAGTAAAGTGACAAATAACTTAAAATGAAAAGTGAGTCGAAATTGCATTTTCTACCCTACACATGCGAGTTTCATAAAGTATTAAAGTGTCTTCAAACTTCGATATTGATAACTATAAAATATATCTAAACAGCGAGTTGTTTAGGAAGTCGTTAAACTATTCCATCAATCGGTGCTAGTAGCTGAAAGTGGCCGTATTTAAATGCCATATTCTTATTAAAATTTCCATTTTAACAAGGTAGGTTTTTTTTATATTTAAGAGTACTCTGTGATCAAATGTTGGGTCGAATCTCAAAGCCGTATGATGACTTTAGGATTGCTTCAGTAACCCCTATAAATACATTTATTAATTTCTGAGTTTCAATGTGAAATTATCATCTAAAATTCATATCGAAATTGATATAAATCAAATCAATGTAGATTTACAAATAGTTTAATATGTGCATTTTTCAAAAAAATTCTAAGGGTATTTTCTTTGATTTTGTAGTGCTACTGAATATAAAAATAAGTTTACTGCCAATCTGATTTACTAAATCAATGAGGACATTTCACGCTTACATTTCTTACATCCAAGCTCACTTTCCCGAGTTGGATGGTATCAGATTTTTTCAAATCCTATCTCCATGAAAGTTCAATTTACCAACTTATTTTTTGAAAAGATGGGAATTGATCATCTCTATTCTTTAAATCTTATGTAGGGTAATTTACTGAAAACCTGAATACTGTCGGGGCAGTCCTAGTTGCAATGTCTTACTCTCGATTTGAATAAATTAAGATCAAGCAGTGTCACAAACATTGAAATCTTTCATTTTTAAAAAATTGATAAAGAAGACTGGACATATCGAAATCTTGAATGAGGTCTTAGTTGTCGTGAGTGTTTAAAATCCTTTACACGTGGCTGCACGTTAATTTTCAACGCCAGATACCAGCCATTCTCGGTCATCGATTGTTCCAATACCCTTCACAAACAACCCCTTGGAATTATCAATAGGATTAATTTATATGTACTCATATCATCAACACTTTTGTCTTGTTGCGAAATAACAACCAAATGAAACGGCTTGATATGAGAAAATGGGGGAAAGTTTTTGGTTACGTTGGGTTTAAACGGACCCCTTCAACCGTTGCTTGGACTTTAATTTGAAATTTAATCGTCGCTCCTGTTTGGCATTTTCGAAATGTGTTCCAGGATTCTCTGATTTTTAAATGTGTTATTTGGTTCTCTGATTTTTTAAATGTGTTCTTGGATTCTCTGATAATTAAATGTGTTCTTGGATTCTCTGATTTTTAAAATGTGTTCTTGGAGTCTTTTATTTCTAAGGTGTGTTCTTGGATCTTATCATTTTAAAAATGTGTTCCTTCCTTGCAGCACTATCGAATTCACTTACTTGTTACAGATACAGTTAGACATAAGTGGTGAAAATCCAGTGTTCACATCATGATTTGTAAACAATTTCTTGATGAACCTGGGTTATTCTCAACAACAAAATTCAAGAAAAAGATAAGGAGTAAACAAAAAAGTTGTTTGCGTAAGTATGATTTTATTGCTTGATGTCGCCGGTTTTATACGTAATCATTCACCGTCAATCTGGCTAAAACTCTTCATCCAGTCCTGATCGAGACAAGAAATACAATTTTATTAAAAGGCAACTCTTGTAAAGACATTTGTATGAGGACACTCTTAGAGAATGAAGTCGTATCGTGAGCTCTAAATGATTTAGCTTTCGGTATTTACGTTTTTATATTGATACAATCACATGTATGTACAAGTATGAACTTTTCATATTTCAACCAGCTGTTGAAGCTAATGAGATATATATCTGAAGCACATAAATCTTTCCAAATTCTCTCACAGATTGAAGAAGATTGAACTTATAACTGATAGGCTTTATTGGAACTTCTTACCTCTGCGTCGATCTGACTTCCGTTTAGACAAGAGCAAATTTTCGGATATCGTCTTCAGAGCTGGAAAAAAAATTTAAAACTTGTTCATTTATCATCAATTCAAATATAACAAACTGAAATGATAAAAAAAAATAAGAGCAGATTACAAAGAATGAAGAGACAAACTATTACAAACCTATGTTAAAGCAAAGATATAACAGATATGCTAGCTTATAGAACTAGACATATTACAAATAAATCACTGAATTTGATTTTCAACAATGTGAATTGAAGACATGTTGATCACTGTCGGGAATATTTAATTGACTACAATATTCTTTAAAAGGTTATTATTAGTATTAGTATACCAGTATATACAAGTACGAGAATTGGAGAAGTTCGTTCAGTTCGAGATACATGTGGGTAGTTTGGATTTAGTTCCAGTGCATTGTTACATGTCAATACAGAATCAGAATTGTCAATACATACGTAAGTGCAAAAAGTTTTGTCTTACCTTGCGCGACGTTGACGAGATTTTGCTCTTCCAACTCAGATACCTCTGTTGTGAAAAATAAATATTTTGATGGTTTTGGGGCAGTAGTTCATGAATTTAAAGTTTAAAGTTTTAATTTATTTCTTCTATCATGTATAATTTCTAGGTGTACATGCATTTTGTGAACTTCTTTGTTACAATTGCTTTAGTGTTGGGGGATCCTTCACACTTTGTAAAAAAGGTACATACATGTACAACAAGTGTACATCGTCAATATTCTATTTTTCGTATACACATTTTATTCACGGCCCTTCTTCTTTGTCTTTGACCTGTATATGTATGTACATAATAATATAATGTGTTATATAAATATGTATTCATTGGGTTATACAATTCATTTATGATAATTTTTAAGTAAAAAATTTGATTATAGTAACATTTTCTTCACTTGAAAAAAACACCGAATAAAGACCTTTTGTTTCAATTTTTATAATGGTATTTCGTACCACGGTACCACGGCATCCTCGGCGATCGGACGGAACCACGGCCGAAAATGCCTGACCTCCAATCTCGTAATGCCTTACTTCTGCCATCCACAGCCAATACAATTGTCAGGATCATCAAAATAAACGTAAGTTTCATTTTTCTACCAGTGATTCAGTAATTTTCTGAAATGAACAACATACATTGTTGAAAAAAATCAAAATGTGATTTTCCCAATTACATTTCAAAATGTGATTTTCCCAATTACATTTCAGCTCTTTACTAAGATCTGCGGTTAATTCTAAAAGCACTTGACAATTAATAAAGCATTATCCAGCAGATGGTTTGAGAGGGAATATATATATAGATGGGAATAGGTTTGTACAATTGAGAGAAAAGTTACTGTTACAATTACTGTCGTAAATAACCTATATATAGACGTGTTTAACACCCTATACATTATAAAATCACATTCATGGAAAGCGCGCGTTTAATGTTTAATTAAGTCAAAATAGCGTAATTTCGCCGAATTCGTCGGGAACTATAAAAAATTACCATCAATTATGTATTCTATATTTATAGCATTAGCGGACTCAGAGGGGATGTGGGGGTGCGCACCAAAAAGGTCTTTCTCCCCACCATCCCACTCCACCCGAAGAAAAACATGTGAATAGAAATTTGAATGATAATAAATTTGAGAATATTTTCTTGAGACATCAACTTTAGAACGTATTTTTAGGAACGTTCTATCCATCGCATCATTCATTATCAGTGCACCAAAACTCTATTACTTCTAGGATATATATTTTTATGACATCACCACGCACGTGAGGCCTGTTTGGCGTAAGCTTGATCTAGTTTCACACCGTAGTTCGTTCAGGTGGAGCGTTTAAATTTAAGACTTCCCTTAAATAATATTTCTCGTCCAGTTTGGACACTCGGTTACTATACCCATGCATATTATTCAGCCCTGTTAATATCTACTCTTGTACAAGCGCTCGTCCTGTATGAAACGTTCATTTCAGAGTTCTGTCGACTAATCCTTTCTCAGGGTAAGCCGTACACCTGACGCTCCACTCTACTTACCCTGGGTGTAAACCCTAGCATAAACTTCGCGCCGGTTCCTATGACCTACGAACTTTCTAAAAATAATCAACCAATGACTGCGCTTGAAAGGTAAGTCGGCTATTTATTATGGCGGCCCCCTTCCCTTCGAAATTCAAACCGAGTGAGTGATTTGGGGATGTAATTTGCGCTACTAACGAAAAGTAGCAATTTTTTTAATCATCAAAAGTAAACGATTTCCTTGAAATTTTAGAATTATCGTAATATTTTAAAATATGTTTAAATAAAAGAAATCAAAATTACATGTACATAACATGTCAAAGGTATTGAACAAACGCGATCGTCTATATTGAAAACCATAAATAAGAATTACAAAGCAAAATTAAGAATATAAAGCAAAATAAGAAACACAAAGGGAAACTTACCTCTCAGTATTTTCGAAAGAGAAGTGTTTCTACGATATATCTTCAGATCTTTATATGTTACTGGTGTGAGGTTGCTTACCGTTTTCCGGGATCTCTCACCTTGCTGTGTTTACATAATCTTGCATGCTTTGTTTGCATTTTCTTTCATATCTGCAACGTTTCCTGCTCGTATTCACAACATTTTTATAACACGATTTATAGTTTTGACATGTACCCATCGTTTAATTAATTCTGTTGATTTAATGGACATTTGCTATACAAGTCTTTGAAGATAATTTGAAAGTTATAAAGATAAGGATGATAATATTTTCCGCATATTTACTTCGTGAAATTCTCTTATTCACCGGTGAATGTTTCAATGCAGAAGTTGTTATCTTGTAAAATTTGTGTCTTCATTTGCTGAACAGATTTACAGCTGAATAAAGCATGTAACATAAAATTTACTTTGGTAAGAATTGCCACAATACAGTACAACTGCACAATGACTGGCTGTAGATTGAAGAGTGCAGCTATCAATTTTACGCTCGATGATGAATTAGAAAATATTAATGTCTTAAAATCGAGTAAGTAATTAACTTTATAAATATCTAAGTCATATTTACGTTACCATAGAAAGGATATTACAAACGGATCTGTAATATAAAAATTGTGATTTAAATAATAACTTGAAGACTTAATCGGAGTTTAAAGTTCGAATTAATTTATTTGTTTTATTGTAATGTATTTGTAATTATGAATGAGCCATCTCAAATAAACATTTCAAAAAATGTTTGTGATTCATGTGTGTTCATAAGAGTGCATAGCTTGAATAAAGATTTATAAACTCGTGTTGTTAAATTTGATATTAAAAGTCTCTCCGTGATCTTTGGTTCGTTTTCATAATGTAATAACATGAAAAATATGAGAATTATACATAAATAACAGGTGATATTATATTGATTTTACCCTCATTGATCTTCGAGGCAACAGCAGGCTATTATCATATAGAATGATATGGTTATCTCTTACAGTGCTATTGCAAGCTTTGTTGGTGTCAGTATGCAATGGTTCTCAAAGATGTCATTTGACAAGAGGTACTGGCTTCAATATAAAAAAATATTGAATAGGATAGTGTTTGTTTTATGATTTTAAGTATAATTTATATAAAATATTATCAAAAAAGAAATTTTTAAAAGTTATCAGTATGAAAAATGGAAATATTACGATGAAATTATGACATTACAATAATTTACTATGAAAGGTGTGACACTTCTAATAATCTATGTTGAAATGGAATCTAATAACGTTCTGTATGAAGCTTGATTCAAAATAAGAGAAATGAGTGCAGTTCATTTTTCTTGGTTGTACAAAATTATATTTCGTACTCTCGATGGAATAATGTGGAACATGAGTGTATTTCAAACTAAATATGTGTAGAAGTATAAAGTTTCATCTAAATCAACTTCATCAACGACACTCTGCAATTATCATTATCATCCATTTACTACTATCGGTTTTAATAATTTCATTACCAATATAATGATCATGATCATCATCATCATTTTCAACGCTGTTACACCGTCATGTACCAACAGCACTTTTTCATATTAAAAACTCAAACACAAAGATTTGTCATATTTCAATGTATTTATTTTAATAATCTTAAATAAGTATAAAATATCCAAGGATTGTCATATCAAATATGCCCTAGAGTGGGTCACAAAGCCCAATACCCTTTCATATTACAGTGAAAACAAATACAACACACAATTGATGTTTACAAGTTTTATCTCAAGCATAAAAAATCATTTCTTCAAATTTCCAATCAACTGATCTGAGATTTTCATAAATATACACTTTTCTTTAGCAAATTCACACATAAACTTTTTCAAAGTCAGATGAGCTAAGAAGGAAGAAGTTAAAATTACATCGGATCCAGATCTTTAAAAAATTAACATTTCTTTAGAATATTGGGTCGTAAAATTTCCTTTATGTTTCATAAACACGTAATCGTATAAATACCCCTCTCGCGATAACAATTAAGCACTTAAAATGTTTGCAATAGCACTAACAGAAATTGGAATATAAACAATGCATGAGAGAAGATCGGTGTCCATAACTTTGCGTAATATTTGAAAATCAGTCTGGTGTCAACATCTTTGATTCATCCATTGGTCGCAACCTCAAGCCTATGTCAGGCCATTACGACAGGCTCATGCACAGGTACTTCTTACTACGTACATGGAACCTCTTATGTCTGTGCAATCATCCGCACGAGAGCGTATCACAGTAAGGTCAGACAGTTAATGCCGTAATGCCGCTTCACAAAAAACATCGCATCAGAGCATTGGATGAATAATCACGTGGTATATGACGTCACAACATGTGAGAGTTTATCATGGAATGATTCCTGAAATGTCAGCGTGATTTGGAATCTTCAAGCGAGAATTGGAATCTTCGGGCGAGATTTAAAATCTTCGTTGTCAGAATCTGTCTTCCGCGCATAATGTAAGTCTTATATATGTTTATATCAAATCATGCTGTCACACAATGCTCCATTTCCAGTATGTGTTGGATCCCGTGGTCCACGTCTGGAACGAACTTTGAGGGCTCTGTGAGATGTGGCTCGTGGTCAATGTCCCGATGTCCATGATACGTCTTCTCCTCGTTGTCGTCTGCTGTCGTCGTCTGACTCTCTTCCGGTCTGTGCTGGTACACGCCGGTTCCAACTAGTAAGCTGTGGCATCGCTCCACGGTTTGCTCGTGCAGATCGTCGATGTTTGGGATGTGACGGGAGGACGGCAGCCCGTGCGTGTCGGTTTTGGTTTCATTTCCATTCCTCCTGTTGCTCCAGACTTTCTGAAGGTATCGGTCGTACAAATTGGCGCCGTAGATGTCGACGTTTGGGTTGTCGCTGAAAAAATGAAACAATCCAAGATTATAATCTCAAACAGGTACACGACAAGCCACATTAGTGACGCTGGCATTCTCCCTGCAAGAATACTTGCACCAGTGATATAAGTGATTCACTTTGTTAAAGCGGCGTTAAATCCAAACTCACCTCACCTCATATCTTCGCTGTTAACTTGAAAGTAACCGGCCCATAAATGCATTTCTATAATATATTTTTTTCTTTTTTTAGAGTTTTATCATTAAAGCTTATATCATTCTTTACAAATCATATTACTGAATGAAAAAGGCACAACCGGAAATATATGTAGATATGTATTTGAAGCGCACATAATTGCACGTTTTGCACATCAACCCTTCAAGCAATTCAAGGGAGCCATTTACTACCAATCATATAGGGGTTAATGAAAGAAAAATAACTCACCCAATGAAATACAGGCGTTTGATTGGTTTCTTGATGCCCATACTCTTGGCGATCTTGCTGATTGTATGCTCGGCGAATCTGTATGTTATTTCACACGGTTTGCCAACAAGGGTGGAATACTGGAGGTCCTTCCCCGTGATTTTCTGTTGAGAGAAAACGAGTTTATGTACATTGACTGCTTCAAAATCCCATTAACTTAGTCGTTAATAAATGTTGAGTAATGATAGTGATTATAAAATGTACGATCTACATTTGTACTGATATGGCCTCTTTACATAGAAATAGATATAACATTCAATGGCCTCTTTACATAGAAATAGATATAACATTCAATGGCCTCTTTACATAGAAATAGATATAACATTCAATGGCCTCTTTACATAGAAATAGATATAACATTCAATGGCCTCTTTACATAGAAATAGATATAACATTCAATGGCCTCTTTACATAGAAATAGATATAACATTCAATGGCCTCTTTGCATAGAAATAGATATAACATTCAATGGCCTCTTTACATAGAAATAGATATAACATTCAATGGCCTCTTTACATAGAAATAGATATAACATTCAATGGCCTCTTTACATAGAAATAGATATAACATCCAATGGCCTCTTTACATAGAAATAGATATAACATCCAATGGCCTCTTTACATAGAAATAGATATAACATCCAATGGCCTCTTTACATAGAAATAGATATAACATCCAATGGCCTCTTTACATAGAAATAGATATAACATTCAATGGCCTCTTTACATAGAAATAGATATAACATTCAAATCTCGCTTTCTTACGACAGAGTTGGAAATAATTAGCTTTGTCTCTTGGCATTTGTACGAGTTAATACTCTTATCAGGGAATAAGCTGGTCATCGAACTCCTTCATTGAAGAATGATGTTAAAACAGAGAATATCAACTCACCCTATAGAGTGCTTCCAAACAAACCAGAAAAGCACCATGGCCGAATCTGTCAAGAAAAAGAAGTTTCTTTAGATTTAGTCATATCACAATGTTATCTAGCTTATTTGCTTTTTAAAGAATAACATTACTTAAGTTCATATTGAAAATTATTGAAACAATTACCAATACGTTTTTAACTAAAAAATAGATAACATTTTTCAAAAAGAATGTTAACATCAGTCGTTTCAGATTGGTGCTAAAGACATTCACATCAGTTTTTATCATGAACTTAGAAAGCCTTGTGTTATCTTTATTTTCAACTGGCAAGGATGTCAAAAAGAAAGGCTTACATGACCAACGTACGAGTCGTCATAAAGGAAACAGTTCCGTTACTAGTCCTCACCTCGGCATGCAGGCCTCGGCCATAAACTGGAGGTCCATGTTGCAGGCAATAACCGGAAGTTGAGGAACCTTCTTGGGATCAGAGGGAGTCTTCGTAGGTTTGCCTTCAGACAGCAGGAGATCGATCAGAAGTTGCAAGTTCGACTCCCAGTGCGTTGGTTCGGCCAATAGGAGGACAGCTGTGGAGTCCATACAACCACATAGTTAGAAAACTTGTGTACATGACATTCGAAATATAGCATTTTTGTTTCCAGTATCACCTCTTATGATTATGGCATATCATTCTATAAATCGATACGTCAACAAAGGTTCTTTCGCGTAACCTTGCCAGCATCCTTCATGCATGTTTCAAAAAGGTAGGCAACTTTAAAGGTTGCCTAATTAATGTAATCCTTGAAATATGGTGCTATGCTTCCAGGTTGTCAATTGTCTTTGTTTGAAAATATGTTTTAAGTTTGATAATAAAGTGCTAATTAGGAACGGTTTTTTGTTGTTGTAAGACATACCTTCAATGGTTGGGAAGTCGTTGTTTTCCGTGTAGCCCCTGGCAACGACATTCCTGTTCTCATGATCAACCATATCGAGAAGGGGGTAAGCTTCTTTGACGTCATCCAGAGTGCACAAGTTTGAAAAACCAAGACTGTTTCTGTCAAGGAACATATCTTGAATTTATGAATACTTATTTTAACTACTTTGGTCTCAACATTCTGAATTCTCACTTTCAAATATTTTATGGATGTTGCAGTCAAGGGCAATGCCTTCACAGCAGAACCACAGAAAGAATTTTGAATGAAAATGGTAAAGTGGAATACTGAATATCTTAAAATGAAATATAGCAGGTTTAATTGATTCCCTCACTCTTGGACATTTCTCAATATGAATATAATTATTTCATATCTCTGCAACTATGATTCTAACCAATACAAGGTAGATGATGTCACAAACATAACAATTCAGCAATTCTCAAAAGGATACTCTTTAGCAATCTCCACCCTGTGTTCCTGGCCGATAACGAGGACGTGTTTGTCGTGGAACTGACGAAGTAGTTTGACAGGAGTGGGTGCGTGAATCACCTGGTCGCCGGTAATCTGAAGCAGACGACATTATTCGTCAGCAGACGATAGAAAACACTTGGTTAAAATTCAAACAAAAACAAAAGAACGTTTTCTGCAATAAAGCGTAAAGCTTGCAGAAGCAGACGACATATTTGGTATAATAATAATATGCATAAAACATATATCAGAAAAGAATGTTGTTAGGTTTGTTTCCGACACCGGTTTCTGCGATTAATGAATATCTGAATATTATTAGGTGGCAGGTTACTTTTGACTAACATTAGACATGATGTCTATAGTTACAATAAATCGCATGAATGATGTCCAAAGCATATAATGGTCCAGTAAGCTTACCTTGATGTCAAACCACTTGCTGATCTGGTTGGCCTTGTCATGGGTTCTGTTGCAGGCGTTGGTGACAAAAGCGCATGGCACTCGGAGTCGTCCATCAGAGTCTGTCAATTTCTTGACGGCTTCCACTGCAGGTCTGAGTGGGTTACTTCCCCTTGCCAACACTCCGTCAACATCGAAGAGGATCCCAAAGTCAGGCTGTTGTGATGGAATGAATGATATGTTAGGTTTGTGTGATTTTCTCTGATTTGAAGAAGTTACAGCAAATGGCCTCTCGTCTTGCTCTTTCTATTGTCATACTTGCGATGTTACTTCCAGTCTTTAATCGGAAATTGATCTATAACGTATTTTGCTTCCAATTACAAAGTTTATATGTGAAATGTAAAGAGTTACAAATGCACAAAGGCAGTGGGATATAAATATAAAACTTTAAAAATCAGCTTTTTTCTCATAGCCGTGTGTCTCTGGGCACGCATGCCAAATCGGAACATAGAGTAGCAGTGTAAAAGTTTATCTGAGTAAATCAACTTTGATTTCAGATTGCATAGAATTATGATGATGACAACATTCCACTTTCCTCTTACAAACCGTACATGCTAGCCACAATATACTAGTAAACAAAAATAAACCCAAGCATCCATACAACGTGAACACCGATAAGAGTTACTTAAAACTAAAAAAAAAAAGACTTATAAATCCAATTAAGTCTTTGTTTGAAAACAAATAACAAAATGTTTTCATGTACACTTTCAAATACCAAAGAAACACCAAAGATATATGTAAATAATAGAACGGACTATACTATACTAAACTGGACTAGCCAAGAACATTCAAGAAACAAACTATACAATACAGGTCCTTGCCTCAAGGTTACTCCATCGCGAGACCGAACGCCAGAAACCCTGAATACGCAATAAAGTAGATAAACTTTGACGCTGAAGCGGTGGCATGTACAGAGATGTAAACCTGCTTGTAAACAAGGTGTCTATCAAGTTATTCCCGCCTATCCTCAACCAAAACATTGAAATCAACTTCCGCTCCGCCGTGGGAAAATCACGTCTATGACCTTGCTAATTTGCATGTCACGTGACTTAGTGTTTACGATAACGTCGTGACTAGTGTTTACGATAACGTCGTGACATTAGAAAGAGCAATAACAATTGTTGAACTAAGGATATAAATCTTCAAATAAGTATTCACAGAACAATGTGGAATTCCTTTAATGGTTTGAAACTAATAAAATATTAAAAACAAATTGGCCAATTGAATTACAAGAAGATAACGGCATATGTTAACTTACCTCGCTGCCGATCAAAACATCGGAATCCCCCGATGAGGCATCAGAATTATCTGAAAATGGGAAAATAAAATTATTTGCAAATCATAAGAAATTTAAAAACATCTGAAACGTATGAAAAAAATGAATGAAATATCAACAGATAAAGTATAATGAACATACCAGTCGCGTATCCATCATCTCGAGGGGGACTGTTGAAATCTCTCATGGTAGCAAATAAGTCAATCTTCGAAGTAATAATCTTAGTAAATGTAAGGCGGTGTATGAAAACTACAGCCCGCGTGCTTATATTTATACAAGCCCATGCTGCCTTGTTTACAATCAATACATTTGCATACTGAAATCTGATTGGCTGACATTTGGGTAATGTCAAGAGGTCAGCACGTGGGGCTATTTACGTTGTAATGTCGGTTACAGCATTATCTCGGTTAAGGGTCGTTTTGATAATGCAACAGGTTGTATACGTATGGCATCTAGATTCATCTAAAATGACATATATTTCAAAAACAGATTCTTTACCCGAGATTTAAACATTGTTTATTTCAACGTGTTGTGAAACGAATGCCGTTCATTCACAGGCGTATTTAATTTACGCATAGGAGGAAAACATATCGTGTATGAAATAAGCGGCATATAAGGGAAGTGTGTTAGATTTCAATTTATATAAAAGTCGAACGCGTAGCGTGATGCTCAAGATTGATAATAACGTAATATTCATTTCTATTTAAGGATCTGTCCTCTAACGCTTAAAAAAACAATGCAATAAATAAACATAATTATCATATAACATTTGAGATAATTATGGATGCAAACAATATTTGTTGAAAGGTGATGTTTCGATGTTTATTCTAACTTAAAGTTAAAGAATTTTTGTTGGTATTTTTTTATTTTGCTTGTTACATAGTAAATTGAAAGGTTTATTTGATAATGAGAGGTGTCAGAAAGTGCTGTAGTAATGTGACTGATAAACGTGACTTATATACACTTGATGCTAGCTCAGCAAAATTCAACTGAGATAACGCTCTACACTTTATATGGTAATTGACAATCCAAAACCATCAGTATGTTTTATCTCCCAAGAGTGCGTTAATACATATCGTGACCTTTAGTCTACTGTTGTAAGTGATGTCCGAGGAATAAATTTTCAATATTGTATTAATCATATAAAATCGTAACTCGCTAATCAAAGATTGGATACGTGAAAAAAACTCGAGTGATGACTATTTTTCAGACCTGTTTTGACTTTTGTAACAGAATTGATATCGGATAAAGCAAAATGTTGAACAAGTAATGAATATGTCAGGATCTAGTAGAACTTAACTATAATAGTACAACGATATAGTGTTTATGATGTAATATTCGCCGGGGAAGTAATTGGCTAGTTCTTAGTTACGAGCGCAACATCAAACCAAATATCTATAAAAGTAAAGAATTTTATTAAATGGACATGAGCAATCATGACGTAAATTATATGTTTACGCAAAACGTGACGATCTCTTCAATTTGTAAAACCTCATCACATTCAAAACGCCATCATTAATTAACAACATTAACTCAAATGAATGAAATGCAGCTTATATCAACAGTTGGCACAATTTCTGAATCATCCTTTAAATTTATTTGAGTGGCATTTAAATTTCTTCATCTTCTTTTAGTATAAATTAAATTTCTTCATCAATTTAGTTTATAAGAACGCGGTAATAATTCACAAGTTAAGTTTGTACGTGCATAATTTAAAGCAAATATCTCAAATCACCTCCTGACCACTTATTGTATACAATGTTTGAAAACAACATAACATTTATTGTTTAGTTATTGTTTATCACCTTTCATTAGTGAAGAGCCAACTAACTGGTTCAAGTGTTTTCAAGATGTCCGATTTCAGTGTTGAACCATGTGCACTGACTTAACTTTCGCTTGGCTCGTTGACGCCCTGAATAACTAACTTGGCCTAGAAGAACTAAGTTACCTACGCTTGTTTTGAATAATGTAAAACTAAAGTCATTGACACTGTAACTCATCACGTTTGGTATTATTGGTATACATAATGATAATTCTTTGATTATACAGTGTCTATTTCGGATCGAATAGTCACTTAATTTACATATTAAACAACATTCATCAATGTTTAATCAGAATTCAGCATTTTTGATCTTTGAAATGAGAAGAATAAAGTAAGAGGTCTTACGAATGTAACCTCTTTTGCTTTATAGTAGACTTAATCAAAGATGCTCCCATAAAAAATAGCAGCTTCTAAAAACATTAATATCAGATGAAAACATGCTCACTCTTACCCAAAACTCGATCAAGGCATAATTTACCCCCCCCCCCCCCTCCCAGAGCACCCTCCCTCCCAAACGTGTGGTTTCACTCTTCAACTCTTCTATCTCAAAGAGGGTCTTCATGGTGTGACAGGATTTTGTTTCCATCTCGACGAGATTTTTTAAGCAAATAGCTAATCCTGTTCTCTAATAAAAAAATAGGAGCCTAAATACAGCCCAGGTCGTCATTCAAGTCTAGATGTTACCATAAAATAGGAGCCTAAATACAGCCCAGGTCCTCATTCAAGTCTAGATGTTACAAATGTTCATAAAACAAAGAAATTAACAGTGCATTGCATTATATTTTTTATATGTACCTGACCATTATTTGGTCAAGAAAAGGACGTGACTTGGTTATGACTTCGTCTTGAAGGGTGCCTTTAAGAGTACGATGCGACCTTAGTCCGTATAAAGTACATTGTGAACGTGACAGTACATGACCCCATTAAACATTGAACTGGAATCCGGCTATCTACTTACAGTGAAAATGCACTGGTGTCAGAGCAATGAGATTTTGGAAGATTTCTTCTTTGTTTGCTGAAAATCATTTCCTCAAATATTGTAAATACCTTCCATTTAGAAAATCCAATTATTTTCTTTCTTACTTAGATTTTTTTTCGAATAAAAACTAGAAAATTACAAAACGTATTTTAGGATTTCAATATACGTTAACCTCAATATGAACATTCATAAAAGGTCGTTTTAATTGAAAACAAAGTTTAAATGTGCCTGCATGCGATTTTTCAAAACTTTCATAAGATATAAAATAGGTTTCAATTACAGACATGTTTAAACCGAACTTTATAACCTTCATGATAAAGAAAGGAGATAAATTATATAATCTATGGTCATACACATCTGTATGGTTAAAATGCACCATTCCAAAATTGTTTCTTTTTAAGTTTCTGATAACATATCAAACCTTTTTCGACATACAGTAGGAGTTAATCTAAAAAGTGAACAACAAAACTACTTTTCATTTAAAAAATGTTCGAAAAACTTGGAAGACAAATATGTTTTCTGTAGTTTACGTAACGTGACACCAGTGAAGAACGACTTATCTTTTATGGTTACGAAAATAACATCTTCTTCTCCAATCTAAGTCCGTAATTTGTATGATGACATGCTAAATATGTGTTTGGTTGATAACACTGAGTTACTTGTTATCCTACAAGCTGATATCTACCAGGTTTAGTTCGATGCTTCAAATTGCTTCAGGTCAGCCAAGGATATTCTGGGTACATCTAGAGTGTAAAAGGTTCATTTCTGTTTTGTAGTTCAGATAGGCCAAAAACACACTTTTGAAAAAATTCAGTTCCCAAAATTCCCTTATAGACATTAGTTTATGTCGAATGTATCATATTCCGTGGGTGAAACATCTCACTACTCAACAATGGCAACCTTGGTTCATTGATTCCTGTTGCTTAAAGAGCCACTCCGTGATTTTCATAACATATTATTTACCTTTGATATAAAACTTAATGTCATATGTGGTGATATAAAATCAAAACATCTTAACTTTTCAAGTCCAAAAGACATATATATGACAAATACTGGTTTTCATTATCTAAAAACATCCTTAAAAATGCACAGAGGTGTAGATATCATGTCCAATATACATAGATACTAATTATATAACCTAAAAAACGATATCAACTCCTTACTGCCCTCCTGGCTGTTTTAGATAGGTCTCCAAAATTACGTTTGACGATTTGACGCGCGCCACTGTCCGGTTTTCGATCATAATTGCGACGTTCTACCTTCATATTGTCATTTTCGGTAAGAGTCGATACTTCGCGATCAAATGACATCAATGATTAAGTTTGGCACATATGACTCCAACAACTCACGGAGTGGCTCTTTAACTAAACATGGTACGTTCGTTTTACAACGGCTTCTTATTGCTAACATTTAGTTTTGCTTTTGTGACATCACTACCGCCCCTTTAAAGCTGACAAACTTAGGATAGACAATATATTAGGAAATAAATTGTTCATAATCTTGATCTGTTTGCGGCATTCTTTATGCTGTGTTCGCATAATATTGGTAAGGCAGTGTTTCGCCCAAAGTTGAAACAGTGTTGATCGATATGCACATGTTCATCATTCTGGCACACTAATCATCAGAGCATTTGCAGCCTGTGGTCCCAACTTACAGTCATGTTATTTGATGCAATGAATATGTCATAGTCACAAATTCCTTGACAGGGCCTAAAAGGTGTTAAAGCTGTTATCGTCAAAAATAAGTTTCCGTTTAATAAGAAATCGTCTTATATGCCTTTAAGCACTCAAGAAGGTGAAATAGATGTTTCATCAAATATGTGTTTTCGGTAGATAGTAACTTAATATACGTGTTATCCTCAAATATGTGTTTCTGTTAAATATGAGATAGTCTTACGTACATGCCTTAACATGACATTAAAGGTGAGATAGGTGTCTACATTAAATTTCCGCCAAGGACTCGGCAACTTTATTTGCAAAGCTTCACTGAATATCAGCGTAGTACCACCAACGGTTCACTAGATCCAGCCGATGCTAGCAGGTTTCACCGCAATGCAAAGTCACTATAGTGTTGCGGGCTTTCTCAAAGCAATAATTGTAACAGCTGTGAAATACTGTTGAAAGCGGCGTTAAACCTTAAATCACCCCACCTTCATTTAATATTCGAAATTTGCACATATCTTTACAAGACATTAAAGGTGATATGACTGTGTACAGCGAATATGTGATTTAGTTAATTATTTGAGGATCTAACATGTCTTTATATGACCTTAAAGGTGATATAAAAGTTTTCATCAACTACGTTTTCCCTTACATGTTTTGTAGATATGGTCAATTTCAAATATCTTTATGTTAAAATTTGATATAGATTTTTTTCATTAAATATGTGTAAATGACACCTTTTCTTTACACTTCTTCACGAGATTAGTTAGAGGATACTAACAAACAAGGCTATCATTTTTGTCACATAAATGTAACATTGCAACGTCAGTGCCAGAAAGCAAGCCAATATTTATTTATAACAGTTTACAGTAACCTTGGCATAAAACACGTTTTGGTTTGTAGGTTCCAAAAAAGATCTTATCTACTTTCGCTGCTATCTTTAATCATAATATAACTTTCATAATGTCAGATTTATTCTACTCGTATTAATTTAAAAAAACGGTTCTACATTTGTAAAAACAGATTTTTGAGACAAATGAGTCACGAACGTTTGATATTAAAGGCACTAGTGCACGCTTTTACGGTTTAAATTGGCTATTTTAAGGTTTAAGAGGACTTATGCAATCACTTAAGCTTTCTATCGATGCAATGAAATACGTAAAATTCTTTACAATTGACCTGCAATCAACAATGAAAAAAATTAGACAGCCGCTGTCGGCTTGGACATATAACAAATCTAAGATTAGCTGTGCACAAAACGGATAAATTATAGACAGTTGAAAGCGGCTGAACACTTATTATGTGCAGCTGTTGAATTTACCTAAACTCTGAACTGAGAACAAATAATGAATTATGTTTTATGAAAGCAATGTTGTAAATAAACCGACTTAATAACACAGCATTAGCATTGCTATTAGATTGACCAAAGCGGTTGCCGTTTCCGCTTTTTTGGTTATAAGCAAAATCTCAATATTTCCGATATCGTAGTTCATGCGGATTTATTGTAACGTAACATTAAATACTTCCGGTCTTTAAAAATCAACTTTACTACCTTAATACGTAAATATTCGTTAAATAACTTACGAGGTAGATTATTTGAGTGAGGATCTTGAATAATATCGAGAGATATGCAGTATCTGTGCAATCGTTGTGTTAAAGAAATATTGGTGTGCACTAGTGCGTTTAAGGCTTATGAAAAATACCATTCAATATGTATAACAGAAAATGTTTATCGTTTTCACGGATCACTGACTTCATTATCGATGTCTACATTCGTATGATTTTGACATTTTAGGTCAAATGCCTCCATTTATACAGTTTGCATCTGAATAACTTCTTTCTGAAGACCTGCATTTAAAAGTTAATTTAGATGCCAATCAAAAACAGCTCTATTTTACCTTTATTATCCCATCCCCATAAAGTTTGAATATTATCAAATTTAACGATACAGTGTTCATTTTTTAAATGTATTATTTCATAATTATTAATTGCATATATTGGATTGCTTTTTCACTGACAAAGACTCTTAAAATCTCTAAGCTGTACTTATTTATTAAAAATTAAGCTACTTTTATAATACATCTGGACTCAATTTTAATAGAGTTATCATATTTCGTTTATGGTTCATGTTTATGTTGAATGATTAGCCTAACGTTGGTACCTTTTGAACAGCAAATTGCATACTTCGTTTTAAAAGAATCCAATTTGAAGTTATTATGTTTGATAGAAAACACTTGACATTCTTTGTATATCATTAAAGATCGACACAATGCTGATAGATATTAAGTCACTTGAATGAATAATTGCTTACATCTCATGAATTTAATATAGTATCCATGGAAAGTTTGCTCATATTCAGGTTTCTTATTGAATGGGAAATGTCTTTATGAAAGCAGGTCATTAAGTTTCTTAAGTTTATTGATCACAATTAAATATATTCTTCATTGGCATTTCTAAGGAATATGATTAATACATATATAATATGCGTCTGGCCATGACCCGGGGAGGTCTCTAGGTCACCGGCACGAGCTTGTAAACAGCTTTGATATCAAGGTCTCTCGAAATCGGTTGCGTTTGGGCGACAGTTTCCAAAGTCTCGTTATATTTAGAGTAATGAGTCCTCAAATCTCACGAGAGCAGCACGCTGAACATTCGGTCATCACGTCTAAACGGCATGGTTCACGTTAACGACCTTCACCTTTCAATAGCCAATCAGATTTGTCACGTGACGTTCCCATATGCACGCCAACGCGCGCTGTAGTCTACAAAGCCTTGGTGCAACACAAAGGGCGCAATGTATTGACTTGATGATGTAACTTGAGTATTTTAACATTTATTTTCTGTTCAGCAATTCAAATTCTGTTTTATCTGATGCACAAACCTGTTATATGGTTAATGTATAATTTCCTTGACTTTACTATCGAAACAGATCAGAAATATTGGCCAGATATAAAATTGACAATTTATTTCTAGTGATCTTTTGCATGGGAAACATCAACAGACAGATTCAAATGTAATTGGTTTGAAATATCAAACCGTAATTCTCGTATTTCACGATTGATTATTCCTATAATACTCCTTCAAATAACTTCATTTTCTTCATACGACTTTGTTATCGCTTCCTGTCAATACATCAAGAATAAATTAGGCCGAGTGATATATACGAATTATCATCCATTGTAGTTCAAATTTACCTACACATTATATGGAAGAATATCTACATGCCCACGTTGTGTTACCTGTTTTCTTAATAGTGAAAAATGCTTGAGCAGCAAATTCCTTTGAAAACATTGACCTCGAGATAAAATCAGGTACGAATAGTTACACCAGCTCTGACACACTGAGTTGTCGCCCTTGCCAAGACTGCTTATTTATGATTTTTCGGATATTAAAATAGCCATCGGGATCATCATGATTTGTCCCTTTTAATAAATAATATACAAACTACTATTTACTTATTTTTATTGTATCTACATATAACGTAACGATTCCATAAACCGACCCCATACGTTTTTTTTGTTTTAACACCTGTTACCTAGTCAAACGTTAAAGGCACTAGTGCACGCTTTTACGGTTTAAACTGTCTATTTTAAGGTTGAATAGGACTTACACATTCACTTAAGCTTTCTATCGATGCAAAGATATACTTAAAATTCTTTACAATTGACCTGCAATCAACAATGAACAAATTTAGACAGCCGCTGTTGGCTTGGACATATAACAAATCTAAGGTTAGCTGTGCACAAAACGGATAAATTATGGACAGTTGAACGCGGCTGAACTAGTATTATGTACAGCTATTGAATTAACCTAAACTCTGAACTGAGAACAAAGAATGAAATATGTTTTATGAAAGCAATGTTGTAAATAAACCGATTTAATAACACGTCATTAGCATTGTTAATAGATTGACCAAAGCGGCTGCCGTTTCCGCTTTTCTGTTAATAAGCAAAATTTTAATATTTCCGATATCGTAGTTCATGCGGATTTAAAGTTACGTTGCATTAAATATTTCGGCCTTTGAAAATCAACTTTACTACCTGAATACGTAAATATTTGTTGAATAACTTACGAGGTAGATAACTTGAGTAAGGGTCGTGAGTAATATCGAGAGATATGCAGTATCTGTGTTTACGAAATATTGGTGTGCACTAGTGCGTTTAACCATTGGCATAAAGAGATGACCACCAAAATCGTCTGTCCTACCCCAAATTGTGGATCAGCGTTGGCAGACCATTAAAAGAACTTTAGCATTTGAATGGCATTTAGAACTGACAACCACAATAAAACCTAAATCATCTTTATTACGAAATGATATTTGATTATTCTTACTCATCCATCATTTTTTTTTCAATCACCTGCAGACCAAATTAGCATAAACGTCGTGTAATCACATAATACAGATAGCGTTGTCCTGCTTCCTATTTCAATTATTGATGGGATTTGTATGAAAGTTAAGAATCCTGCACTTAACTAGTTAAACTGAGTTAATGTTTGAGGAGATTTCTTTTATTTGAATTGAAACGAAAATATGGAAAATAATTTTATCATAACGTTCAAAAGTTAAGATTCTATCTCTTACGCTTCGGTCAAGGAAAGTGGATCGCGAATGGTTTTTTTCCACTCTTGAGGGATTCAACTATTGAAGTCTAATTAAAATCTAAAAAAATAGTATTATATTCTGAAAGGTGTAATCTCCAAAAAAAGTAAAAAGGGATAAGTGAGATCCTCAATATGTACTGGTTATATTTCAAGTTTGATTATTAAACGTCCGATGCCAATAAAAGCGGTTGCAAACAAAACTCTTGTCGAATCCACGGATATTACCGATGTTCCTTCCGAAGTCTACCGATTTTCTTCAAAAGTGGGACGATGTTGCTTCCGTTAAGGACGAAAAATCTCTGTTATTACCGTTTTTCACCGATGTTGACGTATTTGTTTCGCGAATTAGCTGGCTTCCTTCCATTATGGCAGCTTTTCATTCTATTAGGCAGTTTTCCTTCAAATTTGATGCATTTCCTTCAATTACTTAGGGGGGCCTCGAATCCCACGGTCAATTTTGTCAATAAGTTGGTCAGTGGGACATCGGTACGCAGATGTTCTCTCACAAATTGATCTTCATGCTGTACTGTCATTTCACATGATCTTGTTTCTATGTCATGTGGTTATTACAGACAGACAGAAATGTTTTATTTAAGTGTCACATGATATGTTACATTTAAAATACCATTGGTAAAAACAACGAGTATAACATTTTACCAAGTCATATCATTAGCTTATGTATAAAATACCTAACTATTTTATATATACAACAGGGACGATTGTGTTAATAATTGAATAAAATAAATAAATTTGAAGTAATGCATAGGTAACATTAATAAGGAATGGAACTGTTACGGTTGATATTATATATGTTGATAAGGTTGTCTCGACAGTGTTATTTATAAGAAGTTAGGTAATGAATGGTTGATGATTTCTAAAAAGTGGACGTTGATTACTTATCATACAGGCATGTAAAACGAAATGATAATCATTTTTAGAAAACTGTTAGTTAGATTTTATCCTCTAAAAAAAGAAAAGAAATTAGTAAAGGGAGAAGTTGGATGTGTAAATCATCAGACTTAAAATGGTTTTAAAACCACGGTTGAAACGTTAAATGGGTTAAAGTGTCATTAAATTACATTTCATATTGTACATTAGTAACAGTACTCCTACACAGGGTCTCAAGACTGTAAAGCTTGTGATATTAGATCTGGGGGTAAATATAGCTATTGGCTCTGTAGCTCTTTGCACGGTTTATCATCTGATGTGGAAAACTTAAAATAATAATGGAAAGGGATTTGAAATATGCAATTAATCGTCCTCTAAAATGCACTATATTCTGATGTTAAACGTGTGTCTTCACAAGAGTTCATCATTTCGTTTATTAGAAAAAGTAGTTTTACATTTACCCTCATATATTTAGTCTTGCTAAAATGCCTTTAGTGATTGAAAACAACTCTTAACATACCTGAAATCACTAACGAGGTCTCTGCTGTTCACGAGTCACTTCACTCATCAAGATCAATGAACTTAATTTAATTCACATGGTGTTAAGCAATAATACGTTGGCGGTTTCTTTGTTAACAATTCCTATTTTACTTACAACATACATGGAAAAAACCTTCGTGAATGCTGATTGCCCTACACAATTATTACTTTGAACATTTACTATAGAAACAACAGGATGTTCTTCGGTTAGATACACAAATTAAATAGTTTCTTATAAGGATGGGTATCGGTCCTCATTTCCTTATCGCAATATATTGCGATACAGAAAAGCGTATTGCAATACGTAATACGTATTGCAATATATTGGTACTTTCCATGTTTTAGTTTGTCCATGTTCTCTTGAATAAATAACAGCAATTAGAACCGTAATCAGTTCTCAACTGGACGTCGTTTTGTAAAGAGAGATAATTCAGTGATTGGTTTCGTACTTTTGACTGTCTGTGCTATTTTCACTTGAGCAAGTTCACACTTCGTTTACAAATTTTAGTTAAATCATAGGGTGTTTTTGTAACGTTTTTGTGCAAGTTTACAAGGAAATTGTAAATTCTAAAACCACCGATATATTGGATATTTGCAGAAGTCTGCACCGGTACGTATCGTGGTGTACCTGTATTGCAATATACCGATGTACCGATAATACCGCGCACCCTTAGTTTCTAAAGACAACCGAAATCTACAGACATGGATCCCCTATACCACTCCTGAAAAATAAATTTCGGATTCAGGGGTGCAGCGGTCCTGTTGGAGAAGTCGAAATCTAGAGAAAGTTGAGAGATTCACGAACGACGACGGAAGGACGACGGGCCATGCCATAGCCTACCAAGTTTAAAGCACTACACTTAGACTTAGCTGTGCGCGGGGAAGGGATATTCAATATAAATTACCTCTGTTTGAAGAATGAAGCAGGCTTATCATTCCGCAAGATGCAATATTATAACGATAATTGAGAGCACCTCTATTAGGTTCCATACTGAACAACCTTATAATTTAAGAAAGAATCTTAAGGTATGAGAAATTTACAAATCGTAGACGCATTACCAACTGCCTATGCAAGACAACTCTTGAGACTCTTGAGACGGCCAAATTGCAGCATTTCTCTTTTTCTCTTATAGGCCAACCCTTTATGCTTCTGCAAAGGGGATCAATAGTCTAGCGCTCAGTAGCAAGTCTTGAATAAGCCAGTGATGGATACTGGAGCAAGTCTTGCTTTGCGGGGGAAGTTGTCTAAATTCAACATGTTATCAATCTTAAAACCTCAGCTTCATAGTATTACTTGTATCTGTTTACTACATACATATATATATAATGAGTTTTGAGGAGACACACTACACTACTCGAAGGGAGAGGGAATAAGCCAAAACCCACTAGATAATTTCAGTCTCTGTGTAGAATTTTGGTTCGATGCAAGACAATTTCTTTTTGGGTGAAACAGTCCCTATATGAAGAAGTCGAACATGTTAAAAGTTTACAGACATCAAACGACGACCGGACACCGGGTACTACTCATTGCATAAACTCATCTAGCTGGTCATAGAGTCCTGGAGCCATATTTTAAAAGCTCTATTAGTTCTAAGATTGTCTTAAGCCAATGTTAATGTATGTTACTTACGACTATCTCAGCACTACGAGAGCTTCGAAAATCTAGGTCCTGGTAAGTTAATTAAGTCAATGCTTTACCTGTGAATGGCTAATTATGAAACTGTTATCAAAGTTTGACAAGGGCGCCGTGTGTCTTACAGTTGTTTAAAAATATATTTCAATGATGTCAAACCAGTTGTTTTAACGTTGCTTTCGTAAGCCTTATGACCGTCGTGTACCAGGACAGCTGGGTATTAGAGTTCATCTGGTCACAGAGGAGCATAATCAGAAGATAACCTAAGAGTTAGAGTGAGACCGACCGGTGTATTGAAAGTACACGCATAAATATAACGCTTTCCCGTTGTAGTCAATCGTCAATATTGTATGTGGCTGCAGCTGTAACTTGCATTTCACGTCGGGTGAAATTCCAGATGACTTTTGCAAAATGACTTGATGAGGCAAAGACGTGTATACAAAACGTCTTTGGGTGAGACAAGATGTAAGAAAGTAGATAGGGGCACTGTTAGTTTGAATTTCAACATTGAAGGCTAAGAAGCACGCAATTTTTTTTAAAGTTTTGCAAACTTGGGATGAAAGATTTATGTGAGTTTATGGACTATTTTCCTGCCGTTCATGTATGTTTGCCTTACCACTTTTAGACCATGACTTTAATTTTTTTTAAATCAAAAGAGAACATATCTTTACAATCTCGAAAGTAAATGGGATACAAGTAGTTTGGAAGAGAAGGTATACTATACTATTCGCGGTTAACATTTTGATAAATCATAACTACTTTCATGGAAAATTGCGAAAATGTTATGGACAATCGTTTATGTGTATAGACGAACATTTATGTGTATTTGAATGTAGGTTCTACGTAAAGAAAATACATGCATTTATTATGTTGGTTGGTTAATTAAGTTTAAAGACAAATTTTTCAAATTCATATTTATCGTGACTCCAAAGCTGCGTCGTATAAAAGTTTCATTGTAAATGTATTTTAAAGATGATAATCTCCTTAAAGTGCAGATTGATTTATAGTTACGATTCCCATTTCTTTTAAACTACAGATACTTAATCAAATGGTAATTATTATAATTACAAAAGAAAGTTATCACGGACAAAATGTCAGTTTAAAGCCAGTAGTCTACCAGTCTCGTCATAATATAAGATAAAAGCCTTAACAAGTCAATGACAGTATTGAGAGCTTCATTCGAAAATGAAGAAATTTCAGTTCTTTTTACATTTTACTATTTTTGTCCGATTTTATTGACCAAATCTTCATTTCAGGGTCTAATGTTAGACTATAAAGTCACGTGTTCTTAGAATTACTTCCTTGCACTTCCCTAAATGAAAACAAACGCTGACCTACGCTACCAGCGACAACGACCGATTTCCCGATCACGTGATTACAGAGTTCAAAGTTCACTATTGATCAACACGCTGAGTGGCACAAGCACGGCTTGCACGTGCTCTTCATGCAGCCATGTCGTGAACATCACCCACAGAGCATGCATACTATATTCAACATGCTCAAAACTCGTGTGTAACTGTTAATTATTTCCATATCGAGTGTCGGGTTGTTGGTGCAGTATGTACGTTATTTCATTAAAAGGACGATATTTATTTATACACTGTTTTGCTTACATCAGACAATGATGCTGATGGCTGATGTATGAAAATAAATATTCCCTTAGCAAAAAATGAAAGCGAAATGTGAAATAGTTTCATTATTGGCGTAACACGATAAGCCTACATAGATTCATATAAAGACAAATTATTTATCAAAATACACAAATTTACCATATAATTTGTACATGTTACATTATTCCAGTCACCAAAATAATACTGAAATGTTGAAAATGCGAAAAATCATTTCAAATCTTTAGATATAATTAACAACGATTTGATCAAATTTCAAATTCATCAAAGATAAATTAACATTCGTTACAACTCTTATAGCCAGTAAGCAGCAGCGGAAAATGTGAATTAGTTGTAGTTTTTTAAATATTAATTCTGTGCAAGATATATTTGAGTGTTAACCTCTTATTGTTAATTTCAGAATAGCGGAAATATGTCAAGTAGATGTAGATCATCGATATATAAAGTAAGTAAAATGTCCGTAAGCAGCAGGTCATATTTCCAGGGCATGACCTGATTATTATTTCGAGTGAATGCAAATATTTTAGATTAGAATTTTTGAATCTTAGATATTTTGATAAGATCATAGATAATGTATATATTAAGGATGGTTGCGAAAAACAAATGAGCATTATTTTTTAAATGTGTAAAGAATACATATGAGCTTTTAAATTCATTGTTTTATCAATTTTGATTACCGAATCATGTTTCGTGATATCACCCCAGTCAAAAGTTCTTTGAATAAAAAAAAAACAGAATTAAGTTGAACTTTTAATACGCTTTAACGTTGTTAATTCATATGACGTTTTACCTACTCAAAACAATGATAACTGAAATCAACCTACCTGATATATCGTCATACATACGATCCGTATCAAAACAAAATAGCTGGGCCATGGTAAAGCGTAGAGTGAAACAAATATGATTATTTGACAAACGATGTTTTCGTCAAAGCTTTAAAGCTCAAGGCAAAATAGCTTGGCAGTTGACTTTATAACCCTGACGACTCTTAACGCTGATTGGTCGACAACGATGCCACTAATATCTTTGATCTGGCATTGGTCAGTCACATCGACCACGAGCAAAGCACGCGCACCATGACGTCACTTTAAGCCTCAGCAACGAAAATTCTCATGAGTAAATAAACTGAATGCGGTTGAATTGCTAATCATGCATTTGTCACTAAGGTATGGTAGGCAGAGAAAAGGGGCACTTATTACGCAGTTTATATATACTTACATGTATACAGGTAAATTAGTCTCCGTTAAGGCAGATACATATTTGTAACAGTATTCGTCTCAGTATTCTATTTTGTAATACTATCCTTATTCCACTGCAGCTGAAGACTCGTTAACGTTTAGTTTCATTTATAACCAACAATGGCAGGGCTGATATCTCCTATATGATGAGGCGTATCGACACAACTGTCATTTTATAACATAGATTTATCTATTTCTTTCAAAATGTACCATCCAGAAACATAAATTTCTTTTCCAAGACTGTGTCAACATTGATGTCTGTACATGTACCACAAAAAAAAAAATAAAAAAGAAGTATTCGTCTCAGGCATGTATCAACATATTTGAAAGTAAATGACTTGGATGAATAAGAAATGAATATTCACTGTTGCCTTTCTTTCTGTAACATTCAGGGCCTGCTTTCACAAAGCTACCTTAACTAAGGTTAACCTTAAGTCCCATACTTTAACATTGCACTAAGGTTACCTTAAGGACTTACTATCACCTTAGGGCTTTGTGAAAGCAGGCCCAGGACAGCATTCTACATTCAAACAGCTGTATACGTAACATGGTATCATCTATTACATTTAAACATTAAAACGGAATTTTTCTTTGATATAGAACATATAGATAGTTAATGTTGAAGATGTTTTGCCGGGTAAAAACCTGTTTGCATAATTGATAGATTTCTTGGGCAATTAATGCGGAGGTCAACTGTCAACTTTACAAGCACGAGTGTTAGATAGTACAAATATTGCTGAGAGCACGTTTAACCCAGTCTGATTAAATTCTATCGTGTTCCGAGGAATTAAAGTTTTTAAATATTGACTATAGCGGGAATCGACCGTATTCTATCAGGGGCTTTCCTCTGCACAGCGATCTTAAAGTAGCCTCGTAGTTCGCATGTTCTTACACCCGTTTAGCACAGACAAAACCGAATCATTAGCGGACCAATCATATCATCGCATTTGAATTAAGGATAACGGAGATACATTTTAACGAATGGTAAACGGGAGTTGCTTTCCCCTAGATGCTGATATATAAGGCGCCGGAGTCATTGTGTTTGGCTAGATGAGATTACGCCAGGATGTGCAGAGGGAAGCCCTTTATACAATACGTTCGAATCCCGCTTTTGTATAAAATTCATTCCTAGTAACACGGTCGATTTTAACAGACTGAAGTTAAACCTTACTAACTCAGGCATTCTAACTACATGTATGTATACGATAGAACAGTTTGACTTTATTCAAATATTAGTCGTAATAATTTTTCCTAATTTCTACATGTGTTTTGCAACCCACCTTGAAGTCATAGAATCATTTTTGTAAGGCAACCAAACTGAACTTACTACTCTTCACGAGCTAAAATCTGATTAATTACACCATTCTTTCCTGCAAAAATTATGATTTTTATGCCCGTTTTACAGTTTAGGGTGACGCTGCTTATTGACGTCTGCCGTTTCAGACAGAAGGGCAACAGAATTAAGTGCATCCCAACGCGAGTGCGATATACCGGAAATCTAGTAATTGCAGCGCCGATACTCATGACAGACGCATTCTTCATTGAGTTTAGCACCTGACCTATTCTTTCCTTATTTGAAGAAGGTAAGCATTAGCTATTTTCATTGCAAATTTAGCTGGGGAATTTCATGTGTTCTACGTCATGGCTTTTGCGAAATGACGTGGTAAGACTGACGCTCACCAAAGACATGTGGTAGAGTGTTTTGAACTTCAATATTGAGGGCTAGAATTCACGTGAGGTTCTGGAAATTGTCGCAAACGTCAAGGGTGAGTGATGAACTATTTGTCTGGCATGCATTACAATTTGCCATGCAATAATAAGCCTATAACTTTAACATATTGGAGTTTCCCTGAAACATTCAGATTTCTTCTGACCCGTGCATCAACAAAACGGAATGAAACCAACGGCCTTACAGGCAGCCCAGCGTCTCGTTCAATTAAAGGAGAAGTTTTGTGGCAACCATTTGCGTTCATTGGGCTTAAATATCGACATTTACTTCATTCATGATATGAATTATAAATGCAATCTAACCATCTTTATCACGACAGTAATTGAGAAATCGGGTGTTGCAATACTTTTTCCAAAGTGTATATGTATCATGCGCTAACCCATTTCTTAACCCTCCTTTAAAAGACTGTTAGGCTGGTCCCAACTATTAAATAACCTTGCTTCATATGACACAACTCTGTTCTCTTCTTATGTAAACATTATTTAAATAAACATATATATATATATATATATATATATATATAAATATAAGCACGCACGATGCTGACATCATACCTACACTCATCCTTGAAATATATCACGGAATGGGTTCAATTTATTCAATGTGATAGGAAAAAAATTTCCATTAATAAAAATATGCAATTGAAAATTGAAATACTATCCTACTGACATCATGAAAATCTTTTGTGCATAACTATCTTTTATTCCATCAATATGGACATGTGTTTATATAAGTCTATATATTTTTTAGAACATTATTTGAACAGTAGTGAATGCCGTAAACGCCTATAGTATATAAATATCGCTTACCTGTGCAATCAGAGATTGTTTCACTGTACAAGTGTCATGTATCTATAAAGGGTCAATAAAAGTAACAATCTTTTTTATCTATTTAAAATTTCAGACACACCACTGCTTTTTATCTTCAAATTATGTATGATTATGATGATCATGAGAAGGTAATTACCACGTTTTATGGGGAAAATGTTATGTGTGAAATCTGATCGATTAGACGAACGGATTTCCATAAGCGTTATATCTCTATTGTCAAGCATATATGGACGAAGGTGACTGTTACTTACAATCTTTGGTTTAGGACTTATATCACTCATTCACAAACAATTAGAGTTTTGGAGGCATAGGAATTATTGACCTGCAGTCTGTATTTCTGGACGTATAACGATTGACAACCCACACATTGAGTGTAAGGACGTACACATGTAGCGCAATATAATGACCCAGTCTGTGTGTTAGGACTTATGACCCAAAAGCTTATTTTAACTTTAAAGGCTAACTGGCGAACAGTTTTCACTCGATGGACAATGTCATCATCATCATCATCATCATCATCATCATGTCTGAATGAGGTCGACCGGGGAATCGGAGCAGCTTCCGCAGATTTTCCACAACATTTAAACTGGTGATGGCAATCTACGTCATACGATGTGGCATCCTCCTCGTAAGTTTCTTTAATTTCATCATAGGTTTCTTTCGATGTGAGACCTTTCAGTTATATAAAACAAAACTTGATCGCTGATATATCACTTGATGATCTGCCATCTGAATTTAAGGACACATATCATTTGATGATCTGCAATCTGAGTTTAAGGACATATATCACTTGATGAACTGCAATCTGAGTTTAAGGACATATATCACTTGATGAACTGCAATCTGAGTTTAAGGACAAAAATCACTTTTATATTTACTATTCATTAGTGTGGTCGTTTATTTCAAATAGGTTACATATCGTATATGGCTATCCTAAAGAAATACCGGATGTCAGTTGCGAACAATTTGTCATTGATTTTAGAGCAGACAATATGGTCAATGTCAAAATCTATTTTTTTTCCAACGATTCAGACGTATCCGATCGGTTACTTGGAAAAGGCTGGGCCATTCAAAGGAAGTAATCGAGTTATCTACTTTGATCCAGGTTATTAGTGGGGAATTATTTGAGGATGCAGAACATTTGGCTCTTAGGTAGCCGAGAGGGACACGAGCTTAACGATCTGATACGTACAGACGAAGGGTCGGGATAGCGCAGTGGTTAGCGCGTTCGGCTTCGGGTCAGGAGGTCCGTGGTTCGAATCCCGCCAGGGGCTCGGCAACTTTGTCTGCAGTAGAGAACTGTTCTACACGCAGTCAGGTTTGGGTGCAATGCTACACTGAAATTCAGCGCAGTACCACCCATGGTTCGCTAGTTCCAGCCGATGCTCGCAGGTTTCACCGCAATGCATAGCCACAATAGTGTTGCGGGCTTTCTCCCTGCAATAATACTTGCAGCCGCGATATAAGTGAAATAATCTTGAAAGCGGCGTTAAACACCAACTCACCTCAGCCACCTCACGTACAGACGAGGAATCTCAAAACAACAGACCTAATGAAAATAGAATTTTATAAATTTAAAATCATTTTATAATTCCAGCCGATCAATACAGTTATCAAGAAACGATCTATACAAAACTAACTTCATTTTGACACATAACATGTAAGGTCATATTGTTGCAGCTCAAAAATGAAATGCAAGGCCAATTGTATTAAGAAGATAGAGAAACAAGTCTATATAAGTAAAGGGTAACGTGTCATGTCGTTCACGTTTCACCCACGTGCTCGGTGCTTAAAGAGTTATGTTAAGCTCTAATAAAATAGAACTATTTAAAGAGACACAAACAAAATATTATCAATATAATATTATGATGAAATATAGATATGTTTCGAAACGCAAGTCTATTTTGCTGATTTAAGACGTTAAGGTGAATATGGTGTCCAAAAAAATTTTCATTTCAATGTTTGATACGATTGGTCTCGTTCTAAAATGTCTATACGAGTGAGGAATGCAACCACCATTGAAATAAACAATATCTGATATGTGATCTAGTTTAAAGTGAGCAATGGACATTTTTGCGAAAATCAGTTTGTCCATAAAGTGTAACAACTCTGGAATGAAACGAGCAATTGATTTCACACTTGAGAACATTACATAACAAAGAAAGTTTTTAAAACCCTACTTATTACCACATATGAAATTGGGAAAAAAAGGTCTTATAAGGCTAGGTTTTAATCCTTATAGTTATCGTAACAGACAAAACGTGAGGCCATAACATTTTTTACCGACAAACCGTTTTAGTGTATAAAAACTGAAAGAACGCCATGGGTTATATACAGAAAACACTTTAGAAATAATCGAAAAGATGACCAAAATATTAAGTCATATTGATTTCATTTGATAGAAAAATACACATAACCTGACACAAAAAGAGAAAGGATATATAAAAAAGAAACTTTAAATAAGTAAAAACCTACACTTGGATATAAAGGTACGCGTTTCTCATAATTATGTTGTCAGAAATCGTTTATACAGTTGTACATTTCATACTTGACAAGAAATGCTGGTAGAGGAATGGGTCAAACACAGTAAGTTGGTTATCAGATCGACCTTGTTCTATAAACAGACGCTGCCACCGTGACACTGACCGAATTACTATTATATGTCCAGCAACTTCATATTGAATATAAGGTGTGGCCAAGTGGTCAGAAAATATTGTATTTCTTCCTAAGTGTCAGACTGCTACAAGTAAGTGTTATTTCTGAAAATGCTTGTAGACTTAATCAAAGCTGTTCTCAACACTAGAATGAATTCAGAGGTTGAAATTATTTTTAAAGGCACTCTTGCACTTTTTCTCAGGGAAATAGAGTTATTTTTCAAAAAATGATACCAATTACAAAACAATCATTTAAAATCAATAAAAGGCTTCATTAAACAAAAGTTACGAGTTCCGTTAACCTACGCGAAATCATTTCCCTTGCTAAAATGATTTAAAGATGTTCATGACAAAAAAGGGCGCATGCAGTTTTCACTTGAGACGTGACATTATTTCTACGACTACGGCGTCTCGGGTTGGAAAATCGGCGATGTTTTACCCTTTGAAGATAATACATCATCTAAAAACTAATGTTTATTGGGAAAATTTGAAGAAATGTTTTGGGTTTCCTTTAAAAACGTGCTACATCGTCTTTAATGGATGACTTGACAAGACTTTAGTTTAGTATCAAGGTTGTGATGGCAGGCTTTTATCCTTAAAGGCACAAGTGCACGCTTTAAATTGGCTATTTTAGCTTTAAAAGACTTTTGCATTCTCTTAAGCTCTCTATCGATGCAAAGAAATACTTAGAATTCTTTACAGTTGACCTGCAATCAACAATGAAAAAGTTTATAGACAGCCGCTGTCGGCTTGGACATATAAAAAATCTAAGGTTAGCTGTGCACAAAACGGATAAATTATGGACAGTTGAACGCGGCTGAACTAGTATTATGTGCAGCTATTGTATTTACCTAAACTCTGAACTGAGAACAAAGAATGAAATATGTATTATGAAAGCAATGTTGTTAATAAACTGATTAATAACACTGCATTAGCATTGTTATTAGATTGACCAAATCGGCTGCCGTTTCTGCTTTTATGTTTATAAGCAAAATTTAAATATTTCCGATATCGTAGTTATTGCGGATTTAAAGTTACGTTGCATTAAATACTTCCGGCTTTTAAAAATCAACTTAACTACCTGAATACGTACATATTTGTTAAATAACTTACGAGGTAGATTACTTGAGTGAGGATAGTGAGTAATATCGAGAGATATGCAGTATCTGTGCATTCGTTGTGTTTACGAAATATTGGTGTGCATTAGTGCGTTTAAGAAATGAGTCTTGTGATCTCTCTTTTTTTTAAATAGGGTTATCATTGTCTGATGGAAAGGGACTTACAAGTTCGTTGAAATATTAAAGACAATATCTCATTTTAAACATTGATGCGAAAAGTTGTTCCTCAGTTAAAAGCTCTATAATTGACAAAGATTAATATCATTAGAATTCTAATGTTCACTATCTGTTCTGTGAAGTTAATTTACAAATTCAAGATTTTCAGCATTCTAAGGCTTTCGATTCTTAATAAATATAAAAAAATGGAAAGGTTTCTATAACTCGCACTTTGTAACTTAATTCAATACAATCACAAACAGTTTCACCCAAATGCCCTGTAGGTGACATTGTCATCAACCTGGAACCATTCAATCGATCTATATTAATACACAGCAATGACAAGAATAAACGATTCTCTTTATCCAACAAAAATGATATTCTGACAGTTATGTCTATAAGAAAAATTATAACATTTTCGACTTTGCTGGAGGAGAGGCTGAACAGACAACATACAATAGATAACTATGGCGGCTTCTGTACAACAGCGAGTACTGTAAGATTATCTGCCTTTTTTCAGAATTCTTAAACATCACCCGATTCAATAGGTCGCTGATGTACACTAGTGGGCAAAAGAAAGTATCCTCCTCAAAATTGGCATAAATGTTCAAATAAAAAAACTGAGGCGGTATTCAATAAAAAAAAATCTAAGATTTTCCTTAAGTTTTGACTTAAGTTTTCATTTATTGGCTTAGTTAAGTTTAAAACGTAAGTATGAATTCACAAAGCGACTGAGCTAAAGACTTAGCTAAGTCAAAAAATAAAACTTCAATCAATGGATGCCATGCGTGCGCACCATATCTAAGGGATTAATACGAGCAACAGTAAATTCATTTAGAACTCTATAACATACGAGCCTACAACATGGAAATTACATGTAAGAATTTTCTCCAATTATTCCAATATGGAAGAAGAAGTAAATAGCAAATTCTTAGCCGTGTCACTTGATGTTTGATTACTATATACTGTTCTGAAATGAAAACACAACTTTCTAGATAACAAAATTGCTCAAAATGCAAGATGGTTGTTGAAAATATTTCATTTGAATTCTAAATTAGCCATTCAGCAAGTGACATAAGTCAGAGGCTAGAATTTAAGCCTACCTAGTTGCAGGCTTAGAATTTAAGTAAAAAAGAATATGAACATACAACAACCTTTTATGTATATGAGTAAGAAAAGTAAAAACTTAAGTCAAAGCATAGGTGTTTTATTTTGATTTAAATAATTTTTAGATTTAGGTCCTTTTAAGAATACCACCCCTGATAATAAATACCAAGGTTTGGTATACAAGACCCATCCTTTGTGCATGAAAGTACGACGTAGAAGAAATTATTAAGTAGTAATGGAAAACTGTTGGCGGCAATTTCAGCGTGAAAACCTTTCATCATTTACGCTAGGAAAATAGATTTCCGAACATGTCATGTTCTTTTAAAACTGCTTCTTTTGAAAAGATTACTTTGAAATTGCTAACATCTATTTCAGTTTTCTTAAATCCCATTAAACACGAGGTCGAATCTGGCAACTTTGTCTGCAGTAGAGAAGTGTTCTACCCGCGGTAAGGTTTTGGTGCAATGCTACACGGAATTTCAGCGCAGTACCACCATTGGTTCGCTAGTTCTAGCTAATGCTCACAGTTTTCACAGAGATGCATAGCTACGATAGTGTTGATGGCTTTCTTCCTGCAATTATACTAGCAACTGGCATATAATTGAAATACTCTTGAAAAAGGCGTTAAATCCCAAATCACCTCACCTCACCTTTAATTACCTAAATAAACGTGGCTTTGCCCTTTTGAGGTAAGGTAAACAAAAATGCCACGTGGCTACTATCCACTCGTGTCGGGGTCGATGTCCCGGTGACGATGATTGTGGTACAGCATGACTAACACGTTGTTGTGTGTTTGTCGTACCAATCGGACAATGCTATCTATTCGGGTCATTCTCTTTGAGTTGACTCAAGGGGTTGAACTGTCTAAGTGCACTCGTAGGTCGATAAATATATACATACATACGTATATATATATACTATAACATATACCTTTATTTAATAAAACTAAAACCATTTTGTTTTTTATTGTTTGAGCTACTCTAAAAATTAATTTAAGTGCAAAAGAAAATCTGCACTATTTTACAGATTACACTATTTTTGGACGGTCAACATTGAGTTGAACGCTGTCTTATCCGACTGTGCATATGAATTTTGCAAAATTAACCGATGTATGAAGAGCCATGATTTCATTGCCCCGATTGGCGATTAAATATTAAAAATTAATATATAAAAAATACTATTGAAATAAAGAAAAGAGAAATGTATGGTTTCACTGGCCATCTGTCCTATAGAGAACGCTATTTATACGATCTTTGTAATTACCATTTCACTAACAATCTTGCCAATTGTACCGGTTTATGAGAAATGTACAATTTGATTGGGTGTATTACCGATTAAAACCTATGTATGATAGATATTCCATATTTTTTGCGCCAGCGTGAAGATAGACACGGATTTAAGAGAATATACCATTTGACTGACGCCCTTGCCGATTGTACACGTACATTATGCCTGTGTATGAGAACTACAACTTCTGAAAAAAGTTTGCCATATGCACTGAAAACTCTTGTTTTCAATGTATAGTTCTTCCTAACCGACACCATCTTATTGTTCAAACCAATGGTCACGTTTAGCGGTACGCAGCGGATGTGATATGTGATGATGTGAGCTAGCAGGAAACGACTTTCTCTCGACTCAAATCAAAAGTAATTTTGGTACGTCCAAATTAATTACCCCAACATTTGAGGCAGGAAATTGGAGATCACAAACCTGTTTGGAAGTTGATGTTATGTTTGCATGAATTTTTGGAACAATGAATTTGGACTTTGGAATTTCGAGTTGGAAGAATGACATAATCGCTTTTCGCCTAAATTCGTGTCATAATCAACGTTCAATGGCAACTTCAATTATAGGGACAGAAGGCCGTTTTGAGAAAATTTATTTCTTAAAATTCCCCCAAGATATGTTAGTCGATGCCAAATGTATCTCCTATTATGTTATCTTCAGAAGGTCAATATGTCATTACTCAGCATGATCATTTGTAGTGTTATAAAAATCATCAAGTATCAAACTGTTGGCGGCAATTTCAGTGCGAACGCCATTTAATCATTCAATTGAGATAGGGAAAAGGACCTGCGTAGTTTAACCGAATATGCTTTGTTCGTTTTAGAACAGTCACTTTGGATTAAAAACCATTGTCTTGCAATGAGGAACAATATTTTCATATTCGTGACATTTCTTAAACATTAAATTTAAAATGTGTCACTGTGACTTTAAAGCGGCCTTCACACGGCAAACTAAAGTTTGACAACATCTGTTGTCAAACACAAATTTGAGAGTGTGAACGGTTCAACAACCCGTCACCAACTCCAAATCCCGAGTTCACAAACTGTTGGCGAGAAATAGGATCTGTCTCTATTCTCACCAACTTTTCCATCAAACTTTCGGAGTTGTCAAACTCGAGTTTGACGTGTGAAGTGTTGTCAAACTCATGTTGTTAAGAAATAACCATTGGCATGCCACATTTGAGTCATGTGACTTTTTGACGTCATGGATATAACGTCATTTGCGCATCGAGTTTGACAACAAGTGTTTGACGTGCGAATATGCGAGTTTGACAACTCCTATGAGTTGGTCAACTTGTGTTGTCAAACTTGTGTTTGCCGTGTGAAGGCTGCTTAAGAAGCATCACGCTGAAGAGCCGGCACAGAAGAGTGATGACAAGCAGCAAGGCTCTAACACTATTAAGCTACATGTAGTGTTTGAGACTGGTCGGACCTCGGGGAGGGGAGGGGCTTGGTGTAATGAGACGCACACTTAGTTCATTCACACTCAAACTGACCAGAAGCCTTTAGATGACCGGCAGATGACCTCCCTTGACCTTCCTTATCGGCTGTATACATGGTATATGCAGTCACGTTTGTTTGTCAGATATCGATGATTTACAAATGTTATTTTCTCTTAGCAATACCATGAGTTCAATTCATGTATTGCGCTTTTGAACTAAATATATGCCACAAAAACAATTTATTTTTCGAGTGGTAACATGTTACAGGTAAGTTCAATAGTTTTTATCCTTTGCTTTCGTTTTGATTTGATTAAAAAAATACAAAATACACCCAGTTTAATATGTATTCAGTTTCCAAGAGTGTTCAACCTTTGATTTTAGGGACATTTGCTGCAAAGCAGTGAGTAGTTTGATGTTAAAGGTTATGTTAAAAATCATAACAAACGACAATACCGTGAAAACACTGGGATTAAATAAATGAAAAAGAGCGAATTATTACGTTTAATTTTTGCTGATCTCAATATTGTGCATTTTGTAAAATAACAATTTCGAAGAAGACAGTTGAAGCATGAAAGTGCCTTATATATTTATTTCGGCTAAGGAATAAAAGGTATGTAGATAATTTCCTTTTGATATTTGTATTTTGTTTTTTTGTTTTTAAAAAAATATCACGACGTTGAAAAAAACACCTTTCCTCAAAAATATTTAATATATTGAAATTATATAACTTTAATAATTGAATAATGCATGACATCATCATGCATACCAGAATACATACAATTTTACTACACGTGAATCTGTGTGATAAATAGACTTAAACCCTTGGATTCAATATAAAAAGTGACACAATTCATAAATTGAATTTAGCGCTTAAGAACGCTGACGTAGAGATCAAGAACATGATATGGTTTAGGAAAAGATTTCAGTCAAGAGGTCTCTGTATCGACATTGTTTACAAATATGGTTAAGTCAAGTGTGTTATTTATCAGTTAAACTTCAGGAGGGACATTGGATCCCGTTAAGAAATCTATGTCGTAACATACTTTATCTTAAAGCTCATAATCACCGACACCGCAACCTCGTATTAAATCAGCTTAAAAAGAAATAAGTATTTGCATAAAATCAGAAATGTTCTTTGGCGTGTTTAATCTTTTTATTCCACCGATTTTGTGAGCAGGATTTAGTCTAAACCGCTAAAGCTATTACAGCCAAACTTTCCAGGCTGGTATACGTTTACGAGAACAAGCTCCAATAAGCGTTTTGGCTTAATCGGATTAATTATTAAAGGGGTACCATCCAAAGTTCGAAAAATTAACATGGGATTTTTTTTCAAAATGCACTTAGAGACCTGCAACTTTTTTTAAACGATTGGCAATAGCTATACAAGCCAAAAAAAATATCATGACGAATTTGTAGGCTCTATAGTTTCGCCGCTATGTTGCATGCTTTTTTGGCCTTTTTGAAATTTCCGGAACCCATGCACATTTGAGAAACATCTCTTCTGAAAATACTTGCAACTCAGAGCTAAAACTCTCCAATTATGTAGCTGGGCCATTGGGGATACCATGTTACTCTTTTCGTGCTTGAAACTCAAATACTTTTTTCAGCGAGCCCTCAAAATTGGTTGACTTTGCTCATGTAAGCATTTTCAAGGGGGAATAATTGAAAAAGTTGCACTCTCAATTGCACAATAATTTCAGGAACTAAAGACGTAGTAGTATATAAGTAGTAGTGTATAAACTCTTCAAATCTGTCCAAACATCGGTCGCGAACAGTTATTTTCTTTCACAATAAACGATCAAAATAGGGGGAAATAATTTTGAAAAATATTAGCATTGTCTAATTTTTCGAACTTCACATAGAGTCTTGCAACTTGTTTTGAAAGATGCGTAATAACGATAAGAACAAAAAAGTAAACAAGACGAATTCATAACTATTATGATTTTTTCGCATTATCAACCACTTTCCCATAATCATAGCTTGGATATGAGATTTGGTCAGCTTAAACATGATGCTGAAGCTTAAATTATAAAAACATAAACCAATATTCATGAAACTTTCAGGAAACATTGCTAACATCACTATGTTTGTACTGGATATGTTTTGAATGCTACTGAATACTTTTGTCGTCGCATGCGACTATGTTTATACTTATGTCTACACGACTAAAGAAATTATTCTATTTCGCTTGGTAGGTATGTTATTCTTAAATAACTTTCTTAATTGTACTTCTAAAATAATGTAAACTATTGTTCATCCCCTGCGTTTTGTGAAGGATATAAATCGCCTCACTCGATCGACGACGGAAGGTTAATAATACAAAGCTCGGCCAAATAAATGAAACTTAAAGAGCCACTCCGTGATTTTCATAACATATTATTTACCTTTGATAAGAACCTTAATGTCATATGTGGTGATATTAAATCAAAACAACTTTTCATGTCTAAAAGACATATTATATATGACAAATACTGGTTTTCAATGAAAAATCTAAAAACAGCCTTATAAATGCACAGAGGTGTAGATATCACGTCCATTTCTAGTTATATAACCTGACAATCCCTATCAACTCCTAACTGCCCTCTTGGTTGTTTTAGATAAGTCTTCGAAATTCCGTTTGACTATCTGACGCGCGCCACTGTCCGGTTTTCGATCAAAAATGCGACGTTCTACCTTCGTATTGTCAGTGTAAAAAAACAATAAGCTTTAAAATGTGTCTTTTTGGTAACAGTCGATATTTCGCGATCAAATGACATCATTGATTAAGTTTGGCATATATATATGACTCCAACAACTCACGTAACTTCTCAACTTGGTCTTATCACGATATAGGCCTACCATATTTTACGAACCTGAATCAAATGCTATTTTGCACATTTCAAGAAAAATACATACACTTTTCCAAGAATGTGCAAAAGTTACGCATGTACTTCAAAGTTTACAGAGATGGACGACAATTAACTACCACCACCACACTCGGCAGAAAATAGAGTGACAAGCAATAGTGTAGCCTTTTTCATTGCACCGTCGTTATACGACAGTATCTCGAAGTGCAGTCAAGAACATTGAATCAAGTAGTTATTTTACTTCAGCGTAGCACCATATTAACGAATGTATGTTTAGTCAAACACATTCAAGAAAGCCGTAAAAGTCAGTGAAATTAAAATGAAAATTTAATTGAAGTGGTTTATTGTGATTAAGGTATAATTTCCATCTCTCAATAAGACTTGTTTGCAATGAACACCTAATAAACATTCCATATTTGACATTATCTATCAATGGGCTCACGAAGACAAATTAAAAACATTGGTGACCAACAAATTGGCCAGACCGCCTGGGTAATGTGAGCTCCTTGTCCTCGACCTTTCTAGGTTAAGTGTTAATAGGGTGCGGATGGCAGGAAATCTACATGTATATATCATTTTCAACGTTTTTATACTATCGTTAATTCAAGGTTGATAAACTAAAACATTTATAACAAGTAGAGTATATATTAGTGTTAGTATAAGTAGAAGTATTATTGATATTATTAGAGATAGTAGTAGTAGTAGTAGTAGTAGTTTTAGTAGTAGTAGTAGCAGTAGTAGAAGTAGCATTGTAGTAGCAGTTGCAAGAGTAATATTAGTAGCAGTAGCAGCAACAAAAGAAGTATTAGCAGTAGTAGTAGTAGTAGTATCAGTAGTAGTAGTAGTAGTATTAGTAGTATCAATATTATTAGTGGCAGCAACAGTAATAGTAGTATTAGCAGTAGTAATAGTAGTAGTAGTAGTAGTTGTAGTAGTAGTAGTAGTAGTAGCATAGTAGTAGCAGTTGCAAGAGTAATATTAGTAGCAGTAGCAGTACTAATAGCAGTAGTAGCAGTGGTAGTAGTATGAGAAGCAGTAGTAATAGTAGTAGTAGTAGTAGTAGTAGTAGCATAGTAGTAGCAGTTGCAAGAGTAATATTAGTAGCAGTAGCAGTAGTAATAGCAGTAGTAGCAGTGGTAGTAGTATGAGAAGCAGTAGTAGTAGTAGCAGCATTAGTAACAGTAGTAATAGCAGCAAAAGATGCAATATTATTATAAACAGTTAGTCCCAAATGTGGTAGCAGTGTTAGTAGGAGCAGCATCAACAATAGTTAAGATAGAAACACAAATAGAATTAGTAGTAGTAGAAACACAAATAGAATTAGTAGTAGTAGTAGCATTGTGGTAGTTACACGAGTACAGTAGTAGTAGTAGTGTATTCTATATATATAATTAATAGTTTTTGTGGTAACCGCAGTAATGGTACAAATAGTAGTGGTCGTGGTAGTAGTAGTAGTAGTAGTAGTAGTAGTAGTTGTTGTTGTAGTAGTAGTAGTAGTAGTTTATATAGTAGAAGTAGTAGTAGCTTTAGTAGAAGTAATAGTTATATATTAATATAAAATAAGCTATAGTGTATATAGACTTTACGATCTGTTTTCTAATTAATAAGGAAATGCCAAAAATGCCAAATACATATATATATCATGTCCTAATGCTTCAACTCGCACGCACTCAAGGTAAAGCATATTATGCCGCCTATGTTTGTAAACAAAGCCAAGTCACGGAGGATTCGCGTGATGCAAGGAGAACTAGGTGACTGGTTTACTGGGACAGTTCACATACGCGTTTTTAGATCGCCAGGTTATTCTCATTGCCTTGGATTGTCTGGGAAAAACTAGACTTCAGCGAAAAATAAGTAAAGCAATAAAATTCCACAGCGGCAACATTGCCTTGATAATATTTCCGTCAACAATGAGAATATTTGTAGTTCTTAGGGATATTGATTGCATTGTGGTCACGGTCAATTATTGATAATTTGCTATAGCTTGCAATAGGTTTGATTATGCATTTAAAACTATAAAATGAGTTTTATGGAATGAATCGTTGTACATTTTAGCGAGACCATCGAATGGTGACAAACAAAGGGCAGTGCAAATTGACGAAACAGAAATATTAAAATTCTTTGAGAGATATTTGTGGCATAAATGCTTTCGAGGTCATGGCAAGATAAAACGGATTGGGCTCAAATGCAACAGAATGTCTACTATTGAAGAGCTTTTCATGACTTCTGCCTCATCGAATGTGCACTTAAAAACTATCATATCTTCAAACGTTTCATGACCCGTATTGTGAAATGAATACGCTGCATATTGATTATATTTGTACATGTGCACATACCCCTTTTGCCTAACATCAATTGTTGTGGCGCGTGTACCGCCATTTATATTAGTCGCATGATGCTATTGTTCGTTGACGTAACAGTCCGGCTTTAGATTTATGCGATATGGATTCTTCTGGTTGGATTATACAAGGTCATGTGACCGTTATACATTCTTATGAACACGTTAAAAAGGATAACCTCCTAATTTTAAGGGTTATCCACAATAACCGTTAGAACTACTTTATCACTTTATCACATTGCGCAGTCATGACACATGTTGTTTTCTTTATTTCAGATGAGACAAAATATTTACGGTAATTTTAAAATTCCATAATTGCAGCTCATTAGAACCATAAAGTAATTACTTTTGTAAAATTTTCTCTGAAATACTTTTTGTTCATGACGATATGAATGATGAGGCAGTATTTAAGGCAGATACCCAAGGGGCTGTGACCAGAATGTCTAAAGGGCTGTAAAAAGTTGTTCTACCGAGGTATATCGTATGCATTTATCGATGTATTTATTTCGACAAGCTTCGGCATTTATACCAGTTACAACTCCACTATTCAAAGCGTTTATAAGTCAGTTAGACATTAGGAAATCTATTTCTTAACTCGATAGTGATATTTTCAGAGCGACAAATATATACTATAGTATGAATGAAATAATGTTTACATGATGATGATGATGATTATTCTTTACTGAAGTCGTCAATTGAGTAATTACCGATAAATAGACTTGTTACTCTTTATCGTGGGAGCTAAAATATGACGAAACGTCAGTGTGACGATAGATTTCTCCTTTAATGTCATTGAATTATCATTTAACAAGTTGACATAGAATCCTTTACAATGAGTTTAATTCAAATTATATGACACAGGAGGAAGTTTGGTAACTGTTTATATTTTTCAACTTGAATCAAGCAAAGCAGCCGACATGGTGAGATGAATTCCGCGACTCTGATACGATTACGTGTAAAATACGAACTTCCAACTTCAAACCAGTGAGGTCATGCGTGAAGCGTAGTAACACCGTTTCGTATTGCCGTGTAATAATACACTGAGGTTTCTTCTTTGAGCAAGTAAAGTATTAAAAACAAGTACGTATGTTTGACATTGATGGTAATAAACACAAATGAATAACGTTTTCATATAAAAGTGTCTACAGCAATGTAACTATTTTTAACTCTTGTAGGAAAATTACGATTGCAGAACGATTATATTATTCAAGTCCATTTTGAAACTTGTATGTGTCGTTTATAGCCTTTTACGAATCTCTTCAAATAGACAACTTTATCATTAAACGTTTTCTACTTTTTTACTACATATTTGCTGATTACAAAACTTTCAGAGTTATGTATCAATCCGTAGACAAACATTCTCGTCCTGTAAGAATACCTCTAAAGGTTTATGAGCCTGCGAAATGGTGTTTGACTGCAGCACCTGTCTCTGCGCATTGTTGTTTTCATTTTTATTCGGGCCTGGTTTAATTTTAACTATATCAGTGAGTGTTCAGTGTTTAAAGCGCCGCTTAGGCATTATTTCAGTCATTTGCGGCCAAAGGTATATAGAGGTTATTATATGAGTTGTTATGACATACTATGTTTACGACACGGTTGCCTAAATATTAGTCTTTCCCGAGCGAGAGCGAGAGCACGAGTGTCGAAAACATATCATGTGATCAGCGACACGAATATGGTATTCTTTTTATTACCGAAGTGGCGAAATTAAAGACAATTATCAAAATCAACCTCCAAGCATAGGCGGATTACCCGCCGTCGTCACTTTTGGAACGCGACGTCATAGCATTAATCATAACGTGACGTCACAAAGTGATATTTTGCCGTAGGGCATCGTATGAAAAATATGAACCCCGATATGATTGCCCTCGTAGGTAATACAAGAGCAATCTAATGACCTTGATCAAAGACGTCAACACGAAGACGAACACAGATAAAAGAAATTAGTACGAAGAATTTGACCAGAACAGAAAGAAATTGCACTGACGCCAAAGCAAATGATTATGTGAAAATAAATGCGAATAAAAAGAGAAAAAAGTTGGATTTATACACTCTGAAACCAGGAAATTTTAATACAGGGGAAAGAGAAAGCATTAGGAATTTTAAGTGAGTTAAAGAAACAGTACAGTAACTACGAAGTTACCACGTGTCTAATAGGAACGAACTTCGGTCTTTGTGTTGGATAATGGAATAGGCATAATCTTTACATTGAAAACTCTAAAACGATATGATAAACAGACCTTGAACAGACCCATTTCAAGTTGAAAATCACAAATATCTATTACAATAAATACAAAATTTCAGCATTTTTAAACAAGATGTTCTACAAATCAACAAACAGTACATATGTAATATGATTTTAATGTTCTCATGACTGAACAGTATTACTCGATCCTTGATAAAAGGCTAACACCGTGTTCGTTTTATTTTAATGGATCAATCATTACTTTGGAGTTCTGAAGAAACGGTTTATCGCCATCCAAAGTAATAAAAGAGGCTATTGGTTGAGGGGAAAACTAAGAACGTATTCTACATGTTCCATAAAAAATTATTAAGTATCCAAATTCTTACAATTGGTATGTCCAGCAGCCGCTAAATATAAATTGGATGTAATAAAAGTGACCATTGGTCAATAGCAAAACTAAAAAAATAAGCATAACATTTCCAATAAAAAAATTAAGGATCCAAATTTCTTACCTTGGGTTGGTCCAGCAGCCTCTACACGCTTTATACCTATCATTTTATCCATCTCGATTGCAGCTCTTAAGCCTTGTCTACCGAATCTTGAACTGGTGGTCGCCTTATCAAGTTTACAAGATCCAAGCGTTTGGTCAATTTGTCATAACATGAAACCGTCATCAGCTGACGATTGTTAATAAATATATAAGTATTTATAGACCTTTATCTTTTCCTTTTATCTAGCTTTCCTAACAATGTCAAATCCTGTGGCTATGCAATCAAAAGTGGCTATTTTAGAAGTAGTGTGTTTATTATCTATATCTTTATCATATTAATGTACATTTGAGATCTAATTCAAATTATATGACACAGAAGGATGTTTGGTAACTGTTTATATTTTTCAACTTGAATCATGAAGCAGTCGACATGGTGAGATGAATTCCGCGACTCTGATACGATTACGTGTAACATATGAAGTTCCAACTTCAAACCAGTGAGGTCATGCGTGAAGAGTAATAACACCGTTTCGTATTGCCGTGTAATAATACACTGAGGTTTTTTCTTTGAGCAAGTAAAGTATTAAAACCATTAAGTACGTATGTTTGACATTGATGGTAATAAACACAAATGAATAACGTTTTCATATAAACGTATATCTAGAGCAAAGTAACTATTTTTTAAGTCAATTTTGAAACTTGTATCGTAGTTGAATCGTTTATAACCATAGTCTTGTACGCATCTTTTCAAACAGACAACTTTATCATTAAACGTTTTCTACTTTTTTACTCCATATTTGCTGATTACAAAACTTTCAGAGTTTTGTATTAATCCGTAGACAACCATTCTCGTCCTGTAAGAATATCCATAAAGGTTTATGAGCCTGCAAAATGGTGTTTGACTATACAGCACCAGTCTCTGCGCTTCATGGTTTTCGAATCTATTCGGGCCTGGTTTAATTTTAACTATATCAGTGAGAGTGTTCAGTGTTTAAAGCGCTGCTTAGGCATTACTTCAGTTATTTGCGGCCAAAGGTATATAGAGGTTACTATATGAGTTGTTATGACATACTATGTTTACGACACGATTGCCTAAATATTAATCTTTTTCTAAATATTAGTCTTTCGCGAGCGAGTGCGAGAGCACGAGTTTTGAAAACATATTATGTGATCAGGGACACGAATATGATAGTTTTTTTTATTACCGAAGTAGCGAAATTAAAGAAAATTATCAAAATCAACCTCCAAGCATAGGCGGATTACCCGCCGTCGTCACTTTTGGAACGCGACGTCATAGTAGAACTGTGACATCAAACCACTGATTATAACGTGACGTCACAATGTAAAAGTGATATTTTGCCCTATGGCATCGTATGAAAAATATGAACCCCGATATGATTTCTCTCGTAGGTAATACAAGAGCAATCTAATGACCTTGATCAAAGACGTCAACACGAAGACGAACACAGATAAAAGAAATTAGTACTACGAATATGACCAGAACAGAAAGAAACTGCACTGACGCCGAAGCATATGGTTATATGAAAATAAATGCGAATAAAAAGAGAAAAAAGATGGATTTATACGCACTGAAACCAGGAATTTTTAATCCAGGAAAAAGAGAAAGATTAGGAATTTTAAGTGAGTTAAAAAGCAACTTAATAAGGATAATGAGACTTTGAAAGACCTGAAGTACAGTAACCACGTGTCTAATAGGAACGAACTTCGGTCTTTGTGTTGGATTACGGAATAGGCATAATATTTACATTGAAAACTCTAAAACGATATGATAAACAGACCTTGAACAAACCCATATCAAGTTGAAAATCACAAATATCGATTACATGAATACACAATTTCAGCATTTTTAAACAAGATGTTCTACAAATCAACAAACAGTACATACGTAATATGATTTTAATGTTCTCACGACTGAACAGTATTACTCGATCCTTGATAAAAGGCTAACACCGTGTTCGTTTTATTTTAATGAATTAATCATTACTTTGGATTTCTGAAGAAACGGTTTATCGCCATCCAAAGTCTAGCAGCCTCTATAGATCCAAGGTATTAAAAGTGGCCATTAGTCAATAGCAAAACTAAAAACATAAGCATTAAATTTCCAATAAAAAATTAAGGATCCAAATTTCTTACCATGGGTTGGTCTAGCAGCCTCTATAGATCCAAGGTAATAAAAGTGGCCATTAGTCAATAGCAAAACTAAAAACATAAGCATTAAATTTCCAATAATAAATTAAGGATCCAAATTTCTTACCATGGGTTGGTCTAGCAGCCTCTATAGATCCAAGGTAATAAAAGTGGCCATTGGTCAATAGCAAAACTAAAAATATAAGCATTAAATTTCCAACTTCCGGTTGCGCATGACAGAGGTGTAACGTGTTTCTGCTCGGCTCCGCCAATCCACGGAAAAATCCTATTCAATCTTTGAACAGGAATGATATTTTTCATATAATTATTCCATAAATCGTTTACGGTGGGCCTTTATTGCACATTGCAAATATTATTTTCACGATTTTGCAAGATATATTGACTTTATTGCCAAAATGTCCGAGTTGGGTCGCACGACGAGGTCCGCTAGTTCGATGGAGGACATTGTTCAAGCCGCTGAAAAGAGGCTTACCGAACTCATCAAGTCGGTCAAGAGTGATTTGCAAGACTCAATTAAAGTTGTAATCACTGAAATTATAGGGAGAAGGTATGTTCTGTTGAACATGACGTGTCGGTAAATTCGGAAGAATTAAGCAAACTACGGAGAGAACTCGACGAGGAGAGGAAACATAGATTGTTCTATCAAAAACAGGTAACCCTGAAGGACATGCATGATAGAAAACCAAATCTCTTGTTCTATGGGATTTCCGAATCTCCCCAGGAGAACACAGAACGAGTTTTGAGAGACTTTCTTGTGAAATCTCTGAACTTTCAACAGGACAGAGTCGACTCGATTACGTTCAAAGTTGTCCACAGGCTGCCCCTATCGGAATACCAGAGACAGAACAATCCATCTGCAGTAAGGAGCATAATTGCCACGTTCTTATATATGCCCGACCGTGACGCAGTGTTCGCAGCTCGGAAACTTCTCAAACAAACTCGGATCAGCATCAAAACAGATCTCCCACCAATGTTAATAAAACGACGGGCCATTCTAAGTCGCCAGGCCGCAGCCATCCGCGAGGAGAAGAATATCTGGACACGAGTGCGAGTGGTGGATGCTGAAGTTGTCTTGGAGACCAGAGACCCGCAGGTTCCAGGTTCTTGATGGTGTAAACTTGAATAATCTGAACGCTCGTTTAACAAAGTTAAATGTTTGTAAACAAATGGTTCAAGTTGACAATGTAACAACTGTTTATCAGTTTGTCATGAAAAAGACAAATTCTCTAACTTTACTTTCTAAAACAGGAGCGTTTAAAAGTTATATTGTCCGGTGGACATTGTATGTTTATTTTTTAATATAACGTTTCAACCAAAATTGACGTTTTGCTTAGTATACACTTTTGAACCACCATTGACAATTTTAGGTTGTACCGAATACTCTTTAGGTTTATTTTTAGTACGCACGTGCCCCACATGCTATGCGGGTTATTGAGTGCTTACAGGCTAACACGTGGTTCGAGAAAAGACTGCTTCTGAGGTGTTTGTGATATGATTGATTTCGGTTATGGATTATACTGTGTGGATTTTTCAAGATGGAATCGAAAACGTAAGTAAGAATTACAACGATGTTGTAACTATATGAGTTTGATGGAATTACCACGTGGTGTTACCTCACTTTTTTACTCAGTTGTACAAGAGATACGGTGTCAATCCTGTATGATATGCTATTTATCCCCGTGGAAGGCGGAGTCAAAAAACCCTACTGTCAATGTACAAATCTACGATGAAGTTTTCTTTTAACTTTTCTTTATATGTTGCATGAACGTACCATTCACAAGAGATGAAATTTGCATACAGAAGTTCTCATTTATTGTAACCCTGTCAACGTATCCCTTAGCTTATGCACAGTATGGCTGAAACATTAAAAGTAATCTTACAAAACTGCAGAGGCATAAATGATAAGAACAAACGTAAAGAACTTTTTACCTTTTTGAAACGAAAACAAGCACACTTACACTGTCTTCAAGATGTACACTTCACAAAGGATATGGAACAATGTATACGAAAAGAATGGGGCTGTAACAATTGCTACTTTAGTTCATTTAAGAGTAACTCAAGGGGTTTGGCTATTTTAGGGTCAAAAGATTTTGATTTTCAAGTTGAAAACGAAAAGAGAGATCCAACTGGTAATAAATTGACCTTAGAGATAAAGATTGAAGAATTTCGGCTTTCTATAATTACTGTATACGGACCAAACACTGACAGTCCTGACTTTATTAAAGAAATCGCGTCTATAGTAAAGAACTTCAAAAACGATCACTTTATACTCCGTGGATATTGGAATATCATACAAAACTATCACCTAGATACCTACAATTATAATAACATAAACAACCCCAACGCATGACAAAAGTTGTTAGATTTAAAAGATGAATTAGACCTAATTGATCCCTGGAGAGACCAAAATCCTTTAACAAAGCGTTTACCTGGCGGCAGCCCACACCATTAAAACAATCTAGGCTAGATTACTTCCTCGTATCGCATAATCTGATCCCCTCTATAACTAAAACAGAAATAGAACCAAGTTATAAATCTGACCATTCATTAATTTCGCTTACATTAAAACTCTCAGAAATGAAACGAGGGAAAGGTTTCTGGAAATTCAACAATTCCCTCTTAAAGGATCCGGATTATGTACACTTGGTTAAAGAAACAATCAATGAAACAATCAATCAATATAAATGTAATGAAGCAGATCAAAGCGATGCATTTATGGTTGATGATCAAATGTTATTTGAGATGATAATTTTAAGTATAAGAGGTAAAACGATAGAATATTCTGCCAACAAGAAAAGAAAACGTGAAAAACTTGAAAAAGACATTCAAGAAAAATTAGAGATGGCTAATCTTGACTTAGACACAACAGACAAGGGGGACAAGAAAATGGAGATTCTCTCTAGTATAAATAAACTTGAAAAACAACTTGAAGATATAGTTAAACAAAAAACTCAAGGAATCATAGTCCGATCTAAAGCGGAATGGATAGAATATGGGGAGAAACCAACAAAATATTTTTTGAGTTTAGAATCGAGAAACTATTTGAACAAATCCATAACTCGTGTGGAGGATAACCAGGGGGATATTCTAAATGAACAAGATAAGATTATTGAAGAAGTTAATACATTTTACAAAAAAACTTTATTCAAAACATGAAGTGTCTAACATAAATCTTGATACACTGCTTTCCAATTTTGATGTACCAAAACTTTCGAAAACTGTCTCCGAGACACTAGAAGGCGAACTTTCCCATAATGAATTATTACAAGCTGTTAAACGTCTCAAAAATGGTAAAAGTCCGGGATCGGACGGATTCACCGCAGAATTTGTAAAGTTCTTTTGGAATGACATCGGGAAATTCTTGTTAAAATCACTTAACTATGCATATACTAGCGGCAAACTTTCTAATTCCCAAAGGCGAGGAATCATAACTTGCATTCCGAAGGAAAATAAACCAAAACAATTTTTAAAGAATTGGAGACCTATTTCTCTGCTATCAATATTTTATAAAATCGCTTCAATGGCTATTTCTAACAGAATGAAATCGGTGCTTGATGTGCTTATCAATGATGACCAAAAGGATTTATGTCAGGTCGATATATAGGAGAGATTACACGACATATATACGATATTATCCAACACACTGAGGACTGTCAGACACCCGGCCTCCTTGTAATGGTGGATTTTGAAAAAGCTTTCGATACAGTGGATTGGACATTTATTGAAAAAACTCTTTCTTTTTTCGGTTTTGGGGAATCAATCAGGAAATGGATAGGTACATTGTATAATGAGATCGAATCATGTGTAATCGTAAATGGTTTTGGGTCGAGATTTTTTGATATTTTTAGGGGCTGTCGTCAGGGAGATCCACTCTCCTCCTATTTGTTTCTTTTATGTGTAGAAATATTAGCAATTCTAATACGAAATAATAACGACATAAAAGTAGGAAATATAGAATATCTACTTTCACAATATGCTGATGATACAACTTGTACTCTTGATGGTTCTGAGAGATGCCTCTATGCTGTACTTCAAACTTTAAACTTCTACGCTCGATTTTCTGGCTTAAAAGTGAATACAGACAAAACAAAACTTATTTGGATTGGCTAAAAAAAAAGATCAAAAATGAAACTATGTCAAAACTGGAAACTGGATTGGAATCAGGAGCCTTTTAAATTGCTTGGTATTACGTTTTCCACTGATCTAGAAGAAATGGTTAAAATGAATTATGATAGCAAACTAAAACAATGTGGAACTTTGATGACGATATGGTCAGTGCGTAATATATCTCCTATAGGGAAAAACACGATTCTCAAATCACTGATACTTCCAAAACTCAACCACTTATTCTCTGCACTTCCCAACCCTCCGGATGCAGCTATTGAAAAATTCCAAAAAAAGTGTTTTACTTTCATTTGGGGTAATAAACCTGACAAGATAAAAAGATCCCAAATGATATGTGATACAGAAGATGGTGGAATTAAATGTCCGAAAATAATCGAGATGATTTATTCTAAAAAATTAGCAATGGTAAGGAGAGCCTTTATTTCGCAATCCAAGTGGCAAAATCTATTTTTTAGAAACACCCCAACAATTAAGAAACAAAGTGTTTATGAGATAATGAGTAAAGAGCATAAAACAAATATCCTTTCACGTATAAGCAATCTATTTTACAGAGATATTGTAAAATGTTGGTGGATGTTCATAGATGAGCTAAATAAAGGTATACTAACAAATGATGACATCATGTCACAACCGGTTTGGCTAAACGACAACATACAAGTGGGGCATAAAACTGTCTTTATAAAAAACTTAATGATAAAGGCCTAAGATTTATAAATGATTTCATAGACCATGAAGGGCAATTTTATACCCATAAAGATTTCTGTAATATATTCTCAGTTGATGCTAATTTTTTTGATTATTTAGGTATTGTACAATCTATCAAAAAATACTGCCATAAACAAAATATTGTTAACTTGTGCAAGATTTCTAACCCATTGATTCCCTTTCACTTGGCCAACTTGCTGAAATATCCGAAAGGATCCCAAAATTATTATAAAATATTAATGCAAAAGCAAATGGTTATGAATCAACATTTTATGAAATGGGAACATACATTCGGTCATGACATTTGTGAACATGAACGTTCAAGCTATAATTTAGCGGCATTTAAATGCACCAAGGCTACCAACTTTCAATGGTTCCAGTATCAGATCTTGCATCATATCTTACTTACTAATTCACGTCTATATAAAATGGGATACGTTGACAGCGACTTATGCTGTTATTGTTTGAAAGAAAAAGAGTCTATTGTTCAATTATTCTGGGAATGCATCAATGTACGTCCCGTTTGGTATGAATTGAAAGACTGGTTGTTTAACGAAGCTCAGATAAATGTTAACATATCCTTGGAAACTGTTCTTCTGGGTTACACTTTGAGAAATAATTATCCTTTAAACATAATCATAATAATTATCAAAAACCTCATTTTTAACAGAAGAGCACAGCACAAGAAACCAGATTTCAGTGATATCAAACGGGAACTTGCCAAATACTATGAATTAACAAAATATGCAGCAACAATATCTTCTGATGTTAATAACTTCAACAAGTTTTGGTCAAGTTGTCATTTGCTGTTTAGATAAGATAAGATAATCTTTTGATGTATGCGCAACTCTGTAAAATGCAACAAAAATAAAAAATTATAAAAAAAAAAATTAAATTTCCAATAAAAAATTAAGGATCCAAATTTCTTACCATGGGTTGGTCCAGCAGCCTCTACACACTTAATGCCTATCATTTTATCCATCTCGATTGCAACTCTTCAGCCTTGTCTACCGAATCTGGAACTGGTGGTCGCCTTATCAAGTTTACAAGATCCCAGCGTTTGGTCAATTTGTTATAACATGAAACCGTCATCAGCTGACGATTGTTGATAAATATATAAGTAAGACCTTTATCTTTTCCTTTTATCTAGCTTTCCTAACAATGTCAAATCCATTGGTTATGTAATCACAAGTGACTATTTTAGAAGTAGTTTGTTTATTATCTGTATCTTTATCATATTAATGTACATTTGTTGAAGGCCAAAGATACTAATTCCAATGTCCACAGGTATTGTCTTTATTAAACCCAGTTTCAGATGTTAGGATACCTTTTTGGAACATGGATTTAAAATATGGTTTCGAGCATTTAATCCGTCCTATAAATCGTGTAAATGTGCTGTTGAAAATGAAATCATGTCTAATAGTGTGTCTAAGTGTGTATGTATCTCTTAAATCTGTTTATTGCAACATGGTATCTGTGTAAAGAAATATACAATATGTCCTCCGGAGAATGTGTTTCAACACATACATGCTTAACTTAGGTATAAGTTATAAAATTCCGTCAAGGGTGACATAGGCATATGTTAGTCCCACTAGTTAAAACTAGATGTAATATAATACATCCCGAAGTCCGTTAATACATCTAGCGAATTATGTACCTATTCCGTGTCGCGCAGGAGCGAGTCAACCAATGAAAAGAGATCTGGCCCAGCTCTTCGAATCGCGGGACAATGCGATTGTTTCGCCGTTCTTGAACACCTCGATTACAAACTCCGAAGCTTTACCGATGTATCGCAGTGAATTATGTTGAAAGATATCATGACAGCATCAATTCAATGTTGACAGAATATTTGTGTGTTGTTTATTTGTTCATTTGTGCAAAGGTAAATCAACAAATTAGGTCAAACAATCACAAAATAAGTTTTAAAGGATAAATATAGGGAAACGTAGGGTAAACGTCAGCATGAGAGAGAGAGAGAGAGATTCTTTATTTCCTCCAGTTCGAACCGAAGATCAAAAACATATATACAAATACATCAATTTATGCAAATACAATGTTACATTTATTTATACAAACACAATAAATAAAATGATTGAATATACATGTTAACACATTAAGTAAATATAGGGATTTCTATTAAGTAGATGGAAATATATCTACAGTACCAGTATTATAGAATAGTAAATAGTGTAGTGATTTATTAATGTATTATGCACAGGCAGTTGATTATACCGGGTAACATTGTAATAGATGACGTTTTAAGGCGTAAACATATAGTGAAAATTGTAAAATAATGGTTTCCCAGGTGCTGTGTTCAATATATTTATTAAAGTCAGTCACTCCTCCAAATAAAAAGGCTAACATGTTAATTTCATCTTGTAATTCAAAGGCCACATAAGCATCATCTTCAAGAAGATCTATCATAAAAACAAAGAATGCATTTCGGTCAGGATTTAAGTGTTCACAATGTAGAAGTATATGAAAATCATAGTCGTTAGTATAATTATTACATAGATTGCATTCTTTAGATATTTTTCCACGTGATGAGACTTTAATGCATAATTGTAAAGCAGATTTATAATTTGGATGCAAGTAAGATAATTGCCAAAGAATGTGACATTTTAGTTTATTGTGAACATGTACATAAAAGCTCATGTTTGCATTAAAAGAGGTTTGCATTTGCCATAGATGTTCTTCATAGTTATGTATGGATGTATTTACAATTTTACGCCATCTAAGTTTATACATGTCATGTTTTTATATTGAGGGATATAAACATTTACCAGTCGTTATCCAGGGTCACGTGGAATCGGTAATCGGGTTGTTTCATGTGGTAGGAAATAACATTTTATTGGTGCATTGAAGTAACACAGAGTATGTTTCAGGAATTTAGTATATTGCAAAATAGAACAAAAATAGCATAATGCCCGAGGTAAGTTCAAATCGCCCCTTTTAAAGTTGCATTTTTATCTCTTTTTGTCGATGAAATAACCCCATAGAGGAGGTTTGACATTTTTGACCCAAACAACCCGATGCCCCTTTAATTCATTTGCTGTGAGCTTTCGTAATAGTTATTTTTGATATCGATTCATGGATAAAATGTAAATCATAACATATTTGGCATTGAATTATGACTTTGCAACGTGTGCAGTACTGCCTGGGACGTCTACTTAAAATTTGAGAAGAGAGGACGGAAGATATTCAATAAAAGATGTATGGGACATGGCTCATCCTATCTCATTTGAGAAGATGGAAGGGACATGGCTCATCCTATCTCATTTCAGAAGAAGACATGGCTCATCCTATCTCATTTGAGGAGAAGATGGAAGACATTCAATAGAAGATGTATGGGACATGGTACATCCTATCTCATTTGAGAAGAAGATGGAAGATATTCAATAGAAGATGTATGGGACATGGCTCATCCTATCTCATTTGAGAGGATGTATGGGACATGGCTCATCCTATCTCATTTCAGAAGAAGACGGAAGACATTCAATAGAAGATGTATGGGACATGGCTCATCCTATCTCATTTGAGAAGATGGAAGGGACATGGCTCATCCTATCTCATTTGAGAAGAAGATGGAAGACATTCAATAGAAGATGTATGGGACATGGCTCATCCTATCTCATTTGAGAAGATGTATGGGACATGGCTCATCCTATCTCATTTGAGGAGAAGATGGAAGACATTCAATAGAAGATGTATGGGACATGGTACATCCTATCTCATTTGAGGAGAAGATGGAAGACATTCAATAGATGATGTATGGGACATGGCTCATCCTATCTCATTTGAGAAGAAGATGGAAGATATTCAATGGAAGATGTAAGTTGTATACAATCGTATCTTATCGTATCTCATTATTGAAGAAGCTAACTAGATATTCATTGGCAGATATGAGGGAGTTACCTATCATAGCGCTGAGACAGTCTTTAGTACCATACAGCTACAGCTCTAGGAGTTGTTGAATTCTGACATCATGCCAGTGCATGGCTCTTAAGATTATATAAGCGCTATCAGAGCTTCGCAAACCTGGACTACGTTGTTCATTGAAATGGTTGATAATTGTTGACAAGGCAGTCTCTATCACTGTCTAATATGTTACCACATAATTTAATCATATGCGTCGTTTGGAGTACTGAATTTTACTGGGTGCCAGTGATTATCATCTGCAACACATCACTTACCGTAACGCTAGACAAGCTAACCCTAAATGATCGTCTACAAATATCCAAGGGCTAAATGGGGATAGTTTAACAGGAATCCAAGGGCAATAAAATGTGCGTCCGGTAAGATGTTGTCTACAGATAATGACGTACTTGGGCGATGTTTTTCATATAATATTTATGAAAGATAAAAAGAAGATTCTCTGAAGACGAATGCTGTTTTTTGATATAATAATCTACTTCAATGCACCGATGTTATAATCTAGACTTTTACACCACAAAGGAGAATATCCATATTGCAGTTGAACTTTTAAATCAGTCGGTTGCCATAGTAAACATGGGTCTTCGCTAATGTCTCCGTTTTAAAACTTAGTTGTTTGAATATCGTCAAATTAAGCGTTGAATAGTTAATAAAGGTTGTAATAATAATAAAAATTCAAATCTACTATACTAAATATATAATTATGTAGGCACACCTGCATTTGTATAAACAGAATAAAATTGCGATTAACAATATTAATATATACAGACATCCTATACCCACAACTAGCAATGAAGGCTGTTTCCATATGTTACGGCGGACACTAACCCAATTCCCACACACAATCAATTTGTCATTTTAAACGTCCGTGTAATTCAAAACACAGGCATAATGTTAAACGTAAACACGCCAACACCAGTCTCAATTGCCCCGACCATAGGTTCACCGAGATATTGTAGTTTTTGATACCATTTGGATGTTATTTTTTCTGAAGATGCAATTCGGTCAAGTGACATCATGAGTCGACACAACAACATGAATCTAATAGGTCGCTTACCCAACAAGCACATTGTTAGTGTTTATTTATGTCGGTCGGTATTGTACTTTCATGGTGCACCAAAACTGGGTCAGAAAATCGTTCGTGGGTTGTAAATGTTAGAGAATGTTGGCTTTTTCTCCATTTTCAAAATTTGAATGCTTCAAATATGCGTTCGTTCGGAACGATTTTAAAGTTCCATTTATATCTATGATGAGTATGATTTTTAGATCGTGACTTGAAATGAGATTACAAAAATATATGCACTTTAACCGAACAATATGCTCTGTTGATAATGGATAAGTTACACCCTTTAGGTTAAAATGTAAAATTGTGTATGCAAACGACAGTGTGCCTTCCCCTGCGCTTTAATTTTATTCCAACTTAGTTTTTATTGATCCGGTTTTTTTCGATGATATATATGAACAGTCACCTTGCTGAAAAAATATTTGTTACTCTTAATTGAAACTCTAAAAACAGTTATTCATAACTTGAAATGGTTACAGTGGTTATTCAAGACATACAAGCATTTGATAGTTTACGTGCTACTGTATAGTGACAACTGTTACATGCAATATCATGTCATCTGCCGATCCGATGCTCGCAGGTTTCACCGAAATGCATAGCCACAATGGTGTTGCGGGCTTTCTTCCTGCAATAATACTAGCAGCCGCGATTTAAGTGAAATACTATTGAAAGCGGCGTTAAACCCCAAACTCACTCACTCATCTGTCGATGTGTGTTTTATATAAGTTGCTATAAATATTCTCACGTTGGCTCATTTAATGCAAATCATTTGTCTAAACTCATCAAGTAGTGCTTGAAAAGAAGAAAAAAATACGGACGGACGAACGGACAAACGCTGGATAGATGATATATCATGTCATGCCATCAACGTCATTATAAAACCTTTCAGACATAAAGAAGTAAAATGTTATCATTAACTAGTCACGTGAAACATATAATCTTCATGTCAATATTCCTACTAGATCGGTCAATAGATAACCTCATTTCAAGAAATATTTTTTAACGAAGTGAATATATACTTGTAAACAACATACATGCATCAAGTGTCAGAAAGATCGGTTTAAAAACACATACGCAATAACGGGATATAATAGAAGTCATTTTTTTATGTAAGACCACACTGAGCCTGTTGTAACCACCCTTTTTGATAGATAAACAGTTTGTGTGCGTATTTTTTACCGAAACATCATGTTTACGTATACTCGTACAGAAACGTACACCAGTGAAATAGATACCCCATTTTGTTTCTGTCACTGTGTGCGATGAACAAAATCTGAGGGGTCATGTTAGTACAGAACTCGAGAAGCCAAGAAGGGGACACATCTAGTCCCAGTGTGAACTAAAATTTCTCCTATACTCCACTCAGTACTACAAACAACACAACAATATTTGGAATATCATGTGCGGTGCACTCTGTTTATTCTGTACAACACATTACAGTCATCATCATCATCATCGTCATCATCATCATCACATCCCATCACAACATCGTTTAACGTCACCATCTTAACGTAATTCACGGTTAATAGCACTGTCATAAGATTCCTACGTATTATCATGGCTCGTCCGCACTATCACACAAATACTCGCACGTATTATCATGGCTCGTCAGCACACACATTATACAAATATTCACACGTTTTATCATTGCTCGCCAGCACACATATTATACAAATACCCACACGTATTATCATAGCTCGCCAGCACACATACTATACAAATACTCACACGTATTATCATAGCTCGCCAGCACACATATTATACAAATACCCACACATATTATCATAGCTCGCCAGCGCACACATTATACAAATACCCACACATATTATCATAGCTCGCCAGCGCACACATTATGCAAATACTCACACGTATTATCATAGCTCGTCAGCACACATACTATACAAATACCCACACGTATTATCATAGCTCGCCAGCACACATACTATACAAATACTCACACGTATTATCATAGCTCGCCAGCACACATATTATACAAATACCCATACGTATTATCATAGCTCGCCAGCGCACACATTATACAAATACCTACACATATTATCATAGCTCGCCAGCGCACACATTGTGCAAATACGCACACGTATTATCATAGCTCGCCAGCACACATACTATACAAATACCCACACGTATTATCATAGCTCGCCAGCGCACACATTATACAAATACCCACACATATTACCATAGCTCGCCAGCGCACACATTATACAAATACTCACACGTATTATCATAGCTCGTCAGCGGAAATACACAATCAAATCCACGTAATATCATGGTAAGTCGGCCTATATATATACAAATACTCACACGTATTATCACGGCTCGCCAGCCATAAATCAAAAGAACATACTTACAAACATACCATCATGGCTCGTCAACAATAACAAAGTATGACTCGCAAGTATTATCATGACTTGCCAACCCAAATAACATACAAATACCACACGTATTATGATGCCTCGTCTGAACAGTCTATACCAATCTTCATATTTGTCAGAACCCACGGTATACTGGCACAAATTATCCACCGAATTAAACAGATACATTTTGTATCGACACCGGTCAAAACCTGACTCGAGCGCACCGCAACTGAGAATGCGCTTACAATTCGCGCCTTTACTTATATACTCATAACAACGCCCTCTAGTGGACATCCTCACCTGACCATATAATACTTTCCTACGCCAGGAGAAAATAATTTCATTCTAATTCGTACCTCAAACGAAAGAAATTATATGATCTTGATCGAAATTTATACACGATATACAGGTGGAAAATACAGAATTACAAGTTGCGCGAGATATATGCACGAGGTACACGAGATATATGAGATACACGAGGTGCGAGAGATATGTGAAATACACGAGGTGCACGAGATAAATGAAGAACGCAAGGTTCACAAGATATTAGAAATACGCGTGATACACGAAGCACATGAGGTGCACGAGATACAACGAATACACAAGGCGCGCGAAATAAATTCATTACACGAAGTGCAGGTGACAAAAAAAATATACGAGGAGCACGAGTTACTCGAAATACACGGGTTACACGAAATACGTGAGGTGCACACCCGAAATACGAAGGGTGCACGAGATAATCGAAGTACATAGTACAGGGTGCACGAGATACTAGAAATACACGAGGTGAACGACATACGCAAAATACCAAGGTTTACGAGATACAGAATACACACGTTGTGCACAAGATACTCGGATTGCACGGAATACACGAGTTACATGAGGTGCACGAGATGCACAATATTTGTATGAGATATGCGAAATACACGATGTACACGAGATACTTGAAATAGACGGGTTACACGACATGTCGGGGTGCACGAGATAAACGAAGCACACGGGCTGCACGAGATGCATGACATCCACGAAATACATGTAATGTGCGGGCTCAGTCCTATTCGCCTTGTCACAAGGTGCCTGACCGTAAACTAGACCAGTATTTAATTAGACTCATTTACACTGATTATGTGATGCTCGTGCTGTGTCTATGCTATCGCAAAAGGTGTAGGAACAGTTGACTACGCACATCTGCTCTTACATTCAGACATTATTGCAAGTGAAAGTAGTAAACAGTCAACAAAACGTGACCATTACCCACTCAAAACGCAGTCATATCTCCAATTAACAATGTCAACAACTTGTTTATAAAGTTAAGAATGACGAACTACACTTTCAAGTACTAAAGAACTTATTTGGAGAATTCGCATTCGCAGTTCCAGAAATTCATCAACTAAGGCCCTTTTCTCATGCACAAATTTACTTATATGAGTATATTTACATACTATGTAAATATACATACATGTGTAATAGTAAATATACTTTCTGTTCTCATGATGTTAAGCAATAAGGTGTATATGTCTATTACATACAGACATGTATTCATAATATAACCTAAAATTCATGAATAGATTCATTCTAGTGCCAGACTTTGCTATGTTAATTAAGACTTCTTGGCTCTAAGAGAAGATGGGATTTTCCCTATTTGTTTAGTACAGGCCTTGTCCTGGTACTCGTTCAAGAGAAGAAAATAGGGTCAAAAGAGAGGACAAGGAATTGGTGGTGCTATATTGTGAAAGAAACTTTTGATAATGATCAATGGATGGGCAACTTCAGAATGAGCAAGACGACATTTGAATTACTTTGTGAGGAACTTAAACCATCATCATCCAGATAGGGTAAAAGTGTACAGGAAGCTCTTGAACTTGATCATAAAGTGGCAATAGCACTATATTGGATGGCATCAGCAGCTGAATATCGCACAATTTCAATCTCATGACACAATTTGCATAGCGTGTACAAATACGTATGTGTAAATTTACATTTACATGACCTCCTGAGGTAATGCAAATTTGCTCCCAGTGCAAAAATACTTATGTGTGTAATTACGTTCTCATGACACTTTTACATACCCCAAATACATTTACATACATAAGTAAATTTACTCACATATGTAAACCTGTGCATGAGAAAAGGGCCTAACATTCACCTCGGAATGTTTCGTTTGAATTGAGTGAATATACATTCTTTCAGTTTCTTTCGAAGTAATTCTCACTATTCAGTGATCAACATAACCCATATTACTATTAAAAGTTTAAGTTATCATTTCGGTTTGAAGTTTTGAAATTTTTAATCCTTTCATCAACAACTCATTCCTCAATTTATTCAGTCAGTAAGTCAGTCAGTCGCCCAAACATACATTTTCTCTTTAAATCCTCAAGATATCCATTCATTCATCTATTTCATGAACAAATCCATTCATGAATTCCTTGTTCATTCATTAATTTTTCTATTCACCTGTGTTTTTCACCAAACTATCCTTATACCTACGCTCTGTAGTTAATACGATCCTTACCTTAACGTCCCCAGAGCCCTGATTATATATTGAACAGTCTGAATTGGGATTGGGGAAAGTACGTGTCATTTCCTTTCTTTTATCTATAATTAAAAGTATTTTTAAGAATCATATTTTCAGACTCTGAATTTAGCCATTTCAGCCAGTCTGTCTTTCTCTATTCATTCAATTGCTCTCTTCATACTCCACTTTGCTCCATTCACAGCAATGCTGCATAGCACGTGAATGGCTTGTGTTTCCGCGTACTACGTACGGAGAGGGACCTGGCTTTTGACCAACGTCCAGTCGATGGATTGACCTCACCGAATTCTCTTGACCGAGGTTACTACGCAGGTCACCTCGAACCCTGGCGTAATAAATGTAGACTGCCATCAAGTTCATTGATATTATTTATCTAACAGAATTATACAATGGACTTGAATATTCAAATATAATCTAATGAACATTTTGAATTTCAAAAATTAGGGAAAAAATTATATTATATCATATGTTTCGTGTTGAGAGGAATTCGTTTGAAGTAATGATTTCATGAAGATATAGATGCATATAGATTTTTTTAAATGTTGATGTATATAATGGGTCAACGATGCCTTAAACCATTATTTACAATTACTTTACAAATATGTTTTAAAGGAATTAGCTTTTGACAGTAAAAGAAGTATTTTTATGCTGAATGAGATTTCACAATATGGTTTTATCAAAACTTGACATCAACCAAGTGTTTAAGATTGGCCAGAAGTTATTCCACCCTACCTGGTGTGGCTTTGACTGGCACTAGTCTCCATCGCTGGCTAATTTAGACCTTGGTGCCGACCCGTCAAAATTTGAAGGGTTTGAATATTGGGAGCGCCCTCTTCAGGGAAAAGCTGCAGATATCATATGATTTCTAAATGGACTATGGAGACCCGTCACAGCAGCCTGGACGACCAGCCATTGGGGTTTTTTGCAAGTATGCGCCATGAGCGGGAAGATGAAGTTACCGTATTTCCTCGATTACAACCCGGGTCTCGAATATAACCCGGGCCTCGAAAATAACTAGGGGGGTAAGGGGGTGCTGAGTGAAATAAAACCCCGGTTGTATTAGAGGAAATACGGTATTCCAAATCCAGACTAAGCAAGTCTATCACATAAAGTCAAGACAAAGGAATCTTGATAACTCGAAGCAAAGACAAATAATGTATTATATTGTATTATATACATCCGTTGTTTAACAGTTGAATCTGTATGTTCTCTGTCTTCGGGAAAGAATGTAGTCAAGAGGAACTGATTGATTTATACATACTCATGCATCATACAACATATTTAAAGTTATTGAACTTTATTCAAATGAGGCAATACACAAATTGATGTATCATACTTACAATATAATTGCATGCACAATCAACGTCCATTTGTACACGCACTGTCCTCACTCCCTGAATAAATCATCCTATCTTAAGCTGTCAGTGGGTGTAATTTTATTTTATCCCATGCTTGTTCTCTGTTATTCAGTATTAATATTGATTACATAACCATAACCAATAAAATGTCATAATAACAAATACGGAAAGTAACGTCAAGGTGCTGATGCGTGCAAGAAAAGAAAGTATACAAAGAGATTATTACCCGATGAAGTGTGTCATATGGCTTTTACGAAACTAGTGGGAAGTTTTGTATCACCCGAGCGAAAGCGAGAGTTATACACAAATCCGCACGAGTTCTTAAATGTCATATGACACACTTCAGAGTGTAATAATTATCTTGATTGCCCATTCTAATCAATCTTAAACGCATGGAAATATTCAGAAAACGGCCTGCTTCCCTTACGACGGCCCTCTAAAGTGACATCAAGAACAATGGTTTTATGACGTCACAGACGACAAAATATGGTAACTCGCGCTGAAACAATCGTTGCTAGGTCAAAGTGATAGGTGCAAATGTAGTCATATTGAAAATATGTCACCACTTATGTTTGACCATATCAGTAAGAACAGAGATTATTGAGAAGATTTGAGGATACCATGAAGCTAAAAGTATAATTTATGAGCATATTGACACCAACCATCCACAAGATAGGGAATAAATATATATATGGCTATATAAATGTCATTTCACATACGAGCAAGGATATGAATGAGTGCCTACGTACCTACCATAGATTCATACATATTTCCCAGAAAATATTAATTATATTTGATTCAAAAGGATTTAGTGTCTTTTTGAGTCTGTTCTTTTGGGTCTTGGAAACGAGCCTTCCGAAGGAGAATTCCACTAATTCAGACATAAATCTAGACTTGCTTTTCAAGCGGTCATCATGTTTCTCCTATTTAAAGAATCTTATTCTCATTTCTACTGGTATCAGACATAGCATAATACGGGCTGAGGTAGTCCATGTCTGACAACTTTTCATCCGAAAACATTTTTAGTAAACATTTGTCTTAACACAAAGAAATTATTATCACGCTTCTTACCAAGTCTGGGGGCGGGATAGCGCAGTGGTTAGCGCGTTCGGCTTCGGATCAGGAGGTCCGTGGTTCGTATCCCGCCAGGGGCTCGGCAACTTTGTCTGCAGTAGAGAACTGTTCTACACGCAGTCAGGTTAGGGTGCAATGCTACACTGAAATTCAGCGCAGTACCACCCATGGTTCGCTAGTTCCAGTCGATGCTAGCAGGTTTCACCGAAATGCATAGCCACAATGGTGTTGCGGGCTTTCTCCCTGCAATAATACCAGCAGCCGCGATCTAAGTGAAATAATCTTGAAAGCGGTGTTAAGCACCAACTCACCTCACCTCACCTCTTACCAATTCTGTTATCATAGTTATAATCAGCATAAGATACGGTAATCTGTAATATCGAATATATTCCCGGAATCATGAATAATCAAGAGAGTTTGATTACGGAATACCAAAAAAACAGAATGATGATAATAATCTTATTTTATTCTGAAAAACATCCTGAAAACAAACATATTAAATGTTTTACATAAAAAGTTCTAGATCAACATTTTTTAGCCATCTCAAGGACATTCTATATTTGGCATTACGTGAGGAGGAATTCTGATAAACATATGATTAATCAACTTATTTTCATAAACACTTCTCATCGCCTTCTGCTCTGGCCGAATAGTGACCTTGAAAAGCCAGGTCAGTCGCTGTAGAGAGTTCACATCTGAAAATAGCCTGTCCCTGATGTTAGACGGTTAATGCCCGCGAAGAGTAAATTTTGGAGAAATATATACACATGGTGTTTACTGTTTTTTTGCAAAAATCTCGTTGTGAACTATTAATTACATACAGTGAAGACCATGCTCTTTTGAAATAGAAGTGTTTATACTCATGAGCTATACCATATAAGTAGATGTAAAATTGGAGAAAGAACCAGCCATATGAAAGAGAAGTTGGAGTCATTATTCTCGACGAAGTATTTCACCCTAGACATTTTGTCATTGCTTACGTCACTCAAGGCATTTTGTTATCGCGAACGGCGTTTTAGAATATTATTCTCTTGAGTGCTCTGTAATTTCTGTTCTGTTTTGAAAGGCGTTATGAATGGTTTGAAAACTCTATTCATGTGTTAAAAAACTTGACATTTGAAATATATACGATTACACACTCATCATACCGTTTGTATACAATGTCTTAACTACAGATCGATGAGCTACAGAGTCAATGGTTCTCGAAAACTGTAATCAATATGTAGCGATAACAGGAAAATTGATTACACGTGGCACTTTCCAGTTTACAGTCTAGTCCATCATCCAGACCCCGTGGCAAAATATTTTTAAATCTAGAAAATGTTGGCAAGTCTAGTTGCCTCAGCCACAGAAACTCCAGAACTGAAATTAAGGCTCTGAAGTGTATCGCATTGAAGGGGATCTGTGATAAAAGATAAATGCATTTAATCTGAGTCACTTGTTTATATGTGTTAGCATCAAGATTTCGTACTTATCAATCACTAGCTCCTCGCACTAAATGTAGTTAATTTTCACGACGAACAGCCTCTTGAACTTATTTCATATTAAGAGGCAGGGTTATATCTTCAGTACTACACGACTTTTAACTACGTATCGATGATATTCTTTTCACATGAAACCATAAAATCAGTGGTGAAATTTATTTTAAAACCTGAAATTAAACAAATCAAACATTCACATACAATATAGTGAACAAAATAGTTAAGACTCGTTTCTCTATACTGTGATAGATAATGATACATTTTTTCCCCTTAATATTGATAAAATAATAGGCATGAGGTCTCAAACTTCTTATATTCAGTATATCTGTTTATTTAGCACTTGAGTATCTAGAAATACGAACTTTGCACACGTTTAAGTTACTATCACGCCTCCGAAAAAAATTAAGATTATAGGTGTTGAGGTAATATCTAGATCTCAGTTATCTTGTGCACCTGAGTGGGGGTAAATATAACACGAAACTTCGGTCAAGAGATACTGGGTTAATGTCATGTACTATCTACCGGCCTTTGAAACAGCTGATCGCCAGCTGATTGCTCTTTTTGCGTTTTGGCGAATATTCATCGCCCTTGTTCCCGACTAGGTGACATTAATGTTCAGAGTATATGAAAATACTAAAATGAACTTTAAATCATATAATGTAAAATAATTTAGATTGTTATTATTATCACGGCCGGTAAGAGATTTGTTATTTTGAAGATTTTTTAGAAGGTTAACAACTTCTTCAAAGTTGATTTGATGTGAGATAGGCCTCGCTTGCATTTAACAGGGTACCATGGCGATGTATTTTACCATTTAAAAATCAGTAGTTAATTTATAGTAACCAACTGATCGACGTTGAAATAGTCGATTGAGAGAAATTAGTCAGTGGATTTCTCTGTTTGTCAGATAATTCTTTCTTACCACAGCTGGTTGAATCTTTGATTTGACCTAAAAAAATAAAAACAAATCTCTTGCATCCAGATTTTTATTTCAAACATTTTTATTATGTAAAAGACCAGAAATTCGAACCCTCGTGCGAGTGCCTTAAGCTTACTCAGACTAAAGAACATCTTTATAGTCAGGAAATACGCTCTAAGTTGCCATTTGTATAAATTTCTCACTTGTCGATTCTTTTACACTAAAAACTCCGTAATGTTCCTAAGGAAGTTGAAAGATGGGAGTTGCTGCTTCCTTGTCTGTTGTCCGGCAGTAAGTACAGACCATGCAACGATTTACCCCACACTACATATATCTGCTTGGTTAGAGCGAAAGTTGACATTTGAAACTGGGTGCTGTGACCAATGATCAACAGTTAGCTTGTACGTTGATCGTTATCGGGGATAATTATTGATATTAATGGTTGTCTTCCCCCGAAATAGCACATACAAGAACTAAGTTGATCTTTAAAACTTTGTGATTACAGTTTGGCTAGTAACAAAATGCAAAAATTAAATAATTATAGCGTAGCATCCTTCTACCTCAAATTAGATGAATCCGCTAAGTTCCTAAAACATCCTGACAAATATTACGGCAAATACATACACTATTGACAATATAATATTATAATTGTATGAGGGACATGATATTTGTATGAAATTAAAGCCCTTAACGTACACTTTCTATAGTAGTTTTTTTTTATTCTATTCCAACAAAAAGCTGCGTAGCCTTGTATACTCAGCTAACGTGAAATAATTTTTGGGATTGTCAACAAATGAGAGGCACCTTAGTCCGTTTTTATGTTTTAATTGTTCAAAGTTCCCCCCTCTGATTAAAGTATAAGCAAAAACATATTTTCAGGTTATGAGAAACAGTCAAAGAAAATGGTGCAACTTAAACTTTAAAGCAAAAATTTCGTGCTGTTATGCATTCGTCTGGGCAACTTAAATAATTTGAGTAAGAGAAACGGATTCGTTTGAGCACAGTTGTTAGTGGTAAGCACGCTGCCCTAGTACGCCAAATGTCGGGGTTCGAATCCATGTGAAGACATCATACGTTTGTGGCTTTGGCCCTGTTCTTTGATGTGTCCCTAGGCAAGGCACTTTTTCCACATTGTACTCAGTCAAGTTAGCTGTACAAATAGGTACCTGAACACGGGAAGTACGGATATACGTTGTAACAATTCCTTCAAAATAATAACGAACAGCAAATAAGCAGTAATATGAGGTTTTATCAGCAATATAAGGCTTCAAAAATATATTAATTGGATTTTAATATTGATTGTCATTTAGTTTAACCGAACGTAGTAACGTAACTTCATAGAATTCCTTTATTCACACTTCTTTGTCCCTATATTTGAATACGCGCTAGATATTGAGTCTATTATACAACTTTGAATCAAATTAGGTAACTTTGTAAAATTGCGGCTCATATACGAATGAATCGGTAGATGAAGAAAAATGTTCTGGTATTAAGGTTTGAATAAGGATTAAGCTGAGAAAGAAAGATGTTCATCATGAGAAGTTGTCAGTTCATTGTTCAGGAAATGTATGCTGTGACACACAGACCTCAATGTACATTATTGTCTTTGTGCGCGTATACTGTTTTTGCGTGCTGTTGATATGAGTTCAAGCCCTAAACATGGTGAATAAAATAAACTAGCCATGTTACGTGAGTCATTATGTCATCTTTTGATCATGGAGTGGCCACGTTCATACCGCATGAGTGTCATGAGAATTAAGTTAAAATTGTCGTATAATCGTTTTTATACAGGGTCGGCTAAATATATACACCACCGTATACAAGCATGATTACAAATGAAAACAGGCAAGTATCATGCATGGTATTTTAAAAAATCTTAGAAGTAATCAGTTTATTTTTTAAATCAATAATCAAAACCATGTATTTCAAATATTTCCAGAGCGACAACATAGATTTTACAAGCGCTTCAAAAAGAAGACATGATTTGGTCTTTAATTAATTTATTAATGAATTTAATAAAACGCTTAATCCAATGTATGTATTACGATGATATTTGCATTTGTCAATTTCAAAATGATTGGTTAAATTATTCGAAACCACTCAATATATTTTTACGAGATGACCGTAAAATTCTATTCAATTTTATCAATACGAGCAAAATTTAAAATTGTATTTAAAGAAACATGTTATCGTTTGCTTTCGCGTAATAATGAGTCGTATTTGTATGATGAATAGGTTTCTATATATAGGATATACTAAATAACATTTTTTAAATCGCGTCTTTGGTGGAAATCTATGAGTTTCGCGTGACGGAATCAGGTAAAAATGGGGTTCATCTTCCAATTTCTTTATTTTTGTAATTTAATTTGCAATGTGTATTCAATAAAGAAAATAATTTACATAATGGACTAATAGCTTTATATTTTAAACCGTATCCTTGCTAACAAAACCTTACATGTACTCTCCTCTACATTTTCTCTCTACTCGTATCTTGTAAAGTTGTCAAATTCAATTCTAAAGCGTTAAACAATTATCAAAACAACTGCTGAAAACATTGAATTGGTATACACTACTCAAATTATACAAAGAAACCATAGAAACACCTGGTCTTAACTGCAAATGTTGCATAGATTTTACATGCAAAACAAACCACATGAATCGATTCACATTCATGCTTTTTTGCCTTTATTAGGAAAATTGGCAACTTTATGGCAAAATGAACCACATTAGGGAAAACATTAGCTATGCATTTAATTTTTAGCAGTATGTTAGAAAATAATTCCAAGGAAATGTGAAATACAGGAATATTTAAAAGGGCTCAACGCCCGAAGTGGGAAAAGGAATAAGTACGATTTGGCATACACAGTTTTGGTTTATCCCTATAAAATTCACATCGAGTTAACAAAGATGATTTTGTACAAATTTGAACTTTCAAATTACTGATAATTAGAAAAATCAAAAGAGGATGACCTTGTTCATTTATAAAAATTCAATATTCAACACCTGATTTGTGAAAATAGCTTAGAAAAACTCAAGTTACTTAACCAAGCAAAATAAGACAGAAGCTTAAAGGCACTAGTGCACGCTTTTACGGTTTAAATTGGCTATTTTAAGGTTTAAGAGGACTTATGCAATCACTTAAGCTTTCTATCGAAGCAATGAAATACTTAAAATTCTTTACAATTGACCTGCAATCAACAATGAAAAAAATTAGACAGCCGCTGTCGGCTTGGACATATAACAAATCTAAGGTTAGCTGTGCACAAAACGGAAAAATTATAGACATTTGAAAAGCGGCTGAACTATTATTATGTGCAGCTGCTGAATTTACCTAAACTCTGAACTGAGAACAAATATAGCAATGTTGTAAATAAACCGATTTAATAACACAGCATTTGCATTGCTATTAGATTGACCAAAGCGGCTGCCGTTTCCGCTTTTTTGGTTATAAGCAAAATTTTAATATTTCCGATATCGTAGTTCATGCGGATTTATTGTAACGTAACATTAAATACTTTCCGTCTTTAAAAATCAACTTTACTACCTGAATACGTAAATATTCGTTAAATAACTTACGAGGTAGATTACTTGAGTGAGGATCTTAAATAATATCGAGAGATATGCAGTATCTGTGCATTCGTTGTGTTAAAGAAATATTGGTGTGCACTAGTGCGTTTAAGGTCACTGGGTCTGAAAGTCCCGAATGACTTGTGGAATGAAGTCAACCCAATAATAGCAGAAACGTTCTCAAACAATGCAAAGGGTATCATAATTTAACATATGTAGGATGATCCTATAAATATGCGATTCAAAGGCAATAAAGATAATGAATTTTGTCAATTATTAAATATCATAATTGTATCAACTTATATCATGGTATAAATCTTATACACATTGCTGCCGCATGTAAAGAGGTCCGAGACCATAGTATCAATTGGCAAACCAGAAACTCCTGGCATTCCAAGCTTTATGACGATACATCGTAGGCAGTGTGAGTCGCAATGTCTTCGTAAGGCCGGGTTTACACTACGTCCGTTTTTTGGAATGAGATGTGTTAAAAAAAATTCGCATACGAACGCAGCACGTTGTTTTCAATGAGTTGTCTTACACTACGCCCGTCTCTTCAAAGTGATGCTATGCGTTGTGAAAAAAATAGAACCTGTTCTATTTTATTCGCAACGCACTCGAAATCGCATTGTAATTCCTTATGTGACGTCATTATTTTGTCATTGGAAGAGGTATTTCCCCAACACGTGGTACGTACGACAATTCAGGTAGGTTTAGTTATTCATTAATGTCAACAACATTCATATCTTGAAGATATACCAATGTACATCTGTCTATCAAGTCATATATCCATTGATTTTGCACACATACACATTGTACCCTTCAGTTCATTATATCCATATACTGTCTATTACATACCTACATATACTGCCCATTACATATATGTACATGCATACAGGTACACACACACATACATGTACATACATACATACATACATACATACATACATACACCAATACATACATTATTCACTTCGGAAAAATCGCAAGGAAGACATTCGCAAGCAAATCGCATGCAAAACGCTCGTAATGCAAACCCTCAAATCGCATGCGTCAACGCAATGCGATTTATTCGGACGTAGTGTAAACCCTGCCTAAGTACGATCTGAAATTTATCGCTTACGGCTGGTTACTCATGGCTATTTATAGCCTACATTGACATTTGTTTGAACTCTCATCCGGGGGTGCCGCTATTGCTGAATGCGAGTCTTTTCATTGGCTTGCTATATTTAGCGATACGAGCGTTTTAGGCCGAAGGATATCAGGGTATATGATGAAGCTGGGCGGAGACAAATACGCTGATGAAGCAGGATGAAACATTGCAGCGCCATTATCGAATTATTTAATGTTGGGGAAGTGACAGATATGGCGTTTTCACACACAGAAGATCGCTTTATAAAAGTTAAGTAAGGCAGTGTTTGCTTGCTTTTAAGCTCTCAAGCGGAGTTCAATTTTATTACGCAAGACGAAGGTGCATGGAGTTTGAAATATTTAACTTTCATATGCTGACACATTACAGACTATAAATAGCGTTGAGTAACCAGCCGTTAGCGGTACGGGTCTTTTCGCTTGATGCATATGAGGGTATTTTAGAATCTTCGCGGATACAAGTACGATATATGGCAGGTTGGGATATCTATATCGAGCGCTATTCCATACTCAAGGTGCGATCAAGGCAATACTCTCATGAAGTAACTGCACATTTTGAGGCAGCTACAAAGTAATTTGAGCGACCATGTAGCTACATATATCAAGTTTTAGGTATCAATCAGCTCAGTGGACCGATTGCAAATTAAGAAGAAGTGGAAGAAGTAACAGTATGTTTGACGCCTCCGCCAGTATTGGCCTATTCTCTTGTGGAAACACTGTGCTATAATATATCAATATCAAAATATCAAAAATATGTATGTAAACACTGACACTCGAATATTAGTTACGTTAAAAAAACAACATTCGAAGACTTTTGATTACCATTGTAATCAATAAACATTAAGTTTTAGAAACTTTTAGAATATCTTAATTGTGCATATGAAACTGTTACTGTCTAGTGAAGCTGCCCGTTTGCCCCACATAGATAACCGGTGCCCAAGTAACTGAAGATGATCCATATCTTAATGTGTATTGGGCAAAATTTGAAGAAATCAGTTATTCAAAAAACGTGCTACTACCTCTTTAAAACCAAACTGATGGAGAATCGTTAAACCAAGACTTACAGAAATGGTAAGGATATGACCATCTTTAAGGGTATGTACTTCTTGATGCGCTTGCTCAGTGAACGGGGTGTCATAGAGAGATATGTATTGTATTATTTCTACATTCTCCAGTTGAAAGTACAGGATAACGTTGACAAGTTCTTCGCCTGCCTTCACGGGTAATGTAGGACAGTACATCAATTTGTCGCTCTTCATATTACACTGAAAACAAAACAGGATATACGTAGCCTTTTCATGATTTAGACAACTTTTTCAAAAATGTTTCAAGACAGCCCAACAAAATTAATTAGATTATATCACTTCTCCAACTTCTAAACCGATATGTCCAGCTGGAAGGTCATGGCTTCTGTTGTTTCTGATGCTCACTGAGTGACCCTGAAAGACTAGTTTCCGAGATACAGTACAATGTACAATCACAGGGCGTACTTGGTGGAACTTCATACGGCGGAGGAATAATGTCAATATGAAATCATAAAGTAGACATGAGGCTGGCAAGACAATGTTCCAGCACAGACGAAATGCCTGTTTGTGTGGGTTTCAAAGTGTCTGTCTGTCATTAACCATGACAGAGGCGGATAGGGTGGTGTGGGTGGAGTTGTTCAGGGGGTTCTAACCCCCGCCTTTGGGATTTTTATCAAAAATCGACCAAAAATGTCTGGTCCCTCCTTATATTTTACGTAGCTAGAATTCGGGTGGTTACAAGAATCCAATTTACTAATTGACCTGCCAAGACTTTACTATACACATGGCCTTATGACATTGTTGTGAAATTTGTGTGATACTTGACAGAAAATTGGTTGTTTTCTATGGTTCATAGCGTGTCATGCCGTACCAGTGGAAGACGGTAGTCCTAATTTACCTGAACATAAATCTTAATTCATAGTGTTTTGGGGGAAAAAAATCAATAAATCAAGTATGAAAACATTTCAGTCTCTCGTCAAATCTATGACTCGGCTGTTACATTACTATAATGAGTACGACAACGATGGTGACAACGATAGTATCGATGATGATGATGATGATGATGATGATGATGATGATGATGATGATGATGATGATTCATAACGTCATGGCTCTATTTAGGTAACAAAAGTTACTTAATATATAATATACAATGTTTACCAGGGGGGAAATGGTATATGTACCTGTGTCTATCTGTTAATATATAAGTAAGACTCACTAAAGTTCTGGACGTATTTGTTCCGTTGTAGCCAATGACCATGGAAGCAGCATTAAAGAGATCAAAACCCTTACCGCTAACGGTGACAATGGCGTTGCCTCTGAAGATAAAAATTCAAGAATGTTGGGTTCCATTTAAGAAATTAACAATAAATTTTTCAACAAAAAGGATAATGTTGTAGCCTTCACTATTGTTGTTAACTGTTTACTTATAGGACTTTAGACCGTATATAAGAGTCAGAAATCATGTCATTGGTGCAAAACACCCCATAAGAGGCATCTCTAAAAATATACATAGATATTAATCTTACTCCTTTTTATATATCTTAAGTTAAGAAACAAAATGCGGTGAAGCAATGTTTGCTGCGATCAGGGTCATTTGAAACGACAAAACGACACCTTTATCTATCATTTAATGTGTCTTATTTCATTTTTCCCGTGAGGTTACTCTGAGAAGTATTTTAGTGCAGAGAAAGTATAGATCATTTTCGATCAAGCTTTTAGTAGTAAAAGAGACCTTTTTTAAGAAATGCGAAGCAAAAATATTTTTTTAAGGTTCCCAAACTTCTATAAAGCTCTTTAGAACGAGTTTGTAGTAATTTTTTTTCTGATCGGTTGCTTATCAAAATAACTCCTGCATATTGGCCAGGGCGAAAGACAGCCAAATCCGTTTCATAAGGGTTCGGTTGGACTCAGATTTCATTTTCTCTTCTAATTAAGATATTTCATGTATCTAACCATTCGCACCTCAAGATGTTTCTGAACTTTCTATATCCGAAAATTACTCCATTTGAAAATTTAAAGGCTTTAAACAATAAATGAGCCTAGGTTTTCAAGTTGCTAACGACCGACTTTTTTAAAATACCGTGCCCATTTATAATGTTATAATGTTGTAATTTAATGGGGCAGTAGCACGTGTGGGTTTTTTTGTGGTTTTTGATTGATATTTGTTATTTCCTCTACTGGACGATCAGTTTGAGTAATTAGATGTCTTGACCCTCTGAAGATAATACATATGGCATAAAATAACGTCTTTTAGATAAAGAAATAAAATAACAGAGATAAGCATTATCAACAATCACTCAAAAGCATTACCAACAATGATTCAGGAGCATTACCAACATTGGCTCATAAGCATTACCAACAATCACTCATAAGCAGTACCGCCAATCACTCATAAGCATGACCGCCAATCTCTCAAAAGCATTACCAATAATGACTCATAAGCATTACCAACAATCACTCATAAGCATTACCAACATTGGCCCATAAGCATTACCAACAATGATTCATGAGCATTACCAACATTGGCTCATAAGCATTACCAACAATCACTCATAAGCATGACCGCCAATCTCTCAAAAGCATTACCAATAATGACTCATAAGCATGATCAACAATCACTCATAAGCATTACCAACAATCACTCAAAGGCGTTACCAACAATCACTCAAAAGCTTACCAACAATGATTCATAAGCATTACTAACAATCTCCCAAAAGCATTCCCAATAATGACTCATAAGCATTGCCAACAATCACTCATAAGCATTACCAACAATCCGTCAAAAGCATTACCAAGAATGACTCATAAGCATTACCAACAATCACTCATAAGCATTACCAATAATCACTCATAAGCATTACCAACAATGACTAATAAGCACTACCAACAATCACTCATAAGCATTACCAACAATCACTCATAAGCATTACCAACAATCACTCAAAAGCATTACCAATAATGATTCATCAGCATTACCAACAATCACTCATAAGCATTACCAACAATGACTCATGGGCATTACCAACAATCACTCAAAAGCATGACCAACAATCACTCAAAAGCATGACCAACAATCACTCATAAGCATTACCAACAATCACTCATAAGCATTACCAATAATGACTCATAAGGATTACAACCAATCACTCATAAGCATTACCAACAGTGATTCACGTGCATTATCAACAATGAATTATAAGCATTACCACCAATCACTCATAAGCATTACCACATATGACTTATAAGCAATATACCAACAATGACTCATAAGCAATATACCAACAGTGATTTTCGAATGTCCTTCATGCTTATAATTCAATGTTGATAATGCACGTGAATCACTGTTGGTAATGCTTATGAGTGATTGGTTGTAATGCTTATGAGTCATTATTGGTCATGCTTATGAGTGATTGTTGGTAATGCTTATGAGTGATTGTTGGTAATGCTTATGAGTGATTGTTGGTAATGCTTATGAGTGATTGTTGGTAATGCTTATGAGTGATTGTTGGTAATGCTTATGAGTGATTGTTGGTAATGCGTATGAGCCAATGTTGGTAATGCTTATGAGTCATTCTTGGTAATGCTTATGAGTCATTCTTGGTAATGCTTTTGACGGATTGTTGGTAATGCTTATGAGTGATTGTTGGCAATGCTTATGAGTCATTATTGGTAACGCTTTTGGGAGATTGTTAGTAATGCTTATGAATCATTGTTGGTAAGCTTTTGAGTGATTGTTGGTAACGCCTTTGAGTCATTGTTGGTAATGCTTATGAGTGATTGTTGGTCATGCTTATGAGTCATTATTGGTAATGCTTTTGAGAGATTGGCGGTCATGCTTATGAGTGATTGGCGGTAATGCTTATGAGCGATTGTTGGTAATGCTTATGAGCCAATGTTGGTAATGCTCATGAATCATTGTTGGTAATGCTTTGGAGTGATTGTTGATAATGCTTATCTCTGTTATTTATTTCTTTATTTAAAAGACGTTATTTTATGCCATATGTATTATCTTCAGAGGGTCAAGACATCTAATTACTCAAAGTCATATGTGGTAATGCTTATGAGTGATTGGTGGTAATGCTTATAATTCATTGTTGATAATGCACGTGAATCACTGTTGGTAATGCTTATGAGTGATTGGTTGTAATGCTTATGAGTCATTATTGGTAATGCTTATGAGTGATTGTTGGTAATGCTTATGAGTGATTGTTGGTAATGCTTATGAGTGATTGTTGGAGCAATAACAGCGATGTCATCAGCATATAGTAGGATACTCAGCATCTTATTGTCGATTTTAATACCACACTTTAAATTGTTAATTTCTGTAGCAAGATCATTTACGTATATGGAAAAGAGCGTTGGCGATAAAACGCATCCCTGACGAACTCCAGATAAAACAGGAAATGAATCGGTTAAATAATTATTCTCACGAACACTTAATCAGGTGTTATCATACATGGCTTGTACTGAATCTATTGTTCTTTTTCTTTTTCTTTTTCTTCTTCTTCTTCATAACATATATAATCAGTAAAGTTGATATCTACCAATCATTCCGTTCTACAGTTTATTAAGTCTTTTGATACAATTGGAAGTGACAAACATATAATGTTAGGAATATGTGTATATAACTATAACATTGCATTGTATGACATAAGTGTGATGATTTGTTTTAGCAACCTAGCTTACTCTAGAGATTTACGTGGATTTCTTGGATATCTTATACAGGTCTTTGCTACTGGGAACATAGAGAAGTTCAGTAACGTATATAATGGCTAGTTTTAGGAAGAAGAATTATTCAGATTTCTGGCTCTCACAATTGACTTTGCAATCATTCTGCTGCGCCATTGTTTTCCACTATCTTGAATATGATCAAGGTCTAGGAACTATTGAAAATGGTAAACTTTGACCAACTGCTTTGCTGACCAAGGATTATGGTGAATTTATTTAGCTAGTTTATCTATTGTGCCTCATTTGATATTGTAATCATTGACTTGTATTAGCTTAATTTTGTAACCTTAAACTCTCTGCTTAATATTAATGTGATAATAATATTCAATTGTGTCATGTTTTGCTGGTTTGTTAGGTATTGGTTTTGGTTTTCTCCTTAAAAATTTACACATAACAATAAAAAGCGAGATGTTCTGGATAATAATGAGATGCAACATCTCCTTGAAACCAATGAGTTTCGTCTCCATCTATGCGTTTTCTTCCTTGGGTACTGATAAGCGTCCCATTTTGGGTGTAATAATGGTAACTATATATTCAAATTTATCTATATGATAACAGTGTTGAGATTAAATAACCTAATGAGTTTAATTGGGTTAATTTTTCTTTTTTATTAGGAATTTAACCGAGAAAACTCAAATACGTAAGACATAGGTAGCCTTGAAGTACATTTTACGAGTGCTTCAGTAAGAAACCGCTTTGTATTTTTTGTCTTCAAATAAACCCACCATTTCTTTTAACCTAACTTTCGTACAGTTGGACGTTAGGCCTGTTGACTTTTTTTATTGCAACCCTAAATTTCTCTTTTCATTTAATACCAGTAGTTTGAGTACATTCTCTCTGAACATAATCCTGTCAGTTTCTCCAGTGATGGAGACAATGATAATGTCGATATATCCGTGTCAGTTCGAAGGGATATTTATATAATTATTCTAAAAGGACACACCATGAGTTGTGAGAGTGTAATATGTCAAACCATATCAGTTGTGCCAAAGGTGTTATTTCATCGAGACCCACATACTTTTACTAGGGATGTCGACCCTAACATTTAAGGGGGCACAGAGTATTTTTCGTGATTTTTTATGTGGCTCGAATAAGAGTCCAAATACCAAATGATATGGGTTTAGTTCCAATCGCTCCTCTAAACTTTCATTTTTACCTCTAAAATATCAAAATAATGAGATTTATTTGTTTTCAATGATAAATGAAAAGAAGCCATATCAATTTTAGGAAGTCGAAATTCTGCATCCAATTTACATCGATATCTGTTAAACGACCAACTAAACACTACCAACCTCTATTTTTCCTTGTGTCTGCTGTGAATTAGCTTCCAAAATTACGTTTCAGTCATTGGCGCGCGCCATTGTCCGGTTTTCGATTACAAAAAAAACTACACTAATCTGTTTACTGTCACTATACTGAACTTGGAAGCACTAGAATACTGATTTTTAGAAACAACCACTACTTTTCGCTAACATAACACCATTTATAAGGTTTGACATATTTGACTCCCACGTTCTGCATAGGTTATCTTTGTTTTAATTCGCTATGTAAAATTGCTCGAATACATCGCGAATCAAGACAAAATTTCATCTAATGCGTCGTGAATAATAAATCAATTTATCACATTGGTGGCAATGGGTTCGCCAATTTAAGTAATTTTTCACTTTATTAACAACTTCATAATACATTCCAGTTTGCCAATAGATTCAAAGACACAATATATTACAAGCTAACACTCAACATGTATTGACTAGTTTAGTGTGAGTGCGTTTCTTTGACCGTGTATTGTTAAAAGTGCCCATATTAATAAAAATAAATTTACATTTGCAAAAGGTTTGCAAAAAACAATTATTTCAACAGTTTATAGCGAATAGATATGTATTGTGATTAACCTCAGATGTCGCGGCTGCATTTTCAAAGGATACTGAAAATATTTCGATTTCCAGATACCAGATGCAAAGTGAGTAGAAAGAGAATCGAATCTTTTAAAATCGCGCATGCGTGTCTGTAACTTCCGCTCTGAGTTGGTCATCGATCAACATGGCGGAGAAGATAACGGATCGAGAACTCGTGGATGAATTACAACTCTATGGGGAGACTGTCACTCTGCCTTTGAAGCTCGGCAAGCGTGGACTCTTAATTAAAAAGCTCAATCACTTTAGATCTAAGGCAAAAACTGCAAATCGGTCTGCAAGTAAGACAGGAAAGCGTGCACATCTCGATGTGCTCAGTTCAGACGACAGCGACTTTGAAAACGCGGGTCAGTCTGACCGAAACCGATCTAAGATTGTAAGTGGGGTATCGAAATCTATCAGACGCAGATCTACTGCAAATGCACCTATTTCACCGGCTAAGCCCAAAGCAGACTCTAAAAGATTGTCTTTGGGACGGCCAACATTGCGTTCCCGGAAATCTGATTCGACTCAAGCAAGTGATTCGCCGGGTCGGGTAACGAAATTAGAGGAACGTCGGTCAACTTCTCGCTTGTATCCAGATTTGAGGGATTTAGACACATCTAGCAGTCATGGGAATATGTTTGGACAAAATGACACGTTCGAATCTTCGGATTCTGATCTTGATGAGAGTACGTATGAAGTGGAAAACAAGTCTGTAAACACGACATTTACAATCGAAAGTAACAACAGTTTCCTCGATAACAAGTCGCCAGGATATCGGTCTCGAAAATCCAATTCTAACACTCCATACTCAAATCATGTCACTCCTAATAGAGAGGTCAATTCTTCACGATACTCAACAAACAATACCCAAGCAAAACAGGTGAATGACACAAAGAAACAGTACAGAATGTACCCTGAGCATGTCTCGGGTGGTTTGCTGGTGATTGTTGGTGGATTTTTCCTTATTTTGGCTGTCAGTTATTTGTTTGTGCGACGAGACGTGATTGTGTCTTGGTACAATGGAACAGGAGATATCACAAAACCAGGTACTTACAAGACCAATAATCGTTAGATTTTACTTATACTTAGATAGAACTCATTATGTATGATATTGTGAGCTGTGAGATAATATATATTGTCAGCATTGTGTAATTGTTATAAACCCTACATTCATGATGGGGTAGTTGATTGTTACATAAAAAATAAATTTCAAGAAAATGATAATAATGTCACTTTTTAATGTATGTTAATCACAAAGCTTCCAAACTATACATTAACTTGGCAAAAAATTACATATTGAAGATTATTAGGTTATTTATTTGTCAATAATATTTGAGGGAAGGGATTTTACCTAAAGTTCACTGAGCAGGCAACGTTGATCTTCAAATCTAAGATATTTTATTTGGGTTGTATTTTTTTGGGTTTTTTCCACTACTAATGATTAAAGTCTTTGCATAAAAGACAGGCAATAGAATAACAAATATAACATTTTATATCTTTCATTCTGATTGCTTTTTTCTTTCAGCACCAAAAACAACTTACCTTATGTGTTCCGGTGACAACCAACAGGTAAAAATATCTTACATATATTTTGAAATTTCAAACTTTAAAGTGTAATGTTTTGGTGAGAGTGATTTTTGGATTGAAAAAATTTGAATTAGCTATTTTAGTTTTTAATCTTTTTACCATGGATGTGCGGCAGAGTTCTTTTTGAAAATCAATAAAACCAAGAAGAAACAAAGTATGGCCTAATGGACTTTCATTCATAAATTTTCAGGATTGTTACCCTGAGAAAGTTGTTCTGAAAACAATGATTGTGATCCGTGATGTTTTTGAAGTGCTTAGCAGTAAAAAAGGTAAGTAGCTTAATGTATATATCCATACTTTCAATAAAGGTGTTTAAGAAAATTGGGTTCCCTTTACAAACACTAACATGTAGGACTCACAGAAGACTCTCCATTCTTTGCCAAGTCAAAGATGTGGCTAAGAAATAATATCCACATTTTATAGATGAACAACTTCTTTATTTCACAATTTTTAAGCTATAGGGTAAATGACGATCAAGTCACTTGTTTACCAGTGATTCACTGAAATGCTGGCTTAAATTTGGCTCATGCTACGTTAAAAAACAAAAGTATTTATTTGACATCATGTAAAATAAATAAAGCAATGTACCGGTCATGATACTGATTAATTATTTCATAGTGACTGACAAATATTTCCTGTACAAGAGACTTGCAAAATAGAATGCCAGCAAGAACACTTGGAAACTATCAAGAAATCGTGATTTTTGATAAGCATTGAAGAAACCATTTTAAATCTTTTCTTATTTTTTGTTTTTCTGAACAACTGATTATACTAAATGGTTTGAAAATGACTGTTCTAGGTGCGGTTATCTGCGGGACCGCTGAAGATTGGGAGAAAAACATGTCGATCCACCAGTTTGACAAATATGTGAAAAACAAAAACAAAGACCATCAAGGAGTAAGTTCATTTAAGCAATTGCCACCAATAGCTGCGATATTTCCCAAGCGGCATATAACAATAACTAACCGACTCTCTCACCACCTCACCCACTGGAAAGACCTTCAGCACCATTCATTATAATGTTGAGAGCATCCTGCTACATCAGCGTATTTGTCTCCGCCCAGCTCCATTATATACCCATCCTTCGGCCTCAAACACTTGTGTTGCTTATGGCTGGTTACTCATGGCTATTTATAGCCTACATTGACATTTGTTTGAACTCTCATCTGTGTGGTGCTGCTGTTTCTGAATGCGAGTCATTTCATTGGCTTGCTATATTTAGCGATACGAGCGTTTTAGGCCGAAGGATGGGTATATAATGGAGCTGGGCGGAGACAAATACGCTGATGTAGCAGGATGCTCTCAACATTGTTATGAATGGTGCTGATAATCTGTGGACATGTCAGGTATTTAAACACAATGTTTGCTTACTTAACTGTCAATTTCTAACAACATTGATCATACCGCTGATTGACTAAGCTGACAGTGAGTGAGCTTGCTGTTAACAATAATGAGGAGCTTTGAGAACTGTTCTACACACAGTCAGGTTTGGGTGCAATGCTACACTGGCTTTCAGCGCAGTACCACCCATGGTTCGCTAGTTCCAGCCTACGCTCGCAAGTTTCAACACAATGGTGTTGCAGGCTTTCTCACTGCAATAATAAAAGCAGCCGTGATATAAGTGAAATATTCTTGAAAGCAGCTGAAAACCCCATATCACCTCACCTCTCGAATCCCTGATTTCTTAGAATTCCTTTTGGTTAGTGCAGGCTTCATCTTAATTCATTGCTTGTGAACCATTCTTGTAGTTTACTCACCAACAACCTTCATGTAATTTTTTAAGTTCTAAATTCATGAATAAATTTTACATATGTAGAGGTAGTTAACCCGCGCTAATACTATAATATCACGGGGTGTTTGTTTTTTTATCTTTTCAGGACATTAATGAACTGGTGAATTCCTGTCTGGATCATATCTTGAAGAACCCTCAGTGGAATATCAGGTTTGTTAATCAACTTGATCAGGTCCTTTAAAAATCTGTTAGGCCAAATTTTGCGTTACCTAAAAAGCTAAACAATGAAATGCTTTGAGAGGATGTTTTGTATGTAGGAAAATGTGCTTAAATGCTACAGTGATAATTTTAAGAATATGACCTGCTGGGTCCAAGGACTCACTTCCACAAGGTCTTGTAAATCAGGGCCTAGATTTTCGAAGTTCTCTTTGCAGTAAGATAGTCGTAAGTACCATCAATTAACATTGACCTACGACTAACACTAAGAGAGCTTTGAAAATGTAGGCCCTGTTCAGATTTAAGTGAGCCCCTCAATAACCCTTATCTGGGTTTTTCTTTGTGCCCAAGCTGTTGGTTTTTTTACTTATAATTCATGAATAAAGTTAACTGACTGAAACAGGCTTTGTGTATACTCAAATCAACCATATTTAGATAAGAAAAATGTTATGAACTTTATTTATCCTTAATAAACAAATGTACATTGCCCTCTTTTTGTCCCCCGCCGCAACGCGGAACGGGGGACTATGAATTCAGCGGCGTCTGTACGTACGTACGGATTCTTGTTAACGCGATAACTCATGAAGCCTAGCACCTAGAGTGTTCATATTTGGTGACAACTTTCAATGGAGGAAGACTCAGACGCCAGTCGACTTTGGTGACCTTGACGTCATTTTCAAGGTCACCACTTCACCACGTAAGTCCGGAATCTTGTTAACGCCATAACTCATGAAGCTTAGCACCTAGAGTGGTCATATTTGGTGACAACTTTCAATGGAGGAAGACTCAGACGCCAGTCGACTTTGGTGACCTTGATGTCATTTTCAAGGTCAGTATGACAAACTCGTGAAGCTTAGCACCTAAAGTGTATATATTTGGTGACAGCTTTCAATGGAGGAAGACTAAGAGGGCAGTCGACTTTGGTGACCTTGACATCATTTTCAAGGTCACCACGACACTACATCTGTCTGGATTCTTGTTAACGCGATAACTTGTTAAGCATAGCACCTAGACTGGTCATATTTGGTGATAGCTTTCTATGGAGGAAGACTCAGACGCCAGTCGACTTTGGTGACCTTGATGTTATTTTCAAGGTCACCACGACACTACATCTGTCTGGATTCTTGTTAACGTGATAACTCATGAAGCTTAGCACCTAGAGTGTTCATATTTGGTGACAGCTTTCAATGGAGGAAGACTCAGACGCCAGTCGACTTTGGTGACCTTGACGTCATTTTCAAGGTAAAAACGACAAACTCATGAAGCTTAGCACCTAGAGTGTTCATATTTGGTGACAGCTGTCAATGGAGGAAGATTAAAATGCCAGTCGACTTTTGTGACCTTGACGTCATTTTCAAGGTCACTACGACACTTTGACCAATTTCTAATACATTGTTAACGTGCACCTAGTGTTCATATTTGTTGACAGCTTTCAATGGCGGAAGACTCTGACGCCAGTTGACTTTGATGACCTTGACCTCATTTTCATGGTCACCATGACACTTTCACTACTGTAATACATTGTTAACGCGATAATATTCATTATGCCAAATATCTCATAACGGCGGGGGACATTGCCATGTTAGTGGCAAACACTTGTTTTAATTATGCTAAACAGAGTTTATAATATGGGGTTGTCAAGTAATAGGTAAATTAGGGCCCTCTTTAACTTTATGCGTATTTGATTGATAGATTTTTTTCTCAAGAGCACCGATCAAATAATGTTCAATAATTCATTTTAATTCATTTGATAATACAAATAACAAAACAAGCAATCTGGCTGCCTCAAAATTCAGAACAATATACACTTAAGGTACCATTTATACTATAAATTAAAAAATCTGTTTATCACTCACCATAGAATAAAATGATATCATATGAAATTATATGTCCATCTGTTTTTTACATTTTCAGGGCCCTGAACAGAGGTGGTCTTGAAGCAGTGGAAAGAAGGGAAATCCAGCATCTCGAGTCTGCTGTGGCTTCCATGGGCCTGATGTGTAGACTGCAGAGATCATTCTTCAAAGTCACAGGGATCATAATGATTCTTATCCTGGGTAAGACACCTTTGATCACAGTAAGAGTAAATCACCTTTAAAAAGACACTCTGTGAGTCTCCGGTGTCACATATGCCAAATGATATCAATGGTGTCGTTTTATCGAGAAGTACAAGTTCTGTACAATGACAAAATAAAAATTTTTAGATGCCATTTTGATTGAAAACCAGACGATGTGTCACTCTTTTGATGCTTCAAGTACTCAAATGTAGATTTGAAAACTCATCAAGAGCAAATCAATTGACCGATTAGAGTTGATAACGTTTGATCGGTTAGAGAAAGCTTGAGTTTCTAACAGTTTCTGCAGGCGGTTTGCTGGTGTTCCTGCTGTTAAAGTACCTTCATTGATGACTCCTGTTGATCCTAGTTATAATTTCAATAGAGAAAGCTTGAGTTTCTAACCGAGAGAGTTTCTGCAGGCGGTCTGCTGGTGTTTCTACTGCTGAAGTACCTGCAGTGATGACTCCTGTTTAACCTAGTTATAATTTCAATAGAGAAAGATTGAGTTTCTAACCGAGAGAGTTTCTGCAGGTGGTCTGCTGGTGTTCCTGCTGCTGAAGTACCTGCATTGATGACTCCTGTTTAACCTAGTTATAATTTCAATAGAGAGAGCTTGAGTTTCTAACCGAGAGAGTTTCTGCAGGCGGTCTGCTGGTGTTCCTGCTGCTGAAGTACCTGCAGTGGAGGAGTTTGGCCAAAGAGAAAGAACTGAGACACATCTACAGCATGGTGGATGAGATCATCGGTGAGTAGACGTGGGACGATACCATATGCAGATTCTCCTAGGTGATCAGCTGAAGAGTCATTTAGGCATATTCTCTGCCCTTTGCTAAAACGGAAATAAATTTCAGAAAGCCCCCTTGTAGAAAGAAGACTGCATATCTGTGTATCATGATACTTTAGATTTTATGTAATTGATATTTCGGTATTTGACTTTCTAGGGTTTTTGTAATGAAAGGAGATTTTCATGCAAATGATGTGTAAATCTTAACAAAGTTAAACGAAATTTACCATTTTGAGGTAAAATATTCATAACAAAATACAGAATTTTAAAAATTGATTTTCTTAAATAATTGTTGTTGTCAATAGCAAATGATATTAAACTGTGATAATAGCAAGAGAAACTATTAATTTTAGGACATTAATACCTTTTGCAATATATGACAATACAGAAAAATATATTGATATATCTTAAGATAAAGTGTGAAGATTATCTGTACAAGGATATATCATGAAAAATCTCTTGGTGTTGTATTTACAGATAATTTTGATTTAAATATTGTTATAAAACTTGTGGATTGGTTTTCATGAATTTGAATTAAAGTTTGTTTTGTCATGTTCCTGCTCTTAATTCAATATATGAAAATTACCTTTCTCTGATGTCAGATATTCTGAAGCGACATCATGACATCACCCAGGACGAGACTAACGGACATAATCAGTACCTGGCTGTACAGCATGTGCGAGATCAGCTCTTACCGCCCTCTAGAAGGTCAGGGGCCAACTTGAATATTTTATGAAAATATTTTTAAAAACTGATGTTGAAACTTTTAAAATACTGGTTTTAATACCTGGATAGTTGCCAAGCCAAAAGTACTCAATTGATATTTATTCTATAAAACTATTGATTGTAATAATAGCATGGCTAACCACCGATAGTTCAATAGTTAAGTCAATTAAGATATTTGAAAGGAAATCTATATGTGCTGGGACAGATCCCTGATAGCTTTCTACATGCAGTAAGTTTTTAGTGCAATACTTCACTGAATATCAGCGCATTACGATCGATGGTTCACTAGTTCCAGCTGATGCTCGCAGGTATCACCACAATGCGTATCCACAGTGGTGAAGCTGACTTTCTCCATGACACTAATAGCTGTGATATAAGTGAAATACTTGAAAGCGACTTTAAACCCTAAATCACCTCAGTTCCCTTGATAACTTAATGATTCAACCGCTTTATGTTTGGGAAAGTTTGTTCTGACTTTGAAACCGTAACGAGACTTAAACACTGTATATTCTGGAATCGTGTTATTTCATTTTTTGATGAACTGTCGCTGTATAGGTTGCAATAGTTCCTTAAGGTCAAAAGTCGTCCCTACTAAAAATTCTAGGTGTGAACAGTACTCAACAACTAACCAAGTATTGCTATGTATACAATACCATAGCACATGCAAACAATTTCAACTTTAATGCTAATACCAGTAGAAGGGAATGTTGACCCTGTGGGATCCGGAAAGCCTTGGAAACCAGTGACCCATCTAAAGTTAATTCATTTGGTATTATTAAGCATCAAATCGGTTTATTTTGATGGAAAAATGGTCTCAAAGGACTTTGTAAATGCCATTCTAGTGAGACTTATTTCCTTGCTTGATTATTAACCCTAACTTGCTGAAATAATAAACACTTAACCTTAGCAGGAAATGTTTTGAAATTTTACCTGATCAACTAAGGGAATTTCATGATTAGTCTGGGATGGAGCGACAGGAATACCAACATGTTACAACTTTATAGCAAAAGTTAAATTCAATCCAGGAAAGAACTCCAGCCTATTTGGGAGAAGGCGGTGCAGTTTATCGAGAAGAACGAGTCCCGGATACGTCTCGAGGAGCAGACAATTGAAGGGGAGGATTTCCGAGTCTGGCGCTGGATCCATGTACGTAAAGATTTCTTATTGTTACATGTTACACAAACACTGAGCTATAATAGCCCTGATTGACAAATAAGGTTTTTACATGGAAATTTATTCAAATATTAGACATAATTAGATAGTCTGAGGTTTGGGGGTAATGAAATACCAAATTTTCATTCATTAGTGTACCAGGATGCTTGTCAGTTCTCAAAGTATAGCTCTTGTGCATGGCTGCACTATGGCTGTTGGCTTTCTACCAGCAAAAAAAAGTGCTAAGTGATTTACTTTTCCTTGATTTTTCATGAAAGCAAAGTTTAACCAAAACATGGTACATTTCAAGCTATTAAGTTATATAGTTAATGATAATAATAATGATAATACTTTATTACCCCGAAAGGAATTCATTTTGTATCATTACAGAGGTAGAGAGTCGGGTTATGTGTTTAGCTTCAAATTTTAAAATTTTATGGCTTTATAAACTATTGAACTTATTTCCTGCTACAACTTCAAGAATGCCACTCAAAGAGTTAAATTTCTGCATCTGTTTTTCAGAACTCACCAAATGGAGGAAAGGTCTGGCAAGGACAAGGTATATAATATTTCTTTAAGATTCTGTTATTATTTCATTTGCATAACGTTCAACAGATATATTCTCTGTGTGCTATATTGTAGCTGTTTGCGAAAGGTTTTGAGAGAAACCAAAAAATAAATAAAAATTTTAACGATAATTCTTACCCTTTGTTCTCAAGATTTTATAAAACTCATATGAAAAATTTATTATTTATGTCAATACCTTATTGTGAAGCCTGGTGGCTGAGCAGTTAAAAAATAAGAACATTCAGTGCAAGAGGGTGTTTAATAATAATAATGATAATAGCATACGTATACCGCGCATATATCCATGACAAAGCATGCTCAAAGCGCCATGAGTATTATTACCCTGGAGGGATAGTGGTATGTCCCATATCCTTCAATGGTTACCCGGTACTTTCTGAGACTGATTTGAGATGGAGACACCTGATATAACAATTTATATTCGTCTCTGTAAATGGCATGTTACTCAAAGTATTTGATTACTATTACAGCTTTTGGAGAACACAGTGATGACAACTCTAACACAGTCATGATATGCCCAACACCCTGCCTCAAGATACGCAACATGTTTGACGCCGATGTGTGAGTTAATTTGATCTCAACTCACATAAATTGGACCTTCATTTTATGCTATTATTTCAATCAGAATCTGGTACTCAAAGTGGTTACGCATTTATTGAATATTTCTTGTAAAGCACTTACATAAATAATTATATCAGGTCTGTGATAATAAGGGTGACAGGGACCATGCCTTTATAACCTAATTTCATCTTCTTCTCTAGAAGCAAAATACAGAGAGAGGTGAATCTTGTCTTCAGATTCCTTAGCTGATGGGGATTCTTATTTATAGATTTGATGACCCTGTGACCTCTCATAAGGTCCAAGGGAGCCACACGCTAAAATACCAATTTCGTCGATTTTTTTCCGTCTCATTATTTTTGAAAGGAAAAATCCAAGAAAGCTTAAAGTCTGCAGTCCTCAGTTGATGAGGATTATAATGAATGAATGAAAATTTTAATGTCAAGTATTTTGTAAAGCTGTCGGACATGATGACCGGCTGTAGAAACTGCCAGCGGAAACACTTTGTTTCCTCATCCCATCAAAACTATTCTGAATCTCATGAGATTGAAACTTTTCCTGTATGGAGCCGTGGTCAGATCAAGAAACGCAGCGAGGTTCGAGGGAAAAGTTTTGATCTGATTTAAATGAGATTGAACTATTCTTAGTGCATCCTGAATCACATGTCTTCATAACTTTCTTATTATCAGGTGGTCCTGCTGTAGCAGCGACATCTATGATTTGTACACACTGACCAGTGTTGAATATATGTACATGTCAAATATGCCCCCATTACCAGGGGCTGTTTAGCCATTTTAAAACCGCCCGTGAAAGTGAAAATTGCTGGGTGTAGCCTCGTTTGTATTCCAGGTAACACCCAGTGCAGGTGACCTTCTTCCTTATAAAAAGACTTGGTCACCATCTCAAGTAGAACATGCATGTTGAGAAATGTCGCCAATTACATTATTTTCTTTTACTATTTTCTCAATCCAGAACAAGTTATTTCTAGCTCACAGTAGAAAATTTAAAGAAATCAAACCAGTTCCACTAGCGATCAGGTTTGTTAAACTATCATCAAAAACTTCTACAAACCTGTTTATTTATTAGTTTAGATCATATAATCAACCTTTTGAATGTCAATGAGATTGTAAATATTTCACCTGAGCGATGTCTTCTAGTATCTAAACAACGAACCAGTTTTACTCCTCTATTGAATATAGAACTTGCTTCAGTGTTTACATTGAAATAAATGTTGTGAAGTGCTTTTGATAACAATGTAATCATCCATTTCAGGGCTAGCTTTGTTTGTGCACATGTCAAAACCTGTATATAAATAAGTTCAGGTTTCCTGCCTGAAAGGAAATAACTTCCCCCTCAAAATAAACAAAGTTCGACTAGCTGTTGGCTAGTTTTCTTTATATTTTGATGATAATTTTCCACAACTTAGCTTTTGTTAATAAGATGTCACGGTCTGTTTGGCATGACCTGTGACTAAGCCAAGGTTGGGGTTCCATATTTGATCTTTATCTTAGCGAAACATAGGTAACAGCGGAGCGATAAAACAACACAACGTAAAAAATTATATTTATGCTCCTGTGTATGACATAGATTGCATTATGATTAAATAATTTTTTATTTTGTGTTGACTTAACGTCCATGTTTGCACATCCAGCTTCCAGTGTTTATAAACATCATCAGTTTTTCTCGCTCGGTAAGCAGATCTTCACATGGCTTCAGAATAATTAGGTCAAAGTTATTAACTCTACTCCTCGACCCTTGAATTTCTGGTGTGAAAAAAAATCAACTACAGGAAGGCAAAGAAGACCCACAACTGAAAAAAAACTAGTAATGGTCTAGTGCCCAAATTACATCTACATCAAAAGATGAAAAGAAAGGTGATGTTAAGAGAAAGAAAACATGTTCTTTTCTATGATTCTTGGAATGAGATTAGAGAGTGGCTAATTCATTGTGAAGCAGATAGAAATAGGTTTTGGTTTTGGTGAAGCCAATTTATGTTACCGGTAAGTGCAACCAGATCCACTATTCAGGTTGCCCAAGGTGCAGTCTATGAAAATGAATGAAATCAACCCCTGATTACAAAGAATGCTGGAGATGAGGGGGTCACACCGTCATTCAAACTGTTGTTCCTTAAAAAACTAAGACACATGATAATTAAGTTTTTAAAAATTGTGATGACTTATGGAATTCTCAACCCCAGTGAAGTGAGTGTGCTTGATCTCCAGTTATTACAAAGTGTGATGTGTGTGTTGTCAGGGAGGGCGAAGAGGGGGACTGGGAGGTGAACATCGAGGACGCACTGCTGGAGAAGTGTAAGAACATCAAGAGTATCTACCATATCTATGTCGACAAGGACTCTAAGGAGGTAAGTCATCATCGGAATGATAAGCCGCTAGATGTACTATGTCCCGCCAGGGGCTCGGCAACTTTGTCTGCAGTAGAGAACTGTTCTACACGCAGTAAGGTTTGGGTGCAATGCTACACTGAAATTCAGCGCAGTACCACCCATGGTTTCGCTAGTTCGAGCCGATGCTCGCAGGTTTCACCGCAATGCATAGCCACAATGGTGTTGCGGGCTTTCTCCCTGCACTATTAATAGCAGCCGCAATATAAGTGAAATAATCTTGAAAGCGGCGTTAAACACCAACTCACCTCACCTAGATGTATTATGTACAGTGCACTCCCTCTAAACTGACATGGCGTTGGACCAGGCAAAATGTTGGTTTAGAAAGATGTTTGATACAGGGAGGTTTACATGTGTGAGTTAGACATACATATTGGTTTCTGATTTAAGAAATAAAGTTCGCTGTACCCCAATGTGTTTTGTAATAAAGTATAGTTTTGCCCTGAACTATTATAGTTAAAGCACGAGCACGGTAGTCCGAGTGCTTTAACGTTATAATAGTTCAGGGAAAAAATATACTTTATTACAAAACACATTGGGGTAGAGCGAACTTTATTTCTTTTCTAAAATGATCTAAACGGGGACCACTCTGATTTAAATAATCTCGAAATAAAATATAGTGTTTACATTGCTCACATTCATAATCCATGAACAGGGCTAACTGCTGGCTATTCCAAGTATGGAACCCAACCCCTAGTTTAAAACGACATTTAGTTGGTTAAAGCTTTGATTACTGCAGTTTTGCACTTTTACTTTTTCATATATTCAATTTTGAATTATATTTTCTTCTTATTTTTTTCTTTAAAAACTTAAACAAACAAATGAACACCTTTTGGTTTTTTTACAAACTCGTGTCGTGCGATTATGCAGTGCGGGCCACATTGCCCATGTATATGTAAGGCTTATCACGTGGTTATCATTCCACAAAGAATTATGGGTATTGTTTGTTTTGGAAGCGTGATGGCGGACTGAATCCGGACATCTATTTTTTTTTAGCTGCTGTCATAAACGTTGAAGGTGATGTTTTAATCTCTTATATAAGCAGACTGTTAGGCTGTGCATCCAAAATTACTTAATTATTAGGTTGACGTTATGACATTGAACCTGGTATAGAGACGGTTGACGTGAACCAACGGGGCGCCATGACCTGACGTGAAACAACGCGGTCACTCGACAGTCGACAAGCATTTGCTTTCCATTCTTTTTTCCGGTAAATAGAACTAGATGATTCGAAACTAGTCTCCATTAAAAGAAACATTATCGGGAAAATCGCCACTACGATAGACATTGATAGGGATAAGACATGTTGATCGAAAGAACCGAGATGAAAGGTTACCAAGGACGCGTAATCACGAGGGGGCAGCGGGGAAGAGCGGATATAACGCCATTCAATTGTTACGTCGTGAAAAAACTATACCTTTATTGTCTGATAAAGTACTTTTTTTTCGATTGTTCTAACCGCTAGGCATCTTAGAAGTCTATTTACAAGCAGTGTATTAAATTTTCATTGTCTTATTTCATCTTATCCTGCTCTAGTGAATGATACTCCTGAGTTTCGTATTTTGTTACATGTCTTTTACACATCCAAAATGACTATTAGTGGATAAATTACTGTTCCTTTTTTATATCTTGAATTCTTCCTAAAAAATATTTCAGCCATACTCAACAGTTTTATAATGCATGATAATCTCCAGCTCCAAACTTTACACTTTGAATGGTCAAATGTTTAAATCAGTATCTCCAAACCATTTTGAGCGGACAATACTCATAAGTAAAGCTAATAATCTTAGATTGCTTTCCTGGGGTATTAAGGATCTAGCAGATTATGGGTTAATCTTGTTGTGTTGCAGGGATGTGTGTACATGAAATGTTCGAGCTGTGAAGCGGCGGGGCGAGCCAGACAGTCCCTCCACGGCTGGTGGTTTGATCGTACGTCTCTACATCCTTCATTGTATACCTAACTCTATGGATGAAATTAACTCTCCACAAACCTCAGATGCAAAATCCATCAGTAAAATTGTCTCTCCGCATACCTTCATTATATACCAGATTCTATCTGTGAATTTGTCTCTCCACAAACCTTTATTTTTTGCCAAATTCACTCTGTGAAAATACAGTGTTTCCGCTGTCACCACATTGTCACCACATTGTAAGAAAAGTAAATTCAGCTAAATTGTCTAAATAAGTATTTTTTCAAATTTTATGACAGTCTTTTAAAAAATTGACAGGCATAATTTTCACCAGACTATTACAGTTATTTATCGGAAACACTAGAATGTCTCTCAACAAACCTTCATTATAGTAAACTTTCTCTGTCAAATTTGTATTTATTCAAGCTTTTGCGCTTCTCTAAAAATCTCCATAAATGATAAAAATATAAAGCACGCATTGACACCTGAATTTTCTTAAGAAAATTTGTAAAACTATTCTTCTTCGATACATCACCGATTTTGAACCCTACATTCATGCATTTCAGCTGTTCTTATAATCACTAGGGCCAGAGCTGTTACCAAATAGACATTGCAATGTTAGTGGCAAACACTTGTTGGCTTAGGTCAATAAAATCTTTGTAAAAGTGATATTTCCGATGGCACTAATTTTCTGTTTAGAGGCAACTGTACATAACACTCTGTTAATCATTTAGTTGTATTTCTAATGTTAATATTTTGCAGGTCGTCTGGTGACGGTGCGCTATCTCAAGCTCGACTACTACCACAATCGCTTTCCAGAATCTGTCTCGCAGACCACACCCCTCCTACCGTCGACCAATCAAATGTCTTCTCTCTCCCAGCCATTCTACAGGTCGTCTCTCGAGATGACTTAGTGTCCTTGTCTTCTCACGTGGAAGAAATGAAGTGTGCCTTCTGGGGTAGTGGTCATGGTTAGGAAGCTGCGATTGGTCAGTCCAGTTGGTCACATGACCACAGCTGAACCAGTAATATTCACTCCTTGGATTTGACCCTCCCGGGGTCATGTGATTGTTGCAAGGCAACTATGGAAATTTCTCATCCAGGTCCATCGATGAGATTTCCAACACAAGAGTCACCTCCCCTTGAACAGTTGCATCTTCGCAATGTTTTAGTTGCACAAGCAAGAGTATAGGCTAGAAATGATTGTAAAGGAACATAGATATCTGATCATGAGCTTTGAGTGTCTGCATTTGTGGTCTCAAAGAATGTTCTGTAGAGAAATGATCGACCTATCGTGCAACAGATTTCTACCTGTTTTATTTTCTAGTATTTATTGATACTACTCCCTATAATAGCTGACAGTTTGATACAGTAGAGATTTTATGTTAGTCCGGTGCTGATTTCAAGGAACCTTTTTTGATAGGGCTTTTTATCATGACAGTGTCTTTTTTAAATACAAGATTTCATATACAGTGGTCTCTTCGCTAAACATTTGCTGACTTTGTCTGAATGTTTTGTAGTTTTGATAATTCCATTATCGTCCATTATATGGCCACAAAATGTTAATTGCCTTTTTACTGACTTTTGGGAGCATTTGAGAAGGCAGATGGAAACAATATCTATTTACCTTGTGTAAATGAAAATTTGCCCAAACTTAATCATAATTGGAAGAAAAACTCAACAGACACAATATTAGAGAATACATCATACATGATAATAATAATAGATTGTTTAACTCATTTGGAATATTGGGATTGAATAGAATAATAGGTAGCCTCTTTTCTTCCAAAATTTGTTAAATCTATGTCAGTAAATTGCGTTGAAAAAGTAGACTGTTTTTTCACCTTAATTTGAAAGTTAGAAGTTAAGAATTCTGCTCAATCAGTTTATTTGAATCCACAGTGCTCCTTCCTAAGCCCTGATCCTTTTGAGGTCAAATGCTCTGTATTTCTTACAGCTGGTTCTTCATGGCTTACGGTAGCATGTGTACCACCCATGGTTCGCTAGTTCCAGCTGATGCTTGCAGGTTTCAATGCAATGCATAGCCACAATGGTGTTGCGGGCTTTCTCCCTGGAATAATACTATCAGCCGCGATATAAGTGAAATAATCTTGAAAGCAGCGTTAAACACCGACTCACCTCACCTCACCTATGGTAGCATGTGATTTTTTTTAGCCTTTAAAATGTAGTTTTGCAAGGAACGTGAAGCTAGTATCTCCACCACAACAGATTTGTGGTCTGTTTGGTCTCTTGACTGGATGCTAGTCACTTCATTAGCTGCTTATATACCAAGGGTTATGAGGCATTTGGCCTGAATAGCAAAGTGGTTAGCGCGTTCGGCTTCGAATCAAGACGTCCATGGTTTGAGTCCCGCCAGGAGCTCGGCAACTTTGTCTGGAGTAGAGAACTTCTCTACACGTAGACAGGTTTGGGTGCAATGCTACTCTGAATTTCAGCGCAGTACCACCCATGGCTCGCTAGTTCCAGCCGATGCCGGTTTCATAGCCACCGCAATGCATAGCCACATTGGTGTTGCAGGCTTTCTTCCTGCAATAATACTAGCAGCCGCGATATAAGTGAAATAATCTTGAAAGCGGCGTTAAACACCAACTCACCTCAACTCACCTGAAGGGGATCAGGGTACCGGAAGGAGCTGTGCGGATTCATATACATTATAGCATAAGGATGGAAGTTAAGTATTGAAACGTGTAAGAGTTATTGATAGATGTTGTTGTACTGTAAATATTCATACTTTGTTAATGTGTCCGAAACTACATTAGAGAAGTATGATAATAAGAATGATGCAATGTAATTATGTTAAAAACACAAAATGAAGAGGACATTTCTAAAAGTATGAGGATCTATTAAAAACCTTCATGAATCAAGAACATGAAATGGATTGTTTACAATGTATATCCTTTCCTTACCACTTTCATGACAGTGTGAAACAGAAATGAAGTTTATGTATTGTGTTAACTTTTTCAAATATTTCAAATTCTTAGATATGTTAAACTTCTTAACCTGCAGATGATAATGCTATCACACTCACATTGTACAAACAATTTCAATATCACAAGATAAAATTTAGCTCTTTTTCTTTTATAGCGTAAAGGTGATTAAGGGTTGTTTTTTTGTGAACTGAAATATCAACAAGAATTTCTTGTTAAATGCATATAGATATGCTATTTAAACACAACAGCCCATGGAATCTATACTATATTTTGATGAGCATTAATAACAGGATGAAAATCCTTCAAATTCAGTCTCAATTAAAATAGTAACTGATCATACTATCCCATTGAAAATGGCTCATTGTCAGATCCTCATGTCACAAGGATATAAATACATCATTCATGAACCTTCACCTAGCTAGTCTCCTTGAGAATTTTACTCTGATCTGTTTAATCATGTCACGTAATTGTCAGAACTAATTCCAGAGTCAGGATTGGTCCAAACCACAGGTCATAGTTCTAGTTAACCTTGCAGAGAGAGGGTTAATATTCTGATATGGCAGCAGCTATCTCCTTGAATGTAATTGGTTGTGTAAAGTAGACAATAGAGGGTTGAGTTTGCACATGAACTCTGATTTTTCATATCAAACGCTGCATACAAAACTCAAGTGTCGATCCAATTATGTGTGAGCATACAATTTTTTTTATAAGGTATTATCACATGAATTTTCTTTTTCCATGACAAAACAATTAACGTTAATATAGCCAACATTAAATATTTTTTTGAAAATCCTTTTTGATCATAATGTGCGTTACTTTTAATGCTATCCTCACCTTGACATTGGACCTTTCTCCCAAAATTCTTGGTTCGACTGTAGTGTCAAGTTGGCTGTTTGTGGCGTTTGATTTGTAGACTCGACATTCATTTAAGAAATGAATTTCATCATATGGTTGTCCACACGGTTATAACCTGTTTGAAACTTGTAAGATAAACTTGTATAACCGGCAAGCTTGCGACGCCGGTTATACAAAAGTTTATCTTACAAGTTTCAAACAGGTTATAACCGTGTGGACAACCATATGATGAAATTCATTTCTTATAAATTCAAACGTTGTATTTAAAGCGAAAATGCATTCGAAATGCAATTCTATAGCTGCTTGTCGCACTGACCTACGTACCGGTTACACCAAGACGGATCTCTACCCGTATTCAGACGCATAAACAAAATAGTTCCAAAGACTCGGTAAAAATGACACTTTTTTATTCTACAAATAATACATTTTGTGTATCAAAAAACTAACAATGATTATATTTTTGGAAAAAAGTGGAAAATGTAAAGTTTAATTTAAATAGATCAAAGTTAACAAATAACACTCGCGTATTTATACTGTCCAGAATCTAGGTGACAGTACAGCGTGTTTTGGCTAGTTCCGGCACGATATCGTATAACCTGCATTTACTGAAGGTTATTTTGTATAACCCTCAACTTTGGGTTCATTGAAATGTATACCGATCACATGACCATGTCTGATCCAATCAGAATGCAGCATATCGTTTACATCACAAAGTCTGAATTTATTTCAGCGTATCCAATTGATGCTATCAATGGTTTAGTGCAATGTAGAACTCATTTCATGTCCCTGCCTAAGTCTATACTGATATCAAGCATCAAGGTATTGTATCTTGAACGCTTGATACAAAAAATCCAGAAGGCTGATGTCAACGGCAACAAATTTCACATTATGCCATCATGCTTGTCAATGTTAGCAAAACTAGAATATGTGTTCACAAAAGTCTCATAGCTCTGCATAAACTTTTAATTACCATAACGTTGAGTTTGATGCTGTTATCCTAAAGATGTCTGTTAGTCATTTTCTTTTTGATTATCTAAAAACATATGCCTACTTGTAGAATATCAGGAATGAATACCTCTTGTACTAAAACTGTTTACCCTCTGTTTGGCCAACACAGCAACTTTTGTCGCTCTTAGCAGGGGAGAGTTAAATCTGCTATCTCCCTGTTTGCCCGACATGGAAACTTTTGTTGCTCTTAACTGTCTTTACCCTCCCTCTGCTAAATCTCTGTTTGGCCGACATAAGTTGCCTTAAGCAGAGGGAGGGTTAAGTCAGCTATATCTATTTGGCTGACATGGAAACTTTTGTTGCTCTCTTCATAGGGAGGGTTAATCGATGTTACTTCAATTCCTTTATGCCTTTTTGTGCCGAATTGATTGTTTTTAAAAGATTGAGAATTTAATAACTGTGATAAACTAATAGGGCAGTTGCTCATCACAATGAATGGTCACCAAGCTGAGTATGATGAGGTATTTCATGATTTTCAAAAAGAAACTTTAGGACAATCTATAGAATAAGATTTGAAAGATTCTTCAGAATTTTTTGGGGGGCTTCATTGAGAACACAAATAGATATATAAGAACAGTAATTCTTTATATACAGAGAAATTTTGCTCAAAATTTTTTAAAAAATTAGTTCGGATTGCAATTCATATGTTTATGAAAATTTTTCCTTCTCAAGCTGAGGAGTATAAATTGTATCTATGTTCATGTTAAATTCTCCATATTAGTGCTTTTATTATGAGTATACAAATACAAATACACCAACTGATGTGCAACAACTAATGTGTAGTGTTGGTACAGAAAATATGAAGACTTAAATATCAAAATATTTCATCTTATCCTATGTGAGAAAGTAGAAAGACTAAAATGTTTTCATGCAAAATGCACATCTTGTTGAAAGAATATTTTTAGCTGTTTATCATGATTATTCAGGTAAGAAATCACAGCTTTGCCATTATATCATAGACCTCACTAGTATATATGTCTGCTTGGAGACACTTAGAAAAGCACCAAACATGCAAATGTTTTATTTCATAAATGTGTTTCCTCTCAAATGTTCTTTTTTAATTAAAATATTGTTCATAATTTCATCATTACCTCAAAAAGGCGACATCCATCTCCTGCGAGCGACAGATTTTATTCATGAGCTCTTTTGTATCTAGAGATAGTTTTAGCAGAATACTTTGACATGAAAAAAGTTGAAAATTATGTCTTAAAGTTTGTAAATGAAAATACTATGTGCCATGTTTTCATGTATTTATTCACTACATTTGACTATCTTTTCATAAGTGTTCCTTTAATTTCGGGAATTATGTCCAGTCTGATGTATAAACTCAATTTGCAAGTACAGAGATTTGTTCTGTTGCTTTTTCAGCCCATCAGGCCTATCAGGTCAGATGGGAATATTCTAAAGCCGTCTTTCGAAGATTTGTTGTCCACAAACATTCTCATGACAGTGTATGAAAAAAGACTTGTATGGTCTCTGCAGCTCACCAGGACTTGCATTAGTAGTGTACTAGTTACTTCTGCCACATCCATGTTTTAAGGAGTTTCACAATGAAATTTAGACTCTTTGTCTCCATCCTACAAAGATGATTTTATGATACTCTAAAAATTTCAACTTTAATAAACAAACCTAGATCCATTAAGGGAAAAGTACCTATCTGGTCTTACAGGCCCAATGAACTAAAAAAGAATTTGGGACCGGTTTCATACAGTGGTGTTTTCTCCACAGAGATGACGGGGATGATGCTTCTCAGCCAAAAAAAAAATTCATCTTTAAAACTAACCATTTTATATGTCTGTAGCACCAATTATGTGAAAGGTACAAACGCTAATATTCATCAGCCATCTTTTCTGCCCTTGACAGATCCTTTTTCACATCAGTCTCCATTACTTCGAAATCTTATTTTGGGCAGTTTTTAAGGAAAAAGTACTTCAAATTCGGATTTCAAGAGAACTGCTCTTATCTGCAAACTCACTGAGTTAATGTTTAGTTGATTTTGGCAAAATTTCAACCATAAAGAAAAAAACAGAATTAATGCCACTTGTGTTTGGAATAACCAGCTAGTTACTGTGTAGCTTTGCCTTTTGGGTTATTCAACATTGGATTTGGTTTATGAGGTTTTGATGGAATTATCACATAAAATCTGAACAAAATCTGAATGTAGTCAAGTTATTATGAGGTTAAATGTGCAATTAATAGCAATCACTAAAAAATGTTCTTTCTTACATCTTCAAGTAATCTAAATCGATAGAATGAAGAAATCTTGGTTGGGCATACATTGCAGATAATGGAATGTTTTGTGAAGATTCATCTCATTGTTTAAACCTTTTTTTTCTTGAGTCTTCCACATGAGATTATTAAACCTGTAAAGACTGAAGAGAAGAATGCTTAAGACTTTTAGGAGATTGCAGCAGTATGGTTAATATTAATACCTTTTGAGTAAGGATTACTAAAGAGACACAGAGTACGTTTCATAATTTTCTATGTGGGTTTGAATAAAGGCCAAAATACAGTATGTCCAAAAATTCAAATTGCCTTTCTAAAGTTGCATCTTTATCTCTAAAATACCAAAATAATGATATTTTCTTGTCTTCAATGACCATCAAAAAACACATATCTAAAAGTAAAGTCTAAACTCTAAAATTTGCCCATCCTTTCTGCCTCATGTCCCCTAAAATTTTGAGAAGTAGAATACATCTACCTCTGCAAAGGGTCCAATTTGCTCAGAATAGGCTAAAATGACCCTTCAGCTGACCACCTTGGAACAACACTGACCACAAACAATGACTTTCACATGTCTATTGTGTCTCACTGAAATAACACCATTTATGAAGTTAAACATATTTGACTCCAACTAAATTTCCTTTGCCCCGTTAAAGTGATAACAAAACAAGGTTTTTTTTTGAGATTCCTGTATTTGATAATCATTTTCTCTGGCCTGTCCAACAAAACAACACAGGAGGAGCAGAACAGGTGCTATTGGATATATCTGAAAGGAGTTTAGTCAGTATCAACACTAGTACATAAATATAACAAATGTAAGAAAGTTTTTCACCGACTTTTTAATTATGTCAGTAAATTTAATTCAAGTTAATTGATCTGATTAGATTTTATAGGATTTCATCTGAATAATAATCGACACAAGTTGTCATGGTATGTCATGTTAGATTAATCATGTTAGCGATTATCAAATATATACCAACAAGTCTTTTCTTATCCATGACATAAGATAATAACTTCGTTAATTCAATTTGTTGATCTCTCAGTTCCACTTCAGATTTACGAATTTAAGGTAAATTATTTCATGTTCAACTAAATATTCAATTTTTTCATCTTCATCCCAACTTGGCACAAATAAGTAAAAACAGCCTTGAAACAATTCAATGAATATGGGGTTGGGTGCTGCGTCTGGGCGTAAAATCTCAGTTTACAACTTAAGGCAGTGAAAGGGTTATCAGAACATTTTTTATATCTCGGGGATACACAAAAATCTCTTACGGTACTGGCATAAATTAAAATATTTAAGAATAGGAATCTAAATTCAAGCACTAGGATGGATTTATGAGACAACAAAACTGATGTGTTTCCAATACTTAATAAAATGAATTCTAAATGGACTACATATTCAAACAGCACAGACATCAAATACAGATCTCAGAAATTCTACACTTCAGATTGTTCGACTCATACGGCTTTCAGTACTTAAACATGAAGAGGAAGTATTCTTAACAAGTTTATTTCTTTGAATCTTTGTGAAATCCTAATCATATCTTTCTAAAATATTTATTTAATACTTTTGTGTAATTGAACTCGACTCAATTGTTCCTTCCTCATAAAGGTTAGTCCTATAACCTTTCACTTACACATTGAACAACACGTTTGATATCCATAGCTAGGATCCACAAAAACCAAGATATAACATTCTCATAGCACTTTGCGCCTAACGTTTTGACCCATAGAGTCTATACAAATTAAAAACAGCATCGGTCCTGTTTTGATTGTCATCACGGGATGTTGAGAGATTTTTTAACAGCTTTGACAACGTTAAATATTTGTGGAAAGGCAGCATCCTCCAAAGACTTGGCGTAGGGTGTCGGAACATCAGCACCGGTCACACGTAGAATTGGCGCGTCTAAGTAGTTGAAAGCAGGGCCTGAAATAGAAGATGGGGAGAATGTTCAATGTTTCAATTGGAAGATCAGGAAGTCCTTCAATAAAAGATCTTAGACATAGCATAAACCGAAAGCCTACTGGAAAGGTAGACGATCATGTCATAGAGAGATATTTAAAAAATAATAATCTAAGCTTTAAATGTAACAATAGTCACGGAACAAACAATAACTTTAGAAATTCATCTGCTTTCACGTTTCTTTTCATGTTTCTTGAGAGATTATACCTCCCTTTACCTAAAATCTCCCGCGATACAAATTTATAAGGTAATCGTGTAACCTCAGTTAATATTTACTTGTCTAAAAATTCTATGATTAAAAAGTGCAAGTAAAGAGTTAATGGGTGAACATTAAAGATTCTGTTACATTCTGAATGTTTCAAGAAGATCTGACTTAACTATGAAGTTCAAGAACTTAAGACTTATGAAATGCAAAATGAAAAAAGTCTTACTTTCAATTAATCGGGCACAAATTTCAGACCCGACTCCAAACTGGGGCCATCCACCCTCAACAGTCACTAAGTGGTTGGTCTTCATCACTGATTGGATGATGGCTTCATCGTCAAGAGGTCGTATTGACCTCAGGTTGATGACCTCACACTCGACTCCTTGACCCACAAGCTCCTCTGCAGCTTGTAGACAGGTTCCCACCATCTTCGAGTGAGCTACCAGCGTAATGTGGCTTCCTGTTCATTATATAACATAAATTGAATGATTCCTTTGACATAGAGGGACAGCTTTAAAAGAATCTGACTTCTTCATAAATACTTTTTGAAATGAGATTGACACCAAACAGCTTGAATTTTTTTATACAGAAACAGAGCTCATCAGACAGTAATTATTTATGATCGAAAAGGTTAAAGGCTGACTTATGTCATTTATGTGATCTGACTACCAAATTTGCAACTTATATCCTGCATTGGCAATAGCATATTTACACAAATAAAGTGCACTAAACCTTTGCTTTCAAAAGAAGAATTATCAAATAGGATTTGAGGTAGTGATCTCTTTTGTCTCTGTTATAAACATGGTCTATTTCACACCACAACCTCTCAAAAAGCATAAAAGCTTTTAATATGCTAACCTGCTCAATCAACCCCCTCTACAACCAAGGTAGACACCTGGCCATGTCAATATTTGAAGGACAAATCTACAAACCTGAAGATTAAGTGAGTGAGTGAGTAATTGTTTAACGCCGCTTGGGCAATATTTAAGCCATTAGTGGCTTCATGAAGATTAAGCCAACTGGTTTGTGAGATAATTTGTCTAGGGCCTTAAGGAAAATGCCTGCTACGCCCATCAGGGTGCAGAGAGTCAAGACCAAAGGTGCTGTATTAGCCTGATGAGAAAACATTTTCGCTTTGTCAGCAATTTTAGTTAATCTTACTCCATCAGAAATCCTTACCTGCTCGTTCAATTTTTGCTTTTCCGATCGGCAAGATGAAGTCAGATGAAAGAGCTTCATCGGACATTTCGAAAGCTGTTCCATACATCAGTTCATTCTCCAGACACACAACTGGAAATCAAAAAGGTGAGGTGAGGTGGTTTAGGGTTAATTCATTTTTGTGCCTGGGTTGCTGTGATAACTGCCTGCATCTGCTGGAACTAATGAACCATGGGTGGTACCACAATGAAATTCAGTGTAACATTGCACCAAAACTGCATGTACAGCATTTCCCTACCACAAACAAAGTTGCAGACTAAAAATATAAAATATGAAAGCTAAATTCCTGTAACATAAACAAGAGCATTAGTGAGCACAGCTCACCCATATTCCCCTGCTTCCCATAATGGTCGCCCAAGATTTAGATATAGATATTGCATTTTGGACAAGTTCTATCAAAACTGAATTAAAAAAAATAAATTGATAATTAAGTCCAACCCTAGAAACCTTTGAGGCCAATGTTGAGATGCCTGTTACGTTTCATTATGTAAAAGAATATCTATCTTTTCGGAGATAAGTCTGCCTGATTAAGTTGCTGTTCTTGGGATGGAATACAGAAAGGTTTTACTATAAGAGGAACAACTAGGGATCACAGTTGACGTGTGTCTCAAATTTGGTGAAGCTATCTTGATAGTGTTTGAGTTATGTATTGGATAATAGTCAGAGGTTACAGTAAATGTTATGGATATATGCATAAGTTATGCAAATGAGGCACAGACACAGACATTACATTCCAATAATCAGAGGATGCATTATGACCGGCACAAAAACAATTGAAAAGCTGACTTATTCAAATGAGGGACAGAAACATACAAAAAGCACTTTTTAGCATCATAGTGATTTAATGTGTCAAAGTAAATTACCAAGTTGTATACCAGTTATGAGCGGAACAAAACAACAATTCTTGTCTTCAAGCCTACTTCATGTTCATGTAACTTCAGACAAATTCTCATACCAGGGTTCGGGTCTCTAATGGCAGCTTTGAGCAGTCCTTTGGCATCTTCAGAGTTGTAAGGGGAGACAACTTTTAGCCCGGGACAGCTTCCGTACCAAGCTGCGAAACACTGAGAATGTTGAGCTGCTACACCAGCTGATGCGCCATTAGGTCCTCGGAACACGATTGGAACTGGTACCTGCAAAGGACAAGAGAAACTCCTCAAGTCTTGGACGGAAATAAGGAGAAAAATCATTCAAGCCAACACCACATGGAGGAACATGGATAAAATTTCTCAACATTTTGCCTTGGATAATAATAACACAAATGTACTGGCAAAAATAACTAAGGAGAGGATGTAGAGACTATTTGGGTTCTTATAAGTTGATCAAATAAAATATAATGGCAGTTAGACTAATATAATGACATTAGAAAGAATTAAGTAAGAAAAAGAGGATGAACCCTCCAAACGAGAACAAAAACCAGTTATAAAGATCAAAGATTTTATAGTTAAGTTTCAAAATGTTTTGAGTCTCTTCCTCTGAAGATTCAAAAGAGTCGAAATGTTATTCATTTAAGATGAGATAGCACTTGATTGGTTTTATGACCACATCTGAATGGTATGGTGAAAAAGGACACATACTTCAAGAATCAAAGGTCAGATGACCCCATGACATAAACCCCTAGGATTTTCCTGCCAGGTTCAACTATCAAATGGTAGGCAATTTTCTTTCAGCAAGTTTAGGGCTCAATATTATGAAATTTCGGAACTATGAAACTAAGAAAAACTTTTCTATTACACTAATTCCACTTACTTGGCCTGCAGACATGTAGAAGGTTTTGGCTGCAGAGTTTATCACCTGAAACACAATATTATCTAATATTAATGTACTCGTTTAGGTTTTTTTGTTCAACTGTTAAAAACAAAATACAGTAATGCAAACTAAATAAACAGCTAATAAAGAAACATGAAATGTAACTGTCAGAGGCAAACACTTTTACGACAGTATTTGTCATAGAATTTTGCAATCATTATTCAAACTCAGACATTAACATTTTAATCAGTTAAACAATCCCTATTCAAATTCTTAATTGAAAAAAATAAATACCTGGTCAATTGCTTGCATGGAAAAATTGAAGGTCATAAATTCACAGATAGGTTTCAAACCAGCCTGAAATTAAAAAAAACATTCACTGTTATTAATAGAACAAAATGAATTCTAATTATAGCATGTAAATAAGTTTCCATGGACCAATCAAAAGTATTTGTATCAAGGTCAAGGTGACAAGGGTGAAAACAATGACCTTCTTGGAAAAGTCATCACAATGGATGGCATGAATATCAAAAACCTTTCACTCACAAATGAAAAATGACGACCAAGGTATGATGTTTATGCAAGCAGATTGTTAAACCAAGGTCGTGTTCACAAGGTCAAAAATGATGACCTCATCTTAAAGGTCACATCACAAGTTACGCAAAGGTCAAGAATCAATGGGTTATTACAAACCAATCTAATGTGAGGGCCATGGCTCATTTCATCCCAACCAGTCAATCACAAAGACTCCTGCAAAAGCCTTGGGTGTCAGTATCTAGGGGCAAGTAACACCCAGTAACCATTTCATAAACTTGATCGCCGCTATCCTTCTCTTAAAGGCGATGTGTTTGGTTTACTAATGACTTGGTTTTATGCTGCTTTCAGCCCCTGATAGAAAGAGTTCAAATCCTGCAAGAGTCAATTTATAAAACTTCTATTCCTCCGATTCTGAACACAGCCGATTTTAATCAATCAAGCCATGGTTAAAGTGGTTTTATTTAGTGGTACTCAGCATGGTTAAGGACTTTGTCAACAGTTGATCAAGGTGTTTACAGCATAATCAAATCAGACTCACCATTGCAGCTCCCACTGCTATACCAGCAAAACCCATCTGTAAGAAGGACAGAATACATTTATGAAAATTCTGAGACTTATTTATTATAACATGATGATAATGTAGAAGTTGTCTCTTTTAACTCTAGAAATTTTTAATCTATATATCGGGATGTGGACTCATTGTTTGAGGATGTCAATGAATGAATTGAATGATAAGAGTCTTTAAAAAGACATTATTTTATTTTACAATCACTGATTCAATGAAACTATTAGTGAGCTAAGCTCACGCTCGTACCCAACTTCCGTAAAGTGATCAGAAATTTTTGTATGTCAATTATAATATTTGATCATGGATTCTAGAAACTATTATTTTTTTGTAACATTAGGCACCAATATTTTTGTTCTTTCATTTGGGTTATAACCACTTTTCTTACCTCTGTAATTGGTGTGTCTATAATCCTCTTATCACCATATTTCTTCCACAATCCACGAGTCACCTACAAAGTGAAGTTTTTATTCTTAAACAGAAATACACACAAACTAAATGAGTTTGTTTTCATAAAACCTTAAAAATATTGAAAATTTGAAAAATTATTTTTTAGATTTTCAAGCCAATGTCCTAACATGTCATAAGGCATATGTGCTCTGTTAAAGTTTTAAACACCAACCAATCAGATGAAGAGGTCAAACTGGAGTGATTGCGAGCTTGATCAGATTCTGTGTCATGAAATATACTTTAACCAAACTTATGTCATGTGATATGATATTGACATCATAAAGTAAAAATCATATTGCCCTAAATGCCAACATTTTTTACAATGAGGAAATGAGTTTCCCTTTCAAATTTGGAAGAAACATAATATATAACAGAAACATTCAGTGGAAAAAAGCAAATATTACCTTATAAGCACCATCATACTGTGCAACCTCTTCTCCGAGTAAGAAAACCTTGTCATCACGAGCAATCTCTTCATCTATTGCACTGTTCAAGGCATCACGGACTGTCATCTGTTGCATTTAATTCTTGTATTGTACATTAAAAGTATCATACGTAACAGAATGAAAAGTCTGAGAGTTTTAAACTAAGTAATATAATCAATAGTAAATTCATATCTCAAGTATGCATCATAAAGAATAAGTAAAACACTATACAAAAAAATGAAATTTTTACTTTCTTATTTCAGGGATAAGACTAATTTTTTATGATGTAAAATAACATAATAGAAATTATAGAAATGGTTTGCTATTTTTTATTACTTACCCTTACCTTAACCCAAATACATGAAATGGAAATAATATCTTGATTGTTAAAAAGAAACCTTCAACATAAAAAGTATAGCCTTGTAAAACAAAAGGGTGACAAACCAATTCTGTAGTTATACTGTATTCATTGTCAAATGTCATAATCAGATGTTTTATTTACACAATGTAGTTGATTAATTTTTTATCAAACATCCACATTCAAAAACTTCAATGCTCATATCTTTTTTCTAGATCCATAAAATCTACAAACTAAAGTTCTGTCCTTGGAATATTTGACATATTTCTATGCAACAGACTTTAAGTAATGCCAAGGTCAAACTTTCATCCTAATCAAAACATGAGGCCCTACAGTGTTAGTTACAACAACGTTAGGATGATGATAGCCAGACAAGTCAAATATCAACAGAGATTTTCCAGCCATATAACTAGCACTCACTTATTTTTGACAGCTGACATAAAACAAGTCCTACCTGTGTCCCTGAGCGTGAAGAACTTAGACTGAAGTGACGTCGTAACGCGCACCATGCTGTGTTCTGCAAATAAAATTGGATGCATTTGATTAGGAAGATTTTTCAAAAGAATAATATCATTTCATGTTATTTTCATTTGAGCAGTTACTGATTATTTCGCATTATAACAATGAAACACTTACCCGGAGCACACTGTTGCCAGTTATAGCTGCCATGGCAAGCGACGTGATGTTCTTGAGGAATATTTTAGAAGTTTTTTCCGAGTTATCTGCCCTTGTCTTGTTATTTCGATTAGATAAACTGGCTCTTCACATACAACCTTTCAGTTGGGCCTCTATTTCGAACCGTGGTGGGGGGAGGGGGGGAGTCTGGATTCACGCCTTAATCTCATAGGTTTAAATAATGGGCAAAATATCTTGCTTCAAGTTGAACTGGGTTTTTTTACCACTATATTGCCGAAATTATATTTATTTATTTTCATTGATATAACTTTTAAAAAACGGCCATTCGTATGTTACGTCGTCGAAATTCTGCGTTTCATTTGCTTGTATAGTAGTTATGTGATACACCTAACACTACAGATCGCGAGCCACATTTTTGTCTTGTGTTCGATGTAAATACGTACGTTTCCGGCTAAAATTACGCTTGAGCCCCGTGCGCGCGCCACTGTCCGGTTTTCGATCACATCTCACAACTTCAACATGTTTGCTGTCACGTTACTGAACTCATAAGCATTTAGTTGCTGATTTTCATAAATAACCATTACTTATCGATTAAATAACACCAATGATGAAGTTTCACATACATACTCTTAGTACTTGCATGTGCCCCTTTAGCTTTTCACCCGAGCAGTTTTTGAGGCAATACGGTAAATCTTTCAATCAAGATCAGGTGACACTGCAGTTTACTTATAAGCCTATCAGTGATCTTGTAACAGGTAAGTACAGGGCTAATCTTGATAAAACCTTTCCCAAGTAGGTTGCATAACAAACTAGTGAGCTGAAAATACCGAGTACACAACGGGTCGAGTCTCCGAGTGGTGACAAATACGCAATAAAGGAATCAATCTCATTTAAATCAGCTGCGTTTTTTTATCCGAGTAATGCCCAAAAGGGGTCGTCTCGGACGGGATTTTCTTAGTTTTTTTAAGACCTTTTAACTTCCACATAGCAATTAAAGGCTCGCTAAATTATCAAATCGTGCCGAAGGGAGTTTCAATACAGCATTCATAAACATTCATGAAAAATTTATTGACAGGTAGCGATAGGTTAATTGAAATCGCTTTGAATACACCTGTGTGTATTAAAACACTCTGAATACAGTTTTTTAATTATCAGAATGTTATTTCACTAGCTGTAAAGTGAGAACGATTTAATGAATGAAAATATTATACCTGTCACGTTAACACCAGTCTTCTTTGAAAGGCATTTAGAAGTTGGTGAGAGTAATCACTTACTTGATAACGATGTTAATATCTACACCGAAACGTCGCAATCCTGCAATAAAGAAGTTGAAATCCATATAACTTGTTCTCTATTCAAGTTAACACCAGACCTGTAGATGTAGTGTGAAAACTAATTAAAGTGACACAGAGTATGTTATCAGGTTTTCGGGTGGCTTCAATGAGCGCCAAGATACCATATGTATTGATTTAAATTGAAATCGCTTCCCCAAACTATCTGCATCTGAAGTGCCAAATTTTTATATTTTCTTGTTTTCAACGATAATCGGAATACGGCCATATAATTGTTATGAGGACTATGTGTCCATTTTACAAGTATACTAGTTAACTGGCCCAAGCAACAACAACTATCAACCCATGTTTGTTTTTGTGACTGCTGTATAGAAGATTCAAAAATCACGTTTGAGTTATTGGCGTGTCATTATCCGAAATCATGACATTATTATTCGGTTCATTGTTGATATTCTGAATTTTTAGAGACAACAATTACTTTTTGATAAAATAACAACATTTATCAAGTTTAACTCCAACAACATATGATGTGTGCCCTAATATATCATCAAAAAGATTCGAGTACCTGGCATGAAGACTTTTATAGCTGTTTACTGATGGAGTTAAAACCAGCTTTTAAAGTCATAGTCTCATTTTTGCAAGGCAAATTGTAATGCATGCCGGACAAATAGTTCACCACTCACAGAAATCTTTCCCTTGACGTTTGCAACAATTTTCAGAACTCTGCAGGCATTCTAGCTCTCAATAATGAAGTTCAAACTACCCTAGCCTACCCTAATATTATGTCTTTGCGAGCGTTAGTCCTTACCACGTCATTTCGCTAAGGCCGTGACGAAGAACACATAAAAATTCCCAGCTGAATATCCAATGAAAATAGTTAATAGCTTACGCCTTTTCAAATACAGAAATAACATAAAGGTGGTAAACTCAATGAAGAATGCGTCTGTCATAAGTATCGGCGCTGCGATTACTAAATTTCCGGTGTTTCGCACTCGCGATGGGATTGCACTTGATTGGGTACCTCATCGGTCTGAAACGGCATACGCCAATAAGCTGCTTCATCAAAAATTGTAAAACGGGCATAAAAATGAAAATCTTTGCAAACGCGACAGGAAATATTTGTGTTAGTGATCAGATTTTGTTCGTGAAGAATAGTTAGATCAGTTTAGTTGCCTTACAAAAATGAGACTATGACTTTAATTAAAATTTACTGAAAGCTTTAAAGAGGTTGGTCCACAAGTTAGTAGGGAAATGGAGGTGAGATAAAATGTCTCCTTCTGTATAAAACTAATTGCTAAGTATATTTCTCATACCATTAAGTGTAAATTATTCTTTGATTTGTACACACGAGTCTGTCAAATTTCAAAAGTTGGCTAATACTTTCATTGTGATTCTTTAATTAACTTCTCTAATCGGGGTAAGCTCTTTCCATTAATTGTCATGATAACGTTTTCTCGATTATCTATATCCTAATCTAAATTAAGTTTATATAATATTTTTTTCAACCAAAACTGTTTTCCAAAGGAAATGTTGCTTGTTGGAAATCAAGCAATATAACCTCGGAGATATCGTTTCGTCAGTAAATTTTGAACAAAGCTCTGCCATCGTTACATCATGACATCACATTTGTTTTACACCATAAATTTGACGACGTCCCAATGCTATGTCATCACTGTATTGGAAGTTTAGGGTAATACAGTGTTCAGGGATATGTACAATATTCATGGAAACATAATGAAAAAGGATTTTTGATGATAGATAGAATCTCACCCTCGATCGTATCTATACCGATACATATATATATCAACACGAGTTTGTAAAAGTGAAATTATCCTCGGCAAGCCTCGGTTATTTGTAACTTTTGTCAACTCGTGTTGATATATTTGACAACAGACGACACTTTGGTGAGATTCTCTCTAGGCCTATATGTTATGGAGCCCTTTCAGTACAGCATCACCCTATCGAATGGATAGGTAATTATTTTCTTTAGTGCATTACGTGTTATATTTTATGAAATCATTGTAGCTTCTTAGAAATACGTTTTTCGATAAATTATGACGTGTACAATGCATTCAAACAATGTTTGATTTTTAATATCGTAAATTGTAAAAAAAATCGAAAATAAAAAAACGGAAATATCTGTAGAAAATAATCGTGACGTCATATTAGTGAACACGTGACTTCCACCCGGTCTCTTTCGCCGAGCACGCCATTGTCGGTAGGTATGAAGGGCAAACGTGTCAAAGCTTTTTGACATGACATTACCGTATTCATTGCACCACCGTGAAATCATATTTAAGAAAGGAAAGAATATTGAACAATCCAATTAGCTCATTGTATGTTTATTTTTCAGGGAGGATGTTCAAGTCGTTCTTAGCGTCCGCTCAAAGCGGTAATTTCACCAACCCGTTTCACGCTAAGTGTGAAGGGTTGAAAATCAACGAAAACCGAACAATTGCTGCCCCAAGCGCAGGTAATTGCAAGATCTCATTGTTAAATTCGTTTGAAAGTTTGTTTTTTGGGTCTTGTCTTAAAAGACTTTAGTATGGCATGTTCAGACCTGGTAAATATCTGCTGTGACAGTTCAATGTCAAACTTCCTTCAAAATAAGTTTTCTTGTAAACATTCTTCTTGATAAATTCTGCTGCAGAGCTAATATCAAACAACTTAATTTAATTACCATATTGAATAATAATGACTTTTAACTTCATTTGTTCAGCATTTTGTGAAATGTCATTGAAAATTTTTTTTTACAATTTATCTCACAACAAAAGCATGTTTACAATATCAAGAATATCATCAGAACTTTCCTTTTGTTTTTCAGAGGAGAATAGTTGCGAGTTTGGATCTGGCAAATACTATGCCCTTTGTGGTTTTGGTGGAATTTTGAGCTGTGGTATTACCCATACAGCTGTGGTTCCATTGGACTTGGTTAAATGCAGAATTCAGGTGAACCCTGAAAAGTATGGCAGCATTGTGAAAGGATTTCGCGTCACTCTAGCAGATGAAGGCTTCAGAGCTCTTGGCAAGGGATGGGCTCCAACTTTCATTGGTTATTCAATGCAAGGACTTTGCAAGTTCGGCTTCTATGAAGTTTTCAAAATCTTCTATGCTGGCCTGCTAGGAGAGGTATTTATATAGTCTGATCTTAAATTTGGTTAAAACAAAGTTTATTTCATTACATATGTTGACATGCACGTTAGTAGAGTCAAATGACCTTAGCACTTGACAAGGTTAGAATTTCTCAATTGCTGATTTGAGAATATCTTCATTCCACAGTGTTTACAGATTCCTTTTTGTATAACTATTGTGGTAAAATGAGGCAATTATTGATTATTAAAATTTTTCTCTCCAGGAAAATACATTCTTGTGGCGTACCTCCCTTTACTTGGCTGCTAGTGCTTCGGCAGAGTTTTTTGCTGACATTGCCTTGTGTCCTATGGAGGCAGTGAAAGTGAGGATTCAAACCCAGCCCGGATGGAGCAGCACACTACGGGAGGGATTCCCTCGTATCCTCAGGGAGGAGGGAGCCACTGGGTAAGCAAACAGCTAATGTCACAGCGTGGTTAAGAAATTCATTATTTCTGAACCCAAAATATTTTACATTTCTGTAAAGACTTAAATTTTGAAGCATTAAACATATTGATTTAAACAGTTACTATGATTATCCTGTATGTCATGAAGGGCCAATAAACAACTCTTCTTGATAGACATTTGAATCCTTGAAATTGTGTGTAGTTGTGTAGTTGAGTTTGGTTCAAATCAGGTTGGGGAAAGCCTTAAATGGATTTTTGATACATCAAGCGATATATATAAAAAGCCAATACTGGGAAGATGGATGCAATATTTTATTATAAGCCTCCATACTCTGCTTGGGGGTTGACTGATCTTTTAAGATGATATTAAAAACATTTATTTGTTTACTAGTAGAAACTCCTGTTTTAAGAAAAGTTGATGAAAAGTTAATGTTGAAGTTTTTGTAAGGTTTTGAAAGTTTAAGCTTAATTTTACACACGCCGTGGCGATTTTGAATTCCTTCTTAGTAAAAAAGTAGAGGGTTTCAAGTGATAAATAATTATTAAAGTGAATGGCTTGTTTGATTGGCCAAAAACTGCGGACATTAATCATGTAACCAAAATATTAGATTTCGATCAAAGAATGGTTTTCTACCTAGATCGGCCTATCATATGAAGATTGACGTTTTGCATAAATGGGATAATTTAATAGTTGCTTTTATAATGAAATATTTGAAAGGGTTTAATGGCTGTGGAGAAAGTAATGTGGAACAACATAGAAATTAAGACTACTGGCATGCATCATTTTATAATTTAAATAAGCTCTCCTTTCTCTATCAAGAAAAGAATTTGAGGTCATTTACTTAGTAAATGGTTCAGTATCTAATATCTATTTTGATAAGCTAGTGACAGTTTTGGTAATATTTCAGGTTTTATAAGGGACTTGTGCCACTGTGGGCACGACAGATTCCCTACACAATGATGAAGTTTGCCTGCTTTGAACGTACAGTTGAGGCTTTGTACAAATATGTTGTACCCAGGCCAAGGTCTGAATGTTCAAAATCTGAACAACTGGTTGTCACATTCGCAGCTGGTTACATCGGTAAGATATAACTCCTTGTTTTAAAATTTGTCACTAGCCTTTGTTTTACTTCATCAATTATTTTATGTTGAGTATTTTAAGTGCTTATTTTTAGTGCTTTAAGTCTATGGTTATAACTCTTGTCCGAAACTTTTATCAAATCTTTTATAAAAGTTTTGTTATTGCAGTCATTGGGTTCTGTCATGCAAAATGTTAAATTTGAGACTTCTGTTCAAGACATATTTCATAGAGTTTTATATGAAATTTTATATCCCCTTTCACCAAATCTATTTTTTATTTGCTTGAATTTATTTTCAAGTAAGTTTGCAAGCAATTCAGAAGACAAGAGGAAGTCCAAAACTAATTGAAACATATCTTGACTGAAAGTGTTTGTGTTTCAGCTGGTGTTTTCTGTGCCATCGTATCACATCCAGCTGACACCATCGTGTCCAAGCTGAACCAGGACAAGGGAAGCAACTTCGTTGACATCGCAAAGAGGCTCGGATTCATGGGTATGTTAATCTTTGAAATGTAGATATCATACTTTAGCAAAACAGTTAACAGTAAGAACCAGTAGAAATTACAAGTTGGGGAAAGTCCTTCCTTGCCAAATTGGTCCTCAGTACTTTTGTCCTTCAGTGTTCTTGATTTCTGAACTCAATTTGTAGACAGTGGGATCAGGCTAATGAGGCTATATAACGCTTTCTTAATGGATGCACGCTCCTTAGATCCACTCACGAGGCAGAGCTGTTTTGACAGTGGGACCTAGCAACCTAGTGTTGTACAGTCGTGAGTGCTTGAGTCATTAGCGTGCTACAGCAGTATACCTCCTTAGGAAGACTTGTGGCCTTCACCTTGCCATGCAATGGCCCCGTGTGGTCGGCCAGGCTTTCTGTGGGGACACCTTAATTCTCCATGTTTAAATATAATTCTGAACAATGATGTATTTTCTATTTATGAATGGAGTTTCAAATTAGTACAAGGGGAAATATACTTATTTAATGATGTTAGTCAAAATGAGATTGGCAATTTGGAAAACAGAATGCTCAAAAGCAGATGCCATTTTTGGACTACCTAGAAATGATACACCAAAATTCTGAGAATGATAGAGCCTGCTTGCTGTTTCCAGGAATGTGGAAGGGCCTGTTCCCCAGAATCATCATGATCGGTACCCTGACCGCTCTGCAGTGGTTCATCTACGACTCTGTGAAGGTCTTCTTCCGTCTGCCCCGACCTCCACCACCAGAGATGCCCGAATCTCTCAAGCGCAAGCTTGGAATCAACCAGTGATGACATCGAAACCTAGATGAATGAACTTGAGATTTTAGGAGATCTGTTATATCATAATTCACTGTTCAGATACATATTGGTAATGAGATTTACTCTCATTGGAAAATTTGTCATGTATGATACCATGACTTGAAGTTGGAGTTTTTTTTTTGCCGTTTCACAGCTTCTCTCGAGATTTGTACTGAGAACGCTGGGTCGAAAACATCAGTACAGATTGTAGTGTACATGTGCCATAACAGAGTTGAAAGGGCGATGAACACATCTATACATATAGTGTGAATATTTATAAGGGATCATCATAGAAAAAGGATATGAGTGATTAAAAAAGAACTGTTACGACTGAAACTCTTGTTTGTCTTTTTATTTTGATTATGTAGCAATAGATCAAGCTAAGTGATCTGGATATGTCATTCATTGACTTACTATTATTTTTTTGGATAAAGAATGACATTTCAAAATGTTATCCTGCTGAAAAGACTCATTTACATGTTGAACAGTAACTCCCTCATTCTGTGTGCAGGCCTGGGAAAACCCATGGAATTTTTATACCTTTATCTGGAGTAAATTTAAAAAATGGTCAAAATATGGGAAACTCATGGAATTTTAAAATATTTTTCTGGAAAATAGATAATGGGAAATTTATTTGTTTTTAAAAATGTAGATTTATTTTTTTTTTTTTTATAAATCAAAATTGTTAGCATGTGATTAAATTCAATGTTCATTCAATTGATGCAACACCAATAATGTCCATACATACAGTACACCCTGCATTTCTAGCCAGAAAGGTTTTTTTTTAAAAACGTGTTGATCGTAAACTGAAATTTATCATGGGAAAAGTCTGGGGATTTTGCCTATAAAATTCTGTAAGAACCCTGTCACTCATGTAGGCAGCATATGATCTGTTTAAGTTTTCAGTATTTGAAGGTTATAAATCTCAGAATTGTGATTTTTTTGTGTGGTATAGATCTACTTTTTAGCTGCATAGGATCTCTTCTGAAAAGTGATTCTATGTATTCATGGCCAACTGTCCTTTTACAACAATCATGACTGAATAACACCTGAACATATTTATTCGTCACTGAATGCATTCGAGTATATGGTATCGACCTTGACTGTCCCATTACAAATTGTCCCCCTTATTAATCCTTAAAATTTTTTGAAAGCATGATTTTGAATGTTGAAAAGCTTTCAGTAGGTTCCTGTGTGCAATATAGTCTAAGCTGAATTTCACAGAACTATTCTGGGTTGTAAACCCAATAAGTGGACCAGTTGAATGTTCCTACTGGGAAATTTTTTAGTACAGCGAAAAGGAAATTGCGGCCTGTTGATTATGAGATGAGATTTTGATACATTTAGACCTCCTAAAATAAGTCTTTACAATCCGAAAAACTTTTAGTGTCTAGACTTAATGAATAATTCTTTTAAAGGTCACCATTTTAGTCTCATAAAATGCATGCAGAAAATCCATTTAATAATGCCCACAGGTCATGTTTTATCAAACTTATAAACCGACAGAAACAGTTTACTAAAATATTAAGTGGTGGACATTGCATCGACTCTCAATGACTCTTTCATTACAAATGTGTTTTCGGATTTGAAATGCATCCGCATTAGCCTTAGTATGTGTTGCACATGCAGCCAGCATTTATCTGCAGTGGTTTGTTGACTCGCATGATTTTCACTTTAAAATTGACTAAAAACCCCTTGATAGTCAAATAATTTCTAATAATGATAGAAACATTCTCAGCCTTAGTTTACCTAAAATTAAAAATAGAGCCATGGGCTTTTGATAGAAATAGGTGTTGTGGTTTAGACCATGGGGTCATGGGCAGTGTAGGAAAGATAGCCTGTCCCAACATCCGAGTTATTCACAATCAAATAAAAAAGGCCCATTGCCCATTTGGGGTCAAGGGGTCACCGAACCTACAATTCAGAATCCCCAATGTCCAAGGAGTCTACACACAACTATTAAGCTATCAAGCCCTTTTGGAACTGGAGAAGAAGATGAAAGTAGGATTTTAAGGTTTTGACCCCTGTGACCCCATTTGGGGTCAAGTGGTCACCAAACCTACAATTTAGAATCCCCAGTGTCCAAGGAGTCTTCACACAATTTTTCAGCTCTCTAGATCTTTTGAAAGTAGGGAAAAAGATTAAATTAGGTTTTTTAGGTTTTGACCCCTGTGACCCCATTTGGCGTCATGGGGTCACCAAACCTACAATTTAGAATCCCCGTTGGCCAAGGAGTCTACACACACCTTTTCAGCTCTCTAGACCTTTTGGAACTGGAGAAGAAGATGAAATTAGGTTTTTCAGGTTTTGACCCCTGTGACCCCATTTGGGGTCATGGGGTCACCAAAACCTACAATTTAGAATCTCCAGTGCCCAAGGAGTCTACACACAACTATTCAGCTGTCTGGACCTTTTGGAACTGGAGAAGATGATGAAAATAGGTTTTTCATGTTTTGACCCCTCTGACCTCATTTGGGGTCATGGGGTCACGAAATCTACAATTTAGAATCCCCATTTGCCAAGGAGTATGCACATAAAATTTCAGCTCTCTAGAGTCATTGGTTCTGGAGAAGAAGTCGAAAAAGTGAAAAGTTTACGGACGGACACCGGACGCCTTGCCATGCCATAAGCCCATCGGGTCTTTCAGACCTGATGAGCTAAAAATATCAAATATCAAACCACTCAAACTCAGTTCCTTTTATAACAAAGGTCTAACTTGAGACCTTCTGAAGTCAGAGCGTGGGGTTTGAGAAATCTAATTAATGGATGAGCGTTTGCAATTGGTGGCACACGATATCAGTCTCGCTGAAAAGAGCTCTTTGGGGGGAAAAAATGAGTAAGATTACTCTTTGTGGAAAATATGTGCAAAAAGTGATATTGGTTATTTTGATGTACAATGTAATGTCAAATTGGTCTGAAAGAATATTGAAGAAAGTTCTCATTTCAAGAAATGACAAGCACAACATTATAAGTCGAAATGTTTATTGCTTGTGATACAAAAGTGAAGGTATTTGATCTTGTGGGCATCAGGACTAAGGCCCTTAAGTTTTCTCAGAAGAAAAAATATTGATTATGCACACTAACATCAAAGTTGTTTGTGAGGGAACATTCATAAGATGATTAATGTATGACACTAACAAATTTCATCTTAAATCTATATGCCAATGTGCCTGTATGACAATTTAAAAAATGAACGTGAAAGTGTAAAATGAGTAACAAATCACATGGCATGAATATCAGTAGTGAAATCAACAATTAGCTTTTTTTTTGTGAATTTTGATCATGCAAATCATATGGCACAAATGTCTTAATTTTACAAACCAAAAGAGAATTATGTTTCAATCAAGTCATAAAAATCTGGAGTAATATTTAACAGATCTAATTTCAGATCATTTGGGCCCTATAGCAGTGGTAATATTTAAAAAAATGTTTGCATACTTAAAATACAGTAATTAATATCGTATCATTTACTTACAGGGTATCAATAAGACAAGAGTATTGCTTGACAGCACCAATATTACTTATCAGTTAAGAGTTATTCCCCTTAGTGACCTTGACATGCTTGGGGCAATGGTTGATGATACTAAAGTATCTTGGAAATGGTTTTAATCTTTAGTTGCTAAGATCACTGAGCAATAGGGCTTTTTACATACATCCCTGAATGTGAGCCTTTTAACAAAAACAGTTTACGCACAAATTTGAGCAATTTAAACAAATTTAGAAATATGAAACTTAAAACTGATTCTGTGGTGCTTTTGACATTGATGAGATTTGATGCACTTGTTTACTGATATGTTGAGGTTCAAAATATGATAACCTGATCTGTATGAAAATAATAACCTCACTTTTAGATAATTTTATGTCTTGTAAAACTGCATCAAAATATACATGTTTCAGATCAGTATAAAAATATCAGTTTATTGATAGAAACAAAAAACTAAAAATAACAGTAAGTGCTACCATTTGTTCAATAAAATGTCACAAAGTTAAAAAAAACGCGAAGACAAGTAGGTATATACAATACAAAAATACACTTTGACGTACAAAGATATAAATGTAGCAAAAATCACATATCAAACATTAAATAAAATACATAGGCAAGTAGACATGCATGCATTACAACTAGTCTACTTGAGGTAAGGGAGATAACTAGGACTACTAAAAGGATTTACAGGTGGCGCTCTGCTTGATGCTCTCATCAAAGCTTGTACGCTTGCCCATGACGATTTAGAGTTCTCTTCTCAGCAGCATTGGCAAATCGGAACCATCTGGACACAATATGGTTTGTGACTGATTATAATAATGTTTGTTGAGACTAACAATCTCTATAGCCTTCTGATTTTGTTTTAATCTCGTCAAGATATAGAGCCATGCGTCTATTTAACTTGTCAATCATGTCTGACAGTTCGTTTAGTGTCTTGTTGTTATCTTCAAAATCATTTTTCATATCTGAAACGAAAAACAAATTGAATTCTATTTATATCTGCTTCACACTGCAAGGATCAACATCTAACATCATTAATGAAGTCACTGACATCAGATCAAACCTATCACATGTATCTTGCTGTGGACTGATCCATATATATATATATATATATATATATATATATATATATATGTAAGGTGACCTTTGAACTCAAGCCAATCAACCATGAGGCTAGAAAGCTATTTGAGCACAATTCTGAATGTTTGAATTTATTTGTGGTGAACGTCACAAACAAGGTCACCTGACATGACCCCCATCAAGCCATACTCAGATCAGAGATGAAGTGAGGTAAGACTGATAGGTTCACAGATTTAAATGAGATTGATCCACATCTGAGTTACATCATTCTTCTACAAATGACTTACTTCTCACTTATTCCAAGTAAAATAAACCGTATAAATTTTGACTGCATTCCCACTTTAAGAATAAATTGTGCAGAGCTATGTCCATGCAAATAGATAGCTCAAGAAGTCAAGAAGAAGTAAAAAGTTATTGGCACCCTGGAGTTTTAACCCCTTAAAGGGACCATTCGAGCGGCTTTCATCCGCCATCTTGAAATGTTAGCATTGCGAGAAATCAAATGTGCTGTATTATGCTAATTCATTGACAAAATTAAGAAATAACTAAAAGATTGATAGAAGAGGGGCATATTTACAAATAATTCATAATAAAAGTTGTCAGTTACGACAATGTTTTGTCGTAGTAATGCATTCCACATTCGTTGCTCCGATGATTGGCTTCATTTCACGAAGTTTTTTCTTTTTTGATCGATACACTTGATTCTTTGTCAAATTGTTAAATCTTGAACAACTGAAATGTTTACCTCAGGTACATATTCGAAATTAAGTGTGAAAAGAATCATGTAAAAATCATATGTATTTGTTTACTGGAAAGTTTCATGAATTTCGTTTCCACAAAAATACCCCGCTCGAATGGTCCCTTTAAAGACCAAACAACCTAGATTTAACATTCACACCAAATTTGAAGTTTCCAAGTCATATAGTTTTTGAGTAATGCCCCAGTAAGAGTTTTGGACAGACGGACATAAGGATTTCTTGTTGAATTTGCTAGAGATGACAAAGCTTGATAAAACTACACCAAAATTTCACAAAAATTGTAATGAACTGCATAAATCTGCACTGTTCAAAGATAATTTACCTTGTAAGTTTTGATATTTCTCCTGTGTATCAGCGGCCAGTTTATCCGCCCGCTCCTTCAAGGACTTGGCCCTGTCGTGTGCATCGGAGGTCAAGTTGAACTTGTTGTTGAGACGGCCGGCTGCATCCTGGTACTTCCCGTCCAGTTCATTTGCATCCTAAAACAGAAGTATAAAACGTACTGTAACATATTGTTTTAATTTTTTCGTGTCAAAATTTTCTTCATAAATTTTAGTGTATTCAATATAAATTTATCTCAAAGTGCGAAATATTTCACTACGCAACCAGATCATCTGTTTTCAAAGAATAAAGCTTTCCATAACAAGGTACATCCTCACGAAAATTTCAGCATTGGAGTTGGAGCGATTCTGAAGGAGAAGTGAAAAATGTAAAAGTTTTACGGACTACGCTTGCCAGACCCATGAAAGCAGGCCATGCCATAGGCCCATCGGACCATGCCGGTCTGACGATCTAAAAAAAAAGTTCATACCCTCTCTGCTTCGTTTGCCAACTCAGTCGCTGCTTTGGCTGCCTTTTCTGCCTTATCAACATCAAAGTTGTTCTGGGTGTATATTTTACGCAGATTTCCAAGACGCGACTTGAGTTTATCCAGGATAACACTGCTCTTATTGGAAGTATCAGCTGCGGCAGTTGTCTCCGACTCGATCTGTGGAAAAACATTATCCTTATTTAGACTCAGGGATGACATTGATTTAAGTGGCGGTTTCAGGGGGGGTAAAACCCCCCAATTTGGATTTTTTTTCAATAATCAAAGTAAAATGGATGACCCCTCAAGGTAATCAACCTTTTCAATAGTAACCTCCTCCCCCCTTGCAAAATTCCTGTATCCGCCACTGGATTTGAAAACATGAAACCAATTTGACGACTTGATTATAAAAATTAATTCAATTAAAACTGTCTTATCCATACACAAATATGATGTGATAAAATATTCAGGTTTTAACATAAAAATACTAGTGATAACGAAAATATATTTATATATATATAATATTTCCTAATAGGTAAAGAGAAGTAACTATGATGTATCAATAATGGACAATAACATTTGACCTCAAAGTATCTTATGAATGCTTCATTTCAGTTTCAGATCATGAATTGCTGTAGGATTGCATTGGAATCCTTTGGAAGAAATTAGTTTAAAACTTCAGACTGAAATCAGCTTATAAGTTGATAATTCACTATCACTTTTAATTATGGAATTGTTTGCACTAACTAAGAAAAGATAAAAGAGAAAGTTTATACAAAATCTGAAAATATTTCACTCTAATAGAGATGTGAACAGTCTATATACTATTCTTATTTATCTGTGTGCGTGACAAACTTGTAACTGCTTAATGGTATTGTAAAAAATTAATGGGGAAGTCAAGTACTGAGATTTATCCTTTACATAGTGGGCTTTAGGGGACAAGCGCCACATCTTTCCCGTACTACGAAGAAAACTTTGATTCAAGAATCACAGAATCCCAAGACTATTTTGTATACAGTCAGACCCCGATAATCCGGCCACCGATAATCCGAATCTCACAGTATCCGAACGGTAGCAAACTGTAACCAAACTAATCTCTATATAAACTCATTAAATGTTGATTCATTAATCCGTTGATTCAGTCTCCGTATCCGAACGCTAATTAGCTGTAACTGATTAGTTAATTACAGCTATTTCTGCTTCATTAATCCGACTGTTCATCAAAGCGTTCGGTAATCAACATCAATGACAGTGGATTGACACGGGAGTTGAGTGTGTCAGCAGTTTGTGATTGTAATAAATTGATCTGTAATCGGCAAATTCTTCAAACCTGAGTGAGTGTCCAGAAATGCTTTTGTGCAATGATTGTTTATTAATATATGTATCCCAGTTGTTATGTGTATATGAAATAAAACTCATTAGATATTCGTAATATTCGTCTGTCTGTAGATTTGGTTCGTTTCAGTAGTCCGAACGTTTCACTATCCAAATGTTTTTGATGAAAAACGGAAGTGTTCGGATTATCAAGGTCTGACTGTATCTTTGATAAAAACACCTTCTGCCAACACACAGTCTCAGCATTACATTGGACTAGATTTTCTCCCACTCACCATAGCAAGGTCATTCTCTGCATCTCTGATGTCATTCTCGGCTGTACGTATGGCGGTCTCTGCTTCCTCCTGGGCCTTCTTTGCTCCGTCCAGTGCGGTCAACACGTCCTCCGCAGTCTTCTGAATAGCCGAGGCATCAGATCTGCAAAGGCAACAAGCCAGGATATCATTGGTTAACTTGTCATCATCAGGCTAAATTTGAACCCTCAGGGTCATACTAGGGAAACGTGAGGAGGGATTAACTCTTTATGCCATTTTAAAAGATATAGCAATGGTGCGAGCTTTCTTTTACAATGAAAATCTTCAAATTCAAACTGGTAAAACAAAATTGTCAAACATGCAAACAGGATCAGCAATGCCTGGTTTTCCAAATGGGGAGGGGAGAGGAGGGAAGAGGGGTCCTTGAACCCTCTGAATATTTATCTTCTCCTCTTGTAAGCCCAACTGGTCTTATTTGCTCATTGAACAAACAATTTGCTACCTCAGATCAACCCAAATAGCCCTTGCTTCATCAGGTAAGTTTACTTTATATTTCAAATTCTAAACCCTTCTTTTATCAAGGTTCCATTTCCAAAATCTGACAGAAAATTGCCTGCATGTCCAATTCTTTACTGCTTCAAATCATTTACAGACGAGTACTTACGATGCATCGTCAGCCCTTTGTTTGAGTCTCTTGGCGAGGGCGAGATCATCTCTGGTGTCTGCCAAGATGGAGTCAATATTCTGCAGGCCCTGGATGGTGCGGTTGATCTTATCGGCAAGCTCTTCAATTTGTTCTGGGGTCAGCGAAATCCTCATGGCCAGAACCTCTTCAGCCACCTGAAGCAAAAAGACATCGCTTTGTTTAATCGTCTGGAGGGGCATACAAGCATAGTCGTTCTATTACTATATCTGTGAAGCCCCTACAATATCCTGATACCTGTCATTGTAAGGGTAAGGGCATGTTCAATGGGATTTGAATTTTGTCAGGATCCTAAAAAGGTTGCAGGTTGGTGACACAGCATAGCTTTCGGTATGAAGACTTGTGGACATACCAATTAAATAACAATACTCTGAGATGAACTACATGCACCTAAATATTTAGGTATCAGTGCCTAGATTTTTTAAGCCCCCTTAACACTATGACTGCTGTAAGTACCAGACGATAATTATGACTAATTTATCACTAAAAAAATTTCAAAAATCTAGGTCCAGCGCTCTTCTGAAGGATGGTAAAATATTTCAGATAGGAAAAGAAATGGATTGTTTATGAAAATCCATGCTCTAGATAAGCCATAAATAAACGATTGAATCAATGGGTTACAAAACGTTTTGTGAAAATAATAATCTTATCAACATGATCAAGGCAATTTGTTCTTACATCTTCAATGTCCTTTGGTTTTGCCCCCTCCTCTCCGAGATAATCCTTGATCCTGTTGAGTAAATCTTCCAGGCGGTCTCTCACTGCTTCTGATTGGTTCTTGGCATGGAGAGCTGCTTCGTATGCTATCTTGGCATCTTCCTTTGCTTGTTCCGCATCCTGCTTGGCTCCTTGAAGCTGTAAGGATGTTGGAGCTTTGTGAATGTATTAAAATATTTACGTATTGTTGTCAGTGATTTCAATGATATCCATTTTAAAGTATTCATTTTGTAGCCTCATCCAAAATACCATCCAGTTTTCAGACTAATTTGATCTCTATTCCACAGGCAATGAACAAGGAAGGTAATTTTAAATACGATAAGCACGAGGACTCAAGACTTGACAATGACAAGTCATTACTTAAGCCCCATCATACCCACAAGAAATTCCATTCTCAAATTGTTCTTTGAGGCAATAAAACGATAATTCACAAAAAATTATCAGGTAAATTCAAGTCTAAAACCTACATTTGTGAGCTTGGCGTCTGCATCGGTCTGTTTGGACTGCAAGATCTCGGCAGCCTGTTGGGCAAGGAGGAGAGCGTTGTCTGCCTTTGTGACGGCGCCATCTCCACAGCTTCCTCCTCCACAGCGGCCACATCCTCCTCCTCCGCACAGAGCATCACATGGGTCACCTGGCCGTCCACACACCTGTAATTAAGGTCAGGGTTTCATACATATCTATTAAGAGCCTATATTCAGTATTTTCAGCAAATAAGAATCTTTTAATACTTTAAAGTCAAGTTCCAGAGCATACCCTGGAATGACTATCTTAAACTCTGCCATATCAAAATATTAATTTATTCCTATCAATTTCAATGGATATTGTTTCATAACAATCGTCAAGAGTATATAATTAGAGTATGAAAATCTTGATTAAAAGTCACATGGGTCATGTTCAGCAACTGAACATTAAGCCCTATATGACTGAGGATGAAAGCAACCCGTGTTTTCACAAACCAATCCTACAAAGATCTCTTTCAACCCTTGGTAATATTGATTGCAACGATTCAAACTTTTACTTCGACAGGATCTGCCCATATCAACACCAGTTCTCCAATGACCCACCTGGTTGTTTAGATCTGGCAGCTCGTCTCCGAGAGAGTTGACCTTGTTCCCGAGTTCTCCGAGCGCTGCCTTGTTCTCCTTGACCCTTGAGTTGAAGTCGTCCTTCCTCTGATTGATGAGACTGTCAACCTGCTGTCTCGTCCTCTCTGACTCCTGCACCGTCCTCTGGGTCCCGTCAACCTTCCGCTGGGCCTCCCTCGACCGTAGCTCCGCTTCCCGCGTGATGTTGAAGGCACCTGAGAAAAGACATTATCCAAGTTGATAGAGCAGGTGAGTCAGTAGGAGATAAACCTATTGTGGTTTCAACTTTTCATGATTCAAATGTAGGTGAGGTGAGTTGGTAATTTACGCCCCTTTCAAGATTATTTCACTTATATCATGGCTGCTAGTATTAGTGCAGGGAGAAAGCCCCAACACCATTGTGGCTATGCATTGCAGTGAAACCTGCCAGCATCGACTGGAACTAGCAAACCATGGGTGGTACTGCGCTGAATTTCAGTGTAGCATTGCACCCAAACCTGACTGCGTGTAGAACAGTTCTCTATTGCAGACAAAGTTGCCGAGCCCCTGGCTGGATTCAAACCACGGACCTCTTGATCCAAAGCCGAACGCGCTAACCACTGCGCTATCCCTACCCTGATTCGAATGTAGAACTGATACCTGTTGATATCATTCAGTCCTGAACTTCATCTGACTCTGTGACAATTGCATAATGATAAAAAAAATTGTATAACATGTATCAGAAATTGAAGCATTAGAGAAAAAATTGTTACCAAATAATGGTGATTGAGTTATTGTTAAGTGCTACTTTGGGCAATATTTCAGCCATTAGCAATGTGCCAAATTAATAGAAGTGACTTCTTAATTTGTCATCACAAAAACACAATGATCTAAGACTTCACAAGATTTAAACATGTATAAGAAACTGAAGTATCAAAAACAAACATTTAAATAATCATGATTGAGTAATTGTTTAAACACTGCTTGGGCAATACTTCAGCCATTAGCTGTGTAATCAAATAACAGTTGCCAAAGGTCAGGGGAGACAACTCACCTTCGACATCCCTGGCCTGGATGATGGTAGCATTGTCTCTAAGTTCCTGTGCCAGGTTCTTGAGTTCTTCCACTCGGCGTTGCATTGTGGAGATCTGGTTGTTGCCATATTGAACACGAGCTGTCGTGTTGCTCAGTTGGCGGTCGATGTTGTTCAGGGACTTGTTGCTGTCTGTCAGGTTCTTCCTGGTTATGTAAATTCAAAAATCATGTTATTGGATCACTTAAGGCTTGGGATCATGCATGCTACGAACATAAAAGCAAGCTCCACACTTGGCCCAAACCTTGTCTTTTACCAACTGATTTATCGGTTGTGCAAAAGATTGTGTACAGTGCACTACAGTCCAGCGTTAAATCTACGATTTAATGAGGTTGGTTGTTTAAAGCAAAGTGGGACACTCCTAAAATGATAATGGGCCATTAATATTTGGTCGTCATAAAAACATTATGTAAGGTAGAATTAACAACAGTTTTTATTTATTATAATATGTAATTCATTGGATAGCGTATGGCCCTTATAAGTAGTTACAATGAGCCATTTTATAATTCAAATGTGTAATTTCTCAAAATCGCACTCTAGATACAACACTGCAAGATTCTAACTACAAATTTGAGGCGAAGTTATATACACTCAGCCACAGGTGGACTCTGAGAATCTTGCTTGAGCAGCCAAGACAGTTCACCTAATGAGAATAAGATCATCATCAATGCGACTGTACGAACCTGATTGTGTCAAGCATATTCTGTATGTCCTGTACGTCCACCTTTGTGATGTTTGCGGAGGACAGGATACGTCTGATCTCATCGATGTTGCTCTGCATGTGTTTGAACTCATCGTCAAATGCCTTAATGGCTCCTGTCACCGATATATTCTCAGCAGTATCAATCAAACTCCGTGTCTGATCTGAAAATTATAGATTCACTACTCTTGTAAAGGGTTAAGACACGACCTCTAAGATGAAATCGGAACAAATTCTTTTTAGGATAAATCCCTGGTTGTACAACATATTTGTGATACTTTCTGATAATATTGAAATAAAGATCATAAAAAATGTCTATTCCCTAAATAAAAATATTCACCTAAAATTAATCAGTGCCAAACACGATGCTTAGTTTACAGGAATAAAACTCAATTACAATCCCTTTGTTCCACTTACTGTTTGAAAGATAGGTCACACATGAATACTGGATGTTATTCTAGAGCATTAAATCAAAAGAATGAATGCAAACTGCCCATTTTTGTTCTATAAGCAACACTTTGGTCAGCTGTTTTACAGTTAGTGCTTAGTAAATGAGTTCGTTTAACGCCGGTTGGCCAATCTTTCAGCAATCAGTGGCTTGAAGGCAGTACTTAAAGGGAGATTACTCTTAGAGATATCTTCTTACCTCTGAGGTCCCTTATGATGCGGTCCCAGTTATCGAAGCACTCTCCACATGGCACACAGTTGGGCAGTTCCCCTGTTGTACCACGTGCACAACGGTCACACTTGTACCCGGTCACTCCGGCCACACACTCACACTGACCCGTTCTGCGGTCACACTGCATGTTGTTGGACCCCTGTCGGTTGCAGTCACATGCTGCAAGAGTTCAAACTAGTTATATATCCATAACAAATTGTTGATATACATTGATTAAAAGTAAAGGTAAGAAGGAAGAATTAAACAAAGTAGCAATTTGTTACTTTAGATATCTCACCACTTCTTAATCTCCAATGCTATGCACTGAAAGCTGGAGTACTTCTACATACAACAGATTGATTTATTTCCTTTTGCTGGGCAGGGAAGCTTTCAGGGTTATTTTTTTATATAGAAGACTTAAAGAACAATGTGTAGGGGTGAAACGGTTCACTACTACAGTAGTTGAACAGTGGTATTTTATGATGGTTCGGTACACCGTACATTAACCGCAATATTTTACGTTCGGTTCGGTGCACCGTACATTTACATGTTCGGTTCATACCCCATATTTAATTTGTGTCCAAAATATCATTTTGATAACTTTAAAAATCAATAATATTTATTCAAAATGTCAGTGATCAAAAAAAAATTTTTTTATTATCATTAAACATCTTGGTTTAACAGTTTGGAAGTGGTAATGATGCCTGTCACCATTTTCCCCGAAGTAAACATTTGGAACGATTTAGTTTGTTCTTCAACTCTATACAATAGAGTTTGAATGATGTGACTTTTCAAGATCTCATTCAAAGAAATATGGCGACTATTGGTTTCATACCGAACCGAAAATGTACCGAAACGAGGGTCCTGTACCGCAATTCGCAGCGAACCAAAGCTCAAGATTACTGTTTCACCCCTAACAATGTGATTAATTTGCCTCCACATCTGAGGGACAGTGGTATGAAAGACATTAAGGTGTACATACGGAAGCACTGGTCGAGGGGATCGCCCCAGTAGAAGTCCTCACAGTCGCTACAGGTGCGTCCGCCACGTCCCGCTAAACACTCACACTTCCCATCAAGCTGTAATGCATTGTGTGATTTTCACCACATGTTGTAATTGGCCCATGTATGACATGCATCAATATCAATTTCACTGTTTTATTATTTAGACTAGACAATCGTTTTGGATGAAAGTTATTAAGATAGTATGATAGTATGAAAAAATGCAAAACAAAAAGAACAGTATTGCACTTGTGAACATACAATATCTAGACCCTGGTTATGTTTGCCCCTTTCTGCCCTATTTGAAAGTCGTTAAGTTAAACATTCTGTCCTTCATGCATTAAGGATCAAGCCACCTAATTGATAATAATCAACAGGAAGAGAGTACAATCATTTTATCGTTTATAATGATTAACTCAGCAGGTAAAGGGTTAACTCTGTAGCCACAAGAGCCCTCACCTGTCCACACTGAAATTTGAGAGATCCTGAGGGGTCACAGTAACATTCATCACAGCCCAGCCCACTCTGAAGGTTCCAGTGTCCCTCCGCACACCTCTCACACCGCGCACCCACCACATTGGGCAGGCAAGGACACTGACCAGTACGTCGGTCACACTGTCCTCCGTTAGCGTCCGTACCCAGGTCGAAGCACACGCAGCCTGGAAATTATGTTTATGTTATGAGCTTGATGATTAAATAATGATGGATTAGTTTCAAAGATTTAACATATGCATACTTTTCATTGATAATTGTGTTCACATCTACACCAGACATTGTGAACCCATAGCATTTGTTTCTCAGGCCTGCATGCAGACTTCTTAAAAACATTGCAAGGATATGAAGTAATTTACATCAGACCACATGATCAAATAAATGAATTCATAAATTTCAAATTTAAGACAATTTAACATTTGGTAACATGATTAATGTCAAAAGAAATTGCCTTTTTCAAACAAACAAAGGCCTAAGAAATAAATAGATTTGATAAAAATTATTCAAATTGCTATAGTCCACCGGCCCAGAGGGGTCCCCATGCACCCCCCCCATGGCAGACTGAAACTAACTTTTTTTGAAGCCTTGACATGTCTATTATGCAAATTTGACTGGTAACAGTGTATAAACTGGGACGAAATGTGTCATTTTTACATATTTCCATGGGTACCCCCCTCAGCCACTTATTCTCTGAAGCGTCACACCAAAAGGTGGATATCCCCATATCTTTGGTTCTAATTATCATAGAACCATATTCTTGGTATCTAAATGTATGTTTATAAGGTCACTGAATCCATTGACAGACATTTCAGATAGCTACCATAGGTCATTTGTACGAAATTTTAGGTTTCAATTACAAAAACTCATCATTCATGACTTCGACCGGTCACAATTCTATTTTCTCTTCTCTACAGTTAATGGATATCATTTTATTTTACATTATTTGCACTGATAGTAGAATTATGAGTACCTGTAACCATTTTGTGTACCTATGTGTACTTATAACAAACAAATTAAGTGTCCAAAAGCAAACCAAGGGACCTACCGTTAATCTAATATCATTGAAATACACCAACTCAGCCTTGGAAAAAAATTTTTTTTTCCTCTCTATAGTTAATGTATATGATTTTATTTTACATTATTTGCACTGAGAATAGAATCTTGAGTACTTGTAACCCTTTTGTGTACTTATGTGTACTTATAACACATAAATTAAGTGTCCAAAAGTAAACCAAGGGACCTACCGTTAATCTACTATCATTGAAATACACCAACTGAGCTTTGGAAAAACTATTTTCTCTTCTCTACAGTGAATGTATATCACTTTATTTTACATTATTTGCACTGAGAACAGAATATTGAGTACTTGTTACCCTTTTGTGTACTTATGTGTACTTATAACACATAAATTAAGCGTCCAAAAGCAAACCAAGGGACCTACCGCTAACCTACTATCATTGAAATACACCAACTCAGCCTTGGTCAAAAACTATTTTCTTTTCTCTAAAGTTAATGTATATTATTTTATTTAACATTATTTGCACTTAGAGTAGAATTATGGATACTTGCAACTCTTTTGTGTATTTGTGTACTTATATCAACCAAGGTTAAATGTCCAAAAGCAAACTAAGGGGCCTACCATTAATCTACTATCATTGAAATACACCAAATCAGCCTTGGAAAAAACTCACAATTTTGTATTTTGAATGTGCTGTTTTCATCTAAATCATTGGAGATTTAAAGGGTACAAAGAAGAAAGATAACACATGTAGGTACTAATTCCGTCATTACACACATCACAGGCATGTAGTACAGGAGTACATTCTTGCAAATTATTCATTTTCAATCTCTATATGCCTGTTTGATTCAGTTGCTTTTTGGACATCAACAACTTATCAAAATTCTAGTTTTAAGAGAGAGCATCATCATCAATAACGTCACTATACACCACACATCTAAACAACGTTCATTATCATCCTCAAAGCTGTCACGTTGCGGGGCCTTGATGTCGACCAACTCTCTAGGAAGAGCGCACTGGCTCTAGCTTCCAATCCACAAGAGTCGAACTATGACTCTCATCAGCAACAAGAACAACAGACATTTGAACAGAGATGTATTCCATAGAGCCTCCTGCTAATTGAAATGCATTGTATGATACTCTAGGCTTTTGATGGTATCATGACAGTGTCCATGTTACATTGTTTGACTCATTTGCAAGTATCCATAATTCTACTCTAAGTGCAAATAATGTTAAATAAAATAATATACATTAACTTTAGAGAAAAGAAAAGAGTTTTTGACCAAGGCTGAGTTGGTGTATTTCAATGATAGTAGATTAGCGGTAGGTCCCTTGGTTTGCTTTTGGACACTTAATTTATGTGTTATAAGTACACATAAGTACACAAAAGGGTTACAAGTACTCAATATTCTATTCTCAGTGCAAATAATGTAAAATAAAGTGATATACATTCACTGTAGAGAAGAGAAAATAGTTTTTTCCAAAGCTCAGTTGGTGTATTTCAATGATAGTAGATTAACGGTAGGTCCCTTGGTTTGCTTTTGGACACTTAATTTATGTGTTATAAGTACACATAAGTACACAAAAGGGTTACAAGTACTCAAGATTCTATTCTCAGTGCAAATAATGTAAAATAAAATCATATACATTAACTATAGAGAGGAAAAAAAATATTTTTTCCAAGGCTGAGTTGGTGTATTTCAATGATAGTAGATTAACGGTAGGTCCCTTGGTTTGCAATTGGACACTTAATTTGTTTGTTATAAGTACACATAGGTACACAAAATGGTTACAGGTACTCATAATTCTACTATCAGTGCAAATAATGTAAAATAAAATGATATCCATTAACTGTAGAGAAGAGAAAATAGAATTGTGACCGGTCGAAGTCATGAATGATGAGTTTTTGTAATGGAAACCTAAAATTTCGTACAAATGACCTATGGTAGCTATCTGAAATGTCTGTCAATGGATTCAGTGACCTTATAAACATACATTTAGATACCAAGAATATGGTTCTATGATAATTAGAACCAAAGATATGGGGATATCCACCTTTTGGTGTGACGCTTCAGAGAATAAGTGGCTGAGGGGGGTACCCATGGAAATATGTAAAAATGACACATTTCGTCCCAGTTTATACACTGTTACCAGTCAAATTTGCATAATAGACATGTCAAGGCTTCAAAAAAGTTAGTTTCAGTCTGCCATGGGGGGGGGGGGGGTGCATGGGGACCCCTCTGGGCCGGTGGACTACTACCCCATACCCGCTTAAAAAGGTGCCACAGATTCACCAAAACTAAAATAAATTTGATAAAATTATTCAAAACTCAACCAAACATGACCTTAAATAGGGGCGACAGATTCACCGAATTTACAGTTTATAACCACCAACTTGTACTCACTCTTGCAGTCCTGGTTTGTAGCGTCGCCATAGTAACCGGCTACACAGTGTTCGCAGCTGAATCCTTCGGTGTGGAAGAGACACTTGAGACACTCGCCGGAATCCCGGTCGCAGCTACCTGGCATGTTGGGGTCAATGTTGTTGTGACACATGCATGCATCACAGGTGCCCCCCGGAGTGAGGGGACTGCCGAAGTAGTTCTCGGAACACTTGTCACATGACGGTCCTGTAAAAGATTTACAGGTTTATTTTACTTTGAATTACAATCGGATGGGTCAAGAAATAATGGTAGATAAATTTATGCCTTTTTTAAAGTGTTGATTCTTATATTCAAACAATGCTATGCCAGAAATCATGTTGAGGTACTAGTTAACCTTACATATCATTAATAGTTTGACGAATATGACGAAAGTTAATCCTTATAAATCCTAATGCAACAACAACAGTCACAGACAGTATGACACAAAACAAATAAAATCATATCAGAAATTTAGTACCAAATTTGTACCATCTATTTGATTTGTCATAACAGATTTGACATTTGATCTCCAAAAAAAATTCCATTACATAGCTTTACAAGGCATCATAATTTTCAGCAACAGTAATTACCAACCTATCCTCAAAAAAGCACTTCTTTTATTGAAAGAATCAACGATGGGGAAAAAAAACAAAAGTTATCTCCCTTACTCTCAAAGCCTGGGTAGCAGTCACACGTGACTTGGGAGGATCGCGGGTCCAGCACACACGTGTCAGCATGTTGGTTCTCAGAACCAGGGCCGCCGGGACACAAACATGGACGGCACGGAATCCTCACTCCCATACGGGGATCTCCATGGTAACCATCCATGCACCTACGGACAAAATCAAAGGATAGTACTTGAACAAATTTTTAGAAGTAATACTGCAAAGAGAATCATACAAAACCAGTGACAGAGGTTCAACAAAGAGTACCATTATACCTGCAATAGATACAAGGGTCTTTTTGAATGTTAATCAACTGTCTTCTGTAACTATTTGATCCTCAAAATTTGCACATGCAGATTAGAAGCATTTGTAGTTTAATTCAACACTCCCTCTTATAGCTACGTAAAATTAGTGTGATTTTCGGATTTTATATTTATTTAAATGTACAAGAAAAATTCAAACTCTTTGTAGAATGTCTGTAAAATGTTTCAGCATATTTCAGATTTCATGGAGCTAATGTTCATTCGATAGATGTAGTGTTCTCCAACTGATCACAGAATTTTTTTCAGTCATCTTGAAGAACTAAACTGGTCTTACCTTTCACAGTTCTGTCCATCTGTGTAGTTGCGACAATTGATACAACGTCCATCGAGATTATCGCAGGTGTCTGCATTACCATTACACTGACATGGACGACACTGAGGGAAACCCCAGAAGCCAACCTGACAGCTGTCGCATGCACGTCCATGTGCGTTAGGGATGCATGTGCACTGGCCCGTTCTCTCGTTGCAGAAGTTGTCACGTGCTCCGATGTTATGACAGTCGCATGCTGGAATAGAATAAGATTTTTGAAATTTTACAAATTAAGGAATTTTGTCTATTGAAAAGTTTAATATTCACAAAGTTATTCAAAAAACTTTATCATCCAAAACTGTGTTCCACAGGAGATATCGCTTGTGGAAGATCAAGTGATATTTCCTAGGAGATATCGTTGTGACAGTAGATTTTGAACAATTATAATAATAACTATAACCACTCATGTAATGTTGACAAAATAATACCTCGCTGGAATAAACAGACCAATCTTCTTTATTCTTTTTTTGGTACATGGACAATAGAGTTACATATATGACACACATTGTATACAAAAACAACCATTTATCATCCAAAACTGTCTTCCACAGGAGATATCGCTTGTGGAAGATCAAGCGATATCTCCTATGAGATATCATTTTGACAGTAGATTTTGAACAATGCCCTGTTACAGTCGAGTTCATGACATCACAATTGTTTTTCATCATCAAGTAATGACATCACAATGCTATGACATCATAAACATGATGACTATGACATCATCGCACTGAGAGTCTAAGATTAATTTTTGTGCAGTGTTCAGGGCCTGGATTTTCGAAGCTCTCTTAGTGCTAAGATAGTCGTAATTGCCATACATTAGCATTGACTTATGATTATCTTATCGCTAAGAGAGCTTCGAAAATCTAAACCCAGGAAAATACATTTTTCACGGAATGGACATAAAAAACTGATTTTGGATGATAAATAGAATCTCACCCTCATGTCTTCTGATATCAAATATATCAACACAAGTTGATAAAAGTATTTTTAACTTTTATCAACTTGTGTTGATATATTTAACTTTTATCACCTTGTGTTGATATATTTAACTTTTATCAACTTGTACATCCAATTGAATATCACATCCATGATACATCAACTCCAGGAACATGGCTACTCACGACTACATCCATTAGGTCCGAATCCAAAGGTTCCAGGTGCACACTGGTCACATCGTCGCCCGACTACGTTGGGCTTGCAGGGGCACTGGCCTCCTTCTGGGTTGCACTCACGACTGTGGGAACCAGTTGGGTCACATTCACAAGCTGAAGGGAGATAATTCAGTTGTAAATGCATATGAATTTATACAAAGAGGACCAAATTGATACACATTCAACAAAAATACATTTAGATATATTTGATATATATTATATATAGAATATCTAGATGGTTAACAAAGTCATATGGCGACCAAACTTACAAAAATACAGTCAATATCTATAAAAAGATAGTCAATTCACATTAATAACCTTGTAATGAAAACTTCAGTTATTAGAAGGGTCATTTCAACTCAAATTACACATGGAAAGCAAGGGCATATGTACTCTATAATGAATGTATCATAGTAAGCCAATCTATAATGAAATTGCCTACAATAAAAAATACTTGCTGATACCACATCAGCTGAAAGATAAATACAGGGAGGTTACTCTGAAGAAATAAGTACTTCAACTGAAATGTGATGCTCTGCCTTTATGTTAGACAAAAAACAAACGAGTGAATGAATAAGAATGGAAAGGGATAGCTGGGGAAAAAAATCAGTGAGAGATACAGCAGTATGTTGAACAACCTTAGTTTTGTCTCGACCCAAACCTATGAAATGTTGAATATGATCAACATGGATCAAAAGGATCAAAACATAGTCTGAATATCCAAATTCATCAAGGACATCAAAAAACCCTCTCTAGCACTCACCGATTGCTCCATTATGGAGTACAGCAGAGATACTGAAGATATGACCCTTGCACTGGTCGGGCATGTCCGGCTGGATCGAGTTGAACTGAACTTCGCGACACCGGTTACGCAGGAAGTCGTTCTTGAGGTATTCTGGGAGTCCAGGGCTCTGGTAGATCGGGATGTAGTCTGTGCTGGGCACAAGCATGATCTAAACGGACAAAGATTCATTTGTGAAACAATTATTATGATAAGGTTACCATTGCTTTATTATCTGCAGCTTTTATCAATGACAACAATGCAGATTAGACCAAAAGCAAATGTTTACATTCTGGTATTCTATTCAAGCTTCAAATAAAACTTCAACAAATAAAACTGAAACAAAACTCTGAATAAATGTGACTGCTACAAACATGCGCCCACTCAAGCTCCGAAAATAAATATTATAACCCGAAGATTCCACATCCCATGATGATATCAAGGACTGATCAATTTTAATGATATTTGCATAAGTCGACTAATACCGGGGTCCTTGACTACAAACAGAATGCAATAGCAACAGAAAACTTCAGAAATAGTTGGAAATATACTCACAGAGTCAATGTACATTGTTGCGTCCGGGTTGGATTGGCCCCTCTTGTAGCTGCGGAAGTCGATTCTGATGATGTAAGACTTGCCACTCTCCAGACAGGATGAGGGACGAACCAGCTGGTACCGTGCTCCTGAAACAAGGCATATAGGTGAGGTGATTTTGGTTCGGGGGCGGGATAGCGCAGTGGTTTAGCACATTCGGCTTCGGATCAAGAGGTTCGTGGTTCGAATCCCGCCAGGGGCTCGGCAACTTTGTCTATAGTAGAGAACTGTTCTACATGCAGGTTTTCGTGCAATGCTACACTGAGTTTCAGTGCAGTACCACAGACTAGTTCCAGTCGATGCTCGCAGGTTTCACTGCAATGCATAGCCATAATGGTGTTGCAGGCTTTCTCCCTGCAATAATACTAGCAGAGCAATATAAGTGAAATACTCTTGAAAGCAGCATTAAACCCCATATCACCTCACCTTAAATGCTACATTCAAAGAGTTTTTCACTTATAGCACAGCTGCTATTATCATTGCAGGTGAAATCCTGCAACATTTTGTGGATATGCAATGCAGTGAAACCTGTGAGCATTGGCTTGAACTAGCAAACCATTTGGGGTACCGCGCTGAATTTTAGTGAAGAATTGCAACCAAACCTTACCGCATGCAGAACAGTTCTCTACTGCAGACAAGACTTGCCAAGAGCTGATGAATAGATGTATGAATAGATGTATGAATTCATCTACCTATATATACCATATAGGAAAATATCTAACAAACAAAAATAGAACAATTCAAAATATCATTAAAAATATTTTTCAAGTAACAGCCAAATTTCACCCACCTGGTTCGATGGTGACAGACTTGATGTCATCCTGTGGTCTGAAGTCAGAGCAGAGACCATTGGGGTCAACCTGGTCGGGACGCACCACCGTCACGCGAACATCCTCCCACCTCTCTGGCATCTGTGGAAGGAGGGGGGTTAATATCAGTCTTCAGGGTGGAGAATGATTTTCAAAGAGTTTTTGCATTACAACAAAAGAAATTATAACAAAAGGTGTTGAAGGTGACAAATGCAAAGAATTTCTTTATCAAAGAATTTTGTTTCATTAGCACAGAATTATTTCAAAATGTATTCACTCCTGGATCATATATCTGAAGACAACATCATTTTAAAAGGTGTTGAAGGTGTATTTTAGTTACTAAAGGTGAAATTTTGTTTTCATTTATTGACGATGCTTCTTTAAAACTTGTTGAATGCACAAAATGTATATACTCTGGGATCATATCTGATGACGATGTCATAGTTGGTGGGGAAGCTGATGTCATTGACGGTGAACTCGATGCTGTCTCCCTCCATCACACGCATATAGCCGGGACCTGACCAATAGGAGGGGCCGTCTGGCGAGATTGGCTCACGGATGTACACTCGCGCATTCTGAAATACAAAATAGTATAATTAGTCTTTCCTTTTCATACACTTTCATGTACAATCAAGGTTAGAAATAGCTGTCTGCCCACCAGCCAACTGCTGGTAAATTTCAGATGAGGCTTGGTGGATAAGAGGTGAGCAAGCAGCCTGACTCGCGTACCTTTAGATGAAGTTTCTAGACACAGCAGGGCTTGTCAAATTTTTGGAGAACGGGGCCTGTTCCAAAAAACGTTTACAATTGATTGTAGCTCTACAACTGCTTTATGGAACAGGCCTCTGCTTTATTTTTCAAACTGCAAGCCCTTCTTGCTTTTGGGATCAAATTCTCTTTTTAACACTGCGTAGAATGGTTTGGGATTCCCAGGATACCTCAGTTTACTGAATGCAAATTTTCAGGAAAGCCTTTCCTTTTACTTTCTCACTTCAGGTTCTAGATATTTAAAGCACTCTTATCTCTTAGATAGTTTTAAGTTCAATAACATTTACATAAATTCATGACTACATTACCACTAAGAGATTTTCAATTATTAGCATACAGGCCTCTTTTCACAGAGCCCTAGGGTGATTGCAAATCACTTAGATAACCTTAGTGCAATGCTGAAGGAAGTTGGTTACGGTTAACCTAAATAAATGTTGTTTTGTGTAGGCGAGCCAGAACTGTACAGCTGCCACTCAGTACAGCAAGTTTTGAACATTATTCTGTGCACTATACCGTTTATGAAAAGAATTCCTGAACATCCAACCAAATTCCAAATTTATACCATTATACCATAGCAAGAGGCTTCATTAAAGAAATTTTGGATCCATGATAAGCGATGTTAAACTGTTAACCAACAATGGGTAATATTCTACATGCTATAAGCTGGCTAATTCTTCAAATAGATGTGAAAGCATGTTTACCCCGATTCCTGTGCCAAACTCAGCCTCATAGAGATAGTAGTCGAGACCTGCGTAGAAGTATCCTGGCTCCACCTGCTTACAGTGTTTGCCTATGATGTGTGGGCGACATGTGCATTGTCCAGTCTGCTGGTCACACGACTCGCTCAGAGCGCCACCTATGTCACAGTTGCAGGCGTCGCATCCGTATCTCCCGTCACTCAAACCATAGAAGCCGCGCTGAAAAGAACATGGCAGGTTAAAATATGAATATGATAATTAACATGAGATATAAATATTTGATAGTGGAAAGTTCTATCTTTCATTGCATGACTCAAGTTCTTGCAAATTCTTCTTGATTGATGTTTTCCAACAATGTCCATCTGTTTTATGTAAAGTCTGAGAATTGAGGCAAAGATCATCAATAAGGCAAAGCTTTTTGAAAGATGAAGCACTAATGAAGATGATGAAAACTTATTAGAACAAGTGATCTATGGTTGCACAAGTGAGAATACTTCATTAGATATTAGATCATAGTGCATTTCGAAAAATAGTTTAACCAAATGAACAGCCCAGCCACCCTCTACACCCACCTCAAAATTGAAAATCCCTGAATACAAGTTTAAGTGTATGTTATGGGCAAGGTGTCTATAACCGATGTAGCTATGCCAACAGCCTCTTAAATTGGGATTGGCCTATGTATTAACCTACAAATCAAATGACCATGAACATTTTTATCTTTTTTACAATTGATGATAAGATATCAATGAGAAGAGAAAGAACAAACATAAAAATTATGAAATACTCACATGGCACACGTCACAGTTGGGGCCAGTGACGTATCTCTTGCAGAGACACAAACCAGTCTGTTGGTCGCACCCGAAGTCTCCTTGTGTGCCCAGGGGGTTACAGGAGCATGCTGTGGATATAGATACATTTTGTAGAAAATTGATTGGTAAATAAAGCATTTGGTCGATTTGAAAATATCCAAATTAGTAATAAAATAATGAATAAAGGCATGTATACACAAAATATGTTAAAATAAGCAGAAAGCATATTGAAGCAAATGTACATTTTGAAATTCTGTTCTTTGTGAGACTGTCATTTAGCTGATGGTGATATGTCAACTGTATATCACAGAACAGGGGAGGTAACTCTAGAGAGACCCACTACATACCACATGAATAAAGATAAAACAGTTCACTCTGCATCTCCTGCTATCGGGGAAACGGGCATCAGAATTTAGGTGAACACTTATGGTAATTATTATGCTAATAAATTCATGATTGACAATAATCTAACAAATATTTAAACATAAATTTTCAGATACCCACCATCGCAACCATAGGGATTTTCCCCCTGCAGGTTCCAGTAGTTCTCAATACACTGGTCACACCGTGGTCCTCGCACGTTGCGCTTACAGCGACACCGCCCGGCCTCCAAACCTCGGACTTCATCGGTTCGACCCTCACACTCGCCTTTACGCTCAGATCCGGCTGGGTCACAGTCACATGCTGTCAACAGAAGAGTTAGGTCATGAAGATAGTTAGATTCTTGATATCTAGCTACCTACATGGCGTCAACATAAGAGTGAGGTCATGAAAATGGTTAGGAGATTGATATCTTGCTACCTATATGCTGTCACTTGATCACCAGAATTTTGGTGATAAGCCATGAATGTACGGAAATCATGACAACTTTTCAATCTTATCATTTCCACTAAATAACTTTTTCTGTTTTCGTTTTGAATTGAAGTGACTGGCACATTTACACATATATCTGAAATCTTTAATGCCATTACATACCTGTTTATATCAAATTATATACACATTGGTTTCTCAAAAGCAATAAAATCTTCATAGTGGAGGTATGGCAGGACCTTAAACTAACTATTGACTGTGGAGATAATTATGCAGAGTATTTTTGCTCTGTATAGTAAAAGTACATGGGTGTGGTTACAATAGAGAGGCGTGCTCAATATTATACAATTATAGACTGGTGAAGAGGTCAATACCTGTTTTCATAGACCTGAGGAAAGCAATATTGACAGAGGACGAAGTCTGCGGTCAATATTGCTTTCCTCGGGTCTATAAAAAGAGGTATTGACCGAATTCACCGGTCAATAATTGTTTTATTTTGTTTCAAAATAAATACGAAAAGAAAAGAAAAACCACAGTCATGAACAACAATTTGGATCAACATGACGATCATATGACGTCATATGACGTCACGATAATAATAGCATGACGTTTGACGTCATTATGTCTATTTCAAGTCAATATCACTTTTGGTCGGACTCTGAAGTCAATATGCTTTTCTGTCGACTGACATGTGACCATTTCTCGACCAATCAAATGACGGAAAAATAAGCCTACATAATAATATTAGTTACGTTAGTGAATAATCAGCAATGACATTGATCACCATTATTTTCAATAATGAAGTGGTCTACAGTTGAAAATTTGACCAATGAAACATCCTGCTAGATCAGTCTATATGTATTTGTATAGGTCCTATATCATACAATTATAGACTTCTGTACAATTGATACAAATCTTTGATCATATAATAAATACCCTGATAGCCTTACAGCAAAACCCCTTGTACCACTATTTATCATCAGCCAATGAAATGACTTGCTAGTGTCAATCATATCAATAAAAGCGATTGCTGCAAACAACAGGCAGTTTGCCGGTATGAAAATTATCGCAGTGCCATTACCATAATATCTGATTTTCAGATTTTGACAGTGGCACAACAAGATTATTTAATTTCAAATTTATCAAAGGCTGCGCTTTCTTGCAGCCAAACTTTCACGAAGAGATCTACACCATTTGCAGAAGAGGCTCGACAACTGTGTGTTGAGTATGAAATATTTTGTTTTCATCGGCTGAAAATTTTGGCTTTAAATGGCATTGAGTAACCATTGTCAAAAGAATATGACGGTTTTTGTAGAAGCTACCCAAACAAATATGCTGATGAAGCAGGAAAATTTAAAAGACGAATTCATAGTATGTGGTGTATCAGTACCTTTTTAATTAGAATATGAAGCGAGAAAAGGCTTAAAGGTAACAGGAAAGACAATCAATTTTGTCTTCTGCTGATACATGGTTAAAGGACTGCTTCCACTTACGCTGACAGATGTCAGGGTCACGGATATCCCTGTTGGGATCCTGGAAGAAGAAGGGTTTACATTCCTCACAGTTACGCCCCTGTGTGTTGTGCTGACAGTCGTCACAGACACCGCCGCTAATACGTCCAGTAACTTCGAACACAGCCGGGTCAAAGTGACACTTGGAAGCGTGATTGTTGCAGTTGCATTCTGGGAAAAAATATCATGATATTTTAGCTTTGAAGAAGAAAAACACAAATTCTTTTGATGCCAATTGTACATATATCATTAAACATAAGATCAGTGTAGGAAACTACCGCCCGCCCGAACGCCCGAGACGGGTTAATTTTGTTGAGGGCGGGCACAAAATAAATCTTACCCGTCCGATGGTCGGGTTCATATTATCATTAAATCCAATCTATGTCGACAATTTCTGCATTGCCATTTGAATAAATATTTAAGACGCAAAAAACTATTAAGTGGTTATCAGTCGCGATGCGAATCGAGTCAATTTCTTTGAGACTGTGTCAAGATGATTGCATTCATAAGAGATGCACGTCTATTGGTTAACGATAATTAATCAGCCAATCGTAGCAAGGCTTGCAACTGGCTATGGCTGTATAAAATGACAGCGCTCAGATGCTGAAAGTTCGTTAAGAACTTTATATATCTTTGAAACCATGACTTCGAATATAAATGTATATATATTATGTAAGTAATACCAAATATTTTATTCAGCTATTCAAACAGGGATGTAAAGATATTTACCGAAAAGACTGGTTTTAATGAAATATCGTCATCAACCTGTGTAAATTTTTATTCGGATTTTAAATATTGTTTATCTTTCTGAAATCTAGTTAGCACAACTGAGACGTGCCCTCACTAAATTTAGATGTGACGCTCACAGCTTCAAAGTAACAGAAGCACGTTTTGCCAAAATCATAAACATAATAAATACCCAATTTCGATTTAGAAATCTGAATTAAATATCTGCCATGCTTTTTCTATAGCAATCTTCCAAAAATAAATTCTGTATGTTACTGCACATTGAAAGTCTTAATTTGTTATTTAAGTTAGCTCTTCTGTTGTACCACATATCTCAGATAAGAAAACATTATAATTGATAATTGGTTTGCATATATATTATACTTACGTTTTACACATATACTATATTGGCCAAGGGTCGAATAAAATCTGTCTGTCATAGATGTATCATGTAACGTCTTGGTTTGCCAAGAGAAACAATTAAATAAACGTATGAACGACAGAATAATTATAAAATAAGAGTATGAAAAAACTAAAGTCACCTGTTGTACTAATTTGAGACACGATGGCATTATTTCACAGCAATGTTTGTAAGTTTTGAAATAGAATAGATATGAAAGCCTGAAATTTACTTCATAATTAATTATTGCTGAGGAAAAATATTCAACTAAAATAGGACTGGCAACTTCAATGGAGGGCTGGTTAGTTTTCAAAGTTACCAGCCCTGGTGTCTGGTAGACTTTTCTGGTAAGTTTCCTACACTGATAAGATACATAGAGACATATAAAAAGATGTGATCTTCTCAAGAGAACTGGGAGAAAATTAATCACTGAGAATACATTGTGTTTTGTGCAACAGGACCCTGATTTGGTAAAATGATCTTAAGGAGGTCCACATCTCTGACAAAAACATTAAATTTTCTTACTTTTGCAAGCATTTGGTTGGTTCCTGCGAGCTGGTTGCCATGGCAAATCATTGTAGAATTCCTGACACAACTCACAGTTGAGACCCCTTGTGTTGTGAGCACACTCGCACATGCCATGCACCTGAAGAACAAGCATAAGAACTGAACAATGCAAATCTTTTTATTGGAGTTTCAACAACTTGGTTCGATGTCCAAAAAAATGGACACTTGCCGTCTTGTTTTGATTGATCAAATTCATCCTGACTATCTGAGATTCATTTTCTATAATTAAGGGTATATTTGAAGGGCCCGATTGATCCTGTCTATTAGGGTATATTTATTCATCAATCTCCCAAAAGGTCCTGATTGTCCTCACAGGATTTCCCTCACATCGCTATGGTTACCGATGGTTATTTACCTCATGTTGAAGCTCATCAGAACTATCATCCTAGTGCCAGATTTTAGGACAGTGTAATACATAGTTTTGTTAGGATCCTTGCAATTAATATGCTCTGACAAAGCAGCGTGAATGAAACTGAGGGTTTACACAAGTTTGATAACAGTTCTTTGGCACTCTTAGAATGCAATATTAAACAGTGCCCGATTCAGGGGAGGGGGTTCAGAAGATTTAAACACATGATCAATATGAAACTGGTTATGTTTCACCAATTGTTTATCAGAATGGTTTACCATGTTATCGTGAGTTTCATATCCTGGTACAGGCAAACACCGAGAAGCGTGGCCGTAACACGAGCAGCTACCACGGACCGTCATGTCGTAGAGTGAGTAATAGTACTTCTCCTTGATTTCCGACCTACTGTCCAGCTGGGTGTCACCTGGAAAGGGAATATTTTCAAATAGAGCAAGACACAATTTTTCGGAATACAGTTATCTAAACATTCAACTATGAATTTCTTATGGGTATCTAAAGTTTGTGAATTCCTTAATTCCATCAAAGTTTATTTTGTTCTAAATACAAATTAACAAAACGACATCAGGGTACAGGGTTGGAAGTGTAGTTGGAAAATTAATTTTTGATACAACAAAACTTTTGTTGGCAGAAATAAATTTTCAATGGTCTTCCTTGTAACATTTAGAATTTTGATGAGTATTTCACTTTTACCACGGCTGCCATAATCATTACAGGGAGAAAAACCACAACACTATTGTCACTACACAATATGGCAAAAATCTGCGAGCATCGGCTGGAACTAGCAAACCATGGGTGGTATCGCACTGAAATTCAGTGTAGCCTTGCACCCAAACCTTACTGCAGGTTTAACAGTTCTCACTCTGATTAAAATCGACCGTGTTCCGAGGAATAAAAGTTTCAAAATAATGACTCTAACCAGATTCGAACTCTATCTGTCTAGGCTATCCTCTCCACAACGGTCTGACCGCAGCCTACTGTAGCGCACGTTCTTACGTAAACTAAGCTAACCAATCACAATGCGTGCGGCAAAAGCATTCAGTATCGGTAGCTAGGGGCAAGTAACTCCCATATACCATTCGTTAACCTTGATCGCAGTTATCCGGTGAAACAGCTGACTATGACTATTTAAACTCTTGCAAAAAATTGCCCCCCCCCTCCCCCCCCCCCCGCTAGAGTCATTTAAAAAAACATTAAATTCCTCAGAACACGGTCGATTTTAATCAGACTGAACAGTTCTCTACTGCAGACAAAGTTACCTGTGAGCATTGGCTGGAACTAGCAAACCGTGGATCATACTGCACTGAAATTCAGTGTACCCTTACGCCCAAACCTTACTGCATGTAGAATAGTTCTTCATTGCAGACCAAGTTTGGGAACTCCCAGCCTAAAGCACAAACAACTCCCACCCCTTTATTACAAGGTTTGCCTACCAAGGGTGTGAAGCTCCGTGAAGTTGACTCTCAGATTGGTCAGTTTAAGAAGATCCTGGACCTCTTCGCTGTACGGGTCCTGGATTGGGATGAAAGGCGGCAGCACTCGGAAAATAACCTGCAATACATCAATATTATCTTTTTAACTACATAATAACTGATTATAAAAATGATTCTTTCCTCAATATAAGTAAATGCTGACTAGAACTGTGCAAACACAAGACATTTCAAAATATGAAATGCATCACGATATTTCATAACAATACGATTTGATAGAATACATGTCATGCTCATTTCAAACCCTTTTAATTAAAGAAAATACCAAAACAGTTTTACACATGCAATGCCTTTAAGGCAAATTTTATATATATTTTTTAAGTTGACAATATGTATCTAAGTAGAGAGAATGTATCATGATACTTATATCATCTGATTTAGTACCACGATTCCCGATATTTGCCAAAACTCTATTTTAGATATTCTTTTAGGGCAACAGCACTTGGCTGCAACAATGCAGTGCTAGTTTTTCTTTCCTTATAAAGCTTAGTGCTAGGCATAGACTCGACATCTTCATTCCTCATGTTCTTTTAAGACGCAGCAAGGAATCAAACCTAAACCTTTCATGAAATGGCGAACACAGTACCAATCGACCTACATCCCTACTCTAGACCCTGAGTGTTCTTTGCCATAATCATAACTCATTCAGAGAGGAATTAGTCCAAGAAAATGCACTGGCAATTATTATAGGTAATTATCATATATGGAAAACAACTAAAACAGAAAATACATTTTGAATAAAGGTTATTGCAAAAGAAAAAAGTTTTTAAAATATTTTCAAAATTACATTGATAACGATTCAGGTTAATTGGAAAATCAAAGACTCAAAGCTGTAATTTTATAACACTTAACAAGTAGGCAAATCATGTGTTACAAGAATGCAAAATATTTCAATATTTTAGAGAATAAAATTTTGCGATTTAGAGACACCTTATTGAAATCATCTTATAATCTCATCTAAATTTCAATTGAGTAAATCTTTTTCTGATAAATTTGAGTAATCTAATAACTTTGACAAAAATAAATGAAATATTGATCACTGACCTCTCCTTCCGTTGATGGCGTTTCCATTGAGTATTTTCGGACACAGATAACGTCAGTTAGAGACCGAACTGGACCTCGTGGCACCCCAGGGAAGGACCGACGACAATTCTGAGCAAAGTAGCGATAAACTTTCCATGTTTTACCAAAATCGTAAGATCGCTCAATAAACATGGCTTTCGGCCTGAATGTCTTGAAGGTCATGATTAAATGAGTAAAATGAAACTCGGCTTCCAAATCCAAACGAATTGAAACATTTTCTATTCCATTTTCAGCTTGCCACCACCGATCCTGTCGGTCTTTGAATGACGACACTATGTTTTCAATTCGATGACTGTTTTCATGAACTTGTGTTTGAAAAGGTTGGCGAGAATCGCACTGAAAACACTTGGTCTTCTTTTCTAAATACGACACAACACAGTATCTTTGTGGTCGTTCCAAACCACATGTTGAAGTCGCGGACAACTGTGGTCCTCGACCAATGAGAAGATCCCCTGTTGCTGGGTAACAACTGCCCTGCTCACAACGAGGTTGGCGACCGCCTTGACCTACAGCACCTGAATCAAGGGAGAGAACTCTCATCAAACAGAATTCAAGAATCAAGTGCTTTAATATATATTTTCAAATTGAAAATGAATTTTTTTTTTAATCTCATGGAATCTTAAGTGTACTTTCTTTAAATCTATATATCACATGAAATACATATAAAATTCCTGTGACATCACTGATTGTTTGCCTTGTGTTGAAACTAGTGTCACATTTCGAATAAAAACAAAGAATTCCAGTTACACTTGCAGGTTAATTGTGTGTAGGACAGAACAGTAGTTAATTTAAAAAAAAGTTCATACTGTGTTTTGGACCAAGAGCTTTTGATCAGAGGTTGAAGTGACTAAACACTGTGCTATCCTCACCATAAATCAGTGTGTTGCTTTTCTTATGTGTGTATGTATATAACCTAAAATAATCCTTTTAAATTGATTTACTAAATATGTATATCATATCATTATAGAATCTAAAGATGAATTAAATGGTATGAACTGTCCGTTGACAAATGTTGACAAAGCGTGATCTTTACATTTAAATCTGAAATAAGATCAATAATATATCACTGATTGAATCATTGACTACTCTCTTAATTTATCATCATTACTCAAAATCTTTGAAACTGTAAACCAAGAATGGAATACCCAGTATTTTCAATTTGTTCAGAAATGTCATATATGAGTAATTCTGTAGTTATGTCAACCCAACACAACTCCCTCCCCCAAATGCTCTTATGCAAACAATCAACTCACTATAGTCTACAGAAGCTTTTTAAAGAGTTAACCCTCTTGCTCACAGAGCCACCCATCAAAGAACCAGTAAAGGGTAAAGCGGCATCAGGGGGGTTAACAGAATCAAGTGAGCTTTTCCTGCTACTGTTTTAAGACCCTTCAACATGACTTTACATTAAGTGTTTGACTTCATGAATCATGTCGGTGAAACAGCTAACTATGACTATTTAAACTCTTGCAAAAAATTGTCAGCCCATTTACCACAAGCGGATATATGTGTGTGTGAACTTGAGATGAGAATTTAAGCTTTCATTCATCATGCATCCATCTGAAAATTATGGGATACTGAATATCCATAATGTATAAGTAAATATTAATTCCTCAAATACTCGCATGTGGAATAGGCACATCTGAAACTTTGAGCAAAATTCAAAAGAGAATGCCTTAATCCCAGATATGGTTAGTGCTCACCTATTTCTGCATCAATAATTTTTTATGATTTCCTCACACAATGTAGTATGTTTTCTTATGGAAATAAAGGGATACGATGAAAAAGGAAAACAAATTTTACAGATTGTAAGACATTGTTTTCTAAGCAATACAAAGATTTCATAAGCAATCGTAGCAAATTTTCAAATCCATAATCATACCTTATATGATTCAAAATTGTTACAATGGGTAAAATTTTATCAAATGAAAAATTAAAAAAACTTAAAAACAAACAAGATAGCCATGGGCTAATGAAAGTCATACTAGAATATAAATGAATCAATAGATAGGGGTAAACAATAGTTCTCTGTTTCAACCTCTATTTGTTATGTTTGACCGCACAAGGTTGCTGAATCAGCAAAACACCATCATCCCATACTGACAATCTTCACCTGTTAAATGTTACTTACATACTTATATAAATACCTATCTCTTGTTACCCCTTGAAGTTCAACTGATTATGAAAGGTTGTCAACCATTTTGACTAAATCAGTCTACAATTTGATGTCAATACTTTCATTTATTAAACATTTCTTTGTCTTTTTCATTACATGAGAAATAATATTTTCTTGAAAATGTTTAAATATTTTCAGAAACATGTTCTGAAGATAAGTTTTTCCTTTATCTAAACACATAGCAATCTCGCATCCAAGATTGATTTTATACATACTTAATATTAATTTCTCAAAAACAAATTCCAGGGAATTAAAAATTCTAATTAATTCAATCATTGATCCTATGCAAAGAATGATAAGAAATGTTTCAAAGGCAACGTATTCAATTATAACATGAACATTTATAAAGATAATAATAAACTCAGTGGATAAATTCAAAACTTTATAAAGACAGCACTGATATTGTCCATGTGTTTGATATTATTCCTTACAAACCTACGTACACCTGTTTTACGTCCATCTGTTTGATATTATTACCTACATACCTACATACACCTGTTCTATGTATTCAGGCCTACTACGGTCTTGTTGACATACACACAACCCAGTTCTGATAACAGGGCTATATTGGAGCTTTCACCACTTGCTTCATTAGTTGGGCTACCAAAGGTACCATAATAATTGTCTAGTTACAAAGGTACTTAATTAATTAATATTTATCATATACTTATTTTTTCACCTAATGTTAACTCTACAACACAACTTTAGGAAACTATTAAGCTGTGAAAAGAATAAACATTTTCACCACTTGCTTCATTAGTTGGGCTACCAAAAGTACTATAATAATTGTCTGGTTACAAAGGTACTTAATTAATATTTATCATATACTTATTTCTTCACCTAAATGTTAACTCTACAACACAACTTTAGGAAACTATTAAGCTGTGAAAAGAATAAACATTTTCACCACTTGCTTCATTAGTTGGGCTACCAAAAGTACCATAATAATTGTCTGGTTACAAAGGTACTTAATTAATATTTATCATATACTTATTTCATAACCTAATGTTAACTCTACAACACAATTGAAGGAAAGTGTTCAGCTGTGAAAAGAATATACATTTCATGAATAGCTGACTACATTCCTTTATTTATCATTTCTCATTTTTTACCATGAATAAGTTTATACCTTAGCTTTCAGCAGCTGTTTCACATGTTGCATATCTGATACATGATGTCAACTGATTATAAGGAACTAAAACGGAACATGAATTGTTTAGATTATGGACAGGAAATGAGCTGTGTCACAAAATATTCTTAGAATTAATCATTCAAAATTCGAGGAATTTCCTTCGTGTGAAAAATATCTTTTAGGATTTTTTTAAACATTACCAAGTATTAACTCTTGAAACCCAACATCGTTTACTGGTAATGTCCATCTTCGATTCAAATTCAAGGGAATTTTATCTTTTTTTCATTAAAAGAAATGTTTTTCTTGAAGGTATGCAAGATGAAATGAGGGTATAATATAAGTGTTTCTGGGTGGAACACATTCCAGCATTAGGAATAAACATAAGTTTTAGAAGGGTTTACAGCTTTTTCAAACCACAATCCCACAAACCACAATGCTAGTCAAGATATTTTGGGGTTTATATCACCGCTGCTAGTATTACTGCAGGGAGAAAGCCTGCAACACCATTATGGCTATGTATTGCGGTGAAGCCTACACGCATCGGCTGGAACTAGCAAACCATGGGTGGTACTGCGCTGAAATTAAGCACCTAAACCTCACTGCCAGTAGAACAGTTCTCTACTGCAGACAATGTTGCCGATCCATTAGATATTTCATTATAGAAAATGAGGGTTATCCGGACTTATTTTGTTCAGTATAAATAACTTCTGATTCAGTGTTTTGGTTATATAAATACAAAACCAGTGGGTGACGGATTCTATACACATACATTCGTCCACTGTCTCAAATACAGAAGATACTGTGTAGATGACTGTGGAAGGAAGGAAGGAAGGAAGGAAGCAGTTAGAGTGAAGGAGGAAAACAGGAAACTGTGGTTACCCACCGATCACAACTGTCTTGTTGGTTTGATTCATTCAACTCTTGAGATAAAAGTTCAATGACTTTGAAATGGCGAATGTCAATGAGCGAGATGTGCATTTTAAACCCCTGCAGGGAAAGCTGTAAAGGTTTATAACTGCCTGTCTGTCTGTCCTGGTCTTTCAAAAGTTTGAAATTAGAGTTGTTTCCCTTGACCTACTAATGTTCACTTTTACATTTCTTATTAAGGGTAGGTGTCATGATGAACTTATCCTTTTTAAATGAAACTAAAAATATGTCTTTCAAAAGTTGCACATATCAAAAGTTGGGTGGGGAGGGGTTGTGTGGTAAGATTGTGTTGGTTTTACTTCAAGAGGTTACACACCCAACCCAAACCCCCAAAAATGCAAAATTTATACTTTTTCAAAAAACAGGTGACACCCCCTCCTTTTTAACACTGAATCTGCCACTGTCGTCAGCACATGTTCTAAAGGTTATTGAAACGAGTCAAATAGGGTTATTTCTGGCTATATAAGGCTATTGTACAGTTCTCCCTCTGAACTTATTATAAGCTTTGTGTTCCTTTGTGATCCTGTCAGTGTTACAAGTATATGTATCAAGATGAATTCATGCAAAACAAATTTGACTGTATCATTTCATGAGCTTTCAATTTTCCGTGGCAGTTTACGAGATCTACCGTTTCAATTTCAATGTTTTACTGACGCTTATAATATGTGTGGGCGGAGATAGTTGGACGGTTTAATTCTTATTTTCATTAGTAATTTCATTTGTTTTATCATTTCCAAATTCACAGCTTTTGTACAAGATAACTTACATACTATCGTATAAGATAAATGTTTTGTCATTATAATGTTGATCAAATTGCTTCTCATATGATTAACAGTTTTCATTTTCTTAAACAAGTAAATGTGTTCTCCTTCTTTTGAGTCCTTGAAAACTAGAAAAATGGACTCTTCATAGTCAAACTCGATACTGACTCAGGAAGCCCAAAATAACCAAAATAATAAACTTCCTATCATTTATTACTATCTTTTTAAAACTTGTGAATAATTTTCAATTTCACTTGTTTTATACGGAATCGTTAACTTGTTAAATGATAACTGTATTTAATGGAAGGCTGTACATTTTTCTGAAAAATTCCAGGTTGTAAAACTGGCTAAGGTTTTTAATGATGTTCCGGGAACCACAACAGGAGACTAAGAGGAGTCTAGTTCTCAGCAAGAGACTCATTTCATAATCTTACATCTGCTTGTCAGCTATGTGAACTTCAGTGCAACATCTATCCTTATTAGCTTCCCCTGACATAGACTTGCATCTTGTCCCCTCAACATGGAAGCCATGAGAAACACCAATTCCCTGTCTGCACCACTTGTAAATTAAAGTATTTATGGCATCAAATAAAATTATTTGATTTCTGAAAATTTTCATCATTTCCTTCACGGAAAATTTATTAAAATATCTTAATCTATTTTTTATAATGCCCTCCCAAAAAATATGACATTTTCCAATGTTGAGTTAAGTATTGATTTTCTCAAAAATATTTAACCCTTTGCCTGCCGGACTGGGAATGGCCTATCTTAAGCCACTAACAAATCCTGGTTGTTTCCTCTTGGTTACTCATGCTGGTTTGTTACCATGTGATTCAGAGACTAAGTGTTAACCCTTAAAATCTTACAGGCCGGAAATCAGCTTGGAAAACATATTTGTTACTTGTTTCTAAAAGTATCAACCTGGTATCAAAATGCACTAGCCAACAACTTGCTCCATATATACACTAAAGTTTTAGAGACATCATTGAAGAATTTTGAGTTATGGTCCAGATATCAAATCATAAAGCAACTTGGGTCATCATTGAAGAGACTTAACACAGACTAGCATCCACAGATGTTGGTTATGGAAATACCATTGTAACATGGAAATACCATTCAGACGGGGAAATGCCTTGATGATAGAAGAATACAATTTTGAAGGAAATACACTCCTATGGTCATTTCTGGATTTTTCAACAACATTTTTATTCTTTGTTTGTTTTATGACTCAGTGAAGAATGTAAAGACATCTCTACGAATTCCAAGAATCAATCAGATATGGCAAAGGTTCTATTGGGATCTCTACAAAACAAATTATATGTAATTGTATGCCATTCTTGTGTAAAAGGTAACATGTCAGGTGTTTTGCTTTAAACATCATGGGCACACGCTAAAAAAAACTGATAATGTTGGTAAAACAATGCTATATATATCACCATGCATTCATTGATCTATTTTATGGCTGTTCCAAACACCTCCCTAAAATCAGCTAGGCTGTTCCAAACACCTCCCCAATGGAGACCTAATTTCTGAAGGGGCTATTCCATTAACTCCCCTGTTTGCTCCAGTGGACAATCACTGAGTTGACCTCTTGGCCACTGTCCACTGTGTTTGTCCTCTCCACCCTGGTCAAGGGCCTCATTCATGGACATGCCTCAGTCTACACAAAGAATGTACTGGACTCTGCCTTGGGTCAAGTCAAACCCTTCAATAACCACACTGGACATGTGTAAAGGCAACACCTCCCCACATGCATATCACACACTTGACCCGTACCCATGTGACCATGGACCAACATGTTTTATCTGTAAAATTGAGAAAATGAATAGGGGGGAAATATTTTAAGATATAAGATAATGCTTGAAAATAAGCCACCTTGAAAACTGCAATTTTAAATGCAATAGTTCAAACCAAATGAAAAGATTCCAGAACTGAAGTTGTCAAGTGGGATCGATTTCATTACACTCTTATTGGGAATATTTTAAAAACATCCAATTCTAAAATTTGAGAAATATCACAAATCTTTTATCCATCCATTGAATATGGATCCTACATTTCCTTTGTACAATCAACATCTTTTTGCATGAATCTCAAACACTTAATATCATCACTTATCATATATGTCTTAGTAATAACCTACATTATACAAGTGCAATAATCATATATCTAAAATACTTAAGGCCTTCTATTCAATCTAGTTTTCCCTTTTAGCAAATCTTGTCACTGAAGGTTTCTCATTGAGCAATTTTAATCTCCTGTATATAAAAAAACCCCCATAAGATATGTCAAAATGTCACAGTTTATTTCATACAATAGATTAATAGTCCTTATCTTCACAGATGAGAAAATATAAAAATTGATATTGCAAATGGATATTTCATGCTCACCACACCCGTTTTAGAAAATTATGTTGTTGGCGACGTTTAACAGTCTCTTGCATTGATTGAGAAATAGTTTAGCTATTCATAACATTTTCAAATACACTTTTTCAGTTTAATAGATCTTTATACACCTCTAAAAACATTCAAAGTTATGAAAAATGTAATGTTTCAATTATAAAGGTTAAGTTGGAAATAGATATTTATATATTTCATGAATGGTATTTCAAAATTTGTTTTCCGCCAGACCATGATGTATTAAATTCATAATTAGATCATGGAAGAAAACAGCATCTTCATGCCATGCTGGGCAACATTCTCCTTTGAAGAATAGATAGTTTTTATCAAATTAGCTCACAACATCATAATAGTAAAAATAGGATGTTTACAAAAACAAAATTTTCCCCACAATTTCTCGCAGGCCTCTCGCATGTCTAGTATATTCTGACATTCTAATTTTCCCTTTTTGATAAATCTTTTTTAAAAATTCAAATTATCTCTCAGCATAGCTAGAAGGAAAGGAACAAATTGTAACAAAACAAAATCTTCATTTGACAGTTGTGGCAGGTCTCCGTCATGCCTTTTATACACTAGGCTTTGAAATTTTAATTATTTTTTTTATCAAAATAGCTCTTAGCATAGGTAAAGTTGAAGAAAGAAACATTGAAAACAAAATCTTTAGTGGACAGTTTTTCGCAGGCCTCTCTCATATGTACTATACTGAACTACACTACACTACAACATTACACTACACAAGCCTTCGAAAGAAAAACAATATTTTTTATCAAAGTAACCAACAGCATATTTAAAGTAATGAAAGAATTGTCTCAAAACCAAATCTTCACTGGACAGTTTTTGGCAGGTCTACTATAATGACAAAGCTACACTAGTCTTTGAAGAACATCTATTTTTTATATCAAATTATCTCACAGCATATTTAAAGTAAAGAATTTTATCAAAAATAAAATCTTCACTGGACAGTTTTTGGCAGGTCTACTATAATGACAAAGCTACACTAGTCTTTGAAGAACAACTATTTTTTCATATCAAATTATCTCACAGCATATTTAAAGTAAAGAAAGAATTTTATCAAAAATAAAATCTTCACTGAGCATATTTAAAGTAAAGAAAGAATTTTATCAAAATAAAATCTTCACTGGACAGTTTTTGGCAGTTCTACCTCATCTCTACTGAACTAAACTACACTAGCCCTCGAAAGAAAATTCTTCTTTTTTTTCCAAATTAGCTCAGTGTTGTAAAAGTAAAGAAAAAATTTTTTCATCTAAAACAAAATCTTGACTGGACAGTTTTAAGCATGTATGGTTCACCTTCACTGTGCTTGACCACACACTGCGAGGAGATCAGACAAAAAACTGTGTGCGGTCAAGCAGACAGATTTATCAGACAGTTCCAGGTGACGTGGTTTATAAGTTTAGGGAAAATACCTACTATATACACAGTGTCATAAAGAGACTGAAGAACGCTATCCAGACACAGAAAAAATGCCAGGATTGTGACTGAATGACTTTGCGCAAAGTAAATGGTTTAGAAAATCAAGGGATCTGATATCGTTTGAGATTATTATCTTTGTTGAACATGTGTCCATTTCTGAAATTAAAATATAAAGGAGAAAATTCTAAATAAAAATGATAGGATTGTGACCTTGGTACAACTATGAGCAAAGTAAATCCTTATCACAATAAAGGAGGTTTGATCTCATTTGAAATTATTATTATCTTTGACATGTTTGAAGGAATCAAGTTTATTTCAGAAATTAAAATTCAAAGTAGAAAATTCAAAATGAACGTCAAGATTGTGACTGGGGTATGCCTATGAGCAGAGTAAATCCTTACGACAATAAAGGATATTTGATTTCATTTTAGATTATCATTTTCTTTGATGGACTTGGGCTTATTTCTGAATTGTAATAATGGGGAAAAAATAACGAGTAATTACCTGCACTTTTTTAAAGTTGAATATTTTTACTTATTTTTTAGTCTATCCTTGTAAGGAATTGCAATAGTGACATCAGATGACTACTTTTAAGGGAAAAATAGAATTAATACTTTTAAATCAATACTTTTATTTCACTCGTGTGTGTACTCAGTTTCTTTTCATTGATTAAAATTTAATCAATGAAAAGAAACTGAGTACACACACACGAGTGAAATACACTCTTATGATTACTAATAATTGTATTTCTGACGTTATAGCAACATGGCAGATTGTGTACATGCCAACCGCAAACATCATCCATTCAGAAATGTAATACGCAGAGTAAAAAATTCTATCTCAAAGCTTCCCACAAATCCGCTGATCCTACACTAAGCGTATTATACGATGTATCCTTAACCGACCAAGCATGTAAATAAAAGAAATTACTCAGGGTCTCTGTCCGTAAGAGAATGGCTATTTCAGCTTTGATAATGGCACCCTGTGATAGAATTATACAGTTTAGGTTTACTCTAAACGCTCGGCTCGCACAAAGAAATATTGTGGCCAAACATGCAGACACATAATTGCTGAGTTAACTTTAAATGAGCAATCTTTATCACATTTGGTGTCAGCCGCGAGACAAGTGGTGACCTATGACCTCGAAATAAACATGCCGCTGATAATCCCTCCACCACAGAGGACTTATATCTGGGTACACCTTGTTGAGTATACAGAGGGTAGATATACATGCAGTCAGGTGGATATAGGTAGATAGGTACTAGGGACTGCCATATTGAATTTACATTGAGATCCCTCCCTCCCCCCTCCCCCCAAGAAAACTAAAATATGAAAAGTCCCAATATATTGCAATACACTTTTCTGTATCGCAATATATTGCAATATGGCAATGAGGAACAATACCCATCCTTAGTGTAATAGTATTCAGGTATTCAGGAAGCTTAACTTTAACTTAGTGTTAAACTTATGATTGAATTGGGCTCAGGAAATGGACAACTTCCATAACAAAGTATTTGATAAATGTGTCCAGTTTGTCAATCATAGGAGGTTGTGATGCATCATGGGTCGTACACCAATCATAACGGTAAACATTCATATTATCTGTATCATAGCAAATAGCCAAATCACTGACTGTAGGTCTTAAACTTTAATCTTACATTATGAACTGCAATCTATTGGTTTGTCTATTGGCTATGATACAGATAGGAGATCATTGTTCATTGTTATGTTTGATACATGACACTGTCATGATTATAAAGTTCTCTTAAGAGTTTTGTTTTTGTTTGGTGTGAAATGTTCAGAAAATATAGTTATCTTATCTCCAAGTTTTATCCAAAAGCTTACCCTTCAGTTTTGACAGCATTCATTTGAAGTGTGTAAATGACAATTTTATCATACAACATCCAAAACCGCTGATAACCAAAAACAATAGTGTATACAAACCATCCATATTAGCTACAAGACAACAACTGCTGCTAAGTACTCATAATTACACAACCAAGGAGACAAGTCATTGCTAAGTCATTTATTTCCTGAGTAACCTCAGTCACAAGTGGAGCTCTTTAAGGAAAAGATATGCATAATACTTATATGTTGCAATCAAATTGGATTGTACAATTGGCGACATTTCAAACTGAACTGTTTGTCCCCATAATGTCAAGACAGGTGTTATGATGTGAACTTATTACCAGACAATAAAAGGAAATAACTCACAATATTTTACAAGATGAAAATAAAGATGTTGAAAATACCAATAAATATGGCCCACTTATTACAGAGGTAACACTGAAAAATACGAGGGGAATACTGGGAAAATGTCATTGCAGTAATGAGAACTGTATTCTTTTAATGTTTTTAAACATGTCTTCTTGAAATTCTTCAATAAACATTGAACTGCACACATCTTGAACTGCTTCGCAGAGAAGGAAATCTAATTATTGACTAGGTGTGGAAGTCATTATCAGAAGGTGTTAATTACAGAGCACATGTTATAGTTTCTTGTCAGTAGTTGCATGTGTTGGTTATGTAATGTAATGTAATCTTATAGATACTGTATTTCATATAATGTACAATTGATTCCAGGGATGAGACTGGAAATTTTCCTTGAATTGCCTGAGTTCATCTGGAGATTGAATATACAGAGTAAAACACGTCTCAATCTGTATCTGAGATATTGTCACTTTAATGACACTTTATTTCTGCATAGCTCATTTACTCATATGAAAAATAACATTTTATAAGAAGCCAAATAGAATTGGAAATGTCTTAATCAATACTTCCTTTCAGAGGACATTATGAAGGATTACATCAAAATAATATACCCTTAACATATTTTTTTTTTTACAAACTGCCATCAGCATTTATTTAGAACAAGGATCAAATCGAGAACTGATATCAATATGAAAGCAGCTTTTATCAATATTTTGCAAGATGATTCAGATAAAGAAATAAATATAGAGAACCATGACACTGATTTTTGGTTGATAATTCAATTATGTCCACTGAAACCAGTAAGAGAACTTGATCTTAAATTCAGGGGGAATCAAGTACACAAGTCATCTCTGGCTTCAAATTCTTTTCAAACAGTCCTGGCCTGCCATCAAGAAGCCTCTATTAAAGCCAGACTCAAAGGAATTACATTTTGGGTTTAGCAATGTTTTCAAGAATATTTCACATATATCACGGCTGTTAGTATTCTTGCTGAGCGAAAGCCTGCAACACTATTGTGGCTTTGTATTGCTGTGAAACCTGTGAGCATTGGCTGAAAATAACCAACCATTGGTGGTACTACTATGAAATTCAGTGGATCGTAAACTAACTGCATGTAGAACAGTTCTCTACTGCAGAGAAAAGTCAAACCATGAATCCTTGATCCGATGCCGAATGCGCTATTGCCCCCTAATTTCAAAGAGACGATGAGCGAGTCTACAGGAGTGTGAGACAGTGTGGGAGCCTCCATCTGGTTCTGATTATACAGGAAGTTCTGTCGGCCATGCTTCATCTACAAGTGACTCCACTGCTGGCAATAACTGGAGATGTGTTGGCTTTGTGTTGTGGGAACCAATGGTTCGAAACTGACACTAAGCTCTTTCGGTAAAAAAATGTATATATCATAAATTATATTTAAGCTGAAACTAAACATCTTTTTTTTTCCGAAAGATTTAATTTTAGAGAGTTTATCAAGTTTAAATCAGTTAACTTTTTGTAAAAAGCTTTTACTAAATATGGACCATTTTCAGCAGACACTATTTTTGGTCCACAACTATATGTGACTAAATAGTGGCACCAAAAAGGCGGTGATACAGACGTCATTAATTGGTAACCCTCCTATCATATACAATGTCATGAAGCAGGACTAGTTCAGTGCCTTCATGGGTACCCCTCCAATCTTATTCAGTAACAGAGCTGGACTAGTTCAGTGCCTTCATGGATACCCCTCCAATCTTATAGTCATGAAGCAGGACTAAATCACTGCCTTCATGGGTACCCCTTCAATCTTAAAGTCATGAAGCAGGACTAAATCACTGCCTTCATGGGTACCCCTTCAATCTTATAGTCATGAAGCAGGACTAAATCACTGCCTTCATGGGTACCCCTTCAATCTTATAGTCATGAAGCAGGACTAAATCACTGCCTTCATGGATACCCCTCCAATCTCATACAGTCATGAATCAGGACTAGATCAGTACCTTCATGGGTAACCCTCCAATCTTATTTAGTAATGGAGCAGGACTAGTTCAGTGTCTTCATGGATACCCCTCGAATCTTATTCAGTAATGGAGCAGGACTAGATCAGTACCTTCATGGGTAACCCTCCAATCTTATTTAGTAATGGAGCAGGACTAGATCAGTACCTTCATGGGTAACCCTCCAATCTTATTTAGTAATGGAGCAGGACTAGATCAGTACCTTCATGGGTAACCCTCGAATCTTATTTAGTAATGAAGCAGGACTAGATCAGTACCTTCATGGGTAACCCTCCAATCTTATTCAGTAATGAAGCAGGACTAGATCAGTACCTTCATGGGTAACCCTCGAATCTTATTTAGTAATGGAGCAGGACTAGATCAGTACCTTCATGGGTAACCCTCCAATCTTATTTAGTAATGGAACAGGACTAGATCAGTACCTTCATGGGTACCCCTCCAATCTTATTTAGTAATGGAGCAGGACTAGTTCAGTGCCTTCATGGATACCCCTCGAATCTTATTCAGTAATGAAGCAGGACTAGTTCAGTGCCTTCATGGATACCCCTCGAATCTTATTCAGTAATGAAGCAGGACTAGATCAGTACCTTCATGGGTACCCCTCCAATCTTATTTAGTAATGGAGCAGGACTAGTTCAGTGCCTTCATGGATACCCCTCGAATCTTATTCAGTAATGAAGCAGGACTAGTTCAGTGCCTTCATGGATACTCCTCGAATCAAATAGTCATGAACCAGGACAAGTTCAGTGCATTCATTGGTACCCCTTCAAGGGGAAAGGGCTAGCTACTGCTTATTTGCATGTGTTGAAGTGATTGACAGTTTGAAGGCAAGGGTAGTAGGTTAATGGTTTTAGTACTTGTGATCCTAATGGCCATCAAGGATGTTTCACAGCAGGGAATCAACCATTATCATCAGACATGGATCGATTTTGCTTTACAAGGAATAAGACGTTGTAGACTTAGGAGGCCAGTAGGTCAGAAGGATTTGACAGTGTAACCTCAGATGAAAAATATATAGCGATTGGCATTTTTCAAAATATTGATTTTACTATCCAAACAGTACTTCTAAATCCTAAAAATGTATTCTTCAAAATTCTAAGAAGCCTTCAGGTTATATTTATGAAATACTTATCATGGCATACAAATATTCCTTCAATTTTGAATCATGCATTCTTTAAATAGATTATAGAAGGAAATGTTGATGAAAATAGGTGGGTTTTTATTATAAGTTGAAAATAGACCTCACATAGCTAGTAACTGAACAGATGCTACAACACTGAAGGTCCAAATTGTGATTTTAAAGTGGCAGTAGTTTTTTTTAAGATAACTATAGTGATCTCAACAAAAATAAAAGTTTCTAATTGCAAGAGGATCAAAAGAAGCACTTAAAAAACTAATCACTCTCCCTACCTTAAAGGATTAAAAGGTCTTCACACAAAAACTGCGTCCAATGGTTTGTGCTTGACACTTGATTATTTATTTATATATATATATAAATATATATATATATATTTATATATATTTATTTATTATAAGACAACAGATAATAGGGTTGATTAATGAGATGTTTTAACTGTTCAACTGCCCCGCTCAGCTCCTGACGATTAATTCATATATGAAAATTCCAATAAAAAAATTTAAATGATTTATTCACACTTCAAATATTGATGAAGGAAAAGTTTTGCCATATGTCCAAAATACGTTTTTTAAAACATACATTAAATATTTCTAACCAAAATAAACCAAAGTCAGGAACAGCTCAATATCCATTTATGGATTGATTTTATAAACATATTAAAACATCATATCAAAATAATCAACCAATGAAAGGGCTCCACAAAGAAAATGAAGAATTGCCCTTTTTTCCTAATCACAGAACATGTTTTTTAAAAAGCTGTATACAGAGACCAATATCAAAGATTTAGTGCAGAATAAAAGTATGAAAAAAGGACATTATGAAATTAAATAATATTTCATATATTAATAATTCATATGCTTAACTTTGGACAGGGAGTCACCTTGCACATAAATCTCTCAAGTTAAAACAACTAAGCACACTTAATCAATCTCTCGATCTTCTATCAGCTCACCTGTAAATGATTACCATGCGAGCAATTTGTAATAATCCGAGGGCTTTTTATAATGCAGGTGTAATCACTGAAGAAATCTTACTAATCCCCATGTTTCATAATAGAGCTATCAAGCGATCAGAACTAATAGGAAAAAACAAAGAACACCAACATGGTGGCTACCTGATAGTGTATGCATTACATAACCCCCTTGGACACTTGCATACCTGTAGTCTGTCGTCTTATCAGGTAATCCCTTTGATCTAATAGGTGTGGAATCTTAGACTGTTGGAGGTATCTTTTTTAAGTACTTTTCTCGAGGTAGGGGCCATCCTGCTAAATCAGCGTATTTGTCTCCGCTCTGCTCCATCATATACCCTGATATCCTTCGGCCTAAAACGCTCGTATCGCTAAATATAGCAAGCCAATGAAATGACTCGCATTCAGCAATGGCGGCACAACCCTGATGAGAATTCAAACAAATGTCAATGTAGGCTATAAATAGCCATGAGTAACCAGCCGTAAGCGATACGAGCGTTTTAGGCCAAAGGATATCAGGGTATATGATGGAGCAGAGCGGAGACAAATACGCTTTTGATCTAATTGGTGTGGGATCTTAGACTGTTGGAGGTATCTTCCTTAAGGGGCATTTTATAAGCTGGATTGATGAAGAAGAACGAATAATTTCTTATGGATAGTCAACTTCTTTATTGCATGAATTGCGACGTTTCGGTTTAAATACTAACACCGTTATCAAGCAAGTGATACATATGATTCGATGAAGGCAAATATATACATAAATGAGATGATGTCCAGTATCTTTTTAAAGTATTTTTCTCTAGACAGGGGAAGTAGGGATAGGATGAAAAAATCATTGAACTGAATAAGTAATTTAAGTACTGGAATTATTTGAGCAATCAATGTGGGTCTGACATTATTTCCATTTAGTTTTTTTCTGAAATTGTTTGGACAATTATTTTGTAAGCATAATGGTTCAACTTGAATCTCATTGTCAACAAATGTTCAAGTTAAACAGCTTAAATTTTTTTATACAAAATCTGCTGTAACAGAAACCTGGATAAAATTCCTTTAAAACTGTAACAAATCAGAATCCAGATAAAAGAAAATGTCAGACATTGTTTAGAGGAAGATAAATAAAAGTTGGGTGAGTGCCTTGCCACTTTTAACTTTCTGATAATTTGGTTTAAACAGAAAACATTTTAGTATCAATTTCTACAATGTTGACACCAATAATATGACATTGTTGTAAATATCTAAAGACTGGGAGAGATTCGGATTACTGAGAAAGATTCTGTACACAGAACTGCAAAGGAGCTGAGTATGTAGGTCAAAGTTTATTCTTATCTTTCCTTGACAAGTGGAAGCCAAGAGAGGGAGGGAGTAAGGCAGGCATACCAATGACAAATCTGAATCACAACGGAAAACAGCGAAACGACCATATTTACAGACAAAACTCAAAGTAGCAATGTGCACCGAAAAGTTGCAAAATAGCATCAATCAAGCGACAATCAGCGCCTTCTTTCAGAAAGCCATAAGTTGATTGTAAGTCCTTATGGTACCTTAGTGCAATGTTAAAGAATTGGAGTTAAGGTTAACTTCAGTGAAGCTTGCTTCGTGAAAGGAGGCCTAGCCCTTTAAACAGGTGAAAACACAATATAAAACACTCAATACCCAAAGCTGTTACTGATGGTAATGCTGTCATAGATATTTAATATTCAATAATAAAAATCATTTTTGAGATTTATTTTTCAGAGACTAAACATTAGTCTAGGAGAGGTTCACATTTCTTACATGTATGTGTCATCTACCAAAGGAATTGCTCAAAAGGGGGACATGGGTTGAGAGATTATTCATCTTCTCTAAATATGATCAAAATAAATTTGAGAAAGTGAAATGAGAATTTTTTTATTATGAAATCGATTCAAACTTACCTTTGTATAGTCGTAAATAAATATTCTATGCAAATTGTGTGATAGTCCTTTTTATCTATTGAAAAACACGCCTTAGCAAGGCTAGCAAGTTTCTTTCACAAATTCTCCCACACAGAAAGTTCTTGTTTCAATGTAGAAGCCCAGAGGGGGGACCACATGGGACTTGTTGAAAGCTAGCTTATTGTTGGAGAAAACAGTTTGATTGAGGTAAATGTTGACTTAATACATATAAATAAACATCCACATTAAATGTAAGGTGGTTCAACTTGGCTAGTGCTTCAAACTTTTACCACTGTCAACACAGCCCAAGAACATTTGTTGTCAATTTTACTATTGTATACAATGTCTCTTTTTTATATAAATATTTTCATTTATTTGATGGAAACATTAATCACAACTGCTTTTTCCCGTATAGATAAACTTTAATTCCTTTTATATGAAGTTAATAAATACTCAGATTAAGAAATACAGAAAATAACCACGAATAGCAAAATGTAAAAATACACATAGGAGCAAATTTTAATTATTTGCAGTCATGATGACATTTTTAAACAAAAATAGTTTAATTTATAAAAAAAAAGACATATAAAAATCTGTATGATTTAGAATAAATATATATCTTGATTTCACCTTTTGAATTACATATACATATATATATAGGTTAGCTTTCAAGTGCAAAATGTAAATTTGTCTATTGCAATGAAACTCAAATTCAAGCTAAATGTTCAATACTACTGCAACTACAAACCTAAAGACTTCTCATGAAATAAAAATCACTTACAATATCCGATATATCATGGCTATTTTGATTAAGTTTCTTGCTTTTAAAAGAAACAATGAACACTTAAACTGTTTCTAATAACAGAACACAACCCTGGTAAATTTGACATTGTTAATGCAATAGCTGAACCCTAACCTTGTACAAACTCCTAATGGCTCTCTTTTATATTCCAGTACTGAGGACAATGGGATGAAACTCCTTGCATGGTCATGAACCCCTACTTGGTACAGACATGTTATACTTAACTACTTTACAAAGTGATGCAAAGAGTTTGTAATTGCTACGACATCACAATGACTCATTCGTGTTTTAAACAAGTCTTTACAATTGATAAACTTGAAGATGGTCTGTTGAAAGGTATACTTTACCATGTGTATTCTACTGAAGCAGCAAACATGCCCTGTGGCACATATAGGGTTAATAAAGTTTCATTCATTATTCAAACTTTCAACTTTAAGGTTACTATATGTTACTGAAGTTAGAAGGTTTGTTACTGATCGCATTAATGTTAATACTAGGGGTTTCAGGACTCATTAATGTAATCGCAGTCAGCTTATCAATAATAGTTAATGGAGTGAGTGAGTGAGTTATTGTTTAACGCCGCTTGGGCAATATTTCAGCCATTAGCAGCGTAATATTTAATGGAAACAGAACATTAAAACACAATTGATGCATAAATAGTGAGATAAACTATTGATGGTTTCAAAAGTGTAGCGTTTCAGGACTTAAAATTTATAAATAATAACCTACAAATAGATTTCAAGCAAGTTTATCTTAATTAAATTTATTTCTTAATGGTCTAGTATGAGAAGTGTTGTTTAAAGTGTTACACAATGGTTGGTATGGTGCAAAATGGCAAAATTTCATATGAAAACTTTGCCAATCACATATGATTTTTTTGGGGATACAAAACTATTGCAAAAGTGGGCCGCAATAATCTCATCACATCAATAGTAGGTTGCAATAAACTATTATTGATTGCTGCGCCTGCTGATTCAACTTGATCGGCTACATAATCAAGTGCACCCCATTAGAGTTGCATCGTGAGTGTGATATACTGATAATCTAGTAACAACATAGCAAATACTTATGACAAACACATCCCTCATTTAGGTTATCACCTTGTTATATTCTTTGAGAATTTGAAGAAGGTAATCTGAGTTATATTCATTGAATTTTCAGCTGAGGGCTCGAATGAACATTAAGTTCTGAAAATGGATGAAAATGCCACAAAATGAACTTTTTGCATAGCAAGCTTTAAAATTTGCCTTGCACAAGTGAGCCTATGACTTTAATAAAAATTAAGTACAAAAGAGGCAACTACTATTAACATTAACCCCCATGGTGCCAGGGCAACCATCAGGGTACAAGACAACTATGATGCCAATATGACAATCAAGTGGTGACTGATTTACAAAATATTCATTCTTGATTGACAGAAATAGCTTCATCCAGCTATATGACTTCCTTGACAGATATAGATCATTTGGTGTTGAATGTATGAATGAACAACAAATGATTTATACTTTCTAATAACTAGGTTAGTTAGTGACATTTTACAGGAAATTTACAGATACATATGACAGTGAAAAAAAAGAGAAAAACGGCAGAGGCCGTGATTAAAACATTTGATGTATAAAATTTAAGCGCAAAAACACATATTTTGATAAAAAGTGTTAACTGATTGCTATGTCAAATCTGAAAAGGGTTTTATCATTTAGAAATTAAAATTGGTTTTCTTATGAATTGAATATTAAAAAAGGGTTTCATCATTTTTCTTTATTTAATGCATTGAAATAAGTTAAAGTAATTTCTGAAAATATGATATATAATCAAGTTGAATGAAATTGTCTTTAAAAAACTCATATTCTTTGTATGTTTTTTTCCTCATAACATATTAGATAAATATCACTCAAATAATCAGGCCAAACTAGCCTTCGATTATGAGAAATTAAATCTGTAATAAACATAGAAATCAACCATGTGTCACAAAACATTCCCCCCATTTATTTAAAAAAAATAATTCGAAAACAATCTCTTCCACTCTTGACAACGATATAAGAATCTTAATCGAAATGTCGCAAATCTCATAATAAAGAAGTTGTCATCCATAAATATTTGTACTTAAATTCAGTTATGACAAAGAATGATAAAAAAAACCATCAAGTTAAGAAAATGACAAATACATCATTCCAAAACAATATGTATCATTACAATAAACATTTCAATTTCAGAGCCATCAGTAATAAACGAAAAATTAAATTTCACTACAATGAAGGATATTGTGACAAAAGAGTGGCCTGAGACATGAGGCGATGTATAACAACAAAGCCAAGGCTTGACTAGACAAGCCTGTATTTGTGATCTCGGGCCCTGTACATGGGCTGATGCAGCTGTAGTTCAACAGGTGCAAACATGGATCGCCAGATTAACTGCATGTCTCACTTAAAGGCAGAGTAATGTCAGGATATTTTTGTCAAAAAATATTTGAGGGGACATTTCTGTCTCTAAACATGTATCATTAATAAATGCTTTGTTTACAAATTATTTCAAGAATTTTACTGAGTGTAACATTTTGGTTGCTTTAAGATTGTACAAATTGACAAATACTGTGCACATTCACTAAAAAACAGCTGTATTCTGAGATGGAAGTATTTCATCAAGCTGTTATTGTTAAAAATCTTGCAAGGGCGTTACAATGCATTGCAGATTTGTCTGTGTATTTATCACTGGTAAACTTGAGACTTATCTATTAATACTTGTAGTTTATCTTTATTTTGTAGTAACTCAATGTGAGCATCAGTCTGATCAAAATTGACCGTGTTCCCAGGAATTAAAGATTTAGAGATTGATTATAGCGGAATTCGAACGTCTTCTACCAGGTGCTTTCCTCTCCACAACAGTCTGAAAGCATCCTCCTTGCTTGCACGTTCTTACACCAGTTTAGCACAGACAAAACCTAGTCATTAGCGGACCAATCACATCATCCCGTTTAAAATAACGATAGCAGTGATAAAAGTTAACGAATGGTATACGGGAGTTACTTACCCTAGATACTGATACCGAAAGCTTTGCCGGAGTCATTGTGATTGGCCAGTTGAGATTGCATAAGAACGTGCGAGCAAGGAGGGTGCTTTTAGACCGTTGTGGAGAGGACAGCCCCTGATAGTGTACCTTCGTTTGTTTTCAAACTTACACAGTTACTTTGCATAAACAATGTTAAACAACTTTGCAATCTTGGCAAATTTTTGTTTAATGCATGCAACATAAGAAATATGCATTTGAAATAAATATATGAATGTACATTCTCCATAAAAGATAAACTCTGAATTACCCGTCCACCTGTACCATGTTATTCAATATCTTCATGTAACCACCCATAAGTTGTTCAACTTAAGGTTGATAAAGAATTGAATTGAATTGAATCCCGCTAGAGTTGATATTTAAAAACTTTTATACCTCGGAACACGGTCGATTTTAACCAGACTGATATAAGCATAGTTTTGGGATTGCTTCAAAGTCTTGCCACAAAAAAAAAACAAAATGGCAGCATGATATTGTATAATTGTTACCCATCTTTGAATATATATCAATAATTATGATGAAACTTACATTAGATGTGTAATTTTTTTAAATGAGCGTAAACTCAAACCTGCATCTACTTTTGTACATGTTAAACAACCATAAGATGAAAAAGTTATATAAGATATTCCAAAACAACATATCTTCATATAAAAGAATGTCTTCCAGTTCGCAACTTCAACAGAGAATATGCCTGAACTCTTATGAAAGTCCTAATCATCACTCTTGTGATTTCTGATAAATCTTAGAATGTATTTGCAGACCCACATACGAGTAATCTATCACTTAAAGTATCAGATTCAATAGGGTGGGGCCCACTGGTGGTTAACCCATCTCCAAACCCCACCACTCCCCTTCATCCCCCTTTCCCACTTGAAAAATTATATTCATTAACTCCAAGAAAGAAGGATGTACCACTTTTTTCAGATAGGTGACCAGATTCCCTAATCCCAGTCTTTCACAAATTTTCCATGAGATGGGAGAGAGAGTCTCGCTCAATAAGTAAAATAATGACGTTTATTTCAGTACTTGTCTAGCCATTCTAAATTCTAATCTTAAATGCAGTGCCAGATCCAGAGATTGAGTTGTCCATCCCTCACACTTCTTTAATTTTTTCTGGAACAGCATGTTCAAATAAGTGACCCGCTTCATTTTATTAGATGAAAACCCAACCAACTTTTCAAAGCATTTTCCAGGACAAGAATCTCTATATTACCAACAACAAGATCAAACCTACCCAAAAAAATACCAAATCACAACAGAAAGCTGCAAAACAACCACATTTACAGACGAAACCCCATCAAAATGTAGCGATGCACATCAATAGGATATCAAATAGCATCATTCAAGGACAATCAGCACTTAACATCCACAGCACAAAATGGAAAACTCGATAGGCAACACGGTTACTAGTGATTTTTTTCTTTGGTTGGCATGAAGTAGATATCAAAAGCAGAAGTTCAAGCTCATCTTCACATTTGATTCAACAGACTTAAAAGTTTCACTGCAAGCTTTGTTGCCTTCTGCAGGGAGAAGGTTAAGGGTCCCTGGAAGCGGCTGAAGATGGTGGCAAGGAGCTGGATTCCTGATTAGAGTTGATAAGTGCCAGTGCTATAAATCAGACCGTGCTAGATAGCACCAGCCTGGCCTACTTGTAAACTTGATAGGAAACAACTGGCCACATTCAGGCACTGGCTCTTGATGTGGTGTACAGGTCAGGGGTCATGTTACATGATGCGGCTCTCATCAACCACATGTTTATTCACCAACTTTAAATTTAAGGTTTACAACCAAGTTCCGAAGACACTGTCTTTAATTGATTAAGGGCTCAAGGATAATTTATCAGGGTACCGAGTTTACTTAATTTTAGTCTCACCCCATAATATTCTCTTGGCATTGATTTTGTTCAGAACAAATCATTATGCCATGGTATGATATTCTTAAAGTTCTCTCTCGTAAGTAAAATGTGCTTGTACATTCATCATATCTTTTGAGAAAAGCAATTAATTTGAATGGATTCTGAAAGGACTGAATTTTAATGTATTCAAAAGGATGGATTTGTGTGTATTCTGAAAAAAAAACCCAGATTTTAATGGATTCTGAAAAGAATGGATTTGCAACTTTTTGGCACAGAATTGTCATGATGGGTGCAAAATGTAACATTGTTACACTTTTCAAGGATCAATTTTGGCCATTGACCAATGATCATCACTAGAAAAATTCTTTTGAATATTAATATAAAGAGGATAATCGTTGAGTACCCACTAGCATCAGATTCTAAGGCTATCTATTTTCAACAACCAAAATAAATATCAATTGGAGAATATCCTTTGAGAAATTAACGAGAGCAACAGGCCTCTCTCATTTTCCTAAAACATGATAGGAATATTTTTAACATCAACTCTTAGATTCATTGACTTTGATTGCATCTCAATTTTATCGTACTGTAGCAAAGTTTATAAGGCAAGATATGCAGCATGAATGCTAATCAATAGTTCATCATAACTTAATCATGGTTATGAGTAACTGAAAAAGTATCAAAAAAATCTTAAAAAGCTTATCAGGCACTTAATTGGAATGATCCAAATGTCTTCCACAGTTTATCAATGTGTGTAACAGCTAGTGTTAACATCCCCCCCTGCTGAAGGCAAGAAAGGCCTCCGTATATAAGACAGTAATTCAGTAAGATGGAGAGGGGAATTGTATACACATGAGAATGTGTATGTAGTCTGTGTATGTGCATTGTATCAAAAAGAAATATACACAAGGAAAAACAACATTTTGCATATGTTTTCAAAATTAGCAACAGTTTCCTGAACTCTACAATTCATATGAATCCATGGTTGAAGATACACTAGAAAATGTTGTTAAAAGCATGCAGATTGAATTATCTGCCATAAATATTCAAATGTATCTTCAGGGTGCTGATTCTTAGAATGCGACACCATTATTCCAAAATTCCAGGGCTAAGGAAATATTTGGGTCAAATATTAATGAAGAGTTTGTGCAGCAAAGACAAAAGAAACATGAAAGAACTTACCTTTTATAACTATACAGCACAGTGTGATATACAATAATGAAAACTCCATGGTGAAACAGTTCTACCTAGTTCACACTAATAACAATCCATCCATAGAAATACACTTAGATCACTTTCGACTCCGCCTGGTCCTCGCTAACGTCGGCTTGAGGACTGATCTAGCATATCCTCATTTTGAATATCCGACTGGTACACCTGCAAGAAATAATAAAGCGTTTGAGCGTTATGTCTTAATTAACGAGAGCGGTTAACCAAGGCAGTCCCACATGCGATCAAAGACTGGCGAGGATCGGATAGTGTGAGAATTTCCCCGACTTAGCAAAGTTGGCAACTTCTGAAGCATGGCATAGAACTGTATTTCAACGTTCAAAAGTTATCTGTCGTTAAGAAATTGTCACTAATAAGACGTTATATTGTTATTTTCCGTCATACGGTTTCACGATAAACAAACATCCCGAGATATGAAGTAGTACATTCAACGTTATACTCACAGCGCTTGTCAACGTACAGTCCCCCTCGAACCATTCATTTAGGGTGGTAAACGTAAGCGCCACCGGAAGTCAAGCGATTTCAGATAGGAGGCTTATGTAAGCTAAGACAAAGGCGTGGGGAAATAAAAGCAGTTGATAATGAATGGGAAAGGACAGGCTAAGAATGCGTTCTTTTCTATTGAATATAGGTATATCAATTTATCTCAAAATTGAAAGTATTAATACAGGGAGGCGAAGCACCCATTAGAACAGCCAGCAAAAATTCATATAAGTTTGGTGCAAAGCTCATTGTTGAAACTGAAATTTCTCAGTCATCGGTGTACCTTACTTTATTTAATTCTTTACTTTACCCCCTTTTTAACCGATTTTGAAAGGTTACAAGTACTTTTATAGAAGTTCTGAGAGATAAAGTCAAAGGTTAGAGTTCATAGGGGTCAATCTAATTTATTAGGTCAATGAACTGTCACTTTCACTTCTAGATTTTTCATCCAAAAATTAATTACAGCTTTTGGTTCTTAATGACATATGATATGAGCATACAGCATGTATACATACAGATGTGACTTTCCACATGCTATGTAATGTTTGTGACTCATAAAAGTGTATTGTCAGATGCATCTATGGTTGTGAATGGTATAAGGGAGACAACTCTTGAGATGTCTCGCCTCCCTTAAAAATATCAGAAGAACATTAATGCTTCCTGCAATTCAATACAGTATTATTAGAAAGAACTAACAATTTTAAATATCTAACTTTGTTACTAACCTCGCGTTGTAAATATGTTATTGAAATCAAATATCATACAGATCATATCCTTTTATTATTTAGATCAATAGTGCTATGTTATTACAGTAGAAAATGTGGCCCAATATTTTTTTAAGTTGATCTTGATTTATTTACATGGATTCCATCACTTAATCATATCATCTTTTTTTCAGTAGTTAAAAGGACAGTCCTATCGGTTTTTTTTGTGGAAACGAAGTTAAAGGGAACGATCCTGTTTAATCATAAATGTTACACAACACATCAACACATGGTACTGATGGTAGCATTTTGGTTCATGTAGATTTAATACAACTTGATAAATAAAATTGCACACTCGTTAAAAAAACCATTACAATGAGAAGTGAAGCCATTCATCGGCGTTACTAGTGTTACTAATGTTACTAGTGTTACTAAGCTGGCACGGCATTAGAAGGCATTGTTGTTTAGTCCTACTACGAATCATTTATAAACATGTGGATTATCTATCCATACTTATACATAAATATTGTAATGTTTTGAAATAAGTAAAAGTACCGCGCATTTTGTTATATCATTGCCCAACAAAGTAACATGGCGGGCCAATTTCCAATAGGACGGTCTCATTAAAGTTGTTGAATAATGTAAGGATCTTGCCGCATTGGCTTCAGCATGGAACGCACGGGCTACACGTCGCTGCTTCAATATATAGAGAATCTCACCCTCGTGTCTTCTGATATCTAATATATCAACACAAGTTGATAAGAGTAACAAATAGCCAAGGCTTGTCGAGGATATTTTTACTTTTATCAACGAGTGTTGATATATTTGATATCAGAAGACACGAGGGTGAGATTCTATTTATCATCCACAATATTTTTTTATTACATTTAAATGTCAAATAAATATAGCTGAACGCCGTACTACCTTAAGACGTCATTACTTGATGATGTAAAACAACTGTGATGTCATTTACTTGACGTCAGAAGGGCATTGTTCAAAATCTACTGTCAAAATGATATCTCCTAGGAGATATCGCTCGATCTCCCAAAGGCGATATCTCCCACCTGTATCTCCTGTGGGACAGAGTTTTAGATGATAAATACAGATCTGTGCCGGTTATTGTCGGACAGTGACGTTATTTCTTTTTATAGACTTACATGTTAATCGGTTTAGCATAAAACAAATTCACAAAATAAGTTTTTGTATCATTGTAATTTTTTGCAGGTTTAATTGAAATCATATTAGCTTGAAGAACATAATTTCTATTTAATCATCCGATTAATATCCAAGTCATGTCATCAGATTTACAAATATATGTAAGTAAACAAAGGACTTTCGCCATAGACCACCAATAAGAAGTTTTTCAAAAATATGTATTTAATTGATTAAATATTTGTCGTACCATAGATACGCTATAGAAATGTAAACAGAAATTTTGAGGTTGTAGCTAAGATTACTTATAATTTTACTCAAAATAAACTGATAAGTATTAGGATTCTGATTTTCTGAAATAACCACTACTTCTTGATAAAATAACACCATTTATGCATATTTGCCTCCATTAACAATACTCTGTGCCCCTTTAACCTGGCGTCTTTTGCTGCTCTGGCATAGTAAAATTTTGAAGAGTCGATCGTGGATTATTTGTCAGAACAGAGAATAAGAGAGTTTTAATGCGAACGTTCTTTTAACGTAATATCTATTATATTTGAATTATCATATTGTATTGGTTCAAGGAAGGTCCTGTCTCATGCCGGTCGGTAGATTTTGGCCGTGCTTCTCTCATAAGGGACCTTGCCAATAGTAATACTAATACAATCGATTTGATAACGCTTCATTCAATTGAAAAATATTTTTTACGCACGTAACACGTCCGTCCGTGTCACTGTCTTGTCACGTGTTATAATCACGTATGTACGTGTTATTATCAAGTACGTCCGTGTTACTGTCTTGTCACGTGTTATCATCACGTATGTACGTGTTATTATCAAGTACGTCCGTGTTACTGTCTTGTCACGTGTTAACATCACGTATGTACGTGTTATTATCAAGTACGTCCGTGTTACTGTCTTGTCACGTGTTATCATCACGTATGTACGTGTTATTATCAAGTACGTCCGTGTTACTGTATTGTCACGTGTTATCATCACGTATGTACGTGTTATTATCAAGTACGTCCGTGTTACTGTCTTGTCACGTGTTATCTAGTCTTTCATTTTTCGTTTTATATAAAAAAAAATGGAGTTAAAAGTTAGATCGTTACTCAACTCGAGCTGCTGAAGTCTAAAGGTTTGAACCAAAATTGTTTCTGAAATGTATACACAAAAATCTTTCAATTTTCGTTTTATATAAAAAAACCCTGGAGTTTAATTATTTGAACTCATTTGAAAAAGTTAGATCGTTACTCTATTCGAAGTCTAAAGTTTGAACCAAAATTATTTGTTAACTTGCTTACAGAAAAGTCTTTCAATTTTCGTTTTATATAAAAAAATGGAGTAGAATTAATTGAACTCATTTGAAAAAGTTAGAGCGTTACTCTTTTCGACCTGTTGATGTCTAAAGTTTGAATCGAAATTATTTGTTAACTTGCTTACAGAAAGTCTTTCAATTTTCGTTTTATATAAAAAAAATGAAGTAGAATTAATTGAACTAATTTGAAAAAGTTAAATCGTTACTCTATCCGAGTTGCTGATGTCTAAAGTTTGAATCAAAATTATTTGTTAACTTGCTTACAGAAAAGTCTTTCAATTTTCGTTTCATATTCATCTTCACATGGGGCGGGATAGCACAGTCGTTTGCGCGTTCGGCTTCGGATCAAAAGGGCCGTGGTTCAAATCCCGCCAGGGGCTCGGCAACTTTGTCTGCAGTAGAGAACTGTTCTACACGCAGTCAGGTTTGGGTGCTATACTACACTGAATTTCAGCGCATGCAGTACCACCCATGTTTCGCTAGTTCCAGACGATGCTCGCAGGCTAGCAGCCGCGATTAAGTGAAATACTCTTGCAAGCGGCGTTAAACCCTATATCACCTCACCTTACGTTTCCTCGTTCAACAAACATTTCCTCGTTCAAAAACAATATCTTTCCGAATCTCTTTCAACTTATCTTTGTCTAATGCACAAAATCCCCTTTTCTTCTCTAACTGACTTGAATCATTTAGTTTCCGTAGGTTAATGTCTAGTAGCTCAAAGACGGAATAAAAAGTCACCTTTCTGTAAAGTAAGGTGAAATTTGCTGCAAAATGCAGATCTTCAGAATTACAGAATAACATCTTAGATTTTAGTTTGATAGCAGTTCGGTTGAATTTTCACATTTCCTTACAAGTCTTCAAGCTTCTTACGCCAATGATTCCATCGATCCTCAAAGTTTGCATATCGACCTACTGCATTATACATTCTGTATTATATTCAATACTTGCATTACTTTTAAATAACAACATATATATAACTTTTTATAATATATTAAATTAAATTTGAGTTATGTTTGAAAATTTTAATTTCAGTACCAATTATGTCAATATATTCAATATTGATTAAAACGTTAAACAAATATCCAACTAAGTTGATCCATATTTCTGAGATTTCAGCAGACATGCTACGTGCAAGAAAGCAGCAACTTGTAAAACACATGGTGAAAGGGAGGCAACTCCAGTTATGTAAACACACGACCTTTCAACGTGAAATAAACACATATCTTGGAGATCTACAGAGTTTGATGTATGCAGGACAGCTCGACAATACCAAACGAAAGTTTACAGTGGTAAAACTACCCAACGTGTTCTGTCAAGATAAAGGTAAATAATCTGATGTCATTTAGTTTTTAAATTGTATTGGGAGGGATGACAGTCTTCATCCCGAGTCAATGAGAGTGAGAGTTAGAAATCAACAACTTCTGAAATGGGTTCCAGCACAAGTCATTGATTGACATTGATGCATGTGTTCCTGACTTTCATCGTGAATGTCATTTATCTAGAAGCTTACGGTGTATGAAATCAACAAGCATGAATTTAGGATGGTTCGCCAAGGCAGGCCTATATGTTTTAAGTTTAAAGTTTGGTTATAATACATCAAGAATCGCTAGCAATGTAAATTTATTAGAATTATAAACTTGCTATTCAAAATGCAATTTTACCAACTTTAATTTCAATTTTGTCCGATAAAATCATGACAATCCACTTTGAAGATGGTCTTGTGTTAATGATTCAGAAGTTGATGAATTACCTTTTTGTTTATTTCCGTTTTCTGCTGAATGATGAAGAATAAAAATGTAATTCTGTTGGTAGGTTTGTTTGTCAGGGATGATACCTTGAATCAAAGCTTTGAATAGGAGCTTGCCTCTAATCGGCATCTTTGGTGTAGACTGTTTGAAAGAAAAACAGAGGTCTGGCTTTTAATTAAGGATTTTCAGTATGAATCATAGGTACAATTAAAGAATTAAAGTGTTTTGCGTTTTTATCGTTTTGTTTTATCCTATAGTTCATTCTATATAAAATAAGAAATGATGTATATCGAGACCTTTTTCAAAGGGAATAATCAAATACATTTCTTGAACTTAAAGATAGGGGAGAATGGGACCATTGACTGAAATTCTATTCAAAAGTTTTTAAAAATAATGGAATGAAAAGCCTAAACCCAAAGATCTCTGAAGTTTAGAATGTCTTAAAAGGTCCACTTAAGATATATTTTTTTTCATAAGCTTAATGAACTACAAAGCCACTTGATTTTAGCTTTGTTTATTAACATGAAAGATTTCTTTTGTGTAGTAGATGTTGTACTAGAAATAGTTATTTTTGTGTCTGGCAGACTTTTAAATATTCACCCAATGTTGATCATTCCTTGTGTGATATATTTCAAAATAATTTACTTATTTTGTTTGTGTCTCATTTGCATCCATCCTTATAGAAAATATTCATAGAAATACATGAACTGATAAATTTAACCAAGGGTGCTGCATAAACACTCATAACATTTGAAATGGACCTTTAAAATGTAATCTGTTGCCCTCATGGCTGCAGAAGTTTTTGTGTGCAACTCTTTGCTTACTTATTGACAGACCCGCTTAAATCTCCTCAGATTCACAAGGCCTTGTGGGGAGTCCCTGGACTCCGCAGGTCATATTTGTAGATTTATTACTGTAAATGCCATATCTAACGTTTCAGGGAAAAATGGTAAGCTGTCCCAGTGTATTATCAAAATATTTTATTTTTGTTGATATTTAATTTTTCTTGGACTACATGTGTAAAGACTTTATAGAATGAACAAATACAGTTATGTAAAATGTCTCTCTATGAAGTGATATTTACAGACTGTTTACTTCTATGTCTTAATTTTGTCATAGCAACCATTGGTTGTCATAGAAACATGCTAACCTTTACTGCCAAATCGATTTGTGCTTCTGATGGTCACGGATCATCACATGAAGATTGGTTGTTGGAACACTTTGAAAACATATATTATCCGTTTATTTATTTGTTATTATTCATAATGTATTTACATATCATTTATATTGTTTTGTATTTAATTTCAGATTCGCTTAGTTAAATAATGATAGAAAAAACACAGAAATATAGTGCTCGGAAGTTGTATCACAAGGTAAAGATATTAACTAAACCGAAACTTAATAGCCAATATTCAATATTTCAGCATTATATGAAGCATAACATGAACAATAGAATATCTCCAATCTCATTGAAATAAGATCTCAATTGCTTATCTACTGGTACAGAAAGGGTCACATAAAGGAGCAATTTGATCTTATTTCAATGAGATTTAATATCAACATATCCAAAATTGGAGTGGTCTTTAACTTATTTGCTTGAGAAATAGAGATTATTACCCGAGGAAGTGTGTCATATGACTTTTACGAAACGAGTGTGAATTTTTGTATTACCCGAGCGAGAGCGAGGGTTATACACAAATTCGCACGAGTTTCGTAAAAGTCATATGACAGACTTCCGAGGGTTATAATTTCTTTATTACCGATTCTATTTCATTTTAAACACACGGAATGCGGCCTGCTTCCTTTCCGGCGGCCCGCTACAGTGACGTCACGAACAATGGTTTTATGACGTCACAGACGACGTAAGACGGTAACTCGCTCTGTAACAATCGTTGCTAGGCAAAAGTGATATGTGCACATGTGCTCATATTGAAAATATGTCACCGCTTATGATTAACCATATGGGTAATAATACATCTTACGACTCATTTTTCCTTTTAAGAAGCATAATCCTTGCTGTCTGATTATCAGATTAGCTTGACACAAGCTTAAGATTAACTGTACCATGTTGTTCCACCGTGTGATGAACTGTTTGGTTGATGATTTTACGTAAATGATTTAATGAGAAGGACTGAGCAATGAAATTGAAATTAAATTCTAGTAATTTGCAGTATAATTATTCCATTTTCATCTAACAATATTTTGCAGCAAATCAAAATATAGGAAACCATAAGAACTCTAGTGGCATTTTAAAGTTCAAGTTTTGAGATCAAGAAAATGAACCTGGTGTATGTGCAATAATATTTGTTAAGCTTTATCAAAAGTAATGGTGGCTGTTTTTTAATCTCTTTTAGTAATGTTTTATGTTTTAAAAAAAGCCATCTTTTCTTAAGTGTAGGTCATAACTGAGTGTCTAAGCATACAAAATTTGGAAATGAAATTAATTCGAAATATAAGGACAATTTCACTGTTTTTGCTGAATATCATTTCTACCATATTGAATAGAGTGGGAATATATTTTCACGGGTTGCAAACACATGTTGAATTTCTCAAACTCGTACACTCATACAACTACGTTATTTATATAACCTTCTCGCAGACAAGGACAAACCATTCCTTATATAAGGTACGTAAACTGGTCCATGGCAGTGAGAGAGTTAAGAAATTATTAACAGAACAACCATTATTCAGAAAATTAAATAAACCGAGTATTTCTATAATATTCTATTGTATGACAAATAAGCACATTTTCCATTTTTCCTGAAATTTGGTTGATGGAATTGGATCATTTTGTAATATTAGACTTGCTGATTGGAAGCAGCTGTTAGTCAAGAAAGAAATTGGTAATGTAGTAGTATATTTTTTATTTAAGTGTCACACGCATCATTACATTTTATATACAGAACATAGTACACAGTATAGAACAATGCGTTGAGCCACAACTGGCTTATGAGACACTTAAAACACATGTTACTGATGATAAATGCATAAACTTAGATATATGATACAGAACATAATCAGATTAGTAACAACTCTCTTCTTTTAAATATATCTAAAATCGAAATAGCTTAAATATTTTGCAGATATGTTTCATTCATTAAGAAAAACAAACTTTTCATTTTCATTCAAGTCATAAAAAACTCCTTTAATTTTAAAAGCAGCTTCAAACAGATGAAAACGAACATAAAACATTATTCATAAGGTTACATTTCATTAAGAAGTGAAATTCATCTCTGACGAAATGTACATCTTGATTATTAACATTTTAATACAATATTAACAATGCCTTTGTGAAGGGGAACCGGAGGCTTGGCATATCTGCCAGTTTCAATAAACAAGGGTAAAATACCACAGCATATAACAGACTAAAAATCATTATTTTATTATTTTTTTATTTCCATTTTTTAGTTACATTTCCATTTATATATATAGTATATATATAAGTAAACAATTCAGAGCATGTAATCTTTTAAACTAAGTACAGTTGAGTAAAAACATTTCAGATCAATTTCATCAAATACACAATGAAGCATAATACTATGAAGTTTTCAAAAGCATGTGGAGAGAACCTCAGAAAGCATGGAACTTTGAATAGTTGCAATTTGAAAATGCAGTAAATTTTGTGTTTTGATAATATCTGCTGTAAAGGAATAAATTTAGGTTTACTTTTTTTGTATAGCAACTCTAAAGCAGTTGTTTAGTTATAAGAATGATAACATTCAAAGGATTGTTATTTACACCTTTGAAACCAAAATATATATTTTCTTCATTTAAATCAATTTTCCTTCAGTGTTTTTTGAAAGCCACTCTTACAGTTGTCTCCATATGATTTTTGCAAAATGCAGTCATACAACACATGTAAAATGGTTTCAATTGAATCATTGCATAAAGAACATGTTGGGGATTCTACATATCCTATCTTGAATAGAAGCTTATTTGTAGTCAATATATTGTGTAAGAGTTTAAATTGAAACAATTGCAATTCACTACTTTGTGTACATCTTATTGCCATAAGATTGAAATTTATCCATTCAGTTTCTGTATATTGCTTATGCAAATGTTCTTCCCATTTATCGAATGTTTTTACTTTTGTAAATTTTGGGTTTAATAAAGTCTGATAGAACGCTGAACAACCTTGCCTATTGTATATTTTTGACAAATTAAACGGCAGTATTGGTCCAAAAAGACATTTTTGCATTTTATGCAGCTGCGCAGAAAAGATGACACTATACGTTTAATTCCCTCATAAGTCAAGAAATCTGTTTTGATGTTGTATCTGTTTATGAATTCAACATAATCATAAACATTTCCATCATTGTCAACCATGTCATTAAAGTATGTAACCCCTTTCAGACTAGATAACAAGTCAGCACCAATGTTAACACCACACTGCAAGTCATTTATCTCCTATGCTAAGTCATTTATATACACCCAGAACAGCGTTGGTGACAGTTTACACCCTTGTCTCACACCATGGGATACTGGAAAATAGTCAGTCATACGGTCATTCTGCAGCACAGCACAGTTCACATCATTATACAAGTTCTGTACTGCCTTCAAAAATTTTCCATTTATCCCCTTCGACATAAGTTTGTACCACACTTTTGGCCCACCTTATCAAAGGCTTTTCTTATGTCCACAAAACATACAAAGGTAGATAATCAAGGCAGATTCTATTACTCACTACATTACACCTAGGACTTTTATTATAGATATATTCTATACAGGTCTTTGATTACACAATGTATACAAGTGATCAATACAATTTCTGTTCGTTCGAAATCTGTTCTTCAGCAATAAGTTAATATTTATTTTTCCAACCAATTTCTTAATGTCATATTTATGACACAGGCATATATTTTACATGGAATTGACATAAGGGTGTTGCCCCTATAAGATAACAGGTGATAGGCGTTACTGTTATCCTTTGGAATCGGTTTGATAAGTCCTTTCCCCTGCTGAGCTGGTGACACAGAGTTCTCGAAACAATGACTTATGATCGTATGTAATAACTGGATACAGTAAGTATTTTGTAAAACTTCAATTGGGATCCTCCCCGGATGCCTTGCCCTTCTTTGTCTGCATCACAGCATTTTCCACCTCGTGTAACGTTACTGGTGCGTTCAGCTCAGAAACGTCGATCGGTACTTGCTCCACTGTACCGTTGAGCACGTGCTTGCACACATTGATGTAGTGTTCTTCATCGAAACCTACGTGCTCGCTACTGTTAAGAAGTGTGCTGTACGAGTCCTTCCAGTAGTGTAACACCTTGTCAATGTCAGTTGACACAGATCCGTCTCCCTCTACCATTGGGATTTTGTTGAATGTTGAATGTCGTTCCCATACCCAACTGCCCAATCTTCTTCCAGAAATCTTTACCGTTCTGTTGCAGGTGAAGATCTAAGAGTTCGTTTTGTTTCTTCAGCTGATCAGCTCTCTTTGTTTGTCCAAGTTTTTTGGCAAATATTTTTCCTTCTTTTGTGAATGCAGTTTTTGCTGTTTGTTTCTGATTTGCATTGCTTTTAATTTTGAGCCATGCCTTTTCTTTAGCGCACACTCTTCAATAATGACTGCATAGTGTCAGACCAATATGGTTTTTGTCTTTTTGAATGTATATTATTGCAGGAAGATCTTGTATTAAATTGTAATTGTTTCAGCTGATTTTAATTGTAGAGAATGTTTTCTATAAAAAAAATATGGAGATTGATGTATCAATTGTAAATTCATTTCAGACTAAGTTGAGTACATTAGTTCCATCTTGCCCCTGCATTTTCTCAAATAGACATAATAAAGTGAAGATACCCTCCAATAGTTTTCAACTAATGGCCAACCTCCAATAGTTTATTTATGGGTTGCCAAATATTTATGGTAAATACATCTATAAGGAGAAATAAACACATTAAATTTTACTTGAAAGCAAAATAAGAAGGTTTTTGTATGAATTTGAAGTGTTTTGACACTTCGTTGACATAAATATGGCAGTAGGTAGTGACCTCCAATAATCACAAGTGACATAGTTTTAAGTTAGATATGGTCCTCATAAGTCTCAATTGGTTTGGCACGCGGGCTCGTCGGCCTTGGACGAGTCCCTCGTGCCAAACTAACAGAGACTTTTTCGGACCATATCCTACACAGAATGATAACATAAACATAACATTTGTCAACTGTATTAAAAATTTTATCTGTAAACCTTGGATATTTGTAACATTTATGAACTCATTTTGATAAATCAGAAGACACTTCAAAATATAAGCATTATTCAGTGCAAGAGTTTAATCCTCAATTGAATGTCAAATGTTTTTATTTTTTATTTTACTCTTGACTTTGACTGGAGTCTGATTGGATTGGAGATAACTGTAACATTCATATGGTTTGTCAACATTTATATCCTATATCAGGGCTCCAGATAATTATTTGGACTTATATCTAAAATAAAAATTGATGAGTAAAGTTACCACGTGATAAAAACTAGGAGTATTTTAAGGTTTATCGTTTTCAGATCCTCATTCCAATTAACATCTTTTCGATGTTAGTCGTTGATTATGTTTTCTACATAAAGGGGTGATTTATCTAGTATAAACTCAGTAATCTTTGTTTTCATACTGGTTGGCGTCAAGTTGGCTACTATTCAAGATGTTAAGATAAGACATGTAGAAATGAAACTTTTTTTTGTCAAATCTCGATCACTCCTGTGAACAAATATCTAACTCGTATTTTGGGAAAGTTGTGTGTATCTGTCACTCACTGATTTCATTTCTAATGCTTATATGAATTACCCGTGCATATTTTATGCAGATACCCATTTTATCTGGAGCCCTGTCGTATATTTTATATGTCTGATAACTTAGTATTATGAAAAAAACAGAAAAGCTGTATGTTTTTAGGTAAGTCTTTTTTCATGTTGTCTTAATGACATGAATAGATCTTACGTAAAAGAAAAAAAAATCCGGCCCTATTGTAGGATATTCCTGTGTCAGGAGAAGGATTTCTTAAAATGAAAGTACCAAGTTTGGTTGAACTACCCCAATTCATCTGCTACCTCAAATGATTAAAAGGCGTTCACAATAACATGGCCTCTTGCAGTTTTTACTTTAAACATGACACCTTTTTCTTAGACTACGGATGATCAGGTGTGCATGAGATTAATTATCCTCTGAAAAAGATTGTTCACAAACAAAATTTAGACGGGGCATGATAAATAAAATTTTAAAAGAAGGGGTTACATTGCCTTTAAAGGTAACTTGATTAAAGGAACAAAATTCTTCATTTACTCATAGTTATGTAACTTAGATTTGTCAGGTAGTTGGTTGACAGCAAAAGATTGACATCTAATTTCCACACAATTAAATTTGTCATTGATATCAATATGAGATGGTTTGATAGAGGGAGATAACTGTGGTAGGTTTCACTGTCTAGAAAGGTATTTGTATCTATTTTGCGTAATGGCCACACTTGAAAATCTAATAGTTTTTTTTTCTAATTAAAAAGATAAAAGATAAGGAAAAGGTTAAGTAACTGATTAATGATAAAACTTTGAGATTGAGATGAAAGATAACAATTGAGATTAGAGATAAAAAATTGAGGTTAAAGATAAAAATTGAGGTTAAAGATTAGGATGAAGGTAAGAGAAAAGATGGAGTTTTGCGATAAAAAAAATTGAAGTTAAATGGTCAGGGTAAAAGATAAAAAAGGTTAAAAAAAAAAGATGAATTAAAATGTAGATGATAGTGGTTTAAGATTAGGACTAAAACAAAATTTCGATCAATGATAAAGATGGAGGTCAAGAATGAAATTGAAGTTATAAGAGAAAAATGGAGGTTAATGATAAAGATGATGTTAAAAATTTAAATGGAGGTTAAAAATCAAGATGGAGATTATATAAGAGGGAATTTTAAAAAAAATGAAGGTTAAAGATGAAGATTGTGGTTAGAGATAAGATGGGTGCTAAAGTAAGGATAAAAGATAAGAATAAAGATAAAAGTTAAAGAAAATGTTTTTAGAAAGTACATGGAGATAAAAAATAAAGATTTAATAAAAATGAAGTTAGTTAAGAAAATTGAAGATGGAGAGCAGAAGAGGAGAGGTTAAAGATAATTTCAAGGATGAAGTTGACGGAAATAGTGATTGATAATGAAGAATAAAAAAATTAATTAAAGAGGTTCAAAGTAATGGAAAAGGTTAAAAATAATGAATGCAGTTGATGATGTTGAAAAAAGGTGAAGTTAAAACAATGCTCTATCCTAATATTGCTGAGCGTCAAGCAAGGAAGAATCTACACCTCTTCACATCTTTTGATATGATGCGTTCGGGAATCAAACCCCAGCCTCCCAGTTGACGAGCTGACACTCTACCAACTTAGCTACAGGATAATTTGAGAGAAAAAAATGGAAGAATGAAATAATGTTTAATTAGGGATAATGAAAAACTAAAGATATTGCAGGAATTTAGATGTATTTCAAAAGCCGAGGAAAGGGGTCGAAAGTTAAAACAGTTGGCAAGATGGACAGTTTAGTGTTTTTTGGCGGGAATGATTTATTGTTGATTTCTGCAAAAGTATAACAACTTCTTTTTATGTCAATCAAATGTCATATTTAAAAAACAAAAAAGTAAAGGCATGACATACAAAACGAACCATGTTTTAACTTTGTTTCTAATCTAGGCAATGTAATCTAAAAGGAAAAATCGTTGTTACATAAATTTATATAGAAATTGTAGATTACTTTTGATTGAATAGAAACGGCTTTGTTGAAAAATTTAACTGTTGTGTTTAGATTCCTTGACTAGGGAGGATTAAATTTTTTAGACTTGGTGGCAATATTTATCTTCATATCTAATATATTCTTCTCCTAGAAGTTTTTTTTAAAACCAGAAATTTAAGTTAATTTTGATATGATTGCAAAAACTCTTTGGATAGGTTTTATACCTTTTTTCTTAATAGAATCAAAACTGCTATACCTAAAAAGTTAGATTTACAGGATGCAAAATACGGAACAAGTGTCAAGTCTTGTCTTGCATTATTTTCCTTTATTGTGTAAAATTTCAACTGGTGAATCAGCTCATTTCCTTTTTAAGAGTTTTAAAAAACAACTGAAGTCCCACATTCACGTACATGTCTCATTTTTCTAATTTCTAACTCCTGAAGACAAAATTATGTTGAGCGACATGAAGACATTTAAAATTAGTTTATTCTTTATCATTTTAACCTTTACCTCAGAATGTTTTAGTTTTTATTTGTCATTTGTGAGTTTATTTTTATTGAGGTACAAGCAGACAGAGTTGTTCATATTACCTAGTTAGTGAGAAAATGATGAAAAATATCGTCATGTCACTTATATTTCTTGTGTTGAAAATTTTAAATCATTACCTGAACAAATCATTCTTCATAGATGCCTTCTACACAAAACCATTGTTTTGATTTAATCTCAAGAAGCTGTAACCCAAAAAGGCACATTTACACATGCTCATTAATCCACATACCAAGTTTCATTGAGCTGGTTCTTTCAGATTTTGCTTCTGCTCTGTTTTCTTAGTTAGATTTATATGGAAACTGCAAAAAGTTAAGAGTTTTCAGAGATCATTGGCTATCAAATTTACATAAATGACCCAGCGATTAAAGTCATAGGCTCACTTTTGTAAGGCAACAATCTTGAACTAATCATTCTTGCCGAGCAAAAAGATGATCAATTACACCAATCTTCCCTGTTGCGTTTGCAATAATTATCATTTTTCAGTTTAGTTCTCACTTATTGGTTGCAAATCAAGTGCACCCCATTAAAGTCACACTATGCGTGTGAAAAACCGAGAATCTAATAATTGTGTTAAAGTTTTACGCACTCTTTATGTTTTTACTGTAATTGAAGAAGGTTAGCATGTGCTGTTTTCATTGCATTTTCAGCTTCAAAATTTCAAGTGTTTTAATTATGTCAGGTCTTTTTTTAAATGACATAATAAGCCTTTTGTAGGACTATTGTGAGGAGTTGGGTGTTTTGAATTTCAATATTGAGGTTTAGATGTACGCAGAGTTCTGAAAATTGTTGTAAACCTCAGGGTAATGATTGATGTGGGTGATGAACTAATTGCCTTGCAAAAGTGAGCCTATGACTTTAAGAAACCTAGAGCCAAAGTGGTGCTTTCTATTTCGGTATACTGCTTTTTTATTTTTTCCGGTTTCCATGGAAACAATTTGACGCATATTTGGTTTATTGACCTACTCCAGCCTCTATATGAAAATCCATGCAGTATTATTTCATGAAACTTGGTATGTGATGAAAACCTTATGGTGGAGGGGTGTGTTTTGCTAATGAAGTTTCTCTGAATATTTTTTCTGGTTTCAATGGAAACAAGTCTGTGTTTAGGTGACATAAAACTGTAAGATGATAAGGTTGGATTGAAAGTTCGGGACATTCCAGTCTGATTAGAATCAACGGTGTTCCGAGGAATATAAGTTTTTTTAAATGACTCTAGCGGGGGGGGGGCTTTCCTCTCCACAACGGTCTGAAGGCAGCCTCACTGCTCGCATGTGCTGACACCAGTTTAGCGCAGACAAAACCTAGTCATTAGCGAACCAATTACAACATTGCGTTTAAGATAAGGATAGCGGCGATCAAGGTAAGGAATGGTAAATGGGAGTTACTTGCCCCTAGGTACTGATAACGATTGCTCTTATCGCACGCATTGTGATTGGTTAGCTGAGTTTACGTAAGAACGTATCTACAGTAGGCTGCGGTTAGACCGTTGTGGAGAGGATAGCCTAGACAGATAGAGTTCGAATCTTGGTGGAGTCAATATTTTGAAACTTTTATTCCTCGGAACACGGTTGATTTTAATCAGACTGGGGGACATTCCAGTGCTTTAGGTAGTGTTACTGTGTAATTGGCCTCATGGAAGAGGCCTTTCCTTGCAAGGCTAGAATTGTAATGCAAACTCAATTGATTCAAAATCTGAAACGCAAACATGATTGCCAAACGTTCAGATGGGTATAAATCAATACCATTTATCTCTCACAATTTTCTAGGTGAACTTGCGACTTGCAATTCTCCTAATCAATGCCTGAACTTTAATTGAAATCAGTCAGAATAACGTTGTTGTCTTGTCTTATCATTCAGTCCTACAATGTTTTCAATATTTTCATTGCTCAAATGATTCAAAATCTGAAATGCAAACATGATCGACAAACTTTTGGTTGGAATATGTGAGTCCTACTCACTTTTGTCCCGTATAAAGTTGGTCGTATTTATTCCTTAAAATTTTTCTAGCTACAATTCTTGTTTACATAATGCATTTCTCTCAGTCAATGTCAGAATTTAGTTAATTTAATTTAGCATTCTGATAACTTTTTTTATTTTAGATTTATCGTTTGATGTCATGAGTTATTTACAATATTCAATGACAAATATAAATTGTCCCTTGATCAGAGTGTTGTCTGTGAATTTCCATTGTCTCATAGTTTTTAGCTCATCAGACCTTTATTTAACAAAGAAAAAGAAATTGAAATCGCAACCAAAAGAACACATTTATATAGAAATATATAGCACTACGCAGCAACAATCTACAAAATAGCATCATCCAAGCAATATCAGCACTTTTAACCAAGGGATATTCTTATATATATAACACAAAATGAAACAAATGATATGCAAGACCTGAGGATCCATTAAACGCACTAGTGCACACCAATATTTCGTAAACACAACGAATGCACAGATACTGCATATCTTTCGTTATTACTCACGACCCTCACTCAAGTAATCTACCTCGTAACTTATTTAACAAATAGTTACGTCTTCAGGTAGTAAAGTTGATTTTTATAGGCCGGAAGTATTTAATGCAATGTAACTTTAAATCCGCATGAACTATGATATCGGAAATATTAAAATTTTGCTTATAAACAGAAAAGCTTTGGTCAATCTAATAAGAATGCTAATGCCGTGTTATTAAATAGGTTTATTTACAACATTGCTTTCAAAACACATATTTCATTCTTTGTTCTCAGTTCAGAGTTTAGGTAAATTCAATAGCTGCACATAATACTAGTTCAGCCGCTTTCAACTGTCCATAATTTATCTGTTTTGTGCAAAGCCGACAGCGGCTGTCTGAACTTTTTCATTGTTGATTGCAGGTCAACTGTAAAGAATTTTATGTATTTCTTTGCATCGATAGAAAGCTTATAAGTGCATGCATAAGTCCTCTTAAACCTTAAAATAGCCAATTTAAACCGTAAAAGCGAGCACTAGTGCCTTTAAACTTCCATTCCAGGCTAGCACAAGATGTATAAATGGCTTTGCCATAATTGTTCCAAAATGATATTGAGTCGCACTGGGTATACTTATTGCTATATATCTTGTTTTGCATAACATTTTGGTTTGTTATGATAGTTATTATTGTGAGTCTGATGAATACTGATAAATATTGACATTATTTGTGAGTGAGATGTTTCCTGTCTAAGGTGAACCAGTTTGATAGAGAGGTCAATGCCAGTCATGCAGTTAAAGGCACTATAGCACGATTCTTTCACTTTCATATTGGCTATTTTAGGGCATATGAGGATATGTGCAATCATTACTTTACTAAAATACTAGTTAACTTAACAATTGATCTGCAATCAATGATGAGGATGGTCAACGTCTTAGGGGCCTAAGGGTATCAACAATTGTAACAGTTGGTTGTGCACAAAAGAGGAATTATTGATTGAACTAGGTATATGAACAGATTTTGAATAGAGTATCAATCTAGTTAAAACTAGCTGTAATATAATACGTCCCGAAGTCCGTTATTACATCTAGCAAATTACAGGTCTATTCCATGTCGAGCAGGCGCGAACATCAGCCAATCAAAAAAGTGCTGGCCCAGCTCTTCGAATCGCTGGTCAATGTGATTGTTTTGGCGTTCTTTGCAACTCGTTTACAAAATCCGAATGTTACCAATGTTTCCCAGTGAATTATGATAAAAAATATGATGACAGCATAAATCTGTCCTGATAATGTTGACGGAATATTTTTGGGTTGTTTATTTGATAATAACTTGGTCAAACAATGACAAAATAACTTTAAAGGATAAATGAAGACAAACGTAGGGTAAAGGTCAGGATGTGACATTAAACAAGATGCAAAAGAAACCCGTCTTTGATTGATTGAAAGCTGTCTTCCTGCCCTCATTTTATTGGTGAATGAAACTATATTAAACTATCCACTGTGACTCACCAAGTGCCGGTCGTAATGACAAATAATACTTGAAACATGATTGTAATAAGTGCTTTGATTTTCTGAAACATTTTAGAACTTCACTGACGCTCTCATTTTTCTTAACGAGTCTTCACTTGTTCAAGTTCCCAAAAAATAAAAGTATTAGAGGGGCATCAAACACCGATGTAGAGCTTTGATATCTAGTCATGGGCAAGTTTATGTTCAAATAAGTTAATGTTTACACACTTGTTACGTACAGGGTATTTTAATTCATTTGTGTTTTAATAGAAATGTCTGTATCTTTACTCCCATTTGTAACTCAATCACATTTCCATGGTTTTATTTCATAAAATACACAGATACGCAGCTTATCTGGAGCACTTGAAAAATGATGATCAGTGTTGACGTTCTGTCGTTGTGAGGATGTATCGGACTGGCATGAACCAGTATATAGACAAGTAAGTGTCAATCATGTGTATGAGAACACATGTACTCAACAAATGTGATGGTTGGTTCTAGAATAAAAGCAGAAAGACCAGTGACGGATCCAGTATTTTTTTAGAGGTTTGGGGTCATGTATATTCCCCTCAGGGGTCACCCATTTTATGGTTGATTTATTATGAATTTCCAAAACCCAAATACAATGTCCAACAAACCCTCTTCCCCTCCCCGTTCCTCTTGGATACGCCTCTGATAACTTGCCTGCTAATTTGCCAAGGTTTATTATAAGTGATGAGGTGAGGTGATTATTTCACATATATTGCGGCCGCTAGAATTATTGCTTCAGGAAAATACGTTAACAGAAAAACTTGACTTTTTGACTAGTATAAATTGTCCCCACTGCTCCCTTTGTGCATTACTAGAGTACATGTATATATATATTTTGATATTACTGAAAAACTTGGTATATGCATATACGTCAAGATATTACGTTACCAAAATCGACCTTCTCAGTATGTCATATATACGTCATGTGTTAGCTTTTTTGAGCCAAAAATTAGGATTTTGATACCGAAATATAAAAGAACTAGCTTCCTGAATGTTGAAAGATCAGAGTTAGATGAAAACATTAAAACAGTTGCATTATCTAATTGAGGCTAACCACTTATTTGAATTTTTTATTTCCTTTAAAGATTTTACTCAGAATGATGAATATTTAATTGATTTCTAAGAATAAAGTATCAAAGCACAGATTTTCTTAAATCATACTAATTAGATTATTTAATATTTTGTCAAATGGTATATGTGTATCTCATTGAGTGATAAAGATGTTATTTTCAATATGCCTTCGATCATCACTTATAGGGCGGGATAGCGCAGTGGTTGGCGCAATCCACTCCGGATCAAGAGGTCTATAGTTTGAATCCCGCCAGGGGATCGGCAACTTTGTCTGCAGTAGAGTACTGTTCCACACGCAGTAAGGTTTGGGTGCAATCCTACATTGAATTTCAGCGCAGTACCACCCATGGTTTGTTAGTTCCAGCCAATGCTCGCAGTTTTCACTGCAATACATAGCCACAATGGTGGCAATAATACTAGCAGACGCCATATAAGTGAAATACTCTTGAAATCTTGAAAAAACCCATGTCACCTGACCTCACCTCACCTTTAAAAGATATGTTTACTTTTCACAGATTGGACAAAGAGAACATAGTTAAGTTAAGTTAAGACTACTTATGGGACACCCCTCGTACTTGAAGTTAAGTACTTGTGTACTCATGGTACATTGACATACAAATTCATAAAATTGATGATTGATAGTTGATTATCCGTCAATTATTAATCATAAGATTATTATGAGTATAAGGACATATCAATAAAAAGGATAAAATGTTACTTTATGTAATGCATGATTTAAAATGATATTTTCATTTTTAAGCTCATCTGGCCTGAAAGGCCTGAAAGGCTTATGGCATGTTGTCTGGTGTCCACCCATCCGTCGGTCCATCTGTCCAATTTTTAACTATTTCATATTCTTCAGAACAATTGACTTAGGAAATCTTAAATCTTGTGTATAGACTCCTTAGCTGATGGGGATTCTAATTTATAGGTTTGGTGACACTGACCACTCCCGAAAATCCAATTTTCATCTTCTTCTCCAGAATATTTGAAATTTATACATAAAGTAACCCTGTTACTCCAAACAAGGGCCACATGGACCAAGCCCTAAAAGCATATTTTCATCTTCTTCTCCGGAAGCAAAAGGCCTAGAAAGCAGAAACTTTTTGTACAGACTCCTTAGCTGTTGGAACTTCTAATATATAGATTTGGTGACCCTATGACTCGTAATAAAGGATAATTAAATTTAAAAAAATTTTAGTTTGAAAAGAAAGGCTTAGAAAGCTTAAATCTTTCTGTACATTGTCCATAGATGATGAGGATTATAATGAATGGATTTGGTGATTTTTGTGGCAGCACATCTGGTGACCCTGTGACTATTTATAATATCATATTGAGATGGCCTGATAAGTTACAGAGCCAATGGCTCTATTTTTAAAAAAAGTTTACGCATGTTACTTATGATAATAATACAAGTTTAAAAAATGAAAATTTTATTACAATTCAAAGAGTAAATTACATTTTTGATTAAATGTACTCAGGCTGACATTAGTTATTTATGATACTTGAAATAGTTTATTCTGAACTCATGTAATGAGAGGGGTAACATGCAACAACCTTGCTGACTAGTTGTCAAATTGATTGAAGCACTCATAAAATATTGAATTAGACGGCAACTCAGCAACAACATCAACATGTTTGTAAAAACTAAACAATCTCATTACGAGCAGTTAATATTTTCATTCAACAACATTTGTCTAGAAAATTCTAAATATAATAAATTAAATTATTTCTTTAGCTTTGAGTGGAGGCCTAACCTAGGGTAAGGAACTGGAGCAGAATATGTTTTGCCCTGAGACAAGATTAAATTCTCATAAAAATCTTTAAAGGGTTTAGGTTTGATTTTGCGATAGGAATTTTCAAGTTTTACTTTTGAGGTTCTCTCAATCACTGATATGAACCTCTTTACACAGTCTGATTAAAATCGACCGTGGTCCAAGGAATAAAAGTTTTTAATTACTGTCTCTAGCGGGAATGGAATGCATTCTATCAGGGGCTTTCCTCTCCACCACTGTCTTTAGCGCAGACATAAACGTACTCATTAGCAGACCAATCACATCACCTCATTCAAAGTAAGGATATTGGTGACCTTAAAGTTTAATGAATGGTAAACTGGAGTTACTTGCCCCTAGATATTGTTACCAAAGACTCTTGCCAGGTTAATTGTGATTGGTTAGTTGAGATTACGTCGGAGCGTGCGAGCCATGAGGCCGCTTTCAGACGGTTGTGGAGAGGAAAAATCCAGCTAGAGTCACTTTTTCAAAGTTTTCATTCTTGTTGATTTTAATCAGACTGCCTGTTTTCATTACCTCCATTTTCTCTAGAAATATCACAATATAAGTGTATTTCACATTTAAAATAAATAACAAAACTAATTATCGGGAGTGTAACTTGATGTGAAAGGAAAACAAGTATATTTCCTAGTATTGTACATATTAAGTCCTCTTTCAAATGTCCCTTTTGGACACAGAAGACAAACCCTGAAGAAGACTGATCTGAATAAGAATAAAATCATGTTAGATTTTTTAGTGACATGATAATTTAACCTCCTAATTTTATTCAAAATGTCCAGTATGCTATCTGCAATGAATCCAATGAATAATTACCAAGTTTAAATTCCATCAAAGAGAAATCTCTTGTTTATTTACGGATTAAACATATGCAAAATATAATCAACGACTAAAATCGAAAAAGATGCCAACTTGGAATGAGGATCTGAAAACAATAAACCCAGAAATACTCCTGATTTTTTTCATGTGGTAATTTTACTCCTAAACTTGCATCATTAGCAAATAAGTTTATGATAAAAAGGGTGGACTGAAAGGTATGGCGGGGACATCACAGTTTAACACATGCACATATTTCTAGTTGATTTTAACTGTCATACATGCCACAGTGTGATAGTTTCAATTTTTCCACATATTGAAGCCAAATAAAAGCTTATCAAAATTGCAGAGTGTCTCTTTAAATCACTAAGTCAATTTGAATGATTTGTATGTTAATCCAGATCTTAATAACTGGAGTCAAGTGCTCTTTGAGCTGTCAAGTTATGACGGAAATGTTTTGAAACATCATGGCGATTGAACAGTCTTTATTATAATATGAATCTATAATAAGAACAAGCTATCTTCAAACAGGTTTCACAAAAATCTTTCATATATTCCCCTTGTTAAAAAGTTCTGTCATAAAGCTGAAAACATGATTGTTGCTGAAGTCAACAGTCATAACAGAAACGGGGTTAAAAATTATCACTTGTTCTGTAGCCAATGGCTAAGAATATACAGGGCTAGCAAAGTCTAATGACCTGGAGGCCAAAGTTCTAAATATGGGAAGACGGTGGCAGGGCCAGGAATTTGAAAGAGGGGGCTTTCCTTCACCTTTCAAAAACAGTTGTGCAGTTGTGATTATTGCCTCTCCATCCGCCTGTGTTAGAAGTGGAATGGTTTAGTCATTTCAGCTGCCCCTCCCCTCCCAAGATCTGGCACCGTCTGTTGACAGTCATTGTAACTCAAACAATATACTCCTTATCACTTTAATGCATGATATAATACACATTCATTAAACATGTCCCTTTTGATGTTTTAATGATGAGCATCATATAAGACCAAAGGGTGTTAAATTTCACAACTTACTAAAAACCATTTATGTAGTTAGGGTCATTTGTGGGGTTTTGGGAAAAATAATAAATAGAACATTTGACATTTCTCGTCGAATACCATGAATATCTCATGGCTACACAACTCGTGAAAATATAAATTTCTACTTCACTCAATGGGATATCCGTGGTATTCGACGAGAAATGTCAAATATCCTCCATATATTAAAACAAGGTATTCCAATCTCATTGAAATCTGAGACATCTTGTCACTCGTACCTTGCTGAATTACTTTTGTTTAGTACTGCTCAATAGGGGTCGTGTTAGGTGACCCTGTCTGGGACCTTTCCTTTCTAAATTATTGATTCGTGCTTATGGTAATAATTTTGATTGGAATATCTTATTTTGATATATATTACAGTATTGTCATCTTTCAGGATCAAACAGTTTAAGGGTTAAGGTAAACTAAAATTAATGTTTTCTCTATTCTTTTACCTTTGCAGGGTTAATCTAATAGTCAAATTTAAGCCGGATATGCAATGCAATAAGCAATTCCTTTATTCACTCTCTCTACTAAGTTGGCATTTCTGTATTGCAGTTTGTTTATCAAAAGTGGTAATTTTTCGATAAGTTATAAGGATTAAAATGAATTTTTTAAAAAGACAAAATTTTAATATTTAGTATGGTTTATTAAATATGCATACAACCCACTGACCTGTATTCACTTGTGAGAAAAAAGTACAGATATTTATGTCATTGTGAAGACCAATGTGTTCGGAAAAGTTATAAACTAGACCTTTGAAAACCTGTCGTAACGTTACGCCTCTCTGCCGGAGGGAATGGGGTTATTTAGTTATCTAAACCTCCTATTATTTGACCCCGACTATGTGGCAGTTATAAAACCATCTCAGGACTGCCATAGTAGGTCTTGCCTTGATCAAATATTCTCTACCTTTGCAGTTAGTCATTTTACCGTGAAGTGAAAACTTGGAAGAATTTGATTGGCTAAATTAGTAGTGATTGACAGGTGGGTAGATATAAAAGTAGAAACAGCATCCCCACTCCACCGCTATCCCACTGATTGTCAAGCTGTCGCCGAGAGGTTTGTTTTTTAAAATATCTATGTATTGTATTTCATATATTTCAAATACTTTTCATATCTCTTGGTTTTCGAATCATACTTGTTTTATATTAAAGATACATGTAATTATGTGAAAAGGATATTGTATTTATTTTATTTTTTTTAAACTTTCAAAAGTTTACGTTTTCATTTGAAAGAAGTTGAGAGGTTTTTTTTTTTATAGTTTATCATTTTTATAAAAACATAATCTAAATGAAAACGTTCCTGGACTATTCCTGGAGTATTCATGAAGTGTTTGACTAAGCAAAATTAATTTTTATAATGAAATATCTTTTGATTTTCTAATGCTAAATTTTTTTTATAAGACTCAGTAAATTTTAAGAGAGGAAAAATAAATCCCATTAAAACCTTTATATGATAAGATTATTTTATTATTTCGAGATGCATTTTTTTTCAACTCAACATATGTTACATAAATGGAGGACTTTAGGTATGTTAAAAATGACAACAAGAAAAGATTGTATAACCAAGTTTATGTAACTATCAGCCAAGTATTTACATTTCTTAATTTACTGCTGAAAAATGCAGAAGTTATGAAATAACATAGCCATCAGGTACAGGTACAATGAATCTGTTATGCCGTTAAAACTAGACAGGTATTTTTTAAACAGGTCATGCATATCAGAAGAGGAAATTGCAAATTGTTCACTTTTTTATTTACCTTTAATTTCTCTTTTATTAGATTTACCTTGTTAGCTCATCAGGAGGGTTTGGGGAATAGGGCTGACTTTGTCAATTCCATGAACATGTTGAACGTTAATTACCTGTTATTGTACTTTTATTAGAACTGTGACTTTTCTTTTACCATGTGAGCCTAAAAGGCCAGGGCCTGCTTTCACAAAGCTACCTTAACTAAGGTTAACCTTAGCTCCCATACTTTAACATTGCACTGAGCACCTTAGGGCTTTGTGAAAGGAGGCCCTGACTTGCTTCAGCATAATATTTTAGGCATTATCTGTATTCTCTTCACTTTTACCATTTCACTTCCATAAATCCCAAAGCTTAAATTTTGAAGGAATGTTCTAAACATCTATTTGTTAAAGTTTTTAGGCTAGGACCTGCCCGCTTCAAATATGGGCGGGTCAGGCATTTTTATAGACACCATTTAATTACTTTTCCTCCATATCCAATAGCCTGGAAATTAAAAATTTTCAGAATGAAATCTCTGTAACATTGAAGTTAAGCTATGTAGATGTAGTCTAGATCCTTATAGGTTCTATAGTATAATTTCTCCAGAAACTATAAATACTCAAAATCTAAAATTTTAAAAATGTTACCTCAGTTGTCCTACCCTGAAATATAAGGGTGTTGCAGGGGTGCAACTTCAGGGTATCAGGGTACAATTTAATGGTTTAAGCAAAAACAGTTGGCTTTTAAAATTTAACAAATTTTCAGAATAACAACTTCTTAAGATGGAGACTAAGGTTTGTCATTTCGACTTGATCTTCCCTTGAATTTGGGCGTGGCATGGTAACCACCCTCAAATCCTCTCTATGCCAGAAACCATCAACGTTGGGTATCTAAACTTTGTAGAATATTATCTTTTCTGTAAGTTGTGTAAATGTCATTTTCTTTCCCTAAGAAAAGGGCGTGGCAGGGATGGTAAATACTCATTAAAGGCTGTTACCCCGTTAGGGCCATGATAATGTTCAGTGTTCATCATTGATATGCTCATGAACTTAGAAATAAATAAATTCAACGAGGGGCCAAATCAGATCATTCAGGAGAGGGGTCAGTGCTGGGTGATTATGGTAAGGTGTAGCCACTATCAATGCTATTTTAAGCTTCTGGGCTCACTTACAAAGAGCGCCCTTAGTCTAAGGGATTGTAACTCAATGTTATAACCAGGGATTCTGTAGGCCAGACCCTGAAATAAGGTAGAAGCCAAAGCAAGTCTATGAAAAGACTTTAGAGCTTGATTTAAGAAATTTCAGTCTCCTTTTCATTTCATTTTATATTTTCTAAAATGTTCAGTTAACTGATGCATTTTTCATTTCAGTGTATAATTGTTAGACTAGCAAAGGCAATGCTTTAACATTTGAAATGTTAGTCTTCAACCTTTAGTACAATAGGTATGGGATAACTGATGAGTTACAGAGCCAATGGCTCTATATTTTACTTTCTTAACCCTATAACTGATCCCCAAGAAATGTATCAAAATAAAGATACGGGTTTTTTTAATGAATAGAAACAGCTAAATTGGGATTCTTTTACATTCACCATAGGGGACCAAATATTTTATTTAAGGAAAGGGGGAGGAGGGTGGATATTTGGGAGAGGGATGGAGGGATAGGGCTGACGTCCCTCATGTTACTCAATAACTGCTTGGATTGAATTCTTTTGCTTCCTTATGTTTAGTTAAGGTTGTCATAGTCGTGTAGATCAAATCATCTAAAACTACTTACAAGGGTATGGAGTTAGCTTGGAAAGTAGCAGGGTCGTAACTGCTACTTGTCAATTCATGGTAATGTTGAACTAACCACACAATAGCACCACCAGCTGAGGAAAGTCATTAGGTTATAGGGTGTTTGACTGGTATCTTTTCAGTGTACAAAACAAGGCTAGTCAACTTGCCGATCAAAAAAATCTTTTTTTCTGGGCTAGTAACTTTTTGAGGTTTATCTGTTTAAATTGACAACATAACACTCAAGGCTGGTATCTTTTCAAGATGATAATATGCATGTGTTTGCTGATGCAAAACGGCAACTAGAGCCAAAAACCAAACTATGTGAAAATTTATTTCAACATAACTGTTATTTTGCAGAAAATTTCAGATTGAATGTGAGGTGTAGAGAATTGTACGTATAATTCAAATGTGTAAATGTTTGTATGACTTAGTTCTTTGAAAAATTCTGAGGATTCCTGTTTGTAGGAGAATTTAACAATAAACTTAGAATAACTACCACATAATACTTAACTCTCAAGAAAGTCATTATAGACACGAAGGGCTAACAATAGCTACTGTAATCTAAGAATGATCTTGTTTTGTGGAATAAATAATGTTAAGAGTTCTTGATTCCTCAAGAAAGTATTCATCCGGGAGCTATGTGAATTTCCACTTTCTGTATTTCAGGGGAAAGAAAAATTCCTACAATAAGATTTGAATTGCGCATGGTTGATCATCCTTATTGTTAAACCTAGCTGGCGGCCTGTCAGTGCATAAAGCCTCAATTTTCTGCTGATACAGCAATTATTTTGATGTTTTTTAGCTTCGTCGCCAAAATAATATCCAAGAGAGCATATTTTCAGCTGAATCATGATTTGATTGGGATTCCATATGGCAAATAAGGTTAACGGCCTATGCAGTTACAGAACCATGAATTTAGAAAGGGCGAGTTCACCATTTGAAAAGGGGGGGGGGGCGGGGGTACACCCTGTGGGTTCCCCTTTTTTAAGGTAGATTTTTTATTAAAAATTTCCAAAAGGGAGATTCACCATTGGGCATTGGGCATTTTTCCAAATTTTTTGTAGATATACAAGTATTGTGGTGTTTATAAGACCAAATTGATCCTTAATTTCCCCTTTATTATTAATGATGCAATGTGACATTCTTTGGCGGCAATTCCTTATTAATATATCATATTGTGTTACTCAAAATAGAAATACTGGTTTTATTAGTTTGATAAAGCCTTTTTGTTTTCTAAGACAGGCTCTCTCGCCAATATCTTTAATTTTTCGTGTTACTCATTCTGCTCACAATATTCATTGTTTACTTTTACAGATCCAGGGCCCATTGTTAATGTACAGTGGCTCTGAAACAGACTATCTAATTTTCTCATACACAGATTTGCTTATACAGAGTAGGGGCTCATCTAAGCTTTCAAGCGGCCCTGATGAGGAATATTTACTACTCTTGTTGCACCTCATTAGTTGTAAAAGTGTGATGAACAACTAATGGTACACATTCATGTCAATATAAAGAGACTTCCGGTGTTTGTAGACTTTTCTTTATGGAACAAGGATTAAGTATGAGCTGTCATACTTTCCAAATGTAAACAACCTGTTGAAATGAAGTCAAGCTGTTGAAAATACAAAAAAGAGTGTTGTCTATGTTTGCCTACCTGTTCTTGAATACGCACAGAAAGGGTTTTCTTTACAAATAAATTGTGATTCAAGTTTATTACAAATTAAATCTTAATACATATATCTTTCAAACACATCAAAACTAATATGGAAATTGGTATCATAGAAATGATTTTTTTAAAATCTTGAAATGTTTAGATTAATTTTTCTTAAAGTCATATGTTACGAATTCTGTTTTTAGAACATGTAAACAATTTACATTTTTCATTTCATGACAGAGGAACTTTTTGAAAGCTTCCATTACTGATGAATATTGTGACAACTGAATTTATTGTTATTGATACTTCAAATGAAAGGCAACTTTCTGTCTTCTTCAACTTAGCTATTTCATTCTGCATGAGTAGATAAGTAGACCAAGCGAGAGATTCTATAGTGTTATATGCCCATGTTCATTTATTGAAAATATGTCACTACTTATGGGTAATAAAAAAAGATCTTCTTCCTTCTTTTTCCTGCATAAGTAGTTAAGAAGAGAAGTAGACCAAGCGAGATATTCTACGATGTTATTTGCATGTGTGCACATATTGAAAATATGTCGCTACTAATCTTTCAGCCCGTGGGTGATATTACCACTTTTCACATTTCTTATTCCTGCATCCTGTTAAGTAGAGAACTAGATCAAGTAATACAGACCCTACGAGTTCTATCAGCCAGTCACAATCTGACACGTATCAACCAATCAAAACCTTTGTTGGATCTCACAAAGGAACAGGATATACCACAATCAAAAAAAAGGAAGTACTTAGTTTCAAAACGTTCAATCTAATTAAAACTAGACGTAATGATCGCTTGCTGATTGTAACCTGCGCAAAATGGAATAGGTGCGTGATTCCCTTGATGTAATAACAGACAGCTCGTTTAAACTAGTTTGTCAAAACATTTGTCACAGCTCAGGACATTACTTGTAATCAAAGGAGTGATATTTTAAAGGTATGATTTTAAGGTACAAAAAGTGAAAACAAAATAATGTTACCATTCGCAAAGCAACCTTTTTTTAACAAAACGTAACATGGTTAATTACAGGAATCTAACCTTCCTTAATGATTAAAGGTGTTCACACTGAAATGGCCACCAGTAGTTTTTGCTTGGTAATTGATACTTTCTGCTATGATTATGGATAATCAAAATGAGAAATATTTTGACATGTTTCACCATCTGAAAAATTGCATTTTGCATAAAAATATATTTATTAGAGAAAATTTGAAGCAATACAATTTTCTAAAAACGTGCTGCTGCCCCTTTGAATTTCTCTGCTCATGAGAGTAATTAATTTAACTTTAATAAACATTTGTTGTTAAATATTTCTTGCTTCTATGAAGATGTAGCAAATTGATAGGAATATCATTTCCATCCTGGAAATTTATCTTATAATGACATGACGGATATGACAATTCTTTGTACATTTATTTGTGTAAAATTAGACTTAGAAATTACAGGACTTCAACATACTCTCGATAAATAGTTTTAAAAACACTTCATCATTCAATATCAAAAAATCATATGAATCATAATACATGTATGAACTAGATAATATCTCAATATTGAAAACTGTGGTGGTCCTTTACTTATGTTGTTGAGTATACATTTATATAAGCAAATGTCACACGTGTATTATTAATATGTTACCAGCTGTCATACTTCAAAACAAAAATTGATCAAAATACGATATATAAAAATAGAATTTTCAATTTCTTATTTTTGTGAAATGATCAGTTGTTCAGTATGCTTTGTATGTGTAAAGGTTTAATAAAATACCTTTGTATGAATTTGAAATATTTCAGGTTAATTCTAAATTTTACAATTAAACCTATACATCTTATGAGTAAAGTGTTTAATGTTACAGCTGTGAAAAAGTTTATCATATATTTGGTTAATTTAAACCTTTGAATTAAACACTATTCATCTTATGAGTTTATTGTTTCATGATAAAGCGCTGAAGGAATTTATATATTTTGGTTATTTTTTAAACTTTATGAGAAACATTATTCATCTGATGAATTCATTGTTTTATGTTAGGTCATAAAATGGATCATGTCAAATGTTTCCTCTAAATTCCTCATGATAGTTGTGACATTAAAAGCAGAAAATGCTTAAGTAATTAGCCCAGTTTCTAACCTTATTGTTGGCAGATGAAATTATATTATCTAGAGATATAACGCTGTAAAAAAACCATCCATATGGTTTTAACAAAAGGTAAATATAGGGCTGATTGACGTTTAAAAAAAATTCATTTAAAAATTCTGAAATTCAAGAACTTTAAGAAAACTTATTTAGTTAAATGCGATAGAATTTAGTTTTTTAAATAGATTTCAAAATCATGATTATCAAGAATGTCTCAAAGGGATTAAAATTTCCTAAATATATGAATTGCTAGAATTTTTGTAGGAATTTATAATATATAGGCTCCTGATTGATTGGTTTTTTAAAAAATGATGACACACTTAAAGTTGTCATGTTTTTCAGACTACTATAAATAATAACCCTTGCTTTTGCACAATTAGTATACCAATTCATTTCCATTTATAGGGGCAGGAACACGTTTTTTGAAAGATTAATTTCTTCATGTGTCCCCCAACAAACATTAGTTTATGCTTTAGACGGTTGAAACATATCTCATCACTCAATCTGATCATCCATAGTCATAGATGAAATATTCATATATCAAGAAAATATCACCAGCGGCCATTTTTGTGTCAATACCTATTAATCGTGAGAGGAAGGAAAATGGATTCATTTTGCTTAACCAATCAAGGTACTTTTGTTTTAAGACATTGTCTTGCAAATGGAAAGATTTATTTTTGTTTTTATTTTTTTTAAAATAATGTGCCACTGCCCCTTTAAGATATTCATATAACAGCCCTCTATTTAATAAACATCAATGTTGTTGATCTATCACTTGTGTACTACATGTGCTATGAACTTGAATTGTAAAGGGACTTGAGGTAGCCTTTCAGTCAGGCCACGACCTAGTGTACGACCCACTGACACTTATCCACTTGGTACACAAGCGATAGAGTTCACAACTCTATGTTAGGTGAACTAAGATGTTTTAGTTTAGCTGTACCTATTATCAAAGTTTGATTTCAACACAAAACGACAAAATATTAAAGTTTAATGTGTTTTTTGTTTAATCCTTTTTCAAATAATTTGATAAAATAGTATTTTTATTTTTAGTTTTTATCTTTACATTCATTTGATATAATTTATGAAAATTAAATTTTGGGTTTGAAGCATTCTTGAATCGGCCCCTGAGGGACGTGTATCACAAAACCAAGCAAACAAAAACTCAAACGAACCGCCTCACATCTTCATCACGGAAAAGTATACATATGTACTATCTATCTCACTACTCAACTCTGGGTCATGAATTTATATGTCATTAAAAGATGTTGTTTTAAAAATCTGAAGTCTTTTAGCCTTATGTCTTTGTGGCTTGACAAATCAATTTTACCAGCCCTCTTAATATTTCTACAAGCCCTAATGTGTAGCGCTTAGTATATAAGTATGTTAGTATATCAAACAAACGAGGGGTACTTGCTGACCTTTTCTCCAACAAACCCCATCTCAAGTTGACGAGCAATTGACAGGGACAGACAGCTATTTCAAACAATGAGACTTTGAAGCGCTAAGTTTCACTAACATTTGTCAACCAAGTTTACATGAATTATGTCGTGAATAGGGAACAAGAAAATCTTTAGAGATGTGTTAGTAAATATGTTAAGGACCATATAGCTTGATTGTCTAACATGATGATGGTAAATTAGATTTAACACTGCTTTCAAGAGTTTATAATCACTAAAGAGTAACTGCAGGGAAAAAGCCTGGAACACCATTGGGACCTCACAATGCAGCGAAACCTGAAAGTATTGGCTGGAAGTATCAAATCACTGCAGATCAGTGTAAGAGAACATCAACACTTGTAGAACATTCTCCTCAACAGAAAAAGTTGCCGTGGTCCTGACAGGATTCAAACCCCAGACCTTGTGATCTGGAGCGAACACTTAAAGCAATGAGCTATCCCACACAAACATATGGATTACAACCTGAGGACTTGTTGTATGACTTTTACAACACAAGTGTGAACTATATTATTTTTACTTAGCACAATCAAGGGTTATCGACAACTTTGTAGTGGTTTCTTTAAATCATATGACACGATTTTGCATGTAGTTATTTTGTTTATTACCGGTTCCATTCTATTTTAAGAAATAATATAACAGCTAGCCTCCCTTGTCAAGAGCTGCTACTGTGACATGAAAAATATTTTTCTAACTTCAGATACTTGACACAGCCACTGAAAGAATCATTGATAGCAAAACAATCATATATGCACTTATGAAAAATATGTCACTTCTTATGTTTCACCACATGTGAAGTATGGATTTGTAATTTTCTCTATTATTATTATTATTATCATTTATTATAGTTCAATCCTGATACATCATGTGACGTGAAAGTATGTAACCCACTATAGGTAGATAATTCTGCCATGTCATTGTTGGGTCACAAATAAGCTGTTGTGGAAATTACTACACGTGGGAATTAATGGTCCACAAGTGTGAGTTTTGTATTTGAATTCACCTCTTCACAGTAAGTTAGTTATTTGATATAGTGTTTTGATTCATTGTTTTACTGTCATAAGCTTGTGACATAAGGGTATTTAAATAAAAATGTCATGGGCTTATCAAACATTTTGCTGGTGCAATATGTCGCAATATTAGTGTAAGCATATGAAATAAGGCCGGTTTGATAGCCTAGAGAGGTAAGATTTAGTGAAGATTTGTAACTGTTCAACATCTTTCTATCACTTTGCCATTTGAAATTACCCTTTTTAGGTGAACAAAGTTTATTGAGTTGATTTTCTAATCTCCTTAAATTATTGTGACTAATTTAGAAAAAATATGTTACCCAGAATACCCCTAAATAAAAAATGGTGCTAAATTTTACCCCCTAACTGTAAATAGGGGGATATCATGATATTTTTTTTTATCCAATTCTGTACCTAACTTGCTCATCTTGAAATTTCTAGAAAAATTTTCATCTACACTAGAGCATTTTTTTTTTCCTGCCTTAAGAACTTTTAATATGTCCAGAAAAATAATTAAATCATATTTGTCTTGCCTGACATAAAAAATTTTGGATTTCTAATTTCTAAGTTTAATCTTATACAGTGATGTAAAGAATGCTGTGTTCAATTATCTTTCTGACTTGTTTAAAAGACATGACCTAAAGATTTGAGTACAATTGATGAGAATAACTCCGTAATAATTCACCTATTTGTTTAGGCACGAAGGAATTCACTCTGGTTAATTACCACGTGATTATTCAAAATCGTGATGTTGTCACAAGAGTTGATTAACATAAACCATTTGTCTTTTTATTGGATCATGATTACATCCTTAATTACGCCTTTATAAGTTTGTTAAAAATAATTTATGGATGAATTATTGCATCTTTTTAACGGCTCATTAGGAATAAAGAAATTAGTATGAGGGTTAGAAATATCTATGTTATTAATGGTATTTTTTATATTTGATATTCTATTGTTTAATAGAGAAAAATGTGAGTGGATATTTGTATATATATCTAATAAAGATTAGCCTATGCCTCAATCCAATTAATTTATTATGATAGCCAGGAAAATGAACTGTCACCTGATCGAACCTCCGGGAGAGCGTGGCTCCCTCTTGTGGTTGACCTATGATGTTTAAGTCCTTGATTATTATGATGTTTATTTGTTGCACTCACAACTTTGAGGTCAAACTTCCTCTCTTTATTCCTCCATTATTAAAGAGCTCCAATCACGCTTTAAGTTTAAATGGGCAGTGGCAAGTTTTTAAAAAAACAAAGTGATCTCACGAAAACAAGAATAAATGTTAGCAATTGCAAGACAAGCTTTTGAAATGAAAAGAAACAATTCTTCAACTTACATTTCATGTGCAGTTATAAGCTATGTGAATCCATTTCCCTACCATTAGTGATTTAAAGGTGTTCACACTAAAATGGCCTCTAACAGTTTTTCGCTTGCCACTAGATATTTTCTTCTAAGACTACAGATAATCAGGTTGAGTGTTGAGTTGTTTGACCCTCTGAAGATAATGCATTTGGCATAAAATAAAGATATATAAACATATATATATATATATATAATAGGGAAAATTATATTAAAATTTTTTTTTCAAATTTTCTTTCCTTTTAAGTAATTAATCATTACAATATCACTCTGTAGACAAAGTTTATTAAACATGTAAGTAGTGAATTATGAACAATAAATGTAGGTACATGTCGGGTTTGTTTTTTCAATTAATTAGTATATTGCTGTACACGCAAGATCATGATTCTTCCTTGATTAAGAGGGAGTGATACCGGATGCGTCAATCCAAATTTATGATAATTTGGGCATATCAAGTATCAAGGCCTCATGACGGATTCAGCTTTCTCAATTACTTTAGGATGCAAACGGTCAAGACCTATGTAACAACAGGATTCTATCATCTTCTTGTCCGACATCTTAGGGTTAGATTGTGTAGATAAACCTATATCGCTGCTGTTTTACTTATTTTGACGACCTAGTTACATTTTGATAGTAAATTCACTGATCAAAATTACTTTTTTCTGATAAAAAGTTACTTTTGATGCCGAAGCAAGGCTTTTCACATTCATTGCACAGACAAACAATATCGTTTTGAATCATTTTTCATTATAGATGAATATGACAAATTTTCATAAAATCGTCACATGGAATTTAAGCAAATATTGGCATCAGTAACATGTTTGAATTGAACTGAAATAATTAATTAAAATAATTATATTTATAATGATTAATTAGAAAAATTAATGTATTTATAACAGTTACGAGTGAACAGGAGCTGGAAAGTTGCCTTGAATTTAATTTTGTTTTAAATACCAAAATAGAATCCTTTAAACTAACTGTAAACAGTAAGAAAGTCAGTGCAACCTTTACACATGGGTTGTTTGATGATGTTTCAGGATTTCAGCCGATTTGTACAGATGTTGTAGGTTAAGGTCCCCCAAGGTTGCTCAGTTATGAATATGTCACTTGTGATGTCATAATGACAATAAAGAGATTCATATTAGAGGGGGTGGGATAGAGATCCGTGTTTCGAATCCCGCCAGGGGCTCGGCAACTTTGTCTGCAGTAGAGAATTGTTCTACACGCAGTCAGGTTTTGGTGCAATGCTACACTGAATTTCAGAGCAGTACCACCCATGGTTCGCTAGTTCCAGCCGATGCTTGCAGGTTTCACCGCAATGCCTGGCCACAATGGTGTTGCAGGTTTCTCCCTATAATAATACTAGCAGCCGCAATATAAGTGAAATAATCTTGAAAGTGGCGTTAAACACCAACTCACCTCAACTCATTTTAGAGTCGGTTACTTATTGTTAAGCGCTTCTTGGGCAAATTTTCTACCATTTTATTACTAGTTTGGTAATGTAGGAAAGCATTTGTGATATATATGATTAAGTCATTAAAGAAATGCAAGGCTTGCTGTGAGACTTGAAGTGCAAAACTTAAAATTTAGCAAAAAATAATTCAAGTTGTGAAAAACTTGTTAGAAATCAATTTGATCACTATTACTTTCTTTCCGAAGATATATTTGAAGATAAGTAGAGCTAGTTTTTGTTAAACTTGCAGAGAGAATTGGAAAAAATATGAAAGAGAGAGGTTGCTTGATTTAATCGTGTGTTATGTTAATTTACCTTAAAACAAGAATTTGGTTTTTTAAGTAGGTCCAAGTTTAAAGAAAATTATCATGATATGCTTCCTTTAGTTGAAGGTTAGGCAAGTTTATGCAAGTCAATAAAATTTTAATTTCCAGTGCATGGCTGTATAAGACACTTTTACAACCTACTGAATACATAAATATGTTGATATGTATTGTCTGAATTCTCCAAGATTTCCTGTGTCCTCCCATGTATTTAATATATCATTGATCCCTCTGTTTATATGCATATTTGTATCAGGATATATGTTTCAATTTCTAATAAAGTTTATATATAATTTTGAAATCATATACAAACTTGGACTTTTTGAAAATTTCCTATAGGGTCACTTGAAAGATTCTTGACCGTCTAACCCTTCAATTGGACTAACATAACATGTTTTTTATCTCCTATATTTGATAAAGCAAAAACTCAATACAAAGCTCTCAATACAAATGAAAAAAACATTATTTCAATTTTGAGTGTTTGATATGACTTTTCATTTGAGGAAATTAAAAAGTACAACAAAAAGTAAAGATTTCTTATCTGAAATAAAAAAAAATCTGATCTTATGAAAATGAAAAGCAATAATTTTTTTCTATAACTATCAAAATATCTGAAGGTTAGCACTAATTAACAAATGAAGATACATTTAAATTTTATTTTTTGAAAGATAATGTTTGATTAAAATCATTTAGTATATCAAAAAATAAGAAAATGTATAACTATTATTTAGTGAGAAAACAGTAAACTCTTTTCACAGATAATCTGATTCAGGGTGTGAGAAGTTATCAGAAAATTAATTTTTTTTAAAATGCCCCTAATTAGTCCATAATCAATTATTTGACATAAACAAAATTGACTTTTCATTTGGTTTTCAAACTTTCTAACTGACCATGTTATTGGATATCGTCATGGCTGGGTCATGAGTGGTGATGACAATGACTAAGTTAACCTCTAAAACACGTCATGTACATAGCTTGTCTTTCCTGCTTTCTTTCCTGAGAATTATCAAACCTGTCAAAACTTTTTATCCAAAAACGCCTTTGTCACTTTTTAGCTCATGAGATTTTTGACTTTTGGCCTGTAATGGTGTCTGATTCCATCATTGAACTATCGTTCCTTCCACCCATCTTTAACTTTTAACTTTTTCAACTTCTTCGCAAGAACCACTAACTCTATAGAGCTGAAATATGTTTACAGACTCCTTAGCCAATGGAGATTATAAATAAAAAAGGCCACAGGGCAACATCCCAAAAACCTATTTTCGAGTTTTTTCATGTGTGATTTTTTTAAAGATAAACAAATATTTCCAATAGTTCAAAATACTTTTTTTTTAAATCAAAATTTCAAAATAAATTTTGAATTAAATTAAGTTTGTTAAAGTAAAGTAATTAGTATGAACTGAAATGAAGTTTGAAGTTGAATTATCATTTACATTGTTGCCACACCCTATGATTATTATGTAGGAATCGCAAGTTATTCAAAATGATAAGGAGAGATGGCTTAGATATAACAAAGTCTTAAACCTTTATGCCGAGGTGGTTTCAGGTTTACAGTCACTATAAGTTGTCAATACTTCCTGGGGAAGTTCAGGTTTCAAGGAATAGTCATCTTCACAAGAATAGTATCCTGTTGGAAAAATGATGTGTTAAAGCTGAGATCAGTGAACCACTCCTTTTTTCTCCATATCACGTAAGTTCTAGGAATATTTAATTTAGATACACATCAAGGTTAGTTAAGGAACTGAACGGACCTGCTTGCCCATATTGCTGCAAAACATTTGACTTGGGATAATTTTGTGAGTCTCTTTGAATTTTTGTGTAATAGCCTTGTTTTAAGATATTTTTCCTTTTGTGATAAAAAGTTTTGTTACAGCTTAATTAATTTTAAACAATGTTCACTTAATGATCATGTTCATTGTAATTTTTATTCACATGAAATAGTTTTAGATTGAATTTATTGAATCTAAATTTAAATTTGATTCAAAGTCTTTTATTTCTTTATTTTCACTGTATTTAGATATTCCTTGATAAGTAAGTTTAATGTACATTTCTGTTTGATGTGATATTTAATTTGGTATTTAAATTTGTTTTATCTAATTTTTTCATACTTTCTCCTTTATGTGATTAATTTCAAAAGATTAATTTCATTAGGTCTTTCTAGATTGTCAGATAATGAATTTGTGAGGCAAAGATTAAATGTTTGTTGAAAGGACATATGTTGTTCTTTTAAGTTTAGTTATATATCCTAGTTGTCAAAACATGTTTTGGCACCATCACATTTTATACACAAGAGGTCATTTCAAAGACATTGTATCTACAGTGTTTGACAATTGAAAGCATCATATTAAACAGCAACCCAATTTCTGACACCTTATTTAAAAACATTGAGATTATTTCAAAACATAAATGTCAAATATACTAAATTCTGCCTTTTGAAAGTTGGCATTCCCAAAAGGAAAATGGTATTGTCAAAATGAATTCATTACATATATTAACTTGATTTATAAATCATAATAATTTAAAAATGAAAAATTTCAAATGAATTTTGTGGTTTTAAGGAAACCAATTGTTACACCAAAACAAAATTCATCTTCAGTAAAGTATTTACAACATAGCCTTTTTTTTGTTACATATACTTTGTTTCATTTATTGAAGATAAGTCTTACGTGAAGTTTCACATACATTTGTGAGCCATAGTAGGTATGTAGATTAACACTGATAAGAATATATTTTCTTTCCATAGGTAAGTAGTTTAATTGTTAGTTGTCAGTGAACGGGAGACCACACCAATCTTATTTCAAAGCTTAGACAAGCTTTTGTTCTCTAAGTGCTTTGATTTGTGTTCATTATCTAATTACCTACCTATGATTGTTTTTTATAATACTTATGAAAATTGATAATTTATTTCATTCTTTGAATACATTATTCTCTCTGTGTACTCTTATCTAAAAAAAGGTTATCATTATGAAATGATTTAAGGGTTTAGTAGGCCCTAATCTAGCTCTGCTCATATTCAAACAGAGTTGCATCTAATGCTGTTGAAGTGCATGAATCATATCTTTATTTTGCTAACACATTCTTCAGTTCTTTTAGAATTATTCCACCCTGAATATAAAAATGGTAGAATTAAGAGGCAGTAGCACATTTGTTGAAAGATTTTGCCAAAGGTTTTGTCTTCAGGCTGTCATAAAATCTCGTTAGTCAACCCAATCATCCATAATTCCATAAGGAAAAAATCAAACATTAAGCAAAACCCACCTCTGGCCATTATTGTGTGAACACCTTTTAATCATTTGGGGTCAAGAAACTGATTTGTATATCTATACTGATCAATATTTGTACGGTTGTTTTAAAACTGCTTCTTTCAATAAAAAAACATCGTCTTGCAATATTTATTTCATCCTTTTTTGTGAGATTGCTTGCTTTAAAAAAACATGCTTCTGCCCCTTTTAAGTGAAATTTATTCATAAGTAACATGTTTCAAATGGCTTAAGAAACGATTTTGTATTTATAGCAGGTATGAAAAAAAAGGATTGTGCCTTTTAAATCTTTTTTCCATTCCAATTGAAAGGCAAATAGAATTTATTCATAAGTAACACGTTTCAAATGGCTTAATTAAGAAACGATCACATATTTAGGGCAGGTATGAAAAAAAAGGATTGTCCCCTTAAAACAATTTTCCACAAAAAAACCCTCAAGGGCTCTAACTTTTAAGGTCTCTCACTCAACCTTAGTATAGGTGATAATGAAGGACAGCTTTGGAAATTTGACAAAATGTTGTTTAACGGTCAGCCGTTTCTTTTGTTCTGAGAGCTGTCTAGATTAAGTGAAAACAGTTTGAAGAATATTTCAAATAATGGTTAACTGCTGAACATACATATTCATATACAATATAGAAAATTTTGTTTGTCTGTCAGCTGTCTGTCTTACTGTCTGTCCATCCGTTTGTTGGTCCATCTTGCTGTCTGTCAGTCCTATAAACTTTCAAAATTCCTAATGCATATGCGTTTGTTTTCCAGGTCGTTTGTAATTTACACCTGTTGCCCGTTGTGAAGCAATCAATACACTCGGTAAGAAGCAATTAACTTGAATATAATATCAGATATATATCTAAAACATGATGAAAAGATCAATATCATATTAAGTGGTTTTATTGTCAGGGCTGATAGAGATATAAGTGTTCCTGATAGTGGTTTGTATATATATTACTTGATAATAGTGATACTAAATATACATTAAGGTTTTGTAAGCATCTGTAATGGGCTGAGGTGTGTCCGAGATTTGGCGCATTGTGTAAAAAAAGTTGTTTTGATATCTATTAAATCAATACAATATTTATATTATCATATATATATATGTTTTGTTTTATTTAAAAAATTATAATATGACATCAATATTGACCATTGATTGATAACTTAAAATTTATCAATAATAATTTTAACTGAACTATACTTGATTAGAAAAATCTCATTTGTTTAGGTAAACATGAAACGACTTGCGTGCCCATTTTTGACGAAGATACCAGAGAACAATCTTCGACAGTTTCCCAACCAGGTTCTCTCCTTCGCTAAGCAATGTCCAGTTATCAACCATGCTGTTAGGTATTCCTCCAGCCTGGCAGCCTCCACGGAAGGTGAGTTGACCCTTTGCAGGCAGCATTACTTCACATCACATGGGCTGACTTCACATGACAATGGGTGTGACTTCACATAACAGTTGGCATAACTTCACATGACAGTTTGCATAATATCACACTCATGGTTCTTATAACTTCACATAAGAATGGCCATACTTCACATAACAGTCGGCATAACTTCACTTGACATTGGGAATAACTTCACATGACATTGGGCAAAGATTAGAACTGTGATCAATGCTCAGCTGTCTGCCATTTTCACCAGAGATAGATCATATCAATTTAGCGAGTTCACACCTTGCTTAAAAACATGTTTTATAAGAATGTGTTTTTCAACAATTTTAGATAGAAATTAAAAATGTCGGATATAATGGATATTTTAAGAAGTGTGTAGCGGTATGTACCATTTTGTGTCTGTATTGCAATATAGCGATGGTACGACGCACCCTTAGTAGAAATGTTCATCATAGACTTAAATGCAAGTTTCTCATTTGAAGCCCCCAATCAGGAGGAGAAGTCTAAGTGTCCCTTCCTGGCCAAAGAGATGACAGTGGAGGAAGCCAGTCCTGGCATCCAGGGTGACGTTATCTCCGTCAAGAAGCAAGGTGATCATTGTTGACTTTTGAGTCTTTTTTCTCTCCCTTGTTTATTATGAGACATGTAAAACCCGGTGTCCTCTTGGCTTCTTAGGACATGCTCAAAGTCATTAATATTGTACCTCTGATATGAAGATGTCTATCTTTTCAGCTATCTCATTGAAAACGGTCTCTCCCAGTCAAAATTGATTACCAATGCTCATAAAGAAACACAGTTTTCAGTATTGGCAGTGGTTGAATATAGGCTGTATCAGAAAATTATTTGAACATGTAGGTTAATGGTTAATAAATCTCCCTCTCAGGCACCATTGATGACCAATGCCAAATTATTGGCAGTGACTAAAGATAGGCTGTATCCAAATAAATTGGGAACCCGCAGGTAAATGGTTAATAATTCTGATCCTTCCTCAGGTGACCTCATGTCCAATGCTCAGGAGTCAGCTGGTCTGAGCGACAGGGTGGCTCAGCACTCTGGGGTGGGTTCTGTTCCTGAGGGGGAGACTGTGATGGCTGGAGGGGACACTGGACTAGACACAGGATCCAAGTCTGGAGGGGTTCCTTCTTGGAGCTTTGGTGAAACCCTCAAGATGCTGAGGAAATCTGGCTCGGGTCCAAGTGGGGGTAAGCTTTAGTTACCAGACCTGTTTTAACATTTACCATCAAAATTATCAAAATATCATTTTATTGATATCATAATCTTTTCTTTGATTCAATTTCACTTGCTTAAAGTTGAGCATTGTTAGACCTTGATAATGCAATGGTGACAAACTCATGATAACAATGAGCTCTACTACTGCCGTATTTGTTGCTAACAGCGATGAAGTGTTTGAATTAAATGGAGTTATTCTAATATTTTACTCATCCCTTTTGTTAAAATCATGAAAATTTGTAAAAGAAGTAATTTTTGGCCCTTGTGGCTTAATTTATAAATGCAATACAAAATCATCTTTTATTTATTTCAATGTGATTTTTCAGGCAAGCCTCAAGACTTCTTCAACTATGAGGAATTCTTTGCCAACGAGGTTGACAAGAAGAAGAAAGACCACTCGTACCGTGTGTTTAAGAAGGTGATGAGGAACGCGAACACATTTCCTTTTGCCCGAGAACACTCAGACGGCGCGATGGACATCTCTGTCTGGTGTAGCAATGACTACCTCGGAATGAGCTGGCACCCCAAGGTCCGCAATGCTGTCAGGTAGGAAAACATGCTTTTTTGTTTAAAAAATATATAAATTCCGCTACCTGGGTCCAGAAAAACCTTTCTTTTGTTGTTGGCCAATCCTGGATATTCTTGAATCACATTGGCCTATTCTGTTTATCTAAAATAGCCTTTGGCTGATAATGGATATTCTTAATAGCCTTTTTGTAGCAATTGGCCGATGTTGGATATTCCAGAATAGCCTTTCTGCAGCCATTGGCCAATAATGGATATTCCAGAATAGCCTTTCTGCAGCCATTGGCCAATAATGGATATTCCAGAATAGCCTTTTTGTAGCAATTGGCCAATAATGGATATTCCAGAATAGCCTTTTTGTAGCAATTGGCCAATAATGGATATTCCAGAATAGCCTTTTTGTAGCAATTGGCCAATAATGGATATTCCAGAATAGCCTTTCTGCAGCCATTGGCCAGTAATGGATATTCTTGAGCTTTGGAAATCATCCAGTTCCGTGAAGAATTGCCTCTTTTTCTGAACTTCATAATTATTGACATTAACATTCTTTTTCTGAAATCCAGGGAAGCTTTGGACAAGCATGGCGCTGGTGCTGGCGGTACCAGGAACATCTCTGGGAACTCCCCACTCCATGAACAGCTGGAACAGCGACTTGCTCGTCTACATGACAAGGAGGCTGGCCTCATCTTCACCTCTTGCTACGTGGCTAATGACTCAACGCTCTTCACCCTGCTCAAAGCTCTTCCTGGTAGGCACTTTCTAAATAAGAATAACGATGATGATGATGATGATGATGATGACAATGATGATGATGATGATGACAATGATGATGATGATGATGACAATGATCATGACGATGATGATGATGATGATGATGATTATGATGATTATGATGACAATGATGATGATGATAATGATGATGATGATGATAATGATGATGACAATGACAATGATGATGATGATGATGACAATGATGATGATGATGACTAGAAATAAGATTTTTTTAAAGTACTTTACTCCATATTTATATCCAAATAAGTCTCTGATGTCACCTGCATCAAAGTCTGAAGATGTTGTTTACCAATTTAACCTTCTTCCTATCCACATTGGCATATTATTATTACAAGAGAAAGGTAAAAATATGATTTTAGAGTTTTCCCCCTCGTAATTTATGTCTATATGTGCAACCCAATTTTTTATGTTGCCTGAGTCAATCTATGTGAAAAATACTAAATAGATCTATTTCATTCCAGTTAAACTTCTATCAAAATTGCAATATTTTCCTACCAGGTAACAGAATATTTTTTTAAGACTTATAACATGTTCATTTATTATGTTCCTACCAGGCTGCCATATTTTCTCCGATGCTGGTAACCATGCATCAATGATCGCGGGTATAAGGACCAGCGGAGCTCCCAAACACATCTTCCGTCATAACGACCCCGAACACTTGGAGCAGCTTCTCAAGAGTGTTGATATCAACGTGCCCAAGATTGTGGCCTTTGAGACGGTTCATTCCATGGACGGTAAGATATTAATGTAATGTAAGATATTATTTTCTGCACAGCTAGGTGTAACTTTTGATGCCACAAAAGAACTTGAGATTGTATGTTGTATAATCTTCTGAATCATTCATCTTATGCCAAGATTGTGCTTATGGATAATAATAATAATAATAATAAGTGAAGCATTTTTCAACTGATCAAAAATTTTATTTTTTGGGAATGTTGATATAAACATGTCATTCATTTTCAAATTCACCTTTCAATACTGCAGGTTCAATCTGTCCCCTGACCGAGATGTGTGACATTTCCCACAAATATGGAGCACTGACCTTCGTTGACGAGGTCCATGCAGTCGGTCTCTATGGCGACCATGGCGCCGGAGTGGCTGAGAGAGACGGTTGTGCAGAAAAGGTTGACATGCTCACTGGAACTCTTGGTATGATGATTATAATTATGTATATAAATTGATAAAGATCTAAATTTAGATCATCAGGTCTGTTTATATACATCTGTAAACCTATACATGTTCACATAAAGCTATGGAACCACTGTTAAGACTGGCATTCTTTTCAACAATCAGAAATCATTTAAAACATTTGCAACATTTGGTCATCCTGTAACCACTGATAAGGGCTGCATTGGTCTTTACTCTCATTAACTGAAAACCCTAGAAAGCAGTAATCTTTTAACAAGATTGATTTCAGTAACCATCTGGCCTGTTACCATGTTTCTTGTATATTTAATTACCATCAAAACGCGTTAAGTGTTTTAGGGTTTCTGCCCTGAAAATTGGTTTTTATGTTCTATCCAGAGGTTAATAGCCATACCATAGATGTTTTTTCCCCCTCTGCATCTCTAAGTTATGTTTTTATCTTATTATTTGTCAGACATAAAATGTCATAGATATTACATCATTTTCAACTCAACTTTTCAGGCAAGGCATTTGGTAACATGGGCGGTTACATTGTTGGAAGTTCCAACACTATTGACATGATTAGAAGCTATGCAGCTGGCTTCATATTCACCACAGCTCTTCCACCAACAACCCTGAGTGGAGCTTTGGCCTCCATAGAGGTATGCAAATTTACATGATGAACCCACGGGGTTGTTTGGAAATAGTACCTGCTGTTAACTGTGTAACAAGAATTATCCACCTACTGGCCATCCAGAATTGGTTAGAAATAGCATATTAACTTTGACGCCTGACCTTAGATGTTAATATACATATACATTACTATCTAATTTGAAACATGTGCATTAGTTAGATATGGTCAGCCATATTGGATTCACAGCCCTAAATGAAAAGTGGGATCATCTTCAAAATTTACAAGCATGATTAAGTCAGGAAAGTTAAAAAGTTTCTTGGCACAGATGGTAATCTAAGAGGGCTATCTGCATTTCACCTATTTTGAAGATTAGTTTTAGTTACTTTTATAGATAGGTAAGTAACTGTCATGTATACAATGACAAGCAGCGTGCCAAAGGTATGGTCAGAGCGCTACACATTTCAGTTGTCAACTAGTCATATTATTTCCTGAAGAGCAGAGTCTGCAGGTCTGACACGAAATATCCAAGAGTAAGCGATATTTTCAACTCTTATGGAAGAGCATTCTTGACTGCAGGTTTGGTGGAAATTCGCCCGTAACCATATCAGACAAAAAATATATTCAATCTGCAAATGGGGAAATTTGTTCTTATTCCTGTAAACTTGACATTCTTGATGGTGAAACTCTGATTTTTTAACATCAAAAGTTAAGATGTTCAACGACTTTCTGCTTCAGGTGTTGGCAAGTGATGAAGGGAGAGAACTGCGAGCGAAACAACAAAGCAACGTGAAATACCTGCGGGATAAACTGACTCACGAGGGGATTCCTGCCATGCATAGCCCCAGCCACATAATACCTATACATGTCAGTTTAATCTTCATATATAATTATTTAAATCTTAAATGTACTTAAATTCTTTTCTAATGGATTGTACCAAATTTCGACAGTTTGATAAGAAAGTTTCAACTAAATCCTACTTCATAAATAATGGTTGAGAATCATTGCTGTTGAATAAGTATAGTTCATGGTTATGATGGTGAAAAAGAAAACATTTATGAATCGAACATGATGAATTAGTTGAATTTGTCAAATTTGTGCCTCCTTTGCACATGCTTACTAAAACCATGTTTTTCCTAATACATATTCAAAGTGAATATTTTGTGTGGCTATTATTTCTAGAAGTTTACCAATATCTTTCATATTGATGTTTGATGAACTAAACAAATAACATGTCAACCTAACTTTGATTGACAGGTTGGCGACGCCCAGCTATCGACCAAGGTTTCAAATGACCTGATACAGAGACATGGCATCTACGTTCAGGCAATCAATTACCCAACTGTCGCCCGGGGAACCGAACGGTTGCGAGTGGCCCCAACACCTCACCATACCAAGGAGATGATGGATGCATTTGTGGCAAGCATCGTTGACATTTGGAAGGCAAACGGCATTGACCTCTACAAACCAATGTGCCCTAACACGTGTGAAAGCTGTAACAAACCACTGGAGATTCAGGAATTTTACAAACCTGATCCAGTTTGTTTGCGCTCAAATTGCACATATTCCTCACTGCAGGCTGCTCTTGCATAGATTTGATTGGTCAAAATTGAAACGGCTGCCTTTTGATTGGTCTAGATATTTTTGGCTTTGTTTTGATTGGTCAAGATCCAATTTGGCTAGGTTCTGATTGATCCAGAGTTACTTTGGCTGTATTTTGATTGGTTCAGATAGGTTATGGTTTTAGTGATTATTTTTTCATAATAGAGGCACTCTGACTGTGTTTTGATTTAGAAATGTGATAATTTTTGTTTATGATTTAGTCTGATCTTGAATTATGAAATATTTTGCAAATTGTTTTTTAATTTTGCTTTGTTATTCAACATTCAAAGGATTGTTATTATATTTTTTTAAACCAATTTAAAGTCAAATTTATTTGTTAAATGAGTATAAATTATCAAGCAATATGAATATTTTCGTCATATGAAAATACATTTTTTTAAAAAGGAATAATGGCCAAAAATAGTGTAACTTAAACAATTGAATTTCTTTTCTGGGAATATTTTATCATAATGTTGAAGAGCTGTCTTAAATGGTTGGTATTCTTGTGTCTTCTTTACAGGGTAGAATGAACAGTTTACTCTGACCATCTTTAGTTATATCTCATGTGTCTCAATCATTTCTTCATAAACATGTGTTACAAATGAAAAGAAAGTCTGTACATTGACTTATCTTTACTTTTTGTTTAAATTATAGTGTTTGGATAAAGGACTTTGGCAGATATGATCTTGCTATGTTATTGGCTACTGGTGAAATGAAGGTTTACTCTGTTATCCTTTAACTGACAAAGCAGGCCTTTAAGACTAGATTGGCTTATGGCTTGGGCTTTTGTCGGTTGTCCATATACAGTTTCTACTCTAGAACTGCTGTCAATACAGCTGAAATATTGTTGGGAGATATACATTTCAGTTTGGGATCACAAATTTCAATTCACACTTTACCTTTTCTGCTTTACGAAAAATTAATGTTGCAATTGAGTTTAATCAATCAGATCTCTTGAGTAAAAATTATATCATCTGTGTATCATTTTTCTTTTCTTCTTGAATTTGGACACTCTGAATTTTTTAAAATGTAATTTGATTAATATGGGTTTAAAGCCAAGCATTGTGGATTTTTTATTTTGAGACTGGCCAAACCACAATGTAGGCCATTTTGGCAATGCCAAACACTGTATAACTTAAAGATAATAAATCATGCAAAGCCTGATGAGCTACAGAGATAGTGGATGAGGTTTTTCTGTCTAGTTAGTTAGATTATTCTCCTATTGTTTTAGTTTTAGATCTCAGTTATCAATAAATCTTTATTTTTTTAATCATAAGTAGTTCAAAATTTTAGTTTTGCAAAATGCTCCAACACTTTTTTGTAAACCAACACAATTTATAATATAATTAATTAATTTATGATTTAATTAGCTTTAAAAATTGTTTCATTTCAAAAATGACTAATTGAACATTTGTTTATTTTATCTGTAAGCATGAAATGAAATTATCTTATCGGTAATTTCTATCTTTATTTCACAAAACAATGGGTTTTGTTGAAAGCAATGTCAATATCAGTTATTGTCTGTTTTTTAAATTAACAAATAACCTTACTAAAACAAAGTTGTAGTTAGTTTTTAACAAAGGAAAGTATGATGTTTATAATTGTAATATATTGTGTGATATTTCTATTAACTATGTTTTTTTATTGCATACTTATCAATTATTAGTGATAATAATGGGTATCTTCCATATAAACTGTACTTATTTTGAACATCATAATCAATATTCAGGATTTTTTTGTTATGATATTTGTTCAATATTTATTTTAATATATTTTTTCAACATGATCTATGTATCCATGTAAATGGTACATTTGATTTCAACTTCAAACACTTCTTGGTGTTTTTCTATTTTCATTAAAAACTAATTGTCATGTATTGGAATTGTTTTTATGAATATCAATATGTGAGATGTAATGAGTGAATCATATTATATTTTTTGAAACATTCAAATCAAATCAAATAACATAAAAACACAGATGTTATGAATCTGGGGTTTTTTTTCAAATAATTGATAATTGTCTGAAAGAGTCAAAAGTATATAATAAGTTTTCTTGGCCTATATGATCAACAATTATTATTCATATGTCTTAATGCATAAGCTATCAGTTATTTCATGGTTGTGTTTTCTTGTTTATCTGTTGATTGTTAGTAAAGATGAAAAAGAAACGTCTTGTTTATTATTGTTATGATAAATGCAATCTTAGTTTAAAGCTTGTAAATGAATATGAAAGTTTCTGAGATATATCTTTACATACGGTAGTATCAATATAATCTATGTACCTGTATTATCATATCTTGTTATTTATTAGAGAATTATTTTTGTATCATTAGTTTTTAATCTCTTTAAATTATAAGGCTTTACAAACATTTCATCGTCTTCTTTCAAGAAATTCTATTGAGTTCATAATATTTGAAATAGATTATATTTACTTGCAAAATTATAATAAATGACTACATATATATAGCTTATATATTCTTCTGTTGTTATTGAAATAGATAATATGTTGATATATATGCAGGGATATATTTCAAAGAAATAGGTGAAGAAGAACCACCCAATTTTCAATATTGTGGGATTCAGTAGTTCATATTAAGGTTAATATGTCCTGAATTTTTAATATTTATTCTTATAATACAATTGTTTTGGGGTAGATATTATTGGTTGAGAACATGTTCATCCCAGTCTGTTTAAAATCGACCATGTTCTGAGGAATAAAAGTTTTTAAATATTGACTATAGCGGGATTCAACTGTTCTACCAGGTGCTTTCCTCTCCACAACGGTATGAAAGCACCCTCCTTGCTCGCACGTTCTTACACCAGTTTAGTGCAGAGAAAAACTAGTCATTAGCGGACGAATCACATCATCCCGTTTAAAAAAACGATAGCAGCAATTAAGGTTAATAAATGGTAAACGGGAGTTACCTGCCCCTAGATACTGATACCGAAAGCTTTTGCCGTTGTCGTTGTGATTGGCTAGTTGAATTGCGTCAGAACGTGCGAGCAAGGAGGGTGCTTTCAGACCGTTGTTAAGAGGAGGACAGCCCTTGATATGTTCGAATCCCGCTTAAGTTAATATTAAAAAACTTTCATTCCTTGGAACACGGTCGATTTTAATCAGACTGATGTTCATCCTCGGTCAACATTGTTTCACAGGTGTAAAACCAAGTGTATGTATTGACCTCTTCATGATTCAACCATCTATGATTTTATTAAAACAAGTTTCTGCAGGATTGTTGTTTAATATGGTTAGAATAAGGGAAAGTTTGTAAAATATAGGTACCCTTCAGCATCGTCAAAATTTTCTATACAATCTCCATCATTTCTTTTATCCTTCATCATCATCATTTTCTATATCAACATCATCCTCATCCTTTACCATACCATCAATGTGATTATCATCTCCATCATCTTCATCATAATCATTTTCTATACCTTTCTCATCATCAGCATCATCAGCTTCATCATCTTTTTCAATACCATCATCAACACCATTAATTATTTATTATCATCACAATCATACTCTTTATCATCATCATTTTCTATACCATCATCATCATCATCATCATCATCATCAACATCATCAAATGTATTATTATTGGCCTATTCATTTACATCACCAGCTACCAGTACACCATTGTTGCCCTATATCATCATCAGCATCATCATCATCTTTATCATTACGCAATATATATAATTCAATATCTATACTTGTCAACATATTAATCCTTGCCCACATTTTATCACCATCAACATCAACATCATCAGCATCATCATCATCATCACCATCATCATCATCATAATCAACTTCCTCATTGTTGCCCTTTTCATTATCATTGTGGGTTACAATTTCAAAGATGTTCGCAACCCTTTAGTTTTAACTCCTTTTAAGGCACACTGAAATTCTAAAGATATCGTTCATTCAACAAATCTGAAGTTTCCGAGTCATAGTGTTCGAGTAAAGTTACGGAAACGGACTTACGGAGCGCTATATACCCTTTTGCGTCTGTAGTTGAGGTAACATTAAAGATATCTGTACAGCTTTGTTCAATATGCCCATGAACAATGATATATTACATACATTTAAGCAAGCACAAAGCGGTCCCTACCGGAATGATAACAATACGTAGAAATTGAACTGATGAATTCAAGTTAAATGGACACATAGTATGTTGTTAGAGTAAAAAATATCAAACTTCTTAAATGGTGTTTTTTCCAAGAGAGCTTTGGATGTCTCTTAAATACATCTCAGTTCCGTATAATGACTTTAACCAGTTTAAGTCGTTATTTATGATCGAAAACCGAGCAATGGCTCGCGCCATTGACTCAAAGGTAAGTTTGTTAAATTATTTACTACAAACACAAGAAATAGATATGGGTTGGTATTGTTTAGTAGATAATTCAAATCATTGACGTGAAATTTTGACGTACAATTCTTCTTCTAAACATTTATACGACAGTTTTTGATTATAATTACAAACAATTAAATATAATTATTGCACTTTAGATATAAAGATGCAACTTTAGAAAAAGTGTATTTAACATCAACTCGGGACGTTTATTTTCTTATTTAAGCTACATGCAATTTTTACGAACATACTTTGTATCACAAGAGTCATCCAACCAAAGAACTAGCTATAGAAAGTATGTATTTCATTTGGTTTTTAAACATTCAATATGTGCTGAATGTTCTGAATTTTAATCACCTTTCATATTCACGACACAGGAATTTGAAATTATGTTTTAAGATCTGTACATGTTTTAAAAGTACATTTGAGTTATTTGAGTCTTCCAATCGGAGGACATCATTGAACTTCTAATTTAGAGATTGTACCTTACACCGGTTTTCAATTAAAATACCTTTAAATTAATCTACCCTACGACTAACCAATCAGTATAAGCATTGGTTATTTTAAGCAACATTAACTAAATCTTGATAAACAACACCATTGTTTGAATAAATGTTTCATTTCACTATGATTTGACTTGATTTGCAACACACGCAATGTCACTTAAAGTGTTACGGTATACTTATATTAGCATGTATGATATACCTTACTGTTTTTTAAAACTCTTAAGGCAAAAAGTCAGAATGGGGAACAAATGTTTTAAGTATGCAATGACAACCGTCAAGCCCCTTCGTGACCCAGCATCGGTTATAGTATGGTATTTAAATTACAACCCAACTCGGCCAATGAGAATCGGGTACCCTTCAAGTACAAAATCTAGGCCTTCGTCTTACACAACGACATTTTTTAAGACATTGAGATAGTTTCTAGGGTCAGGGTGGTACAGATTCTCTTTTAAGTTACATAAAGTTATTATCATAAGAACTGGCAGTTTCACAAAGTTATACAACCAGGGACCATCATAAAGTTAAAGAACCACTCCGTGAGTTGTTGGAGTCATATATGTCAAACTTAATCAATGGTGTCATTTGTTCGCGAAGTATCGACTGTTACCAGAAAGACACATTTTAAAGCTTATTGTTTTTTAACAGTGACAATATGAAGGTAGAACGTCGCATTTATGATCGAAAACCGGACAGTGGCGTGCGTCAAAGAGTCAAACGGAATTTCGAAGACTTATTTAAAACAACCAGGAGGGCAGTTAGGAGTTGATAGGGATTGTTAGGTTATATAACTTGTAATGGACGTGATATCTACACCTCTGTGCATTTATAAGGCTGTTTTTAGATTTTCATGGAAAACCAGTATTTGTCATATATATGTCTTTTGGACATGACAAGTTAAGATGTTTTGATTTTATATCACCACATATGACATTTAGGTTCTTATCAAAGGTAAATAATATGTTATGAAAATCACGGAGTGGCTCTTTAAAGACTTTATCGAGGTCACTGTTCAATCATGGCTTTCAATCTCGTAGTCGTTGTTATCATACACGTTATTATACATTGATTTACAAACATGTGTTTAATGAACAACGCTGATAATATTCTTTAGAGAACCACTCCGTGTGTCGTTGGAGTCATATATGCCAAACTGTATCAATAGTGTCATTTGATCGCAAAGTATCGACTGTTACCACAAAGACACATTTTACAGCTTATTGTTTTTTACAGTGACAATATGAAGACAGAACGTCGCAATTATGGTCGAAAACCGGACAGTGGCGCTCGTCAAATAGTCAAACGTAATTTTGGAGACTTATCTATAACAGCCAAGAGGGCAGTTAGGAGTTGATAGCGTTTGTTAGGTTATATAACTACTATCCATGTATAGTTGACGTGATATCTACACTTCTGTGCATTATAAGGCTGTTTTTAGATTTTCATGGAAAACCAGTATTTGTCATACATACGTCTTTTGGACATGAAAAGTAAAGATGTTTTGATTTTATATCACCACATATGACATTTAGGTTCGTATCAAAGGTAAATAATATGTTATGAAAATTATGGAGTGGCTCTTTAAGAACATGTTGATGTACCTTATCGCCTAAAGCAATTTGGAAAGCGCCATAACCTATTGAAAAACCCTTGAAATGTATTTCATACTTTCTTCAACAGTAAAACCTGAACATTTCTTTAGTTTTTCACTTGATCATTATTTGCAAGAAAACAATTTACCGAGAATTTAAGTTTAATATGACAGGCATGATTCATTCTGAAATGTCATCGAAACCAATGAGAGCGTCTGGTAAAAGGACATGATCAGGAAATTCATTCAAACAAACCCATAACACTATTTGCTGACACAGGTATTACTTGTTATTTATCTTACTATTTACAAGGTGATCGAATATGGAAGTTAATAATACGATGACAAAGCTCTACACACTATATTTATGAGAGAAGCGCATTTTGATATAATACGGGTGGGGGTTGTTGAGAATAGGGACTTAGGAGGAGAGCTAATTTTAAATAAGATTGAGATAAACCCGTTCCTATATAAGAAAGCAATATATCAAAAACGGACAAACTGTCAGTGTCTTAAATTTCCGACTTACATAAAGTGGTTAAGTATTACACGTGAACCGTGGGTGATACCAGAGTTTCCATTGGTCAATGACACGGGGACACGTGAAGGGGTAAGGGACCCGATAACAGTGCGGTATGGGAAATAAACTACAGTATTTCCTCTGATTAGGGCCCGGGCCCTTTTCAACATTTGGGGGACCTTACCTTCCGGCCCTTATTGGAAGCCCAAGTTATTTTTAGGACGTTCCTGATTATTTTGGAAGGTTTAACGATTCCTGAAACAATGAAGGATCTCAATGGATGACAATATTGTATGTAACCTGAAAAAACCCATTCATGCTTCATAAACAGCTTCAATCTTTTTCCTTAACTACCTGAATGGTATATTCAAAATAATAAACAGGAAGAATTTGTTGTCCCAAAAATATATTTTTATTTCATAACAAAGACATATATGTTTTATAGTTGACGTTTTCAGCATAAGTATTTTAGCACATCTTGCTAAAATATTGATATTTGTAATAATAATAATACCTTATTACCCCGAAAGGAATTCATTTTGTATTGTCACAGAGCTTTAACATACAGGAAAGGCAACACAGGTTACAAACACACTCTATTCATTTAAAGATCATTTAAAAGTCGAACGCTGGAAGGAATGAATGTATTTTTACCTCTATTGGTGTTATAACGGGGTAATAATATTTTCTGCCTGAAGGCAGCTTAACAAACTCCCCAGACAAGACATGATCTGGATCTGACAAAATCTTTAGGGATAATTTCAAAACTCTTTTTTCATAAAGATAAGATAGATCTGTAAAAGAAAATCCGGTAATTTGATATAATGATAATGATATATGATGATATATTCAAGTCAATTCAGTTTTAAGAATTTTGACCTTTTAATCTCTCCAAACAAAGATAGCCTTTTTATAAGTTCCCATACGACCTCGGTCGAGAAATGAAGAATCCAATTGGATACAGTAAAAGTTAGTTGCGCAATCAGTTACGCCGTCAGTCAAAACGTCTCAGATATGTCCATACGCTTTCGAAAAGCTAGACTTTATCCAACTATGCATTTTTTATTTGCGTCTTCTGTACAGAACACCTTCGCCTTATTAAGACTTGGAGACTGCATTATCGTACAGGCCTGTGTAACAGGAAATACATTATCCATGCATGCATTGTTTTCATTGGCTGAAATATTGCAAGGTAATACACTTATATAATATCGATATTGAAGGAAACATAATCTTTATACCACAAATGTAAATTGAATGCACGAGTTTTTTCTTGAAATGCACGTGAAAGTCTTCCTCGATTTAACAAGTATCTTATAAAATTCTACCATATCGTGAATTCTGTGTTAATATCGATGTTATACATATGTAAACGTGTTAATGATATGTAATAATTGACTGTTGATAAGTAACAGAAACCACCCTTAAAGAGCAACTCCGTGAGTTGTTGGAGTCATATATGCCAAACTTAATCAATGGTGTCATTTGATCGCGAAGTATCGACTGTTACCAACAAGTCACATTTTAAAGCTTATTGGGTTTTTTACAGTGACAAAATGAAGATAGAACGTCGCAATTATGATCGAAAACCGGACAGTGGCGCTCGTCAAATAGTCAAACGTAATTTTGGAGATTTATCTAAAACAGCCAGGAGGGTAGTTAGTAGTTAATAGCGTTTGTTAGGTTATAGAACTAGTATCTATGAATATTGGACGTGATATCTACACCTCTGTGCATATATAAGACTGTTTTTAGATTTTCATGGAAAAGCAGTATTTGTCATATCATATGCCTTTTGGACTCGAAATGTTTAGATGTTTTGATTTTATATCACCACATATGACATTCAGGCTCGTATCAAAGGTAAATACTATGTTATGAAAATCATGGAGTGGCTCTTTAAAAATGATTACTGTATGAACCTTGAGAAACGTGTTCTAGTTCTCGTGTTGTCCCTTCTCGCATGCAGGGTTCACCATCTATTGTAATACCTCATGGTCGTAGTTTCTCATTAATATGTCTTTTGGCCCGTCCCTGGTTAGAGGAAGGACGGTAATCCATATCGCTAACTTCAAACGTTGCATTACATAAGGTGTACATTGTAGGCAAACAATCTTGGTTGCCTAAGCATTCCCCGCTCTCAAATACTTTTCCCAAAAAAAGTGGTACAGAGTATGTCGTTGAAGTGAAATCTGTCAAACTTTATTAATTGAGAAGTTCTGGTTGTTTCCGAACACTATTATCATAAAGCACAGGGGCGTGTATCGCTTAGAAATAGCTTTAGAAAGACATATATACCCATAGACCCTACCCTTCTACCTTTTATATAGTAGTAGGGTAGGGTCTATGGGTATATATGCGTGTATCGCTTAGAAATAGCTTTAGAAAGACATATATACCCATAGACCCTACCCTACTACCTTTTATATAGTAGTAGGGTAGGGTCTATGGGTATATATGTCTCTCTAAAGCTATTTCTAAGCGATACACGCCCCTGTGTCATAAAGCTCATGTGCGGATATCAGTTCTTTAGAATGGACGTTTATCGATTTTCATCACAAGCAAGAAAATATCGTCATTTTGACATTTTAGAGTCAAAAATGGAATTTTGGAAAGGCGATAAGATACCCATTGCCACATTTATGAAACATACTCTGAGTAATTTTAAAGAGAACGCCTGCCATTTTCATAGGGTCAGCGATTTTAGCTTGTTTCACTATGTGTAATTGTAAGGGGAAGTGCCGCGTATCTATAGCGGTATTAGGTAATAGCTTTGCTCAGCAATTTGCTGTGTCTGGAGTGAACTGGAAATACCATTGCGGAAAGCGTGAACTCTGTTATATAAATGAATTTAAAATTATGAAGATGCTATAAGATTTAAAACGTGAAACATTTTTAACTGAAAGTGCAAAAAGTGAGACGTGTATACGTAGACATTCGACGTTACACAACCAGTCTAAGCTTTTGTGCTCTTCATTTGAGATAATTGAATATTCATACAATTTGTAGAAATATTCGAAAAGAATAAGATCACTTGACACTAATACCTGTACCAAGGCCAGTAACATTAAGGCGAACCTGTCTCCAAAAGTCGATTTAAGTCAAGGCCTATGTTGAGAAACAGCTAAAAAATGCTATAATTTGTGTAATCGACATTTTTCTTGCTTTTCCTTTTTACATGATATTGTAGCAATTAATACTGATTGGTATGACTACGGGAAAACTCTGCATATTTGTTTGCTTTCGACAAACGTTTTACATGTTATTAATATGCCTCACATATTCCATTGGTCGGCACATTGTTAAGTACTCATGCTCCAGAAGCTTCTGTGCAGATGTTTGACCGCTATTTGACCGCTCAAGGAATAGATACAGGCTACTAGACTTCCATGTATATAAACAATAACGTCGACAACATGGAAAAGGCCATACGATTTTAAATATTTACAGTGATTGTACACATCTTAAGATTTGCCATTTGATATTTTTAGGTCTCACACGTCCTTTTGAAAAGTCTATCAGTTCTTCAAATGGCGACTGGCCTTGAGAGCTTAACAAGGTGAAATCACAGCTATTTGACCGCTCAGTGAATAGATACAGGCAAATAGACTTCCATTTATATAAACAATTACGTATGACGTCGACAACGTGGAAAAGGCTATAAGATTTCAAATATTTACATTGAATGTACACATCTTAAGATTTGTCACTTGATATTGGTGAGGTCTAACACGTCCTTTTGAAAAGTCTATCAGTTATTCAAATGGTGACTGGCCTTAAGAGCCTAACAATCATGTTACAACAAGTCAAGCTCGCACGTGTGCACCAGCCAAGAAGTCACGAAATTGCTGGTGGTCTAATTTTAACATTAAACGACTTTCATGCATTTAAGAGACAACTGCTGATTTTGTTTCCAAGGCTTGTCAAATATCAATGGTGAGAAGAAATATCTTGTTAACAACGTTTTTATTCATGGTATGCGACGTTTCGACACAGATTCTTGCTTTGTTTACCTGTCGTCCTGCTCGTTGTTACAATGTACCTATTTACATCTTATCATACTCTTAGTTTAACTGTTAAATGTTTATTAGTTATATAATACAGGGGAGGACTGACATTGATTATTTTAAAGCAGTTTCATAACTTCAGTGTCACGTGCCACTAGCATCAAGGTCAGGTGTTATCCGGGCACTTGTTTAGAATCACGTGTCATAATGTTTTACAACGTCCCCTTGTCGAGTACATGTGTGCTGAGGTGTCAACCCACCACCCACTCGTGTGACAAAAGTTCGTGTAGTCATTGCTTTATCTTGCAACACGTTTTTATTCTCACGGTATGATTAAGTATTCCCTACTTTTTTTCTAGACAAACACTTAATCCCGGAAATTACTTTTTAAGTAATACGTTATTCCAAAGGAATACAGTTTTAGGCTAAACTGGATTAAAGAAAAATATCATGAACACTGGTGTGTTTTGGAAATTGAGCGTCATGAAAAGAAATGAATATTTATGCTGGGTTACTTAAAGTACTGGGTTTTTTATTATCCAATTTAAACCGATGATTTACCTGATGATTAATTCAAGGAATTCTTTGCTCCAAGTGTAATCGTTGATTTCCCTCCATAAATTCTTTGCTCTTAATGCGATGGTTGATTCCTTCTATGAATTCTTTGCTCCCAGTGCAATCGCTGACTTGTATATATGGATCATATTTAGTAAACAAAATCGAACCATCATGGGATGCAAAATAAAATACCACACCCCACAGCTATTCTTTCCTTGTTATCTTTATTATCTTGATGGAAGAGTTCATTATTCTTAAGGGGTCAGGGTATATCTGTCATGTGCATCGACCCATATCTGTGTTTTGATAACAGTGTAGGCGAAATGAGGTGTAGGCGAAATAAGGACAGGCCGTTGACTTCTGTCACAAAATTTTTTATCTCCCCCAAAACACACTCATTCGAGCAGTTTTCGAATTATTGCTGAGCGGTCACAATGGACTAATTTCACTATCAAAACATATAAATCTATTCTTGTCCTTCAGCGCACATTTAACTAACTAAAACTTTTGATTTTTTTAAAAAATATACGACAATTGATATTATCTCTAATAATATCCAAATATTTTACGAAAGTGTTATAATTAAAAAATATGTTTTACTTTACATGAACATCGGTAGTTTTTAAAAAATACGCTAAACTCTTCTTTTCATCCATGGGGGGAATCTTGCGTGCAAACTTAGCAAATGCATAAAAGGCCATGGACATCCCCCCGCCCTTGAAAACCGCAAGAATCCCTACAAAAAGCGTGAGAACTATTTTACCCATTGCATGCTCATCAGATTCCGTTTGCTTCCCGCGTATTAATCGCAATTACAGCCAATCACAATTCATGTCAGATCTATAATTACAAATCACCCAGTAACATGCCGTGTTCAATTTGACCAGCTACCCGTACCAATGTCCGGGTCAATATATCATTTCCGGTTCACCAAACATAACGAGAGTGCTTTGGTTGTTTGGTTGCTTTTTATAAGAAAGATACCTTTATGTGTACTTTAGGTATTGTATTAACGCATGCTATTTTCTTTGGAGTTTATGAAAATCGTAATTGTTAATTTTTAATTATGCCATCCTGTTAACTGTTTAGTTTACTTTGAGAAAGGATACCACGTTTAAGATTTCTTCACAGAAATGTACAGATGAATGATATATTTGATATATTTCAGTTCATTTTCCACGTAAAACTTGAACACTTCTGCACCATGATAGTATGGAACCCTCTGTAAATCTCTTAAGTTGAATTTAACGTTTAATCAAATATGATGTCAATTTTAAGAATAAAGATGTTGCATTGTTTTATAATTGCATATGATGCTTGAAATTATCAAAAAGCATGATGTTATAAGAACTTCCTTATATGTTTCTGTAAATGTCTAAATGAAATCCAAAACATGCTGTGGTAATGTGTTGGGGAAAATGTCCGTTTAGAAACGATATTACATAAGTTACATAAGTTGTGAATTTTTCAAATAACAGGTTTCATTTCACGATATAGTATGACCTTTCGTCGCTCCGAAAAGCGTGCTTGTTATAAAGTGGCTGAGCGTGTGTTAATGCAGTAAATTATTTCAAACTTTATAAATGGTGCTCTTTCATCGTTAAATTGTGTTTGTTTCGTTTCAATATAAGGACAATGAACAGGTAAAAAAGACATGATCAGAGGTTAAAAAAATACGAACAAATGCGCGCGCATGTACCTCAAACGATAACCTTTAATTTTATTTTTGGCAGAGACAAATACAGATATAGATCTGAAATGATAAGTAAACCAATATTCACATAAATAGCACGCAGGTTTCTACCCTCTAATCGTATGTCCGTTTTACAAATACCATTAAACGAAAGAAAATGCCATTTTGGCAAGATGCAAGTTAAGAAGACAATTTTAACTTATTCAGGAAAATGGTATTTTGGTTTTAATCCCAGCTACGAAATTATCATGAAGGGAAGTCAATAATTTCATAGAAATGAATATTGATAAACCCCTGAAGACATCATCGTTGACGTCATTATTGAGATAGGCAATCTGATGACAGTTTAGAGACATAAACAACCCTTCCCTATAATTTTCTTGGATTTACAGCCTGTTGAACATAGTTCTAAAACTGAGCATCTCGCGGTTTTTCAAGTTTCTCACGTGGAAGGGGTGAATGCGACCAAAATACACAAATACATGACCAATGTGTACGGGAAAGACGCCCCTCAATATTCTACTGTTGCAAAATAGTCAGCTTAATTTAAGCGGGGTCGCATCTCTTGGACGATGACCCACGGTCAGGAAGGCCTGTTGAAGCCATTAGGGATGATGTGGTAGCAAGGGTCCAGGCATTAATCATGTCCGATCGTTAATCAAAGTTGGACGAGGTATCTTAAGAGGGTGGCATTTATCAAATGTTTGCACCATAAATCATGAGCACTTTTTCATGGTTTATGCAAGATGCGTGCAACGAAACGCAAATGCACTAGCTCAGCACCAGAGATTGAATCTAGTCTCGAGCTCTTGGACATCTACAATGCTGATCCTGATAACTTTCATGCCCGTTTAGTTATAGGGGATAAAACGTGGATTCATCACTGAGATCCTGACACCAGGCAAGAATCCATACTATGAAGCATGAGCAATCTCCTGCACCCAAGAACTTCAGAACTCAGCCTTCTGCTGGCAAGATCATGGCGACCATTCTCTGGGACTGAAGGGGTGTGGTACTTATACTTACATATACTTATGACTAAAACCACCTAAAACTACAGTAACAGGAGCCTACAATGCTCACATGTTGAAGCAATTGAGAGGGAGATCAAGAAGAAGCGGCATGTTGACTGCTGGTGTTATACTTCTTCAATACGATGCTCCAGTGTATAAGAGTTGTATTGCAAAGGTTGCACTTCAACAATGTTGCGTTGAACAACTTATCCATCACACCTAAAGTCCAGATCTGACCCAAAGCGATTTCTATCTATTTCGCAATTTGAAATCGCACTTGCTTGGTACAAGATTTGACGGTGATGTTGAACTCAAGTCAGCTACTAAGGCGTTGCTGAGGGAAAGGTCAGAAGACCTCTACCGCAAGGGCAAAGAGTCTCAAGGGAGTTCAAGGAGCATAATATTGAAATATTAATTCGATATCACAACAATTAGCTCCTGTTTTACATCCACTTTATGAACTAATTGACCACCCCTCATAACATAACGTACTCTATCTCACTGCAACATAAAAGTCTACTTAACATTTACTCATAATTGCACTTCGATTTCTGCTGAATCCTTAATTACATCCGTCCATAAGGAATTATAATTCTCGGAGAAATGTTTTGCCCATAGCGCAAACAAGATTTCGGGAGGGTTAGACTAACGGGGGTCATCATTTTAAAGTACGTTTAGTTATAAAGGCTTTAAGAGACACTTTGATTGTTCCAATGTCCGAAGTTCTTTGAGTTGATGGTGGTAGTCACCTCTTTTTACGACCTGCGACAACATTAACGGAAAACGAAGTACTGGTAACCTTGGCTTGCTTTTACTAATCCCCTTAACTTGAACCCTTTTTCGACCCATAAGCTACTTAAGTAATTTCTTCAGTGTAACAGTTTACATTTATTAAGAGAACAATGATCGTCGTTAGTTGCAAATTAGTTTTAAAATTGAGCATTCGGTCCGTTCCCGTAACCGAGAACCCGTTACGTTGGAGTACATTCACCGTTGCGTTATGCACATATTTCGTAGGCGATGCAAAGCGTTATTTTATTGGTAGAGATTAAGATGGTATCAATGTTGCAAAATTTGACCGCTAGAGAATTTTGTAGTAACTGCAAAATAAGGCCCAATTTTAACAGAGTTGGGAAGAAATGACTTGAGAAGCCTTGCTCTGTTGGGAAAAATTTAGGTAGACATTAACCCAAATTGTTTAACATTACACTTAAATAACCTAACTAATGACCACATGGCTTTGTGGAAAGAGCTCTGGGCTCCGCAATATATGTTCAAGATCGGGTGATATGCATCCACGGTAACCAAGGGCTGAATGTTCCGATGGTCTTCGCTTTATCATCCCTGGGACTTGACAACAGGAAAAGTTGTACTGAAGTAATCTGCCCTTGATTTGAGTAGGCCTAAAATCAGCTCCGTCTATTGTACTGGTCAGCAAAACTTCAATTTGAAGCGCTCATAAAATATATGATATAAACGTTTGAAGACAATATTCTAACTGGTAGGGTAGCAAATTGTAAGTAACAGCCCCAAATCAATTCCGTGGCTTTGCAGATATCAAGAACTTAAAACTGCAGACTCAGGCGGCACGACAGTATATTTTTAAAGCACGTATAATGATGATCGTGCAAATATGATAAGTAGCTACAAACTTCAACCAAATTCCTCGTATGTTTATATAAGATGTTATATAAGGCAGGCAAGCGAATAAAAGCTGATTTGTATTGTTTAAAAAAAATTAAAATAATATTTCAAATCGGTCAAATGTCGGTCTTAGAATTAATGTAAAAATTATGTAACACGATGTTTATTTAAGACATTCCGTTTCATATGTCAGATTCAACAAAAGATACACTAATATGCTTGCTGGGTAAATTCTTTATTTACGTAAGTCTCTATCCAAGCGTGGAGATACAACATGTTTAAAAACTTAGAATACATGACGGAATTTTAGGAATGTAAGCAAATTGTATAACATTGCAAATTCGCAGTTTTGAACAAACGATCTTACTTTAATTTGAGCAATAAATGAGTATTTATATATTCTTTATCTATGTTGCTACCCTACGAATAAAGTATGAATATGATGATTCGTAGATGTCAATACCGTATATCCTATATTAACTCACAGGGTGAACCTGGCCCCGAGGTTTTAAAACAATCCTTGTACTCAACTCAACAGTGTCAGTTGTACGGTGTTTTAATTTGGACTTAATGGATCATTTATAAGAAGAAAGGATGTTTTCCAAAGGGAATACCCAAGGGTCGTACTCAAAAACAACCAGTGTTTCCTATGTAACATAGACTGAATATGAATATTCCAAAACCTTCCGATCGTTATCAATAAGCAATGGATCAGTTGCGTAGACCCTTGCAGACCAACCTCTGTTATCAAGGGACCAAGTTAGACCATCGAAACATTCAGCCATGGCTAACCGAGAACGTGTGAGGAAACGCCATGTATGGCTTTTTATATAATTAAATGTGAATTGTTTTAATTATGGTTTTCCTCCGAGTAATATTGCACTTGTCTTCTGATATGAAAGTGTCATTGAATGTGAAGCGGTTTCCTATTTAAATTCATTTTTCCCCCGAAAATCCTTTCAGCTATATCTTTTGTTCCTCTAACCTACATGGAATGTCATTGAAACGTTCAATACAGTTCACTCGTCTGTCCTCAAACATAATGAGCTTTGGACTATGCGATCATATAAAAACGATGTAATTGCGTCTGATATAAATGTTTGAAATAGCAATGGGAATTTCAAATTTGCTTTACTTGCTTGATCGATACAGGGAGATTTTACGGTGCCTCATTCACATTTGAACATTTAACGCTCGTAATTTAGATTACGTTGTGTTGTCCATTTAAAAAGTGTGAGTTGTGAATTTCCTTTCGGACACTCTCTTAGGCTTACTCGAGTCACTACATATGTTTAATCAACTATTTGTTACGTTAGAACTTAATGAAGATTGCAATATTTAGATAAATAATACTTCAAATTTCAAATGAAAGTCGCACGTACCTGGGAATGGAGCGTTTTCTGGTGTTTACAACCACGTCACATACAGACGATGATATTATTTTATCTTCCCATTAAACTTCTCATTATAACGGTATTTTTCACGAAAGCCAATTTTCTCAAAATTAAATAGTAAACGTATGTGTAAAGTGTTCCGTTAATGGGCACAGAATGTGTTGTTGGAATCAATAAGTCACACTCGATAATAGTGTTAATTTTAACTTAGTGATTGTTTCTGAAAAAAGCATTCTTATGCTTATCTGTTCAGTATTATGACAAAAAGCAGATTCAAGACGTGTTTTATGATCGAAAACCGGACAATGGCGCCCGGCAAACGCGGAACATAATTTTGGAAACTTACTAACATCAGACACATAGACAAATATGGATTCATATTGTTAAGAAGGTCTTTTTATTAATCTACATGTAAATGGTACGCAAAATTTCGACTTTTTAACATGTGTCACTGAAAGCAAGAACATATCAAAATTCTGTCATTTTAGGGATAGATATGAACTTTGGAAGGCGTTATGATCTTAACTCAGGATATATGGTTTTTGGGTCATATTCAAGCCGCATAAAAAGTTTATGATCTTAAAATTTCAATTCGAAGATTGAGAAAATTGCAAATGACAAAATTGGCAAATAATTATTGTCAAATCTACATGTGCCATCAAATTCTTTTTTATCAACTAGCCAAATCATATTTGATTAATGTTTGGCATCATTTATTGAAGATAATGCATGCTTCAGTTTATCACTTGATTTTTTATGATATTATGTTTCCATCAAAGTGATGTCTAGCATTTCAAATCATTGCATCGGTTAATAATATGGCAATGACAAGAACAATGCTTTACATTGTGTATAAGTTAATTAACATTTATAGTTATGTCGTAAACTGCACTAAGTGGACATTTTTGCCATCTACTCACCTTTCACGCGTTTTTAAAAATGTATATTTTCTAAAAATGATGTAATAAATATAAAACCTTGTCATTGCAAATATTGTCTTTTTAAACGATTGAAGGGCCAACGAGTTTTTGGAGTCTAAATAGGCAATATTCATAAACGGTGATAATTTATCGGGAAAAAAATCAGCATCATTTTTCTCATCAGCACAGTATAGTGACAATAAATAGGTTGATCGAAAACCGGACATTTGCACGCACCAATGACTCAACCGTAATTTATGAAACTTATTTACAACAGACACACAAACAAATATGAGTTGGTAGTGTTTGGTAGTTCATTTAACTAATACACATGTAAACAGGGGGTAAAAAAAACCTCTTCGGGACAATTTTTCAGTTTTTTGGGGGAACAAAACAGAGTTTATTTCTCAAATTTGGCCATGAAAAAATAAAAAAGCTAACTAAAATAGAAATTAATCATTTTGCGTATTCATGAGTGATATAAACTTAAACATTGATGGATATATATGATAGTATGTAGGTAAATTTCTTACACGGAGATGACGATAAGATCGACAAATTAACAAAAAATGGTAGGCCTATTCATCTTCTTCCCCTCGTCATCTTCATTCGCATAAAGCGTCATTAAAATCACATATATTTACTTTAAAATCATTTGTAAATCTAATTTTTAAAATTATCATTGAAAACAAGAAAATATCATAATTTTTGCATTTAAAGATAAAAATGTAAGTTTAAGAAGGTAGTTTGAACTTAAAAATGGACATATGCATTCTCTCCAAGAAAAGATGTAGCCCCGTCATAAATTCCTATCCTATAGGAATAGACCGATCCATTAAGCCCCGCCCCCTAACGACCGCCCCTAGCAACCGCAAACCTCGGACAAACATGCGGAAGTGTCCGACACATGTGTTTTTGAGTACGAGTATTCTGCCTACGACTACGGCTAATTAGAGTTTTGTCATGTCTCAGAAACGGTTGAATTATTGAAAATATAGTCTATTGATAATGTAACTGCAGAAATTGGAACAAAATAACTGTTTAAAAATATTTGATCACGCGAAAACAGGTCCTCTGTCGCGTCAATGGGCCCTGATTTATATTTAATTGTGAAATCGAGCAACAATAAATTTGCTGATGATGGTTTCAGGTGTTTTTCATTTCTGAGAACTGCTGGTAAAAAACCCTGAAAAAATCGTAAAATTCTGTGGTTCATATGCATTATGTGTGCGTGCACTGCCTATTTATAGCAACACGTACGGACTGGATCACATGATTTTCATCTCGCAGACTGATCTTTTCTAAAATTGTATTCGCCTTCAACACAGTCGTTTTTTAAAAATTAATCTAGCATCAGTGAAAATAACAAGCTTCTTTTATGAATCTGAGTTGAAACCCGTGGAAAGTTTATGACACATCGTAACATATGTCAGTTATCTCCCCATATAGTGTTCTATCATGTAATATTTTGACTGTTTTAATCATTTTAAAACTGTATTTTGGCTAAATCATTCCTCCAGTGACTGGACATGACCTGTATTTAGAGTAGATATAATTGTTTTTACTCATGAAACTTGTGATAACTATCAATATTTAACTATATAGCAATTCATAGGGAGAATGTGATATGTGCTTTTTTTATAATAATATCATTTGATGAAGAAACAATTATTAATTCAAATCAGTAAACATTTCTGCAAAAAGAAAATATTAGAAATAATTTACATTCAATAAATGAATCATGCCTAAAATATGAACTCTTATAAGTACCTTTATATAATTATTAGTACATTATAGATGTTGTCACAATATATGTATTTATGAATGTATTTATAGGACTGTATTATTCTGCTCAGATACAATCAGATTAATATGCAAACTATTTTGCTGAAGTATTTAAAAGATTTTATCTAATGAATGAGAAAACAATGATTTCACTTGTATCATTATTCAATCATAAAAATAATTAGGTATATTTTCCATGCTGCTTTATTTCCCCATGTCATACTGTTTTTACATCTGTACTTATTAATGATGGGCAGATTTATCAAAACCCTTTGCCTCCTTGACTCTGAAAAAAGGAACACAAGCTTATGAGTGTGTTTTATTCATGCATCAAATGACTTTTCTTTTCATCTAACAATCAATAAGGGTGTAAACCTGAAAATATTCTAACTGATGGTTTGCAAAATTACATCAATGAAAGAGTGTATGGTTTGATGATAGTGATAATTAACAGCCTTTCAAAATAAATTAAAAACTGGCAATGTTTATTTTGATTGTTCACATAAAAAGAAATTGATTAAACTTAGATAGACATTTTGACAAAGTCAGTGTTATCAAATCAGATAAAATAAATAGTCTGACCAATTATCATTATTATAGATCTAGCAATACAAACTGTAAGAATTGGTTAGAATGTTCCACTTGCTGGTTGTTTTTTAATATTTTATACAGACATGACGATTGTGTGTCTATATAGGGTCATATTCATTAAATTATTTCACCTTTGTCGAAAACTTATTTGACAATTATATATTCATGAAGAGAATGTCATCAATTATATGTCTATATTTTCAAGAATTTTTGAAGGTTAGAATTAATTGTCCTATTAATGAGATGATCTTTTCACAGACTATAGGCCTGTGTATAATCCATGAATATAGTATTTCCTCAATGTTTTCATGAGATTATTTTTTTATCTAATCTGACATTCTATTTATAGGTATCACATCTAATGGAAACTTGGAAAAATATAATTAAATTAGTTTTTAATCTATGAAATTCCAATTCATACATCTATCCAGCTTTCAAATTGTTTAATGTTTGATTAGAATAATTATTGTTATCTGTTTCACCCCCAACCTGTAGGGGAACAAATGCCTTCTATCGATCGATTTCAACTTAGCCTTTAGAAATATATTATTTGAAAAAGAATATTTGATTCTATTTATTCACCTCGCATGAGGCAAACTTACCTTTAAATTAATTCAACTTATTTTACTGTACTGGAAAATTTAGCTTGAAATAACCCCCAAAACACACTTTTATTTATGTAAACAAACCGAGCATGGTGCACTCACTTTTCATTATTTTATTGATACATCTCCGATATGAGTCGGATATGCTGTCTCCGATGTATTTTTCTGAAATAAAGGACCCATTGTGCAATGTTACTAACACTGCCATCGACTATATTGACTTGATATTACTGCAATTTCTTCGTAAAATATCTGGACGAAAATCCTGTGTCATAAAGACAGCCCGCCATGTTGCCTGTTGATGTCCGAGGAAGCGATCGCGGGAAGGTAGGTCAATAATACGGCGCGCCGATTGGTCGAAAACCTGTAGGGGCGGGGCTTAATGGATCGGTCTATTAATGACGGAGCTGCCTCTGTGGGGAGAGAATGGGAAATATGTTGTTTTGACTGTTATCAAAGCGACATAAAAATCATAAAACATACTCTTTGTCACTTAAACCTAATTTTGATTCAAAATTATAGATTGTTGATTATTTGCTTAATTAACTCTGGTTAGATTTAGGAATCTCATAGTTTAGATTAATGAAACTGAATGTCATGTTAGACTTGTAGAATTTGTTTGACAAAGTTCATATGAGTTTAATTAAGGATATAAAAAAAATGATTCATATCAATTATTGATAATCCGTAAAATCTATTTATTTTCGTTTCGTTTTCACGTCGACTTTTTACACTACCCGTTTATTGATCCCACACAATGCAAATATCGCGATAGTGTATACGGTAGCTAGGTTTCGACGCTATGGTGGATACTGCAAACTGTTGTAATGTTAGCATGCTCTGTGGAAACTTGTTTTGAACATTTAGCAGGAAAAAGTATGAATGGCGCGTGGTAGCAGCGACCTCTTAACTAAGACTAACAGTAAACTAGAAAGTTTCTTGAAACGCGTTGTTTCAGATGAAAAATACGAACGAATTCGGGCCTACGAATCATGCATAGTCGTATCGGAGAAGGAAAACAAAGCGTTCAAATATGTTATTCTCGGAGATGAGTGGCTATATCTTACGGAGAACCCGCCTAAAACCATCCAGGAGACGGTGCCGTTACGGGACATTGTGTCTGTGGAATTGGTAAGTGTCACTTCTTTTATTACTATTAGGTGTTTTCGGTCACGGGGGTTCATCAATGAAGTAGTTTTGTTAATTATTCAACAGTTTCAGTTACCTGCAGAGACGCGTATTTTTGCGGTTTCTTCGGGAGTTCTTAAGATTTTATTTCTCACTATTGTCATAGCATATTTCGGCGAATAAAATGTATTTCTTTTGAAAATTTGATTTGAAAAAACACAACAAACCCACATGTCTTGACTGAAAAATAACATGTCAACTGTCATCCAAGAATGTTAAGCGAAAATGAAATATTAAATTTGTCACAATAAACTAACAGTTTCTGTTGTTATTTTAAAAGAAGGCATCATAGATATATTGCAATGAGTTGTTACTTATTTATTTCATACATTAGGGTTGTTATAGAAATTTAATTCATGAGAATTGCAACTATGTATTACAATGCATTACATACAATATTACAATGTGTTAAAATTGTCTTATGTTCTGACTCATACCTTGTTATATCTATGCATAAATTCCAGAAATCAACAAAACACACTATTTGCTGGTTTAAAGGCACAGTAGACTAAAATTTAGTCTATGGAAAATTTTGATAATTTACGGTTCCTTTGTCCAATATATTTTTTTTCTTTGGGCTCCTAATTTCATTCAGTCAATCTAGACTTGCTGAATGTGGACCTAGACTGTATAAAAGGCTCCTTTAAATACACAGTCATGAAGCAGGACTAAAGGCACAGTAGCACAGCACAGTGACACAGAGTGTTTCAAAATTGTTTATTTTGCTTAATTAGTAAGGCCGGTTTCATACTACGAGCGAAAATTTTGACGCATGCGTCGGATAATGCGATTTTCCATTCACACTACACATGTCCGATACATTGTGATTTATAGATCACATGTTAAAATGTTACGTCATCATCTAGTCCTCGAAGCCACGAGTTGGAAAATATTACGTCATCAAAGGATTTCCCTTTTGTTTTCAAATGTGATGCATCAAAAATAGGTACAGGTCGCCAATCAAAAGCAAATGTTTCTAGAACCATGCACCGTTGTTGAGCACATGATATAAAACGCTAACCAAGTAGCAGCAAGGAAGCACTGCCTATGTATGATAGCTTGAAAAATAAACGATCTCGTTGTGCATGCAACAATATATCTGTAATTATGAACATTAATTACTGATATTTTTCATACCAGAATACTACCTGTAACTCTCTTTCGTTAATGTGATTTACCCATGTATGACTCTCATCTGGTTAGTGCTGTTATCGCTGGATGTGAGTCATTTCAATGGCTGTATATATAAAGCGATATCAGGCTTTTCAGGCCTACCAAAAAAAACTCGAATCGCAACGAAAAGCAGCGAAGCGACCATATTAACAGATGAAATGGCATTGTAAAAGTAGCGATTCGAACGAAAAGTTACGAAAAAGCATTATTCAGGTGACAATTAGCACTTTAAACATGCGATAGTGCAATATAAAACACTCGATACGCAACACTGTTAAAGTCATAGTCTCATTTTTGCAGGGCAAATTGTAATGCATGCCGGAAAAATAGTTCATCACTCACAGAAAATTTTCCCCTGATGTTTGCAACAATTTTCAGAAATCTGCGTGCATTCTAGCCCTCAATAATGAAGTTCAAAACACCCTACCCTATGTCTTTGGCCAGCGTTAGTCCTTACCACGTCATTTTGCTAAGGCCATTGCGTGGAACACATGAAATTTCCCAGCTAGATATCCAATGAAAATAGCAAATAGCTTACCCTTTTTCAAATACAGAAATAACAAAAAGGTGGTAAACTCAATGAAGAATGCGTCTGTCATAAGTATCGGCGCTGCAATTACTAGATTTCCAGTATTTCATGCTCGCGATGGGATTGCACTTGATTTGGTAACTCTGTGGTCTGAAACGGCATACGCCAATAAGCAGCATCATCTTAAACTTTAAAACGGGCTCAAAAATAAAAATCTTTGCAGACGTGACAGGAAATATTGGTGTTAGTGATCAGATTTTTGGCCGTGAAGAATAATTAGCCCAGTTTGGTTGCCTTACAACATTCAGACTACGCAACACAGTAATAATTGATAACTGTCCCTGAATGGTCAACTCAGTTGAAAGTATGCTGTCTATGAAAAGATATTTATGAATTTATCTTTAAAAGCTCCTTTCCATGCAGAATATTTGATTTGGAACTGCAAGATATTTGACACTTGACATTTGAGGAATTACACGTTTGGTGTATTCTTAATGAGAAAATATATTACTAGAATTTAATTTCAAACTCTGGTACTATTATATTATTCATATGCAGTTTTGAAAATTACTCTTGTTCATGTCATTTTTGATATTAGTGATTTATTCAGTCTTGCTAGGCCGTCATAAACAGGTATATATGTAAAGGAGGGTTATAGTTTCTGTTTTCAGGTTAACAGATTGTTTGGCGGACAAAGTCATAGGCAAAGGGCGTTAATCTACTTATCATTATCAGATTTAGATTTGTAAAGCTCTGAATGAATCTGCTAAGGGTTCTAAGAGTTTATCTGAGTTTACCTTACAATACTATTATCACCTTCATTCACACCTTTGTTGTACCTGTGATCAATTGAAGGTGTGTTTTACCATAATATCAGGTACCTTAAAAAAAATATTTGAAACTGGTAAGTCCACAAAGTGTGAATTAATCAGATTTATGAGATCAAGGAAAAAACTCTTGATAAGCCAATTCTCATCTTCAACATTATTGTTTGGTTCATTTCTAAATGAGCTATGTTTGGTAAACTTGAAAATGCTAACATATCCACTTTAAAACTCAATGGAAACTTGACTTCGACAAACATGTGAGTAATGGGCCTGCTTTCAGACCACTGTGTAGAGACAAACCTTTGATAGAACAAGTTCCAATCCCGGTGCCATATTTTGCCGACTTATATTCCTCGACTCGTAACATAGCAAATTTATATATATATGCATGTTTAATCTGTTTCATAAATATTACTTTTATGTTTTGTGTGACAATGTTTATTTTGAAAACAATAAATTTGCCTAATTCAAAAGCCAAAATGCTAAACCCTCGAAATATAAACACAGTTATACCATCACAGAGCTTCAATATCCCATTCAACATTAATGAGAGTGAAAATGCATTTCGCTAGATTGATGTTTTTGTCACAATGCGCATTGAAAAACAATCATTAGTAAGATGGAAAGCAAGCCCTGCATATGTTAAATCAGATTGTCGAAAAAATTCAATATCCAACCTTACATTACTGAAAGTGCAAATTCAATGTCAGCCTCTATTTAGCCTTCACTGCATGTCATTTGGAAATTAATGAGCATTAATGACATTCTTTAATTTTCTTGCCATGTCAAATCGATGTCAATATCACGTTTTATTGCATCTTCTTCATTTACACATCAATGTCCTATTGATTACAGAGACAAGCTTTTCTGGAATCTTATAACCATGGAAACAAATAAACAGGTGCAAATATTTACATAACATTGTCAGACCTTGTTTCTGTGAGGTTTGAGTGGCAGCTTTATTAATATCTGTATCATTTGAAAGCGTGATAGTCTTAGTTAATATTGAATGATTCTATTGACGTCAGTGAAACTTGATATAGAAGATGTTACTGTACTTTCATTAAATTTGAGCATTTGAAAAAGATCTTTATTCTTTGTTGGCAGAAGAAATTTGAATTTATGATTGATGTGAGTCCTATTATATCTTCAAGGGCTACCAATGAGTTATTTTGATCACAGAGGCCAAATATCATCGATGCTGTCATTTTATTGATAACTACTGACTGTGGCTAGAAAGTCTGATTTTAATCCTTATTTGTTCAGCATACAACATTATAAAAGTTTGCAGTCGCAATTTGGATTGAGATCCGGAAAATGATGCAGGTCAATGCGTAAAACATAATGGAAATGTATCAACAGCAGGCAGAGTTGGGTTGATAGTGTTTAATTGGTTTTATAATAAGTTCTCATGTACCGGTTAAATGGATCACATGTTTTTCACTTCTGCCCACATATCATATTTGTCCGATTTTCAAGGATAATTATCATGGGTAGGTTTTTTCATACCAAACTGTATAGATATAAAATGTATGAAAGTGTATCAGTCTGATTAAAATCGACCCTGTTCCGAGGAATAAAAGTTTCAAAATATTGATTCTATCGAGATTCGAACTCTATCTGTCTAGGCCATCCTCTCCACTGGGTCTGACCGCACCCTACTGTAGCGCACGTGCCGACACCAGTTTAGCGCAGACAAAACCTAGTCAATAGCGAACCAATCACATCATCGCGTTTAAAATAAAGATAGCGGCGATCAAGGTTAACGAATGGTAAATGGGAGTTACTTGCCCCTAGCTACTGATACCGAATGCTTTTGCCGCACGCATTGTGATTGGTTAGCTTAGTTTACGCAAGGGTGCGGTCAGACCCAGTGGAGAGGATGGCCTAGACAGATAGAGTTCGAATCTCGATAGAGTCAATATTTTGAAACTTTTATTCCTCGGAACAGGGTCGATTTTAATCAGACTGGAAAGTGTATGAAAGTCAAATTAAGTAACCTTGCATGCATTAATGTCAAATTAAGTGTCCGGAAACAAAGTATCTTTCTAAAACAATTGTCCATAATAGACGATAAAAATATTTCTTCAGCTTTCGTAATCAAAAGAAAAAAAATCTTAAGGAGAAAGTGAATGTTATGATAAGTAATGGGTTCATATCATTAAACAGATTGATGTTTATCAAATTTAAATCGAGGGAAGTACAAAACTGTTATTTCTGAAAGAATGTCAATGTAGGTAATTGGAGACTTATATACACTGCTTGGTTAACATGTAAGCGAGTAAGACAAAAACTATTATCCTAAAATTAAAGTGGGCATTATCTCTAAGGGTTTGATGTGAAATTTTAATCTTGAAGAAGATAAGTTAATTAGGTCATAAAAGTCGTTAGGAGAAATGTAAATGCTGGGAAAGACCTAACATGCTCAATAATTAAGCCTTTGATTAGGTTTGACATAGTAAGGAGTGCATATGAAGTTCATTAGGGGTGTACAATGAGTCAACCAGTGTGTGTAAGTACATTCTATATACGTGTTTTAATATGCATTCAGTCTGATTAGAATCAACCCTGTTGAGAGGAAACTCCATGAATTTGTATCCAGGCTAAAGCAATATTCGGTAAATTTCATTCGGAGGACACAGCTGAATTTTCATCAGACTTTGTAACATATTATTTCAAGATAACTTCTTTGAGAGGCATTTAGAAGTTGTTGAGATGAATAAGGGAGAGTTCTATGGATTCTCAACTTCTTAATTACAAGAGTTTGACGATTTGGTGTATACACTTACACCGTTATCAAGAAATCATCTGGTACCATCAGTTGCTTGAAAACGGTGTTAGCAGCTACACCATAACATTGCAACCTCACAAAGAAGTTGAAAATACATAAAACTCTTCTCATTCATTTATCTAAATATGAATCTTTATCTTGTATAACCTGTTAATTGTTCTCAACATTCTTGGATTATTCCATCACTGGACTCAATACCTTATCGTGGTGTGGTGGTTTGCATGCTTCAGAGACCCTGAGAGCTATGCCAGCTGGAGCTAACATGCTCCTGGTAGGGGCACCCAACAGGTTGACAGGTAGAAGCCAGACCAAATTTGAGTCCTTCTTAATCTGCTTTCTATCTCTCACTATGCCTTTCTTCCCTCTTTTCCCTTAACCATTCGATCCCTTTCTTCTTGATCTGTCCACTCTCTTTTGGATGCTTGTCACTCATGTGTTTAACAACTGAAATATTGATGAAAGCAGTTAAACCCAACTCACTCACTCATTCTTGTATTATGATGATATGGATATTTCATTGAGTCTATGAGTCATCTATAGTAGAGAACTTGTTAAGAGATAGCGTATCTTTATACTGGTAAATGGTTTACTATGCACTCAATGTAAATCCTCATTTTGATTATAAGAAAAACTGTACTCAAGTTCTTGGGATTACAATGACTTTGATAGTATCAGTTCAATGTGTCGGTGCCATCTGGAGTAGAAGACATGTCAAGGAAAACACGATCATTATGCTGATTAACTGATTACTGAACATTCACTTGTCCTCAAAAATATATATTGGAACTCTACAAATTCACAACATTGACAAAAGTACAGTTTGAACAATGCCATTTTATCAAGTTTGTGTTCTCTGGTGTTCATCTTCATGTTTTCAGTTTTTTTCTAAGCTTCTCCACTTACTTGACAAAAGCACATTCAAGGGTTGAACAAGTCTTTTCACTGTCAGTTAAACAGGAGAGGTAACGCATAAATTTGATTATTACAAATTAGTATCTGTATTCGTTTCACTTATAAGAATCAATAGAGCCAAAAAAGGAGAAAATATACGCTTTAATTCGACTACTAGGAGACCTTTTATACCCCTGTTTTGGATGACCGCCTAATGAGACTGGCGAATGCTTAAACAAAATCACCGAAGCATGACTCGAAGCCACGCCCAGTGTGTGACGTGCTAGTCGTCAGCTGAAAGTCTAGCCCTTTGATTTTCTCTGTATTTTTAAGCTAATTCAACAGCAAAATAGAGGCAATAGCATGACCGAAAGAATTCCAAAATACGACATTTAACTGCTTCATGATATCAACTTTCCCTCTCAGTCATCAAATCCATCTTGATTGGACTGTGACAATCCTTGGACGCAGTTTTCTTGGGTGGGTTTATATCACAAAGGTTAAGAACTTGGTCGGTGAAAGATCCATTTACCATGTGATATCACGTAGTGTTACAACATGTATTTATCGATATGAAGTTCTAAATTGTCTCGAAAAAATGAAGGTTTTTGTAAAAAACGGCAGAGAATGTAGAAACTGTTTTAATGTTTACTATAGAAAAATTTTTTTTGTTTCACTCCACTTTCATGACATCTTAGTACTTAGTGGATGATTCGTTTGTATTTAACTAACACATATTATATTCTTATCTAGTATAATATCTCACACCGTGTTGCAATATCTCTGTCTTTGAATTATTTAACAATCAATGACATGAAAACATACCTGGCGCAACAGTTAGAAACATCCTATGTAATCCTAAAGAATGTTGGTACCCGTTATTCACGATTGTACTTTTTAAAATGTCTGTAGAAGTGCATGAGCCAAATCTCCTTCTCTTAAGTTATTGGTTGAATATATATTCTACAAGTTCATTGGTTCAAAATGACTGGACACTAGCTGTGACAATAAACTAAGTAGCAGTCGAATGCCAAGAGTTATGCCATTATGACAGGACATATATTCCGCTTGGTGGGTCCAAGGCGTTAAAATTCAAAAGGTATAATTAGAGACCATTAAATCAAGAATTGAAATTAAATGCGATAGGATTACATAACGGCCACCTGTGTGTCATTTTAGCAGTAAGCACTGACTGGTGCTGAAAAGTATGGTTTTATTCCTAATCAGTACAGTACTACGTTGTGTTTAGTTAATATTTTGCCACTAAGGTTGTCAGAACTCATATACATAACTTGTTACTCATATCCAAGAGACATGTTTTGACAAGCTCACATTTAAAGTCAAAAGGTCAAGGTCACACACACAAAAAATCCTTGCAAACACAATAACTTGAAAAGTTTTTGTGCTGCAAGAGTCTGATTTGGTATATATATCAACTATAGAGAAGTACCAAGTACCTTGGTCAAAGGTCAAGGTCACAGCGAGGTCATGGTTATTCAATGTTTGCAAAAATTCTTCATTTAACTATTGATGCTTTTGATCATGATTACATGATTATTATAAGCAATGAAAAGTTATTGTTGATTGTGTAACCTTTGATGACAAGTCAAGAGATATGGGTTATGGCCATATGCACCCTATAATGTAATTTTGAAATGAGAAACTGGTATTGAGAACTCAGATAAACCATTTATTGATTATATCCACTGGAAATTATATTGACATGCTGATATTTGAAGTTAAAGGTAATGAGAAAATTGGGAAAGCTTATCGATACAATAGGTCATAGCAACCCGACAATCCCCCCCCCCCCCCCCACCCCCACCCACCTACCCTCCTGTTTTTAATAATATCTCAATCTGCCACAGGTCCACATATAATTACAAGGGAAAAAAGAAATAACAATTATCCTGACATTTATCTATGCATTGATTAACAATTACCCCTTTACAGGACAACCTGAAAGTTTTTTCAGAAAGCCACCAGATTGATTGAAACTTGTGGCAACCTGGTCTCTACTTCAGCCGTAGATGTGACAGGCTATGTCCATAAAATATGCTTTATTTCAAAATGTCATTTATGTTAACATGAGTCCATGGATTCATTGAGATTCCCAGCTATGAATCAGACACTTGTGGTTTGGATGAGACTCGTACCAACTGTTACTATACACAAAGAATAAACTATGAAGAAACATAGAGCAAAGGAAATGAGGTCATACTCAAAATATAACATTACAAATTTTATGAAGCAATGAATGATTTGTAATGTTGGTGTAAAAAAGCCCAACAAACTCATGTCTAAAGGTACAGAAGTATGTTTATTCACAACATTTTTGTTAAATTTTCCTCAATAAACATTTGTTTGTGCAAAATTTAGTATTTTCAAACATCTCATTGCTCAAGCTGAGTAGTCTTAATGTAAAAAACACTTGAGTTCATTGTATAATAAAAAATCCTGCATCCTTTACTTGTTTCACATAGCTCTTTAATGAAAAATTGCAAAATTGGTGTTTGAAGTTTAGATTGTAGTTTAATGAATTTATTTTTTACTTAGGCATCGACTGAGTTTATAATACCATGTTATTCCAGGAAGTTTGTTCTAATATGATATTTATCCTGCATGGTTGAGAGTTTAAGATATTTTCCGTTATCGTCATCTTAGTCATTAATGTAGTGGATTCCTTTATCAGAGTAGTGCTTATAAAGGAGGGTATGTCCTCCAACCTTGATGTTCTGATTGTGCCATACAGATTGTGAAAGGATATCGTATTACTTTTTTACAATATCTTCTTTAATGTTGAGGTATAGCTCCCAAGATTTCATTACATCTTTCCAGTAATGCATTTGTTTTCTTGTTTGTTAGCATAGGGGTAATGTTGTCATTGTCTTGATAAGGTGATGGATGGATGGTTGCGTAATATTGATCAGGGTAGATTGAAAAGATTGTGAGTTTTATTTTGCAATCAAAAGGCGTCAGAATGTATGATATAGTGGTAGATTTATTAAACAGTGCTTTCTTGAAGAGGTGAGTTATTATTATATTTTTGAAATCTTTCTCAAAATGGGCCAATCAGTAGCAGCTGTCATAAATCACAGAGAATCCGAGTATGGTTTGTGATTTGGTCAAGTTGCCTATAATGGCAACCCAATAATGTTTATTGCTTGTTGATATCAGTTGTTAAGTCTCATAATACACTGTCAATCTATGTGTTATTCTATATATATAGTCACTTGTTCATAGCAATACAGTTTCATGGAGATTTTCATAAACAGGATCAAATATGGCTCTCAAATCAGTAGTTGAGGACAAAATTGCACAGTTTTTGCAATAAGATATAACTAATTGATGCAACATTCCACAATATCAATCGATGTATTTGTGAATGTTTCATGATCAGGTTGTTAACCTTTCATAAACTACATTGGGCAGGTTATCAGCAATTTTGCAATGTCCTATGTCGTATCTGTGTAATTAAGATTTTCATAACTGATTGAAATTTGATGAATCAAAAGTTAAAGAGTGCTTATGGTGTTTAAATATTTTATCAAGTGAATAGTTTCAAATTTTCAGTCGTTTTTGAAATTTGTTTATTGAGTTTATGAAATTCCATATGGTTTGGTACCTTTTTATGAATATTAACACATCCAGTTTTTCATGAATATTTTCACACTCAGCTTTCATGAATATTTCCACACAAATGCTTTCCCTAAATATTTCCACACCCAGCTTTCCATGAATATTTCCACACCCAGCTTTCCATGAATATTTCAACACCCAGCTTTCATTGAATATTTCCACATCTAGCCTATTTTGAAAATTCTGATACCCATGGTTTCCCTTATTATTTCCTCGCCTAGTTTTCATTGCATTTTTCCACTTCTAGCCTTCTTTGAATATTTCGATACCCGTGGGTTCCCTTATTATTTCCACACCTAGCTTTCTATGATTATTTCCACACCCAGCTTTCCATGAATATTTCCACATCAAGCTTTCAATGACTATTTCTACAACCAGCTTTCCATGAATATTTTGAAACCCACGTTTTCACTAAATATTTCCACATCCATTTTTCCATGAACATGATGAATATTTCCACACCAAGCTTTCCATTCATATTTCCACACCCACAGTTAATGGTCAATTTTCTTGGAATGAATTCCTTTGGTCAGTGGTCAATCTAGAGTTTTGCCATCGTTAATTACAGATGATTAATCACTCATCAGCTTAACATCAGGAATATTTCTGATAAGGATATCCCTCCTGAGAGCATGATGGCACTTTGCGGAAGGTAAATTGATAATAATGAATCAGTGGGATAAGTGAATTGGCTTTGCCAGATGGGACACAGCAACATTTTGCTCCCTCACCAGGAAATCAGAAGTTGATAAAAAGTTTTGATTTGGGGTCACAGCTACAATGAAAGAAGCAAGGAATATCACCTTGAGAGGTCAATACGACTGTAAATGCATTGTAACAAGATACATCTTAGATTTGAATGTTTCCTTCATGTTCAAAACTAAATTGTCGTAAAACAAAAAGGAAGAAGCCTTCTGCCTAATAAAAAAATATTGGAGATTACATGCTCGCTAATAAAAATCTTTTATATCCTCCTTCGAGATAAAGTTGTCCCCAAGAAGATAATCACTTAAACCACTTATCCACAAGACCAAATTTATTGCTGTAATTGATAAAATTGAATTGAAATAGAAAAACTAACTATGTTTTATTGGATTGAATCCAAAATAGAGATTTTATTGATAGAATATAAAAAAAATTGCTGATTCCCAAAAAATATTTAGTCATGAAATCAAATCAACTCCATAACAGTAGACCCTGATGTCTGCTAGATTATGACAAGAAAATGATTGATTTTAAATAAATGGATCCAAGATAAATTTTTATGGTTATAGATAAAATTCTATAACCAACATAAAATGAGGAAATATTTTCCTTGGGGTGATTATTCTTCAAAATATATATATATAATAATATAATATATAAATATTAGACGTTTTATCACTGAAATCTCTATCATAAAATGTAACCTAGATGTCTGCTTGGGAAACTTGATTGATAAATTGATTGATTAAAAGGTTATGAATAAAATTAAACTTATCTACATAAATGTATCGATTGACAACTTGATAACTTGATAAAAAGATATTATCCTTGAGATAACTGAGTTAAAAATGATAAAATCTTTATGAATAAACATAAATTTGCATTAGTGTTGGTATTAGCTCCAAATTCTTTGAGATATCTTTTAAAAAAATTATATCTACATCAGAACTGGAGGCTAGTGCAAACTGTGAGCAGTAATTGATTTCCCCACATATACTCTTTGTTTCCATTGAGATTCAGGTAAAACAACAGGCAATATCCAGGTAATAATTAGTTTCTCAGGTAACCGGCAGGTGTAATGGATCAGATCTGTGTGATGCATTTATTCTCATCAAACCGGCAGGGCAACTTACCTGTACAGATATTAGAAGCTTATCTTTATAGGTGTGCCATTTAGCTATAGCTGCAGGCATTGGCATGTTTTAATCTCTTTTGGATGATTGTCATGTTTTAATCTCTTTTGGATGATTGTCATTCTAAGAGATGTTTTAAGTCTATTTTGGTGACAAATCATTATTCTCAGCTCCCACTACCGGGAAATTTGTTGGATAGTGATATGAAAAAATATTTCAGTTGAAATGAATCAAGATGAAACATAATTTTGAAAGGATTTGCAATCGAACAAAAAGAAGAAAATCCTCTTCTGAATAACATTATCTAGTTGATTGTATTGATTTGTTCAGCTCACCTGAAGAGAAGATTTAGATGTTGAAAGCTTCTGGTAATAAGCCTTTGGCATTTAGCAACAGTGGTAAATAGTAACAAATGTTTTGATATGCTGTCAGTCATCTTAGAGATTATTAGCCAGGGTCCTGTTGCATGAGATGCCAAGGTTATCTTATGTCAAGTTATGTAAGGTATCCTTACAATCTCATTGAAATCAGATTGAACCTATGCACGAACGTTGCTGCATTTCATGTCACCTCCCTGATCGGTACTAAGGCAAAAATCACCTGATCAGTACCTAGATCCAAAACGCAGCAAGGTACGAGTGTTGGGTTGGCACTAAGTTTAATCTTAGTGTTAAGTTGGTTTGGCTCTAAGGTTGATCTTAGGATAATTTTTGTTTTGAAACAACCCTATAATCTTTAGAAGCATTAGCAGAATATTCCCTATGGTAGCAAGTTGTTATCTCTGTAAACTGACCAATCAGAATTGGTTGACAATGGATAATTCAACAGCTGAATTGGTTACCTGATTTGGTGATGTGATAATCAGCGTCAGTAAAGATAAAAGCAGTTATTTTCCAACAGCATTATTCCAGTTATGATATTAGTGAGCTTACATTAAAGACTTCACTTTAAAAATGTAAAATCCATTTAGGCAATTTTGCTGGAACATGCTATCATGATTGATTTATGGTTGAAAACACTTTCAGAAAACTCAATTAAGAGGTTATCATTTATAGATATCTGCTATCGATCTAATACACAAATGCATACAGTGATCCATGTATGAAAGCATGCTAGTTACCAATAAGTGTGTGAGTAATTTACTAGCTTACTCCTATATGGTGTGTCAGTTGAGATAAATAGCTTCTGTTTTTTAGTTTCATTCATACATAGAAGTTAATGGACATTGATTTTGTATACATTACTACCAGGATGATGTAGAGGCAATTAATATTGAACGTAGTGTGACCTTGTCAAGAGCAATTAAGTTGCTTGTTTATGTTTTAGACCTTGGGATTATTGGTATGGAAAAAAGAATTATGAGAAATGGAAAGGTGTTTTACTTTATTTCCTATTAAAAAATGTTTTTGGCAATGATTATTAAAGTTAAGGGGAGATTGGACAAAAACATGTTTATTTTGAATAAGATGTTCCTTCAAAAAAGCAAGATTGTTATGAATTTTCTCTTCATATGTAAGAAAAACTATTTCGTACTGGATATTTTGACGTCTACTTATTTTTGTATTTTCAAATTTTCAACTCTGGCAACCGTCAACCTTACATTTCCATTTTCATATGTACATTAATTAAATAACCTACTAAACACTTTCAACCGATATTTGTCTTTGTCACTGTAAAAATCAATTTCAATAATTGCGTTATGCTGTTGTCCGATTTTCGATCACAAATCATAGCTTTAACCTGTTTATTGTCCTTATACTGGACTGTTAGCAATGAAATGATGATTTTCAGAAACAACTACTACTTCTTGATAAAGTAACACCACATATGAAGTTTAACATACTCTGTACCCCTATAAAATTGCCTCTGCAGGTGAGATTGGTATGTTTATTCACAGGAGGTAAGACAGTCAATTTGTTTGTTGCCTGATCATCACGCTACCATTTCTCCTCTCCCTCCAAGTGACATTGTGTTACAACCAATGTAACACATAACATGCTTAGACATTGGCCAATGCAATGTGAACCAAGAAGAATGCGGCTATCGGATCAGTTTTTGCATAATTCTTTGTCCTTTATCTTACTTATTTAGCAGATGTTGGAGACATCGTGTCTTATCAAATGTAAAATTGTAAATTTATATATGAAAGTTGTCAATTCTGAAGGCAATGTTATTATTTCAATGTATTTTGAACCAAACAATATCAACACTTCCTTGTTTAAAATTACAAAGAGAGAAAATTATTAAACAGTGAGTCAGGTCTCATACAGGTTAGCACAGTTCATGTCCTAAACACAAAGACAGGCCACCTATGTCTCTATGTGTATACAGATTTCAATCAAGCAACATAATGGACACTTATTATGCCCAGTCTGATGTTCTAAATTGTTTTTTTTTGGTTTTTATTGTTTATATTGTATGTTATGTTCTAAATCGGTCATATGACAATGTTGCTTTGTAAAAAAGTGAATTGGTCGGATGACTATCACGCCAGCCAATTGATTGTCTTCTTGCCCATTCATGAAGTTACAGGCTTTGTTTGTTTTGACTACAGGATTACTAAGTTGGCTGTTTATTAGGCTGTGAATGTCCAGAGTAGACTATGTTAAGTCTCCTAAGTCATTGTCTATGCAATGTGTATCTGGACTACTGCATTACTAAGTTGGCTGTTTATTAGGCTGTGAATGTCCAGAGTAGACTATGATAAGTCTCCTAAGTCATTGTCTATGCAATATGTAGCTGAACTAAAGGATTACTAAGTTGGCTGTTTATTAGGCTGTGAATGTCCAGAGTAGACTATCTTAAGTCTCCTAAGTCATTGTCTATGCAATATGTAGCTGAACTAAAGGATTACTAAGTTGGCTGTTTATTAGGCTGTGAATGTCCAGAGTAGACTATGATAAGTCTCCTAAGTCATTGTCTATGCAATATGTAGCTGAACTAAAGGATTACTAAGTTGGCTGTTTATTAGGCTGTGAATGTCCAGAGTAGACTATGATAAGTCTCCTAAGTCATTGTCTATGCAATATGTAGCTGAACTAAAGGATTACTAAGTTGGCTGTTTATTAAGTGTGAATGATTAGGACAGACTGTCTTTATTCTGCTTACTAATTGTCTATGCAATCTCTATCTTGACTACAGGATCACTGACTATTATTAGGTTGTGAATGACCATTGTAGACTGTTTTTATTCTCCTAGTCATTATCTACGTAATATATTTCTGTAGGTTCAGCTTGATTTGAATAACTAGCATGTTTTCTCTGTACATATTATTTTGTTAAGGTGATTCTTAGCCTCATGGGTTTATGGCATGCCCTGGCTTGACTTGGTATTTTTACAGCTTCTCAACTAGAACCAGTAACTCAAAGAATCTTGTATATAGCCTCTTTGACTAGTGAGGGATATGTTTTAATGATAAAATCTATTTCCGTCTTCTTCTTTTGTAGCAAAAGGTCTGGAAAGCTAAAATCTTGTGAACACACTCCATGATAACTGAGGGTTATGATTAGGAGATTCTTTGCCCGTAATGAGGGTCCTGGGGGCCACGTCCTATACACCATTTTTGTCTTTTTTCTCAAAAAATAAAAGGTGTAGAAAACTGAAACCTTGTCCAATGGAAAATAATAGTTTTGGTGCCCCTTACTTACAGAGCCATACTCTGAAAACCTATTTTCACCTTCTCAAAAAGAAAGATATCATAAGATGAAGGATCATACATTGCCACCTGGATACTCCATTCACAGACCTTTTCATTATTTTAGGAATATGAGAAGCATAGAATTTTTAAGCTCTCATCTTTTGCAAAATTTCTTATCTCATGGAGAAGTTAAAATTCATTCAAAAGTTTTATTGATTATATTTATCATTTAATTTTTTTTCTTGACATGGCATCTGACTAGAAATGTCAAATAATGTTCCTTTATTATTTGATGTTAGCAGGACAGTTTGCCCAAGTCAAGTTCTGATATTAAGTAGTTGGGTCTATTTGGGGAGTAATTGATATGCTGACAGCCAATAGCTGAAAGAGATTTATTGATAATCCCTGCTGGGAATGTAAGTATGATGTAGACTTCTTGTAGAGTTTATTGTGTAGACTTTGAGTAAGTCTATATAACATCAGATGTTGCTGAGAGGGGATATCTATTTATTTGATAAAAAATGACTTTAAGTCACTTATATACATCTTATTGTTACATTTGTTTTATTCTACATGCAGTAAGGTTTGGATGCAATGCTAAACTGAATTTCCGCACAGTACCACCCATGGGTCACTAGTTCCAGCCAATACTCACTGCAGTGCATAGTCACAATAGTGTTACAGGCTTTCTCTTTGCAATAATACTAGCAGCCATGATGTAATTGAAATACTCTTGAAAGCGGCATTAATTCGCAAATCACCTTACCTCACACTTGTTTTAAGACATATGTCCATACAACTTATCTATTATGGGGACATTCATCAAGTCTATGTGACATATGATTTTATCTTCGTTGTGACACCTATCTAATATTTAGAGTACCAGTAATTGATATCTTGAAAGTCATTTCTTTCAATGAGATTTATTGATGGTATTGCTAATAAATTGTTTTTTTTGTTACAGCTATAGTTATATACAAAGAGACATAAAAATTCTATTGTGCTTTGTGTATGCTATGTTTATTAACAATTTATGACAAAGGAGACGTGTAATAACATGAAATTGATATTTTTGTAAGCAATATGCAAGCAATGGGGGAGGGGTTGCATACAAGGAGAAAGAGATTAATGAACTGTGGAGAAATAGATATATATCAAGGTAAAGAATATGGATGTTTGAATTAAAGCAAATTTCATGGGGAAAATGTGGGTTCCTTCCACCGAAGACAAGGGTGACTTTTGATTATGTTTGACATAGATGTGATATCACCTATTCCTCACCATCTTGATTCAAAAGAAAGAATTGATGGTAACAATTTATCCTGTTTCTTGGTTTCCAAGACATGCTGTCATGCATAAGAGTATGTATATCAAAGAGTTAAAAAAATATAGATACAATCCCGAAATGCAAGGAAACTGTTAGAATCATTAGAAGATTACCATATATGACCGGGTATAAGCCCCCCTCGCATACCATGTTTACTGATTCCCTTGTTAAGAGTTGAATTTGTTGAACGACTCCTCAGATACGACTGATGAATTTTTTTATTGTCTCCCAAAAAATAAAGATAAAACTTATTCTCTGTCATAATCATTTTTTCTTCTCGGAATTTATTTATATTCAGTCCCTGAAATACAATTTTTAAAGAAAATCAAAATTGAAAGTATCTGTAGTGACTTCGGATCACTTCTGTCATTGTGAAAGGGCCCCGGACCATGGACTGCTTCTATAGCAGTGCTCAAGGTAAGGTTATTGGCTAAGAGACTTGTTGAGGGATATAATGCTATCAGAATGCTACTAAGAAGCTTACAGAATGGTTTACTGTCAAGTTGATAGCCCTACGTTTTCGTTGGCCATTTAAAGTGATTCTCAAGTATCGGGCTTTAGCAGTTGAGTTTAGCTCTTGTATGTAATCCTGTGTTGTATTCATTGTGTCACGTTGGTTATCTATTGGATAATGAGGTTTATTTGACAGTTGTGGTTTATTTGATAGTAAAGGCTACTAAGGATAGCTGAGTTATTTGTGGATTAATGAGTTTTGTTAGATTGTAATGCCTTTTTAGAATAGCTTTATGTGAGTTATTTGTGAACAATGAGATTGATTTGATAGTTGATATGTTTTCTAGTTGCAGTTCATATGTTTTTTAATTATCAAAAAAAGGGGTTTAATTTAAGGTGCAGTTGCAGATCCCATAATTTTTTAAGAAGGGTGTGGATATTAAAAAGAAATCCAATTTTCCAAACCCAACCCCGCTCTTTGTCATTGAAGTGATTGGTTATTTATAATATTTGCTAGTTACTGAGGTATGTATGGATTAATGATATAGATATAAGTGAATTGCTCATATTTTTTCTATGTATTTGGTAATGTTTATGTTATTTGCTAGTGTTTTAGCTTTGTATGGGCTGATTGATTGAATAATATTTTATGCATTCAAGAAATGGATTGGGCACAAGTTATCCAACTTAGAAAAGCCCTCTTTTTATTTACAGCATTTATTTTACAGCATTGTACAATAAGAGACAGACCGAATATGTACAAGATAAATTAGTGAAAGCGTTTAGTTTGAGAGATAAAATTATGCAGATTTTCACAAATAGTGAGACCTGCATTGCCATGTAAATAAGATTAATGTCAATTGTAACCCTGTTTCTAACATTATTTTCTAAAGATGTAAAAAAAATTTTTTTGTAATATACAAGGGGCATTACAAGTAATGACAAACATTTTCACAACTATAATCACAATGTCAACGTGCATCAATTCTGACATTATTCTAAATATATCATAATCAAGTGAGCTCGTCATGTGTCTTAATCGAGTGTGCAAAACATTAAATTTCTGAATTCCATATGAGTAGTATACAGATGCAATTTTTTTTATCCACATGAATATTTGATTTAAATGAAGCAATAGAGTTGCAATTTCTGATTGCCAAAGGAATGTTGTTGAATAGTTTGATTGATGACGGAATAAACGATAATGTTGAGTACTTAAGTTGTGTACAGGTTTGGCTTAAGTTATTCAAGTTTCTCGTAACTTGTCCTATTACCTACTAAAGGGGGAAGTAAATCCTGAAGAAACCTGGCGCGAGACCTCTCTGAATTTGATAAAATAATGTCAATTTACGTTTTCTTCTCCTCTCAGAAAGTAAATCCCACCCTGTTTCATAGTACATAGCACTTGAAGAGGCATATCTTGGAGGACCAGTTACTCTCCAAGCTGCTTCTAAGTAGAAGTTTTTCTAATTTACTAGCTTGTTCAATGGGTTAAAGAGGCTTTTGATAGCAAATAATTATTTGCCTTGCTATCATGTCATTGATGGTATTTAAGTTGAATAATGAAGTGATGGATTCTTTATCGTGTTTTATTTGCTAGTAAGATCCAGTTGTATATTGAAAAAAGAGATTCTTTGTTTGTTTGAAATTTTTGCATAAATATGCAATTTGCGAGTAACTATAGTTCATTAATGGGTGAAAAGGTTAATACTATAGTGTATATTTACCTACTTTGATAGTTTGTGATGCAATTACGACACACTCTTATAATGGTTGATATTGTTGTTTTGTTGACCTGAGTTAATCAATATCAGAGTGGCTGCAAAACAAACACCTCGCTATTCAAATATGCTTTAACTCAACCTCTTTGCTTCCCCCCAGGTTAACGAATACCCAGACTTCTTGCAAGGCACAGAAAGGGAAAACAGTCAACACATTACCATAACGTATCTGACGTCGGACCCACGAAAGAGAAAAAGACGATCAAAGAAATCCGGCTCTTTATCTGAATTAAGTCTTGATCGATCTAATGCATCAACGCCCCTCGGGTATGCAGAATCTGTGGAGAGTTTCTCAGAGGATTATGGGTACAGTACTCAGAGTACGACCAGTCTTCAAGCCAGTCGACCAAGCAGTCGAGGGTCTGGGCAGGTGTCTGTGAGGAATTCTGGGAACAGCAAGAAGAAAAAGAACAAACTGAATGACAGTCTAGACCATGACAGCATTCTCCGATCTCTGAAAGAAGAATTGGAGGAGGATGTGGATTCAGATGAACGATTACCGACCATCCATTCTGTTCCTTCATCCTCTAAAGGCCCCAGATCTCATAGCAAAAGTCCTAGAAACTCAAAACCTAATTCTGCTTCCAAACGTCCTCTGCCAAGCCCTCGGGGCAGCGTGGCTGATACTGCTGTCAGTACAAAGGAACCCAAATCTCCCCCAGTTGCTCCAGAATCTGACACATATACGGACCCAGACTCCTCAGGATGTGGGTGTGCGAGCATCATGTGTCGGGGGAGGAGCAAAAACCAGGTGACACCTGTTGTGGTTCCCCCAGTGAAAGTCGAGAAGTGGGAACAGGGCAAGGGGGACAAGGCACGGGTTGTGCCCGAGATCGAGGTAGAGTCACTAGCAGCTCGGTCATCCAGTCCCTCCATACAACACTTCAACATGAGTGTCAGTCGTCTCTCAATTGATGGAAGTGGGCGTGGGTCAAGGTCAGGAACCCCCGATCTGTCTCGTAATCGAGGGTGAGTTAAGTCTTAAATCTAAATACCTGAAATACATTACTTTTCTGCAAATCAAAGATCAAGGGCAACATACACAGCACTCCCATAAACAAGGTGATAATAACTCACTGTAATAAGTATGTGTTATGGGCACCTTTTGTAATTAGAAGTTTTTTGAGATTAGCAACCAAATTATTATTTTACACTGATCTATCAAACAGTAGAGGGTGAGTTGCTGGTTACTGTATCTACACGGTAATTTCCAAAACTGGCTTCCTAATTAGCTAATGCTTGTGTAAGATTACATTACATGGCCAGTTGATAACTCACAACCCAGCAGGCATCTGACGTCATTTCGACGTCGAAATCTGGTTGATTTTAGGTCAGGAAGTCGATCAACCAATTTTCGACGTCGGAACAACGTTTTTTAACTGACGTTGAAATTTGGTTGGTGTTTTGACGTTGTTTCAACGTCATTAGAACAACTTAAAACTGACATGTCATTAATTTTATAACATTTCATTATTATAAATAACATCAAATGAGTTACGGATTGTTTTAAAAAATGAAATAAAAAATGCAAAACGAACAGCTATCATTGACATTTAAAAGTGTTATTGATATTGGATTTAGATGAATAAAGGTTAATTTCTTTCAATTTCACAATAAAGGGAAGTAACTCTGTCCTATGTCTAATTAGAATAAACAAGGCATATGGTATTTTTCAACAGTTTTTATTTTTTCAGTTATGTTCACAACTGAAAACATAAATTTTCTATTTGCATAAAGTTAGTAGTTCTTACAAAACGGTAATTGCGCCTTTGTAACAAACATTTTTTTGGTCACACTTTAGTCTAAATCGTTGCAGTGTCATATAAACATTAATACCCTCACAACATAATTAAATTCCATTACATGGATACACACGGACAGCCATATAACTCTAGAACCGAGGCTAATGATAAAGCTGAAGTAGAAAAGCTGAGCCTTACAGATGATGCATGGCTTCAAATAAGAGGACGAAACAAAGCTAACATAACCTGACTGATCAACAATCTTTGATGTCGAAATGACGTCTTTTCAACGTCAATACAACGTCTTGGCTTCAACGTTGAAAAGACGTCAACGTAAAATTTCAACGTTATTTCAACGTTGGTAGACGACGTTGTTTCAACGTTGATACAAGGTCATATTGCCTGCTGGGAAGGCTTTGACATCGCCAAAAACTCAACAGACATTGCAATGGCATCAGAAGGACAATGACATGACACTATCCTGATGTCATAATGCTGACAACGTCTATCGCAATACTATTAAGAACCCCTTATCTGTCTTGCACTAGAGGGTGAGTTGCTTTCATTGTTATTTTTCCTTCAAATCAATGATCAGGACCCACTTCCACGGAGCTCCGTTAAACAAACGTGAATGTAACTCAGTGTTATAAGTATAGGTTAAGGGCACCAGAAGCACTAAGGTTTGTGCGGTAATGATCTGAGGTTGAGGGTAAGACACATCTGTATTATCATGTGAACGGAGTTGTCTTGTAGAGAAATGGGAAGTGAACTTTGACAAAATACTGTGACTATGGGTTCAAGTTCACCCAGCTGAAAATGGGTTCTTTGTTAGGATTGTAAGAAACATTAACTCGGTGTGCCTCATGACTGAATGTGCTGTATGATTCCAAGGGAGTTGAGATCGTAATTGATGCCATGAAGACTTGTATCCAATGATGATTGGAAAAACAAAGTGCCTTTGAGTGATGCTCTGTATATTGGCGCTATACATATATTAGTATAATATTGAATTTATGATGAAAAGTCGATCCTATTTTCTATCTATGCAGGTCCAGTTTGCTTGCCTCAACATCTGATCTGGGTGACTCCATGACGGGTTTGAACATGTTGAACCTGGTAGGAGGTGAGAGTGGGCTAACGGAAAAGAGACGAACCACCCTGCACATATACCTGCTGAATCTCACCTCACCCATGTTGATGCTGATCAGAAGTGCCTGGAATAACTACTTAATTGTGAGTCTTGCAAGGTTGTTTGAAGAAATTTTCAAATCTAAAAACCAAATGTTCCGGTCATTTTACCTTTAAGAATCTTTCGTGAAGGTGTGAAGTGCTTATGACATGAGTTGGCAATTGTCGATCTGGAAATGTTTTCCATTTTCAACTTCTTCTAAAAAAACTGAAAAAACTCATGCTCTTGGTATTTCAGAACCACATTAGATTGAGTTGTGCGGTATTTGAAAATGTCTAACTTTGTTTCCATTACAGCTATTTATTGCCCACAACACCATTGCTCCACTTTTTCCTTCATTTAGTGCTGTGTATCACATCTACTTACAATTTTCAAATCCTCCTGAAAATATATCTTCGTCAAGTATCATGTTTCTCATTATGATAAAGTGCATTTGAGTACTCGACTACTTTGTCTTCTACTCATATATCAGTCAAATATATGTACTATCTAACCCACTTTAAGGGACAGTAGCATGTTTTTTTAGGTAAACAAAGTGATCTCTCAAAAACAAAACTAAATGTGAACCATTGCAAGACAATCATTGTAATCAATAGAAGCAGTTATCAAATTAATGTAACATATTCTGTGAAGCTATGCAAATGAATTTCCCTACCTCAATTGATTAAAGGTGTTTTACCTAAAATTGCTGTTTATTCTTGATACATAATACTTTCTTCTATAACCGTGTATGATCAGGTTGAATAATGAGATGTTTTGACCCATTAAAGATAATATATTTTGCACACACAAGTTTTTATTGGAAAAATTAAAAAAAAAATCTTTTAAAAAACGTGCTACTGCATTTTTAAAGTGTTTCAATGGCAACCATCGTGAGGATATTAAAAAAACTATTAAACAATTGATATGTGTTTTAGAGATGTACTCTACTAATAGACCCAGAAATGGAGAAGGTTGCCATGTCAACAGCTATAAGAGGCCCTCAAGGCCAAAGGTAAGAATTTTATTTTTACTTTACTTCACACGCATGATGATAAAAGTGAAAATAAATTGATTAGATGTCTAGGAAAAATATAACAACATTACTTTAGATTTAATGCTTTTGAGAAACGAATATCTATCTCTAATATCTTTAGATACTTTTATATATATTTGTATATATACATATATATATGTAGATATTATTTTTATTATTTATTATTATTTTTGATCAACTAACAGCAAATATCAGCATTTGTAATAATGTTTTGATAAACTTGGTAATACTTTATCATGTGATTATTAGGCTTCAGAAATTTTTGAAATTAAGCAGCAAATGGTAAGATGAATGAATGTTTCACAGTGAGTCACAGCGTTTCACGATCTGATATTTGTAACAAGAAGAAACACATTAATCACAATTTGACATTTGTAACAATCTCTAAAACAATAAACACATAATTCCACATAACATCACATGTTTACTGTGTGTTTCACTGTTGATGAGTTGAGTTGATATTTAACGTGGCACATTATTCAAGCACATGTTTTTAAAACCTAGGATTCAATTTTGCATGTTGTCATGTTATGTAGTGCTGTAATGGTTAATCTTTTAGAAACTTTGAAATGATTTGGCTGAAAGTTCCTTGTGAATGATAACTAGGTTATTTTTTCCTCGACAAACATATTGTTGCTAATCAACAGTTTTTAAGTGATTAGATACTATTCAAATAATATTGACTTAAATAACTTCTAGTGAACTGACGGGATCTGTAGAGCTTATGGAATATAGTATAGTGATGAAATATTCAATTTCAAAGCTGTGTCTTTGACTTTGGTTATGCATAGCAACATAATGCTGAATGGGTTTTTGATAAGAATATAAATTTTTTTGGGTAATGAATTCAATTACCAGAGACAGGGAGGTGACAGTAACAATGGCCTAATAAAAAAGACATGTTTGTCATCATAGTAGGTATAGAGATATGATTATATGAAAGATGATACGATGGAACACAGATACTCACTACTCTGCAAGATTAGAATCTTGCACACCATGTGTAGACATAGTTATCCATTAACATTGATTCATGTTTGAAAAGATTGCTGATAAATGTCTGCTTTCCCATTGTCAGGAAGATTTCATCTATGTGTATGTGCGCCGCTAATGGCTGAAATATTGCCCAAGCGGCGTTAAACAATAACTCACTCACTCTATGTGTATGTTAATTGTTTAGCTGTCACTCTCTTGAGGGATGTATATTCCCCAGGGAGTTGAGGAAGAACATGGTTTTTCAACTGACCGAAAACCAGATTCTTGACATTGAATTTGTTTTAAAGGCACACTAGCATGTTTACTCGCAAATGATTTAAAGTTGTTCACACTAAAATGGTTGCATTCAGTTTTCACTTGATGTGTGACATTACTTTCAAAATGAGATGTTTCAATCTCTGAAGACAAAACATTATGCACATAATAATATTAAACATTAATTGGGGAAAGTTTTAAGAAAAGATGCTACAGTGCCTTTAAAGTAGATATGGTCATTGTTATTTTTGTTTTATTGAGATATGTTAATGTTTATCATTGCCATGGTTTCAGGCTTGCAAACAGGTGAGGTTTTGGAGAGAAATCTGAATATGAATATCTCTGCTTCTGCCAATACTTTCCAGTCAGCCATCGCTTTGTTAATTCCTCTTCATGTAATCTATTGAAAATCTTGATGTCTATTACTAAAATCAATACCAATGGGCAAGTTTTACAGTGTAAGGAGTTTTCATCCATCTTCAAAAAACAAAAGCTCTTAATTTGTTATGATTCATCACACTTCATCATGAATTTGATGCCTTTTATTTGATTCAAACATATTTTCCGATTGACTTGTAAAGCTGTTTCATTGGTGATTATTAGAATAGTCTCCCATTATTGACAAGATTACTGAAAAAGACCTTGTTTATCATATTGCAGGTGCATTATGACATGCTAACAATAACCAAAGTTTTTGTGTTTCAAGTATACTAGACTAAAAACATTTCATACTTCCGAAAATCATGTTATATTTTTAGGTTCACGGGTGTGGTTAATTCATTATTAAAGACTTTGGAATCAAAGGGATGATATTTATGATCTAAGAGCAAAATTTATACACTGGGTCATGTATTGTTTAAAAAAAAGGAAATCTAAAGAGCTTAATCAACAATTTAGCACACAAAAATGATAAGTAGTTTGATATGTTTCTAAGTTTTTTGTTACAAAACATGACCTCGTTCACTAAAGGATAGTATCTTACACATGATTTACTCTTTATGCTTGAAGTACTCTCTCATTGCTTTAAGTGCACGCTCAGTGTCTTAAATTCACACCTTCAACATATATTCTCCATTTTCTTTCATGTATCTGCATTAGAAGGTCAAACCAATCCTTCATAACTGCATGCACAAAACTTTTAACTCCTGCCTTCTAAATACATCTGATTTATGAAATAAGGGAATTCAGAAAGAAGAGGCAAGATAGTTACAAATATAAGTCATTCGTCCTCATAATAGTTCTATGTTAATCGAAGAACTTTTACTCTTACAGTTTCCTTGAATACAATCCCATGGTTCTATTCCTGTCAACACCCTTAACCCCCATGTCTGAGGGGTGGGTTGTGTTTAGAGACAAGTTATATATATGTGTGGTTTAAACATATTTTTATTTTTTTAAAAACGAAACAAAGATTGGTGAACAAGCTATAATAGCTTATTTGAACGCCGCTCTTTTAAATAATACATAAAGCTGGAAACAAACACAAGAAAATGTGAAACTTCAAAAGCTAAGAAACAATGTGTAATGTTAACATGTAGGTACGAAATAAGATTTAAAATATTGTTTAGTTTGCCTAGTATTGAAGTTTGCTGCAGCCTCAGATGAAACAAATTCAAGTGAAAATAGTTGATAGATAATTGTAGAATGTTATACATGTGTTAATTGTTGGTTGTATTTACCTCTGCACCTAATGATCCCACCTAGTACCGGTAGTAGTATTTGAGGACATACAGTATCTCTGATGTTAACATTCTTCTTGCTTAAGAAAACTTATGCAATGTAGAACGAGCATGCAGGGAACCACTGGACAATGTGATCTTCCTTTATGATAAAACATTAATTAAATTCAAAATTTTTTTCCGAATGATTCTTTTACGGCATCGTTTGACCGCGATTAATTCATTTTGTCATTGACACATAATAAACTTTAAGGTGAAAAACTTCCAAACAATTCAGCCTGTTTCATGTGTTTTAGAAGCTAAAGAAAAAATTATACTTTATCCTAAATTTGATTATTTTATTATTGAATGTAATAATTGAGAGTATGGTCCCTTCATTGTAATATCATAAACAATTGTCACAGCAATTGTGTTATAGAAAGTTGTGTGGTCCTCCTATCGAAAGAAGTTTTTGACCTTTTTCTTTGGAGCAAATAATTGTCTTAACAATTACACCATAGAAACTGATGTTTTCAAAGTATTTTTCACCTTGACTCTTGACTAAATATTTGTCATCTAGAAACTAATGTGGTTATCTGAACCAATATAAGTTGAGTGCCTCATTCTTGGACCAATTGAATGTCTGAAAAATTGTTATAGAAACTGGTCTTCTTAAACAAAAGAATTTTTTGACCTTATTCTGAACCAAATAAAAGAATTAGGTTATAGAAACGGATATGTTGTCATCCGAACACGAGAAATTCTGAACTTGTTTTTGGACCAAATGATTGCCAATAACACTGTTATACAGAGAATGTATTCACTAACATGATTGACATTTAGGTCTGTTTATAGCTCAGCATAAATATGTATGGAAACACTGAGTGAAAACATGTTTTGGAATATGTATTCAATGCTATGATTAGATTTTGGTCACACTAATAGCTGTTTTGTAATTCATGATAAACTGTATGTCTTTGAAAAGGAGCTGATTCTATTCCTTTTGTATGAAGATATATACAGCAAATGCAATAAGCTGTAGATCGCCAGTCAAATTGAATAACTAAATTGAAGCCTAGTATAAAATGGAATAATAAATGGAAATAACCTAAGGTTTTCATGTCTATTGATATACAATCGGAGGGCAAAATTAATCAGGTTGTTTATAGGAATGTTGGATAAACACATATATACACTGATGTGTATTTTATCATCTTTACATCATAGTTGCAAATATATTTGTTCTTTTCAGATAAAACATTTGTTAAAAGGCCCTGTTCTTTATACTAGATGGCAAATTGCTTGAAACATGTAATCAATTAAATTAAAAAGACTGTTGTCATAAGAAATCAGAGATTCAGAGTTTCATTGCACTTATAACAACAACATTTTGCAGACTTCCCAAGCTACTGAATGCAATATTTCTTGAAAAATTTTAGAAGTAGAAAGTGAAATATGAATGATAGATTAGTACAAAAATACAATAATGTAAGTACTAATCAACATATTAAGAAACGAAAGAGTCACATCAATGATGATACTTGATATTATCTAAATTACCGTTTTGTTTATGACAAATCCTTTTAACAAAGGTCAAATACAATTTCATGATCCCACTTTGCGTCAAGTCAACAGAATGAAATGGGGTCTTAACCCTCAAGTTGCTGAATATTATTTTGACCAGTTTTGCCCCCGTGGCTGAATTTTCAAGCACTCGCCTCGCTACCGTTAATGCGTAATTAGCACCAGTGGCTGAATTTTCCAGTGCCGCGAGTCGCGACCGTTTTGCCAATATATGGTTTGTTTACGTGGCGAAATACGGATGTAAATATCGTTGTCTACAAAACTAGTCGGCGAATACCGTATTAAAAATGGATAATACTTACCTGGCACTTTGAATGAAATTTATATCACCTCTAGAACGGTTTCTATAACCGAAGTAAACTTGTTTTTAATTCGAGCGCCGTTACTCTAAAATTGTGAGAGCGCATGCGCGAAATCAAAACGAAACTAAAGGCGAATAGTTCCTCTTGACATCGATATAAAAATTATTACAAAAATATGTCTAGAACGAATTTTACGATTATTCAAAAATTGTCTATATTTCAAACTCTATAAAATCATTTAATCACTGAGTGCACATAGACAAATTATATACGGAAATGAAGCTAATTTATTGCTCTATATTTTACGATAAATTTCATTACGATACGCCATCCTAAACGAAAGATATAAATAACGAAAGCAGGGTAGTGATAAACCCCGATAACGTTCTGACCCCCACAGTAATATTACTAAGCTAGTAGCCCCGGGCAAACGCACGCGCTCAGCGCGTGCAGGCGGGGTATCCCCTCTGAAAAATACACTCACACTTAACAGAAATTGTCTTTATTTCCAATTTTAAAATTCAAGTTATTCGCTTTGTATACATGCAAATTATATATGGAATTGAAGGCAATTTGTTCTTCTTTACGGATAAATAAATCATAATAATCTTTTGCTGTGTATTTAGAAGTTATTACCAACGAAACGTGGGTAAAACTAGTGAATAAAGTCTTTGATAATCGCCTTACCGCGACATTTGTCGCATAATTTCCACACGTTTTATTTTGATGCAAATATGGGCAAATTACACATGAAAATGAAGGTATTTATTTCCTCTTTACGTTGATATGAAAATGATAAATATGTACCGCTTGGTTTGGAATATATATAGTTTGCAAAGATTGTCCCCTCAGGTATTTGAGAACAGATTTTGATAATTGCGACATCACTTACCGCTCCTTTATTGTTTCATTGTAATTTGCAAATTTTATATAGAATTGAAGACGATCCTTTTCTCTTTATTGTGATATAAAAATGTTGATAATGCACTCTGCCGTTAAATAGATATGAAGTGTAAAAAGCAGTTGAAAAAATCGCTTCTCGGTTACCAAGATATGAATAGAGAAATTGCCTGTTTGCGCGATGCTCGTCGGGTCTTTACTGATTTTCGTTTACATACAAATTTTATGTGGAAATATAGATCATCCTTTTCTCTATATTTTGATATATGAAATTTCAAAATGTCCCGAGAAGTTTATGTGATATAAAGTGCGAGAAAATGGTAAATACACAGAGAATAAAGAAAAGTCGCAATTTTGCGGCACTTGCTGTATCTTTATTTTATATACTGCATATAACTTTTTTACATCAAATCGAAGACAATTATTTCTTCTTTATCACGAGGTAATCAATTTCAAAATACGCCTAGCTGTTGAGAAGATATGATCGAAATAAAGGCACATGTCAAAATCGCCGTTCAGTTTACATGATTTGAATAGAGAAATTAGCTTTTTGTGCGGCGCTTGCTGTGTCTTTATTTATTTTTGCGCATGTACAAATTTTACATGGAATGAAAGACAATCTTTCTCTCTATCTTATAATATAAAAATTGTCAAAATAAGTTGAGCACATCATGTGAAAATTGGTGTGACAAAATGGTGTAAAACTAAAAATATGTAAAAATCACCTCATTTACGGCACATGCTGTATATTCAGTTCAGGTAGCGCATATTCGTAATTTATATCGAATTAAAGACAATTTTCTCCTCTTTCAAATGATCCCACCTGTATTGAAATCCGCCCAAAGGTTTAGATCATACGGCGTGCGAAAGCAAGGTGTGCTTTTGTTGTGAGTGCGCACGCCTGAGCAAACAATAACGTGCGCAGCTCGATAAGCTCGTGCGCGAGGGGAGCAATAAGCCCCAGGGCTATAGCAAGCCCGGCGGGTAGTGGGGAAAAATTGAGCGTTTGTAATGCATATTTTCGGTACGATAAATATGACCAATATCTATAAAACTTTCGGAAAATATGCCCCCATTCTTTAGAACAACAACGGGGGAAAAATCGGCAGCTTAGCGAAAGCCGGAACGAAAATACACGCGTTCAACCGACACGACTGCCCTGCAATTTTTTTCCGGGATCCGCTACATGGTACAGTTGCGCTAATTAGTAAATGCGTCACATTATAAGTCCGGCTTCCGGGGTTCGCTAAGGCTAACTGCGGCGTAGTTTAATTTCATCCCGGACCATTCCGTAAACCGCGGCTTGAGGGTTAATTGTGATCTCAGAAATTTTATTTGGCACAAATTTTAACCAATTTTAATTTGATTTTAATTTGATTTTGCTACTTTGATTATCATAATTATTTGAAAAAGATCACTGAATATGTACAAGAATATATAGCTGAATATTTGACAAGACATTTATTGTTTTGTTTATTCCTTCCCCAGATTACTTGTTAAAATTTAATTACTATTTGATTAAAATTGTTTATTACAGGTAAAACTATTTCATATTTTCCCCTTACTCTCTGCATGATCTGCTTCTGTAATCTATTTACTTGAACCAGTTTAACACAAAATATGAGTTTTAATCTTTTTGTATTTAGTAGATTTTCATATATTAATGATAACAGTCACAACATACTGATGTTCAATATCTCTAGGAATTGTTTCAATTCAATTATGAAATGAATCAAATATAAGGATTGAGAAAGACTTTCTATGTCAAATTTTGATTAAACATAATGATATATAGAAAATACTGATTTAAGTTTCTGACTGCATGATTATTGGTATCTTTATGACAGCCAAAGTACTTTCAGTGAATGGAATGCATAACTAATGAAGTTGATGTTAAAGTCAAGAGAAATTCTAGATGTTGAATGGATTTTCTTTGGTCACATTATCTATTTATGAATTTTCAAATTCGAGTATGATAATTATTCAGTATGTAAGGAAATTAATTCTGAACAAAGCCGTTCTTTGTAAGATGAATTTTTGTGACTGAGTTTACTGAATAAAACTAATCAAATAAAGTCAAAGATGCATCAGGTGAACAATTCTTATCACAAAGAAAATACCCATCGACTGAACCTGAATGAAGTGTTTAGAGAGGCAGATCAAGTCATAAAAGCCCTGACCTAACCTCTGTTTGAATATGAGAACTTCCCCAGCTACCGTCAGTTTCCCCTTTCTGCAAAGTATTGAACCACAAACTTTTGCAAAATTATAATTATTTCACAATTATTGCATTGAAAGCTTGTTTGTTGTCACTGAGGCAATTGCCATGACTAAGTCATTATATAGTGTGATAGTGTTCCCTAAAAAAAAAACTCAGTGTGCAAAGTGTACAGAGGAATAGATTCTAGTTTTCCTAAAGCATACTGAAATACATTAGATAACAAAAGATAACTTGAAACGATGTCATCGATTGCACAACAAACTTTGATTGCATCCAAAAAGGCTTCTTCAATTGTATTCCGAGAAATGCTTGTATTCAAACAGAGATGAGGTCAGGATTTCCTGGAGCCTGGAGCTTTCCCTGTGCAGAAAGAATGCCACTTTGACAGTAAAGTGTTTGGGACAGATCGACGATATTATGATATTCTAGTTCTACACCAGATGTAGTAACCTGTCTCTAGGAATTGTTTGACAGTATTAGTCATAGTACTGGAATGATGATATTACACTTTATCATTCAAAACTCTGTTCCACAGGAGATATCGCTTGTGGAAGATCAAGCGATATCTCCTAGGAGATATCTTTTTGGCAGTAGATTTTGAACAATGCCCCTCTGACGTCAAGTATATGACATCACAGTTGTTTTACATCATCCAGTAATGACATCACAATGCTGTGACGTCATAAACACTACGACGTCACAATGTTATGACATCACCGCACTTGGAGTCTTAGGGCAGCAGGGTGTTCAGTAATGTTCATTTGTCAATCAAATGTAATGAAAAATGATTTTGGATGATAAATAGAATCTCACCCTCGTGTCTTCTGATATCAAATATATCAACACTCGTTGATAAAAGTAAAACATCCTCGGCAAGCCTCGGATATTTGTACCTTTTATCAACTCGTGTTGATATATTTCATATCAGAAGACACTTGGGTGAGATTCTCTATATATGTAGTTCAATGTAAGATGTAAAGTAACCTGTAAATTATTGGGCTGTTACTGTGGCACTAAGGCACTGTCATAATTATTAGGAGTATGTAAGAATATGTTTAAGATTGCTGGTAATCTATCGAAGAATAGGCTTACGATAGACTAGGGGAATCCCTTGAGGACTGTTTGTCCAATGTTTGCTTTGATTGATACATGTATAGCACTATTGCCATGCCGACAGGGAGAAAACCGAACTACTGTTCAACCAACTGAAGAGAGAGCTGTTCAACCCGTCTAATAACATGGAGGAGCTGTACGACCTTATGAAGGAGCTGAAGACAGCCGCTGAAAGAAACTTTGCTTTGAAGAAACTCTTTTGGAGGGTTAGTGATTTTTTGCTTTTTGAATAAGACTGAGATGAGATACAGTTGTTTATTTAGAGAAAGGTTGGTAAACAGCCCTGAGAGAAACTTTGATTTGACGAAACTCTTTTGGAGGGTTTTTGATTTTGATCTTAGGGGTTAAGACTGAGATGAGATGCAGTTGTTTATTTAGAGGAAGAGTTTGGTAAACAGCCTTGAGAAGAATTCTTTTGGAGGGTTAATGCTTTTTTCTCTTTGGGATAAGACGAGGTGAGATGCAGTTGTTAAACTACAAAAAGAAATTGGTAAAGAGCCCCTGAGAGAAACTTTGCTTTGAAAGGAATATTTTTGGAGGGTTAGGGAACTTATGTTTTTGGGATAAGACTAAGGTGAGATGCATTTGTTTAGTTAGAGAAAAAGGAACTTCAAAGGAGTTGAAAAGAGAAATAAAAGAAATTTTGCTTTTAAGAAATTGAGTTAATTTTTGTAAGGTATTTCTTAAACATTTTTGAGCAGGCTGTGAAAAGTAATGCCTTTCAAAACAATGCGGAAGGTGAAATTAGTTTTTGAAACAGTTTCAGCTGTGTGTTTGACTCAGTAATCTTGGAATGATGAAAGTGTTCTTTGTTTCAGAATTCCGACCTATTCCTGTTCCTTGTACGACATCTCCAGAAGTATTTACCCAAATCTCCCAGCAACATGGCGTCAGCAGAGGGGCGATCTTCCCGGGCTGATGAGTTTGAGTAAGTAATTATTGTTGTCATGGTTTGTGTAAGTATCTGGCCGATATAGGTGTTATACAGACACCATTTCTGTTTTGGTTAGAGAACTTTTAAAACTGTGTTAAGGCCTTTTTTTTTTTATAAGTTGGTTTACGGATCCGCCGACCGTAAAAAGCTGAGATACTGAAAATAAATAAAATTCCCATAAGAGCATTTTTTTATTACCGTGGAGTGAAAACAGAAGAAATGTCAATAAAATAATAATCAGTGAAATAGATATGCTTCCCAAATGTCTTGCCTGTGAACCAACGGAGCCCGTTCTAAAAATAAACCACATCGACAATGCTCCACAGCAGTGCGTGACCTGTTTAAGACAATAACGGCTTCGCTGTAAGGAGCTGCCTTTGCTTAATACTCGACAGCAGTGTGTGGCATTTATCTCAATGTTTATAATACCGCAGAATCCACTGTAAGGAGCTATGCGATCTACTTCCGGTTTTCAAAAGCCAATTATATTTATTTTTATTTTTCGACCACCGACTTGAAGTTTTAAGGGAAAAAATCCGTAAACCAACTAATAAAAAATAAAAGGCCTAAGGAATAAATGTCAATAATACTGTTGTACAGGGAATATTTATAAAAACCTTTTATGAACATATGCATTAAAATCCAATAATGTTGTTCTACATTTTGACCCCTGAAATTAAGGATGGGAAAATAATGGACTTAGGCTTTATTTGGAAACAGTTTTCAAAATATTTCCAAAGGCCAATTTTCTACTAATTGGAGACTTAGACACAAACAAATTTTAAGTTTCAATTAAGTGTGAAAAGCTTCTAATGTTCACTTTCTTAAACATAACAATTGTGTGTATGCTTTGTTGCAGGTTTATTATTCAGCTGACAGAGATTCTGAGTCTGATGTTCCGAGAGACAGAGATTATTCAGGCCAGAATACAGACATTAAAAGCTGAGAGGTGGGTCTAAGCTCTGGTTTGTTTTGATTTTTGTTTTTACATATGAAAATAAATTTTTAGGTGATGTTAAAACAGGGGTGTCTGACTGGTTCTTATGATAGCACAATGTGCTTCTTGGCACCAAAGTTTCTATTCTTCATACTGAAAGAGCTTTCAACAGAGCAAACCAATTTGAGCTGAATCACATTAGCAGGATGAGTGAGAAACGGCCAAGCTGTCTAAAGTTCCAGAGTTATTCACCAGAGTTATTGCTCACAATTGCCATTCTCCATGTTTTTTAAAATCAGAAGATCCTGACAAAATTCAATCATCATCCAAGACATCCAGTTAATTGTCGACTTGACTTTAAGCATCATCTCTTTCTATTTTGTGAACGAGCCCTGTTGATTTCAGAGGTAAGGCCGTCCTTGACCTTCTAATGGCCTTGACCTGTGTACCAGAGATGCCTGAGAAACATGTGTCTCCTAAGAAAGGAATCTCATCCAATTCTGGCGCTGACAAAGTGTCTGATGAAGAGGTAAGCAATCCTTTTCACATTTTCATAATTTCCTGTTTTCCACCTACCAGTGTTTTTACATCAAACTAATTATATTGCATTGTCATTGCCATTTCTATGAGTAGTGCCATCAAGACAGACTGCATCCATATGATATCTCTGATGGTCGTCAAAATGTGAAGTTCCGTTACTGCTAAGTGAAACTGATGATCGTCAAAATGTGAAATTCCGTTACTGCTAAGTGAAACTGATGATCGTCAAAATGTGAAGTTCCGTTACTGCTAAGTGAAACTGATGATCGTCAAAATGTGAAGTTCCGTTACTGCTAAGTGAAACTGATGGTCGTCAAAATGTGAAGTTCCGTTACTGCTAAGTGAAACTGATGGTCGTCAAAATGTGAAGTTCCGTTACTGCTAAGTGAAACTGATGGTCGTCAAAATGTGAAGTTCCGTTACTGCTAAGTGAAACTGATGGTCGTCAAAATGTGAAGTTCCGTTACTGCTAAGTGAAACTGATGGTCGTCAAAATGTGAAGGTCCGTTACTGCTAAGTGAAACTGATGGTCGTCAAAATGTGAAGTTCTGTTACTGCTAAGTGAAACTGATGATCGTCAAAATGTGAAGTTCCGTTACTGCTAAGTGAAACTGATGATCGTCAAAATGTGAAGTTCCGTTACTGCTAAGTGAAACTGCAAGAGGAAGTGTTATGAAAACTTTGAACAATATTGCTTCAACTGATTGACAGTAGAACAATTGTACATGTGATAGAAAAGGTGCTAAATAAATGCTAACTTTATTCACATAAATGTCAGGTTTTCAATGAGTGCCGGTCCTCTTATCAGCACAAAAGGGGTCAAGGGTAGTTGAGAAAATACGTATCGGGTCTAAAGTAGCATGTGCCCTGCTTTCAAAAAGCGTTGGGCCTCTGATAAACACCAGGAGGTCAAGGGGTGCTGAAAAATATTATTCCTGATGCTTCCTCGTATTCTTTCTTATGCCAGTCTCTGTATCTTACAGTTGTCACAGCTTGTTGATGACTTCACAAAGGTAGCCATCAAGGCTGTGTTTGAGCTCTTCCTGATGGCAAGACAGGTGAGTGGTTTTATGTTTGTAATGGTTTTGGAACCCTGAACTCTTTACCTTTGGGCCTTGAAGAATATGCCTTGACCAATCCTGGAATGTTGCACATGTAGAATGTTTCTGACATTTGTAAATTGGGCGCTGACAATGGTGATTATTTAGAAGATCAAATGTATGAGTGCAGAATAGCCTTGCAAATATTTTAGACCATCTCCTGACTTTGTCCACTTTTAAAGAGTTATTGATCAACATTCTACTAAATTTTCATGTCATCATTGATTTAGAAATTTACATTCCTATTCCTATTGTCTAGAAATCATTTCAACTGTTCTGCTTCAGTACGTCGAAATTCTAATCATACTACCAATTTCCACGTATCAGCGGCCCGGAGCATTTATTTAATTGAAAAGAGGGGCCGCTTATTTAAATGGCTTTCATTAGAAATCAAAAGATTATAAAAAAAACTAGTTCAGCCACCTAAGTATGTTAAAGATTGCTTAGCGTGTAACGAGTTTGCTTGTCAACATATGGATAGTTGCGTATTTGTTAAACTAAACATAAAAAGCAGCTCCCCAAAGACAAATGGAAGGAGTAAGAAGGATGTTTCACATTCATTTTTCAGGCTTTGAAATACAGCAAAAATTAGAAGAAGGGGTTGCTTATTATTTCCTGAGTTTAAGATCTGTTCAGGGAAGACCTTAGGGAGAGGGCTGTTATTGTGTTGAATTCAGTATTTGCTGGTGTGTTGTAGGCCAACTGGAACCACAGTGAAGGGAACTTCTTCAACATCAGCTGGATGGTGCGAGTCCTGGAGGAGATCAGAACCACTGTAAGTAGCCAACATTTCAGTGTTTACATCCCAGACATTGGCTGCCATGACCACAGTAACCAATAATGAGATAGATATTCAATAGGTTCCAATGTCTGCTGTTACAATTTTGAAGAAGCTTGATCATACAAAGATTTGATTGCTGAATATTCAGGGTTAGAAGCTTTCAGGTGAAGCTGGCTCGTCTAACAAGGCTCAGCTGTACCGTTAGAAGTGTTTACCTATGCTGCCTGTCATAGATTTATGAAGTGGCGGAAACATGGTTATTTTATGGGAGCTTCATCTCAATTTATTGACTGTATCATCCTTCGCGGAAAAGAGAAAGGTTTTGATGACTGTAAGCTACCTGTTCCTGTCTAAAACAGTGTATCCATCCATACATATCTCTGACCATCTTATCATGTACCCAACCATCCATCTATCGATTGGTTTATCTGTATATCCAACCTTCCATCCATCCATCTATCCACCCATACATTTATCCATCCATACTTTTCTCATCATTCATATCTAAAGGAGAAGTGTGTGGAATGACAATATGGATATGTATGTGAATTTAAGTAGAGGTGTGATTTACTTAAAATTTTAAATATGTATTTAAAATTAAATGAAATTAAATATTTTCTGCATAATGCACATCTGCAGGAGAAGTTTGTGGAGCGAGTCACAGCACAGATGATGGAGCTGATCTCGCCGGCCAAGTTTGACACGCTGACCCCTGAGGAGAGTGTGACCCTGTACGAGCAGTTCAACGTGCTGCTCACCTTCCTAGAGTACAGTCCTCGCATCACCAAGTTTATCCGCCAGAACTACCATGAAGAGTTCAAGTAAGTCTAAAAACAAAAAAATGTATCAAATGTAGAGACACATCCTTCTCAAAATAAAGAAGTTGTTGATCCTCAAACTCATCTTTCTTCATTGCCTCAGTCAAAGATGCATGATGATGATGCTGTAAGTAATTCTGTCTTATCATACACAGATACTTCATCCAAGTGCCAAAGATTGCCCGCAAGCTGCCAGCCCACTACCCAGTTTCCTGTTCAACCAGGAATATCATGGACCAGGTCATTGCCAAAGTCCTCAGTCAAGGTCACAGTCGTTCAACGTCAAGGTCACCAAGATAATCCAACAAATCGCTAAAAGATTTTTGGCTGCATTTCCTTCAACATGGTTTTAAGTAAAGTCTTAAGATTGACCCACAAGAATAAAGGGTAAAAGGTCATTGCCAAGTTCAAGGTCATTCAAACCAAAGAAAATTGAATCAGAGAATATGACAGAAATTGTTCAAAAATGATTTTTCTTAGGTTGAAAAAAGAACAATAAGGAAAATGGTTAAATTGAACTCTTTCAAACTGAGCAAATGCAGGGACTGTCGTAAGTTAGATGGATGTGTTTTACTGAAGAGAAGACTCGGTTGATTTAATTAATGTGTATCCTTGAAAGGATTTTCAAAACCTTTTCTTCTAGAGATCTATAATAGACTGCTATAAGCAATAGGATATTTTCCTTAACTATGTATTAAAATTTCTTGGTTTTCCTTTTTTTGTTATTATGAAAGTTATTTTGCTTTATTGTTATTTATCACTGTTTTGCTTCATGCAGTTGAACCTGGCTAATTTGCAATCCTGTTATTCAACATATCTTTAATATAACATCAACCTTCTCATCCTGAAGAGTCTTTGTATTTGACTTCAGAAAAAATTCAAACCCCTGTAATTTGAAAACCTGGTTTATTTAATGCTTTTCCAAGGACCCTGTATACAAAAGGCAGATCACATGAGTTAATTATCAAAGTGTACTAACTGTCATTCTTAGTGCCTCCATTGCCGTCATCAGTACAGCCTACCGGTATTTGAAACCAAATGAGTTCTTGTTTTATCCTTTTATGGTGGTTATATGGCTGGTATTGGTGAGAAAGCATATAACTCATTGAATGTTTTCATATGACAGCTAACCTGAGGGTTCCTTTGTGGCCTGTGATAAATTGGTTATCATAGACGATAAAATATTTAATAATAAGAATAAGAGTATAGATATATATAACACTGTCCGTCAAGGAATGGGCTGTGGGACACTAAAACACATTAAATAGCTAACAGTGCCTGGGTGCTGTCTGACTGGAATATATTACATATGTGTCTAGTTCATTTGAACCGTATATGATTACAAATCACTAGCTACATTCAATATAGCCCAGTTGCAGACTTTTTGAGATAAAGAATTTGTTAAATGTAATGAGCAATAAAAAATGGCTCACTTTCATAGACATTAAAATCAATATACATCAAACTCAATATTCCTCAAACTCTTATTGGTAATAAAGTTAATATACCCAGTAAATGACAGTGAAAAAAAACATCTTTTCCATTTGACATATATATGTTGTGTTTTCATTTTAAAAAGAATACTTATGTGCATTGTTACACTTTAAGTATGTCTCTTGACTGACTTTTCACAAGTGTGTTTGATATCACCAGCTTACATACAATTGGGCAAACCTCTTACTTTGAAAGCCTGTTAATTCAAATTAATACTGTAATTGATGTATTAGCGCCCTCTCCCTGTAAGTGCCATTCTCTCCCAACAGAGGTAGCTCCGTCATGAATGCCTACACAACCTCTGTCTTAATACAAAGGATTCTCAGGCTTCAGGCTGTTTCCCCTAGCGGGAAAATTTTGCAACTTAAACTACCTGGCAATATTTCAGACAATGAAAACACTGAATGCATGAATAACATGTTTGTTGTCACATAGGCACATGCAATGATGCAGTCGCAATATGAGGCGTATGTGTTCTGTAAAGACGACTCAAAGTGCATATTCAAATAAAGTTTAGCTTTTATAAAGCTTCTGGAAATAACTTAGGCGATTTGAATGATAACTTTTGAAACGGTGTTGCTGATTGCACAACTAACTTTGATTGCATCCAATCAGCGTTCTACATTTCGTGCTCAAGAAACCTTCATATTAAGACAGAGGTTTATAGGAATTTATGACGGAGCTACCTCTGTATAAGAAAATGTTTAAGTGCCCCCTAACCTCATTTGTAAGAAATAACCACTCCCTCCTCATAAATTTCCCTGTGTAATAAAGCCAGGCAGTTGCATCAAAAGCATGATTCTTGGTCTTTATGCGAAGAGTGAGAGAATTCCATTTCAGTGTTAGTCTTCTACTTAAGTGACTCTTTTTATAGTCTTTAGAAATTATTGGAAAGCCATTTAAATAAGCGTCACCTCTTTTAAATTTTCTAAGCGCCAAGGGTGCTTAATATGTTGAATACAATAACCACAGTCCATAGCATTTAGAATTTCATTCAATTATGAAATTGAAAAGCTCATTTCATTAGAAATTTAATGCTTTTGTATCGTTAATACTATTTATAGAATGTATAATCTATGATATGAAACAATCACATTCTTCATTTGCAATATAATATGACTTACTACCTCGTGTGTAGAAATTGTACACTTGTTTTTCCGGCAGTTTTAAAAAAAAAATTTTTTTATTGCAGGTGTACAATTATCTTTTATGCTGCTGAATGCTTTTTCAAAGAAAATATCATTTATGATTTGTTCATTCTTTATTTTAATCATTTTACATATTTGTATTTTTTTTTGTTTCTATGCAAAACCAATTTTAGAATTCAAAGTGTTTTTAGTTAAATTTGTAAGCTCATAAGGTTTGTAAGTATTTTGTCATTTCTTCACTTTGGGTTTAATTGAGAAAATAGTTAATCACAACAATAGTCTTGTTTGTTTCGTAATTGAAACTCGATAGTATGTTTTGTTATTGATGAATTTAGACAATGCTGTTACTGATTTAGATCTTTGAATATGATTATGAACAAAATGTTATCAAATACCATGATTTATTATTAATCATATTGATTGTTTGCTACACCTTGACGACAAAGATCAAACAGTAACTTGCTTAGAAAGCCTTATTGGTTGTATAATCTTGAATATCATGAGTTAAGGGTAAATCTCTCACAATATCTCTTGGTTTTTCAGTTTTAACGACCTGAAAAATTTGTCTCCTGTAACTCGACACACTCTCATGTATTGAATTTTTATTTAGATTCACAATTTATCTTGTCCATCCGTCCATCCGTAAACTTTTCACTTTTTCGACTTCTTCTCCAGAACCAATGACTCTAGAGAGCTGAAATTTTATGTGCATACTCCTTGGCAAATGGGGATTCTAAATTGTAGATTTCGTGACCCCATGACCCCAAATGGGGTCACAAGGGTCAAAAACTTAAAAATCTATTTTAATCTTCTTCTCCAGTTCCAAAAGGTCCAGAGAGCTGAAAAGTTGTGTGTAGACTCCTTGGGCACTGGAGATTCTAAATTGTAAGTTTGGTGACCCCATGACCCCAAATGGGGTCACAGGGGTCAAAACCTAAAAAACCTAATTTAATCTTTTTCCCTAGTTCCAAAAGGTCTAGAGAGCTGAATAGTTGTGTGTAGACTCCTTGGGCACTGGAGATTCTAAATTGTAGGTTTGGTGACCCCATGACCCCAAATGGGGTCACAGGGGTCAAAACCTAAAAAACCTAATTTAATCTTTTTCCCTAGTTACAAAAGGTCCAGAGAGCTGAATAGTTGTGTGTAGACTCCTTGGGCACTGGAGATTCTAAATTGTAGGTTTGGTGACCCCATGACCCCAAATGGGGTCACAGGGGTCAAAACCTGAAAAACCTAATTTCATCTTTTTCTCCAGTTCCAAAAGGTCTAGAGAGCTGAAAAGGTGTGTGTAGACTCCTTGGCCAACGGGGATTCTAAATTGTAGGTTTGGTGACCCCATGACCCCAAATGGGGTCACAGGGGTCAAAACCTGAAAAACCTAATTTCATCTTCTTCTCCAGTTCCAAAAGGTCTAGAGAGCTGAAAAGGTGTGTGTAGACTCCTTGGCCAACGGGGATTCTAAATTGTAGGTTTGGTGACCCCATGACCCCAAATGGGGTCACGGGTCAAAACCTAACAAACCTAATTTAATCTTTTTCCCTAGTTCCAAAAGGTCCAGAGAGCTGAATAGTTGTGTGTAGACTCCTTGGGCACTGGAGATTCTAAATTGTAGGTTTGGTGACCCCATGACCCCAAATGGGGTCACAGGGGTCAAAACTTAAAAAACCTAATTTAATCTTTTTCCCTAGTTCCAAAAGGTCCAGAGAGCTGAATAGTTGTTTGTAGACTCCTTGGGCACTGGAGATTCTAAATTGTAGGTTTGGTGACCCCATGACCCCAAATGAGGTCACAGGGGTCTAAACCTGAAAAACCTAATTTCATCTTTTTCTCCAGTTCCAAAAGGTCTAGAGAGCTGAAAAGGTGTGTGTAGACTCCTTGGCCAACGGGGATTCTAAATTGTAGGTTTTGTGACCCCATGACCCCAAATGGGGTCACAGGGGTCAAAACCTAAAAAACCTAATTTAATCTTTTTCCCTAGTTCCAAAAGGTCTAGAGAGCTGAAAAATTCTGTGAAGACTCCTTGGACACTGGGAATTCTAAATTGTAGGTTTGGTGACCACTTGACCCCAAATGGGGTCACAGGGGTCAAAACCTTAAAATCCTACTTTCATCTTCTTCTCCAGTTCCAAAAGGTCTTGATAGCTTAATAGTTGTGTGTAGACTCCTTGGACAATGGGGATTCTGAATTGTAGGTTCGGTGACCCCTTGACCCCAAATGGGCAATGGGCCTTTTTTATTTGATTGTGAATAACTCGGACGTTGGGACAGGCTATCTTTCCTACACTGCCCATGACCCCATGGTCTAAACCACAACACCTATTTCTATCAAAAGTCTGATGAGCTACAGAGCCCATGGCTCTATTTTTACACTTTATAATCTCAATGAGTTTATTGAACGATATACTTTGAGTAACTGTCTCATTTCATATTTCATCTGCATACTACCATTTTGTGAATATCTGTTATAAAATGGTAGATATTTTGCTTACCTTTCAGTATGCACGGCTACATGATGAAAGGAATTTATTAATCATCTAACAGAACAAAAAAAACCACCAAAATTTTGATTAAACAACACATTGATACCTTTCAAACTGGATTTTAATGTCGTCTTTTTAGAACCAGTTTTTTATATTATAGAATATGCCTTTTTTACCAACTTAAATGCAATATTCAAAATACATTTTCATAATTGATTATTCATGTACTTGTATATCTTAAATAATATGTCAATAATTCTTTAAAAAGTTTCTGATGTAAAAGATAAAATTTTGTCATCTAAGGGGCTATTCATATCATTTGGTGTTTACATCTTCAAACCAAGAACACCTTCATCATGGGTCACCCAGGGCTTATTATTCTGATACTCTACACTTTATCACCACTGGGACCTTTCATCAGGAAAATCTGTATATAAATTACCCTTAATTTTAAAAAACAAAATGGCTGCCAAGTTGTTTGAACCTATTAACCTCTCAAAATGCATGTAACAAATCAATTTGGACCTAATGTGTGAAAAATGTTAAATTCAAGGTCTTCGCTAATACTCCATCAAAGGAAGGATTGAGTTTGAATTTTCAAACATATCCAGTTGCACGGTTTTATTAGAAAGATTTAAACACTTTTATCTAAGTAGACATTTTACTCAATCCTCTTGTTAAGTTTCTGACTCATTGTAATCAGTTCAAACTTACCATAACTCAAATTTGGATGAATTTCTGAATGTTCTTGTATAATATATGTATAGATATGGTATAATGAATTATATTATTATTAAAATTTACTTATTTCAAGGGTAATATTCATGGTGTTTTTATAAGCTGTGTTGTGACAAGCATGCCTTTTCTATTTTTCTAAAATGTAGTGGTATTTCAAATACCTGATGCCTTGCTAACTCAAGATCTCAGCACATAAGGGGATATGGTTGAACTGTGGAAATGCGATGTGCCTGTTTTGTCAATAATTTTTTATTTGAAAGATTTCAAAATGTCTGTACTTATTCTTGACCTTCATCAGTCACTTATTAGCTGTACTAATCAATACGTAACGATACTTTAAAACAAATTGCAATCTGTATCATTAAAATATTGCCTTAAGTAATTCTTACAGAATCTCATTTCATAAAACAGGACTAACTATCAATCATCAAGCTAGAGAAGTGAAAACACTAACTTTTATCATTAAAAAAGTGTAAATCATATCTTGTCACAACCTGATGAAATAAGTGTTGTTATGGCTGAGTTTATTTTTTCACAAACTGTTGCTTAATGATATTGTGATTGTTTTCATTGCATGGTATAAATGAGTGCCAGGCCAATCAGGGGTTAATTTAAGTCTTGCAGCATTTTCCCAACTTTACTTTTAGCTTTCCAGTCTACTGTTGCTGGACTTCATAGTCATTTCAGAAATATTATTACAGTTGGAAATTATCTTCGAGGACATTGCACTTAAACCTTCAATTATAGCTAAGCCTTCAAGGCTTTTATTTGCCTGTGATGGAGACTAGTGCAGGCTTTGCTATGCAGGGAAAATTTTACATATTGCTGAACACTGTATATGTATTAGGTAACATTTGTTACTGATTACAAATATAAAACCATTTTTGGGGTCAGTGTAGATACATAGATGTGATGATGTTTATATTTTGTACTGTAAAAAAGGTGAATGTGTTCATCTGACAACCAATGGGGTCTCACCGATATTTATTCTCATCTGATAATAAAATCATTATTTTGCTATTTGCAGAATTATGTTCTTTAAAGCAATTAATTCTGTTTATGTTTAATCATCTCATTGTTCATGAACTTCAATCAAGTTTTTGCAATTTTGACAAATAACCTTCTTACATTGATCTGTCAACATTGCATCTTTGTTGGTCTGTTTAAATCATCCGTGAATATTTGCATAAAATTTGATTTAGCATAAATCTTTTAAAACTTTTGTGACTCAAATATGTTTATTTACTTATAATGTATCATAAATGTTTAGGACAGGATGGTCAATGGTTTTCTCTGTTATTTGATATTTGGTTAAAGCGTTTGGTATTACAAACAATGAAAAACAATTCTTTGCTTCAAATTGTTATTTGTTACAGTTACTTGTTGAATGGTGAGACGATAACCAAGGGCACTTAAACAAGAGCTATTTTTTCAGGAAAATATCAGTTGATTGTTCTTCGATAGTAAATGTCAAACACATCTTGTAAACGAAATAAAGAAATCCTAAATTAATTTGTGTTTTTATTCTGATTCACAATGACCTACACTGAAGATATTACAAGCATTGCTTACGACACAAGTGCATAAATATTAGTATTTCCTGTGTGAAAGCGATATATCGACAAGTATTGTATGGATATTTTTTCTTGGGTCTGAAAATGATAATCTGTTCATCAACAAGGTTGTAAAATAAGGAAGAGGTCAAAATAAACATATGCATAAGTAGAATAGCCGCACATCTAACCACGAGGTCAAAGCATTGTTTATAACATCAGGTCTCAATGAAAAGTGATATATTGACTTAGGGCATGAATATGAACCAGATATGACTGTACTCAGAGTTGAATATGGCAATCAACCACACGAACATAATGACAACATTAGTGGGTGGTTGTGGATTTATAGGCTATTGGTGTGGACAGCATTTTGTGAAAGAAGGTGTACATTAAGGTCATCAAAGGCATGATGAATCCTGCAGAGAAAAATGAGTGTGAAATCATTGAAAACACTCTTCTGCCTTCCTCCAGGTCAATCCTCACATATCCAGCATTTTGTGAAAGAAGGTGTACATTAAGGTCATCAAAGGCTTGATAAATCCTGCAGAGAAAAATGAGTGTGAAATCATTGAAAACACTCTTCTGCCTTCCTCCAGGTCAATCCTCACATATCCAGCATTTTGTGAAAGAAGGTGTACATTAAGGTCATCAAAGGCTTGATAAATCCTGCAGAGAAAAATGAGTGTGAAATCATTGAAAACACTCTTCTGCCTTCCTCCAGGTCAATCCTCACATATCCAGCATATTGTGAAAGAAGGTGTACATTAAGGTCCTGAAAGGAACGATGAATCCTGCAGAAAAATATGAGTGTGAAATCATTGAAAAATCTATTCTGCCTTCCTCCAGGTCCATCCTCACATATCAAGCATTTTGTGAAAAAAGGTGTACATTTAGGTCATCCAAGGCATGATGAATCCTGCAGAGAAATATGAGCGTGAAATCATTGAAAACACTCTTCTGCCTTCTGCCAGGTCAATCCTCATGTATCTACCAGAATGACACTGCATGCCCCCATTGTGCCAGAATGGTCAATGAGCTCAAAAGGCAGCACAAAGAATCTTTTTTGAATAAATGCAGGTTATATACAAAGATCCATCAATGAACATAAACTGTTATAAGTCACTTGTGAAACTTTGAAATCAGTTATCAATCAGATCGAAACTTGACCCCTCGTACCTATCTGCGTTTCAGCATCTGATTTCAATGAGATTGGAATTTCAAAGGTTTTATCTTATAACACACAAACAAAAGGGAACAATTTGGTTTGTAGCTAATCTGCTTTACATAATAAGAAATAGGTTGAGCACTTAAACTTTCGAAAAGCAGTTGTCAGAAGGCTAATCACTATACAATTTAAGATCAAAACAGCCAGGAATTTTGCACAGCTGCCAGATTGAAGGATTTTAGGCCTATGATTTCTGTTTTTGAGAAGTCAATCCTTTTCCTGTCAAATTTTAGACAACTACAAGTCAAGAAGTATCATATCTACATGGGTATAACACGGGTATGAGGATTTTTGACAATAAAAGTATCTATGTAATACATATATGTACTTTAAATATGTGCAACAAGGACATTTTTCTGTTCACATTTGGTCTTCTTTTTGAGTCAACATTGTTATGCTTATAAATGTTTAGAATTCACATTAAATTCATCTAATATCACAAATTAAAAAAAGAATACTTCTGTTCATAGTAACTGTTTCCAAAAATAGCATTTGTGGGTATTGCTTTGCTAAGGTGACATATGCGATTTGCTTCAAACTTTTTACAAAAACAGGTGGAACCAGGGGCAATTTAATAGTTCCCCTCCCCCAGCGTAGTTTAGTTTCGTTAAATAGTAAAAAGTTTGTTTCTAAACTTGTGACAAAGATTAAAAACATTTCACCCACTTTGAAGAAAATTGCAAGTAGGTGAGAATCACGACACCTGGGTAGTGGTGAAAAGTCACATGATTCATAATCAAACAACTCGTAACCCGTATTCAATGAAGGCCAAGGGGGAAAAAACACCTTCAAACCAATACAAATCACACCATTAAAACGTGAATAACCTCGGAAAATTGACAAAAAAAATACCCATGGATAGCACCATTGGAAGAATTTCGCTAATGTTCCTGAATTTCGTCTGCCATGTTTTCAGTATTCAGAAATACGATAAGATGCCATGTTTTCAGTATTCAGAAATACGATAAGACCAACGTCAACGCTAGCTATCTGTGTGACGTTATCGACGTTAAAATGCTATATATAGGTCGATCGGTATAGCGTTAAGCTAATAAAGTACCAGGAAGGAGACAATGCACACGTGAAATCAAAGCTCAATGGACATATACTGACCACTTACCTTGACTAATGCCATTTGCAGGGACACGGGAGACATCGATACAGGTCACATACAATATATAACAAGACGGGAGACATCGATACAGGTCATATACAATATATAACTTGTTATATATTGTATGTGACCTGTATCGATGTCTCCCGTGCTTGTGGGAAAACCTTAAACGTTTAAGATTTCAGTGATTACAAAGTTAAAATGGATTGTCACTGATCGACAATCTATTAATCGTTCTAAAACACTCTTAACTTTTCTCTCTATTTAATTAAAATGTTGCGTTCTCTTAAGTTCGGTAACTAAGTTGATCACCGTTTTTGCACGTGCTCAGGTGGTAAGTTTCATGAATACAGGTGTTCAAATAACTTTCTCACCTCTAAACAGGTTCGAAGGTTCGTAAAATACAGTATATTTTAATCAGGAGATACTTTCAAATAGGTTTTTGTCAAAACCGGGAACGGCTTCGTGGACTACTCATGTGTCGTCCATCGAGCTAACCTCTACACCAACGAAACCAGCCTGCATATGGATGTCATTTTAATCACTAAATTATCTAGGTTTTTAAGTTACTGGATTGAGATATACATAGTTAATTCTGTAAAACTTAAACTTTCTCGGTGGTAAACATCTCCTAATTTACATTTGAATTTTTTTCTTTTGTATTTACTCTTGTGATGTTTACACTGATTATACTTTCTGTTATGTTGCATGTATGTTTTATGCTGCACGTGCAGCGCGCTTTGATCAGGCTTCATAAAGACCGTTTGTTTATCTGTCGCCATTAATGATGCACCATGAATATCAACGGGATCACTCGTGCCTAGGTGTTCAAATTCATGCACACCTCCAACTCGGTTGATAGATCATGACACTTTGGAGTAAAAACACAACCTCCCAACTATGACAAGCGTCAATACAGATTCAACACGAATATTGAACGTTCATATCATATGATGGCGATATGAAAAGTTTTTATTTTTCGCCTATGTTTTTGTCCGTCGACTCGTGCATATTCGATTATTATGTTAAAAATTACAATATACAAAATTTTAGAGCACTTTTTTTAGCACTTACTTTTAACTTCTAAATCGCAAAACTGGTTATGTCAATGTAAATTTTGAATTATTAGGTGTTGAGGAGATTGGTTGTTTTATAAGACTTATCTCTAACTAATAAAGGTTTCAATTGGTTCATAAGCAAATTTATGATTTTGTCTTTTGCACCTCAAGCACTCGAACATTTTCGACTATAAAATGTTACTGTTTTGAAAAGGTAACGTCGACGACTGTTTTTGAAATGTTAACTTGGTAATAACGAAAGAATTTGTTGGATTACATATCCTTTGAGATTAACTTGAAACAAAATTTTGTTCATTTATTAGATCATTATTAACCAAGTGTCTTCTTTTTTTTTAACATGACATTCATTGAAGGCAGGCCTTGCAAGATTTTTTCACCACTTACGATATTTTCTGCATACCGCCCCGTCCTTTGCAGTTTTGTAATAACATAAATCTCCAACTATTAGCTTTTCTTACCGGTCATCAAATATATATTTCAGCCTCCAAAATTTGAGTTTTCCTTCGATCACAATTTCTAAACATAAAGAATTGAATGTGTATAATTTCATATAAAAATTTGGAAATAAACGTTAGTTTTAATCTGTTCCAATTTGTATCTATTTTCGCATATCTAGAAAAAATGTAATGACTGACCCTTTTGGGCCATGGCGCAATGACAAATATCCATATTGGTGAAAAAGAAACGCTGTAATATTGCCATGTCAAGCTCAAAGATCCCTTTCACCAATGTTCATTTATCATCATATATATAGCAGAAGTGCTGGATCCTCTCATTTTGGTTTCTAATGCCTAGAGGAGCATTATTCTAGTGTATTGCATAGCTGACGACATCTCAATTTTGATTGGATACCATACGCGCATAAATTCTATTTTTAGATCCAACTCATTGGCCAGGGTATCCCCAACAGCAGTGAATCGTGTCGGTGATAGGTCCTGTTTCTTGCTTCGGTAGCCACGTCACTGCCAATAAAACCATTCTAGAAAAGCTTTTCGACTTAATTATCTTCGAAGGTGATTATCCAACATCGCACGTCTTTATCTCTTCAGGTGACTTCAGCTTTGAAACGTGACAACATAAACAGACAGGTCTGTTGACGAAAAGCAACAAAATGGCGACAATTGGACATTCGAATCCCAAAGAACAGGGGAAAGAATCAATCGTAGATGACTTCATGTACGGCTCGAATGTTGCCAGTGCACATATCTACGTTCGTCTGGGTAAGACCTCTCTTATGACTTCAATTAATGTTTTCAATTGATTATGTTAATTGTTATTTTGCAAAAATATGTTACCTGGTTTTCTATGTCATCATTCATGTAAAACATTTAATTCTGTTAATATCATAGGATTTGAAGCTGAGAAAAAGAAATTGATAATAAAGGATCTATTTATTACCTATGAAAATGTTACGGCCAATGTGTAGAATTTCATATTTTTTTCAATTAAGGAGATTTAAGACCATCAAATAAAATATTTGTAGAATTTGTTTAATTTTAATCAAAATAGCAAGTTTACAGCAACAGTGTAAGAAATATGAGTGCCACTAAAAGAGTTAGCAGAATTGATAATAAGATGAGAGGCATCAAACACTGATGTGGAGCTTTGATGTCGGTTTACAGCAAGTTCATATATGTTAGGGTTTACAAATAGAGAATCTCACCCAAGTGTCTTCTGATATCAAATATATCAACACAAGTTGATAAAAGTGACAAATATCCGAAGCTTGCCGAGGATATTTAACTTTTATCAACGAGTGTTGATATATTTGATATCAGAAGACATGAGGGTGAGATTCTATTTATCATCCAAAATCATTTTTCATTACATTTGATTGATAAATGAACATTACTGAACACCCTGCTGCCCTAAGACTCAAAGTGCGGTGATGTCATAGCATTGTGACGTCATAGTGTTATGATGTCATAGCATTGTGATGTCATTACTTGATGATGTAAAACAACTGTGATGTCATATACTTGGCGTCAGAGGGGCATTGTTCAAAATCTACTGCCTTTTTGAAAATTCAAATACTTTTTTTTTTTGTTTTATTGTGTAAAATACTTATCTGGAGCACTGATATCAATAAAACAGAATGATTCTGCAAAAAAACCAACATTTTCAGTGATATGAAGTTCTTGTGATAAAATCAATTGTCATGTTACATGGCTTACTGACAAATTTGATTGATGGGTGATAAAACTTCTGGTGAAAATTGTCACATGATGTGGTGACAATGCAAAAACGACGATACCCAGTAGTTCTAAATAAAGTAAACAGTGACAACAATTATGTGTTTTTGTTTTATGTATACACAAAAATCATGTCACTAAAATTTAGTCATAATTAAATCGTTGTAATATTTTGTCAAGATACAATTGATTGTCAAAAATGATTTCTGTAAGCATGCCAAGTGATTCTTTTCGTCTACTGAAGAATTATTATCACATTGATAATTTAATTTGATAAAAGTAAAATATTGTTTGAGTTGGATAACGACCATCTTCCCAAGAGACAAAAAAAACAATTTTGACTTTGTTATCTATTTTGACACTAGAATCTTGAAGTTGCAATATCAAGATCTACTTACAAACATTGTCGAGAACTAACCAAATGTTTTCATTGTAAGGAAAATGTCACATTCAAGCTCATTATCTATTTTGTGATTCTACTCTAGATCAAAATATTCTGATTTAGATATAGTAGTACAGAGTTTCTTTAAAGTCATAACACTCAGGTGTTGTCAAATCAATGGGGTATATTTGTCCATAAGCCTACAAGTATTATTATCCTAGGCCACAAAGTGGAAGGGGAATATAAGTTTGAGCTCTATCAGTATGTGCATGTGCCTGTATGCATGGGTCTGTCCGTTAAAGAGAGTTAAAGGGGATAACTTTCCTCAGAGACTGATTTGGTAGAGTGCCTGACTCTCACCAGGAGGTCCCGGGTTCGAATCCCACGGGAGTTGATCACTTCTGTTACATTTGGCGCCCAAGGTAGGGCTGGGGCAACTCCCTAGTGCTCACTGCACCCTGAGTACTCCAAATGGCTGGACTCGAGGATTAGTCAGTATGTGGAGGGGGGTGTATGTTAAAGGTGAAATAAAAGCATTCCTACTGGCTTTGGTCAGAGGGATGTCTCTTTGGATGAATCGGTAGAGCATCTGAATCTCACCCGGAGGTCCTGGGTTCGAATCTCACAGGAGATGATCTCACAATCACTTCTGTTACAACAGGAGATGATCTCACAATCACTTCTGTTACACATATGTACTCGCCTAAATCTTCTTCAGTGAGGAAGTAATTATAACATTATTTTTTATATGTTAAGGAAATATTCATTCCATAGTCTCCATATTTCAATGTTATGCTTTTATTTGTAATAGGATTTCTGAGGAAAGTGTATGGGATTTTAACAGCTCAGATCTTCCTCACTACCATTGTCTGTGCCTTGTTCATGGCCAGTGAATCAGCTCAGCAGTTTGTACACACCAAGTAAGTAAAACAGAATCACTAATATCTTGTACATTTTGTCCAGGAGGCCTTTAAAAAATCTTTAAAAACATCAATTCTGACCATGCAACAGGAATGATTTCATCCACTGTCATTGAAATCAACTTGAAACTTCACCCTCGTACGTCACTGCGTTTCTTGATCATACCACGGCTCAATTGGAGAGTAAATTCAAATGAAATCCATGATGCTTTTGAAATATTTTTAGTTGCAACTTGTTGTATTCAACTTTGCACTGTGCAAACATTCTGGTTGTATGAATTAAAAAAGCTGATAAAAGTCTTATTTAAAATCATACTCTTGAAACAGACCTTCATGAAAAATAAGAAAATGTTATTATACATCGTTTAGTATTTTCTAAATATGACATGTACATTTTGTCGTTTGTAGCCAATGGATGATGACAGTCTCTCTTTTCGGCACCCTTGGTCTCATTTTCGCACTGATGGTAAAGAGACACGAGACTCCAACCAACTATATCCTTCTTGGTCTTTTTGTGAGTAACTCTCTGATTTGACAGTCTTTAATACCCATGACCGAAGGGGTGCAATGCAAAATTTTAACCAATTTTGTTAATTTTGAATATTTCACAAACTGCATGTCTTGTACTTAATCATTTCTTAAGGTCAGAATTTGTCGGATCATGAGTTGCAGTTTTATGTAACAAGTGATATTTTGATTTCATTCTTAATTTTGGTAAATATAAGAGTTTTTGACAGTGTTTTTACATGAAATTTAAAATGAGATGAGATTTTTATCGGTTGGAACATATTACTGTTTACAGACATTTGCTAGTAGTCTGAGTTAGGGATGCACGTATTAGTAGGGGTATTAGTGAGCCACGTTCACTTTTTTGCTTGTTGATTCTAATGATTTTTTGCTTGTTAATTCTAATATTTGGCATAATTTTTTATTAAAGTGTAGTACTGGTATTGTAGTTAAATGCATTAGAGATACTTAGTATGGTGCAAATGGTAAAGCAGGCCATGAAAACAATCTTTCAGGTACTGAAATATGTATCAAACAAAACTGTCATAGATTACTAGTATATCACAAACATTTTTCAATTGGTATTGGTCATTTATGTTAGCACTTCAATAAAATGCCATTTGGAATTCCTAATTTGTGCAGTTATGTCAGATACCTTTGCTAGCTGTGTCATGATGACCTAATTCATTCTTCATATCTCGTTTCAGACGGTTCTTGAAGCCTACACTATTGGAGTTGTTGGTAAGTTTTTGCAAGATGTAATATCGGCACAGATGTTGTTCACTATTTTCTGATTTAATCAGAATAGAATAGCTAAACCATATATCTTTGCCTGATTCCTCTACAAATGATTTCTGAAAAGTTGTAATGTTATTAAGTATCCCTATGATGTATGTTATGTCTTCTGCTTTAAGCTTGTCTGTTCATAAAAAAATATTATCATTATTGTCTTCTAATAATCTGATGCTCATTTCAGGTTTCATACTTTTAACATCTCACACCTCTCAGATCAGGGCTACAGATAATTATTTGAATCAAGGGGTATTTCACTCCTTAAAATAAAAATTGAAGAGTAAAATTGCAAAGTGTAAATATACTAGGCGTATTTCAAGGTTTATCGTTTTCAGATCCTCATTAAACAAGTTCGTTGTATACGGGCTTGCATTCAGATAAACTCGAAAATCTTCGTTTCTACACAGGTTGCCATCAAGTGGGCTACTGTTCGTCAATCGAGATGTAAAAATAAGACATGTTGAATTGAAACTTTGTTTTGACAACCCACGTTCACGCAAGTAAACAATAACTGACTCATAATGTGTGAAATTTATGCGTATCTGTTACTTATTGATTTCATTTTTAATGCGTATATCTGAATTACCCATGCGTATTTTATGCAGATATGCATCTTATCTGGAGCCCTTTCAGATGATATTTCTCTTTCATCAGCTGATAATTTGAGCAATTGTATGTATTGAAAGAAATCTTTGCTCTCCTATAGTCACATTCTACACCGTGTCATCAGTGATTGAAGCTTTTGTGTTGACCCTGGGAGTGTTTGTGGCCTTGACCTTGTACACACTTCAGAGCAAGCGTGACTACAGTGCATGGGGTGCAAGGTTGGTAACTTTTGACGGATTCACATCAAGATTTCTAAATAATATAAATTGGTATAAATATATTAAACACACTTCTATGATTTTTCGGATTAATAATAAGTAGGAATTAGTCTTTGCTTGATTTTCACAAAACTCAGAATTAATGTACTTTTAAGTACCAAAATGCATACATGAATTTTGTCTTATTATCGTATTAGGGCAATAAGGTCAGCTGGGCATATTGTATAAGCTGTCTGGTGTCCGTCGTTGTAAGGCTCCATCAGCAGGGGTGCCAGCTTGGAATGATTTCCCTATTAAAGAATATCATAATTAAATATAGAAAGATTTATTGGTTTTGTTTTGTTTTCAGTCTCTTCTCTTTCCTTTGGATCCTCATTCTGGCAGGGCTTATACAGGTGAATAGTGAAACGTTTTATTTGGTCAAGTGTTTCAAATTTTCACTTCTGTGTTTCACCGTTTTGCACCTTTTTAAGATAGTATATGATTTCTTCAATATGAGAACTGCATAGTAATATGGAGCTAGCCTGAGGGGAATAACCCTGGCTTGCATAGTAATCTCCTGTAGCGTACAGTCCAAAATAAGTTAAATAAGTAACAGTGATGTCCTCTGTTAAAACCTCGAGTCCATTTGAGGCTCAAATACCTGAGTGCCCGTTATTTGAATTTTACTCTCTGAATTGTATTTATTTTGCATAAACTGGTATTGAATGGAAAAATTTGAAAAAATAACATACGTGCCTCCACAGATAGATGAAAGATTTACAATAAGGTCCCTTGTTTTTTATTCTAATGCCAGAAATTTTGGATTCACATATTCACAATGTTCTATTCATTTTCCAGCTTTTCTTCCCGACCCCGGTGATGGACAAGGCACTGGCAGTGGGCGGGGCCATCCTCTTCAGCTTGTTCATCGTGTTTGACACCCATCTCCTAATGCACAAACTCTCCCCCGAGGAATACATCGTTGCTGCCATCAACCTCTATCTTGATATTGTCAACCTCTTTCTGCATCTTCTCAGGCTTTTTGGAGAGAGGAAATAAATTCTGCTACCCAGCAACACTTGTATTTGAATCAAAGAAATTTCAGAAGTCTGAACTCTGATAACTTTAGCTGACTGTAATTTTGGAATGTATAAAATTTTAGCTGAAATTTGTAACATTGTAACCAGATGAGCTGTGATATTTTTGTGGTAAAAAATGGGGTAGTTGATGTTTGCATGTATTTATTATAATTCTGTAGAAATGTATGAATAAATTGTTTTGGAATAACATAAAGCTTTGGCGAAAACAAGGAAATTTAACCTAAAAATTTTTTTTGGATTATTTTTTTGTTAACTTTTTATCTCATTCTTTGATCACATATTGTCTATAGCGTAATCATCATTCAAAGCGCTTTTAATTCAGAGATTCTGTCAATCTCACTTTTTATGATTCGATATTTGATGATAAATTGTACATGTGCTTGGAAATTGTGGTCTTGCTAAGAATCTTAAGAATAATCTGTTTTCTGGAAAATTACTATTTAATGATGAAAGTTATTTCAATGAACATTAAGTTTTCCAATATTTTGATATAATGATAAAACTGTAATGCTTTGAGACTAACAAACTGCCGGTTAAATTCAAGTTCTGTTAAATGATTGATCCTGCATTCCTCATTTTAGGTAATTGGTGTATTTTGGTTGATCATTCTCATCCATTCACAATGTTTCTAAATTCATTTGATGACACTTAGTATATCACCTGGTTTAGGATCTGTAATTGTTGTTTATCTTGTGAAATCATGGTGGGGAAAAATGATAATTAACGTATAGCTTTTGTATATTGGGGTAACATTTGTATCTGTTAATCCATGTTTGTGTACATATGTTTATTGTTGTGTAAAAAGGAGATTATGTCCTTGTTGGAAATAAATCTTGATTCTATCACATCTTCCAGACTCTTAGAGGGCTTGATTTAAGAGAGTTGGCACAATACACAAAAGTGTTTTTACATCAAATAATGACATCACCATTCTGGAAGTACAATGGCAGCCTTGTCTTAAATTAAGAAATGTACATATTTCTCCTTATTCTAAATGTTGTCAATAACAAAGAAGAATAACATTTCTCCTTTGCCAAAGAGTCTGTGCATATATAACCTTATATGCCTTCTTTTTTTTAGCTAGAAATCAAGATTGATTTTTTTTAGGATGTTGCAGGTGTATGTTATTAGGGGTCAGAATAGATTTTGATTGTAATCCCTATCAGCTAAGGTGTCTGTACACAAGATTTCAGTTTAAGGCCTTTTGTTTCTGGAAGAAAGAAATGGGTTCTATAAGGCTTGGCCCATGTGACACATATTTGGGCCAGTTTAGCCAAATCTAAAAATATAACCTCAGTTACAGTTAGCTCCATCCTCTCCCCACAGAGGTAGCTCTGTCATTAATTCCTACACAAACCACTGTTCTAATACAAACTTTTCTCTGTCCAGAAGTCTGATTGTATGCAATCAAAGTTCATTGTGCAACGACGCCATTTCATAAGTGATCATTCGAGGAGCCAAGAGAAATTATTTCTGCATGCTTAAGGATAGCTTAACTTTATTCAAGAAAACAGAAAATATTTGCCTTCCTCATCGACTACATCATTGCATTGGCACTGTTGAAAACAAATACTGGTAGGTTATCTCTCCATGCCATGTTTTCAATGCCTTAAATTTTGAAAGGTAGTTCATGTTGCAGTATGTTGCCTCTAGGGGAACCTGTTAGAAACTCTAGAAACGTTTGTATTAGAACAAAGGTTCCTTGAGGAGTTTAGGACGGAGCTGCCTCAGTGGGGAGAGAATGAGTCAGGTGCTTGTACCAAAATAGGTTCATAGTACATGGCCTATATGGCCTTTATTCAGCATCACAGAATCAGTAATCTATAAAATATAATCCACATTAAGCAAGGAATCTTGACACAAGGTGTCAGCCTTTTAGGCCTTGTGCTTTTTAAGAAGAAGACAAATATAGGTGTTGCCAATATGGCCCTTATTTGGGGCCACCAAATCTATGAATAATAATCCCCATTTGTCTGTACACAAGATTTCAACCGCCTAAGCCTAGGATAGGAAACCAGTCATGCCATAAGCCCATTGGGTCTTTCAGCCCAGATTTGTTAATAAGGATAAATTTGGATTAAATAAAATTTCAACAAAGATTGCTGTGACAACCAGAGACAGAAAGCAATGTAAATATTTTGGGTGGAGAACTTTTTGCTCATTTTACTAGTGCTTCAGGCATTGATTCATACTTCAATCATTACAAGGAAGTTTCCCATAGAGAATCAACATATATAACAAAACAAATGGCATTACATATGGTCAAAAAGCGCACAAGAAGACAGACTGGACTTGTTAATATTTATAGCAGAATGTACGTGGATAAATTTCTCTCATATTGTCAGTCTTTGTCAATCTTCAGGTTAGCCATGTCTGGCAAATTACCAGGCTGTGTAGGTGTTAGTTTTGGGTTTTGGTTACATCTGTTGGAACTTTCACTTTTATCCTCTCCATTTTCTTTTGCAAATGTCTGTTCACACTCTTTTGTATGTTTGTCAGCTTGTTGATTTTCTGAACATTTAGGATCCGTCTCTGATGTTTTGTTTGAGGAAAGATGCTTTACAACTGTCTGGTATCTTGTGCTTTCACCATCACTTGTTCCCTCAACTCTTCTACTCAAATCGTTCTCAGTGTTTTCATCCTCACATTTCCTGTTCTTAACATCACCTTTTGTGTTCTCATCACATTTTGTGTCATCACCCTTTGTGTTATCATTAATGTTTTCATCACCTTTACTGTTCTTTTCATCACTTTTTGTGATCTCGTCATCACTTTCCGTGTACTCATCACTATCTGAGCTTTCCTCATCACTTTCCTCACTCTCCGTGCTATCATCATCACTGTCCCGTCCAGCGGTTCCACTTACAGCAAGTTTCTCTAATTTACCCACAATCCCCCCAGCTTCCTCTTCCTGTATGGCCAGCTCTGCTGCTTCCTCTAGCTCCACCAGGGAGAATCCAACATCTGATTTCCTGATCTCCAGCTGTCAGGAAAATATAAGTTTCAGTTTGGTTAATTGATTATGTTTGATTGAGAATTTATATACTAGGGTTTATTTGTATTTTAGAAAAAGCTGGACGTCAATTCCATGTTCCTTGAGTACCATAATACATCACTACATATTCATGTACTATTAATTATTTGGCACTCAAGAATAATCTTGTTTTACATCAATATGAGTTATATTGCGCTAATCACCACATCAAAATGAGCTCAAAGCGCTTACAAAGTTCAAAGGGTCAATATTAACAGTTCATTGTTGAACAGACATCAAATGTTATTCATAGTAATTCATGTTGATGAGCTCAGAAATTAGACTGGTGGACATTTTTATAATTCAATATAGTTTCAACGACCGTAAAGAATAAAAACCTCTGATTACTGTCCTAAAATTATATATCTTATACTTGAGAATGTAGAGTTTGGATAAGTATGATTGCTAAAATAGATTTGAATGTCTGAAGTGATGGGATATTTTACTGTATGCCTTAACAATAAAACGTCTGAAATTATTTATGTAAAGGTAACATTAACAGGGTGCATGACCCACCTTTTCAATGGCGTTTGCCAAACTTCCCAGTTTGCTGTTGCTGTAAAATGAAAAATAAATACAGATAATCTCTTTTAGCAATTACAACAAAGAGATAAATCTTATTTTTTAAAAAGAAATTTAAATTCTATTATACTTTACCGTAAATGACCAACACAACATCATTATTTCACTTGCACCCACCTGACCCCCTGTATCCACACACAGTAGTCATTGATGTACAGGTCGTTGAGTACATATCGCTGGTCAGTGTCGGTCAGCACTGTCTGTATGTCCAGTAAACACTTCAACACTTGTCTTCGACCTGGAATACAGATTTAGATCATGAATAACATGTTTTTGGAGGTTAAAACATCTTTTCATTTAAAGACTGTTACAAACTCTACATTATTGAAAGATATGTTTTTTTAAAATATGTACATTAAGGCATGTTTGTAAGCCTTGAATGTACACATTTTCTAAGGTGAGCTTAGTTTATACAGAATTTTATCCATTAAGTAAAGAATATTTCACAGTTTAATTTGTGATCCAGGGAATAAATATTCAAAATATTGCATCTATCATGATACAAACTCATGTAGTGTTTTCCTCTCAACATGGTCTGACGACAGCCTGTAAAGGCACATGTCATGTGACCAGTTTTGTGCAGATAAATCATTAGTGTCCCACTCTCATCATCACGTTTTAAAAAAATGAATGTAGAAAGATTGGTCCACAAGTGTTACTTCCCTGTAGTTTTTTAGATACCCTAAGCTTTTGCTGGAGGCCTTGTCATTGGCTTAAATAAAATATGTCAGGGCCGAAGAACCCCCAACCAATGGATCAAGTTTGTATCCCAGTAGAGGCAATAAACTAAAACTTTTATCACTCAGAATGTGGTCGGTCAAATCAGACAATTAACAAGATAAATGACACAAGCAAGTATCATCTCAACACCACAATGGCTATGCAATGCCATGATAACTGAGAGACAAGTCACTTAATGTTAAAAATCACTTAAAAATTTCCCTTATGTACTAGGCATAAATTACACCTTTTTCAAAAAGATTGAAGAGGTAAATAGTTAAAAAGCGAGAGAACTTCTTTCCCTAACCTCACCAACATAATGAGGTAAATACACAAGAAGCACCACTAACCAAGAGAGAAGATCCTTTGAGTGTCCTGCTTGACCGTCTCCAGTAGAGTCCAGTGTCGGTACAGAGGGAAGCACAGACAGCGTCGGTAACACGTGATGAGAACTTCTCTCAGATTCCCGAACACCTGCAATGTTGAACAACCAATGAAGTGAGGTTAGGTTGGGTGGGTGAAGTGAGGTAAGACGGGTTTGGTTGAGGTGGTTTTGGTGAGATGGGTTGGGGTGGATGGAGGTTACGTGAGGTGAGATAAGGTGGGTTTGGGTGAGGTGGGTTGGGGTGGGATGAGCTGAGCTGAGCTGAGATTGGATTGGATTGGGGTGAGGTGAGGTGGTTTTGGGTGGGGTGAGTTGCGGTAAAATTTGTCAGATAGAGTGAGATGAAGTGAAATTTATGAGTTGTAGGGAAAGGTAATGATAATTAAGGTGAAGGGATGTAAAATAAAGTGAGGTGAGTTGATTTTGGTTTCCATATAGTTTTCAGGTTGGATCAACATCTTAATATGCTTTGTGATGAAAGGTTTTCTCAAGAAAAGTCAAGAAAAGTGTTCTCATTCCTGCAATGAGATATTTCAAAATATATTGTGTCCTATTTAAAAGTCAATTATGATTGAAACACTGTGATGTATCCAACTTTGTAAGATTGATGTATCTGTTTACCTCTAGCCAAGACAGAGTTGCACTCAGTTTAGTGATGGTCCAACCGGACTCCACCTGAAGTCAGACATAAAATATTAATTGAGTTGAATCCATTTTGATTAGGTTTTGACAACAAACTATCTGCACCTTGAAATAAAACAAGCTTATATTTAATCAGAAGTTCAAAAACTCATGTAATAAGCCAATAGGAAAATAGTCGATGACTGTTTAACTTTGTAATGTTTATAAAAAAATTTAAAGCTGTTTGAATAATAGCTCCATGGGAATAACTAAGAAAAATGTTTTTCTGAAAATATCAATGAAAGATTGCATCAAAACTGTAACAGTTAAAAATACAGAGTTGATAAACCCCTTATTGTATTCATTTCCAAGGTTTATAATCCAAAATTCAATATTTCACCCGATGCTATCCTACCAAAGCACAAAATGAATTGCCAATCACCAATTAATAAAGATACTCACATTGTGCTCCCCTTCTGCAGCACGCAGACTGAAGGCATATGCAAATATGATATCAACAAGGTTTAAATAAACACCAGGCAACTGACTGCTGTCAATCAAATCTGCTCTTGTTAAGGAAATAAAAACAACAGGTGTATTCTACAGTAAGAATCATGAAAACAATGAATCATTGAAAACTTATAGCATGTTCACCTGTATACTGAATCTCTTTGACAGTGCCTAAAATTTGTTCAGTGGAATGTACAAAAAAACAGGTTAAAAAAGTTGAAGGTCGGGAACCCAAAAGGCACAGCCCCTCTTTTCAGTTGCAACTGACATTGCAAAGAGTTCCATCTAATTAGAATAGATAACCACCCCCCCCCCCCCCCCCCCACCTCCCCACCCCCCCCCCCCCCCCCACCACCAACCACAATCCCACACCCTCACTCAGCAGATAGCCTAGGAAAACACTAGATAAGTATTTTTGAGACTTGTCACTGTCTTAGTTAGAGGAAGGATACATTCCTTATTTGGTAACTTCCTCATCTTCTCTTTCTCTTCCTCTGTGAACACCACTGCAAATAATGTTACAACATCCATTCAGATCAACTTTGAATAGAAATATATTAGAAAGTTTTTTCTACATGTTAGTTTGTGAGTGAAACGGAAACCTTGAAATTAATGGTCTACTGCTGTCCATGATGCTATGTTGATTTAATGTTTTGATCAAAATATAAATTGTTGAAATATTTTAAGCTAGTATCAAGTGATATTTCCTAAAAGGAGAACCAAATAGTTTTACTGATCCCAAATCATTTCAACCTATGAATTAATTCATTCCAAAAGAATCTTAGTACATAAAGAAAATGAGGTGAGGTGAGTTGGGGTTTAACGCCGCTCTCAAGATCATTTCACATATATCGCGGCTGCTGGTATTATTGCAGGGAGAAAGCCTGCAACACTGTAGTGGCTATGCATTGCGGTGAAACCTGAGAGCATCGGCTGGAATTAGCAAACCATGGGTGGTACTGCGCTGAATTTCAGTGTAGCATTGCACCCAAACCTGAGTGCGTGTAGAACAGTTCTCTACTGCAGACAAAGTTGCCGAGCCCCTGGCGGGATTCGAACCACGGACCTCCTGATTTGAAGCCGATCGCGCTAACCACTGCGCTATCCCGCCCCCATAAAGAAAATGAAATATTGGCTATGCTTGATTTGTTTAAGCGGCGTATAACCAGGACATGGAACCGCGTACGCCGGGTCAGTAACAGGCTTAAGTTGAATCAAGTATGCTGGCGTACACACAGGAAGCATTCATCATACTTCAGACTAGTTTCAAAATACATTTCATCCATATGATATAAATAGTTTTCAAACATTTTATGATATGACTTTAAATGTCACTATTAAGTTATGGATGTTATTTTAATAATTACACATATTGCCAATTAAATTATTTTGAGTTGTGTAAAATAGTCGCAATGAAAATATTTGTCCGCCATTAAACGCCGGGTTTGCCTGTCATTTCAAACCGGCGAGTCCTGCGTGCTCCTGAGGCGTACACCGGTTGTCAATAAAGTGATTCGCCGCTTTCGTCATTTCCGGCGGCACACGCCGGATAGTTCGCTGGGTTACCAATCAAGCATAGCCTTTGAAAAAATCTATTCAAGGGAGAGAACTCTACCTATCTCCTTGCGCTTGCCTCCCTTGGCAAGCTTTCTCCACGCCTGACACCAGGGAGGTCGGTATTTGATCACTTCCTGCACCATCTCGTCCTGGTACAGGTCTGCACTGAAAATATAAATAGATTATCTAAGACTTCTTCAGTCTTGCCACCAGACCCTACTCCATGACTTGCATTTTGTCAAGTAGAGAACTCTGAACTCAATTGTGTTGCTAGAATTATTCGAACAAATATTTTGATATTTTGGAATCAAGTCTAAACATTGAAAAGAAGCCAAATATTGTTAGTTTTTGTCAAGAGCTTTCCATTGTTTTTTCTTCATTTCTTATCTAGATGCTATTAATATTTATTGCAAATCTAAGATTTTCCATGCTCTCATGACTAAATTAAAGTGATTTGTACAGCAATCAATGGCCAACTGTCTGTTGTTTTGGAAAGAGAGCGATTCAAAGAGTGATTCAGCAACTGGTTATGACCTTAAAAACATTTATGCTAATGCCACTTTGCGAATACACACTTTGTCTAGAACTTTCAGTAAAAATCACCTTGTTAATGTTTTGCCCAGTTGTGTTTTTTAAAAATGTTACACAACAAATATGTTATCCGTGCATGCAGTGATTTCATTGGCTGAAATATTGTAAGTTGTTTATGTTGCGATGAGGGGAACCAACGGGAAGCCCGAAAAGAGCTTGTATCAGAGCAGAGGTTGTATAGGAATTACAACTGTGGGGAGAGAGTAGAGCAAAACATGAGAGCCTGATTTTAAGGATTCTGAGAAATTAGTAAATGCCACAAATGTTGAGCCACTCAATAAAAATAAAAGAAGAAATGTTCTCACAGATAATGGTCGTCATTGAAGCTGTCTTCCTCCTGTTGCCTTCTTTGTGCTGAGCGCTGGTCCGGGGAGAGAGAGTCTGGATCCCGTATCTCCACAACCTCACATAGCTCGCTCTGACGTACAAGGATTGTTTTAGTTAACCCAATTTAACTCTTCAATCAATGGATCCATCACATTTAAGTCAGATGGGTACACAAAAAAATTTCCAATGATTTAAAAAAAAAGTCGAGTGAGATTGCTCAGGTTCAATCCCGTAAGCCTGTGTTGATCCGCCGCTGTGAGATATTTTCTCGTGAGCAGAAGATACCATTGGACAAGTTTGTATCCTGATCAAAGCTATATTTTATAACTTTTATTCCTTAAAACAAGGTTTTTCTTAACGTGGTATAAAAAAAACAAAACGAAATATCCTATGCCTTTCTTTGCAAAGAGAGCTTTGAAACAGCACAGAATCGCGAGAATATTGCTATATGAAACACAACATGTACCTGTAATCTATTGAAGACTCCAGAACGCTGACAAGCGAACCCATACTTGTAACCATAAGTCAGCGAATCTGACTCGGTGAAAACGTTTTGCTCAACCGACCAATCAATTTCTTCCTCTTCTGGGAGAGCATCGCTGGGTAATGTACTCTCTTCCGCTGCAAGGGAAAATGAAGTGATTATCCTGCCTTATGTGGTAATCTATATCTGAACTGAATTAATCTATTTGTTTTTTATACTTAAAGAAAATTATAATAATAATAATAATAATGGATACTTATATTGCGCAAGTTATCCACACACGAATGCATGCTCAATGCGCTACCCTGCATTATTACCCTGGTCTAACCCAAGCTGCCGGTTACAGCGCTTAAAGGTCACCTCCAACACAATCTACACCATATAAAATCAATTTTCCATATTTATGTTTTGAAAAAACAAATAATTTAATAAAACACTCATAAAATGTTCAAAAATATATTAATTAACATATTTTTGGTACCGGCATAAAATACATAAAATGCTTGATATATCAGTACATCATTCACATTTATTCTCATACATAAACTCGGCATGCACAGTATATTTTCATTTATACATGTTCAAAAATATTGTTATCACCATTGTGCCTTTAATCTCTAAGTTTTGAAGGCTTTTGATAATTATCACACAGAATACATGAATTAAGATGTCACCTAGAACTTCAATAACTGGTTGGCGTGCTGATGTTTGACCTTTTGGGGCCAGTAGCTTTGTTAGCATGTCAAGGCCCTCGAACACTTCTCCTTTCGTCTGTTTAGGGACCTTGACTGTGAATGTTCCTGAAATATTTCACAACTTGTTAAACATATGATATATGAATAATATGTCTAATAGCCTATAAAGACTAACAAAAGAATAAATTAAATAATTTCTTGTTGAAATATAATTTTAAAGTTATGAAGTTTATATTTATTTTTCTGAGTGAGTGAGTGAGTTGGTGTTTAACGCCGCTTTCAAGATTATTTCACTTATATCGCGGCTGCTAGTACTATTGCAGGGAGAAAGCCCGCAACACCATTGTGGCTATGCATTGCGGTGAAACCTGCGAGCATCGGCTGGAACTAGCGAACCATGGGTGGTTCTGCGCTGAATTTCAGTGTAGCATTGCACCCAAACCTGACTGTGTGTAGAACAGTTCTCTACTGCAGACAAAGTTGCCGAGCCCCTGGCGGGATTCGAACCACAGATCTCTTGGTCCGAAGCCGAACGCGCATACCACTGTGCTATCCCGCCCCCTTATTTTTCTGTAAAATTGATAGAAATACAGTTGGTCCTTTATACGTCACCCCAAACTAACATGGCTGACCAAGGCAGACAGTACTTGCTCTTTAACTGTTTCTGTAACTTTTGAGAAGACTGGGGATTCACCTGTATGATGCTACATGTTTTTTTACAAAACAGATGTAAGTCTGACACATAACACAATATTACATTAGAAAAAATAACATAGTTATCTTTTCATCTTTACCAATATGGAAGACATGGAATTTTTATGGATAATCAACTTCTTTATTGTACTGATAGCGACGTTTCGGTGTAGATTCTTATACCGTTTTCAAGCAATTGTCGCTATCAGTACAATAAAGAAGTTACCATATCACTAATTGCTTGAAAATATTATAAGAATATATACTGAAACGTCGCTATCAGTACAATAAAGAAGTTGATTATCCATAAAAATTCCTTGTCTTCCTGATAATGACAACTTCTGAATGTCACTCCAACAGCTTCACCAATACATTAGGAAAGACCTCTAAAATATGGCCCATTTATTACAGAGGTTAGATGGTACAATGTCCCTCAGAGGTGTGAGTCCTATGTGGGGAAAGAAAAAGATCTTTAAATTAAAAAATTCAGTTATTTTGAAAAAACAGCTAACCCTTATCAGCATCATAGTTTGCCTCCTCTCGTCCATCCTCAACAATCTTGCCTGGAAGATTCAACCTGTCAACAAAACACATCGCATCGTTTACCCTCAGAACCATTATGTGTAAAGGGGAACAGCACAGCTTCCTTATTGATTTAAGAATGAAGTAGTGGTTATTCACAAAACATTAGGTTGAAGAAAATCATAGCATAGGTGAAATAAATCATGGGGTGTGTACTGCCACAAAAACCCTCTGCAATCTCTGCTTTACAAGTGTTTTCATTTGTTATTACTCAGACAGGTAAAGGCACCCTTCATCAGACAGCCTGAAAGTCTGATGTTGGTGGGCACCCTTTGATTTTAGATAACAAGAACTACTTTTTAAGAGGTTGTGAATCGATTTGTTTTACATCAGTGAATTTAACGCTTTCAAGCTAAGAAAATATCCATTACAAATTGAGCTATCATAATGTGATACCTTTGGTATAAAGAGCTAGTTTTGCAGTTGCCTCTTTATTCACATTTATCATTAGATGTAGAAAAAAGGACTAACAAATCAGAATATTGGATTACTCACCTTAAAAAATAGGGTTTCGAGTAAAATTTGAAATCATTATCCTCTATGAATATTTCTGTCTCTGATACCTGAAATAAATGTGATATCAGTAATATTTATACGAAATGGATGAAATCATACAAAGTTAACAAGTATAAATCATGTAAATGTCAAGTCAAAATGCTATGATATATGAGTAGTCTGAAACGTAAGCTGGTTGTTTGCAACTTGAGCTTAAGTTGGTTATCAGGGGATACTTCAGCAATTTTACAATAATTTTTAAAGTTGATATTTCAGGGTTCGATGTCTGCTTTGTAATTTTCTCAGCTGTGTTGTTGCCCGTGTTTTCCAACTTATGGCTCAATGTAAAGGGAACAGTGTTGGCTATATCATGAAGTATGGCCAGTGACCCTATTATCGAGGTATCCCTATTATCGTGGCAAAACTATTTCAGTCTCCAGTGCTAACAAAAGGTTATTATAATTGCAAAAGGAGTAATAAATAACTAAAACAAATGCACAAGTATCTAAAGAAGTAAAAACAATTGTAATATCAAGTTCTATATTCTTCCATGTCATTGATTTGAAGTCTTCAGTGTGAATTTCATTTTAAAAATATTTCTTTATGTGCCTAAACTGAAAAATTATTCTTTCTTCATAAAATATTGCCCGTTTGGCTTTTACTTTTGTTTATGAATAGTTGAATAGTCAATGATGAGACATGTGCAAATGGAAAATGCATTGAAGATTTAACATCTGTTGAAAGAAACATTTTCTACAAAAATAAAATCCAAATCCCAAAAATTACCTTTCCGCCAAATTTAAAGAGGATATGAAAAGGTTGAGAAATTTAAAAAAAAATCTTATTTCAAGATTAAGACAGAACATATGTAGTTGAATACAATGTTCACATTATTCCTAAATAACATTACTTGAATCTTATCAAAAGACTTATTGTAAAATAAATACCAATTTGTTGACATAGTGTCAAAGCTTACCAGCTAAAAATGCTCATACGGTAGAAGTAAAAGGCACTTTTGTACAATTATCTATTTTTTTTAGATTTGTAAATGCTTTTATCAAATCTTAGTATCAACCAAAATAACATTTAATTTCTTGATAATATTACTGCGTTTATTTCTTTCACAGATATTGATTTAACCAAGGATTTGTATAGACACGTCTATACACATCCTTGATTTAACAATTAAATTCTGGTTACCCCACTGTTAAAATACATTGCAAAGACATTCATTTTCATTTTATGTCTAAAAAAATATTCTCCTGCGTTAGAATTTAATTTTCACATATATTTTTTAGGATAAATGTGCAGATATTTACAAAAATCAACAATGTGTAATTTGTATTGATTTTGATGAGAATATTCATAGTTTTCACATGACGTCACGAACCTCAGTCACGTGGTCCGTCAGCCATTTGTGTGGACAACCAGCGCAGGCCGGCCACAGCGGCCAGTGCATTCTCACTATATTCTCCGTAGAATTAACGGTCTATCTTATGGCCAAATTAGCTCCAAACGATGCGAATCTTGCACACATTATAAACTTACATGATTGCAAGACATGTTCATGTCGTATCTATGTGAATATTTGTACTAGCGGAGAAATAATTCAGACAATTTGAACTCGCTTCTGCCATCGATGTGACTTCGAACTTTCTCAAAAAAACCTTGAAATGAAAGGAATAATATCTATACAACCCCTTACATGCTTTGTTTGATGGCTTGTAGACTAAACACCATTTACGGTGGACATGCTATTTTTTATTTTCTTTGTTGAAATATTTTACATCGGGTGTTTAAAATATTATAGTTATTTTTCTCATTCTAATCACAGAAAATTGAATTTTAATGTAGATGATAAAATATCCCCTCCCAAACAGCAATAGACTATTGACAAAGGAGAGGAATATTATTATCTTGGTTTCATTTCTTTTGAAATTGCATGATTAATTTCACTTTCCCGTGATTATGATTTTGGGCTACCCAAAAACATCCCACTTGTCAGACACATGCGGTTTTTCTAAATGTCATTCAAAAATCTTCTTCATAATTTTTTCCGTATTCATAAAATATTAGCAACATTTTAAATTAAATTCGACGTGCAGATCACAATGAACTTTATTTTTTGTTCTCTTTGTGAGCATGATCCAGCTATTGAAAAAATGTCTTGACGTACGCTTATTGATATGTGATAAGACTATTATTTGTATCTAGTACAAATGCCATGTACCGTCACTCATAAATGATTGTGCGATTCGTTATTTACAATTTCAATGCACTTGTATTGTATGTATTTGTTTAGGTATTTGTTTTATTCTTTACATTTAATTAATCCGTTTATAAATAAGTTAATTTTCTCTCTTTCTCACTATTCTTGTGTTGTTTCGTCATTAGGTATTGAAGGTGAGAAGATCAATATGATAATGTGTCAACTATGGCATATCAATGGCAAGAGGTAGAAAATTTAAGCTGATACACATAGATAAAGGTTTTACAGGTCAATTAAAAACTTAATTGAGATATGCGATGAAAGGAAACTATTTGTTTTCATATTAGAGAGTATCGTTGACGCAAAGTTTTCAGTTAGTTACTAGTATTATGATAACAAAAAGTGCATGTGTCAGACTCAAACAGTTAAATGTTCAATTGATTCCTTTTGAAAACAATTATATACCATGTAGGAATTTACGTCTATGAATCATTGTTTTGATGGCAGGATTTGATGGCAGTTGAACGTCTTTAGAAACGAGTCTCTTACACAAGCACGGGAGACATCACACTTGTGATCTTTACTAAGAGAAAGAAAGATTATCGTAGGTTTGAGAATTCTTTCAAAGGGTCCAAATGTTCATATTTATTGATTCTACATAAAAATCGGTTTAGCGATCAAGCGTCCAGCGTCTGCACATCCACGACGAATGTCTAAGAATAACTAATACCATATGTATATACCTTCTACTTACTAATCATAACGTTCTTAACTAAATATGATATCTCGTATAAAGAAAATATTAAGTAGGTTTATCCTTTTTTCTCAGGAATTGTGCGGTAGTATGCTCACTGTCATCGAAAACTTCGGTCGATTCAGTCAGTGTTAAATGGAGTCAAAGTATAAACTGAAGTGGGAATTATTTAAAAAACCCGACCCCCTGTTACTTTATTTTCCACCTCTGCATCTCCACCTGAAAGAAATAGCAAATATACGACCCTTTATTGTGTTTAGAGAGTCAGTTACACACGATCATTACTGAGCCGAGTGGCTTGCTTGTCCATACAAATGGCTGACTTCCGGTGACAGTCTCGCAGTGAATGGTTTAGTGAAACCTATGAATACATGTGTAACGATAAGACCCACGGTAATAGGAACCTCCTTCATATTGTTTTCAAAGGAATAAACATGATAACTGACGATAACATTATGAAAAAGATTTTCAAAAAGACAAAGAATTGAAATTGTTGGATAAATATATTTTTTCTGTAGTTTATAGGTGGGAGAACACACGTTCCTTTGCTCTAAACAATAATGAAAACAGTTAACATATAGTGACCTGTAAAACTCTACATTTCCGAGAAAAGGTATTTGTAAATAATTACCTTCGTAAAAGGTGCCTTTATCAAAATCGTCAGAAAGACTTCATCTTGAAAGAGCTCAAAAGCAGGTGTCAACATTTTAAAATTGTTAATATGCAACAAAAACAAACAAAATATATCACATGTTTACAACATGGGCGCAGCCATTTTTGTTAGCCACGGGCTGACTTCGTACGTTTCATTCATTGGTTGAAAATGTGGCTCCACACGCAGAAAACAAAAAACGAAGTGTCTGGAGCTCAGAAACTTGTTAAAATGTAGACAATATGTAGCATTTACATTAACCACACATACAAACATCGTGGTTCATGCGTATTTTGAGTTAACATACAATTTTTAATTATTTTGTACAAAGAGTTGAATTCATTCTATTTATTGACTTAATAGAGCACAACAAAGGAAATCCAGAATGATTAGGCCTATCCTTTTAAAAAAATTAAAGATCGAATATGATTACATTAGGAAAGATGAATCATTCTTAATATTAGTAGCTGTCATAAAATGATTTAGAACTGTCGATCTTAATTTCTTAAAAGGGTACAGTGAAAACAGTTGACGTTGTTACTTTATTGAGAACTAAAGGTTAATCAGAAAAATCAGAATTCTAATGCTTATCAGTTCAGTAAAGTGACAATAAACATTTAAAAAAAAATTTCATTAGATACAAAGACAAACATAGGTTGCTAGTGTAAGTAAGTTATTTAACACAGAATTTCGAATTTTTTACATTTATTTAGTAAATGTTTCCAATTGCAAGAAAATATTTCAATTATTTGGGTGAATAAATTTGTAGTCAACAACACACAACCAGTTTATGTGGTTAGTATTTGACCTCGTGTAAGTGTCTACAGTGACGATATGGCGAAGCAATGCAAGATAACCATTCTTCAATGGGCGGGGGCGTCGGCCTTCGTTTTTCCTCAATTTAGCTCTTATTTATCATCAACCTGACGCCGGAGATCTTACCTTCTCTCGGGGCATTTATTTTGGATGCATAATGATTTAAATTGTGGTAATTTTCTCGTACGTTGAATGAATTAAACGACTTAAAAAGACTTTTGATGTTTTGCAAAAAATCTGTCTTTCTTGTATTCAAACAAATTCACAAGCTGCAACCATTTAGTGGCGTCAAGTGTTTGAAGCACACGTAAAATAAAAAGAATCTCTTACAGCCGTTATGGCAATAAATAAGGCTAAATCAAATGATTGGAGCCCGCCTGAAATTACATTACGAACCCTTACGTTCGTTTTATATCTTCAGCTGGACTGTTTTTATATCTGATTCAGTACTCACAAGTCATTCAAACTTTATAGTACGCATGCTACACACAAAAGTTCTCATTAGGTATTTAATAACACACTCTATTGACCGTGTAAGCATTCTCTACGCCACTCAGTTATCACAACACACAACCAGTTTATGTGGTTAGTATTTGACCTCGTGTAAGTGTCTACAGTGACGATATGGCGAAGCAATGCAAGATAACCATTCTTCATTTCCCTAAAACCTTACTCTTTACTTGGTATCAGTTGAAGCAATACTAGGCACATACTCTGAAATATGCTTCTCAGAATGAAGAGAAGATGGTTCAAAGTTGATTCCATGTACAAACAGAGAACGTAATTAGAATAGTGTAATCTAACTCTCTTCTGTAATAAACAGAAACAAAGTATCTACCGAAACTCACATAGTTACAAACCTCAACAAGCATGCCAATGATCAGATTTCAAAAGAGCAGTGTCATGTCCTAAGCACATTGCCTCGGTGACTTTTTGAAAAGGTTTTGAAATTATAACCTTTTGCAAAACCTGATTAAAAGTTGAAAAATTCCCTACAAAACGCATCTATGTTTCTGGAATTTGGTCGATTCTGAGAGGTGCCACAACCTTTTAAAATTGGCGCTCTGTGAATGGCTGGAAGAGTTCCATGATGTTAGCGCGCATGCGTGTACGTCACCATGACTACAAAGTACACCCTATATATATGGGTCCAACAATCAGAACTGTCAGTCTCCGGCGAGACAGCGCTGGAGACGGAACAAAGGGCGGTGACGTCGGCTTTCGTTTTTCTCATTTTAGCTCTTATTCATCATCAACCTGTCGCCGGAGATCTTACCTTCTCTCGGGCCATTTCTTTTGGATGCATGAGGAGTAAAGTTGCAGTTATTTTCTCCTACATGGAATGAATTAGACGACTTATAAAGTCTTTTTTCGATATTTATTCTCGTGTTCTAACAAATTCATAAGCTGCAACTACTTAGTGGCGTCAAGTGTTTGAAGCACCCATAAAATTTGCTCATAAAAAGAATCTCCTACAGCCGTTATGGCAATAAATAAAGCTAAATCAAATGACTGGAGCACGCTTGAAATTGCATTACGAACCCTTACGTTCGTTTTATATCTTCAGCTGGACTGTTATTATATCTGAGTCAGTACTCACATCCCTTTCAAACTTTATATTACGCATGCTACACACAAAAGTTCTCATTAGGTACTTAATAACACACTCTATTGACCGTGTGAACATTCTCTACGCCACTCAATCAATCTTTATTTGCACTGAAAGAGGCCACAGGCCTATAGTACGCATTGTAAAAACACATTAGGCAGTAGAGAGTACATTCGTTCTACGTTTAAAGGCATGGTACAGAAACATTGCTAGATTTTCGACATGCATTTTGCTAGAACAGCTTAGTAATGATATGAATTTATAAATATTATGATACGTAAAATAATATTTTTTGATATACATATGCCTCAAATCGAGATAGGCTGGACAGACACAAAGAAAATGATACTCATCTTCAGTTTCATTTAAATGACACAATTGACATAGTCTATGTTCTTTTTCCAAACCAATATACCTACCGGTTTCTATTAATAAGTCATGGGAGGAGCAGCGAAATCTTGAAAGCGAAATTCCAAATTTCCTAACATTCAACAATGATAAATAATTTTCATTGCATATATATTGTTTGAACATTCTGAAATAGCAACATTTATTTGAAACTGATAATTTGTAGAGCCAGTCTTGTAGATATATATCTTGCAATCGTTGTTTAAAGGACATGAGAAAATTCGATTGCGAATCTATACATTGTTCTAGCCATATATTACCAAATCCTACTGAACATAACAAATGTTTAACATCTGATACCCAATTATATTTTCCATTTTCATCATACAACATCATCATATTATAACATTTTTTTGGTAGTCAATAAGATGGCATATTCAAAACTTGTATCCAGTATTTTATTGCTTTCACTTTTGATTCCACATATAGTGGAAATCGGCCACCTTTGCCGTAGACCATTATGTTTGAAGTAGTAGGTTTCACACCTAAGAATTTTTTTATTGCAAATAAATGAACCCGTTCAAGAACATCAAAATTTTTAAACACCCAAACTTCGGAACCATAAAGGAGTATTGGGCTAATCTTAGAATCAAATAACCTAAATAACGTTTTAAAAGGTAAATCGCCCAAGATATGGATGTATTTCATGATACCTAGTAATATTTTGTTTCCTTGCGTTGCAGCATTTTTGACATGTAATAACCAAGATAAATGGTTTGTAAAATAAACTCCTTAATATTTGTAGGATGTGGTTGTTTCGATCTTTTCACCTTTATAGTACCATGTTTCGTTTGCAGAAAGTTTACCTCCCTTTTTAAAAACAATTATTTTTGTCTTATCTCTATTTACTGTTAGTTTCCATTCCTTACAATATCATTAATTAATTTCTGTCTGTAATCCCCGTACCGTGCTTGAGAAGAGTATTATGTCTGGTCGTAATTGAATACCATTTGAACAATTTTCATGAATCTGGATTGCTAGTTCATTTATAAAGAAAGAGAACAACACACAACCAGTTTATGTGGTTAGTATTTTACCTCGTGTAAGTTTCTACAGTGACGATATGGCGAAGCAATGCAAGATAACCATTCTTTACTTCCTTAAAACCTTACTCTTTACTTGTTATCAACTGAAGCAATACTAGGCTCATACTCTGAAATATGCTTCTCAGAAAGAAGAGAAGGTGGTTCAAAGTTGATACCATGTATAAGCAGAGAACGTCTCCGGCGAGACAGCGCTGGAGACGGACTAAAAGGCGTGAGCGTCGCCCTTCCTTTTTCTCAAATTAGCTCTTAGTTAAATTATCTGGCCGACATCTTATACCTACCCCGGGTCATTTCTTTTGGATGTAAATAACAAAATCAAAGTATCTGCCGAAACAGAAGCGTCGCCTAATAAGATATAAACATAAGTTGTTGATTTTATGTAATCTTCAATCCGTTATTGTTCACGTCCCTTTTAGTGAGGAGGACACGTGTTAGAAAATGTATCAACATGTATCAACAGTTATGTATTAAATTACATTAACTTTGAAGAAGAGTTTGTGTTCCAAAATCCTAGTCATGTTCAAACAAAAGTTTGCAACTACTTAGCGGCGTCAAGTGTTTGAAGCACCCGTAAAATTTGCATTATACGCGCCGGAAGTAGATCGCGGAAAGGAATTGGTCCCATACGTCATTGCTATCAAGGGCAGATAAGTAAGTTTCTGATAGAGGTTATAGCCATTATTGCAGCTATTCAGTAATAATCAATAACAAAGTATCTACCGAAGAAGCCCTTGATATATGTGTCCATACAAACTTACGTGATTACAAACCTCAACAAGCACGCCAGTGATCAGATTTCAAAGGAGAAAATTTTAACCAATTGCAAAAACCTTATTAAGGGTTGCAGTGATGAATTCCCTGGAAAACGCATCTATTTTTGTGAAATTTGGCTGATTTCTTGTAATTGTAATTTCCGCCTCATAGAATCCCCGATATGATAATAAAGGATCATAAAATTATATCAATTGGTAGTATGAAAAGCCCTTACTGGGGACCAGCACACAAGCTCCGACATTTATACCAGTTTAAGTTGTGTTTACCGTTTACAAGCCAGAAAACCCTCCAAAACGTTTGCTGAAGAATATATATTCTGAATATTAAGAAAATTTGATTGGAGATATACTAAAGAGACACATTGTTCTGAAACTTTGCAACTTTTACTTAGTATAAAGTGTCGTGACATATCATAAACAAATAGGCAACTTTGGTATTAATTGTAACTTGGCATGTATTATTATTAACCATGAAAATATTAGAAAACAATTGTGAATAATATTTATCATTTGTATTGAGTAGTATATGAACATATTGATTATGAAATTTACAATATACTTTCGCGTGTGATATTGTTTAAAAAGTAACTAATGTTCGTCGTCTTTTGAGGTATTCGTGTAGGACATTTGTTTTAACATAACCAAAAAACAACAGAGACATAAATGGTGTTTTTCACCTAATCGGTGAACTGTATTACATAATAACACAATGAGCACAGAAAATGCGGTATGATAATTTAACTACTAACAAACATGTAAATATGCACGGACAGAAATAAACTAATACCCGCTATATAAGTAATAACTACTTATACCAACACGTGTATATGTATATAGACATCAATAAGGATTCTACCAAGATGTTGTAAAGCACTGAAAATAAATATATCAACTTTAAAGAAATAAATAATTGTTTCCAAAGAGTTTTAAATGCAAAATATCTTATTTCAAAACTCCAATTTATTGTTATTGAGAATAAACACAAACTACAACTCCATTCTGAAAAATATTACAAACATTAAATAAGATAAGTTCACCGACTTAGCCAGAAATGTTAATTGATAACGTAAATAAACACCTTTAATAAAACTTAAATTGATCTTCCATTTGCACCGCGCCATCTTCATATAACAAAATATTTGGAACGTAATGTGCAAATCGTAATTTCAGATCTCTTATTATCTTAGTGCATAAGGAGATTGATTGCTTTACATGACTCAAACATGTGGACAATATACATTTCTTTGTAAGGTGATTCACTGGTATCACTCTCTAATATTAACAAATGTTTACAGTAAAAGAGGATTTCCTTGTTAGGTCAAGATACTTTTAATTTTGGAAAAAAGATAGAATTCTTCCAATATATGAAACATTGAAACTAGAATGATATACAGCTATCTTAATGCTCTAATGAGAACGTTTATTAGAACACGATGAGTGAGATGAGGAATGATAATCTAGATAACAGATACACGATATCTATCGTCATCTACATTAGAACACTTTTCTTTGGTATCGCTGTATGGTGCTTGACCGTCTATGGGGGCAAGATACTTTTCATTCATTCATCTCATTCATTCATCTTCCTTCATTCACAAACATCTGTATGCAGTCTTTCCTTCATCGCAACCGACACGATATATAGAGATTGTACCCTGTTTCGAGAGATTATCAGCTGGATTTCTCTAAAAACCGCTTTGCATCTTCCAATGCAAAAAAGTAAGAGTTCGAGGCTTTCAAGAAAAGCTAAACATCTCACATAAATGTTATTTGGATTTCAAAATCAGCTATCACATGGGTGCTACTAAAGCTATAACAACTGCTCGTAGTAACAAGAGGGTAACAGTCACTGATGACCCAAGACAGTAGTACAGTTAGATACGACTGCTAGTCTAGATTGTCAAGCTGAAAAGACAAGTATGTTTTGACCATCACCATCATTCTTTCAGAACAATGCTCTTCATCTTCTCTACTTGTGTGGTCAGATTCGTCAGCCTCTCTTTCAGTTCAACGTTCTCCCGCCTTAGATCGGTCCCCAAGACGCCATTACCCTCAGACTTGGGTATAAGCGGTGCCTCGTGCTCCAGACCGCCCATATTCTGGGCGTATAGGTCCTGGTTGCGCGACAACTGCGCATGGAGGTTGGTCGTGTCCATGTGAATATTGCCGCCCATGTCCGACGAAAGGCTGTTCGGAGTTTGTGCCGCTTCCGGTCCGCCATGTTTGCTAGACATGCTGCTCATGATGACTTCCTGTTCTGGACGCTTGGCTCTGGTTGTGAGATCCGCCGGTGCACTGACTCCTTGCAAATGGTTCGTGGTGAACATTGTCTGCGCCTGAGAGGTGTAGGCTGAGTAATAGTCATAAGGATTCCTGGCGTACTGGCTCTCTGGCTGTGGCGTGTACCTTTGGTAGTTGTTGTTCGTTTTGTCGCTGTAGCCGTTGGTCATCCCCGCACATCTCTGATTATCATTGTAGGCGTTGTGTTGGAACTGCTGTGTTGGTCCCCAGGCTATGGGCGGGTTGTAGGGTCCGTACACGGAGGATCCGTGCGGGAGATGGATCGACTCTGGTCTGGACCCGTCCTCGGACATGCTCCGATCGTGCTCATCACTGTCCGAGTGACTGCCGTGTTTCCGGTCATCATCGATTGGAGAGCCAGGTACTGACAGTATCGAGACCGGGTATATGCCGTTGTCGCCACAAGCGACACGGGCATTTACCTCCGCTGCCGCCTGTGCAGCCTTCACTTCCTGCATGCACTGAGCTCGTTCTTCCGGTGTGAGGAGGCTTTGGTCAGGCGGGATACCGAACTTGGCCTTTATCAAAGCAATTTCTTTCCTAAGGAGCGCATTGTCTTCTTCGAGATAACTCATCTTGTGCCGAATGTCTACTTCAAGTTTTCTCTTGTTCTCGCGAGATCTCTTTGCAGCCATATTATTTCGTTTCCTTTTTTCCCAATATTTATCGTCTTTCTCAGTATCGGGTATGATGCGTTTCGCTCGTCTCTGAACCATCTTGGGCATGAAGTGCGTAGCCTCGTTTTGATCATCTGTGAGCCAGGTGGCGCTGTCAGCTGCGTATTGCTGGTGGGTCATGGTCAACAGGGGCGACAACTTGTCTCAGGCAAATTCTGGAAATGGTTGAAATATAGGTTATGAAACATCAAATCTAAAACATATGGAAATTTGACACACATGATAGATATGAGACGTTTATCGCAAACATTAAATGGCTTATATTAGCTATATTAAGTCAAATTGCCTCTAACAAGCATGTCTATCCCTAAATGCAAAATATCGGACTACTACTTATATAGTAGCAAAATTTATTTTCTGAACACTTACTCATTAAGATTATCAGGATCAATCAAGTTATTTTGCAAAGAAGAAAAAATGTTTATTAACGGCAGCAAGTTCATTTCTCCCTAACCTACACAGGTATTACAATAAACAACTTCTGGACACAGCCTTCGACTACTACAAATTTCATTTACTTTACACATACTCATTTAGTTTATCAACACTAATCAAGATTTTTTAAAAAGGAGATCACAATATTCATTAAATGATATCAGACTCTTATACGAAAGTTTATATTTGCTAACATCTTCAGGCAATATTTCAGCCATTAGCGACGTGTCTTCATTGTGAAGAACATGCGCGAGCTCTATCAAAACGAGGTTGTGAAAAATTTTAGTTGTAACAAGAGACTCTGGCAATGCCAAATCGAACAAGTCTCGAATACTCCGCAGTTAAACTTATATAACGTAATGTGGTAACGATATCGGTGTTCATGTAGATCTGTAATCTACATAACTCTCAATTAGTTAGCAGGGCTGAGCCGATTATTCCACGTCTGTGAGCAATGAGTAACGGTCCGAATTTGGAACGTACATGGGTGGAACTGTTTGACCTCTGATTGACTTATTCTATATATACCACTTACTTCATGTTTTCATGTACACTGACCAATTGGATGGAGTTTTGAAACATATTTGTATAAAAATTCTCTTTATGGTGTACTGCTATGTAAGAAATCATTTTAATGAATTACTAAGCAAGGACATTCTTTTGCAAAATAATTGTGTAGAATTGTTAAGAAATTACCTGCCATAATGAAATTCGTACTTTGATAGTTTTTGTGTGAAAATAAGTGTTTGAACAAGTCATTTTAACTGATAATACGCTTTCAAATGGAACTGTTACACTTAGTTCGTGAAAGTAACTTCCATGTAAAAATTCATATTCGCAGAAATATCAAAACAAAAGCATTTGTCAAAGAAATTTATTTTCACAAAAAAAATTAAATGAAAGGAGACCAAGACCATTACGAAAACGATTGCCCAAGCAACATTTTTCCGAGCAATATCATTTCGAAAGAAATGAGCAAGATTATCACCGTTATAACATAATTAACTTTCCATGAACTCAAAGTACTGGATCTTTTATAGAAATTCAAATTTTCAGAGACATACTATGAGAACTGCTGCGAAATTCGTTTCCACGGAGATATTTAATGAAAAGAAATGCTATAACATATTTTAGAGAAATAGTATAATGACAGTTTCTGGCATAGCACAAGTCTTATTAGTTATAGTCAAGAAAGTATGAGCTATAGAACGCCGTAAAAGAATACCATTGTGGACACAACTGTGCCAAGAGTCGTTTTTAGAGTTTATTTTTTGTATTCTGATTTGTTCTTGCCTTTCCTTTGATCTCTCAGTGGAAAGAAATAACATCCGTCAACAGATACACCTTATCATATATGGATTAAACTACATTAAAGGTGATAATCTATAGTATAAATGATAGGTTCGAAATTGTCGGATTAAGTTTACAGAGAGTTTTAAAAATACAATTACTACTCACAAATGTTATTTAATCATAGTAGATCACAGAAATAGCCACTAGAAATTTGTCGTTTATTTCAATATACATTGTAACTGTTTGATAGGGAAGTGAGGTACATGATTGGCTGTTGAAAGCCTCTTCGGAAGTTTCTAAAATGGCACTGTCCAGTTTTACTGCTCATGTGTAACCGGCGAAATTTATCTTGAACAAAGAATCATGATTGGAACTGTCCTGTAATTCAGTCTGTATTGCAGCAAAACCGCCCTGCAATAGACCAGCGGACACGTTACCGGGCCCAAGGTTGGGTTCGAACCCCATACCTGGGTCCTAATCTTGCGATGCTTCTAAGGTACCATTCCAAACCCGATAACGAGAAGACAGTGACGCATTGTGAGTAACATAACTCAAAACAAGATAAATTATTGAACCTTTGCCAGAAATGGTAATTAGAAGGTCTTAACGGCGTCAACTTAGGTTACATAAGTCCTGGCTACATCAATATATAATTTCGCCCATTGTGGGCGCCATTGTATCGAGTTGTTCGCTTCGGTCTCTAATGACCACACACGTTAAATCGATAAAATTATATCACAAATATGTCGAGAACAGGCCATGAACAAAAGTTAATCGTCCCCGTTAGCTGTGACGCCGTTTGACAGGCAATTATGTGCTCTCATATACTTGCGTGGGGACAGAAGGCTGGGCTTGTGTGGGCATGTCTTATTAGCTTATGTGAGAACGGGTAGCCTAGTGTTTGATAGCATCGATGATGAATACTAAATAAGATATATATCTATATAGACCTCAAAATAATTACATTATTCTGAAACTGCATAAATTTCGAATTGGAAACAAGCTATCTTTTGGAAAAGCCTTTTAATCAGAATGTTCTTCTATATATTTAATTCCAACGTTTCAAGATAAAAATAAAGAGATTAGAACTTGTTTTCCCCATTAGAAACTGACTAAAGATATTGAGTAGATGCAATAACTATTTATTTTTTTTAAATCTAAAATTAGACTTCAACTCCTTTAAAAGCGTTTCTAATTGAAAATCGAACTTTTACACATGAAAACATAAAGATGTAAGTTCCAGAAATATGTAATTATCAAAATGCAAGTATTTATATATATATCAAGTATTAGAAAATTACATATGCAAACTTTCATGAAAATACAACGAACACGATATGGTTATGTAGGAAAAGGGCGACGATTATATTCCATGTCATAACATACCGGTGGGATAAAAGTTCTTCTATATCAAAATATTAAGTCGAAACCCAAAACATACAGTTGTTTTGAAACCGAGCATGGAGTTTTTAATCAATATTAATCATTTTGTTTACAGAGTGTTCACTCTACACAGTGTATATTGTGACGTTGATAGAATAAATCTTCGAACATTCGTTCTTTATGAAAAGCGCGCAGCTCCCGTATAGCCCATGTGTGTGGCATGTTTTAACAGCTTTAAGCCATCCAAAACTAATTAACATGTACACACAATACAACATCGTAACGACATACATCAAACCCATTACCTAAGGTACATATTTATATTGCTGTGTACAAATACACCTACAAACATAAGTTGGTAGATACAATTAAAGCATTTTAAGCCGTGGCGGAGGAAATTAACTCACACGGAACAAAATAGAACCACAAACATGCCCTCGACTCGACCCGAGCTACGTCAGCTTTTCATTTACGCTCCAATCCTCACCGCAAGGCATTAATTAAGCGGAGATTAGCGAACACGGGCCCGCTTGTGTTACGACATCGACTAATTCCACAAACTCAGCTATGGAAATTATAGCCTGGACGACGGAGTTGGTCTCTTGGTTAAGAAACGAAGGGAACGTGGGAGTTATTATCTCCCCTTGTTTAAGGCCGTGGATCGGGTTAAGATCTTTTGCATTGCGAAATAGGAGTAAGATCTACAATTAACCACAGAGCGTTACCAAGGATATGCATTTACTTGTGAAATGCGTATTCTTGATATTCTTCCGCGCTAGCTGTTCTTTCGTTACATTTGAGTCAGTGTAGAAGGTGAAGTTACCTTGTGATTAGCGGCTCGACGGGTGGGGAATCTGATAGAGCGAATACCTGTGTTTAACCGTTCAAATACTCATCGAGCTGAAAGATAGATGACTGACCGATTTACTACTCATAAGTTGAATGTATATTTGACGAAAATAGTTAAAAACATAAAATATGTTAAATTAATAATCTAATAATTACAATATCGTATCCAATATCCAATATCCAATAACTTCTCTTGTCCAGTATTCACCTTATCTATGGAACGTTTTACATTGGAAATGTATGTACTTTGAATAGTTAAAATTAAGAGAGTGAGTGAGTTGGAGTTTAACGCCGCTTTCAAGATCATTTTACTTATATCGCGGCTGCTAGTATTATTGCAGGGAGAAAGCCCGCAACACCATCGTAGCTATGCATTGCGGTGAAACCTGCGAGCATCGGCTGGAACTAGCGAACCATGGGTGGTACTGCGCTGAAACCCAGTGTAGCATTGCACCCAAACCTGACTGCGTGTAGAACAGTTCTCTACTGCAGACAAAGTTGCCGAGCCCCTGGCGGGATCCGAACCTTGGACCTCTTGATCCGAAACCGAACGCGCTAACCACTGCGCTATCCCGCCCCCTTAAAATTAAGAGACTACATTATTCAACAAAATACTAGTTGCAATATATAAATGTAAAAGTACAAGAAAATATTTTCAAAACAACATTTTATGGCCAAAATAAGAGAATTAAAGCAAAGCTATTTATGTGTATTTACGAAAGGGTCGTATTCAGTGATACTTAAAACCTTAGTTTATGACATACCATTATGAATATGAACATGATGTACACACATTTTGTTAACAAAATTATCAAGGAATATTGGAAATATATGAACAATAAGTTATCAATATGTTAAAAAAACATAGATCATTATTCAGAATTTCCACATTTACAAATATTATAACTAATTTTGTCCATATTAAAAACATATAAACGTAAGAAATATATAAAGAATAAATGTCTCTTCGTTCTGAGCTTATTGGAGATTTATTATGTAAGTACATTCACATTAATTTCTCAAAGGTGTTTCTGAATCCAATGTGGCTTTCCTTCTAGTTATCACAGACAGGAGATCACGTGATAACGTATCTGATTATTCAGTTCGTCCTATATCAAAGGAATTGACATAACTCCAGGGTGCATCTTAGGGACTTGACTCTGCATAGAGGGTTTCATCTTCCTAAACTTAATTAAGTGTAATTGCTTCTAATTACCTCGTCATGGGGAAGGTGCGACTCATTACAAAAGTGTTACTAACAAGACTTCAAAGATGGCGACATTAACACGTGTTCCCTTCGAGTGTGCCCTTTGTATGGTATGTGGTTGGTTGGCGAATCTTGTATATGTGGCGTGTTTCTGGTTTCAACGCAGTAGAATTTAAGAAAGACAAAAACATCCCATTTTTGGTTCATTTATTAAGTCCAAATTCAGCTGTATCCTTGGTGAAAGTGGTACGGACAACATTAGGTAGTAACCTTTAGTTTTATCAATACATAGAAGAAATGAAATAGGATTAAGTATTTGTCATGTTAAATTGCACTTTTCATATCATGGAAGCCATGTGTTTTGCAGTTATGACGTGTATGTATTTTGTTTTACTTATAGTAACGTATAAAGAAGAATTGTTACATTTAACGAGAAACAACTCGAAGAAGATGACATATTCAAGGATATACTATACAAGTCCTTTTTCTTTGAGACGAAGTTGAGTTTCAATTGAACTTGGTTTTCTTTATTTACGTGGCCTCGTAAAGATTTTCAAGAGGTTATGTAATAAACAAGGAAATGTGATTCAGCATTTCTAGTTTTACGGTTTGGAGGGTCTTCGTAAGAATAAGTTCTAACAATTGTATAAGGTCTAATCTTATGAACTTCAATTTCTATATTTGTGCCATCAAGTACAGACGTTGTCTTAAATAAACACCATTACACTAACTTTTAAATGCATTTGAATAATCTAAGAATTATGTTTACCTTGTATACATGTGAATTATGTATTCATAAATGGTAAGTATAGTCTGATCTAGAATATAGAAGCCTGGACATTGCCGATTCTCTTTCGATATATTTACGAAAATATGAAGAAGCAAACAGCTCTTATCGAATCAGTGATTTGTCCAACATCTACATAGTGTCCCCTAAATTCACAACATTATTTAAAACGTAAGATTACAAAATACACATATCCTATAAAACGAGAATAATGACATTTATATTCACGCTTATCCACATTGTCAATTTAATCATAATATACGCCTTTGAGAGATAAAAGGTATGAGATATCAAAACGGTTTCCATGTCACCAAAGAAACGTTGATTCAGCAAAATTTTTCTAACACCTGTGAATAACTGATGTGGAAAATTATGTTTTAGAATTTAACAACTGACCCGAAATAAAATTAAACATAGATAGGCATGGCATTAGTAAATTTTGAATTGGTGATTTAATCATTCGCAGTTATTATATCTCAAATAGATGTGATTATGCTATATAAAAGTTCCAAACTTGTTCAAAATATGGACTATGTTTAGGACATATGTCATTACGTCGCATTTATAGCATCTTGTCATGTTGTTGTCTGTACATGCATTTTTTGATAGAAACACAATAACTTAACTTCCTATGGACATCATCTTTTTTTCAGTTTCGTTTGACCTAACGAATGCAAATAAGAGAAAGGAAAAGGTTGTGTTCTAAAAATGACTAACTCTAAATATAACTTGGAAGATACTAGCATACGAAGCAGAGAGAAGTGGAGTGTTGCGTCTGTTTAGTGGAAATGGTTTTGCTGTCTCCTTTGGCGTTTCATTAAAATGTTACATTTGAAATGTGTAACTGTTGAATTACGACTTGATTCACTGCTTAGATATCATAAATCATAAATCATAAATGTTTTTCATGCATATGTTTGACAAGTTAACAAAAAAAACTTCATCAAAGTAGAACATGCATTAAAACATACACTAAAGATGACTGAATTTTGTGAAATTTATTCAGGAAAAAGGTTTCAATTTACAAGTAAATCTTACGTTTTAAAATTTCTTAATAACTCATAATAGGCGACATATTAAACTATAACATAAAACTACATATGAAGGTCTTAATAGTGTAGGATATGTTAAATTGTTTGTTGAAGATTTAATTCCAATTTTTCTTAGCGGGGAGGCGGTTAAAATAGGGGGATGGGGGTAATTCTTAAAGGGCATTTCACAATTCGTAATACCATAGACTTGCGTTGTTCTTGTTAACATAAAAGTGTAAAAATAACAGAATCACTAACGTTTAAGGGATGCGAGATTTAATGTTAAAAACAACTTCCGATTAAGAACAACAATATTTTCCGAACTATTTTAATTCCTACCTCTTCATCAATTGGGATAAAAGGAATGACAAAACGGTATAATAAATATCATATCAATTTTAAAAATAAGTTCTTTCATGAAATTTGAAGGAAAGTCAAGCAGCTGAAAACGGAATTGTTATATGCTTTCTGAAAACCTTTCTTTTTATGGTTCACCTGATGTTTGTATAGTAATCAAGCCATGAACACAAATGGGCTATCAGTTTCAAAATATGACAGTGCATTTAATATTTATTCTTAGATTCGGATACTTAAATATTTGAATATTGAAATTGTTAGTCTTTCTTCAATTCAAACATCACTATTTTTTATTTAAAAAACATATAGAAAGTATATGAATATAAGAAAGCATATGAACATCTTACTTATAAGATAAGATAATATCTAAGCGACCAAACGAGATACCACATAAATTCTGCAATGAATTCTTTGAATAAGACAAATTTTCTATATAGTTTTATAGTGTACTTTGACCAACCTTCGCTCAAATCCTTTACATACAAAAGCTTGCAGAATGGAGATCACCTATTCTATCTTATTTGTAGCAACAAGAAACAACAAACAAATATTTCAGGAAGGTTTCCCCAATCCTTTACCCCACCGATCCTTATCAGCATACCACGAGACCTTGCCCGCCTCTTATTTGTATTAAATCGCCTTAAGGACTTTAATCGGATGCATGGTTGGGATAAAGTAGAATCGGACTTGCTGTCCATTTTCCTTTTCTAAAGGTCACAAAAAGGCCAGTATTTTTGTCAAGGCCGTCCCGTTAGCGACTAGGAAAACTGAGAACTGTATTGTCAAAACCTGAATCAAACGAAAAAACTACTATCGGCAATATTGTTGAGGTATTGTGGGTAGAAAATTTCGACAAGCGTGGCCATATTAAAGGGGGTGCTAAAAGAGGGATGGGGGTTTACAGTTTTCTTCGCCCCAGGGGACGTAAAAAGAGCGATTAGGTTAACTACATTTAAGCATGTTTTTCACGTCGGATTTAACGATTCTGATCGGGGATTTGTGACTGGATTCTTTTTATTTCGAGTTATGTTGTATCCGAATATGTATGCATGAGGTTCTAAAAGAGGTTTATTCACTTGTATCATTTTACCTTTCATTTCATCATTTATGAAGATTGTACCAATTTATATGAAGTCTTCAAGTCTATATACCTTATAATCTGGATTCTTTTAAATATATTATCGGTTATTCAAGAAACAAGAGATAATTGTTCTACATGTACCTACAAATAAGAACTAGTTTGAGCCTTAAACTAAAATGAATTGCAATCATTTGAATCGAGCTTGTTTCTTTGTGACATGTATATTATTATTATAAAAAAAAAACTAAGAATGTATTTAAGTAATTTAAAAAGAAATACTTGAATGACGGTGATTACCTTTTTCTCTCGACTACAGACACTTCAAATGATATGAGTGACATCAAACGCTGAATTCATAAAAAAAGGAAGTTTTTTCTTATCGACAGATCACCAATCCCGTAAAGAATGAAAATGAAATGCGAATGTATAAGATTATTCTTAAGTTATAACTGAGGGCGCTTGATTTAATAAAGGATATATAAATGTATACACATTACATCAATACGCCTTCAAATAATCAAATATTATGTTCAAGAAAGCTTACAAGAATCTTTTAAGACGATCAAGTACACAATATTGAACTTTAAGATGAAATAAACGCACGACTAAGTCTATATTCTTATCTGAAAACGTGTTGTCACAGTCGAAATGCATATGTAAGATAATCCAAGAAAGACTGCAAAAAATTCGCAATTGAAAATCACCGAACATTCTGTCCAACTTCACTATGTGTAGATTTCGATCCAAGTATCCGCGAATAAGTCGAACTTTTGAAAAGAGGATACCATAGTATTCCAGTATATCACTAGACATCCTTGCCGAAATAATAGTTTCTATGGATAAATATATGGTCGACGTCACAAATAATGAAACTATGTTAAGGGATAAGTTCACGATACGAACACATAATTTCCTTGTATGAAAAAAGTATATTTCACTTTGCATCTAGGCATGTTAACACATTCCTCATGCTGTCCGTTCTAGATTTGAGTGTGGTCCTCTCAAGATTCATGTACATGTTTTGAAGTTGACACCTTGCGACTCCAAGGCGCTTTTTACATTGAAATACTTGACTCAACTAACATTTATACTCATCAAGGCTGCATAACCTTCGCTTATGAAACACGTAAGTATATATGAAGTCCAAAATTACCTCTGATATAATATCCTAGGACGTAATTCAAACAAGCTGTTATCATAATAAATTACTCGAAAATAAAGGAAGCATTTAGACGGCTAATTGACACGGAAAGGCGATGACGAAACAACTTACGTATATCATACTTACGTCGAAAGGAAAACAATCTCGAATCGGATGATATAACGATGACCCAACTGTATTTGACAAGGGTGATGTAAAAACAAAACAACTCAATCCTTGAACCATTTAGCAACCCGAATACATAAGATACCAATCGCTTATGGCGATTACGTAAGGACATACGTAATGACAGCTACGTAATAGCAATAACGCCATGTGCAAACTAGTTACATGTCGATTAGATAAAAGCTACGCAACGATCTTGATTTATCAGTTACGCCAGACATAGATAAATATACTCACCAAATTTTGTGTCCGCCACTCACTTCCATCAGTTGATAGACTGTTGTACAGATACACGCTCTGGTCACTCGGACTTAGTACAACCAGTTGATTGGTCAGTCAGGCCGACTGGACAGCCCCACGCAGCGCAGAAGGCGAGGTTCACGGGTCAGATATCTTGACCGCTTCCTCTCTTCAAAACGCATACATGAAAACTCAACTTGGTCGTCTTGAAAGTACAAGTTGACTTCGGTGTCACGAAAATCATGAAATGCACGGGCTTTCTTTCACGTGCCAGTGCCCTCGTGACGGATATGTTGCCATGCATGAAAAAAGCATGCAGCTCGTGCCGCGGCGAATTACTCAATGGATGGATGATGTAATGTGTAAATTACCTATTTGTCCGCTGGCAATTTGAGACCATTGAAACGTGGTCATACGAAGGGAGGATATTATGTAATAGCCTCATGTAGATTTCACAGACGAATGACAAGTTTTCGATTGCATGGACTTGTCGCACGGACCAAGTGTTGTAAGCCTGTTTGTGAATGTAAACATGTAACAAGAATGGCTAGAAATCGTGGCAGATGGCTTCTCGACCCTTTGTTGACTTGGCAGAGGTGTTAATGTCTGTATTACGACAGCGATTTGTTGTTGATTTCATATTTAGTCAAATAATCAGATGACAGAAGTTATCTTTATAATCATAACCATGTTACTTTCAAACGAATATGAAATTTCTACGAACACGTATTTTGCATTAACAACCTTACTTTAACATGAAAATAGTATAATTATTCATTTGACTGTCGCTATAATACGATTTACCATTTATCTGAGTTAAAAGGAGTTGCATAGTTCTTCTTTTCAATGAAGCATTTTCTAAAAACCGCTTAAAGATAAATTGTATGGGTTTTTCGTTAAAACGCCAGAACGTCATTACCAGAATTTGAAAAGAATAAATGTTAAGTTAAAACGTTCAACGATTTTGGTAAAATTGAAATTAAGAAATATGTTATTTCACTTTGGATCTCATTAAAAGATTTCACATTTGTTTCTTTTAAGATTACTTACAAAAATAATTTCAAGGTTTTTAAATGAAAACCCCAACCAATTTTATGCATATGTGATTACTTTCAGTTCATACCTTTTAATCGAGAAATTCGTGATCCAAAAAGCAAACGCAAACATTTCACTAACAATTACAAATTCTCCACAGCGATAGAATCTTGATGTGTTTCTATTCAGACTCGCGCACAGGACTTTCAACCAATGACATCGCGGCACTGCACAGTGGGCGGAGTCACATGCATGACCATCCCAATTATTCCGAACCAATGGCTCATCACGGCTCATTTACGGTGCAAATACGCAGGACAACTGATGTCTATGTTAAGAGTAATACGCCATGGTGTGGGGCTTTCAACTACAACAATATAAACCCTCCCATCTGATTATACGGGCTGTCCAAAGCTCTGTGGTCCTCTCATCAACCCACACGTCTGCTGATAGAACCCGTATGTAAACATGTGTTTTTGGTACGGCAGCTGTAGCCCTGTCCTTATAAAGGAAACTTTGCTATATTTTTTACCATTTCAGCATCAGCATAATTGCAATGAATTGAAATGAAAGGCAGTTTGTAAATGACAGAAGACAGACAGACAGATTTTATAAGTAGGAATGGCCATAAGGCCAATATTACATTGACATACATAGTCGCATACATTCTGAAGCGCCTTGCCATTAGTTAAACTGAAACTAACTTACAGTTAATATTTTTTTACAATATACAGCTAGGCGCAATAAGATATTAGCTGACTTTGAATTCAATAAACTTATGAATTTATCTTGATTGGGATTAGTGTAATATTAATAATAACATGGCATATATTTAATTCTAACATCATTATAGAATGGACGTTCTACGAGGTAAAGGAATTTTTAAATTACTGAACTATTGATGTTTCCGAACCTAATAGATTTTATTGATAAATATATACACAATGAATTGACTTCAGAGTGACCTCATTTTGGAGGACATAATGCAATAAAATAAACTTCAAATTGTGATATATGTTTGAGCTTCGCGAAGAATAAACCGAGTTATCTGTGGCAAACATGTCAATCCAACCTTTGTCTTTATGTTTTTTTAAATTCATGTAGGGTATACATCCTACTGAAAAGGGGTAAATCTGTATAGATATTTTGTTTCTAAGACGCAGTTAACAAGTTAATAACGTAAGCTCCTATTCATTGTGATGTGTTCAAAACGTCTTAAAGAGAAGCCGAACAATTCGTGCATCGGTTTTTTTGGTATGTGCAATAGTTTCTAAGACGCAGTTAACAAGTTAATAACGTAAGCTCCTATTCATTGTGATGTGTTCAAAACGTCTTAAAGAGAAGCCGAACAATTCGTGCATCGAGTTTCCAATTTCGTATCGTTTTTTTTGTATGTGCAATAGGAAGATGAATTTGTTCAAGGATATATACATAAGGAAAAAAGTTAAGCACCCCCAAGTTTTTCACCAGTAAGGTTTTTCTAAGAATAAAGTGGACCACATTGCAATAAAAGTAAGTGTATGATATGATAGAATCATAATTTTGCAATTTAAGAACGTAATTTCATTATGATATCGTTTCGGATATTTTGAATAATTGCAGTTATACAAATTGGTAATTTTGAGATCAAAAGGTGAATATGTTCAGAAAGTCAATATTTTTTGTTTTAATGTGTATTATTCCATTATTTCTATTCCATTGATCAAACTTCATTATGGATCTCTTAAGCAAAAGTCACTAGTTACAATAGTATGGACCTCCAAAATCTCATTTTTTGGAAAATGACCCATTCATAAAAAAGGACTAAATGGGGCAGTTTTAACCGTAACAACGACTACAAAGCAAAATGAAGTATAGGGTTACTGAATCAAAGTTAAAGAAAACCAACTTTATTCCAAAATCGTCTGGTTATGGCCATTTTCTAAAAATTATGGAAAATTCTTATCAAATTTCAAAACCCAATAATGTCCTTATTGTGAAGGATACATGATTTTTTAAAGTGTAAAATTGTACCTGTTAACAAAATTGTTGTTCATGACAACTAACATCAGAATCTATCGCATACTTTTGACAAACGGACGATAGTTATTTTGGGTGAAAAATCAGTACCATTACGTTTTTTATCTTAAGTTCTCAAAATGTCATCATGTATGATGATTTTATAGATACGAAGTCACGAAAAACTTTAGTTTCTATGTCAAGGGGATCCATTTAGTCATATTGTCGTGTTTTTCTCCACAGATGCATTTTGCAATTTTGAAAATAGGGGGGTGCTTAACTTTGTTCTCTATGTATATATCGGGGATCAGAGTATGTTCAATTTACCAAAATTAATATTTTAATTCTTTTGTCAGTCTTAAAGTTTAGCATTTAAGGGCCACAGAGTGTGTTGTTGGAGTCAAATATGTAAAACTTCATAAATAGTGTTATTTTATCGAGAAGTGGTGGTAGTTTCCAAAAATAAGCATCCAAGTGCTTATGAGTTCAGTATAGTGACAATAAAACAGGTTAAAGTATCGATTTTGTGATCGATATGAGGACAGTGACGCGCGTGAATGACTCAAACGTAATTTTGGAAACTTATTTATAGCAGATACAAATGTAAATATGAATTGGTATGATCAATTAGGACTTTTAACTAATATACATGTAAAATGTTCGCAGAATTTTGATGTCCTTAAATTTATGTAGCCGTTTTTCATTTACCATTAAAAAGATAAAAATAGCACAATTTTGGAATTTGGGAGATAAAGGTGCGAGTCAGGTAGGCGATTTGAACTTGATTGATGGCATATGTTTATTTGGCTCTCATTATAGGACCAATCCTAAAACATAATCTGTGTCACTTTAAGTTGGCAAGACCCCTTTCGGGTATTTTGATATCAGGACACTTGTGACCGAAACATAACATGATGGGGATTCTCACACAGCATAAATATCACCTGGGAAATATAACGAACTGTTTTGAAAAAAGATACAAAAGACCTACAGCACAAGTTTACCTAGTCGGAATAAAAAACAAATCGGAATGAGTTATACCGAATTATATCATATTGAGGTAGGTAGTAAAAATCTTTAGACTTACATATGAGTGTGGCAGGCTCATTCGAGTGCGTTCTGACAATATCCTGAGTGGTTGATTTTTGTTTCTCCCAAGAATCAGAATGATGGACCACGCCGCATCGCTAATAAGATTCGATGTTTGTTTTTACTTCATGAACCTTTTCAAAACATTTCGGCAATAACGAAAAGTAGTAGTTGAAATAAATGAATCAATCAAATTGCATTAGGAAAATTTAGAATGCACTTCAAATTTCGAGTTTCAGAATCTAGAAGCACAGTGATGTAGTCTTAGGGGTAAGCATGCCGGCCAGCAAAGGCCTGGGTTCAAATCTCGGCGGCAACATCTGCGATGTTTGACCTGAGCCTCATATTGTGTTGTGTCCCGATCAAGGCACTTCGTCAGAATTACACTCAGTCCAATCCGTTGTGTATATGGGTACCTGAAAAAGGGATGTACGAGATCGCCCAAAGCGCTTAGTAGCAACTTTGAAATAATGTAATGATGTAGGTAACGCCTTGAGAAGGTATTAGTTCCTTGAAACAGCGCTATAAAATATTGAAATGATTTACAGGAGACATTTCGAAGTGTAGGACAATCTACATGAAATATCGCATATTCTTACTCCTTCTTGAGGTGAGAGGATGAAGGAGTTAGGTTATACACAAAAACGTCCTTTATTCCTCAACAAGGAAGCTTCATTGGAGTAACAATTGCTTTTTCTCAACAGAATTAGTCTAGGTTGAAGTTAAGAAATATTTTGCCGTTCAGCGAGTATTATAATCTAACCCATAGACTATTATTCATTATACACGCCGCTAATGGCTGAAATATTGCCCAAGCGGCGTTAAACAATAACTCACAATAATTCATTATATAACTCCCGTTCAGCATTAAGCAAGTTATACTGTAGTAAAGGTTGTAGTTCTTAATATTACATCTCGAATAGCCAAGAAATAAGTCTAGATGTGGAGTTAACTTCATGAACATCTTTTTTCTTAGGCTTCTTCCTATATTTTATCAAATTTTCTTCTGAGAATTATTTTTCCAGAGACTGTATGTTAGTTTAGAAATGTCCAGGTGATGTCCAGTGATCATCCACCCGAGTGACCAGCGGCTCGTGCTGACCTGTGGGTGGCTGGAGTAACGCTGATGAGGGTGGACACACAATGGAGATTATAACCCTTCAAGAGCCTGGGCCAGGTCGGCGCATACCTTGTTCTTATAACTCCATGATAGGGGCATGTCTGTATACATTCTTTCTTAATGAATACCATGCTTAAAAGAAATGGAGCATTTAGAGGGATTGGGCAGGTTTCTACACAGGCTTCTTTGAATGCATGTTTCAAAACACACGTGTTGATTTGGTATGACCGGTATGTGATTGGCGTCAACAGGAAAAGTTGAAATGTGTATGGTATTTCGGAACTCTTGCATCAATATTTGTATACAATGTCCTTGTAGGATATGAAGAAGTATATTTTGGATATTCCTTACGGGTTTGTAATCAAACCTAGTGGAGAATGAAGGAATGTCTATTGAAGGGGGGGGGGGGGGGGGGAGTCTCTATTTTACTATCAATTTTTATAATTGATTCTAAAGAGGTGTCACAGAAAACTGATCAGTGTTATTTTCTCGACAATTGATGTTTTTACTTTTCAACATATTTACTTTGGGATCCGGATTTAAGGTTTTCTAACAAGATTTTGCACCCCTTCCCTTTTCCCTTTTAGAATATCAAAAGGTCTGCTTTCATTGTTATTAGCGGATTCATGCATTCCGATTCTAGACAAAAATTGAAAAATAATCCAAATAAATAAATTTAAAAAAAGTAAAAAGTTAAGTGAAACAGACACGGACTCTGATATCGGCAACATTGTTATTTATTGACAACCTGCAGACCAAAAAAACAGCAATGGTTATTTTGTCAATAAGAAAATAATGTTAAAGATCAGATTTTTGGTCAGTTTTCAAAGTTTCTGGTACAATCGCAACTCGTTAAATACAGACTAGATAAGTAAATACTTACTTCCGGTCCCGTCATTTTGTAACAGAATTGTTGGATGAGTAAACGTGTTAAAAACGTTGACTTTTTCGTGGTGGCTTGGACTTTTACTTAAAGAGCCACTCCGTGATTTTCATAACATATTATTCACCTTTGATACGAACCTAAATGACATATGTTATGATATAAAATCAAATCATCTTAATTTTTCATGTCCAAAAGACATATATATGACAAATACTGGTTTTCCATGAAAATCTAAAAATAGCCTTATAAATGCACAGAGGCGGAGATCAAACGTTCAGTTTACATGGATATTAGTTATATAACATAACAAACACTATCCACTCCAAACTGCCCGCCTGCAATTTCTTTGCAACTTGAAACAACATTTATTTTTCCCCTTTGTTATAATAGCTCTGTTCGTTTTCATTAAGCATGATAATAAATGTACACGCTCACATGGTTCTTTTCTATCTTTAAATTTGGAAGACGGTAAAGAGTAAAGTTGGAAGTTTCGTAAACGAACCTTTTTCTTGTAACTGGGATTTTAATCTATGTTGGATTTGAAAGCAAACGACTTTGAAGACACACACGTGTACGTTGTTCTGTTAAAATGAATCTCGGTAGTTTTCGCTTTCAATTGCCAATCCATGTGAATATTGCGCATAAACAGCACAACTTTTTTGACTGACGATAAATTACGTAGATTTACGAGGTACTTATTTTCGTAAATTGTCGTATAGAATTTCCACCAAGCAATAGATACTCTTGTTTATATCCAAAACATAAAATTTCTTGGTTATTATGCGTTTAGAAAGACACACGCTATGGTATATCATATATCAGTAGGAATCCCCCTTAAGCGAATGGGACCAAAAATAAAAACGCTAATGTATATGGCGAAGCTATCAGGAATTTTCATATGCACTCTAACGCGATAATCCCCAAGGTTCGGGGTCGGGTACTTATGTTATTACGGTGACCACTCGAGATTACCTGCTTGACCCTGTCCACTCGGTTATGTAAGAGCTGACCCACCCATTACTCACCTCAATCACTCCCCAATTGATCCTACTACCCCACCCCTCATCTCTTCCTCACCACCCCCACCTCTTTCAACTGTTCCCCCCACCCCCCCTTATTCTAGACCTCAATCTCTTACCACCTCATTAAAACGTCGTCTCCGGACAAGTGGCCCATTTCACACGTATTAAAAACCTTCAAGGACACGTTTAGATTCAAACCTGGACCTTGTAATTATCCAGAAGAAGGCTATGTTTATCACCAAATGATTTTACATTGGCCAGACGTTAATGCTTCAGTATAGCAAAAAAATACCTTTCATAATTTAATGATTTGTCCCTGTTCCTATCATATGATATCAGAATATCTCAGGCATACTAAAGTATTAATTCGACCAACAGCATTGATGGTTCAGATAAATAATAAAATGACTAATTGATTTTTATTAACGAATTTACGGAATCATGAATAATAACGATAATCAGTATGCCTTTATCAGACATTTACAAATATTTTGTAATTCTTTGATTGTTCTAACGTTAATTTTTCCTTAACTTTGTAGCGACAATGTTCACTCTTTTAAACTGTTAAATTCGACGTTTCTGACCATCTTTGGCCTTGAGGAGGACGTTATTTCATTAAAGTATTTACATGTTTTCTGTTCTGGTTAAAGTTACAATTTTTACTTTTATTAATTATTATTCAATCTGTGTGTAAGACTACAGACGCATGTGGTTGTTCAAGATTTCCTTTCATGAAGATTATCAATGGACGTCTGGGTGGACGTTTGAAAGGGGCAAGTGTTACTTAATATGTGTACTTCCAAAGGCTCATGTAACACCGTGTCGCCCCACTATCTATATATATACATGCGCTCCACATACACAACGTAATACACAACGTCATGCACGGGTCACCTTGACCTAAGATCATGTATTCACCAGCTAGGTCAAGTGGAATTTTTTTATCGTTTTCAAAAATATGATTCGATACAAAAGTATTTAAAGCATCATTATTTGTTTGTCGAATTCACTGTTGTCAATTCACTTGGTTTAAGTCATTGTTGTCAAAAATTTATCAATGGTGTTATTTTATCAAGAAAAATCTAAACACAAGCATTTTGGTGCTAGTCAGTTCCATTATGTGACATCATAAAGATTTCCGGTCCTAATCGCAAAGCGGACAGCATTGTATGGGTGGCGATAATATTTGTCAAATATAATTTCGGAAATATATAGGAGACTATTGATTTGCGATGGTAGTGTTTCATAGATTATGACTACACGTATATGAGACATGCCACTTCGGCCTTATGCACAGAGCCACTTTCAATTTTAATCGAAAACAACAAGTTGAACTTAAATTGGTATTTGGAATGATTACGCAGATCACTGTATGAGCTTAAAGGGGCATAGCGTATGTTGTTGGAGTCAAATATGTCAAACTTAAAATTGGTGTTAATATGTCGACAACTACTGGATGTATATGATAATTATCATTTTAATGCTTATCAGTTCAGTATATTGGGATAAACAGCTAAAAGTCGTGATTCCTGATCAAAAACCGGACAGTGGCGCACGCCATTTCGAAACGTTATTTCGGGAACTTCTTTACAGCAGACACAACGACAAATACTGTATGGCATGGTAGTGTTAAGCATATCACATAACTAGTATACAAGCACATGGGACGTAGAATTTCAATCTCGTAACATAAATGTGGCTATTTCCCGGTTATCATTGAAAACAAGTAGATAAAAAATGGCATGCAAATGATGAAAATGGCACATATCAAACCAAATAAGATTTTATGGCTATGCAATACATGTATGTCCAGTTTAGTATTGTTACTCTAGGGAAATAGACCGATCCGATAAGTTGGATTTCATCTATAAAATGAAGAAATAAGTTGCTTTTTAAACAATTATTTGTTAGGCTACAAGAAAATAAAAAATTTGAAATAATGCTTCTTGCTGTCAGATATTGCTGTTTAAAGAACGTAACAGGATCTAGCTATCACATGCTGATGAAAATGACCAGTGGTCAATATAGAATATAAGTAGTTTGGACACGTGTAGGTCTACACTAGTCACGCTGGACATCCCGCCGAGCTCTGAGTACAGTCTTCCTGCACGGACAGAGGTCACCGCCTTGACCCGGTCACCTCTTGAAATAAACATCTAGGTATGGACAATTGACCACTAACGACGCATAAGTGTCCTGCACTATTGATAACGAGTGGCCTTGCTGTTGTAAATTGCCATGGTTTCTGAAAAACGCAGATTGTCACACTGTTCAACATTGTCGCTATGTCAAGAGCGATTGTGCCAAATTTTGAAGGACTAATTGTAATATCTAAGTTTGTTCTGTACATTCCACATAGTCGGAGTACTGGACGCCCTGTTACGTAAAACTATATTGCACTTCGTATGGTGGGCACTTTACCGTACCGTGTTCCAGTAAGGAATGGATGATTTACCTTTTTGACCTTGACCTTTTGTCTGATTTAAGTTCTAGTTTGATGTTTCCAAAACAAATTGATACATTTCACATGTGGGGATATTCGCAACTATTTTTTCTGCGTATTTGACGCATTTGGCTTTACATATATATTTGGTTTAAACATATTATTATTCAATAAGAATCTGGTTCGGCAAACAAAAAAACTCTGCTTATGTAAATGCCTCACCAACACATACATCAGATAAATAAATACACAAGAACTAGACACAACATATGACAATATAAAGCACAATCAAAAAGGTATGTGTACAACAAATGCATATGTATATCTGTTCTTTGCTCTTTGACTTCATTTATAATAACGCTATTAGCGGTACTTATCAAAGCGCATAGTCTGATGCAATGGTGAAGGGACTTTACATATTTCAGGACTAGAGTTTGATAAAAATTGACTAAACAAATGACTAATGATCAAAACGATTAACATGAAATAGCCACGTAGGCCGTGTCTTGTATGTTAATCTTGTATTGATTACCATTTGTATGTATACAAAGAAATGTTCCCTAAAATTTTCCACAACAAAATTATCCACAAAGCCACCCCTAAGTACTGTTAACAGCGATTAAAAGCATGAAGTAGAATATGACCTGCTTATGACACTGGGCACTTCAAAAAGACAATCCGTGATTTTCATAACATATTATTTGGCTTTGATACGAAACTAAATGTCATATGTTATGATATGAATTAAAAAAACCTTAACTTTTCCTCTGCAAAAGACAAATATATGACAATATATTTCCATGGAAATACTTCACGATAAAATGACATTTTTGATTAAATTTGGCATATTTGACTCCATCAACTCACAGAGTGGCTCTATATAGTTGTACTTTCTGCACGTTTTGAAGATCATTGAAATAAGGAATGTTCTCAAAATTGTAAGCCCAAAACCACTGTGACATCGGAAAGAGCGAGGTGTAGAATGGAGAAATGTTTCTTGCGACGAATCAGTCATATTTTGGTTATAATTTACTCCAAAACTTTGAAATACTCAACAATACGGTAATGATCTATTGATCTATGATCTATGAACTAAACATATTTTATTTATTTCATAAAAGAATCTGGTTCCGCAAACCAGCCAAACTTTACTCATGTCAGTGCCTCAACAGCACTAACATCGCCAACAAACGACAATATTAAGCACACTCAAATAAGTATATAAGCACGCGTGTTTATGGATATATTCTTTGCAGTTTCAATTCATTTATAATAATATCATTGGAATGATTTATCAAAGCGTTTAGTTTTATTGGTGTATTGTATTGGCTTGACTTGAGGTTCCTGTATCACACACTTGGGATTTTATTCACTGTCACATAGAAATGATTTATTTCTTTAAGTGGTTTTAACTTTGTTTCGAACTAAGGTTCGTGAGACCACTACCACACATTTTGGTGAGGTGAGGTGATTTGGTGTTTAACGCCGCTTTCAAGAGTATTTCACTTATATCACGACTGATATTATTATTGCAGGAAGAAAGCCCGCAACAGCATTGTGGCTATGCATTGTGGTGAAATCTGCGAGCATCGGCTGGAATTAGCGAACCATGGGTACCCAAACCTCACTGCGTGTAGAACAGTTCTCTACAGCAGACAAAGTTGCCATGCTCCTGACAGGATTCGAACCCTGTACCTCATGATCCGAAGCCGATTGCGCTAACCACTGTGCTATCCCACCAACTCCAGTAGGATGAACAGGGCCACATAAGGTACGGGGTGCATCTAAATGTAACCGCTCTAGAATGAGAAACTGATCGATTGTACAGTTATCTCTGATATGACAGCAATAGTCAGATATCGACAAAATAAACGATTTGTAGGCTAGATGGATTCAAGCACAGTGCTCTTGGACATACTTTCTAAATTTCTCAAATATGATATTTCCACGCGCAACTTTTCTGTAGAGTTATGCCAAGAGGGTTATGACCTTTGGCTTTAGGTATTGGGATATACTTCATAATGAAGGTAATTAAATTATGATAACTCATGATAAGTAAAATATAAATCTATAATGTTTCCTATATCTTGTACAGTAATTGAACAACTCCTTATAACGTAGGCTGAAATTAATTAAATTGCTCATTAACCATACGTCAAAATCGGTGATCGTCTCGTGTTATTATATGAATGTACAAACTATTCACTCAAAAGAGACGATCTCGTAGATCATTACGCTCCTCGCTATAAACATTTCTCAGTTATAAACCTCGTTATTTTCGCTATACGGTAAAACCGCTATATTTTCTTACAGAAAATATAGGAAACACTCAGATTAACAATAATATTATTTCACTAATTTGGATCATATAATAAATTCTTGCGGAACAAAAACGAAGTTACATTTATAAAAACTTAACATATATCCAAAATTTAACTTTCAGAACAATGAACCTATAACTCGATATAATGCTTACCGACGCTTTTTATCGTTTTGATTCAGGACCATTTCATCATTCTCTCCCAACAGAGGTAGCTCCGTCATAAATTCTATACTACCTCTCTCTTTTTGTGCACGAATGTAGAAACTTTTATTGGATGCAATCGAAGTTAGTTGTGCAATCATAAAATGTACAGATTATTTCAGGAAAATTTGGGACATTTTCTGTAGTTTTTGTTTTTCAGTTTTGAACCGAACCCCTACTTGCCTCCAGTGTTGCCGTTTTCGGTAGCCTTCTTTTCAATTTTGTGTTAAACAGTTTCACCTGTTGAAAGTTTACCTGTCTCTCTCTCATCATTCATAGGGGAAAATGGCCATATAATCCATTGGGGTCGGTATAATATTGCAAACGTTTGACTGGTGACGCTATAGACACTATAGGCCAGATTGCGTTTAAAACGATAATTCAACTCTTACTTTGCATCCGAAAACAATGTCGTTTTACTTAATGTAAAGTTTTCTGCCATTATCTAGGATCTACCTCAACATCATTTTTGGTTTTCTTAATTTGTTGATATTTCTATGAATACAGGCATAAATAACGTAGACATCTTGTAAAGGGCAAGATGGCAGGAACGGATGCAGGCAATTAAACTTTTCAGAATTTTGTTTACAAACATGAACAGGTTACCTTAAAAATTTCCTTAAATCTTGATTTTGTAAATCTAAATTTGATGTTGAAAGGGAGGTCCAAAATACTTTACAATAAAAAAAACAACATTTATTTTACAGTATAGCCTCTGAAAGGGAGCTGCATCCGGGCTGGAACTGCCAGCCCACGTGATTGACAGCTGTCACATGTAGGTTCGTCACCTATCTCTGCAATCAACACTTTACGGCGATCTTCCGTTGACACAGTACCTGTTATATCACACGACCGATCGGGATATTGAACACTTTGCAGATCGATACTCATTAGGGAGGCTAAGAGTCTTGCATTACGTAATGGAAATACAGGTATATGAAACAATATGACAGAAAAACCTACAACGCATTTTGAAATACGTATTTGTATAACAAAATTTATCGATGGGTTGGGGTATTGTGAGGGGTATCCTTTAAAATAAAGCCACAAATCGTTAAATACAACTCTACTGAATCATGACATAAAATGACTTTTCTGAAATTTAAATTTTGCTGCAACGATTCTGTTGCGATCAAACTGATATTGACATGTGCTGCATGCTTATTTCTTACAATAAAAAACTACGTAACAAACTATAGATTCTTTATGTCTTCATCCCATATAGTAAATTATAAACAATGATTCATAAATGTCAACAACAAAGTCCTAACTGATGGTTTAATAACTTCTCAGCACATCGACATCAGTAGCGGATCCAAAAGGGGGGGGGGGGTTCAAGGTTCAGCCCCCCCCCCCCCCCCCCCCCCTTTTGAAAATCAATTGTAGATTCAAGTCAATAAAAATAATTTGAAAATCATATATAACGAAACAATAGCCCCCCCCCCCCCTTAAAAAATCCTGGATCCGCCACTGGACATCAACTCTTGCACAGTCAACGAAGGTAACTTTTTATCGCAAACGTTGACAGTGGCTATAATCGTCTTCTTCTCTTATATACACATGTTTTACTAGATCACTTGTTATTAAACTACAAAATGTCTCATATCGTTACTTTCAGCAAAATATGATTTGTTATTTGTATATATACAACGATGATTACAATTATAATATTTGATAATATTGGTCTTGCAAATATTCTAAAGGACTTCAGATACCCTAATTATTAGTTTCTTAACATTTTTCCTGTAACAAATGATTGTTACTACCAGAAAAATCAATTTCAATTAATTTTCCGCGTTTGGTACATTAGTAACATCAATCAAAAATAAATTTTAGTCAGATTTTCAACGACATCATCACTATCCTTTAGAGAACAATGTCAATGCTCTTATTCAAAAACATTATTAATCATAATGACTTTATTAAACGTAATCAACATATTTATACATTAAAGAAAAATTAATAATTTACACTTTGTGACCCTATTAAGTCCGATTTTATGAATGCTTCTTTTAGACACTTTATTTGTGGATGAGCGCATAATATTTGTGTCACCAAAGCTGTTATATCTTCCTTGACTAACTTAGTATCAAATATTACCCATGTAGAATCGTCAAATTGGTACAACCTCAATTCACGTTAGGCTCATCTGCAATAAATGGCGTGCAATCAGTAATATTGAGATCGCAATAACGTGTCTGAGATTTAAAGTCTATTTAACAGCAGGTCGTTGACAAGGCTCCAAAGATATGCTACTGCTAACAAGTGTAAAACCAATAACAATCCCCCACCGTGAATTCAACTTAAAGTTTTAAGATTATATCAATTTCATGGTGATAATACATTTTCGAAATTCTTTAATTTCTGACGTGAAGGAAGATATGAAATGAATACAGGCATTTTGAAGAACAACAGCTTCTTGTTTTTAAAATGGCTAGCTGAATGACAGTTAGAATTCCTCGCACTCTTATCTTATAGTTAGTTAATCGACCACATTTTCAACACAGGAACTGCCTATCGTCTAACGTAGGTAAACTATAAACATATACAGGATTAGGTTTATGTTTTACCTACGGTTAACCTACGACAACGAGTCCATGTAAGTACTTGTAGGGATATTTAAAACACTTATTCGTTATAAAAGATGAGTGTAACTTCAATTTCGAGCAATTAACATTTGTGAGTTACGTTCAAACCATTACCGCGTTAGAATAAAATATGACTCCTGAATGGTGATTTCAATAAAAACATTTATATATGTTATCATTTTAAAAATTAAAAATACTTTTATGATATAAGCAACTAACGCTTCCATATTCATAGACCCCTTTTATGCAATATTTGCCACACAATAAGTTCCCTTAATCCCCTGTTGAGTAAACTGTGTACACTCATTGCATTCGAATGGGAAAACAAACTCCTTAGGATAAATTGAGGTTTACCAAAGGTTGAACATTTGAAAAAAAAGGCACTTCTGCTATCGACAATGCACACTTAAGATTACAATGGATTTCTAGCCAAACAATGCTTTATAGCAAGTAGCTCCCATTGTGGAATGTACAATGCTAGTCAGAAGAAAGTATACGTTTTTCAGACATACTGGACAAGAGAGACTCCGTTTTTTGTTTTGCTTCAAAAGATCAGTTTAAACGCTACTCGAATCAATTATGACCATACTATAACGTCTTGATTCTTAGAGTTTGGACAGTATAGTCAATATGATAATATTAATATAACTCAAATGTCATTTATCTATAGAAACTGAAAAAAACTTTCATTTTGAGTTACATTAATTAAATCATACCTCTAGTATGGGCATATATTTACTATAGATATACTTTCCTTTACAGGATAGAACAAACCTATTGAATGACTGTGTATGGATTACTTCAAAATTTATCTGTAAGAAAAGAAACATCATCCTGCCCTTTAAGTATAAAACTTTGTGCTGCTATTGGCCTATGACTTACAATATTTATCTCAAATATCGATTTTATGCACACAGGTATGTCCTATTCAAATGTTAATCGTCAAATGAATGAAAACTACTCGATCAGAGAAAACGAACTCTCAATTCTAAATAAGACGTATTCATAGTAAAAAAACGTTACCCTGAAGTTGCGAGAACGTTTAAAAATCCGATTTTAGACTGTTTACCTGCACAAATAGAGAGAAGAACGTTTATTCTGAATGGAATGTTGTCTATAGCTCTCTATCACATATAGACTATTGCGTTCATTTTTTCCTACGTACCATCTGTTGCAAGTTTATATTTTTCTATTCGGTCAAAGAAAAAATTACCGATGAAACTGTTCAAAGTTGATAACGTCCTTAGTTTTTTCGAATCAAATATAAGGTTACATCCTCATAGCCTCCGTCACAAGTGGACGAAATTTCTCAATGACATCGTCCAATCATATATCACGTTTCATCTCCGACTGACTGCTGTCTTCTGGGAATATTTGGCAACGCACAGGAGAAGGTACTTCAGTTTCCTCGACGGTTTTTCTCACAATATCTCTGAATGCACAACTTCATTGTATTAATTATTTTACGGTAGTTCTAGCCAAGAAGTGTTCCACTTGTACCAGAGGTTACTAGGGAAAACACGTGTTGATCATTTAGTTGATTGGGACAGTGGGTTAATAGTCAAAGGGTGATGAATATCTTAATCAGGTAAGACACAGTGCCATCGATCACTCTTATATCTAACACAAACATCCACCTTTGAAATCAGTTCTGTTCTGTTTCGTTAAACATCTAACATACGATAAAATTCAAGTACATATCACAACACGTTTGGAAATGATGGTTTGATGTCAATTCAATCTGATTGTACAGTGACATGAAACAAAAAGGTGGAATGAAAAGAGATTATGATCGTTAGTAGTTATCTTGTTATTTCTTGATTCGTGTTTCAGAACACGTTCATTTTGTATGGTGGGTTAATTTATTGATTTCTTTGTCTGTGTGACAGGCGGGTCACAGTATCAAAGGAAGGTTCTTATGGTGTAAGACGTTCGAATAGCCACTCTTTATTGTTAAATACATCATTATTATTCTGTATAAAAACATTAATTCAATGGAAGGCTTTTATTTCAAAAGGGATGTAACAAAGACCTCTCTTATGACACACACGTCTGTCTTTCCTCATGCAAAATTACTAAAGGGCAACTTTTTACTGTTTTTTTCAGATTTGTGTTGACTAATTTCATTTTCGTGAATGTTACCGGTTGTCGGTTAGTAGAAACATATACTTTAATTGAAATTAATACTGTCTTGAAATTCAGAATCCATAACTATTTCACATTCAATAACTATTTATGCTCAACGATTTATATTATGATAATGCGTCCTATTCAAATCAAGATATTTTTCACGATACATTAAAAGGCCCTTTTACGTACTTATCAATTGAACCCTACCCGACAAGATATCCTTGTATAAATCCGCTAGGATCAAAAGCATAGAGGGTCTTAATCTTGATTAGCCTTAAAGATTGTTAAAGCCAAAATTGTCAAACTAAGGACAGGAACCTAAAGGCGTATTCTCTCCTAGATAAAAGTTATCCTAGCCCCTTAAGTTGTCTAGAAGAAGGTAAAGTTGAAAACGATATTCAGTTTATTTCAAGTTAATTTTAAACATAGATTTGAACAATAATCGAATAAACTAGATCCAGATTTTTTCTACACTGTATTGTAGAAATATTTGATAAATTCTGATTTATTTATGATAAACAAAATTTTGTAACTTATGTTAAATCGACCGAAAAGCTATCAAATAACAACAAATATGGTTTGTAATATTGAAAGCCTGTATGTTAATATACTAAAATAATACATTAGCTGGAACATATAAACTTAAAAAACACCAACGAAGTGAAGTCAATACTTGGCGGTTTCCACTCAACTGTATAGTAAGTCCCCATTTATCAATCTCATGATTTATCTTGTGCTGACATTTCAAATCAATAAGAGATAAAAAATAGTTGACAAATCACGTTGAACAAAGTCATGTGTTATAAGGACTTTAGCGTTGTTCTAGAGTAGATCAAGAGGACGTTAGTTTATTTGCCAGTCTCCATTGGTGGAGATAAGACAAGCAATTGCCTGTGTCATTCCCAATAGGAGTGTTCAGCAAGGATGACTTATATGTCCATGTCTTTTTTAAAAGTTGCCGAAATATCTAAGAAGTTTGCAGTTTTATGTTTCCTGTGATTCGCTGAATTATTTCCTGCAAGTGAAGATTATGTATCTATTGAGAAGATTTCTTTGTGTTTCACATAACGCTAAAAGTGTGTTTTGAATGACCATAATGAGGATTTTAACTCTGGTTAGCATATCGTTCATCTTTACCTATATACATGGTAAGTAAGTTTTGTGTATGTCGGTCGGAACCATGCAACATCCACTTACATAACTATGAGTTGCGTAAGAAAACAAATAATGTGTTTTATTATGATTAATGATAATAATGAACTCTAGCATTCGATGCTGTTTAGTACTGTTAATGTCAGGCTGCTGAATTACATATACGTGGACACCTTTGATGAAGCAATTTAGCCTTGTCTCTATTGTCAAGATAGAATGAACTATTATTTGCATAACATGTCGAAAACACAATAAAACAAATCAATGAACTAGTTCCTTTCTTTCTGAAAAAAAGAACCCGTTGATATTAAAACGCATTATTGCATACCTTTCTTTTTCTTTTACAAAAGGCAATATTAAAATGCCTGCCTTCCATGAAACTCTGTGGTATGGACTTCTAAGTTTTGGAATTGATATCAGATGTTATGAACAGCAAGACTTTCTGGATACCAACTTCTTTATTGCGAAATCACGACGTTTCGCAGCATATACCTACTCCTTCATGACACATACTTACTCCCTCATCAAGATATATATTTACTCCGTCATCTTGATATATGCCTACTCCTTCTAAATGATATATGCTTCATCATGATATATATTTACTCTGTCATCTTGATATATGCTTACTCCTTCTTAATGATATATCAATCATCATGATATATACTTACTCCTTCATCATGATATATGGTTACTCCTTCTACATGATATATGGTTACTCCTTCATCATGATATATGCTTACTCCTTCATAATGATATATGCTTACTCCTTGATCGTGATATATACTTACTCCTTCATCGTGATATATGCTTACTCCTTCATCGTGATATATACTTACTCCTTCATCATGATATATACTTACTCCTTCATCATGATTTAGCTCACTCCTTTGTCATGATATATGCCTACTCCTTCATCATGATATATGATTACTCTTTGATCATGATATATACTTACTCCTTCATCATGATATATGGTTACTCCTTCATCATGATATTTGCTTACTCCTTGATCGTGATATATACTTACTCCTTCATCATGATATATGGTTACTCCTTCATCATGATATTTGCTTACTCCTTCATCATGATATATGCTCACTCCTTTGTCATGATATATGCCTACTCCTTCATCATGGCATATTCTTCACCATGATATATACTTACTCCTTCATCATGATATATGCTAACTCCTTTGTCTTGATATATGCCTACTCCTTCATCATGGCATATGCTTCATCATGATATATACTTACTCCTTCATCATGATATATGCTCACTCCTTTGTCATGATATATGCCTACTCCTTCATAATGATATATGATTACTCTTTGATCATGACATATGCTTACTCCTTCGTCATGATATATCTTAATCATTCATCATGAGAAATGCTTTAATGATAATGATTTATGCTTAATCCTTCATGAACAATAACGATGTTATCATCCGGGAAATCTGGAGCAGGAGTAAGCATGTACCTCAAAATGGCGTGATTTTCACGATAAATGTAGAGAAGTTCTTATCCAGGAAAGTTTGCTGTTGGAGAAGGAATAAGAAACGTCGCATCACTTTCACAATAGAGCAGTTGTCATCGAGAAAATTTCTATTAAAGAAAAAATTGAGAATATATTCAGAAACGAAGTCATTTTCACAACAGAGAAGATATTGTTCAAAAGATGGAATAAGAATTTCCTCCGAAACGTCGTTATTTTCACAACTGAGAATTTTGTATCTAGAAAACATTGCTGTTGAAGAACATACCCGAAACGTAATCATGTTCACGATGAAGAAATTGTTATCTAGATATTTATTTCTGTTGAAAAAGTAATAGGAATATAACGCGAAACGTCGAGAAGTTGTTATCAGGAAACCTCGAGTTAATGAAAATATAAGAAAACTTTCCGAAATATCGTCATTTTCACAATGGGGAAGTTGCAATCTAGAAAAAATCATAGTTCTTTAGGAACGCCGCTTCATAATGCTCCCAGAGTACATGTTGTTGTATGCATGACACAAATGCTGTGTTCATATCTATTTCATCAAAAAGATGAAAGAAGTCTTAGAGAAGTACTGAAAAAAAGCAGCTTGTCACTGTTTTCTGCAAAGATAGTATTCTATCGTGTTTCAACTAGGAACACTATTCAATTTGAAAAAGTACATCAGTTAAACTATCTAACAATGGCTTTTCTTTTAAATGATTATAAGGAATCTATGTCTAATTAATAAAGTTTATTATGATATTCATAACTGATTTTTAGACATGATTTATTTATGGAATTTATTTTCACAGGTCAGCCTGCAGTTATCTCCCCTAAAGCTGATGGTCTAACGAGTATCAACGTTCGTGAAGACGTTCCGACATCTCAAACTATTTTCCATGTGATGCCCTCCGATCCGAATTGGGTGTGTGCAGTGTCACCCGCAACGCCATTTAAATTCAATGGATGTGAATTACAAACCACTACCGATCTTGATTACGAAACCAAACCTGATTCTTATACACTACAGATAACGTAAGTACTTTTCAGGGCTATGTTCGATCAGAAGATTCTGCAATCGAACTATATTCGCTGTGTCATTAAACTTGCACATCTCTTCATTGTATAGTGCCTCCAGACCCTCTTCTTAACAACTAAGAACGTTAACTTTTTAACTTCAGTTTTCTCCGTTTTGTCTGACTGTTGGGTAAAGGAATCGTACCATTCAGCTAAAACATATATCAGCTAGTATTTAAAGTTTGCAACAGTATCTTAACATTGTGATACGGGGGATGATTGATTTCACATTTTCACATCAGGCTAATGTTTTGAGATCAAATTTTAATAAATATCAAATTCCTCAAATACGGGCAAGTGAAATTCTTCCTCCCCTTCCCTCTCTTTCAAGCATCGTTATTCCATATGTCAATGTGTTTCCAATGAATGTTTTCTTTGAAGAGTTTATGATAAAACGACAGCCCTTCCAAATCCAACCGCTACAAGGATTCTAACGGTGAACATAAAAGACGTGCTTGACGCTCCCCCATCTGTCAATGTCACCCCTAGTACAGTATCTATTGACGAGGAGTTATCTACAGGAACTATAATCCCAGTTCGAGTGATGGGCAGCGATCCTGAAACCGCTATTGGAGATGAAATAACGTACTTCTTAAATGGTGAGGCGTTTATAGTCAGCTTTAGTAGATAATAATGGGGGTCTTTTACCAACGGATCCCGGTAAAATACAATTTGTTATCTGTTGGTCTAGGACCCCCATTATAACCTACTAATAAGATATAATGAAGAAATCATCCCAAATAGAAAAACAAATCAATTAGATAGTAACATTGTTATATTAATTTTCAAGAGATCTTTGCTACGGTCTCTGCTTGACAGTTGCTGCTTATCTCTGGGGAGGTTTAAAAGGGCACAGAGTGTGTTGTTGGAGTCAAATATGTCAAACATTATAAATTTAAATAGTGTTAGTTTATCGAGAAATCATGGTTGTTTATGAAAATCAGCATCCGATGTCTATCATGTTAGTATAGTGACAATTAACAGGTTTTAGGCCTGATTTTTTAATCGAAAACCGGACAATGGCGCTCGCCAATGACTCAAACATATACAAATATGGTATGGTAGTGTTAGATAGACCATTAAAATAATATACTTGTAAATGGGAAGTAGAATTTCGACTTATTAATATTTTTCATTTCCCAATTTTCATTAAAACCAAAAAAGTATAATAATTTTGGCATTTTAGAGATAAATATGCAATTTAGGGAGGCTATTTGAACTTCACAAGGTCACGTGGCCTTTAGGCTCTTACTTAAACACTATGAAAATCATAAAACATACCCTGTGTCATTTTAACGAGGCTGCTGAAGTATAAGTCGATCGCTGCCAAAAGATATATTACACACAAAAACAACTTTATTTTCAGGTTCTGCTGTACATTCACTGCAGCATTTTCACTGAACTCCAAACTCATTCCACAGACATAGAAAGCCAAGCAGTTGTAGAACATATTCCCTGGTCTATATTTAAAATTAAGTTTCAAGATGTTCTTAAATGACCCCACGACAACAAAGTTCAAGGAAAAAAAAATAACTGAACATTTCTTCTGTCTTTGTTTTTTTTCTTGGATTTTTAGAGACAAACTAAATATGTTCAAACAAACATTGTGACCGAATATTGATCTACTTAATTTTATCACAAGGATTTTAAACAAACTAGTTTTGGAAACCCACTTACCTTTCGAAAGTAGTTTTAGAGGTCAACTTAAATCACAATAAAACATGGATATCTTAATTCAAAAGTGCCTTTTATAAAGAAGTTGAATAATTGTTTACAGGAAAGGGAAGTACATATTTCAACATGAACCCTACCACCGGAAGTATAACAGTTGTCAACAGACTTGACTACGAAGCTGGTCTGAGGAGTTTCAAACTAGTGGTCACGGTCACGGACAAGCAGGGTCACTCGGCCACTGCAGCCTTGACCGTCAACATCAACGACGTCAACGACAACAGTCCAACGTGTACACCTACCACTATTCAAACAAGTGTTGAAGAAAACGTATCTGGTAATAATCAAACTTTTCTTCAAATGTTTAAATCATTAAACCCGAGCTTCAAAAATCGAAAATCCCCTTAACAAATTTTAATTCTATATGCATTTTGTCGTGAATATTTTACGAATGAAAACGTTTAAAAATTATCCAAAAAAGAAATTATATTTATATTTGCTATCATTTTTAAGAAAAGTCATGAAAAGTTTGATTTGGTCATAAAATTTGTATGTGTTCAACAAACACCACCCCACCGATGCTGAAAACATTACATCCCGAAAACATTCCTTCTACAGTAATTGTTCACGTTTTTCAGTTTGATATTTCAAAGAATTTTCATTATTCATATGCAATAAAGAGAGAGAAGAAATATTTTAAGGCAATATGTAAAAATCCGCACTTTCAGAAAAACAAAAAAGAATTGACATCAAGTTACATATTTTTGATATGACACTTTTACAACAATTACACACTAGATACAGATCAACAAATAAAATCAAATGTTTTCTGGGATAGGGATTTTATAAATAATATCCTCCTTCTTGTAATTTAACATACCTGTATAGGGGAGATAACTCTTAATTGAAAAATCATTTCATTTCTATTCAGTTATATCTATGGAACAAATCGAAGTTATCACAAAATTCATCCAATCGTGATACAAATATATTTCTGTCAAGTAACAAAACTACAAAATTTGAAATCAAATGTTTGTCGAAACACAGACAGATAGACATGTTTATTCAGTATTTGTGCCTCAATGGTCCATAGTACAGTTGAGTTTTTAAAGTTATTAGTCACTTTTGACTTAATGCGATTTCATTTGATTCATCAATTGTTTTATATACATGGCAACATTTTGAGGCATTTTAGAGGCATTAAGCAGATTGTACACCATTTGCGGATTGACATTTGAACATTTCAAAAATGGTTTTCTACATGAGGAAAAGGTTTCACAAACTAACAAAATATGGAATTCATCTTCAGATTGACCTGAAGAACAGTATGAACATGACAAATCCGTGTCGAAACACAATTCGCATAGAATGGAAGCACGCCTAAAATTAAAGTAAACTATGAGATGGTTGAAGTTGCGCCTTTAGAAATATATCCCTCAAATCATAATTGATGTTAATGATATAAACCTTTAAATTTTTTCCTTTTTAGCAGGAACTTTGACGACTTTGACCTGTGAAGACAAAGACAGCCCCACCACACTTCACTACTCCATCGCAGGGGGAGATAATCCGTCTAACCCATCCTTCAGTATGTCTGGGTCTACAATCAGCGTCGCCAGGGATCTCGACTACGAAACAAAATCTACATACAGTTTAATCATCCACGTCACTGATACTGACCATACTGCAACTGTCACAGTCAACATAAAGGTAGTCTATACATACAGTGCTGTCCCTATTAACCGACATTGCTTTTCCCCTGTCATACATTCACTCTGATTGAAATAAGAACTAAATTGCTGCTGTACGTTACGCATGGTTATCCTATGATAATAATAAAAAAAATAATAAAAATACGATTATGCGTTGAGCAGCAATTTAGATCCTGATTCACTGAGATTGATACCATCCAAGCGTCTTTTTACATCAAGTATACCAACGCCAGTACAATAAGGCTAAAATTTAATTTAAATATTTGGCGCGCGCTGAGGTCCAGTTTTCGATAAAAATAAATCACAGTTTCAACAACTATAGCGTCACTTTACTGAACCTATTAACATCCAAAATAAAAAAATTCATCAACGGTCAGTCATTTCGATGACATAACATCAATGATTACTTTTGACTGTGTTACTCTAATAAAATACTGCATTTCACTTTGACATTAACGTAAACTTTATAACCATCCTCTGATACTTATAAGACTTCTGTGAGGCAACATCGGCACCATGTTCACATTGATCCTATTTTCCAAGGTGATAGACAAGAACGAGGAGGAACCAAGGTGGTCAGTGTCCACTCTTACACTGGATGTCCAGGAGAACCAACCCTTTGGTCAACCCTTCTTCACCTGTGTGGCCACCGATCCGGATGGTCAGCCGAATCAGCCCCTGACCTACCGCATAGGTGGGTCAATTTTAATCAATATGTCAACTCCATCTGTACTGCACGATATATAAGATGTCAGCACATTCAAAATGATTGTGTGTGATTAAAATGGTTTTTAACTGAACATGATTCTCAAAAACATCAATTTGATGGTGGTCAAAATTAGATTTAACAAGGCCTGTCCATCCCTGAACAAATGTTATTTAAATAAATATGTAATACTGAATGTTTCAAGAAAATTGATACTTTTTCTCCTGGAACTCAAAACAGACATTCTTTCACATTGCTCATAATTGGAATATCCTCAACGGTGACATTTTCCAAAGGTATGGAGATGTTGTTGAATTACCTCCTACTATATTTCCCATTTTTGTCCATATCATATTTCATATAGAAATACAATTTAATGCTTATTACTTATTTCCAGTTTCAGCTATTACTGCTACAAACACCTTTCATATCAACACCCAGACGGGAGAGTTATCTCTCCTTACTAACCTTGACTACGAGGTCGCACCCACGTCTTACACGGTAAAGGTTCAGGCGACTGATGGCGGAAGCCCGCCCTTGAGTTCGAAGACAAATCTGACCTTGACCTTAAATGTAGTTGACGTGAATGACAATTCCCCGATGTTTCCTTTAAACCAATACACATTCGATCTGAAGGAAAACATGGCACCTGGAACCTCTGTTGGTAAAGTTTCAGCAACTGATTCAGACGGAACTCCTGCCAACAACTTAGTTTACTACATGCTTTCTTCACCTATAACTGGTGACGTTCATCATTTTAACTTAGACAATACAGGAATTCTCACAACCTCGATAACATTGGATAGAGAATCTATTCCAGTCTATGTCTCCATTGTAAAAGCTGTTGATAATGGACTACAACGCCTTACCGGAACCACCACGGTAACCATTAACGTCGATGACGTCAACGATAGTCCACCAGAGTTTGACGCCGCTACCTATTTCGGGTCAGTTAACGAGGAGGCTGTATTCAACAATATCATTGCTATGACAATAACTGACAAGGACGTCGTTCCTGGTTCACCAACTGTCTCTATTGAACAAACATCCTCAATTTCAGGAACAAAATTAAATTCTATTTTCAAAATAACTAACTCCGGGAATGTTTTTACCATATCCCTGAAGCAAGCAGTTGATCGTGAAACGGACCCTAGTTTTGTCTTCAACGTTTTTGCCTATGACCCAACAGCGTCATCGCTGACGTCAACGGCCACTGTAAGCATCACAGTTATCGACGTCAACGAGGCACCGACGTGGGTAACGTCACCTTCCGTCGACGTCTCTGTACCTGAAGACGTCAGTGCTGGAACGCTGGTGTTCACTGTATCTGCAATTGACGGAGATCTGGGCCCAGGTGGACAAGTGCGCTACTCTTTGATCTCAACAGGTAAGTAAATATTCATTAAGGATGTTCGCTCCTCAGTCAGAGGGACAAAACTCAGATAACCTTAAATCATAATGTTCTTATATAATAAACCAAAATGAAGCGGCAATTTCTCAATTTTGATGATTTCTGATTAAATATTCATCAAAATTAGGAAACGTTGTATATTTCATTTTGAAATAATTCACAATTTTGCTGACTCAGCAATTTTAATTGTAACTATCATTTGAGCAAGTTCTATTGTCTGTTTTTCTTAGAAATTAGATTTTGTTGAAAGAATATGATTTGTATGTATTTGTTCAGGTATAATTTTTAGATATTGTGTGGGAGAAAGCATGTTTTTAGTAAAAAATAGCTTAAATATTGATAATTTAATTGAAATGTTTGAATACATGTTGTGCCGTAGCGGCTAAAAACCCACACTACCATATATATTTTATACTATTTTCTGGAGGAAAATTATGTTAACTCAAACCTGTTTTCATATTAAAAAAAGTTTAATACAGGAACTAATTTAAATTTAACATTTTTCAAAAAAGGTCATCATTTCCCCATTGACTCCCATGTTAAATCTCTTACTGACATAGGGATCTTTGTCATACAATATCTCGAAAAAACCCACACTAACCCCCATTTTTTTGGGTTGATATTTCAAGCAAATACATTAAACCTTTGAAAAAAACAAGTTAGAAAAAAAGTTTAATACTTTAAATTTGAGGAGCGAACATCCTTAAAACATTTTTAAAAATCGTTTTACCTCCAATCATATGTTAACATGAATAAGTACACATTAACATTTATGATATATTCACAATACTGTTTGAATTGTATGAGATCCAGTTATTGCTTGTTCAACTGTACCTTACCACGTGCTTGGGAGGTAAATAAAAACTTTAACATATAAAAATGTTGTTATAACATACACAACATAAAATGCGTCAACATTAGAAATATAACCAATAATTGTGCTATTTCACGATGAATGGGAATTCAAAAATAAACACTGAAAAGAACATTGCTACGATCTAATTATCTATTTTGGCCAATGTAAGAAGTCCGTAGAAATTCATATTGGTGTTGAATTAGAATTATGATTGATTACACCTTATAGTTTGAACGATAAGCTTAAAGAGCCACTCCGTGATTTTCATAACATATCATTTACCTTTGATACGAACCTAAATGTCATATGTGGTGATATAAAATTAAAAAATCTTAACTTTTCATGTCCAAAAGACATATATATGACAAATACTGGTTTTCCATGAAAACCTAAAAACAACCTTATAAATGCACAGAGGTGTAGATATCACGTCCAATATACATTGATACTAGTCATATAACCTAACAAACACTATCAACTCCTAACTGCCCTCCTGGCTGTTTTAGATAAGTCTCCAAAATTACGTTTGACTATTTGACGCGCGCCACTGTCCGGTTTTCGATCATAATTGCGACGTTCTACCTTCATATTGTCACTGTAAAAAAACCAATAAGCTTTCAAATGTGTTTTTTGGTAACAGTCGATACTTCGCTATCAAATGACACCATTGATTAAGTTTGGCATATAAGACTCCAACAACTCACGGAGTGGCTCTTTAAACACACGGACAGGTGAGGATAACATGCGGGGAAATGGTAACATAAACATTTTTACTTTGTCAACTATGTCGGTATCAATGTTGAAAATATAAGTTTGGTGTTTTTTTCAACAATAAACGAACAATACGAAAGAAAATCAGGAATTGTTTCGTTGCAGGTAATCAATTTTACCTTGATTCCGGAAGTGGTGAAATATCGACGAAAACCAGTTTTGATTACGAAAGAGGCACCAGAAGCTTTACTCTGATTATAAGAGCCAGTGACAACGGAAATCCACAACGGAGGACAACTACGGACATTTCTCTGACCATCAACATCCTGGACGTCAATGACAATTTCCCGATTTTCACACAAAGCAGTTATATGTTTACCGTTTTTGAAAACGAAGGGCCGTTGCAATTAGTAGGATCCGTCTCCAGCACGGATCAAGATAGTCCTCCATACAATGAAGTAGTGTATGACCTAGATGTGTTTCCACAAGGAAAACCAGTCCCCTTCACAATCAAAGAGCAAACAAACGGAGGTATTATCTTTACAACATCCGTGCTTGACAGGGAGACGTGTGACATGTACACCATGATGATCAAGGTCACGAATACCGGCATAAATGTATTGACGTCAACGGCTACCGTTACCGTCATTGTGGACGACGTCAACGACAATAGCCCAGAATTTCACATGACGTCACACTCTGGGGAGGTTAGAGAGGATAGTTCAGCAGGTACGAGCATCCTGAAGCTGATCGTCACAGACAAGGATGCCGGACGTAACGGTCAAGTTAGCATCTTCGTTACGCCATCCATGCAGGGATCTGCGTTCAGATTTGAAGTGGATAGCACCACCGGCGTGCTTTCCTTGAGAGTTCCTAACGTCCTTGACAGAGAGAAAAGGTCAACGTACACGTTTGAGGTCAAGGCTGTTGACTCGGGCGTCCAACCGCTAACGTCGTCGGTCACGGTGACGGTGATTGTGACAGACGCCAATGACAATGCGCCCGTGATGGACCGACATTTCTATGATACTCAGGTTGACTACACTGGTGTCTGTGGTAACGACATTGTAACGGTAACAGCCCACGATAACGACGTCGGTAACAATAGTCAGCTGAGTTACTTCCTTGTCAACAGTATCTTCGAGTATCTCTTCAGGATCGATTCAACGACAGGTCTGTGCTATATTTCATTTATCCGATGTAACAATAATTTAAGTCACTGTTAAAGGTGCATGAGCACGTTTTTTTAGGTAAATAAAGTGATCTAACGAAAACGAAAATGAATGATTGTCAGCAAGTTACTTTGATTACTGAATCAAATAATTAGAAATCAAGTGTTGCGATTCAAGTTTTTAACTATAAGTTGGTCTTTCATAATGATTCTATTTGTTAAGTTATGAGAACCGGGTTCTGTGTTTTACAAACTTCTCATTTGCAAGAGTAACGTTTCTGGGTAGATAATACGTAATAGTACACCGAAACATCACAATCTTGCCACAAAAAACGACGTGAATCCATGGAACAATTGTATCTCTGACCAATCCTCTTTGAGAAGAACCATTGACATATTTTATTCAGAGGGCTGACATTTTGACCTTCATTGCATCTAATACCGAAATAAGAAACAGTGAATTTCTTTTCAATTCATTTACAATACACAAAAACATTTCCAAAATCACTTATGTAAACACTCTTAAACTAGGTGTGGTCTCCATGAAATTCTATGTAGCTCAGAACTTCCGGTATGCAATCGAGGCTTCCGCTAAAGATGGCGGCGACCCCGCACTCTCTGCTGCAACTTCTTCACTCATACGAGTTGATGCCTTCAATTTGGAGGGAACTGCAATAACGTTTAGACTTGGGATCGGAAAGGAAGCCCTTGAAGCAAACGTACAAACCTTTATAACAAACGTCGAAGCCATTATTCAAATCAACTATACGGGCGCCATTTTGAAAATTTGCTGCGTTGAGGAAAGAAGTGGGGAGGCAGTTATTCCAACGTCTTCAAGGCGGCGTTTACTACAAACATCCAGGTAATGAATGAATATGATTTTTCTCATAAAAAACGCATTAAAAACTTTAGGTCTTTAAAGAGCCACTCCGTGATTTTCATAACATATTATTTACCCTTGGTACGAACCTAATTGTCACATGTGGTGATATAAAATTAAAAAATCTTAACTTTACATGTCCAAAAGACATATTCATGACAAATACTGGTTTTCCATGAAAATCTGATAACAGCCTTATAAATGCACAGAGGTGTAGATATCACGTCCAATATACATGGATATTAGTTATATAACCTAACAAACGCTATCAACTCCTAACTGCCCTCCTGGCTGTTTTAGCTAAGTCTCCAAAATTACGTTTGGCTATTTGACGCGCGCCACTGTCCGGTTTTCGATCATAATTGCGACGTTCTGTCTTCATATTGTCACTGTAAAAAACAATAAGCTGTAAAATGTGTCTTTTTGGTAACAGTCGATACTTCGCGATCAAATGACACCATTGATTAAGTTTGGCATATATGACTCCAACAACTCACGGAGTGGCTCTTTAAAATGAAAGGTTGATTTTTGTAACACCTCAATTTTTTAACCTTCAATTTCATGAGGATAAAAGCTTATTTCTAGAGTTATGGCCTGAAAACAGTTTACTTCCTACCTTTGTCACAAGGGTCGATTTCCCCAGTTTTATCAAGCAATCGGATCTACAAATAAAGATAATCAATCCTATTCAAATTGAACGTGATACCGCTATTTGAATGGGTTGCTTTTTTGCCGCTTGTTAATGAAAAAAATTGGGCCTACGAACCATTACATGTTATAGGGGATACATTGTATCATATACTCTCTTCGCACATAAGTAGCTCAAGCAAAATCGAGCGCTAACCTCTGTTCTACTGCGAGCACTTAGCTGGCCCCCGGACGATTCCACAGCGACAAACAGCCAATCAAAACACTTCATACATGGAGAGTTTGTTTTTGGTCACCAGCATTGTATGCCAAGATTCAGCCGACAAATTACGTGGCCTTGTTCTGTCAAGTTGAAACAAAGTGCAAATGCAAAGTTTTCCCGAAGCATATTTACATTTTCGAATGTGTGCTTTTGAAAAGGGATTGCTGATTGCAAATCTAACTTAGCATCCAAACTGGCGTCTCCGCTTCGTGCCCTAGAAATGCTCGTATAAGAAGAGAGGTAAGCGTAGTATTTTCTGGTTAGAACCACCTATGTGCGGGGAGAGGGATAACCATCAAAATAATATAATACCTCTGCACCAGTACTCTACGCATGATGTAGCCTTTAAAACATATTATTTATCTTTGATACGAACCTAAATGTCATATGTGGTGATATAAAATCAAAGCATCTTAACTTATGTCCAAAAGACATATATATGACAAATACTGGTTTTCCATGAAAATCTAAAAACAGCCTTATAAATGCACAGAGGTGTAGATCTCGCGTCAAATATACATTGATACTAGTTATATAACCTAACAAACACTATCAACTCCTAACTGCCCTCCTGGCTGTTTTAGATAAGTCTCCAAACTTACCTTTGACTATTTGACGCGCCACTGTCCGGTTTTCGATCATAATTATCACTGTTAAAAACCAACAAGCTTTAAATGTGTCTTATTGGTAACAGTCGTAACTTCCCAATAAAATGACACCATTGAATAAGTTTGGTTTATATGACTCCATCAACTCACGGAGTGGCTCTTTAATATGAGTAACTAGTGCAACACGTCAATACGTTATCTAAACGAGATTTGCGCTATATCCTCAGTCCAATCGACGTACACGCATACGTGCTGGCAAGCAACATGACCGGCGACCCGGGCAACATCAACATCACCAAGAAGTTCCTCACCAGCCAGCAGCTGACACAGATGCTAGCAACTGAACCAAGGGGGTACCCTGTGTCAAAACTTACAAGTAGGTGGAGGTTTAGATGACATTGCCTATTGATTTAAAATATATATAGAGGATACTAAACGACCTTCCATTTAATACTATTTTTATTAAACGAGTTAATGATTAAGTATAAAACGAGCGAAAGCGAGTTTGATACCAAATCATTAACGAGTTTAATAAAAAATAGTATTAAATGGAAGGAAGTTTAGTATTCTGTTTATTACTTGACCTCAGTAATCAAGCATTATTACCAAAAGTGTACTGAACGAAGCATTTCCGCGAGTAAGCCGCCATTGAGACGTCGGTGCCAAGATTGTGACGTCACAACTACACAATATTATGACGCCATACGTGCAGCGGTATTACACTAGTTTAATATCGCCGTATAAATATTACACTGCGGTATCTTACACGGGCGAGTAATATATGTGGTTATACCTGGCTCCACAGTGTATTCTTACTCTATGCTACCCACATTTATTATCTCTAATGTCTAGCACCATGTCATCAACAGAGGTTAGTTGTTAGGGAATTTCTTACCACGCAACCTCTGTTCTAGTCCGGTGTTTTCGCGTGCCAGCAATAAAGAATCCCGATGGATTGCATTGAAGGTTGGACTAGTGCAATAAGCGAAATTCTTTCCAAATTATCATTTGTTCTATTCCATGACTGTCGGGAAGTCGCGAGTTTCTTTACATGAAGGCCACATTGCGTACATAGTACAAGACAGACGCTAGTAGGAGAGGTAAGACACGATTTACGTTGCCAAGAATATCGCCAAATGTTCTTTGTTGGAACCGACAACACAGGTTACGTGGGAAAATATATGCTTTGTGCTTAATCAATACATCAATGATTCGCTTCACATTTTTTAAAAACTGAAACATGTTTTTATTGATCCTCCAGTACATTTAGTAATACAAGGACATTAGGATAGGCAATGAAACGAAAAAACTTTAAATACACCATGATATAAGTAAAAGGCAATATACATGTCTGTTTGTCGGTCAATCTGCAATGTACACCGTTGGCAGGTGGCCGCATGAGTTATTTCCATGTGGAAAGCGTCACCCCCTTCCACCTGAAGGTGACCCCCTGGGCGGAAACTGTAGAGGGGATCGTCATCATCACTTTCATCGCCCTCATTATCGTCGTCTTCATCGCCATCCTTGTCATCGTTATTTGCTACACACGTAAACGACGAAAAAGGTAATGGATACTAATTCTTTCTTTCGGTAATTTCTAAAATAATAGTATTAGATTAGTTTATTAACTGTTTAAGTGGCAGTGTAAGAAAGTCAACGATATATAAAATGGGTGATCGTTCTCTCACAACAGATTTATACTCTGTCTTAAATTCCTACACCAACCTCTGTCCTAAAACGAGCGTTTATGAGTCTAAAAGTATATAAAAGCTTGACTGGATGCATCAAAGTTAGTTTTGTAATCATCGACGCCGTTTCAAAAGTCCTCAGTTATTTCCCTATGCCTCGGGAAAACTCAACTTTATTCGAATGCGCAATTTGAGTCTTCTTTACAGACTACAATCACCTGCGTCATTGTCTTGTGTTGTTGACAACAAATGCTAACCATGCATGCGGTGTTTTCATTGGGTGAAAGTTTGATAGTTTGTGTTGAAATATTTCGCAGGAAGCCGGACTAGAGCTTGTAGTAGGTACAGAGGTTAGAATAGGAATTCATGTCTCTGTGGGGTGAGAATGATAGATGATCTATTGTTTAAATATTCGGGATAACGACATTTATATATAGATTCTTATCCCGTTTTAAGCAATCCTAGATTGGCAAATTATAGATAAGATGAAATTATTTCTTATAAAAACGAAAGGAGAGGACTTCAATGACATTACTGTTGAGCTGGAAGCAAATAACTAATATATAAGAAAATGCTTGACTTTGATTTGCAATAGTAATTCTAGTGATACATATATGCAAATAATCTTCAGAATTCAATTGCAGATGCACATCTATAAATCTATTCTTCAAATGATGCAACTTTAAAAAAAATAAATGATCGGGCGACCCAAAAAAATTACAAATTACTAAATAGTTTTTCCTTTTTTAATTAGAATATCAATTTGACTCTGAAATGACGTTAAATGCGAAAAAAAACAATATTCAAAAAAATGCATTACATTTCATTCAATAAAATAATTTATTTGTAGACAAACCAAGCAAGTTCGACCGTCGTTTGCGTACTCACGTAAACCTCCCCGTACTAAGATGGAAAGTAAGTATACGTAATAAAGAAGTAATAGAACATCTTTTTTTATATTTTATTTCTTAAAATTATCCCCAATAATTATTAATTCATGCCAGGTGTATATATTCAGAGGGTCAAATATCTCATTACTCAACACTAGAAATGATGAATTGTCAGGCGAAAACTGCTGTCGGCCATTTTAGTGTGAACACAGTTTAATCAATTGCGACATGGACACGTCGCTAATGGCTGAAATAAACAATAATCTCTAACTATCAAACTTGTTAGCTTTGTTTAAATACTCTTTTTATTGTTTTAACTAGATTGTCTTGCAAATGGAAACATTTCATTTACTAGAAAACGTGCAACAGTGTCTTTAACTTTGTACTTGTTTACCCTTAAATCTTAATTGTGAGTTGAATATATTGTATGTTTACACCTTTAATATTGATAAGTTTACATAACACTTTACGTATTTCTGATAAGAAGCATACACGCAACTTTAAAATTTACGTTAATGTACATATTTGTTAGATCTATAAAATATCGTCGAATGCATTCTAATCCCTTATAGATTTATATTTCATTACGATTGACATTAAACGAAGGCAATAGAAATTTTATTGAAACCACCTCTGGCTCAATCTGAAGCTTTTATGCCTTATTTACCAAATTCACCATTCAAATCATCTGAGGACTTTCAGATTATCCATCCTTGATTTGGCCTAGTGAAAACTAACCGAGCTACGGCTTGGAATTGGTCCTGTAAGCCAATCAAAGACATCTAAACATGTTAGATGTTTTTAAATTCCTCCATATTTTCTGTTTCTTATGTCACACCGGAAGCCTTTCTGTTGATTTTTTCTTACAAGACTCAAGGTAGAATAACCTAAGTCCAAGTTTTGCTAATTTGAAATTCTAGGGCTGACGTGTTTAGATGTACCACCTGAAGATTTATTTCACTAAACTTAAAACTTGGAAATTTTTCATCTCATTCTATCACTTGTGAATGATTTGAATGATGATATCAGTGTATATTTTCTCATTCAGTTCCTGATATTGACACAATCAAGAAACATCCACCACCAGTAGTGACGTCACTTCCGTTTCCGGTAAGAATCTTAAATCAGAAGAATTATCTGATAAAATTTATTGTGAACTATTTGCTTAATTCACGATATTTCAATATTTCTAGATGTGGTCTTCAGCTATCTTCCACTCACTATGCCTTTCTCCCTGATCTGTCCACTCCCTGTTGGATATATTCAGCCACATAAAAAAAACATATTGTTGCAGCAATGGCAAAGTTCAGCGTTGCGCAATAGATATAAGGTAACCAGTTTCCCTATGAGCTAACGAAGAAGAAAAACTGGTTACTTTGTATCTGTTGCGCAACGCTTAACTTGGCCTTTGATTGATTTTTTCTTTGTAACTCGCTCTTTCTTCACCATGGCCATTTGTTATCAAGGATAGGCTGTTTTTGTTTCAGTTTCTTAATTTCATCAACATAGTTTGATTTAAGAAATTTATGTGTGAAATTTACCACAATCATTATTTTTCGTCTGTGGAGTCAAATTCCTGAACGTTACGAAAAAAAATCATCAAAGATGTCCGAATCACGAACTCCTAGTTCTAAAATTTGCTCATTTATTGATCCACCCGGTTTGATCGCTGTTTTATGATCTCGGGCATTCAGTTTGAAATTGATATACCTATGACCTGTGGCCCGGAAATGACCTCAAATTAAACATATAGCATCATCTGATAGCACGGTGTGTACAATGTTTTGAAAGTTCTCTCGGTGTGACGTAGCGAGCATTCTGATTCGTCCGATGTTCCCGTCGCCCGGAAACGCAGCTCTGTTGAGCCTAGTAGGATCTACCGTAGATATCCACCATTGATGTGAAATTAGCATATCTAAAGTAGTATAGAAAACGAAGGGCTACATTTTCTTTCAATAAAATTGTGGGGTATGCGTCATTTTTTTAAACAGAGCTCCAGCGTGAAGCCGTTACCGATGAAGACAGGTGATGACGGCGTAGCTAACATAGGCTCTGGTTTCCTGGACACCTCAAAAGGACCTTTGGTTTACAACAGGAAGTTTGAAGGAACTGCAGTTGATGAAGGTAAGAAATGTTAAATTGGCGGTTCTTACTGATTACTTCTCAAGCTGATAACTGACACATTGATTCACCCATCATCTCTGTCAATGGACACGACACTGCACGTGTTGCTTGCTTTTCACATGCTACCCTGAAGCCCTCTATACTAACTTCAAAAGATCCCGACACTCTCGGAACAGGCTTAATTATACTAAGAGGCACACGTTACTATGATCGACAGGAATAATATTTTCATAGGTTGACAAAATATATTTATCATGATTTGAAGGTTTAAACATAAAAAGGGGGAGACTTGTCGGGTTCAAAGTGTAGAAACGATAAATGAGTGTACAGGGCTTACAAAATGACAAAATGTTGAAGGTCCAAGGCAAAAATCATACAATCAATAGCGTTTCTGGCCACCATCGGTATCAATGAATGCCTTTCACATGCGTCCCCTTAAGCCGACCAAACGTCTCAGAAAATATTGCGGGATTGTATTCCATATCCTTGTCAGCGGTAGATAGAGTTCTTGCAACGTTGTTGGAGCCGGTTCCATGACCGTTCCATTTCATCCCACAAATGCTCGATTGGCGATATATCTGGGGATCTTGCTGGCGATGGCGGGACGTTGAAATTGTTCTGTGTCAGGAAATATTGCCCAACCCTGGCAACATGGGGCCTGCATTGTCCTGCTAAAAAGCAAACCTTGGCCATTTTGCTGCAAAAACGGTTGAACATGAACGTTAACGTTTACATTTTCGTCTCTTCATCTTGCTTCATTTAAATAGCTATCGACGATGTATAGTGGTGTACGACCCTATTTACTTAATCCCAACCCATTCCTTTCTCCCATTCCCTCCAACACGAACTCTTCCATAACAATCAGGGTATCGTAACGTTCACCTTGATGTCGATACACGAGGCGGCTGCCTTAAGAACGATGCATCAAAAAACGTGACTAAAGCGTAGCCTAATAGTGAAGCTGATACGGGATGAGAAGTCGTAAATTTCATGGATATTCTGTGCATGCTTTTCTCAATAGTGTTCCTTCACGCACTTAACAAGCAACCAAATTGTGCAGAATGTTTGCAATTCAGTTGACGTTATGCGTGTCAGCCATAACACAATTAATGCTGCCTCTTAGTATACTCGTCGAAAAGGATCGTTATATAAATTCATGTACAAAATATATGAATTAAATAAATAAATAAATAAAGTCAATAATTCTTTAAATGTCTTCGTTTCGTTTTTAGGATTTCTATAAGGTGCTGAGTTCAGGTTGTTGGTACCAGGAATTTAATTGGGATAAATCTGTTAACTTTTAAAAATAGCCCAGCATGTCACGTGGTTTTCTTAACCTGCCAATGAAAGTGCATCCATGGTTTATAACAAATGTGCAACATATCGTAGTTTATCTTATGACTTAGTTCAATACATATGTGTAATAAATTAACACTGATACATTTTATTTGAAATAATGCGCGCGTGTAATCTATGCAAAAACGACTTGAATGGTATACCGCTACGACACCTGTATGAAAATAGAGATGGAATACATATCGACACTGATACTATTTTCTAGAAAAGATTAATGATTTACCTTTTATTCGTGACAGAAACTGGAAGGGTATACCGCTATGACACCCGGACAAACAAGAGGGAATGGGTGGTCACTCCAGATGGACGATCCGTGACGGTCACTCACCATTGAAGTCCGCTCTCTACTCATAAAACCTCACGGACACCTTTGGTCTTCATTCTTATCAAGTGAATCCATCTCAATGTCGATATGTTGTAGGCTTGTTAAAAGGAGCAAGTCTCAGTTGATTTAAAGGGTTTATTTATCAAAGTTCATTTTACAATTAACAATTACCAATTTTAATATCATATTCTAGACTAAAATGTGATATATATTTTAGAAATAATGAAATGCGTTTTTAATGTTAATTTCTCGGTCTTATGTTGTATTTAGACTGTATAGTATAGAATACATAATTATATACTTTATACACATGGAACATGACTACTCCGTTCCTTTAAAATAATATTAAAGGCACTAGGGCACGCATTTTCGTGCTCAAATTGGCTCTTTCAGGACACAGTAACTCACTTGAACTCTCAATCGATGCAATAAAATGCTTATTCATCTTTACAATCAACCTCAAATCAGTTATGAAAGGTATATACAAAATCCAAGGTCAGCTGTGTACAAATGGGAAACAAATAATGATTGTTGAACATACCTTAATGTCTTAACTGAGAAAAAAGGATGAAATATTCTTTACTCTGTAACAGAACCGATTCTTATACCAATTTTACTATTGTTTTTGCATTAACCGCTGCAGCTGACGTTTTTGCTTTTTATGTTTTTGCAAAATATATATATTATCGACATCGTAGTTCCACCGGATTTAATGCAACGTTGCATTAAATACTTCCGGTCATTTAGAATAAGTTTTATGACTTGAATACGAACTTATTTTAAAATAACTTTGGTTGAGTTTACCCTAGTGTAAATCGATAGTTATGTCGAGAGATGTGCAGTATCTGTGCATTACATATTTACGTACGAGTAATATTGTTGTGTGCCAGTGCCTTTAAGGTTGCAGAGATATTGATATAAATCACTTTCGTTTTCTCGTGAAGTTAAATCAAGAACGGCATAACGGCACTTCAAGAACGTTCTACTAAAGCGTTGTTTCATTTTTTAATCTAGTGACAAGGATAACGCTACCAAGCAGGTTTTGAAATCGGCTGACGTATCGGTTCCTTCAAAATGAAAGCAGTGACATTGACAAATTGTTGGCAAACAACTTGAGCGCGATCTCGATTTCAGCTTGTCTTTTTTCCAACTCATTGGGATATATACATATTTTTTTCTCAGTATGTTTTTTCAATCAATGTTGATAAAGCATGAACGCTGTCACTGAAAGGGGCAACAGCACATTTTAAGATATTTAAAGTGATCTCACGTAACCGAAAAATAATGTTTCAAAATGCAAAAGAATGTTTTTTTAATCAAAAGCAAATCCATTTATTTACCTCAAATGACTAAAATAAGATAACAAATAGTGGCGCAAGTGGGTTTTGCTTGATACTTGATTATATCCACAACGATTACGGATTATCGAGTTGAGTAATGAGATGATTTGATCCTCTTGAGAAAATGCATTTTGCATGAAGTAATTTTCATTGGAGAAAATTGAAGACATTTTTTTTTAAAAACGTGCTACTGTTCCTTTAAGAGGAATGACAGGAGGGAAATATTCCTGATGCCGACAAGAGACGATTTGGTAGTTAATCAGAAATGACATTGTAAATGAAATCAGATAGCTGATAAATAGTTACCGTTTCGTAAAATATTTTAACATGCGAATTGTGCAAACACACCGATACTCTCCATTTTTGTCCATTGCTGGCGACAATGGTTTTACGTTTTTTGTACAACGTCTTTGAACCATTATTGTATCTATTGGATTTTTACATGCAAATCCATATACGAATTAGCAGTATATTAATTTGCTGAAAAGCTAATTAAATATATATTCTGTATGTGTCTTAAATAGTTAGTAGTTAGTAATGATTCTTTGGTGGTAATCGTTTAAGAATTGAAAATACTATGTACCCATTTCATTTATGATTTACAGTAGCTTTACATGGTATACAACTGTAATGATGTACACATTATTACCACTAAGGAATTGATATACATGTATAATAAAAATAGTATTAGTATTACCATTTTGTTTATGAGTTTAAATGAAGCATTCAAATACATAGCTTATAAGAAAAAAACATGTATGCTAGCATGTGAGTTCATTAATATTTATTGTTTTTTTACAAACAAGTTTCCTATTTCAAGGAGAATAGAATCCATAGAAATGTTGTATCAAATTCCAAATTCTTGAGAGATGTGGTATAAGATTTATACAATTATGCATTTATGAATAATAAATGTTATTGTCCAAACGTAAACTGCTAATTTGAGATTATTCGAAAATGAATTTTGAAAATCAAAATTCGAAATACCTTTTTAAGATACCATGCATCGTTTTGACACACTGGCTGATGAGTGGATGAAAGCAACGGAAACTGACCCATCTCCCTGGAGATTTTATGAGCGCTTTAATGTTCTATGAGTATGATACAAGCGAGATTTACTCATGTAATATCTTTTAAAATTTGTGGTTCGAACCCTCGCTACAAATGGATTGCTCTTTTGTCCGGAAATAGAGATTTCTGATTGGTTGCAATTAAAGTTATGCAATCAGCGACGGAGTTCCAAACTTAGCATTCGAAGTGTTCAATAAACTTATGCTTAGACTGGAGTTCCTTCTCCCGTGCGACGCTCACATACATGTATTTCTTACAAGAATTTAGTGAGTCGAGAATACAAGAACTTGCTTGATTAGCAAAATATCAGGACGGTAACCGTGTTATGCTTTTGATAAAACACGCTTGAGACGTTTGTCACAATTCAGAAGCGTTATAACTACAAATTTACTTTACTTTAAACATACCTATATTAGAGGCAATTGAAATTTTTTTTGGGAAATATAAAAAATGAATAATAACAACATTGTTATGAATTATTATCACGACGACATTTATGATAAACCTATGTGACGAAATACTTATTCATGTAGCATATAGTAAATTATTGCAGATTTTATTTTTCCAGAAGCGCACCCAGGAAATGTTTATAAAAAGAGACACACAATGAAATGCTCTCCACTCATGAAATGCTTTGACTGTTTTGATATGTTCGGTTTTATGGCAGAGTTTTAATAAATAGTAAAATACAATTTCAAGTATGTTGTGTCAATGCATAATAACAACGAATTTATTTAATTAATTTAGGCTTCTTGAAATACACAAAACTGAAAACAGTAAACTATTTTATTAAATTGATGCTGCACAGAAGAAAAATGATGAACAATATCACAGATTGCTTTTAATATCATTGAATGTTGTTTCATGAATTTAATACATTTGTAAAAATGAAACTGGCTGCTCATGAATATATATCCATGTGTACAAAATGTAAACATATTGTATCAGTATAAACATGATATAGCATTTTTTCACTCACAATATGAACATATTCTGCCATCGAAAACGAAAACCAGGTCAAGATCTACAAGAGAGTCTACAATATAATAAATAGTATATACCACAACAGGACGTCCATATTGGTGCTATAATATGTATAGATGTCCAAACATTAGAAATACGTTTTCAAAACTATATAAATATTCAGAAACAGTAATTGTTTCTAACTCAAATATGAAAACTGTAAATCGGAAAGACAACCACTTACATTTTTAAAGGGGTTGCTAGGGGTGGCTAATTTCCTTCATGTGTAACACATAACTCAAAATCGTTGATGAGGAGGTATAGTGAAAAATAAAATGCTTTTACTATTTACATAACACAAATTAATAATTCAAAAACTATTTTTTTCGATGAGATCAGAGAAAATCGATCTTGCAAACATGAATATATCAAACATGTTTATGTCGTATGAAATTAATAAATAGACAAGTACCTGAGGATATGATATGACAATATGATTAGGTTCTTATTTGTAAGTAATAATGAATACAAAAATAAGTTAGTCTGCTAAACTCATTTTCACTTTACATTAACCTTTGTGAAAAACAACCTTGTTGTATGGTCACCGGGCCTCTTTAAAATGATAATAAATTTTTCTCATTATAATCATTTAGAAAAATGTTTGGGAAAAAAAGCTTCCGCATAATCCCTCGATGCAAAGTCAAACATGGTATCGAAAAATCTTTGGCACAAATATTTTAAGAAAATGTGGCGAGTCTGGCTGATTAAAGTTTTAAAATGTCATTGAAACATCTGACAATTATCTAGTAAAATGCTGAAGTTATCACTATTATTCGAGAGGCCTTTCCTTGAGACATCGTATCCTCAAATCACGCGTGACTTCACGAGACTAATGGTGGGTGACCTTGACCGATCGTCCTTCCGGTGTGGTGACCCATTCACGGACGTTTGTCTTCGTGTTGTATGCGTAGACCTTTCCAGTTTCTATAAACATGGAAAATATGTGACTACCATAATTGACCGACAATCACATAAATGAACAACGACGCCATCGAAAATTACAGTGTTAGAATCCAGGAGGTGTTTTCCAATTGTTATACACCTATCACATAGATTGTACTTGAACTACATACGATTTTAACCTGATATTCACCCAATTCTAGGAATATATTTTATTATTATTATAACCTCTTGAAAATTAAGTCTAGATTATCAACAAAAAAATCTTGTTTCAATGATTCACCGTTCCTATATTTGATAAGATTATTTTTATCGACTGAGAGGACAGAGTTTAAATCCGTTGTTCTGATTTTGTTGCTTACCTGCGTCCACGGCTCGTCCACTAAACTCTCTGACCCCTGGTCCTACAGGGGTCACCCTGTTTCCGCTGTAGGTTAGACTGGCCACTCCGTCCTCTCCAGGCTTCATAGGGAGCGGCTTCTCTGAATACGCCTAAAATAAAGAGGTACGATTCTGTCAGGAAAAACGGTGAAATAATTTATGCTCAATGAATAATTATAGTGGTTAAACAGCTGAAATGAAATAGCTATACACTGTTTACCTTTGCCCAGAATCAATTGACAATGCTAATACATACCATGTTTTGCTACCCAAACATACAAAATTGTCTTGGTGAAAGAAACTACCACACCAGAAGGTATGCCACAATAAATAAAATTTAGTAAAACTCTCGCTCCCGCTCGTGTCATACGACTATTTCAATCGTGAAGGTTATATGTTTTTTTCCAATATCTCCTCAGAATCTATGTCATACTCACTGGGGGTGCGCCAAGTTCTCTGTACCTTCCAATTGCATCTGAAACAGTCAGGAAAAGGTTAAATATTAAGGGGTTCAACGAAAAACACTAGAAAAGTATATCATTTTTTAATATTATTATTTTCATTCGATACATCTCGCCAACAAAAAACTCAAATAGAGATTTATTTGAAAAATCCATTTGAATGCACTATATCTGGCTACGAATCAGTATGTTTATCTGCTGATTTACTGTTAAAAATGCAACACAGTGCTTTTTTTATCCCGACAAAATTTGTGTTAAAGTGTAGGCTATTCACCAACATTATAAGCATATAGGTAGCGTTCTCTAATTATAAAAGCACAACACCAAACAATAGAACCAGACTTCTACCAAGTTAAACACTGAGAAATATATGTACAGCAGATCAAATTCGTCCTAAATCATAACAAATATAGAATTGTATTAACAATTTTTGAAAAATCACATCATACGATTAAAAAAATCATAGTGCAAAATTAACAGAATATTATCAGATACCGATTTAGAAGATTTGATTTATTATGAAAAACATTGCAAATGTTCAGTTGTTCAGTGATATCACACACGAAGAGACTATTTAAAAGGACAGTCAGACGTTTTTTAAGGTCAACAAAGTGACCATACGAAACGAAAATATTTGTTACCACTTGCAAGAATATGTTTTTAATGAAATGAAGCAGCTCTGAAACAACGTAACCTGTTCCGTTAAGCAATGGGAATCTATTTCCCTACCTCAATTGGTTAAAAGGTGTTCACACAAAAATGGCTAACATTGGTTTTGCTTGATACTGGAATATTTCCTCTACGACTACGGTATGTAAGTAGATTGAGAAAAATGAATTGTTTCACCTTCTGAAGAAAATACATTTTGCATAAACTAATATTTGTTTTCAGAAATTTGTAGAAATAAAATGATCAGAAAAACGTGCTACTGTCCTTTAATAATTACTTACTCTTTTCTTCGATGGTTTCAATGGACGCCCGCATAGCACGCCTGCCCTTCCGGAGAGGAGTCACCGGTCTGCAAACGTCAAATTAACATAGTATGATAATAAATTATAAATATATTTTAAAATTATACATATATCATTATGAAGGTGACAATAAACACTAAGGATTTTTTGTCACATATACCTCTAAACGTCAATAATGCCATTTGACGTAAGGATTTTAAAAATTATTTTTGCAAAACGATTAAAAAATATATACGAGAATCAGAATTTAAATGAATTAAAAATCTTAAATGAAATATGAAATCTGACTATTTGACTTGTTTTTTTAAGCTTTCGACTTTGTCTATAAGATCGGTTTTTTAAAGTTTTATCCCTGTTGAATAATTGATAAAACAGCTAAAAACTATGAGAATTGGTCACAAAATTAACAACATGCATCATATGTTGAGAAGAAAATTTAATTGCTGAAATATAACAATAAAATTCTATCATATAAGGAGAAATCATAATAACGTTTTGCATTATATATGACAAAATAGACTAACCTAAATGTATCACCTTTAAACGTGCATGGATCGCTTGATAATGGCGTTACTAGGAAGTGAACGAACGAAATCCTAGAATACCCGATTACATGTACATGAAATACTAAGCCTACAATAATAAAAATTTTTTCCAAAAACCCTGTGGTGCAATTCATGAACGAAATCATATTCTAAAACGTGTGTATTATACCCGAATACAGGGCATGTCCATCCAGCCGCTGTCAAACTTATTAAAATACGATCATTCACCAATAGCGGGACAGTGAACTCGCCTCGGGCATTTTGTGCATGCGCTTCCCGCAGACAACGATAGTGACGACGACTTCGGCGACGTGAAAAGCGAGAATGATCATATAAAAATGTACAATGTGAAGTTCTCGATAATTCACCTCCAGAAGCTTGAGAAACTCACCTTGATTTACGTTTGCGCTTCCTGCAGGCGATGATGGTGACGACGACAGCGGTGATGTGTAAAGCGAGAATAATCATATGCAAATGTTCAATGTGAATTTCGATGTTCTCGATCATTAGCCTACAGCAAGTTAATCAACTGACAATGGTTTACGTTTGCGCTTCCTGCAGACGATGATGGTGACAACGACAGCGGTGATGACGAAAGCGAGGATGAAGCAAATATACAAGATAAATGTATTGTACGACCATTCATTTACGGGAGTTTGAGCAAAGCATATATATTTACGTTTATGCTTCCGGCGGGCGACGATGGTGACGACGACACTGGTGAAGAGAAGGGCGCAGATGATGTAAATGTACAAGATTAATGTATAACAATCATTCACCTACAGCGAAACGAGCCACTAACCTAGTTAAAGGTGATTCTTTCTGCAGGTTACGATGTTGACGTGGACGGCGGTGATTTAGGAGAAGAAATGTTGTATGAAAAAATTGAATATCTCCGGCAGCGTTAGCAACTCACTTAGGTTTACGTTTACGCTTCCTGCAGGCGACGATGGTGACGACGACAGCGGTGATGATTAAAGCAAGGATGATGAGGGAGACGATAGTGAGAACGGCTATACCCTCGTCCGTCTGATGCCACGGGGTCACACTCTCGTAGTATGTGGTCACGCTGGTCACTCCGAATGACGTCAGGTTTCCAGCTAAATACGTAGCAGACATAAGATGTGATGTTGATTGACTAACAAATGGTGTAAAAGCTGATACAAATTACAGGTTGTGTATAAGACGGAAATTGAAAGACACTTTAAGCCTTTACAAAAATTTTTAATCGAGCATATGATTCATTCCAAGTGAATGATGTTCAACCTTTGACAACTTGATCCAATGTCATTTGATGCTATTGACATGCCACTTGTCATTATCAATTGAAGTTAAAGATCACGAGGTACTTCAACATCTACGCATAATAGTCAATTACAGCTTCAAAACATACTGTTTAGGAAAATCGGTGAGATAAAACATTCATTCCTGTTTAAGATTTGACAAATCTTTATGGATATACAACTTCCTTATCAGCCAGTGGCGACGTTTCCCTATATAGCTAGAGAACGGAATGGGAATCTGAACTGAAGAGTCGCTTCCACCTAGTGAAGAAGTTGCTAATTCCATAAAGACTTTATGCTACCCATTTCTAGAATTCCTCTAACTACTACTTGATCATTATAAAGGCAAGTAGCAAAAATTATTTCTATGAAAGTCAAGGTGTACGTACTCGTGACGGCAAACGATGGTGTTCCTTGTGGGTTGACCGCTAACAGAGCCTGTGACTGCGAGGCGGACAGGAAGTTCTTGGTCAAACCAATATTGGCGGCAGTTTCTGTCGAACTGTCAGTGATTGTGTAGCCGAGAACTTCAACATTGCTGTGGAGAGAGTGAATAGGGATACGTTATGCGTCAGTCACTATAATATCATTATTTTTAACAGGAATACCTGACATGAAAACCTTTTCGGGTAAATTGTTATTAAAATGGTGACTGACCATCTTTATATTAAATATTTTTGATGCACAACAATCTTTGAAAACAAGAAAAGAGAAACTTCTGATTATCTAACTTCAAAGATGTTTCAAATCAATCGTCATAGAAGTTTTGTTGAAAACATACTTGACAGACTGAGTATGAATGTAGCTAGCTACCCTGGTAAAGCAATATTACGATCTCATTTTGATGAGATTGGCTAATAACATTGTAAATTCGTAAATTAAATTTTGGTTTAACGAACCGACTCCCTAAATACGTATCCTGACCTGGTAGTCTGCAGCAGCCGTCTCCTCCCCAGGGAGGGTATACCCTGCACCCTCACACACCACACCCGGAAGAGCGCGGTGGGGTAGGTGGCGCGCAGGATTGTCTCCACGCTTGATTGGAAGGTGGCCTGGTTAGCGGTGAAGGTTGCGAGATCAACGCTCAGTTTGAAGGTGACCACGATGCTGTTTGGGTCGAAGCTGTCAATGCGGAGGGTTGCCGGTGTTGTGGATGTGAGAGATGGCGAACCAGCGTCTGTTGCAGACACCTGGATTTGGTACTTGAAGCCGTTGGTGGCAGTTGATGCCAGGGAGAATTCGCCTGCATTGAGAAATAATAGTTTAACTTATTGGATTCGGTGTTTGTAAAACTTTGATTAAGGAAAGCTTGAAAGTCGGATTCTTAAGCTTCATAACAATCAACATAAGAATACTTCCTGCATATATTTGCAGATCATTTTTATAAGAGAAAGCAATTGAAAGTTTAAACTTTAAGTAGACTTCGACCCAGGGCTTCAGTGACTAAAATCAATTGCTTTTTAGGCCAAAGACGAAGATCCTACAAAGGCCAGTAACATGTGCACATGTGCACTTATGAATAATAAAAAAACATGCTATGTTTCACCTCAAAAATAACAAGGCGCCCTTTATTGTCATTCCGGGCCTGTGAATAAGCATATCCTACCTGAAGTTGAATCGACGTTGAAGAGAAAAGTGTAGGTGCTTGCCACCAAGTTATACACGATGAGTCCATTCACACCAGAGTCCGCATCTGTTGCCGTGACAGTAGTAATGATATTTGTACATGCCCCGTTGTAGGCCACCTCTGTGTTGTAGAACTGTGGAGATATCACAGGGGTGTTGTCATTGACGTCGGTAACCGTTACCGTCACTGTTGTAGTTGACGTTCGAGGGGTCGCTCCACCGTCCACTGCTAGTATGTTGAAAATGAAGCTCGCGTCAGTCTCCCGATCAACAGTCGCCAGAAGGGAGAGGATTCCTGTTGCAGAGTCGATGGAGAGGAAAGTATTGGCTCTTGTCCCTGCTGCCGACGTCGTGTCTATGGATAACGTCACAGCAGCGTTGGCACCAATGTCGGCGTCAGTGACGGCGATCGTAAGAATGCTTGTTCCAACCGTATCCCCTTCACTAACAGCTCCACTGTAAGATGCAGCATCAAACACGGGGTCGTTGTCATTTAGATCCGTGATCGTGATAGTGACGTTGACAGTGGCAGATCTGATAGGAATGCCGTTATCAGTTGCATGTAACCAGATAATGTACGTGTCTTGCGTTTCCCGATCTAAACCCCCATTTGTAATGATTGCCCCCGAAGCACCCCCGATGCTGAAATGAGTCTGGTTCCCTTGCCAAAAGATCGGTAAAGTATACCCTACAGCACCGTTTACACCCGTGTCTGCGTCTGTGGCCAACACCGTCGCTACGGCAGAACCTGCTGGGACGTTCTCTGCAATGTTGAACGTATACGGCAGCGCCTGGAAGACCGGATCGTTGTCATTCGTATCGATGACACTAAGGGTGACCATGACATCAGTATTTCTCGGCGGCGTCCCTCCGTCAGTGACTGACACTGTTAGCGTATAGCTCGCTGTTGTCTCCCGGTCCAAGGGATTCGCCAATTGGAGGATTCCAGATGAAGGTTCGATCTTGAAGTCCGTATTTGTGTTACCAGCGGTGATTGCATAGGAGAGCTGGGCGTTGACTCCATCATCTGCGTCAGCTGCTGCAATGGTGTAGATTATCTGGTTGACAGGCGTAGCCTCGGACAGGGTCTTGGTGTAGGTTCCTGTGATGACGGGATCGTTGTCGTTAAGGTCGTTGATGTTGACAGTTACGGTCCCGGTGCCAATGTTTGGTCCTAGACCGAGCTGGTCTGTAGCAGTGATTGTCAGAACGTAGCTGAAAGAAAGTCACATATTGTTTATTTTGCGATGTGATTGGTTCTCATTTAGGATGTTAATCACTGATTCGTCCCTAGTCTTATATTGGCTTCTTACTTGTCACTCATCTATGATATGACGGAAGTTACGATATTACCTATCATAATTGGGCTTTCAATTTTTTAAAAGAAACTTGAAAGTTCAAACATCGCTTTTCTGAGTAACGCTGCGAAGAGTATACCCGAACGGGAATCGCCGAGGTTTTCCGAATGTCCGTGATATCGTGGCAGCCATATATCTTATCTTCATGAGTAGAAACAGTTTTTTACCATGGCTTACCTAACAAACCAAACTGTATTTAGTTGGTTTTAATATTTAGATTTGATTTACAGACAATTTTAAATCATTGATTTTGAATACAGAAATTAATTCTTTAAAAGCTCAAGAAAACAACGTTTGTAACAATTTAACTGAGATGTTAAAGAATTTTTTTTACCTTGCGGCTGTCTCTCTGTCGATGTTTGCTATAGTGGTTATCTCCCCTGTATTTGCATCGATGGCAAACTCAGTACTGGTGAGAGCAAAGGTGAACAGACCATTACTGTTGGCTGTGGAGTCTGCATCGTTAGCTGCCACTGTGGTTACTACGGTTCCTATAGCAACGTTCTCGTCAAGGTTGGTTATCTGGTCTACAGGTGTGAAGATTGGGGTGTTATCATTGAGATCGTTTAGCGTAACCACGATTAATGCCGTGGCACTGTTAGATGTCGCACCTGTGTCTCTAGCTTCAAGTACTAAATTGTAGACTGACTGTGTCTCGAAGTCTAGAACAGCCGTTGTCGTAATGTCCCCGGATGTCAGGTCAACCGCAAATGACCCTATTCCATTACCGGAAGTGAAACTGTACTCTACAACACCATTGACCCCTGAGTCTGCATCAGTTGCGATGTATTGCGCAACTGAAGTTGCTGCAGCTAGGTTTTCATCGATGGCGAGATTGAAAATATTTGAAGCAAATTGAGGGAAGTTATCGTTGACGTCTGTAAGATCAATCTGCAGGGTTGTGTCAGTCGTGGTCCCGCCTCCATCGGTGGCCTGAAGGGTAAGGGTCCAGGAATTTGGAGGTATGTCAAAGTCAAGTGTAGACCACACGAGGACGTCACCAGATGTAGATCCTATTACGAAGCTGTCTGCAGGAACGTTTCCAGCAGTGATAGCATAGGTGACAGTCCCGACAATACCTGTATCTGCATCTGTAGCGGTCGACGTGATAACCACGCTGCCAATTGGAGTGGACTCTGGAATGGTAGCGACCGAGTTAGGGTTTGTGAAGATTGGTGGGTTAAGATTTGCTTGTTGAACAGTAATCAAGACTCGTCCATTATTGACGCTGGACAGTGGTACAGCCCCTTGGTCTGTAGCAATGATGGTCAGGTCGAAGGAAGTTGTTCCTACTAGAGACATTCCTGCTGCGATGCGCAGATCGGCGCCATTAAATTCAAACACTCCGGTGGGATCAGTAGTAGGGTCAATGGTATACACGATATTGGAGTTTGGGTCCGCCGGAAGATCGTCATCTGTAGCTGTAACAGTCAGCAGGACAGACCACGGAGCCGACGTCTCTATAGGACTGGCAGTGTACAACTGAGGGTTAAACACGGGAGCGTTGTCGTTGAAATCATCCACAGTCACCGTAACGGTCGTCGTAACGACATTCTGAGTCGCGGCCCCCGGGACGTCATCAGCCGCCGAGATTGTCAGCGTGTAGGTGTCAACAGACTCTCTGTCCAGTGGATTGGTCAGACTGATTTGACCGGTGGTCTGGTCAATTGAAAACCTTCCATTTGCGTCTCCCGCTGTTATGCTGTAGCGGATAGTGCCGTCCAATGAGCCAGTGTCTGTATCTGTTGCCGTCACCTGTACGACATTTACGGGCGGCACCATGTCTTCTGCTATGCTGATTGTATAGGTAGCCGGGGCGAACACTGGGGCTGCCTCATTCACCGGTGTTACTTGAACCGTCACAGTGACGTCAACGTCTAGGGGAGGAGTCCCGTCGTCAGCGACGTTGACGGTGAGAGAAAAGGTGTTTGTTCCTTCGTAGTCCAAAGCTGACGAAGATAAAGCAACAATAGTACATTCATACAGTTAAACTTTGAAGAATCATACACGTTGAAGTAAACGTTGTCGTCCATTATTAATTAATTTCATAAGTGAGAAAATATAAAAACATTTTCCGATTTTCTTCTTTACATAACCGTCAAGCATGACATTTAGTGAGGTAAGGTGTCCTGTTGTTATTAGACTTAAAGCCAAACGATGTGAAATCTGGCCTTAGCAAGTAAAGACTTAAGAGAAAGGTGTGATATACGCTACCCTGTGCAGTCTCGATAGCCCCTGTAGTAGGAATGATACCGAAGAAGACGGGCATGTTACCGGATGTTATACTATAAGTCAGAGTATCCACCGTGTCGGCATCTGTACACGCTAATGTTGTCACCTGCAGACGTAAAGTAACTTTATTTACAGAAACAGTCTAAGCCTTGGCTGTATCTTACACCGAAATAGATATTCTCTATTATCATGATCGTTTAAATGATATGAAATTTTGTTTCGTCATTATGAAAAATCTACTAATAGAAGTAGTACCAGTAGAAGATGAAGTAAAAGCAGGGCTAGTTGTAGTAGAAATTGGTGTAATAGTAATAGTACAAGTAGTAGTAGTAGTAGTAGTAGTAGTAGTAGTAAAATTAGTAGTAGCAGAAGAAGAAAAATTAAAAGCAGGGGTAGAAGTAGAAGTAGTAGTGGTTGAAGTAGTAAATGTAGTAGTACTAATTGTAGCTTCGGCAGTAGTAGTAGTAGTAGTAGTAGTAGTAGCAGTAGTAGTAGTAGTAGTAGTAGTAGTAAAATTAGTAGTAGTAGTAGTAGTAGTAGTAGTAGTAGTAGTAATAGTGGTAGTAGTAGTAGTAGCAGAAGCAGCAGTAGTAGTAGTTGTAGTAAAGGTGAAGCAGAAATAGTATATATATATATATATATATATATATATATTATAAAATATAAAATAAGCTAAAATCAATCCTATTTCTCATTTCAGAGATGTTCTATATTCATCCATATGACTCTTAAAAATGCATATTGAGTTGATCCCTTATGTTTTGATTGAGTCTACATGACCTAGGCTACAACTATTTCTAATGAAGAATGAAACACGCACAGGTGTGGGGACAGTGCCCGTCTCAGGTATGGAGATAATGACGGGGGAGGTGGGGCACGATGGGGTGTTGTCATTGACGTTGGTGACGGAGACGGTGACGGTTGTCGATTGGGTCAACCCCCCTCCGTCAGTTGCCGTCACTTCCAGCATGTAGGTCTGAGTGCCAGCGTCATAGTCCAGTGCATTCTGGGTCACAATCTTGCCAGTGTTCGTGTTGATCACGAAGTCTGTGTTGGTGTTCCCTCCTGTTGAAGATGACTTAAATATTATCAATATTATTTTGAAATATGAAATGGTGTAGATAATCTAAAACGAGTGCAAATCAATGTTCTACATATCTACCTTCAAATATATCCCCGCGAAAGTTTGATGTGTCTAAGACAGTGATTTATTATGGCATGAAATACTTAATGCCACTATGTTCCTCAGAATCACCAGTGACAACTGGAATTAAACGTCACTTATTTAAAAAAATCTGTCGAGGTAGTAAAGGCAAGAACAAGCTTATGTCATAGAGACTGAACAAATCAGAGAACAAGTGATGTAATAAAATCCTATTTAGATAAATCTAAAAACCAAATCATTGATTCGACACCTAGTCTTATTTTTGGTTGTCACATGTTACTCATCTACATGTATCATCTGATGCAATCTCTTAAAAATCCGTGTCCACGAGAATCTATAATATCAACTATAACACTATCGTGTTTCAAGTTTCTGAAAGTAACTTGGAAGTTTAAACATCGCTTTTAGAGTATTGCTGTGAAGAGTATTCCGTTGCAAAAGAGGCCGAATATGTTTTTTTTGTAATATCGCCAATACAGCCATCGATAGCATCTCTACATGTGCAGAAACATTGATTTATCTTGACAAACCTGACACACCAAAACACGTGTTCTTTCGAACAAAATTTAAGTACGGTTTTGGGATATTAATCAATGGAGATGAAAATTTTGGGTTTGCCATCTTTTTGAAATGCCGAATGTGCCCGTGAAAGCAGGAAACTGATTGGTCGGACAAAAGTCGATTTCGAGGTAATTTTCTGTTCAAAGTTTATTTAGACATGGATGTCTATTACAATCCGTCAAATGAGAGATGAGTGACAAGTAGCAAATAGAACACTAAGGAACATACCAATGATTTGAAATCAATTTGATCAATCTATTTTTTTAAAGCGATAGTTATGCTGAGTTGTAATTGCAGGAAAACTACCAACGCGTTGAACACTATTTGTATACATACTACCGTCCTCGTGCTTTAACTATAATAGTTCAGGGCAAAACTATACTTTATTACAAAACACATTGGGGTAGAGCGAACTTTATTTCTTAAATATACTGATTCCAATGAGTTTATTTTTGGATGTTGGATATGCATTAATTGGGAAATATTAAGTTTTTATATAACCTAGAAAGCCAATTTAGGACATGGTAAATTCCCAAACAAATTAGCATGGTAGCTCCATTATAAAAACATGACGGGGAAAATTCAAATTGAAAATTCTAGATTTGGAATAGATAAATTTATAATGGATAACAAGTGATATAAGAATGTGATAATTAGTTCACATGTGCTCGTATTGAAAATATGTAACTTCTTATGTTTCATCCTCTGGGTAATGATAAGTTGTTTCTCACCTGTGATTGAATACGTCAGGTCTCCGAAGGTCCCATAGTCGCCATCAGTGCCCGTCACTGTGGCAACCGTAAAGGTGCCGATGAGATCCGACTCTGGAACCTGATTAGTAAACCAGATTCATTCAGATATGCCTCCACAAGCTTTAGAGACATTTTGAAATTTGCGAATGCATATGTACTGTTAAACACTCTACGCCATTTGTCAAATTCGAATTGGCAATCCAAAACCTTCGTGTTAAAAAATGAAAATGTTTTAAACTATCATTTAAACATTACTCTTCACTACAATGAAGAGGAGATGATGTATTCATATTAATGATGAATTACATTAATTGCAGTTCTAAATTGAATATTTTGTACGTACCAGTCATTTGACAACGATTTTGAAGTTCTCTGAACTCTCATTTAGTCACATGTACATTTATATTCAAATATCAAAACTAGAGCTATAGAGCTTCAAAAAATTACATTCTGGTCCGAGGGTAAACTAACGAGCAAAAGAAAGTATACTTTAGGTGTTCTTTGGAAATATATTGCTTTAGACACAGAAACAACCTCTTGGAATTTGGAGGAAAGCATGCAATTTGGAAACATTGCCACAAAATATTCAATACGTACAAATGTATACTTTCCTTTGCTCATCAGTGTACACGGAATGGTCAATTACTCACCGATACAGGTGCTAAAGCTGGAATGACAGGCGTATGGTCATTGGTGGAGGTGACAGAAACCGTTACTATGGTAGTTGCAGTCAGAACAGGGGTTCCTCCATCACTCACGTGCACTGTCAAACTGTAGATTGGGTCATTGAACGGGGCATCAAGGTCTATCACGTCGGCGATTTCAAGCTGACCCGGCGTTCCGGCGTTGAAAGTGAACTTTGAATTTGGATCGCCACCTATTACCGAATAAGTAAACGTGGCAGTAGCATCGGCGTCGGTTGCAGCTACGGTAAGTATCGACGTTCCGACTGGCGAGTCTTCTGTGACGGTGCCGCTAATTGGTAAAAGCGTCGGTGCGTTGTCATTAAAGTCGGCTACATTAATGGTTAGTACAAAGTCCGGCGATGAGTTGGGCGTCGCTCCTGCGTCGTTGGCTCTTACGGTGACGGCATATGAAGCCTCGGCCTCCCGGTCCAACGTCGCCGCCGTCCGTAATAAACCGGATGTGGCATCTAACGTAAAGGCACCAGCTGGATTATCTGAAACGGATAAATCTCATATTTGCAAAGAGAATAACTTAATCTAAAACGGTTAACCTAACCAAAAGAGATATTTCCTAACGTATGTTGACTGAAGTCGCTTTCTTGTCAAACAAAGACATGAAAAGCTTAAAAATATTTCATGATTCGTAGATGACATATGTGATCAAGCTGTCTACATGCGGAAAAAATAATAAATAATGGATCATTTAAATACAACTCAGACAACAAAAACTGATGTAATAAGATAAGCATAAGAGATTCTGAAGAAGCATTCAGAAGTTGGAGTATAAAATTAATTTCTATAAATAATTATGAATACTCTGACCTAATTATTGAGATGAAAGAAGTTCCAAACATTTTTTAATTATAGACATCTTTTTACGAAAGGTAAAAGGTAAAACTACGAATTGAAATATAATTTTCCAAAAGTCTGAAATCAAATGGAATACATCTCCTCGCGACTACTTACTGGGTACTATGGAAACGAGCTGGTACGTCACGGTACCATCTGCGCCGCTGTCTGCGTCTGTCGCCGTTACAGTTACGATGTCGGTCGGGACAGTTGCTGCCTCCGACACGCTGTGGGTTGTAGCGAACGCAGCCCATATAGGAGAATCTTCGTTTACAGGCCCTACCTGTGTAATGTTTTAAATAGTGAAAGTTTACAGGCCCTACCCGTGTTATGTTTTAAATAGTGAAAGTTTACAGGCCCTACCCGTGTTATGTTTTAAATAGTAAAAGTTTACAGGCCCTACCTGTTTGATGTTTTAAATAGTAAAGGTTTACAGGCCCTAACTCTTTAATGTTTTAAATAGTAAAAGTTTACAGGCCCTACCTGTTTAATGTTCTAAATAGTAAAAGTTTACAGGCCCTAACTCTTTAATGTTTTAAATAGTAAAAGTTTACAGGCCCTACCTGTGTTATGTTTTAAATAGTAAAAGAATCATAAGGCGATAAATGGGCGGCATATACAGGCGCTTACATCTATGATAGTCATGAAACATAACACAAGAAGTATCATAAACATCACAACGTGTACAACAGCAACGATATAAACTTTATGGCAAAGATTGATGGTCTCACAGTATCAATTAATGTTTTTATTTTAGCAAAACCCTCATTTTGGTTAAAATTTTCGCGGGTTTCAATTGTAGTTAAAAGAGATTAGGTAGATCATTATGTTTCTGTATTTATCAAACAACTTACCTGTACTTGGAAGGTGAGAACACCTGTCTTAGGTGTGCCTGTAGCCGGCGTGTCAACTGCGTGTATGATCAGATTATACACCTGTTTCGTCTCGTAGTCCAGAGGTGTTGCAGTCGTTGATATCGTCGTCGTGGTCAACTGAAACTTGGCACCAGCGTCGTCACCACTAACGATTGAGTACGTCAGATCGCTGTTTGGAGGCGAGTCAAGGTCTGTACAGGTAATGGTTCCTACGACTGTTGCTATAAATGAGAAATGTTTATGAGTTCATTTAAATGTTAGTTATAAAGTCAAAGTTGGGGATGGTCGCAAAGATTCCTCCAGAAGGTTCTACAGTGAACCGTGGCATAATGTTTGGCACAGATTTTGATTAATTTTTATACTCCAGAATGTTCTCAACAACAAGCTCAAACATCTTGGATCACTTTATAAATGTTAATACAACAATATTTGTGGTCGCCAGTGCTATGATATCGCTATAATGATAAAGCACCTTTTCGCAATTGTAGGACGTCAAACGAGTTTTTGCTTTTTCGCATCAGAATCAAAGAAAAACAACGGTTAAGGTGACGCTTAACTGTGACAACAGATCCGAAACAAACAATTCTGACAGACAATTGAGAGTTCATATTAAGATGAAGACTGCCTGCGATTGCATAGAAGTTTCAAAACATTATCCGAACTTTGGAAATGAAACATAAAAAGTAAAAAAACTTCAACAAACTTCATATTCTTCTGAATTGGTAATAAAATCATTGTGAACTATATTGTAAAATATGACTGTTCTTATATTGAGTCATAGTAGTTATCGTTTTCGATGGTTATAGCATTTACTTTGATATTTTTTAGACTAAAATAATTTACGTTCATGAATACCTCATGTATAAAGGTCACCATTCAATCATAGTAAAGTCTGACTACTTAAAGAATGAAACACAATCTATTGATATCATTTTATCTTTCTAAAATGAAAATGCATAAATTTTCTAATTACCTGTAGGCGAGTTTTCAGGAACTGTGGCGTAGTCGGCTGCTGGGCTGCATATGGGGGAGTTGTCGTTGATGTCGTTGATGGTGACAGTGATTGCCTGTGACGCAGCTAGACCTGCGCTGTCTGTTACATCGACTGTAAACACAAGGGAGGTAACCCCGGCATCATAATCGATAAGTGACCGGATAGTTACAACCCCTGTGGTCGGGTCAATTCTGAAATACGCAGCTCCTGGTCCTGTCGGGGAGAATAATATTGCATGGTTAGAATAATGTCTTGAAATTGAAATCTATAAGACGCTTTACAAGTTCATTAGTTACCAAAATACTACAATTTGATATTATGAGCGCTTCTTTCAATATTTTGCCTTTGCTTTTACACATTTTATGAAAATTATTCTAATTTATCACATCTTTGATAAACAGAACTTTACATTTGTTCTTAATTGCATTTTTCTCTTTTGATATAATAATGATTAATTACACAAATATAGTAACAATAATCTACGCTGAGACGTTCTTATTTGTCTTTCCAAAGGTGATTTTACGAGTGCATCAAAAACTTTCCATCCACCCAGTTCAAACCGACTATGGACGAATATGGTTACCTGAGAGCGCGTAAGTGAGCGTATCCCCGTCCACAGTTTCCGGGTCGGTCACTGTGTATCCTGTCGGGACAACCGTGCAACAGTCCCCTTCGTCGATGGTGATTGTGTAAGTTCCAGAGAAGACTGGCGGCTGCTCAAAGACGTTGGTAATCTGGACGATTAGGATGCGGTCAACGGACGAAGGAACCGTATCAGTTATCCTGTGAATAAGAATCATTTGTTATATTTCAACTTTACGATTTGAATTGAGGAACTGAAGGTGGCCAGGAATTTGCATATCTACATGCTGGTAGTGTTTAAATGTTGAGTATTCAGTGGTATTTGAACGCAGTAGCGAACTCTGGTGGCAATTTAAACTTGGAGTCAATTGATATAAATACCTTATCGTGAAAGGTTTCTATTGTCAGAACAACCAAATAAGTTTTTAATACATATTTTTTTCTGCTCTGAGAAGCCAGTGTACAAATTCAGCTCACCAACATAGCCTAATGGGTGCATATACTCCACAATGTTATGACAACCTACTTACCGTATGGTTAAAGAATATGACGTTGTCGTCTCGAAGTCAAGGGCGCCGCTGACCTCTACCGCCCCTCCAGCGTTGACGTTGAAGGGTGCACCCGCTGGCGCTGTGATGCTGTAGGTCCATGTGGGATCTGTTGGCAGCACGTTGTAGATGACTGTCCCAGTCCCCGTATTCTCTGGGACATTTACCGTACTACTTCCATCTGCCAGCGGGGCAGTAACAGCAGGGACACCTTCAAAAGACAAAGAGAGATTGTTAAACAAGGTCGTTGTTTCTATGTCCTTGAAGGCTCTAGTCCACGCATGTTCCTGCTAAGATTTGCTATTTTAAGACTTGAGCGGTCGCATACACATAATACTTCTTTAATAAACCGACACTCATTTATTTAAGTCGCTTTTCAATTGAAAGAAAAATTCTTCGTATCTGAATTCCGCCTTAACTGACATTTTTCGGTATTCCTTTTAGATGGGTTTACTCATAAATTTTGGACGTATGCAGGCAAGTGTCTTGATATTGCGCGCGCAATAGAAGTAATCGTTTAAAGGGACACAGAGTATATTGATTGGGGTCAAATAAGCCAATCTTCATAAATGATGTTATTTCATCAAGTAGAGGCTTTTTAATATATCAGTGCTGATCAGTTTGCTTAGTAGCATTAAACAGAAAATAAGTAGACATTTATGAACTTTAAATAAGCGATTTGAACCCAGTGCGTATGATATTTTGCATCTATTTAAGCCCCATACACAATTTTTAAAAAATGCTCTGTGTCACCATTACAAGTTTTTATAAGACGCTTGATATAACTTCATATGATTATTTATTACGACATAAAACATTTATGATACAGAGGATAATCAATTTTCTATTCATTTCAAATTTCTCGCAAAACGAACAAATATTGAAAAACCCGATCTTATTATCCGTATACAAAGAAAATAAATACATGCTTCTAATATTGATATAGTCATAGGTGAGTGTGTTTACTTTAATCTTGACAACAGAAATAAACATAATGAGTAAATAAGATTTGACATGATTGTCAACCTACATCGACGACCCGAATATTCAGTTGTGAATAACTTTCTCTCTCTATCCCATGTATGTAAACATAAGTAAGTAGTAGTCCCCACCCAAGCCCCGAACACTTGACCAGTAATGTATAGTTTATTCTTAATGTAAGTAATCCTGTTAGTTTTTTTACATGCAATAATTCGTATTCGTAATTGATATTTGAGGTTTCAAATTCGTGTAAACGAAAGTCCCATTAATTCTTAATAGATCTTATTATGAACCCAGGCTAGACCCTCCTGGTTCTATAGGTTTAAAGTAACCCTCTCTTCATGAAGAATAGCCTTGTTAGCGTTTGCCTCTAAAGCATGACTGATCATGACCGCATTGACGGGTTAAATATTTGACAAAACTGAGCAAGCACGTTATGAGCCTCTCGTTAAATGATCTTTTCAGTAACTGACTTGATTCTCTGAGAAGCAGTTTATTACATTTCACTTAAGGATGACCGTTCCTCAAATTTAAAGTATCAAACTTTTTTTCTAACTTTTTTTTTCAAAAGTTTAGCGTTTGCTTGAAATATCAACCCCAAAAATGGGGGTTAGTGTGGGTTTTTTCGAGATATTTTAAGACAAAGATCCCTTTGTCAGTTAGAGATTTAACATGGGAGTCAATTGGAAAATGATGACCTTTTTTGAGAAATCTTAAATTCAAATTAGTTTAAATATGAAAACATGTTTGAGTTAACATAATTTTCTTCCAGAAAAAGGTATTAAATATATATGGTACTGTTTGTTTTTAGCCGCTACGGCACAACATGTATTCAAACATTCCAATTAAAGTATCCACATTCAAGCTAATTTTGTACTAAAAACATGCTTTCTCCCACCCATAATCTAAAAATATACCTGAACGCATATATACAAATAATTTTCATTCAACAACATCTACTTTCTTAGAAAAACAGATTATAGAACTTGCTCAAATGATGTCAGCAAAACTGTGAATTATTTCTAATTGAAATTCTACGTTTCGTAATTTTGATGAATATTTAATCAGACATTATAATCAAAATTGAGAAATTGCCGCTCCATTTTGGTTTATTATATAAGAACATTATGATTTAAGGTTATTTGAGTTTTGTCACTGTGACTGAGGAGCGAACATCCTTAAAACCATATCTACGTCATATTACATTTCTGGTAGAAAATGATTTTTAAATTGATTATTAGATTTATAACATCACAATTACATTTTTGCTTACATCAAAATACAGTTTACTTGCCATCTTAATTCTTCTGTAAACCATATTTATACAGATCGGTGGTAGAGTACTGGTCGTCAAATCAATTTTATAATTAAAAAAACACATCTGGTCTTTTACTGATCTTATAAGATATGGAGAATGAAATCTATTACCAATTGTGAAATAAATATATACTCCTGACAAAAGTTAAGCACCCTCACGTTTATCTAAAAAAAATAGTTGTTTGATAGGGAAAAAGACAATATGTCAATAAAATTAATGTTTAAAAAATCATAATGACGCCGTTTATTTATATATAAGTAAGACAAAGTCATTCGGATTACATTTATTTTTATTTTTGGATATAAGCATTCATTAAATTTTGTATTATATTGTCAAAATCAATGTTACATTATACTGAGAAATGAAAATGAATATTGGTAGTTGTAGTGTGACTAATTCTATTCTTCCAAGCCAATTGGTGAAACTTAGGGTCTGCCTTTTAACCCAAAGTCACTAGATAAAGCACAATAAAACGTAAAAATCGTAAATTCCGGAAAAACACAAATCCAACAAACGGGGCCTCAACCCAAAATCTCGTCAGTGGTGTCAAGGTCCCTCAAAAGCAAAATCCAGCATTTGATTAACGGGTTTGAGCTCAAAAGATCGCAAATGAATTTCAAGTTGCATGATGATAGCCTTTTCGTCAAAAATTTTCAGTGCCTGTTGAAAACATTTCAACAACCAGTAAATCTCTCATTTTGTAAGGTAAAAGGTGTTTCATGTGTGACAGTCAACTTGGTAGCCAAAATGTTATTTTTGATATCAGAAACCAAGTTCATCGCGTAGTTTCGATACAAGGGAAATAGTTATTTTTTCAAGTTCAGTGCCATTAAAACTTAAGTAGTAATCTCTTAAAATGTCAACTTGTATAACTTTTCTTTGAAGAAATTATTTTAAAATTTACATGTTTCACGTCAAGAGAGATAAAACTTAAAATATTTGTAACAAACCCAGAGCATAACCTTAATTTATGTTAAGAAACAGTGGTGCTTAATTTTTTCCCATGTGTATATCAAGGTTTTCTAACGAGAAAACCGTCACTGTATTTCACTCGTCACTGTTTTTAGTCGTTTGATCTGAAATACACTGTGTGCGAATATTCTTACCAGATACAACAGGAAGAAGCAAATACAACACAGAGACGTGAAGAAGCATCCTCAATTGAGGCAGTTGCTGCCTCCGATGTTCTTGAGTACAATTGATCCTGAAATTGATTAAACAAATTATGATTTAACCATCAAGCGTATGACATTTATAAAATATCTTACGATCATGACCATAAAAATTGGGAAATATGCAAATACAGTAAAACTAGGTCAATACATAAAAGCAGGGCCAGTACAAGACAATCTTGGCAAGTACGACTCTGAGCATGCGCAGACACACTAATTGGGAAAGAATCAAGCAATCGTCAGCTTAATATATTGTTGATAATATCGATTTTGATGAACAATAAAAATAAAATTGATCAAAGGAGTCAAAGGAGGTTAAGTTTTTAAAATGTCATTAATTGTGTACAAGTATTTCGTATTTAAATGAGCCCGAGCTGTAACTGATACATTATAGAAAAACTTAATGATTAACATTATTATGTTTCCATTGCTAACTTATAATTTAGCTAAATGATCTTAGTTGTTATGTTTACAGAATTATGAATTAGTCACATAAATAAAGGCTCGAAACAGGAAAATATTGTTTAAGTTGAAAGTTGAAGTTTAAGGTATATACTTAAATATGAAATTTGGTTATTATGTAACATTATCGTAATGTAACCACTGGCAGGCATGGTTAACAGTCGAATGAATAGCAATTAAAGTGTTCTATTAATCATTTGCAAATGTGGATAATTTTTTTCACATACATCGATGATTTAAGTTTTTGTTAGTTATCTTTAAACGTGTACAACATCAGGGAAAACACATGTTTTGTTGATGTACACGTACATGTATAGATGGACCTTATGGAGGGACAAAGTGGCTTGAGTAGTTCATATGAATTCAAGTTGGATATCATTAGAAGTATATACGACCAAGGCCCAGTTGGCGAGTTGGTAAACTGTTTATACTGATAGTGCTGGCGATGTTAACTGCTTGTAAGGGTGTGGGAGACTTAGGCTCGTTTAATACTAAGCGACTCACGCGTTTCATAAAATGTTATTACACGTGACATCGTTTAGTAAATCACTTTTGAGTTTGCTACAATCTCTCCTGAATCGATTACAATCTTGCTCAAAATGATTTTATCGCTTATAGATTACATAAAGTTTGTAAAGCTTATTCAGGTACAAAATGAAAAGTCGATACATCAAACAACCTTCATGAATATGGTGTAATACTGCCGATAAACGGAGAGCTATGAACGTGGAAATCGGAGGTCATGGCTGTTCAGTGGGGTTTGGATGCAAATCGATATTCATATCACATGACCCGGCATTGAAATGAAAAGAAAACTCAAACATCAAGCAAGCAAACGGGTAAGTTTTAATATGCTTGTTTTCTGGGTTTTCTTGCTTACGAAATATCAATGTGTTGTATATTTCATATGTAAGGAAAGATAACTCCGGGTTCTGGGGAAACAAAGTCGAAAAGCAAAATTAAACCATCCTCGATCCTCCCAGGGAGACAATTTCAGAGACTGACAGTCACATGAATGCCAAAATATTTGAAACTTTATCAAATATCATATAAATAATATATATTATGAATTATCACATGCGCTAAACATGTGTGCCAATGTGCAATTAAAATGTTAATTGAGGTGATTTGTTGACCGTTTCGGCTGATAAGTGTTCCCGAAGGCTATGCGATTGTTTTGTTTTCATTCCAAACGATTTTTTTCCATTTTCCGTGCCGCTACGTTGTTTCCTGTAAAGAGGGTATGGATTCAGATATTGAAGATTTTCATTTCTTCTCAGTGATTTGCTTTATCTTTTTAGTGCATCTGTACTTATTCCGTCTTGTCTGGTCTGGTTCCATTTGTCTGGTCTGATGTAAAGATTTTTCAATTTTTTTAGGAAAACTGTGACGATTTCTAAAATGTAAAAAAAACATCACAAGAAGAGGATCGTGATCTCCAGACTGAAAAATGTCGTTGAAATTTATTTGTCAACTAATGCGATGATGAAATGTGAAAAACAATTCTAGACCTATTTAACTAATGCGATGATGAAATGTGAAAAACAATTATAGACCTATATGATCTTAAGGAGAAATTGTGAATTACTTTCTACATACTTCTTGAATGACATGTATACGCTCATTGTTATGAATGACTCAACGTGTTTATATTTGATTTGACATATGGTTACTTTCAATCCCCATTCCAAAATATTTCCTTAGGAAAGCCAAAACTCTACCACTTTAGACACAATAAATAAAGTTTGTTTTAACATCTATTGTATACGATTATGAAGCAACTTTCCATAAACATTCACATTGCTATTCCCTTTATATGTTTATATTCAATTTGACGGTTGGCAAGATTGTAACAAAGTCCCTTTTGTGATCTATTGACTGCTTTCTCCATAACGCACCATAAAGCCAGAAATGACTTGGCGATATTAACTTGTAACCCCACCTCATATCAATATTGACTTTTAATCATCGTCTCAGAAACTCTTTGAGAAAAGAACTGTAGAGAAGTGGCTATTGAGCGAATAAATACTAGGCCATAGCTCATTTTCGACCGTATTCTCGAGCGATTATATACCAGTGATGGTTCCAAAACTTGCGAAAGAGGGGTTGAGGGGGCAGGGGGTCACCCTAGTGGCACGGCCATTTCAAAGTCACTTGAAATAAAATTCCTCCTATCTGCCACTGTATAGGCTACATGGAAGGCTAATGACAATTTATCATATTGAAAATATTATCAGCTAAGAATGTTGATGTGTTTTAAGTCATAAACCACCACAGGTTCAAACAGTCTGTCAATATAAAGTAAATTGATTTAATTTACATTAATTCAATAAAAACGAAATCTTTTTTTAAATTTTTTTTTTTTTTACATATAATGGAATTTCATTTTATAAGAAATCGCGTAAGCATGCTTTTTCTAAGTACCCTTTAAAGAAGGGGCGACCAGGATATGGTAATGAAGGTGTTTTATTCTTAAATCACATAACTAATATTGAGATGTATGACTAACTTAATTAAACCATAGTTGATGAATACAAATATGAAGTGGTGGTGAAATTGATTAATATCACCAGTTAAACAGTTATTTTTACGACTGTCTTAACGATAATCAATTTTACTCACAACATCTTAAAAATAAATGGTTCGTTATGATATCAAAGAGACTCATAATCTTTCACAAAATATCATTTGGCTTTAATAAGTGCCAAACTACCCTGTGAATCGACTTGAGTTCAAATCAACTCATTTTTCTTGGACACTCAGTCCAAAATGCGAAAAAGTTATTATTATAATGTGTGTCGATGATATTCGAGTTGATGCCTTATATTATATTCAGAAGACGAAGTTCTACGCCAAAGTGTCATATATTGTTATATAACCCATTTAAAATTACCAACTCATACTTATCTTTTTGCTTTAAAATTAAAAAAAATATGTTTGGCTCATTGGTGTGTGTCACTGTAAAGGTAACGGTTACAAATGATGGCTTAAAAAATGATGACTTAATAAATGATGACTTAACAAATGATGACTTAACAAATCATGACTTAACAAATGATGACTTAACAAAAGTATGACTTAACAAATCATGACTTAACCGCCTATACAGAACATGGCTTTTAAAATGAAATTTTAAATTCAGAACAGCAGTTTGCATGCTTGGTGAAATAATAGTATTTACAACGTTTGAAATTTGACCCCAACAACCCTTTAAAGGTAGGTTACCGCACGTTTTCTACGAAAAAAGTTATCTCTCAAGACATTGTCATTTGATCAATACAAGGATTTCTTATACGAATGTAGCATAAATAATAAGCTATACAAATCCCTTTCCCTAACTTAAATGATTACAAATGGCTTCCGGCAGTGTTCGGTTGATACGTAAGACCTCATTCTAAGACAACATATAATTGGGTTGACTAATGTTGAGTTTAACCACTCAAATGATATTAAAAGTGGAAATTTAAACAAATATGTTTTTAAGGCACAAATGGACTGTTACAATCATATCTAATAAACGTGTGGAAAAAACATCTTATTAGAGACCTGGTGGTTTTCAAATGTTTAGATTTCATTTGCCTGAGGACGAATGTCTTTGTTTACCAGCCACTACAATAGCAATTCATGTTCATGTAAATACATATTGTAAGTGGACCATCGGGTTGTGGAAACGAAGTGATAAAACTATGAACACAGTGAAGACAGATTAAGCTGTAAACATGCTATGTTTGGTTTGTGCATGTTTCAATAAAATGACACAGCTGACTTCCCTGTTGATTTTCCATCTTGTGGTGGTCAGGGCCTTCTTTCACAAAGCAACATTAACTAAGGTTAACTCCAATTCTTTAATATTGCACTAAGGTTACCGTAGAGACTTACGATCACCTTAATGCTTTGTGAAAGGAGGCCCTGATTTCGAAAATGAATCTGTTAAGACATATGAGAATAAACTTTTTATACATAAATTCTCATAAATTCTCATAAAAATCCAGGTGATGTTAGTGATGTTAGTGATGTATACATGTTTTTAAGTCCCTAAGATTAAAACGGGTGTAATGTTAAAAAACGGATTGACGTTATTTTACTTTTTACTTTCATTAGGAAAGGAATCATGGGTGGTTTATGGTGGGTTGAAATAGTAAATTTACAAATGTTCAACAGACGAATTTGATTACACTGTTAACATACCAATGAACATGTGTTTACGAATTTGAGTAAAAAAAGTCGATATAATGTGCCTAATTTCAGAAAGTGACGAATGGGCTTATAAAATCTCATAATGTGTACATATGTTTATAAATTAAGATCATAATATTACCAATGGATGCCAATTACAAGTTAGACTTTGGCAAATGAGGTTTATTGTATCACGTTTTAAAATTGACTTCCTTTCAGGTATTTTTTGGTTTGTATCAACACCTTTCGGTATCTAAAATGAACTGAAGAGCTTTTTCAAAAATCAGTTACTAAAATATAGATTTTTTAAGATTCTGAAATTATTTTCGTCATTTCAGAAGACATGCGTACTTCTGTTATTTTCTGTCTTAATAAATACTTCTTAATCACGTTTTACGTATATAACTTTTAATTTACACAATAACTTGAGTTTATGTTAGAAAAACAAATTAGTTATATCATATATCTTTTTATAGTGTATTTAGTTATATTCTTAAAATTCACTTTCGGACACTAGAGTTTAAATTTCTTCTTAACATTTTGATTAATTTTAGTCAATGAAACTATTGATAAATATATGTTAATTACTTGTTTGCCTGCTTGTATTTATATCTAACCTTTAAACAAGTTTTTAAAATAATTTTTTAAAGTGTGAGGATCCTTTTTATTAACTTTTACTGAATTACAAATTTCTTTAGAATACATTCTCCATTCAACTTCATATCTAATAAACCAAGAAAACCAATCACTTCTAAATTGAGTTAAAAAAACTTCAAAACAAAATAATTCTTATTTCAGAAATACAAAATTAAACATTTAACAAGCAAATTTACCTTAAATTAAAATAGTGATCATGATTTCTTGAGGTTGATAAATATTGTATGGTACGCAAACACACTTTTGCATGATCGAGATTTACATTAAAGAGCTCCGTGATTTTCATAACATATTATGTACCTTTGATACGAGCCTAAATGTCATATGTGGTGATATCAAATCAAAACATCTTAACTTTTCATGTCCAAAAGACATATATATGACAAATATTGGTTTTCATTGAAAATCTAAAAACATCCTTATAAATGTACAGAGGTGTAGATATCACGTCCAATATACATGGATACTAGTTATATAACCTAACAAACACTATCAAATCCTAACTGCCCTCGTGGCTGTTTTAGATAAGTCTCCAAAATTACGTTTGACTATTTGACGCGCGCCACTGTCCGGTTTTCGATCATAATTGCGACGTTCTAGCTTCATATTGTCACTGTAAACTACTAACAAGCTTTAAAATGTGTCTTTTTGGTAACAGTCGATACTTCGCGATGAAATGACACCATTGATTAAGTTTGGCATATATGACTCCAACAAGTCGCGGACTGGCTCTTTAAAAGAATTTCAGGAAAACAACTGAGTAAACCTATTGACACCCTTCTTCCATGAATGTTTGACGATCACTTCCGGTATCAATTAAATGAATATATAATACAGAAACGAGTTCTCTTATTTTCGCGCAAAATGTCTTCCTGTGTACTTTACACAACACCAAGTTGATAATACATAAATTATATAACACTTAATAACTATCATTTTAAACGTTAAAGATAATAATCTTACCTCGGTACCAATCCTATCCAATTCGGAGATCCAAATGTGTTCAGCACGGTCGATTAGTTAATCCATAAAAGGAAAATCTAAACCAGTCAGCGCTCAAAGTAAAGCCTACTTATTTTGTCAACATGTTTACTTACCAAGACAACTACACAAAGAAGACTTTCCTAATCCGACTGGCGTAAGATTACCTTAGCGAGATGAAATCTATTGGGCCCAATATATTTCGTTGTGAAAGTTAAATGATGAATTGACTTCTTAAGGACCGTTGTACGAAACGCAACACGTTTCTCGGCTGTTTTGAAGAGGCGTTAATGACAGGCATATACACACTCCTCGACGATCGTCCCTATTGCATGCTGGCGCGAAATTAACTCGCGTATTATGCGAAGGTTAATATCCGATGTATAACCGAATAATGAAAGTAAATAACCTTTTCTTTGTGAAATAGAACGTATTATATTCATACTTTTCAGAGAGCCTCGGCGGATTATGATTATTGTTTGCAATGACGGATTCATGTGGAATTTTAGTCATGCGTGTTCCTGGTAATTAAAAGGGTACTTTTTTGAGTTTGTGCCAGGCGAAGATTAAATAACTGCCACCCTACTGCGTTCGAAAAGCTGTTTTAACATGCAGTTTTGGTGGACAATGACTATGTTGATTTTTTTTCTTAGAAAAAGGGTAGGAAACATTGAAATTGCCTAGGATTTGAAAAGTAAATCTGAATTTCGGAAACATTCAAAGTCTCAAGTGTATGTGATTTTCGTAGTTTTGAAACAATTCATGACAAATAAAGTTAACATATACAATATCAAATGTATAATTAAATCCAATGTAGTTGTGATCAGTACTAAAAACAGGTGACGGATCCTACCTATCTTGATATACGAATAACCGATTCAAGGTGTCACTATTTTCCCTTAGGGCTACATGGTAACTTGACAACAGTCAATTGGACTTCTCCAAAACGTAAATATATTGCTAATTTAGTCTATGTTGTTTAACAAAACATGTCCTCACCTTAAATACATGGTAATAAATCTAAATAATTGATGTTTACAATGTTGAACGGAAACTCGAATCAGGTGCACAATATACTCGTTCAAAGTAAAAATAATGAAATACAGACTGCAAGCTTAGTACACAACCTCCGTTGAAAGGTCAAGTATGCCACAGTGTATTTAAAAAAAAAGGAAATAACATATAAAAAACTGCATATAGATGTACAAGGCCCTCTTTTGCAAGTCAACTACAAACGGGAATTGGTTCAAATTAATTTGCACATAGGGATTATTTCGCGAGGAAGTGTGTTATATGAACTTTTACGAAACGAGTGTGAATTTTTGTATTGTCCGTGCGAGAGCTAGGCAGAACAAACACTTGTGCTCATATTAGCAAGAATATCATTTAGTCAGAATATCATTTAGCCAGAATATCAATTGGCCAGAATATCATTTAGCCAGATTATTATTTAGTCCGAATATACTTTAGTAAGAATATAATTTAGTCAGAATATTATTTAGTCAGAATATCATTTAGTCAGATTATTATTTAGGCAGAATATCATTTGGCCAGAACATCATTTAGCCAGAATATCATTTAGCCAGAATGTCATTTAGTCAGAATATCATTTCATCAGAATATCATTTAGCCAGAATATCATTTAGCCAGAATATCATTTAGCCAGAATATCATTTCATCAGAATATCATTTAGCCAGAATATCATTTAGCCAGAATATCATTTAGCCAGAATATCAAGCGTATGAATAACATATGGCTCGAATATTAACAATGCATATGGCGAGGGGAAGGCAATGATGTCCTCAAAATTGCACAAATAGTAAAAAAGTAGAATAAATATTTAATCCATTCCTTAACATTGAAATGTTCCTTACAAATACAATGATATTGATCAAAGAGAAGTAAAAACCTTGAACATTATAAGTTTCATTTCTCAAAATACTTCTTAACGTATATTTCCAAATGATTAAAAAATCGAACATTACCGTTAATCTTGTATTGAACTATGTCCAGGAGCATTTATGAAGATCTGCAAATGTACGACGTCTCTTGCCAACAGAATATCCTTCTGTGCAAAGTTGGAGTTTAAACTGTGAAAGACGATCTCGGTTCGAAGTGAATGTAACTTCAAACTTGTTAAACATAACAAAATGTACCTTATGAATACCTAGCACCAATCCAGTGTGAAATTCATACAGCTCTTGTTCATATCTATACATTTTTCATAATGCTTGAGTCTGCTGTTTCGGTATTTAATATTTCTTGAAGTAGGGTGGTATCGTTTTCGTCAATATTTATCTTCCTCTTAAAATCCGTTTGCAATATATGAGACTCAATATGCGTTTGTACATGTGTCATAAACGTCTTTTTAAAAACTGATAATTGTTTGATGAATGTTTATTTTTTACTCGAACTATTTATATTCAATTTAATGTTTCCCTCAGGCTATAGTTTTTAAATACAATAACTTACAATTTACATTTACTCAGTCGAATATGTATTCCAGGGTTGCATTAAATTGAAATGAAATCTAAATGCTCCACTTCTATAGTCTGCGTAAGGTAGTGCAGCAATATTAGATTTTATTTTAATGAGATTGGCGATTTCAAAGAATGGAAATGTTCGCACAACACTCCTGAAATTATTCATCCTGCCACATGATCCCAATTTTATCCGCAGGGCTCCATCAATACCCTTGTATTTATCGGGCCTAAAGCCTCGTAAAGCTCTTCATAAAATTAGCCAATGAAATTACTCGCATCCTGTAATAGCGGAACTACCTCGATGACAAATCCGCTTAATTCGAGATATTTTCTAAGCTCCTTGCATAAAGAAATTTCATTGGCTGAACAAAATACATGCTAAACATAGTCATATGCATAACAGCCGTTAGCGGTATGAGGCATTTAGCGCGATAGAGATCAGGGTATTGTAGTTGCTATGTGGATTCATATGCGTAAAAGAAACAGGATATGGAACTTATTAGATTTTCAAGTACTCTTTTATTTGAATAGAAGGATCTCTTAAATTCGTTCTGACAATTAGGTTGTGTCGTTCTTTCATCCTAATATGTGATATGCGCCAAGCAAATGACAACCTTTCTTGACGAAGACTAGGAGCATTTCTGGTTTACAATTCAAACCCACCATTTTGCAATTATCACTTTACTTTGATTTTGCTTTCTGGATTTAAAGATCCACTCCGTGATTTTCATAACATATTATTTACCTTTGATACGAACCTAAATGTCATATGTGGTGATATAAAATCAAAACATCTTAACTTTTCATGTCCAAAAGACATATTTATGACAATTCCATGAAAATCTAAAAACAGCCTTATAAATGTACAAATGAGGTGTAGATATCGCGTTCAGTATACATGGATACTAGTTTTATAACCTAACAAACACTATCAACTCCTAACTGCCCTCCTGGCTGTTTTAGATAAGTCTCCAAAATTACGTTTGACTATTTGACGCGCGCCATTGTCCGGTTTTCGATTATAATTGCGACGTTCTACCTTCATATTGTCACTGTAAAGAACCAATAAGCTTTAAAATGTGTCTTTGGTAACAGTCGATACTTCGCGATGAAATGACACCATTGATTACGTTTGGCATATATGACTCCAACAACTCACTGAGTGGCTCTTTAACCAACAAATAAGCTAGGATGTGTAATTAATTCTTTCCTCGCCATACCACAGAACGAGTTGAAATCAAGCATACATGAACAAACTTTCGTCAGTTGAAGACTCAAAATGACATCCATCAACAAAAAGATAAAAGACACATTTTTTTCATTCCGGTCTGGACCATTTAAAACTTAAATAACAAGGTCTTGTGAATTGTTAACACCATCTGTACATGAAACCTTAGTGCAACTTTTCTCTATAAGTCGTGCGAGTCTTCAAAACGATTGTATAAAACTTTAGATAGTCAATCGTGGCTCGTTTTAAAAAATTTTTTAAATCACATATTAGTTTTTATTAGTTTGTGATGTTTTATGATCATCTTCGGACAATGTGTATTCCGGTAATTTTTGTTTCATTGACTATTTCAAAACCTGAAAGGTTTCTTGAGTTGGCCAGCCAATTTGGATTTGAATAATTAAGAGAATCTACTGTTAAACAATAGAGCGTTATCATCATATAAATTTAAACATAATAAAAAAAATTCAAATACAGATTTGAATTTCTTTTGGTTAAAATTTTAATTATTGTGATTTTCATCAAAATTTCATCTCTCGATAAGAAGCGTCATAAAATATTCAGAGTAGCCTACTTGTTAAGAATACTTCAGATTTTTTATACAATTTTTTTTCCGAAGAATTCAAGATATTGAATATGCAAATCTAAAATAATTAAAGTTTATTTATTAAAAATATATCATAACCATTTGACATAGTCTTATTTTACCACAGTTCACCTACTTATCAAAACAGAGATTCTAATATACCTCTAGTTTTTAAATGAAATAAAATGCTGAAAGTCTCAAAGACTTGTCTCATGATATTAAGGTTTGTAGGTATACATCAGTGATTGTTGGAGTTTTTCGAAATCAAATGCAGCAAATATACAAAAGGGTTGACACAAACACAAACCCCTGTGTTATGGCAAGGGAAGATTAAAATTATAAAAATGATTTTTTAGGTTATCAATTAATAATAATTAATTTGGATTTCTTTGAACATGATGGAATTATTTCGCACCAAGTATATAAACATCGATGAATAACCTTCATCAGTCACTGTATGTAACCGTAAACCGGAAGTAACGAGGTGAACAGCGAAGAAATGTTATTAGCGAGGAGTGTATGTGAGGTGAGTTGGTGTTTAACGCCGCATTCAAGAATGTTTCACTTATATCGCGGCTGCTAGTATTATTGCAGGGAGAAAACCCACAACGCCATGGTGGCTATGCATTGCGGTGAAACCTGCGAGCATCGGCTGGAACAAGCGAACCATGGGTGGTATTGCGCTGAAATTCAGTGTAGCATTGCACCCAAACCTGACTGCGTGTAGAACAGTTCTCTACTGCAGACATAGTTGCCGAGCCCCCTGGCGGGATTCGAACCACGGACTTCTTGATCCGAAGCCGAACGCGCTAACCAATGCCCCACTGCTATCCCGCCCCCATCCTGCGAGGAGTGTAATGCAATCGGGATTCCTCTCAAAGGGATTGATATCTCGTTTTTCGTACATGGTTCCTTCAACATTAAGAACAAACATTTTACTAGTCACAGGTGCGTTAATAATCGACAGGTATTTAGTTGAGTCAGAGAATAAAGGTAAAACAAAGCCAAATTTCGACTAGAAACATTTCCGCGTTGTACTATTCGCTATTTCTGGTCAAAAGTGGTGAATTAATAATCCTTAACATTATCCAAATTTACATCAGACAGTAAACTGTTACAGTTTTCAGCCCATGGAAGTACTAGTAACCAGTGGTCAATATTTCGAGATTCCAATTTTCATTTTTCCTCGTAAAATCTCTTATGTGATGAACAGCGTCACGCATTTCATCTATACTCACCCATTGTGCTTATTATAAAGATTTTTCATCTTGTCGATAAGGACAATTTTATTTCAATCAGTAAATCGGATGAATAATATAACCCCATCTGTTTAAATCTTCGAAAAAGTTCGAAAATCTCAGATTTTCATATTACAGATGGACTTTTGAAGGTTTATTGTAAGTGTAAACGAAGTACATGTAATGCAAATGACGTCAAGACGAAATCAAAATTGATATGTGATATGTGCACTAAAACTAGGGGAACAAACTTTCGATAAGCGGCTTTACACAATGTTATTGTCATATGTGAAAATACTCCTAAAAAATCCCAATTAACCGCAGCAACGCGTGAGGTCAGCAGGAACTCACCAAAATCGTATCCATAATAATCAGTTGACCAGCTCAACCAGTCTAACCATACTGGTGGAAGTAAACTCAGAGGTTAGTTTCCTGTCAAGTATGAACCTATTTTCGCCTATCTAGGACGTGTGAACGTTCGCCAAACTGCTTTCTCGGTTCCCACATCGAATTGAATTTCTAGCGACGAACCTCAAGTTTCCTAACTTTCTATAGTTGTTTTTATGTACGATAAAATTAAACGGTGATACTGAATATAATTTTTTTTTTATTCAAGATTTCTAAAATACCCAAAGAAGCATCGTTTCACGTACCTTTGGCTGTTCAACTGAAGCCAACGAGCAAAACGACATTAGTTCCACAGACATAGTCGTAAGATGATTTTCTCGTTATTCTCAATATATATGGTACCATGCCTTAACATACCAAAATATATACTCTATATACTCAAGCGTCGCCGCAATCTCCTTTTTACTTAACCATCTTTTAAATTGTGTTTACTCCTTTTGTGACATCTTTTACACTTTTTTTTATAATTATTGTCTTATCTATGTATACTCCTTTTTTTACTTTTAAATTAATGTCCCTTTTAAGCAAACGTACTGTATATGTCTATTTTATAAATGTGCAAGTCTCTCATAACTCTTTTAGAGTGGCACATATATAGTTTTAAAAAGAAAATGTTTTATGTAAATTTACAGTTTATATGTGGTGAGACTTTAATAAACTATCTGTCTGTCTGTCTGTCTACCAAAATAAACACCCACGCTGTTATAATGAATCAATAACGCAGGGGCGATTAAACAGTAATCGTTATCAAAACTTACTTAAACTAACTGTTTGTTTACATATATCAAAGAAGAGACACCAGCAAATGGCGGCCGCAATAAAATGACATTATTCACAAGGTAAATTACTCTGTTCTCATGTCCTTGCTTGGAATGATTTTAGTTTAATGTTCGCTTCGTTCAGCCTGTCTTAGCGCTGCTAGCTGCAATTTAGATAATACAGTTCACCGAATAAAAGTACCGTTGAATTTCAATTTTTCTCGTCGTAATGTTACTCCAGCAAAGTCTAAGAATGAATTTGTATAACTCCACTTTCCAATTCCTTATTTGGTGAAAAATTAGAGGAATTGAATGTCAGTTTGTGTGTTTGCAATGAAAATGAACATTGTCAAAGCTACGTTCATGTGAACCCACTTGCAAACTCCATTGTTCACAAGAGTTTGAATGTAGCTTTGACATCGTTAATTTTCCATTGCAAGGGCAACAAACTGACACTTATTCTTAGACGCTGTCTAACGATTAAACTGTCATAAAACTTATTAAGCACTGAGTTGATAGCATTTTGGCATTTTATCTTTAACATCATGTGATGACGTTGGCTCATGAATTTTATATAGTAGCGATATATCGAAGGTATCGCATGAATATATCCCTAGAATAAAGCGATATATATCTTTAAGATTGTCTTTATCATCCATCCCGGACCTCTTAAGAGACATCAAAAACCTGTTTCAGATGCCTCTATGAGAACATACTTTTAGTTTTGTATTGCGTTCAATGCCTTTCCGCACTTGTCTTCAGTTCGCATTTGTCCGATGTGTAGTTCTCCTATGGTTCGAGGTTAATCTCTGAGGAGTTGCAAATACAAACAAAACTAGAGCTGACCTAGATACAGGTTCCATGTATAAAGGTTTCAATAAGATCACCTCGCTAGTTATCTCAACAATTAATATCAATTTCCATAACTCATTATGATCCATTCGATTCATCAAATCTTTATAAGTCTTTATAATCTTTGAAGGTGTCAACCCGTTCACATTTGAACCCAATTAAGCCTTTAAAGAGATCTAACTTACATACTCTACTAACTTATTTCCTTGCACAATAAGACAGCTCATAATATACTCCCTTGTCGTACGCCAATGAACTCTCCACTAGATTAACCATATAGCAAAGTGACCGCCTCAGCTCTACATAAAACATTCGCGGTTTATGATACTGGAGTCAAACGTCAATTGCTTATGCTTTGGCTCGACTCCCTATTCTATGCTGGGCATACCTATATGAATAAGAGAAAGGTTATAAGTATATGTTGCCGGTCACATTGGTTGAGGGATTCTAAATCAGTACAATAGGCTCGTGAAAAGTAATTATTTCTTTGTGACTGAAACTCAAAGGCAAAGGGTGTCAGGCAATGAATCGTACTAAGTCCATTCTTTTTCATAATAATCTGAAACTTCTTTTGAATTGCTCGTCACTTTGGTATACCGTTGTTCTGATTTGGACAAATACATGTGCCTTAATTGAGTTTGTTGTTTGATCTTCACCCCTGCTGACGTCATTATTCATTTCCGTTCACACCTTTTCCATGTTTTAGTTTATTATTTGGTCATTTGTAAGCGATCTATTTAATTTGAATGCAAAGAGCCGCCTTATCTTCGTCATAGTTTCCACGTGCCTCAAACTTATTTTTTGTACCATAACAGTTGTGCAAATTGAAAGTTGGACATGTGAAAATACTTACCTACACGTACTTAGTGTTCATTATAGTTTGGTAAGTAATTGTTCAAATGATATCTATATTAAAACTTTGGTTAAAAACCCTATTTTCTAATTTTGTAAAATGAATTAGTGCTTTAAAACCTTTATAATTATGTTGTTCTTTCAATATTTCATTTCATTTTTGATCAACTGTTATTCACTTCTATTGACATTTTGATCCTTTGTCAGAAAAAAGAATTTGCCATTTTGACTTTAAGATACTTCAAGAAAATAATGAAGTGACTATTCAAACTTCAAGTATAGCATTCGTGTTTTCGGCATTATGAGGAATGGTAAAAGAGCACTGTATTTGAGCTAAATGTAAAACTGTATGACGATTAGATTCACTTAGTGATAAAATATCTACAAATTTAGAAATAATTAATCATCAGACTGTTCAACATTGCCGTATATGAAGCAAGTATTTTTTAACTCCTTGTTCCAAAATATGGCTGTAATTCCTACTTTTTTTGGTTTTTTGTAGAGGTTATCATTAGTAAAATTGACAAATCTAAACTACAAAAATATTTACCACAAGCAACTTTTCAACTGGATTGCGTTATTATCTAATATTGATAACATGTCCCTCGAATTTCGTTTCTCGAAAACAATTTAAATGCCACCCTTTAGGACAATTTTGATACCGTGGGAAAACTTACATCTCATTGTGAAATCCTTGTCAGTAGTCTTTTATCCTGTTCACAAGGTACCATTAAAAATGTCAAAGGTCGAGTACTATGTCATTCAGCATGAACTTTATTCATTAAGATAAGAAACGATAATGCGTTTAGTAAACGGGTTAAAAGCATGTGATGTACTTTCCCTTGTGAATTATGTATGTCAACGAACGTTAAGTAAGCAATCATCCATAAAACGTAATCCTGTAAAGAAAGGATTGAATTTCAAAATTTCTTTATTGTGTAAAGGGTCTCGATCCTTTAAGTTTGATCATAATCCGAAACGAAGAATTCTAATTCAGATATCCAACGAAATATACACGTGGCGAAAATAGTGCAACACCTGTTTTTCCCCCCAAATCACTGCAGCCTCATGAACTTATCATATATACATTTATTCAATATATATAGTCAGTCAAATATGATTTTATATATATATATATATATATATATATATATATATAACGATTCAGTCAATTCTTATGAAATTGTTTGTCTAAGATTAAACAAGGTCTTAAGTAATGAAATCAACAAGATTTTAGTATTTATCCAGTTTATTGTTCATTATCATTTATCAATAATGTAAGATTTTTAAAACAGTCAAATTTGACAGCGGAATGTTTTATTGTAACGACAATTTTCGATCAACAAAAGTGGATGTTGAAAGCGTTCTCCCAGTTCAAAGAAAATTAGTTTTGGTTCAACCCCAATGATCAAGAATGACCGCCGGGAAACGTGTCCTCTTTGAATAAATCTGTTGAATTTTTCTGTGAGGCCTTTTGCTCCATTCCGTTGTGATACATTTATCAGAACAATCCTTAATGTACCTGGAATATCCTTACGTGATTATACGGGTTGCAGAACATGGGCATAGGTGGGTGGGGGTGGGGAATTTATAGGGAGAAAAGGAGGAAATATGAATGTTGAAACTTGCCCCACGGCACCCTTCCAATCTATCAAATGACCTGCCGATTCTATCTGACATTACCATTATAAACTTTTTTCACAGCATGTTTGTTTCGATTTCAATACTTGGTGTTATGCACGGACTTTTCGTGGTAAACATGTGTCATTTGCAACGCTAACAGGTGAACTGATCCGCTACAGGGCATGCTTATGTAGATTTCAGCACGATCTGCACGTGGAGCCCAATATTTACGTCAATCAAACCTCTCCAGAGTCTTGTGAAGCTGAAAGATAAGCATGCTAATTTTTCACAGCATTCAAGCTTGAATCCATTGTATTTGCATTTGGAGTTTTTTCAATTTACAATGTACAAGTAGCTATAGGGTACCCTAAGTTCACATGAAAAGTTATCAGCTCTCGTCGATAACATACTTTAAAAAGTATAAGTTGTAAAGAAATGAACTACTTATTTAGGTTAAAAATGAAAGTAGAAAGATAAAACGATAAACATCAATCTAACGGTAGTTTGTTTAATTAAAGGGAATTATTCCCTTTCATGAAAGGTAAAACGTTTAGCAATAATTATTCAAAAAATACCAAAATGGAAATAATTGGCAGTTATTGGAAAACAAAGAATGAACACATACTATAAGCTCTATGTTGACAAGCGGCCTGACAACTTATAAGAGAAATCTATACAAGTAAATACCGTATTAAGTCTTATTTTTTCATCAAAGTAAAAAACAAGTTATGAGTAATTCAACATAAAGAAGTCACGTGATCAAAAGCATGAGAAGGCATCCTAAATAATCCTTTGTAATGTTCGAGAAAGATTATTCGGCCTTACAACGCCCTCCGAATTTCCAGTGTTGTATTAACACCAGCGACGCTACAACACTGGCGATGAATGCTTTTAGAATGTAACGGTAGACTCACAAGCGGAACCTTAGTATATGATACCTACCATGAGGTGATTTACGACTGGGCCCTTGTTGCCACAGGACATATAGGTAAATATTAGTAAAAAGATAATCCCAGGCTTATTTTCAAGACAAGATATATTCACTGGTAGGTTTATCATTTCATGTGAACTTGGGATATTACATCAATCGTAGATTTATATCAGTCTTCATTTCTTGATTCACCATTAACGATGTTTTCAGATATCATGATCATCGTTCATGATATTTTTGGATATCTTCGTTTACGATAATTTCCGACATTCATGCATGATATTTTTGGATACATGTCATTATTTCTTGTCTTCGATCCGGATAATTTTATATATCTTCGTTCATGATATTATCGAATGTCTTCTTTCAGGATATTTTCGGATATCTTCGTTCATCACATTTTGTCTTCGTTCGTGATATTTTCGGATATCTTCGTTCATGATTGTTTGGGTTATTTTCGTTCATTTATTAACAATGTTTTCTAAAGGCTTCACTTAGGATACAATTTATCCTAGGCGATCTTCGTATCTTCGTCAATCGTTTTAATCCTTAGAGTGTCACCGACATTTATGGACATATATTCAAAACTTGATATTTTCTTCATATCCTCTTAGGGACATGACATTTGATATCATCTTACAGTGGTATATATGTTTCTGATTTCCTCAGTTAGTGATATCTTTAACTGAATGTTAAGCGATGCCAAATTTCTGATGTTATCGGGTGTTCGCGATTGTTTGAGATTTAGAGAGATTTACTACCGGTTTGACCAAATTTATGGTTATTTGTTCCAGATCTCCAAGTAAAGAAAGTCGCGCGATAATGGAGCCCACACGGGCCATGTGCCCCCGGATATTGTTTTGTGTGATATTAATACTTTCTTGGATTTCCGAAAGTTCAGGTAAGTCATCTGATAAAAGCATCTTTTTTACTTTTATTTTGGTTGAAATCGTAAACAATAGTATTGTAAATTTGCATATGATATGTTCCTTATATATCATTGTTAACATTAAAAACGTCTTTCGTTATTTTGTTAAACGATATTTGAAAACATTGCAGCAGATTACGATTTAAGTTTTAACTCCTTGACATGATATTAATTGAGCATGCAAAAAGCTTTAATGAATATTTCAAACATACTGCTGACATGTCAGTTGCTCATATCCATTGGTAACTGTTTTTGTTGAAACTTTCATAGATTTTTAAATATATGACATTTATTGTGGTGGTTTTTGTCACCTTTGCAATTTGATCTTAGCCTATAATGTCATATACATATTAATCAAACTTAGTCATACGTTTAGTTATACATTCAGTGTAATTGTAATTAATTCATGATATAACATCAGAATTCACTCTTTTACTTCATTACCCGAACATTTATTTTTATTGATAGAATAATGTAAAACAGATGGCCCTAATATGCCACCGTATATACCACTTTGACAAGTAGTTAAAAAACAAGAACGAGTTTCATCAGATGATTATGTTGTTTCATTAGAGCATTCAATTTTGAAAATTTGAATGTAAACGTATTACATCAATGATTAAAATATATTAGTCAAATGGACAGAAACACACATGGTAACTTAAGGTCACAATGAAATTTAAGCAGTGTAGAGTCATTGAAAGTTACTTTAGTAGCGAGTATGTCCCCCTTGGGCATCGGTACATGGGGAATACGTCGGCTCGTGGATGACGTAGTCGCCTAAGGATTTCACGTCGACTATGATTCCTTTCACAAATCAGACTCTGCTCAAGTTGTTGTCTGTTGGTTCGAGGTACGGGTCTTGCCCTAAACTGTCTATCGAGGTGATCCGAAAGATGTTCAATCGGGTTCAGGTCTGGTGAAAAAATAGCCCACGATAAATGTGCACATTCATGTTGTTCAGGTTATCGTGTGTAAATCTGGCTTTGTGAGGTCATGCGTTGTCCGTCTGGAAGACAATAGCAGTGCCGATGGTTTATGAACGGAAGGACTACTCTTTGCAGAATCCCATCCTTGTACTTCTCCGCATTGAAGTTGCCAATAATGATGACTAGCCTTGTTTTCAATTCACCACAGATTCCTCCCCACACCCTCACACCACCTCAGAAATTTCCTGAACACAGTTTGGAGCTAAACTTTCCCTTGCACGTCTATATACACATCTATGGCCGTCAGCTCTGAACAAACACAATCTATTTTCATCAGAAAAGAGTATGCGCGAGTAGTTTCGGACTTGCCAACGTCGAACTTGCCTTGTCGACCGGATCCTGTTACGTCGGTGTTGTTGCAACAGTACTACCCCGTTCTTAGGACGCCATGCTATAATACCTCGTTCCCGCAGTCGCATTGACACTGTCTGTCGACAGACACATATCCAAACGCCGTTGCTTTCGTTGCTGTTGCATGGATTCTGAGATGGATTCCCCGGATGTAGCGGTGTTCCTGGGGCGTAGTCACCCGTGATCTTCCACTTCTAAGCCTGTCTGTTGACAGACCCGTCTGCTGTGGACGTTTAAACAGCCTGGTGATGTACACACGGATGCAGCCAAAGGTTCTTGCGATGCTGGCATGTGAAGCTCCTCGTCGGACCATTCCTATGGCTCTGTCTTTTTCTGAATTGCAGTCAGGCGTGGCATTTTTCACGTGTGCTTTTTGTATGATGAGACAATGCCTAGTGTTTTTTGCTCGTTTTATACTGGTTGTCTGCACGCGCATTGCGTGGAGCACGTGCAGGTCACAATTAGTTCGAGCGACAGTTTCCGCGATTTAAAGATTCTAGGAGAACAAGTTAGTAGCCAGTATGTTTATATGTTTCTGTTAAGTTCTCAGAAACTCCGTTCAAAACTAATGTTTTAAACAAAAGAAACATTTGGTATAACTTCTTTTGGACATTACGTACAGATGATATATATCTTTACATATTACTTTCGATTCCCACTGGTGTAATGTTCCATATAGACTATTTGGGGAATTGAATACATATTAAGGTTATACAGTTCTTTCATTATAAAAATAATTGATACCCCCTAGTGACTTCGACGATCTTAAATTTTGTTATTACTGATTGTGGGTCAATTGTTACGTTATATAACTATCCTTTAGCGTCGAATGATTAATACGAGTGCATGTGCTCTCAAGTCAGATTGAACGCAAATGCGTGTCAAAGCATTTTGAAATATTGCGAAATATCAACGCTGAAAAAAGACTTAGCACTCCCTGTTTGCAGGATTATGTTGTAGTGACAGGCGTGAACTATGATTTCAGTCTTCATTGACAAATGTCATTCACCCGTTAATAAGGTTTAAAATTAGCGATAAGATTTAATGTGTGACGTCGCGGATGAAGTTCTGTCTATAGTACACTTCATAACCTAGACAAAGCTGAAACATGATACGTCACATGCGGCAACTCGTTGTATTCCATATATTGACCTTATAATTATATTCACAACTCGCGCCGTGAACTTGGTAATTGTTACTGTTAAACCTATTTCTTAAATATTCTGCACGCACGGGAGTGCTATAGGGTTGCAACACAGAGAAGCTTTGGGCGAGACAGATTGACAATGAGGTTTTGATGTTTTGTGTGTGAATGCTTGGGATGTGCTTGTTTCCGTTTGTATGCTTGTATCCTACGTGACCGATGTGGGAATTTATACATATGTTTTTTTTCTCTTTATGTGTAGGAGTTTTCTTGAAGTATCATGTTTCGCGTTTATATGTTTGAAAATGCAACTGGTCTTGTGTTTGTGAATGAACGCCTTTATATTGTCAATGGAGAAATACGACATGAATCGGTGAAGATAATTTCCGTATTTTCACTGAGTGAAATAACATGCAATTCTACTCATTATGATGGAACTCTCGACCATACATGACGTCTGGAATTGACAACTATTCTTTAATATTCTTTCGTAACTTTAGAGTATGTCATTGGAGTCAATAACTCAAACTTCATAAATAGTATTAGTTTACCGAAAAGCAGTGGTTGTTTCTGGACAGTTTCTTATCTGTTCAGTATTGTGATAAAAAGAAGGTTTAAGACGTGTTATGTGATCGAAAACCTGACAATGGCGCGCACCAAACGTTCGTAAAACGTAATGTTGGAGGCTTAGACACATACAGGTAGACAAATAAGGATTTAAAGTGTTCAGTTGGTCCTTTAATTAATTTTCATGAGAATGGAACGCAGTCTTCCGATCATCATTGAAAGCCATAAAATATCATATTTTTGTCATTTTCAAGATAACGATGAAACCATAGAAGGTGATTTAAACTTAACTCAGGGCATTTGATTTTGGCTCTTATTCAAGCCGCATACAAATTTTATTAAACGTACTCTGTCACTTAAACTATCTGAGCGAATACCAGGTTGTGAGAAAGAAATTTTTACGAGTATCAAGAAAATCTTGACAATATCTTTCTTATGTACATCACTTCTAAATACCCTTTAAAGACTTAAATGAGGGTGTGTTTTTAAACTCTGTGGAGGACTTCATGTCTAACTTAAAGGGCCATAGAGTAAGTTGTTGGAGTCAAATATGCCAAACTTCATAAATGGTGTTATTCAAAAGAGAAATATTGGTTGTTTCTAAAAATAAGAATCTTAGTGTTTATTAGTTCACAACAGTGACAATAAACAGGCCAAGTCGTAATTTATGATCAAAAACCGGACAATGGCGCGCGCCAATAACCGAAACGTAATTTCTGAATCTTATTTACAGCAGACATAAAGACAAATAGGGGTTGATAGGGTTAAGTAAGTCATATTACATGTAAAGTGGACGCAGAATTTCGACTTCCTTACATTTATATGGCCGTTCTTCGATTATGGTTGAAAACAAGAATATCAAAAATAAATAAACAAAAATATCTTAATTTTGACAGTTTAGAGTTAAAAATAGAACTTTAGAAAGGCGATTTGAACTTACTTCAAGACAAATGGTATTTTGACTCTATTCAAGCCACATAAAATTTTTATAAAACATACTCTGTGTCACTTTGAAGAGGAGTAGCACGTTTTTTTTAGATCAGTTAAGTGACCGAAAATGAATGTAACCATTTGCAAGACAATGTCTTTTAATCAAAAGAATCAGTCCTAAAACTAACGTACCAATTTCAGTTAAGCAATGGAAATCCATTTACCTACCTCGAACGATAAAGGTGTTCACACTAAAATGGCCGATATTGGTTTTCGTTTGATACTTGATTGTTTCCTCTGCAACTAGGGGTGATCAGGTTGAGAAATGGGATGATTTAACCTCCTGAAGATAATACGAGTGGCATTATTTAATGATGGGGAACATTTTAAGAAAACATTTAAAAAAACCAGCAAATGGTCATTTAAACCGACGAGGTGGTTTGACTGTATGCCCTAATATATCTTTATGTCTAAAACAAATTACATATAAATGTTCCTTTATGTAAATATTTTGACTTCGAAAAATACATATTTTCATTTTAACCTTACTTGCATCACTAGTTCAGAAGAAATTTATAACACATATGTGTGTGTGAATATAATATTAATATTGACATGCATAAACAACAACGAAGGATTTTGTTATTCTATATTGGAAGGCTAGACTATTTGGATTTGATAAAAAGGTATATTTGCAAAACACAACATGCGGTCTTAGAGTATGAATAGCTTATTCTTTATGGGGGGCTGATATTAAATCTGCCATTATTCGCAATTTCAGGTAATTTATTCATATCAAATAATGCAGACACATTCTAATAAAAGTTTCTTGGCAGTTACAATTTTATTGTTCATATTGACTAGGACCTTGCAAACGGTTTAGTCATATTACATCAAAACACGGTGAATTCGTTTCTAGCTTTGAATGAATAACGGTCAAGACAAAGCGCCATCTACAGTAAGAAATCAGTTAGCGTTGCATTGATCCGGGACATATGTGCATGTAAAACTATCCATTTATTTCCATTTGGTCTCATTTGGTTTCCTTTCCTTAAGTTTGGTTTCCTTTGTTTATTGTTCATTCATTTTCTTTGGTTTCCTTCGTTTTTCCAATGCTTTCCTAGGTGTCCTTTGTTGCAATTATTTCCTTTGTTTTCATTGTTTCCCCGGTATTTATTTCACGTTTCCTCAGTTTTGTAGGTTCCCTTGGTTGCTTTTGTTTTCATTGATTTCCTTTGGTTTCCTTTGTTTTTATTTTTTAATGGTTTCCTTTGTCTCAATTGTTTTACCTTTTTACATCGTTTCCCTAAGTTTCCCGTGTATCCAAGTTTTCTTTGGTTTCCCTAGTTCTCTTTTGGTTCGAAAGGTATGTTGCTTTTAGTAATGAAGGATTACGATATGTCGAAGAGTAATATGTGAGGTGCTTGTTAATTTTAAAATAAGTTTGCGGATAGACGTAAAAATAATCCTTAAATGGCACTATGGCAGTTGTACATATATTTCGAGTAATTAAACATCTAAACGTATATAATAGCATGTAAATGTTTCTAGTGATCTGTATATTGTTGTTGGACGATTTCATGGCCATTATAGGAGATAGATCCTTGCGTTTTATCACCTACCGCAGGTTACCAAAGGCTTCAGTAATGGTAATTATTACTTGGGACAAATGCAAGAATAAATAATATCTTAATGTCAAAAATAGAAGAAAAAGTTTCTAGAATGTCATTTTTAAATCAATCATTATGCGAGAATGTCCCACATACATTCATAACACTAAAATAAGAAAACGTGAAAAATACTAATAAGCTTAAAAATCGGAACTGTCAAGAGCAAACCATAAAATGACATTTAGGTTTCAGCCCACGATGATATTATCAAAATATTCATCTTTTATTTACGAGTAGAATGTAATGTGTGGGATCTAAAAAATTGATATGAGTTGTAAGCCACAAGTATTTCAGGGTCACATACACCCATGAGTGGTCTATGACCTCTAAATGTCACAAGTCGAGACAGCGTATCCCTCGTTAATAGATCTATACGTCACATTGATATACACCTCACCCCTTGTTAAGTTGACACGGTGTGTTTACTCTTACGTTACACGGCAATCCAGCCAGTGTTGGCGAGGATTAGGTGATAAACAGTTGTAAACACCGTTGAGTGCTGTCTTCAATAGCCTCATGATCACCCTGTAAAGGATATCACGGTTATCTGATTGCTTCGACTGCAACATTTATAGTTACTGGGAAGCCGTTGGGTGGGATTTTATGGGAATACACCAACGGATGGTTCACATTGAGTGCTCTTCGTAAAATATTTAACTTGGGTAGACTGTGTTTTAAAGATCGCCGTACAGTTAGTTGTAAGCGCGTTTCAGTTGATAGTCAGCTTCGATTATAACGTTATGGATGGGTCCTGCCTTTAAAGACATAAACAATTGAAACTTGTCCTCCTGTCAATAATAATCCAAGTGCTTTTTCACATATTTATTTGAGAATATTCTCATTATCAGACTACAGAGGTCACTTTATACATTTCTTCCCTCGTAGCTTCTGTTACAAGTGGAGGACTGTCTTAGAAAAACGAAACCCTGGTTATTTTCAGTCAAAGTTAGTTGTGGAATTTAGTCTGATCCCGTAACTGTTGACAGGACTTGAGTTCCTTTATCTGTGAGCTATGCACATATTCTTAAAAGACCTGTCAGTTCATGTAAGCGATTTAGCACGATACTTACTTGTTTCATATATTATGTGAGCAAATATGAGTTAATCAACCTTTGTGGTCAGAGAATGATTCATACTATGCAATTATAACAAAAAAGCCGTGAGTTTCTATTGATCCATAACTTATATCGCAAGCCTTTTTCCTCTTGCAAGTGAAACCCTATGATTTAGTTAACAAGCTTGGAGATTTGGGTACACAAAACAGCAGTCAGGGCATTATCGATATAAAGTCATTGTTGATATAAACGTTCATGTTACACAAATGTTTTACATAGCAACCGTAAGGCAAAAGGACTTACGAACAAATTTTATTTTAAAACTGTAAAACTTTCTTATTCTTGTTTTAAGTTTTATTTTTCATAAACAAAAATATTGTCAAATGATATTTCGTCATTTAATGTTTTTATACTTTGTTACTTTTATTCGTTTATATTCCGCAGTCCAAAACATTTGCACCAATTTATTTTGCATTCAATTTGAATTTGAGTTAACGACCTTTCTGATTTTATAACGAAAAAAGCTACATCGACCTCTTTAAACTATGTTGTTGAAAGGTAAAATTTATTGAAATAGAAAATGTTGAAATCTCATGATTCAGCAGAAACTAAACTAATGAAATTGTGCAAACAAACATAATAAATACACAAATTCTATAAATGCACATTGACACCATTTCATTGTAGCCATATCGGTAAATAAAAAAATCTTAATTTGAAGTACATATATATGTACATAAAAACTACATATACCTTAATTCAAATTGTTCTTGACAAGTAAGCACAATATCTATATTGAATATCTATTTACTTACATTATTTAAAGGGATAATAATAATAGATAGTCGTGAGTTGTAGAGCATTGATATATTACTAATTATCGTGATCAAGACCTAAGTTGTCATTACTGGCACGTGGTTCTATACATAGTTCAGTTGACCGCTAACAGCGAAGTTCAGCAACATCAGCACAAGCTCAACGGTTGGGTGGGTTAATGCGTCGTTTCTGGATAATTTGAGAGTTGAAAGGGAGTCCCTCCCCAAACTGAGACACGAGTTAATAACGTGTTGTGTCTACTTGGAGAAGAAACTTATTTCAAAATTTGCTTTTGTTCACCCAGCAGGAAATGGGCACTTGATAGAACAGTGTGTTGAGGAACTATTTAAGCAGAAGATTTATTTGAATTATTATCATATATACATCTGAAATACTCCTTAAACGATGTTTATTAAACTATATAATCTCCGAAAGCCAGCGTTACCGGTAGAAAAATACTAGAAATAGGAAATAATAGTAAAGTAACCCTGTTTGATCATAGGTATAAACATCTTCCCACGGCAAATCTTTTCGTTTCGGCCTTGACGTTGTGACGATGAGATATAAATTGAAGAGTGCAGTTGCATTTGCCTTATACATCTTACATCGTTACTGAAACATTTTTTGTTAGCAATCGTCTGGCATATTATGCAAACCAGTCTCGGCTCTTTCGAAACTACCTTTCATCCACTGAATCGTAAAATATTTTTAAAAATGTGATTTAACTTCTTTGTGCATGTATATGGTGCTTAAGCATTTCGTAAATTGAAAATATAAACAGTGTCATCTAATCCTATCCTCATTTAAATCAGATCGAAATCTGTCGCTGGTACCTCGCTTTTAAGACGCAGAGATGTACGAGCGACAACTAATGAACTGATTTAAATGAGATTGGTGTCAATCCCTCACAAGGTTTTCCAACTGCAAGACAATTTTCTTTAATCGAAACAAAACAAAAGTACCATGATCGTTGAAGCTATTCGGATCGATTTCCACTTACAGTACCTTTTGCTTGATGCTTGATTATTTCCTCTACAGCTGTAACCGAAAGTTCGTTCACTTACCACTGAATCGTAGTGTAAGTATCATGTAATTTGGGTTTCGTTTCAACGTCTAGAAAAACAGAAAAACTGACAACTGATCACCCACTGTCCATATGTGATAGAGCCATTCTTGAACTCATTTTGGGATAGTCTGGTCTCGAATTCGAACTCGAATTTTGGCATATAGAAGGGGTCACATTTTCGAAATTTCGATTTCATCAAATGTCAAATAAAATGTTCCATATCGACTCTCTGAGATTAAAACCAACATTGTCACATTGACTTTGTGCTAAGGAACAAACGTGACTTATTTTTAAAGAAGTTGATAACCTATGAAGGATTTTATGAAGAAAAATAAAATTAGTGTTGTCGACATTTTGACCCCTGGTCACTTCAATGATCTGCCAAAACTGTTACGGGTAATTGTGGGGTATACGTACGATAAACATTTGCCTTAAGGAAGAATGGATGTGCAAATGTGTATTGAAAATTCAATATCATACGTTTAACGCTACGATATCTCAAAGGCATCTCAAATTACATGACATTTGCACTAGTATATTCAGGTATGTGAACAAACTTTTGGCATGCAGCTGTACGATTACGGATGATCGGGTTGAATAATAAGATGTTCTAACCCAATGAAATGATGATTTTACATAAAATAATGATTATTGGGAAATTTGAAGAAATAAAACCTCCAAAATGTACTGCAGTAACTGTTGGGTGATATATAATTGGCAGGGGAGAATGAAATTCGATACGATTGATCTTTGATATTTGATGACCTATCTAACATATGACCATTCATGTATCTATTTAAGAATGTCCAGTGTATTCAATGTCAACGAAAAAATGTCTTTTTCGCACAAAAGTCGGGCTTTTTAACCTTAACCTGGGACAAACAGTTCAGGTTTTATAATAACGGCATCTCTTACCCTCGTTCTTCGTTCTCGTTATATGTAAAACCGATATTGACCTTGCATTCCTAAATGATAACAAGAATTTGACAAAAGCGGGCCAGGACAAAAACGAAATCGGCTTATTTACCACAATACTATAAAAGTCCTGAGTCACGGCAAGGTTATGGTAATTGTTATGTTAACCCAAGGCGCATTTGTTGTTCTTTATATTTCAGTGACACGATGAAATTACCAATATAATTTTATCATCTAAGTAATGAAAATAATCTCATACATATTTAAAAGTTGAATATCTTCAATTTTTAATTAGACTTTTAATATTGCAGTTATTGTCATATTTGTGTATTTTATTACTATTATTTCCTCTCGCCATGTCACTGGCTTGATATTGGGGACTCGCTTATAAGCCTGCGAGAGGCACACTTCTAAATAATTACAAAGGAAGGTTTTTCATTATTTTATTACAAAACATTTAAAGCGGTTTACATAAATACACAATTCCTGTTCTAACCTTTCTACCTATCATACTTTCCTACCCCATACTTACTCTACTCCCGATATACTTAACCCATCCTGGGCGGCCAAAGCCCCGCGCCTCCCTGGCTTGTCTAACCTATTTTTTCTTGTCCAGCTCCACTCTTCCGAAAAGTTCCTCCATTGTTTACTTCACTAACGGACTTCACCAACCTCCGACCTTTTTTCTCTGCCCGTGCATACCCTTTTTAACCATTGACCACATTAATCACCTTAAGGGTGTGTTTTTCTCTAGACCAATCATTTCTTTACTATACCCTATGACATACGTCAGTCAGAAGTGTACTCTGACCTTCGACATCGATAACTTTGAACCTTAAAGGCACTAATGCACGCTTTTACGGTTTAAATTGGCTATTTTAAGGTTTACGAGGACTTATGCATTCACTTAAAGTTTCTATCGATGCAATGAAATACTTAAAATTCTTTACAATTGACCTGCAATCAACAATGAAAAAATTTTGACAGCCGCTGTCGGCTTGGACATATAAAAAATCTAAGGTTAGCTGTGCACAAAACGGATATCTTATAGACAGTTGAACGCGGCTGAACTATTATTATGTGCAGCTGTTGAATTTACCTAAACTCTGAACCGAGACTAAATCATGTAATATGTTTTATGAAAGCAATGTTGTAAATAAACCGATTTAATAACACAGCATTGGCATTGCTATTAGATTGACCAAAGCGGCTGCCGTTTCCGCTTTTTTGGTTATAAGCAAAATCTTAATATTTCCGATATCGTAGTTCACGCGGATTTATTGTAACGTAACATTAAATACTTCCGGTCTTTAAAAATCAACTTTACTAATTGAATACGTAAATATTCGTTAAATAACTTACGAGGTAGATTACTTGAGTGAAGATCTTGAATAATATCGAGAGATATGCAGCATCTGTGCATTCGTTGTGTTAACGAAATAGTGGTGTGCACTAGTGCGTTTAACCTTTTTGTGACGTCACTGCCTACTTTCTCTAATTGAATAATACACTTTAGCAAATGCTTAGTAATTCATTACATCACGATAATGCATTCTATCTCTCATTTATTCTTCTTACCAAGCTGTTTTTGACCTAAGAATGATTACATGTTAGGCTTGGTCGCAAATTCCAATTGACCAAATGTCACATATGTCAGAATACTTGGCCTAAACTCATTTCTCATCCTTGTTTCTCATAATTAATAACTAAAGAACACGCACCTTTTTAATCACCTGCTCTATTATGTCTTTTGTCTACACATTAGCTACTTTCGAATAATATCTCACTATTCTAACCTTATTTTAAATATACCGAATATTTCCTAAAACCCCATATTCTAACTTACTTTTAATCTCACTACATAACATTATCATGTGCAAAATCTTCCATACGTGTAGTAATTGTATATTCGAAACAACTCCATCGTGTGTTTAATGTAATCAATTCCAACGATACGAGATAATTCTTACATTCATGTAGTAGTATCATTTTCTTTATAGCATTTACTTATGTGAGAAAGATAAGAAAGCAATCAACACTTTGGGTTGTTCAACCTTGTACCAATGGTAAAAGGACTGTCCTTTCGCTTTTATTATTTGTGGAAATGAAATTCAAGGGGACATTCCCTTTCAAACGAGTATGCCACCAATAATTCATTGTACTATACCCATTGTACCCAGTTGAAACATGGCACTGAGGATAACGTTTGGTTGATTTAGATAAACTTGATAAACATAATAAATTTGAGCGCACACTCGGTAAATGAAACAAAAATGAAAAGTGAAGCTATTTATTGGCGCGAAAAGCATTGCTTCGGTATTACAATGCTTTTTTATTTGTCTTATTATATCAATTGTTAATTTGCTGATATTCCAACCATACATATAGTTTATTTTTACTATGTTATTAAATTAGCAAAAATACAGCGCCTTTTTTCATGCCATTTTCTCTCCAAGCAACATTGCGTAGCGTGGCCAATAGATACGCCTCTTTAAACTATCATTTTGCCAAAAACACAGATAATTCAACGGGGAAGTAGATTTCACGTAAAAAGTGAACTCATGCAAGAAACCAAATGTTACTAATTGCAACACGCTAGTAGTTTTTTTTCTTGATACTAGATAATTTCTTCTTCTGCGACTGGTCGGGTCAATAAACGAGATCTTTAACTCTCTGAAGATAATACTTTTGGTAAATATTGAGGGAAATATTAAGAAATAAAATTTTCAAAAAACGTGCCACTGCCTCTTTATATTATTTTAACGGGCCTTTTTCAAGTAGGTTTCAAATTGTCAAGTTATCAAGGAGGAATACATATAATGTGTCAAAAGATTTAGATTTAAATAGCAAAACTAAATCTCTATGGATTCCAAAGATTGTTACGAATCATTCTTCAGAATTGGTTCTCCATTTTCAGGGGCGCCTCCAACGTTTGATAATCTGGGTGTAAGTATCAACGTCGCCGAAAACACAGCTGCAACTACGTCAATCTACCAGCTTCAAGCCACAGATACTGACGGGGACACGATGACCTTTCTGATGACGTCAACGGGGGTTCCTTTCAATCTGTTTGGTCAGGAGCTACAAGTCAACGGAGCTCTAGATTTCGAAGGCACCCACACCTATTCACTTGATTTCTCGTAAGTACAGTGCTGAGCGAAAATTCCTTACCTGTTATATAAACGGTTCCTTCTCATGTATTAGGTACATAAAGTAAGCAGAGCGTACCTTGAAGTCGAAGAAATGAAGGCGACAAGTAGAATAGATATGCCGGTTTCTCTATGTTGTGTTTTTATCCTCACGAAATGTATTTCTTTTATAATGAAGCTTGTATTAAGTTCTGAGTACTTAGTTGTCAACTTTGAAATCAGTTTAATGAAATTCACCATTCCATGCAGGTGACAGGGCAATGTGTTATGTGATATTTTGTCAGCTTATCAACCTATATAACGATTAACGATTCATTTATTACAGCATTTTCAATATGCTAACCAATAGTCACGTTGCTTACTCCCGGATTATGACATGGACATTTTCAGGATGTGATTTATGAATATCCGGATTGCAAGTTTTGAGACCTTGGGATGTACAACTGCATACCAAACGATCGATCACATACCATTATATCGTGGTGCAAATATCATGTAATTTGAGTTTTGTTCGGACGTCAATAAAACAACTTCAGCAAAACTGAAAATAAGTCACATATTATCCATGTGTAAAGAAGCCATTCTTTAAATTATTATGGAATCGCCTTGTCTCTCGCGCAATAATTCCAATTTCGGCATGATGAATGAGAGAAAATGGGTCATTTTTTTTTAAATTTCAATTTTCTGAAATTCCTATAAATAATCCTAAATAATTCAGTTTTAATCCCTCAGGAAAACATCAGCACAACCACATTGACTGACTGTATGTGAACAAACATGACTTGTGTTCAAAGCTGTTGTTCACTTCAAATGAGTTTGTAGCGAAAAATGAAAATGAGTGTTTTCGGAATTTTGACCACTTTAATGACCTGCCAAAACTGCTATGGTTAACTGTTGGGTATGATATACGACAACATAAAAGTAAAATGGATCTTCTCTTCTGTCTTGAAAATTCAACATTATCCGTTCTTTTTCGTATTTCGCTATGATGCCTCAACTTCATCCCAAATCACATGATATTTTTACCAGGATAAGCAGGTATATGAACAAACTTTCGGTATGCAGCTTTACATTGTAACTCTCCGAATATCCTTAAATTTTAACTATGATGTTGACAATGAACAAAAACTATCATAACATAGCAAATCAAAATTCTTAGAGAATAGATGCTTTGCGATCTATTTATAGCCACATTTCATATGCCTCGATATAACGCTAATGAGAGAGATGTGGTTTTTCAAACGCTTTTATTTAGAACTTACCGGTTTTTAGTTGATTTAATGGAGTATTTTTGAGTGTCAGTCCTTCCAAAACCTCTCTAGCGTTAACCCTTGTCCTGCAGCGTGAATGACGGTACTACGACAGTGACTGGATCCCTGATCGTGGACCTCACCAACGTCAACGAAGCGCCAACCATCGGGGCGGGAGGACTGTCAATCAATAGAGACGAGGAAGAGGCCGTTAGCACCGTCGTGCCCTTCAACTTTGCAGCTTCTGACGTTGACGCTGGGGACACACTCACCTACACATTGTCAGGTTGCCAGATGCATCGTTCTAGTTATCAACTTAATATGTTTGCAATAGTGTAACTTTGAATTGAAAAGAAGAACAAAGAACACATTGGAGAAGTATAATTTTAAATATTTACTGTTTCAAGAGTAAGATACTGAAGGATACTGGACGTTTGTTCGGGAACAATGAATATTTGAAATTAGTGCCAACTGAGTATTTACTTATTTATTTCAAATTGATTATTTATCTCTTTTTTCTATTTATTCATTCATTGATTTATTCATTTATTTATTTTTTTATTCTTAATGTATTCATTCATTCGTTCGTTCGTTCGGTTCTGTTCTGTTCTGTTCTGTTCTGTTTTGTTTGTTTGTTTATTCATTATGATGATAAATTCTTAAATCATTATTTCACACTATAATCAGGCAGCGACTCGGCCCACTTCACCATGGAGAGCAATGACGGCACGGTTAAGATCGCACAGCGCCTAGACAGAGAGACAAAAACAGAGTACAACCAACTCTTGCTGACTGTCACGGACACAGGCAGTCTCTTCGTAACGGCCTCCTTGACCGTGTCACTCGATGATATCAACGACTTCACGCCAGCTTGCAGTCAAACAGCGTACTTCGCAACAGTAGCAGAAAATTCCGCTGTTGGTAGGTCTGAAATTATGTGCATACTCGAAGTAACATTAGTGATAATTCAAAAAGACCAAAAAGATTTATTAAATCATGTATTATACTGTGAACTCGTTAAGCCAACATCCGGCAGAATATACGTGTATTTATGACCAAGTTTTAAAACCAGTAGAGGTTAAAATACACTTTCTTTTTAATGATCAAATATTTAGGAAATATAGAAATATCGGTATTTTTACTATTGCAATTAATATTAGATATATTGTTAAAAATCATTCCGGATTTTTATGAAAATTTAGATTTAAAAAAAAATAAAGATAAATTCCGTTATTTAGAACAGCATTTGTACTTCGCTTTTGATGATTATCTCTAAAACCCCATACATGTGCAGGTAGGTTCTCCTACACCCCGTATCACACGTATACAAACAACTCAACACCATTTTAACTTGGACTGGCTGTATTTGCATAGTCTTGCCATTACATCACTGAACATTCCAACATCAAACCATCCACGTACACGCACTGGAACTGTGGCCGACACGTAAAACCAGAGATAACAACTCTCTTATAAAGAAAAACTCTGGAACCGTGTTCTCCCTACGTATGCATCAGCTCCTTGCTGGGGAGTTTACAGTAAAGTCAATACATTTGAACACAATAAAAGTTTTCAATATCATATTGGAGTTATTATACAGGTGTCAAAACGCACTCTTTATAAGTTATACATTTTACACAAATCATTTCCATAAACGGAGCAAATTTGAAACGAAATTACCCGATAAAGTATCTGTACATTGACCAATCAATATATTATATGGTATTAAACAAAATATCCATAAACAGAATCCCCAAAATTCACCATAAACGGCATTTACAAAATTCACCATAAACGGTATCAATCAAATCCCATTAACAGGGCTATCAAAAGCGGTATCAACATCTACATATCATACAACCATAAGCGGTTTCGACACATCACCATAAACGGCTCTTGTCATAACGACCGGATAACACTTCAGCGCATCACTTGAGCATACCATCTGAAGCAAATATGAAAAAGAGTTAGATGACAAAAGGACAATAATTAGAAATACATATTAAAACTATAAGAAAAAAGATATGTATATGGTACTGCACTACAGCCGAGAGAATCGAAACATTAACCTCTCACCCTTATATACCCCGCTAGTACCACCAGCGCCCCTACAATTATCTCCCCTTTGATACTTTGTTCACCGGTAGGAGAAATTAGTTTTCCTCTAATTCATCCTTCAAACGAGGAAAACATCATTTCTCCTACACCCCGTATCATACGTATACAAACAACTCAACACCATTTTAACTTGGACTGGCTGTATTTGCATAGTCTTGCCAGAGGATCAAAGAAAGTCAGGTTTCAAAGCCCCAGCGAAAGTGACACTTTCAGACGACTGTTCAAACTATCTTTGACATATCCATCTTTCGCATTCTCACTGTTCCACCTTCCATGTCGTTTGAAGAATCTGTCAGGAACACCGTTGTTCGCTGCTGCAGACGCCCCCCCCCCCCCCCCCACTACGGAGACTGTGTAAACCATACAGTTTTATGTCTTTGACAAAGGGCTTGAATGTCTCTATAAAAAGCTCTCTTAATCTCGTGTACGTCATTGGCGAATTGTCTTTTCTCAACTTGTAGCCGACTTTGATCTTAGAAACATTCCTGAATATAAACTCATCTGAATCAGGTTTAATATTAGCTTGCTCTAAATAGTTCAATAAACAGGAAACCGGACACAATTTGGAGTTCGTCTTGCCTATAACCAGCCAAGAACCATCTCTATAAATATCTGTCTTGGACTTCTCTATGAAAAGCATCATGTGTGTATCATAGAAAACAATATCACATCTAGCAATATTCAAGAGTTCTGCTGACCTTAAAAACCCAGCATATGCCAGCAAACACATTGTGACAATCCTCAAATCTGCCAGGGTGGGTTGGATCATTTTAGCATCATAAACTTTCTCTAACAAATCAATGGTAACCGGTTCTTTTTTGCACACTGACTTTGCTAATTTGCGTTAAGCAGCTTCCAAAACATTCTTTACAAGAGAGCTATCTGTTGGGCTAACCAGCCCAAAACTTGTATGTGCATGCCGAATACTGTAATATGCTACCTGCACAGGAGAAACAGATTCACTTTGCTGAATCACTGTCAAAAGATACAAAGAACAGTGCAATGGCGTTATCGGTAACTTAGTGCTCATAGAACAAGAAACTGCCCACCGTTTCCATGCTTCAAAACCGTATCTGTACTTCCTAAACGTGGAATCAGCCCTGCAATGGGACAACAACCCCGTCAAACCAGCCGCTAGCCTTCGAACACTTTCTGGCAGCTCTTCAAGCTCATCTCCATATGTACATGCAAACACATCTGTAAATAGAATGAAATAATTAGCATGCACTGAAATCAACAAGCAACGCTAACATATTAAAGTGCAAATCTTTCTCTCCAAATAACCCGCCCCTTATCCTAGAAGCTACATAGCATTCCTTAGATCTTGGCAGATACATCCACTCCTTCACTTGTGCAATAAAGTCATTACCAACTGCCAACAGGGGCCAAAAGCAGGAAGAATACCATTCTGGCACTACAAGGGTACCTCTAGCACCACATTCTGTCATATGCCTAATCGTTCGAGGTATGAGACAGACAGGGGGGACAACCCAACTCATGCCGCTCCACTTCACAGTGAAACAGTCAACAGCCTCACAATCAGGATTGTAAAATCTGGAGTTAAAGCGCATAAGTTTGGCATTGTAGTAAGTAGCAAATCTATCAACTTCATGCGGGCCCCATTTTGCATCAACTTGTAAGAACACATTCCTGGCGATCGCCCAATCATCATAATCAGTCACTTTACTCAGCATGTCTGCTACCTGATTCTCAGCACGAGGAATCCACTGTATAGCCATATGTACCTGGTTGACTGAACATAACTCAAAAATATGCATGGCTACTTCTTGCAGGTGCCGTTTCATACTACCCTTTTCAACAATAGCTGCAACATTTTGATTATCAGTGAACCAAGTAATTCTCTTCGATTTCAAGGATGGTATGAAACTTCTAAGCACTAAGTTCACTGCTTCTAGTTCTCTCTACGTTGAACTCCGACTTGCCTCTTCTGCTGACCACTGTCCGTGTGACTTTGCACCAGCTAATTCTACGCAGTAACCACCAAATCCTGTTTCACTAGCATCACTGAAAATCAACGTTGAACCAAGTGAATGCTTACTCAAAACCTTGCTGTTCAACCTTATAACATTGTTTTTCCAACATCGTAACTGTTCTACACTCTGTGACGATAAAAGAACTTGCTGTTCCACGATGAAGCACATACTATGTCAATACTAAGTGATCTAGTCATAAGTTGACACACTGAGCCAAACACAAGTTTCATTGAGACTATCTGGCCCACCACAGAAGCCACACTTCTAACTTTGTGATAACCAGCTATGTTATTCAAAAGTTGCTGAACACTGTTCATTAACTTCACCACCTTTCTGTCAGGCACTGACACTGTCATACTGACTGTATGTATGTGGAAACCTAACCACTCTAAACTCTGCGATGGATACCAAGGTGACTTTTCCACCTTCGGCACGAAACCAGAAAGAATCAAATCATTCTTCACACTCTGTCCTACAGCTATAGCATCTGTAATAGAAGAAGCTGACATAATACCATCATCTAGGAATGTCACAATCTTCTTGCCTTCATAACGCCACTTTTTAACCAATTGACGAGTGACTTTCGTAAAAACGTAAGGGGCGGAAGTGAGACCAAATGGTAAAACTAGGAATTTATAGTATTGTCGCTTTCCACACGAATCCAACCATGAAAACCCCAAAAAATCAGTATGACATGGAAATATATCAATATGGTGATAAGCAGAATGAATGTCAAACTTGATTAACCAATCATTGTTACTGATGTATTCAAGAGCACACTTCCAGTCTTCATACTTCACCGACTGTCTGAACACGTATTTGTTCACTATGGAAAGATCAAGAATCAACCGTTTCTTGCCAGAAGACTGTATTGAAACTGACAAAGGGTTAACAACACTAGGTGGAGATTTACATTTGACAACAAGTCCTTTCATCACTAAATCATCAATAGCGTTCCTCACAAAGTCTACGTGTGACATTGCAGACTTCTTGTTACGCAATTCCATTCTAGGAGGCACTGAAACAAAAGGAATTTTGTAACCGTTTGAAATCAAATCAATGACAAAATTGGAGGCTCCAATATAACGCCAAAAAGCTACGGAAGATGCTAATCTACCCTTAACAACTATTTAAGCCATGCCCTACTCATATTGGAAGAAATCATCCGTTAAAGATGTTAGATCTGAATTACACTTCTCAAAACTGACAGATACGAGTCCTCATCACTGCGACGTTGCTGTGCTGGCTGCTTGTCGACTGTTAGATTGACTGCAGAGGTGGGGACATTCTCGTCTGAAGTGATTGAACTCGCCACAGTTGAAACAGGCCCCACTCCTGGGACCTCTGACACGAAAGGGCTGACTGATTGGTTGATTCAAAACTGTTGAACTAGGTCGCATGCTTTCTCCTTGCGATCGCCGACTTGCTCTATTTGCTGAATACGGTGTTGTACGAAACCTGCCCCTCTGGTGGATCTTCTTACATGATTTGCTTTCAGCCTTTTCAATTCTCTTGTCATCATCCGAATTATCGGCCAAATCATTAGAAACATAATTCCTGACAGTTTCCCACCCACCTTCGGCAGAATCGGCAATTTTGATGAGTTTGTTTCTGTGTCCTAACTTCTCAATAGCCTCCGTCACTAACGCCTCAGAGTCCGCCTCAGTGTCTGCATTCTCGGATCTCACTAAACAATCCAAAACTTCAGAGTTGAAATTGAACTGAATTTTGTTCCTCTTTCCTCCAAGTATACTCAGTATTTGCTTTCAACTTTTTAATATCTTTAGAAGTCTGAGTAAACTCATTCCTTAGTTTCGAAATCTTGTCATCCAAGGAACACTGTAAGTCGTTACGGTTTTCGTCAAGCTTATTCAAAATGGCGTCAAGTTTTGCCGCCATTTCTGGATTCATGATTGCAAGCGAAAGAAAAAAGATATGTATAAGGTACTGCACTACAGCCGAGAGAATCGAAACATTAACCTCTCACCCTTATATACCCCGCTAGTACCACCAGCGCCCCTACAATTATCTCCCCTTTGATACTTTGTTCACCGGTAGGAGAAATTAGTTTTCCTCTAATTCATCCTTCAAACGAGGAAACATCATTACGCCTTGTTTATAAGCAAGGTACCTTTCCCAGGTAACCTTTGTAGAAGGATGATAGTATTACAGTCACGATATTATATGGAATTTATTTAGACTAAAAAAAGAAAAGAGAACAGCTTGGTTTTTATGACGTTCGCAAAAAAAGAAGCAGCAAATTTTGACCCAAAAATATGTTAAAAATTTATCATACATGTATGTTAAAAATATTAATTGTTTGGGTAATACTTAGTTTGAGGTTGGTCCAAGGATATACGAATTTGAATTTTTTGTAGAGTTAGAGTTTTCTTTAAAAAATAAGGATAGTATATATTACGCTGGACTACACATCACAAGGGCGTGCTCAAAGTGCTGCACACATTATACATCACTCCTTATTAAATTGCCTATGCCCTGTGAGTATAATGCCTAGCAGCCAGTTGAGAGTTTTATTGTTAACCGTCGCGTTGCGATCAAAACCAGGTACCCATATAAACTGCTGGGTGACCAGATGCAAATTTCGAATAAAGTCTCTTGCCTAAGGTCACAGCACAAGTTTCTCATCTCGTGTGTCAGTGTGGGACAGGAAATCCTCCCCCCCCCCCCCCCCCCTCCCCCGTTTATCTAGAAATTAAGCGGGTGTCTTAATAACATTAAAAAAGGCGGTAGGTGCTTCATCGCCGAGTCTAGTTGATGTGACGTTCATAAATCTTTTCCGATTTCAGACACTGCGGTGAAGACCGTAACATGTACAGATGGAGACAGCACCGCTGCAAACAACGTAGTGACGGTTACCATCACTAGTGGCGACGACGTAACACCTAAGTTTAAAATCACGGGTCAAGACATCGCTACGACGGGAACGCCCACCGACTATGACACGACTATGTCTTACACTCTCATCATTACAGCTACTGACAGCGGAGCAACTCCGAAATTCTCAACAGCAACTGTTATTGTAACTGTAAGGCAATATGATACTTTGGTTATTAGGAATTTTATGTTAAAATAACATCACGAGCAACACGCGTTCTATGTTTTTCTTTTAATCGTGAGAAAAGAACCAGCGCTTATAAATACAAAAACATTACAATAGTGCTAACTGAAATTAGTTGAATATGAATGCAATGCTTTCAAAATGAACGTATGCACTTCTAGATGGACAAGATCGTTCAAAATTTGCATACCTTACATAGATTCGTCAGAAGGGTTTACGGCCACTTTTTCTGATTTAATTATTTCTATGACAGATAGACCCTGTGAACGAGGCGGACCCAGCCTGGGGGACCTTTGCTCCCCCCACAGCCCCGTATAGTGTCAGTGAAAATGACGCTCTAGGGACTGTGATAGTAACACTCGCCGCGACTGACACAGATGCAGGCAGTGACGGGGACATCACGTACGCTCTCGTCTCCACAGTGGATTGTAAGTTGTTAGGGGTACTTTATTCTAAACAGTTGCGTATATTTGAGTTATAATTCAAGGATAAATAAGACGTCCCACATTAGTGTTTTTAAACGTTAGCTAAATAAACAGATGCAAAATGACTTGGTATCAAGTCAACAAAAACACATACATGGTTTGTTAGTTCCTATTATTACTCTAAAGTTTTGTATTTATGTTGTGCTGCAATGGGTTTATCTGCTGATATTTTACCATGATATCAGCTGCAGGGAATCAAATGATACTTCTTGTACATACATTGTAAGTTCAACACCATAACTCTCCGACATATGACATTAAAAAGACTACAGCAGCCAAAATAGTACATGCTAAATAGATGAATATGTCATTTCATTATAAGCAAGGATGTCAAATAAGTTTGTCAGAGTTTGCCCCGTGCGAATTTTATTCGATAATATCAAACTAGAAACAATTTGCTACTATTTCATATTTTTAACTCTGGTAATGTTATAATGCCGATTCAGCAGTATGAAAATATCATTCATATTTCAAAGACATATTTTGTTAACTGACAGCGACTGCAACGCCCGTCACTGATAAGTTTGAAGTTGATGCATCGTCCGGCGCCTTGACCAAGAAATCTGCCCTTGACCGGGAAACAATGGCGTCCTACAGCGTGACTGTGCGCGCTTCTGACGGCGGCACGCCAACACCAAAATCTGTAGAACAAACTTTTACCATCAACATTGCTGACTACAACGATGAGGTCCCGGTTTTTGGCGCGGCATCATACTCGGGGAGTCTGCTAGAAACTGCCACCACTGCTGCAGGAGTAAGTGTACTCACCGTAGCCGCTACGGATGGCGACGCTACGTCAACGCTGACGTACGAGATCGAAGAAGGAGACACAACCAGATTCCAGTTTTCTGGAGCGGAGCTACAGCTGAAGACTGCCATTGATCTGGACGATAGTGCCAATGATCCGGACTACTACGCTTTCAAGCTGATAGTCAAGGACGGAGGGACGCCGGAACTCACGGGAACAGTGACCGCTTCAGTGTCAATCACTGCCGTCAACGAACATGACCCCGTTATTGACGCTGCCTTTCCAAAATCGGTTTCTGTAAGTTAAACCTTATGGTTAATACAATTCATTATATTTTGAAATTTTCTTCATTTATTAAAAAATCATTCATTATGCAGGACTGTTGAAAGGTAAATGATTTGTGCCTGAAAGTGAAAAAACGTACGATGCTAGTTTTGTCAGATTTTAATGAGATTGATACGCAGTCTTGATTGCAGTTCGCCGAGGACACAGCGCTGGGAACCACAATCGAAACAGTTGTGGCTAGCGATGCAGACTACGGTACTGATGGTGTCCTCGCATTCTCCCTTACAGGTTAGTCATTGTTTATGATTCGAACATCTTCGTTCACAAGTATCTATCACTGGCTAATTCTAAATCTTGCTGCCAACCCGTCAAAATTCGTGTTTTGAGGGCTGACGAAAGTATAGGCCATGCGTAGGGGTATGTATGTACGTTTGTTTTATATATGTATTTTATACATGTATGTATGTATGTATGTATGTATGTAGGTAGGTATGTATGTAGGTATGTAGGTATATTCGTTCGGTCAAGGAAATCTTCATACAAATCTTACATGTAAGTAGAGGGTATTTAAAGTTTGAAAACGTTCCTAATCCTTTTCATGTGTTTACATATGTTGAAACATTGAAGATTTAGTGATCGATTTATTGATTTCTTAATGCCAAATCCGATGTACTTTTGAAGTCGAAAACAGTTATTACCAGCCTTAGATATCTCAGGACAAAAGGTTAAAATAAGAGAGCTCAAGACAATTTTGACATTGCAGAAATCATCTTAACTATTAATCACTTAAACATCGGAATCTTCCTCGACAGGTGGAAATATTGCTACTGCTTTTGCCATCGACGCGACTTCCGGGGAGATAACTCTGGAGAAGCCTCTTGATTTTGAAACGACCCCTGGATATCTCCTTGAAGTGACGGTAAAAGACGGCGGCGCCACCGTCAGGTCAGCAACAACGGTTGTCACCGTAACTGTGACCAACATCAACGAAGCAGCACCGGCTTGCCCCTCGTCTATCCATGAAACGATGTCTGAGAGTAGCTCTGCTGCCTATGTCGTACGTGTAGACGTATTGCACTATCCTATGAAAAACGGATTTAACATCTTAGATAATCCAGGGTTTACCTTACGATCAATCTCCACGGAAATCCTTAAACGTTTTAGAACCGACCTGCCAATCTAAGACTATTAAAGGGGCAGCATCACCTTTTCAGAACATTTAATGTATGTAAATTTGCCAAAATAAAGATTAGTTTATGCCAATCGGATACTAATCTACCCGGTCATCAATAGTCGAAGAAGAAATTATAAATTATCGAGCAAAGTCCATTGGCGATCATGTTCATTTGAATGCCTTATTATCATTAGAGATGTGATCTTCGATTTAGAACGGCTTCATTTGATTTAAAACAAAACATTGTCTTGCAATTGGTTACATTTATATTCGTTTCCTTGAGATCACTTTATTTATCTAAAAATGACGTTCTAGTTCTCCTTTAACAGTATCCATTTAAATAATTCGACCAATTCTATGTGTGATAAGTCCTACTGGAATTTTAAGTTGTAAGAGGCGAAGGTGAGTAAAGATAGTAACCATTTGATTGGTACTCTCGCCTTCCCAGCGTAGACCCGTACTTGATTGACTTACAAACCATGCATGGTATTATTTCATCAATCATAAAAAATGTGCATACTGTAACAGCTGCAATTTATCGGAACATACACCCTTGATTTGTATTCAAATAGTTATCGGAGAAGTCTATGGTTTCATTGCCCCTATTGAAATATATAATTAAGTAAATAATTTGCTTTCCTAAAAATGTTCAGTAATAATATGCTAATGGAGGAAGTAATCTAATGTCTTATTCAACTGTTGGTGAGATAAGTATGTCATACTCATTATTTCATTTTGATGCCTGGAAATTTTTTACAGCAGATTCATTCATTTTTTTTCATAATTAGATTATTCTTTCTGATGAGATAATTGTTGAAATATATATATTGATGTTTATATTTAAAACTCTCGTGATGAAAATGGCGATCATGATGGGTATATAACTATTTTATGAATGATTCCCCTCCTCCAGGTTACCACTGTGAGCTGCCCAGACGCCGATACAGACACGGTAACCTACAGCATATTCTTGGGTAACGGCGGAGAATTCGGAATCGATCCCGCTTCGGGAGTCATAACTTTGGCAACATGTAAGATTCTCTAAAGCTTCCTGTTGTCGTCGTTTTGATTTCATGATATATTTCTTCCCGACTCCATCTTATATCTAATCAAAATTATGTACTACGTACTCGGTTGTTGATATTTAAAATAGTCTTTTAGGATGCTTTTTCATGAATGAAGGAGGAATCGAACTGTTAAGGGGGGAAATAGTCAGTTTTAGAATTTGATAAGTTTAATCCAAAAATAGAAAATTAACTGTAAATGATTGTTTGAAATATATATTTTGACAAGATTTGAGACAGTTATCAGAGATAAGATATCAGTGGTACGTTTTTCAACCTACATAAGCGACATGCTATTGAACTTACAAGTTCTTATTGCTGTAAAATTTCTTCGAACTGAAGGAAACATTAACCATTGTTGTCGAATTATTGCTAACAAATATTCAATTATATATTAAATTATATTCTAATAATAGAATTATATTCTTATATTATAGGAGAGGATCACTCTTAAAAACCTTTTCGTTAGCAACCATGTCACTTACAATTATCGAAAAAAGTTATAAGAACCTTGGTCCGGATAAAGTAAACGTCAGGTCTAAAGAAAAAGAAAAAGCTATCTTACATATATTGTTAAACCGTTCTGTCGTCACAGCAACTGACTATGAGACAAAGACATCGTATACCCTGGTGATTCATGCTGTTGATTCGGGCACAACTCCGAAGACTGGTTCAACAAGCGTCATTATAACGGTGAGTATAAGTCGGTTGAGAAAAAAAAGAAAGAAATTCCAATCACTTGCGATCATGTGATCGCAAATGGCCACTATTGACAGGTTGTGTCCTCGAGGGAAGGTGCTGTGACTGGCTGAGCTGAGCAGATGACGGTCAAACTGAACCGTAAACTCACTCGGTCAGGATTTGTAGGGGCCGCATAGAGCAGTTGTCTGTAATATGGAGGTTGCCGTGATGGATAGATTAAGATGATAGAAAATACATGTAGATATATGTTTTTCGCGATTTCGATTCTGTTTAAACAATTAAGTTTATAATAGAATGACAAGTGACGCATCCTATTCGCAATACGGGAGATTCTAAGACAACTCTTCTCGATATCGTATACTCTTATTAAACGCAGATTTCTCCAGAGAACGAAGCTGATCCAGTCTGGTCAGCGAATGTCCCTACAGCTCCTGCAGTTGCAGAGAATGAAGGCCCTGGAACTTCGGTGGTTGCCATAGCAGCAACAGACACGGACGACGGTGCTGATGGAACCATAACTTATTCTCTGGTTTCAACTACCGATGGTGAGTGTAGTCCTGACAATTTCAGAGACCTTTCGTTTGTTGATAATAATTGAATAGCATTCTTTTACGGCACATAAAGATACAGGCTTTCAAGCGCTCTTCGAGACCGTATTGGTAGATTCTTTCTCGTGTTCGAGTACCCAACCGGGGGCAGTTCAAGGCCGAGTTTACAAATGTTTACTGCCTGCACCGTGATTTGACGTATACCCGGGACATTGACATGATAGGCCAGCATTTAACTTGATATATGCCAATCATGATGAATTGTTGCATTTTATCTTGATCTACTAAAGTTCATTTGAATGCTATTTTGAGTCACATTCTTCAGGTAAAAAGACGTGATTTTGGTCGAAAATCTGGCAAAAAAACCTGTTTAGTACGCCAATTAGTCAAAACTAAAAATGGAATCAGACGGAAAGACACAGGAGAGTTGATAGTGGTAGATGAAGAGTGTGAGATGGTTTGAACTTATATTAGCAGATATCCAATCAGAACTCGGTATAATCAATAAATAGAACACCTGTATTAGTAATCAGTCCCGTCAATATTTTTATAACAGAATTGAGGTTGCAACATGTTGGTAAATTAATGACTACATGAAACGGAGGAAATTTACTGAACAACTTGCGACTTAAGTGTCAAAATTGAATAAAATTTCCCTTAAGATACCAACTATCAGTTATTTTTTTCATAAAATGTCATGTTTGTACACTCTTCCAGTTGTCTTTAGAATTGTTCCTGTCAATCACAAACCGTAACTGACCTTTATGTTACAGCTGGAGGTGCAAGCGTAACCGACATATTCAAGTTGGAATCAAACGTTCTTAAAACGTTTGGTGCCATGGATAGGGAATCCAGCGATTCCTATGACGTCACAGTCCGAGCGTCCGATGGTGGCTCCCCTCCACGCACGGTTGACCAAACCATCACAATCACCATCACCGACTACAACGACGAAGACCCAGTATTTACCGGTACCCCTTATTCTAGAACTATAGCAGAGAGTGCAACGACTGCCGCTGGAGTGAGCATTGTCACCGTCGCAGCAACGGATGCGGACGCCACGTCAACGTTGACTTACGAGATCGAGGTCGGTGACACCGCCAGATTCCAGTTTTCTGGAGCGGAACTACAGCTGAAGACCGCAATAAACCTGGACCAACCTGACAACGACCCCAGCTACTACATCCTCCGTATCATCGCCAAGGACGGAGGAACTCCAGAACGAACCGGAACGACGTCCGTGACGGTATCCGTGACGGCAGTCAACGACCACGATCCAGTTATAGGTGCTGGGTTCCCATCAACTCCCTCGGTAGGACATTGGAACATCTTGTTATACAATATTCAGTGCTAGCTTTATCATGTCATGATAAGGATAAGTTTCAAACATCTTAGGGTTGTGGAAAGGGCTGTTGATTCCGGATAAATCTTAGACTTATTCTCAAACTATCTCAATGAGAAGTAAACATTTGTGCTTAGTTTTCGATAAACCATATCTTCATCAGAGAGTCCGAAAAACGCCCAATATATATCCCTTAACTTATCTCTTTTTCTTAGATAATTGTTATTTTGTTGCAAAAATGTTGCAGTTTGCAGAAAATATACCCGTTGGGTCTCTGATTGAGACGGTTATTGCAACTGATCTAGACGTTGGAACCGACGGAGACGTCACATTCTCAATAACAAGTAGGTTCGATTGATAACACAGGTTACTAGCATTGTCACCTTCACAGACTTTGCCTCTGTAGCTTTTCAGGATGTGAAATACACTTATAAAGCCAAATCTATTTTCAGGAGCAATTATCAAAAGTTTTGCTAATCTGTCATTCATAATATTCATAAATCAACGAATTAAGGTTGAGATTTTGGGGGATGAGTAAATGACGATTAGACTGCGTACCCTTTGACTCTTATTAAGTATGGTGAGTCAAGTTTTTTAGAAGAAGATATTTGCTTTTTTACATTTTTCTTTCATTAAATGAAGAGCAAAAGAGAACTTTACAGGGGATTCCTTGTGATATCTATAAGAGCCAACACCTAGACCCGATTAGCTGAACCTTTTTGAATATTAATAATATAATATCATGGTATTGCAAATACTGTAATAAGATGGTAAAATATTTAATAGTCTACAGTTTAAAAAGCATCTAATGCTTACGTAATAACAAGGATCAAATTGTAATTATTCACTACGAAGATATATTGACAGTAAGGCTGAGTGGGTAAGTTTGGTCCAGCATTAAAGAAGATACAAATCTATTAATTCTTTCAAATTTGACACTTTCTTTCCAGATGGAAATACGAACACTGATTTCGAGATTGATGCGTCCAGTGGAAAAATAACAAATAAAAACGCACTCGATTTTGAAACTACACCTTCCTACACCCTTGAGGTGACGGCAAGTGACGGCGGCTCGCCACCAAAAGTTGTGACTACTACCGTCACCGTCACCGTCACTGACGTCAACGAGGCCGATTTGTATTGTCCAACGTCGGCAGATTTCGTCGATGTGCCTGAGAGTAGTGCTGCCACGTTTTTGGTTCGTTAGCCTACTTTTGTAAATTGCAAATTACTTAAGAGTCTCAAATTCATAATTCACCACCTGAAATTAAATCAAATTGTAGAACATATGATACCACATTCATGTCTAATTGTTCATAGAAATAATCTGCAACCAACAACGCCTATTCATTACAGGTTACCACCGTATCATGTGTCGACCCTGACGGGGATACTATTACCTATTCGATCCTATCCGGTAACGGAGATGGTAAATTCGCTTTGGACGGTACAACCGGGGCTTTAACACTGGCTGCAAGTGAGTAGTAGAACATCTAAGATTAAGTATCAATGGAGTCACACTTTTTAAAACTTTCTTAATATTCAAAATGTCAAGCGCTGTTAACCGACAACGACAACAGAGGGCATACCATTTTAACCGACATCCCTCTTAATAGAAGCCCCGCTTAACCAATATTTCCTCGTCCAAATTGATGAATGAAAAGGCAAACAGTTTCTCAACTAGAATTTCGGATTTCAGTTTCGATCGGTCGTCTTCTTAGAACGATTTTAATGTATAACGTTATTTTCAAAATCTGTATTTGCTTAACCGGTTATTCAAAAGGAGATGTCCATGACCATATTACTCTAATTTCACATCTCGCGACTTCGACTGTTTACCAAAATTTGCGTCATTTGATATTTGAAGTTGTTCCTTTTTGACTTAATTCTTCAGCTTGAATTCTAACACTAAACTATTTAAGTAAAGAATATTCGATATCAAGTGGACACATTTCATACTGACACTTCAGCTACTGACTACGAAACTACAACAAAATACACTCTTGTTGTAAAAGCCGAGGACGATGGGACACCTGTTAGCTCTGCTTCTACCAGCGTCGTTGTCTCTGTAAGTTTTACGTATATTTTACTTTCTAGGGACATTATAGGCAATAAATGAAAATAGGAACTTATCAGTCTGATTAAAATCGACCATGTTCCCAGGAATAAAAGTTTTTAAATATTGACTGATAATAGCCAATATAATTAACATATGTTGAAATATACATGATTTCATCAGCATTTATTTTTTTAAATTAAGGTCCTTGAAGCTATTTTGATTTCGGCCAGGGTTCGATTCCAGGTTTGAGACACTATAAAAGTTTGACACTTATCAACATTGCACTTAGATTATCCAGCTGTGTACATGGGTACCTAAATACGGCATGTAAAGATTTAAATGGTGTGCCGAAGCATAACTGCAAATCCTTCAGGGTGAACATTATACCCCAATTGAGCATTCCTTTACAATTGTTATAATTATTTCAAGAACTCGTTTATAAACAAAAGTGTATAATTACGCATGCATATGAGGTAAATATCGTTATGCCAATCTCAGATCACCCCAGTTAACGAAGCAGATCCAGCGTGGTCCCCTAACTCACCAGTAGCTCCAATTATATCTGAGAATGCCAATGACGGTACCACTGTGGTTACCATAGCAGCAACAGACGCCGATGATGGTGCTGATGGCGAAATCCAGTATTCTCTCATATCAACTGTTGACTGTAAGTGTTTCATATTACGATTAGAAAAGTTCACGCATTTGAAATACTCATATACTGTCCTTTTGAACATATACATTATAATCCCCAACACACTCAACGGTTGGGGCCGGGCAAACGTTTTTTGTTTTAGGGATGTCGTTTTACATTCAATTCTTCAATTTAAAAGAACATATTCTATACCAAAAAACGTATCACCCTGTAGGGAGATTCGGATTTGAATTATGTACATTCAACAAATAGGTTGACAACCCGATTTAATAAAAATAATGCATCTTATGATTTATTAGTGTTGAATATAAGAGTGGTCCTTAACTAATTTTGTAGAGAATAGATTAGAGAGGTTGCCATTGTGGTTAATTTCAGCTGCACGTAAGGTCATGTTATGGTCTACTTAAAAGCATAATGTAGTTCATGTTAATACTAATTCTATTAATGTTTTATCATGCCATATGATCTTTTATAGTAACGTGTTTACCCTGGCATTATTTTCTCACCTATTTCCATTTTTTAATTCTTATTCCGCAGCCACTAGCTCGACCGTGACAGGTATTTTCCACTTGGATCCACTATCTGGTGTCCTAACAAAACTCACAGCGATGGACCGGGAGACTGTCGACTCCTACGACGTCACAGTCCGCGCGTCAGATGGGGGAACACCCTCCCGAAGCGTTGACCAAACCATCACCATCACCGTCAGTGACTACAACGACGAAGTTCCCGTCTTCACAGGAGCTCCGTATTCCAAAACCCTTTCTGAAACTGCCACCACTGGTGCAGGAGTAAGCGTGCTCACCGTAGCCGCTACGGACGGTGACGCTACGTCGACGTTAACGTACGAGATCGAGGATGGAGACACAACCAGATTCCAGTTTTCTGGAGCGGAACTCCAGCTGAAGACTGCCATTGATCTTGACAACGTTGCCAATGATCCCAACTACTATCTTCTACGAATCATTGCTAAGGACGGTGGGACGCCTGAACTAACGGGGACGACGTCTGTAACGGTCGTTATAACGGCAGCTAACGAGCATGATCCGGTATTCGGTGGGGGCTTCCCATCGTTTGAAACCGTAAGAATATTGGAATTATTTGTTCTTTATAGATATTAAAAAGACATTTACAGAAAATGGTATTCCTTTCAAGTTTGCAATATCTATGATTATTGTGAATATTGGTAATATACTATTTTTATCAAAGGTCCGCCTTGCTATTTCATCAAATCCTATTGATCTTGATTATGAAACGCCCACAAAATATTGACAGTACAATCTATTATCATATTTTTACATAGCTAACATAAGCATACGGGAAAATTTTATGCTCGAAAGTTAAATTTTCAATTCTAAAAAAATGATTTGACTTTTTTATGTGACTGTTGACACCTCTGAAGGTCAAATATGTATTGCTATCGGTATTGCTAAAACGTGGTAGAAATTATCGAGTTGTGTTCATGAGTGGAAAAAGTTACCTCTTCAAAGAGACTTGTTCAACACTTTTCAGCTCCCGGAGAGCACGGGCGTGGGCGCTTTGGTCACGACTGTTCTTGCTACCGATCAGGATTATGGAACCGACGGTGACATAAGTTTCTCCATAACAAGTAAGACGTTTTGCTTTAAATTTACAAAATTTTATCAATGTCCTGATGTCATCGTCAAAGAAATTTTGACACACTTGTCACATTATTTTATATTTTTTGTTTTTGGTGATACAGGCAAAGAGTTCCCCTTGTTACTTAGGTGCCGAACCGTTAGAACATTTTGGCATCAAGGATATTGGATTGTAACTCTATAAGGATCTGATTGAATTAGTTTGGACAGCACAACGGTTTTTCAAGTGTATACCACCATGAACTTAAGTTTTTTTTTAAAGTCAATTTTTAATTGAACCTGCTTGCAACAAAAAAGAAATTAAGCAATCAAAATATATATCGCTTTCAAATTTACGTTGTGTAACAAAGATGGAGACGCCGGAAACGACTTCACCATCGGTCCAACCAGCGGCAAGATCACCCTTCAGAATTCCTTGAACTTCGAGACAACACCGTCATACGCGCTGGAAGTGACGGCATATGATGGTGGAACGCCTCAGCGTTCGGCAACAACCATTGTTACCGTCACCGTCACTGACGTCAACGATAATACACCCTCCTGCCCATCCTACATTGTGTATGCGACGTTGGCTGAAGATGCGGCGGTGAATGACGCGGTAAGGAAGCTAAAATTTCAAATAAGTGACATAAAATGTCCCTCTTGGTGCAAAATGCCCAAAACCATATGTCTCAGGCTTGATGGAGTGTATACGATGTGTTACATTTATATCTAAAATATTTTGACTAACTTGAAAAACTTATTATTTAGGTTAAGATGAACCTTTCAGAACCCAAAATCTCTATACAAAAAACTGCAACACCGAAAAGGTAAAACTTTTTCACTTTCTCCTAATAGATGCAATATATCTATTAAAGAATCTCATCCGAGTGACTTCTGATATGAAATATATCTAAGTTGAGTAGAGTAGTAAATATATTTCATATAAATTATTTATTTTAATAGTTTTTTTATTCAACCAGTGTTCATATATCTATCTATGAGGTGAGATTTAGTTATCATCCAAAATCATTCTAAAAAATTTATAAGCAAATGACTGTTTATGTGTAGAATACAAAATTTTATCAGAATTCATCAGCAGTGACCATAGTGAGGTCGTTACATTGTGATGTCGTCATAATTATGACATGCTAGTATTGTGAGGCCATCAAGTTTGTGATTTAATAGTGTTGTAAGATCCATTCCAGGTGATATCAAGCCTTGTGATGTCATGACATGATAATGAATAAAATTGATAATGACGATTTGATTGTAACAATATCTACAATGTAGATATCCCTTGATCTCACACAAGCGATAGTTTCTGTGGTAGTGTTTTTGGGATGGTAAATGCATCTATCATAGATAACATCCGAATAGTATTTGCCACTCAAGACAATAGTTGACAAAAGTTGAGAAACTACAATTTAGTGTTGAAGTAATGAATGTATGTTTAATATGATTCCTTATAAAAGCAATAGTTTCCAAATTTGATAAAACCAATAAAGACACGATAAAGGAGGGGCTGATAACAATATACATGGCGCAAAAAGCTGAAAATTTTATGCATTGATAGGTCAATGGTAATTGGTTAAATAACTTCTTATATGTTTTTGGGCTCATGTGTTACCTTTGGTTATTTCTTATAGTCAAAGGAACTTATGAATTTTAATTTCAATTTCTATACAGGTGACAAGCCTCGGGTGTACAGATGGAGATGGGGACACGTTGACCCACACTTTCACCTCGGGTAATGGTGATGGCAAGTTTAATATAGACGGTGCAACTGGGGCCATCACCTTGGCGGCACGTAAGTATGAATGCACATAGGCTATACTCAACAAAAATAGTTAAGGACCGCTACGTTATTCAATATTCATACATCACATGGAACATTCTATGAACTACATGTATAGAATACCTTGATACTGAAAATATGTGTGGATCTTAAACTTGTCTTGTTCAGTATATAATCATATTTCGCGTAGAAAGTAATTTTGGAAAATTATGGTCGTGTAAGAATAGAATTGTGCTATAGCTTTCCCCTTTCTTCCTTTTTACAAACGATTTTTTATCATAACGAATAATATCTAGTAGCCCCTATGAGTTAAAGCGTTACACCTTTCGGCATTCGAATGTGAAGTATGCAATAAATTCAATTCAATGCGTTGATGGCATTTTATCACTTTTATGGTTAGAGGTGATATACAATAGTCCTAAATTGTTTATAGGACCAATAAATTTAGTAGTTCGTATCTAAAACGAACAGGTTCATATCGATAGTCACAAAAAGTTCCAAACAAAAGAAAGTTGTAACCATTTTGTAATGATAACCATGAAAAAGGATCTCGTACATGTATAAATCTTATGAATATACTATTTCTTGAAACAATGAAACACCCACATTTGACGTGGAATAAACCTTTTTGGCTGTGCATGAGTGCATACCATCATGCCGACCGATAGAAAATGTCATGTATACCTAACTGCTACTAAGATAAAACCTTGGTCTATAACAAGAACCTATAGCTAGGCGCGTGTGCGGTAAACAACCACCGTTTTCTTCTATTCTGGCATTTTCGAATTTTTTAGTTTTCAGATAACGTTTTTTCGTTTGTAAGTTTTAGATCTAGAGGTTTACGTTTTCCCCCAAATATAGATCATGACCTACATGTACATCAATAATTAGTCGTTTTACCTCTTTGTCACTTGTAATAATAATTTCGTGTGATACTTCTAAAGCTTAAACTTCGACTATTGAATGAAACTTTAAAAAAATATTCGCATATTCAGTTTAGAGAGTGATAACTTTCTTTTGGATTTTCAGCTTATGTTTTATCATTTCTTCATCAGTTTTGGGTATAAATATTAATACTGTATGTTCGAATAATGTTTTTTAAAGATCACGAAACCGAAGATTCGCAAAATAATTTTAATGTTCAAAACCAGAACGTAACAAATCTAGCAGTTTTTTATGTTACTGCATGTTCTCTACATAACTCTTCATATGTTTCTTTCTGCTAGTCGTGGATTATGACTCGGCTACTACACGATACACTCTAGCCGTTGACGTCACTGATGGAAGCAACTCCGTCACCCTAAAGGTCACAGTCGACGTCACTGCCGTCAACGAAGCCACACCAACGTTTGCAACCCCCAACCCGTCAGTGAATGTGTTAGAGACTGCCAGCATAGGGACGGTAGTTCATACGTATACAGCAGCTGACACCGACTACGCCCCTCATGACGTCACAGCCTATGCCATCACTGCAGGTATTGTTTAAGACATTTGTGGTTTAAAAAAGTCGGGATGGGGGAGCATTTTGGAGCATTTATGATATCAAAAGATAAAGTCCACTTAGCGAAATCTAAGCTCAGACCACCCTTCCTCCAATCCTCTTTAAGACCTTTGTGGTATATTAGTTTCGGATCCAAGGCGAGGGGGAGATTATAATTTGGAATATTAAAAGATGAAGTCCACTTAACGAAATCTAAGCTGAAACCACCCTACCTCATATCCTCTTTAAGACCTTTGTGGTATATTAGTTTCGGATCCAAGGCGAGGGGGAGATTATAATTTGGAATATTTAAAGATGAAGTCCACAAACTTACATCTAAGCTAAACCATCCAATCTCCTATATTTTTCTTTCAAGCCTTAGTGTCATGTCGTTTTTGGATCCAAGGGGAGCATTCTCTTAGAATATTTAAAGGTGAAGTCGACGTAGCTAACTCTAAGCTAAACCACCCCATATCCTATCCCTTTTTAAAAAAACAACAACTAGTGTTATATTGGTTTCGGATCCAAAGGGGGAACATCCCGGGCCGTTTCTAATGTTTATAAAGATGAAGTCATTGCAACTAAACACCATTCTAAACCTAAAAAATGTCCTGGACACGCCATTGTTTTTTGAAAAAAAAAGTGTTATAATAACTGGCCTGTAATTGTCATTGCCTTTCAATTAGAAATTGCCTTCTAATCCTCTGAAACTTTTTCATTTTTCTACCATTAATAAAAGCTGATGGTTTTATTATTTGATTGCTGTTGGCCTCGATCTTTGAAAGTACGCTGGAGTTGTCATATAAAACATACTTTGTGGTTATTCAGATTTAACTGTTCATTCGGTCAATTTCTTTAGCACAAGGACCAAAGTGAAGCTTGTTGTTTTATGCCTGCAGATAATGTATAATTCAAAAAGCAACATCTTTTGAGATGTCATCACCTCATCTAAACTCAATAAATCAATAAACTCAATAAATCTCAAGTCACCTAAACTAAGTTCCTTTGACAATATCTCGCCCTATTTTGACCTCATCTCAATCTTTTGACCCCAGTATACATCTAGCCTAATGTGTATTCTTCTTTTTAATTGTCGCAGTTACACAGAGCGGCACATCCAAATTCCGTATCGACCCGGCCTCAGCGGTTATCTCCCTTGCTGAAACAGTGGACTATGACACCCTCCCTGCCGGTACCAAGTATTACGTCATCACTCTCACTGCCACCGACGGTGGGAGTCTTACGGTAAAGTTCAATGAGGAAATCAATTTTATAAAGATACATTGAAATAATTTCTTTGCAAACATTGTCGCTAATTGCAAGACAAACTTCTGCATGAATCAGTAATCTCAGTCTATTGCAAGCGAAAGAGTCTGTTTGTAACTTAACTTTAGAAGAAATGATTCCATAACACACTGCTGGAAGAGACTTCTTTGATTATTCATATAGAATTTGGTTTTAAGATTATCTTATTACCTACAGGGGACGGGGACGGTGACCGTTAACGTTGATGATGTCAATGACAACGCACCATCTTGTTCGCCGTCCAGCCACACACTGACTGTCGACGAGGATACAGGTATATAGTTTATCAAATTTATCATTTTATGCTTTGATATGGTAGGAAAGAGAATTCCACCGAAATATATTGATTGGCTTAAGGTGTTTATTAAGCCTTTCAAGACTACTTCAGATCTAAGCTAAGATGGTTGCAAATCAGACTGCTTCACAGAATCTTGCCTGTAAATACCCACTTGATTAAAATGAATATTGTTGAAAATGGTCTCTGTACTTTCTGTGGAGCAGTACCTGAATCTATAGTTCATCTCTTCTGGAATTGTTGAGCAACTTATACTTTTTGGCAAGATTTTTCAAAATGGCTGAAATTGAACTGCGTTCACACGGGTATCGTACATCTACAGAGTGATATGACTCTTTTTGGGTGTTCTCCAACTTTTTATACAGATGATACCTATGATCTCTTACTTTTAGCCAAATACCATATTTACAAAGTAAGTTGAGGAAGATAAAACCAAAATTATCACACTTCAAGAAAGAGTTAAAATATTATTACACTATAGCAAACATCAGATATGGAATAAGTCTAAGTTTGATGAATTTGTGGGAAAATGGGCAATGTCTTAAAAACTTGTTCTGGAGGAGTTTCACAATAAAGAGTGAATGAGTATGTATCAGTGAGTGAATGAATTTTTTTATTCTTAACTTTTGTTTTTGTTTTTCTTGCTTCTTTTTTTCTTTCGATTTTCTTGAAAATAACTGTTGTTCTCATATAGACCAGTTTATATGCCTTAAATGATGAAATAAGATGTGAGATATCAGGACTACATTTTTTTAAAATTTCTAAATTATATTAACTCCTTATATGTAATCATACATGAAAATGTTTGAAATAAAGTTATGTGCAGAGTGTATTCATTCATAGTGAATCATTAAAATGTCTCCTATTATCTACAAGAAAAATGAGCTAGTTTTCAAGTCACGAAGCTAAGGTAGAGTTATCTTAAAATAATTAATGATATACGTAACAAAAGCCATCCGTTCATACGGGTATGATCTGATGCGTTTAGATATTTTATTTTTATGCTCAGGTGACGTATTTGGCAAATGATCAGTTGATGACCTCTTAAATGGCATTTGATTTGAATAAGACTGGGTATTTGTCATACATTACAACCTTAAGTGCGACCTAGTCCAATGTGTTCTCATAACTGTTTATATCTTCATTCTGTTATATATTTTATCAGCTCAGCCTACAACAGTAATCGCAGATCTGTTGTGCAGTGATGCGGAGGACGGAACTAGTTTGACCTATACTATGACCCAGACACCTGCAACTAACTTTGACGTCACAGCCGCAGGAGCGGTAAGACTTACCTGTGAGTAACCTGGACGTGTAGAGTTACCTCCCATTAGTTAACTAATTGTTATAGAAGTATAAAGGTTTCAGTCGAAAGGGAATGACCCTAAGGCACTTTTGGCTGATCCAGAGGGGGGAATGCAAGGTTGCGCCCTCCATCCACGAGATTTCCAAATAAAGTAAATGTTGAGGCCTAATGCCCCATTACGATCGATGGTAACATAAGTTTTTATAGCAGTGTCTTAATGTACCTGATCGTTTGATCACCATTTCAGAAATGTTTTGTATGAGATGATTGTTGTTTGTAGTCGTAAGTCGTTTTGTATATAATCAACCTGAATAGCCATTTGCTAACATTGCCACCATGTTACAGCTGCCTTGGACTTCGAATCTAACCCCACTCACACCTTGACTATAACAATACAAGATGGCGGCACGCCGAGCCAGTCCACGGTGGTAACGGTCAATGTCAACGTGGGGAACGTTAACGAAGGCCCGCCAACGTTCGCAGGAGTTTTCACTACAAATATCCTAGAAAGTGCAAGTCCCGGAGCGATCGTTATCGACGTTGTGGCCACCGATCCAGATGGAACCAACTCATTTGGTGATCCCGTATATTCCATAATCGGAGGGGATATCAACAACAAATTTACAATTGATCCATCATCGGGAAGAATTACAACCATCGGTTTTCTTGACCGTGAAACCGATGCGAGTTATGAGCTTGTGGTAAAAGCAAAGGAAAGCGGTGATGTTGGGACGGCCACGGTTACAGCAACGATTACAATCGACGACGTGGATGATAACCCTCCTACGTGTGGACAGACTAGCTTCATCACAACAATCAGCGAGACGGATCCTGCGACAACTGCTGTTCACACCATGTCCTGTTCGCTCCTACCCGATACGACGGGGACCTTGACCTACACCCTTACATCCGGGGACACCACCAAGTTCGAGGTCAGCGGAAACGTCCTTCAGCTGAAGGCCCCGCTAGATTTCGACGCCGGCGTGACCCAGTATAACGTTATCCTGACGGTATCTGACGGCACAAACAGCGTCGTTATCACTGGGACGGTTCAAGTTAGCAGTGTCAATGAAGCATCGCCCGTCTTCTCTCCAGGTTGGCGTTGCTTAGGATTTACCTGATTAGGTTTTTTTTTTTGGTTTTTTTTCGTTTATTCATGTATCTAAAGACATTTTTAACCGTATGAAAGTCAAACGAAATTAAAAATTAGCCGATGTAGCTCATTATTTAAAATAATAATATTTTATAATCTGTTTTTTTATTATCAATAATGAGTTCCGGTGATATACAATTTTGGTTGCATCGCCGTCAGACTTGAAAAATTCGGGAGGAAAGCCATAGACAGAACGATTTCGAATCTGGTTAAAGAGACACTCCGTGAGCTGTTTGAGTCATATATGCCAAACTTAATAAATGGTTACATTTGATCGTGAAGTATCGACTGTTATCAGAAAGACACATTTTAAAGCTTATTGTTGTTACTAAGTGACAATATGAAGGTAGAATGTGGCATTTATGATCGAAACCGGACAGTGGCGCGCGTCAAATAATCAAACGTTATTTTGGAAATCTTATATAAAACAGCAAGGAGGGCAGTTAGGAGTTGATAGTGTTTGTTAGTTTATATAACTAGTATCTATGTATATTGGACGTGTTATCTACACATTTGTGCATTTATAAGGCTGTTATTAGATTTTCACGGATACCAGTATATCACATGTATATATTTTTTGGACATGAAAGTTAAGATTTTTCGATTTTGTATCACCACATATGACGTTTAGGTTCGTATCGAAGGTAAATAATATGTTATAAAATCGCGGAGTGGCTCTTTAAAGTCGATATTTTGAAACTTTTATTCCTTTGAACATGGTCGACTTTAATCTGACTGCATCGCCGTAGGTTTAAATACCCTTCTCGAAATAAAACAAGGCAAATACATATGATTAAATAAAATTTGAACGACATTTGAAGTGAAAAATTATGTTAATTAGCTTTATCGGGGTAAATGCTATATTTCATCCTCTGCAGCATTTCTCCTCACAGAGGTGACCAAAGTAATATGCCAAATTAACTCAATAGACGTGGCAGGGAAATTAACACATAACTTACATTAAGTGTTACTTTTGCTCCTCTAAGATATTTTCAAAAAATAATGTAACCAATATCGTATCCCATACAATTCCAGTTATCTACTCCAAGACATTTGCGGAAGACACGGCTCTTGCAACAACTATTGCAACCGTTGTTGCAACCGATGCAGATTCTTCAAGCAATGCTGATGGACAAATTGCCTACGCTTTCGTTGCTTCCTACCCTCTGTTTTCCCTGGATTCCACTTCCGGTTTGATAACCCTCGCCTCCGCCCTTGACTGGGAGACAAGTTCTACACATGACCTGCTCGTCACTGCCTCTGATGGTACCAACGTCGTCACCGCCACCGTTAGCGTCACTGTCACCGACGTCAATGAACATACCCCAAGCTTCGTCTCGCCTCCGTACAGGTACCTTAAAATAGTTATATATATATAAATATACATACTTGACGAAAATAGTGAGGGATAATAGATTTCTATTGCTTGTTTCATAAGAGGTTAATTTTAACATTATCTATTATTTTGAAATAGTCTTAAAGAAAAAATGAAGGGACCAAGAATAGATTTTAAAGAATTTTCCTTATTCATGAATGTTACATATGTATATGTATAATAATGATAATATAATGGGGAACTTAAAGTTAGTAGCCCTAAATGTCATAAAAGTAGGATTTGGAATTCGTTATTCCTTTCTCTCTCCCTCCCTCCCCTAACCAGTGGCACGGTGTCGGAAGGGGACGCTGCTGGTGCCAGCGTTGTTGTGACAGTTGTTGCTACGGATGCTGACGATGCTGCAACTGCGGACAACGGAGTTGTGACCTACTCAATAATCGGTAACTTTCATTCCTGTAACAGTTCTCTAAATTGTCGGTGAATTATTCCTGTTACAGTTTTCATAACTTCGAAACATTAGATTCTACTGCGCTTTTAAAATAATCCATTACAAAGATATGCAATTATAGTAATACAATCAAAACTCAAATGTTTCTAAATGTTACTCCACTATTCATTGGAGGGAATCTGATTGTCTTTCAGCTGGGGATCCAAACAGTGATTTCTCCATTGACGTCAACAACGGAGAGCTTACCACAGCCAAAGCTCTGGACTACGAGACGACCACATCCTATACATTGACTGTCCAGGCCATCGACAGAGGAGGAGATGCTCAGTCCAAATCCGCTACCTCTGTCATAACTGTGACTGTAACCCCTGTAAACGAGTTCGATCCTGTTCCAACTCCAACCAGTGTTTCCAAGTCAATACCAGAATCCACGGCGGTGGGAACGTTGATTCACACAGTCGTTGCCGCAGACGCTGATGACGGTGTAGGTGGAGACTTACTCTTCACAATGCCGTCCCATGCCAAATTTGTCTTGTCTTCTACTGGTGTTTTAACATCCACAGCCGCCTTTACTGCTCTTGGTGGAACCGCGTATCCGCTGACAGTCACCGTGACTGATGGTGGGACTCCAACCAGAAGCGTTGACGTTGTTGTTACCGTTACCATATCTGATGTCAATGACGTGACGCCATCTTGTTCAGACGCTTCTCCAGTGACTATGAGGGAAGATGCTACAGGAACAGTTGCCTCCCTTACCTGTACAGACACAGACACTGGAGCCAGCGGGACACTGACCTACTCCATCGTGACGGTGAACGGCGTGGCAGGAGACGGCCCGTTCGCTGTCAACCCTTCAACAGGTGTGGTGTCCATTGGAACCAATCTTGACTTTGAAACTGCCTCAAACCATATAATCATATTCCGGGTTGAGGATAACGCTGTTCCAGCATTGACCACGTCGACTTCTCTTCAGGTTGTTGTGACTGATGTCAACGAAGCTGCGCCTGTATTTACCGGAACTCCATTCAATCTCAACATGGCTGAATCTGAGGCTCCTGGGTTTTTAGTTCTCCAGGTAACAGCAACTGATGCAGACACAGCAGATAGTATCACTTATTCTCTCACTGATGATACCAACGTGCAGATTGGATCCATAAGCGGCGACATCACCCTGAAGACTGCACAAGATAGGGAGATGTCCGCAACTTTCACAACAGACGTCTGTGCTACTGACTCAGGAAGCGTTGACGCTATCAAATCCACCTGCGAAACCATAACTGTCACTGTAACTGACGTTAACGATAACTCTCCTGTGTTTAACCCAGGAACTTACACTGCAGACATTGATGAGAATTCGGCTGCTACAACTGTTGTTACGACTGTAACAGCCACTGACAACGATGCAGGATCTTTCGGAACTGTGACGTACTCCATCACTGCCGGAAACACTGACAGCGTGTTCACAGTAGATCCAACTGGAGGTGCTGTTAGCGTACAGACTCCAAACACCTTCCTGGATTATGAAAGGACCACCTCGTTTGCTCTAACTGTCACTGCTACAGATGGGGGCGGTTTGACAACTGATACCGCAGTAACTATCACAGTCAACCCAATCAACGAGAACACACCAACCTTTACACCTGCCTCCAGCACAGAATCTGTAGCAGAGAATGCTGTTAGTGGATTCCAAGTTATAGACCTCGGAGCAATTACAGCAGATACTGACACAGGTCCTGATGGAGACATAACCTTCAGCATTCTCTCTGGAGCAAACAATAAATTCAGTATAAACCCATCAACTGGGATCGTCACTGTTAGTGGTGTTCTTGACATCGAATCCGTATCATCATACACAATCACTGTTCAAGCAACTGATAGCGGAATTAACCCGTCAGCTCTGGTGGGAACCTATACCTTAACTGTCACCCTCACTGACTACAACGACAAGACGCCATCCTGTACAGGGAACTACTACTCCGCCTCCATACCAGAGACAGCCACACCAAGCACCTCGGTGATGCAGACTGTCTGCACTGATCTTGATGACGCCTCTCCAAACAGCGATCTCACTTACACAAAGACTGGTGGAGATGCAGGGAATCTCTTTGACGTGGATGCGATCACGGGACTGGTGTCAGTAGCTACTGGGGCAAGTTTTGATAGAGAGACAACAGCCTCATACACGTTGGACATCAGAGTTCAGGATGGTGGGACCCCTGCCCTCTCTGTTGACATACAAGTATATGTCAGTATATCAGGTACGTTTGCTTATTAGCGAGGTACTCCACGCTTACATTGATTATCATATTGTTTTCTGTAATAACCGATAATTCAAAAGGTCACAGACTAAAGCTGCATGCCAAAAGTTTGTTCATATACCTGTATATACTAGTGCAAATGTCATGTAATTTGAGATGCCTTTGGGGTATCGTAGCGTTGCGAAAAACACATGTATAATATTGAATTTTCAATACACATATGCAGATCCATTCTTCTTTAAGTCAAATGTTTATCGTACCCAAAAAAATACCGATAACAGTTTTGGCAGGTCATTGAAGTGACCAGGGGTCAAAATTCCGAAAACACTAATTTTTATTTTTCTCCATAAAATCCTTTAAAAGTTATCATCTTCTTTTAAAATACGTCACGTTTGTTCCTTAGCACAAAGTCAATGGGGTTATGTTGGTTTTAATCTCAGAGAGTCGATATGGAACATTATATTTGACATTTAACAAAATCAAAATTTCGAAAATGTGACCCCCTCTGTCTATATTAGTGTTCCAAAATTCGAATTTTTGCACGAGAGACCAGACAATCTCAAAAAGCGAGTTATTTATTGTCAGTTTTGAGGAGGTTATTCTATTGACGTTGAAACGAAACCCAAATTACATGATATTTGCACTACGATTCAGTGGTAAGTGAACAAACTTGCGGTATACACTTGTATACTGTTGGGGTCAAGTACGTCAAACTTCATAAAAGACATTATTTGATCAAGAAATAGTGGTTGTTTCTAAAAGAGTATCATCGTCATGCATACGAGTTCACGATAGCGGTTTTTCGATTACAGTATTGAAAAGAAGAAATTAACATACATTATAGAAAAAATGATGATATTTTAGAAAGACGATTTTAACGTAATTCGGAACAAATAGTATTTTGATGGGATTTTTTGCCGCATACAGAATTTATGGAACATACCCTGTGTAAAAAGAATTAAACTAGTTTTCTACCTTGAAATGATAGGGTTACATGACATCAGAAGAAAAGGTATATACTTAATTTTTTGAGAGCGCAAAAAAGTGAGCGCAGAAGTGTCATATCTGTAACAACACTTGAATGCCTCTCATCAATTAATATAAATTATCAGTTCAATCAAAAGTAAATAAGTTGACTTGGCAAATGATGATTAATTGATGATTAACACAGTTTGGGAGATTAGAAATAGGTTCAATGTCAAAATGATTGAAAAAATCAATGTCGAGAGAAAAATGTAATGTACATGTTGTATGAACTATAATAATGCCATTCAATGATCTCGTGTGTATTTATTATTCAATTATACAGATGTGAACGATGTGACTCCCGCCTTCACCTCAGACCCGTACCCAGCTATAGTAGCTGAGGGGTCAGCTGCAGGGACAGCTGTTGTTACTGTGGTTGCTACTGACACTGACCTCGGTACAAACGGTGAGTATTGTTCACAGATATGGTACGATCATACATGATGTGCTTTGATACATTTTAATTGAGTAGATGTAACATTCTATAAGTTGCAAATGAATGATATTGCAACCGGGAGTGTTAAAAATCGGATATAGGTCATATGTTTGAAAACCCTGCTGTAGCGAACTCTTATTTCATTGATGGGTAGTTTTTCTTCAAAAGTTGTTCTGCTTTAACCCATTTCATATTGAGGTTTTTCTTCAGGCAATGTTACTTACTGCGTATTAATACTCTTCACTATTGTGTTACTCCTCCAATGACGTCACCCAGCTGATGCATTACCTCTTCTAAAAAAACAAATTTATAAGACGTGAAATGACATCAAATTTTTCATGAACTTCACGAAAAACAGAAAAAAATCAAGTATATTTAAAGGCGTCTTTTACCAAAAAAATTAGGCAGTCTGGTACAACTGCATGTGTATCTAATTAATGTAATAAAACAATAAATGAAATATATTCTAGGTATGTATATACCATTTGCTGAGCAATAAACTATGATATCTCTTCTGTCAAAATGTTAAATAGTGGGAAAACATTGGTAAAATATTATCATAGTCTCTGACCACCCATATGTATTTCTTGACACACCACATATGCAGATACGTAACGTAACAGTATGCACCAATTGTTTCAGGTGAGGTAGTATACAGCATAACGTCTGGCAATGGGCTAGGACACTTCATTCTGGATGCCGGGACGGGTGCCCTGTCAGTGCAGACCGCCCCAGACCGGGAGACCCTGGACTCCTACACACTGGAGGTCATGGCGCAGGATAGAGGGACTCCCAGCTTGAGCAGCACCTCGAAAGTGACCATCACAGTGACAGACATCAACGATAGTCCCCCGGTGTGTTCCTCCTCCATCTACACAGCAACTATTGCTGAGGACACAGCCACTACCACATCAATTGCAGCTGTTGCCTGTACTGATGCTGATTTACCTCCAAACAATAACGTGCAGTATACAATCACAGCTGGCAATACTGGCTCTGTGTTTGCAGTAGGTCTCAACTCGGGAGATGTCACTGTAGCAGCAGCTCTTGATGCAGAGACCTCGACTTCTTATACACTTACTGTTCAAGCATCTGATGGTACCTTAACAACTGACGTTGTTGTTGCTGTGACTATTACTGATGTCAATGAACACACACCTGCATTCGCTCCGGTTGGACCTTACTCAGAAACGTTTGCGGAAGATACAGCTTTTGGAACAACCATCAAAGACATTGGAGCAACTGACGATGATGTGTCTGACACAGTTTTGATTTACTCTATTGCTTCTGGTAATGATGATGGTAAGTTCTGGATCAACCCTGTGACTGGCGTGGTTGTCCTGCAAGGAGCCCTGGACAGAGAAGGGACCCCAACCTACAGCCTATCCCTTGAGGTTGCTGATGGAACTGGAGCTGGGACCTTCACAGCCACGACCATTCTCACGGTCATCGTGTCTGATATCAACGACAACGATCCTGTTTGTAATCCAGCCCATTACACCAACACTATCGCTGAGGATGCTGTAGTAAGCACAGTGGTTAGCAGCTTGGTATGTACTGATGCTGATACCGATGCATCTCCTACCCTTGCGTACAGCATACCTGTAGGTAATGGAGATGGGAAGTTCAACATCGATGCTGCGTCGGGAATTATAACATTGGTAACTACTCTTGACTATGAAACAACAACATCTTACGCTCTTGGAGTTCAAGTGTCTGATCAAGGAACACCTCTCAGAACCATCACTGTAAGCGTCAATGTTGATGTTGGTCCTGTCAACGAATTTGACCCAGTTTTTGCAGCCGTTACACCAGTTTCAATCAGTGAAGACAGTAATGTTGGCACTTCCGTGTACACGGTTGCTGCAACCGACGCAGACACGGGAGGGTTACATGGCACTGTCAGATATTCTATAGTTTCGGGAGACGCCCAAGGCCAGTTTTACATCAACGAAGGAACAGGTGAGATCACAACAGTAAAACCTCTTGATCGAGAGAGCATTGCCTCTTACACCTTGACGGTTCGAGCAACAGATGACTTTGCTGGCTCTGGAAATGAAAGAAGTGCCGACACTACCCTGACAGTAACTATTGATGACGTTAATGACAACATCCCAATCTTCTCTCCTATCATTTACACAAGAGATGTTCTTGAAACCGCGCCAAGTGGTTCAACAATAGTCACAGTTACATCATCAGATTCAGACGATACACCCAACGCGACGCCAGTCTATGCAATCACTGGGGGGAATACTGGCAGCGTCTTTACGTTTGTTGGCGACGAATTACTCCTTGACCCGGCCAAAACTCTGGACTACGAGACAGTTGCTCTGTACACGCTTGACATCAGCGTGTCAGACAGTGGAACTCCACTGCTAAGTTCCAGTGGTAAAGTTATAGTAACAGTCCTCCCGTCCAACGAGCATCCACCTGTACCTGCAGTTCCGAATGACAGCATTACTCTCAGCGAACTCACACCTGTAGGAACCAACTTCTACAACGGCAGTGCCACAGATGCTGATGCAGGGACGGACGGTCAGTTCACTTGGAGCATCTCCGGCACTGATGTCCCTGGTACATTCTTCTGTACGACGAATGGAGAAATATATACATCATCGTTCCTTGACTACGATACGCCGCCCAATACGTACAACATCACTGTACAGGCGGAGGATTCTGGAGGTCTCACAGGATCCTTCTGGCTCGGAGTCACATTGCTGGATGAGAACGATGAGACTCCTACCTTCACTGAGGCAGTCTACAAACCGTTCGTGGATGAGAATGTTGCTACTGGGACGACAGTTGTTCAGGTGACGGCAGTTGATATCGATTCTGGCGTTAACGGACAGGTGACCTACTCCATAACATCTGGAGATTCGACCTTCTTTACGATTCACCCAACCACTGGAGAAGTCCTAACAGCAGCGGCTCTGGACTACGAGACAAGAACGACATACTTCTTGATCCTTGAAGCAGTTGATGGTGGAACTCCTGCTCTGTCCTCTGTTGGCAGTGTCCTCATCACAGTCAACGACCTCAACGATAACCCTCCTGTGTTCACGCCTGACACCTTCTCTGTGAGTCTGTCAGAGGATGCCGTACTCAGTGCAAGTGTCACCACAGTCTATGCACAGGATGCGGACTCGGCTGCTAACAACAACAACAAGTTCACTTTCAGCTTAACTGACATCTTCTTTGAAGTGAACCCAACAACAGGACAAATTTCTACAAAAGCAGCTTTAGACCGGGAAGCCATTCCAACGTAAGTAATATTTGGGATGATTCAGAGTTTTTAAAAGGGTTAAAAATATAATTTTGAGAAAGTTATTGACTGTAAGAAACCGTTGCAAATTTGCATGAAACTGTTGATTTGAATCTAGTCAGCAAATATTCCATACTCATACAACAAGCAAATGTGACTTGTTAAACGTATTTACGGTTAAATGAAGATAAATCAAACTGTGTCAGAAAGATTTGATATCTAAGATGTTCTAAAATACCAAGATACCAGGTCTATATCAGTTGTTCTTATAGATCAATGAGAAAGGGCTCCTTTCACAAATCAACCTTTACTAAACTTAAGCATCATTACTTTTCTTCTCTATTACTAAATTAAGGTTACCATAGAAATTAATATCATCTTAGTGCTTTGCGAAATTAGGTCCTGGGCCTCCTTTCACAAAGCCCTAAGGTGATCGTAAGTCCTTTAGGTAACCTTAGTGCAATGTTAAAGCATGGGAGATAAGGTAAACCTTAGTTAAGGTTGCTTTGTGAAAGGAGGCCCTGGTCAATTGTAACTGCTAGACATTTTGTAAGTTTGAAATGCTTTTTCTGCTATGTTGTATCAACAATTTATAATGTGTAAACATTACCAACTTTACGTTCCAAAAAATGGTTCCCAGGGCACATTAACTCTGATTTTTTTACAACTACCATTTTAGCCACACCCTAACCATAAGGGCTATAGACCAAGGGCCAACTCCCCTCACTGGCACTGCCGTTGTGACCGTCAACCTGGATGACGTTAACGACAACGATCCAGTCATAAGTGGAACCTACGACGTCAACCTCAGTGAAGATGACAATGTCGGGAAGATCGTCTTCACCATAGCAGCCACTGACGCAGATTTAGGAGTAAATGCCGAACTGGAATATGTCATAGTTTCTGGCAACACAGGCACTGATTTTACGGTAGGTCAAGGATTTTATAAGTAAATGTCTCTTCTTTTACATGTAAGTTTTGTAAATGAATAACTGCGTAACATTTGCAAATTTGGTAACTACATTTCAAATGACACTATCACAGAATGTTTTGAAATCAATATGCGCTTGAAAAATTGCACTTGTGGTGTTTTTCTTGTAATACGCGTACATCTTCAATCCCCTGAACACCTATTTTACCTTTTTAATTTCTGGCCTTTAGATCATTGAGAGGTATCATGAACGTTTGGGGTTAAATTTCATCCCTAGCAAGGAACTTTTTTTTCAAATGGCGGCCGGCAGTCAATTAGGTAAAGGCACAGAGGACGTTAAACTGCAGCTTCAATTTACACTGTAGCCAGCTTGTAAAAAGCAAATAAATGAAAATGTGGATCATTGTCCATATCAAGGGTAAAATGGGTAGCGTCTGAACACTCAAGTGTTGATATCTGCGCTTTTTTATTATGATACATCATCAATAAAGTGAAATATTGTTTTTCAGATTGAAAGCGGAAGTGGAATTGTTACCATCAGCAACACTCTCGACAGAGAGCGCACTGCCTTTTATAACCCCGTGATTCATGTGATCGACAACGGAGCAATAAGACGAACCGGCTCCGTCACAACGACCATCACCATTGACGACATCAACGACAACAACCCAATATTTACAACATCTCCTTACACTTTCAACATCGCCGAGAACGTTCCAATTGGTTCTACAGTTGGCGCCATTTTGGCAACGGACGCTGACGCTCTCGTGAACGCTGCCTTGACGTACGATATCGTTGTGTTTTATGTTGGCGATGCCTCTCATTTTTCCCTTCATACTTCTTCTGGAGAAATCACAACAAACGCAGCCATTGACCGGGAGACGATCTCGACCTATAATCTCCAATGCCGTGCAAAAGATGGCGGTTCACCTCAACTTAGCGGTGTTGTGAACGTCACCATAAACATCGACGACTTAAACGACAACGCTCCGATATTCAGTCCAAACGTTTACAACGGTACAGTTGCTGAGAACTCAGTCGTCGGAACGAGCATCCTGACACTTGCAGTGACAGACGCAGACGAACACAACGGGGCGATAACCCTTTCAATCGATACGGCAACACCAGAGGGCATCCGAGGCGATATGTTCTTAGAGGTTAACTCCGCAACAGGAGTCGTCAGTGTTAAAAGCGTGATTGACAGAGAAACCGATGCCTCCTTCACTATAACGATCATCGCTACAGACAACGGGACTGTTCCCTTCACTGACACTGCTGTGGTGTACATCACCGTGACAGACGAGAACGATAATACGCCTCTGTTCGTCAACACCTTCTACAACACCGAGATCGCCTACACAGGCAGTTGTGACTCTACCATCCTCACGCTGACCGCCACGGACGCTGACTCAGGAGATAATGGCGCAATCCTGTACTACTTGTCGTCTAACCCTTATGGCTTCAACTTCGCCGTGGCTTCAAGCACAGGTAATATCAACTTCCCTACATTGCATGACCCGTGCCATTCTCAATTCCTAGCAATTTAAGCATTGACACCTTTCGCCAGATTTTCTGTGCCAACTTATATACTTACTCTGTACGTGATAACTTTATCAGAAAATATGAGATTACTTCTTGTCGCCAATGAAGACGCTTCAGTCTTACAGCCCCTCAAAGCAGCAAGGCTTTAATTAGCCAGAGATTGAGATTGAAGCAAGTTATACCTTGCGGGTGAACATATGCTTAAACTGCTAGTGTGCTTGGTTCTTCACGCACTTGAAATGAATTTGCTTGTTAGATGATGTTTCGTTGGATTTATATCTAATGACCTATTTTCAACTGGAGGATTGTTTTATTATTATTTATTTGTCTTCCTCGTAGAAAAGCTTCGTGGTCATTCGATTCACATTACTTAAGGAATTGAATGGATTGTGACGGAACTCCTCAAGATGATAATTATGCATTTCGCACATAACATGGATGTAGCTTAGCAGGGAGTTTCTAAATAGAAGTGTGTCAGCCAAAAGGGGGAAATTGTGGTGTTATAGCGAATCATTTGATATATGACGGGGAAATTTGAACAAATAAACATAAAAACATTAAATAGTACCTTTAATGCCTAGACCGCGCCTATATAGTCGTTAGATAAACTCAGTGATTACATGTGATGTCTCAAAATTATTAAATTCAAAGAATTGTTCTATTGGCGACAAAATTTTCCCTTTCCAGGTGTAATGAGCCTGCAGAGTCCAGTCTCTGTGAATACAAAGTACGTTTTGGAGGCTTCAGCGTCAGACAGCGGAACTCCCTCCCGTATCTCGGACCCCGTGGCAGCCCTGAGGGTGGACACGTTCGACCCCAACACAAACGGGGTAAGAGTCCGTCTGCTCATCAGTAAGGCGGACTTTCTGCTCCGGGAGGCGCAGTTCATCTCCCAGTTCCAGACGGTATTACAGGGGTCCTACCCGAACTGTCTGGTCCGGGTGTGGTGTATACAGGAGAGATCTGGTACCGCGGTTCCTGCCCCCACCCGACGGCGTCTTCTTGCGTCAAGGTGAGATTTGGGTCTTGATCCAAGGGGATTTTCAATCGCTTGGGAACTGTGATAATGTTATCAAAAGTACTTAAAGGCACTAGCTCACACCAATGCTGACTGTAGGTCAGTTATAATCGTAAGCAATTCATCGCAAGTGAATAGCCATGTCCTCGTATGCTTAAATTACCCAAATTTTAACCGAGTAAACGTGCTCAAGTGCCTAGTGCTATAGCGAATGTTGAATTACACAAAGTCTTTAACTCAGGGTATATATAGTGGTCAGTTGATTTTTTTAGATAAAAATCATATAAAAAGTCATATTAGCATAACGCAAAGATGATGTTAAAATATTCTGTACCTACCTTATTCTGTTTGGATATTTTATACAACAAAATATGGTAATAAAATTTCAGGCTTTTCAACTGGCGAACGAATTGGTTGTCCAAATCAAGGGACAGGGTAAATGGAACATTTTAATATTTGGGATAACTCAATCTTCAAGAGTACAAATTATTGTACTTTTTCGGGTGGGGTAACTTGCGGGATTCGAACCTGAACCCTTGGAGTCAGGCGACACCTCAAGCACTGATTGTACCAACAGCTTACCGACTCGCCCACTAAGCTTCGACATCATATAACAATGTAAAGTTTTATCACTATCTAAATAGCCTGTATTTCTAAGTTTAAAATATGAGTCTCTATAAATCTTTGTGTTGCAGTCCGGTCGATGTGAACCTGATCGTATTGACAGACAACACGACGGAGTCACAGAGTAACCTGGGCGAGACCAAAACCTTCCTTGCCTCCAGTGATGTTACTGCAGTAACCACCACCGGTCCAAGCGGTGCTCCGTCAGGCGCTCTGCAAGGTTTGTGTATTAAATAAAACACGCGTCCAAAAAAAAAGATGGATATGAAACTCATGGGAAGTTTGTAAAGAACGAGGGTTGATGATTCATTGCTTACTATAAAAAAAAAGTTTTATTGTTAACATTAAACAATTTGGTTACATGACTATTCCAATGAGAGGTATCTTTGTGAAACATTTTATAACAAATATACGGAATATTGAAGGAAAACAAAAACGGCAGCTGATGTTCGTTGATGTAAGAGTGAACATATTGTGATATTTTGATAATCGTTTCTATTGATTTTTTAAATTCTATAACATTTTATTCCGGTATTATTCCTATTTATAAGGATAACATAGTTTACGAGTAACTGCAAATGATGATAATGATAATATTTATCCATGAATTAAGATAATAAGTCTGGGGATGATATTAGGTAATTAAAAAACCTACTCCTTTAGAGCGCTATTGCTATCGATGATTATCAATAGTTCGATTAATTGTAAATAGAAATTTGCCTAAAGTAAAACGTTTTATACCAATATCATCGTATCATTGCTTATGTATCAAGTAAATACTTTGAGTTGTTATAGAATATGTTGAGAGTCAAAAACTCTTTAAACCTACATTTTATCATTCCAACGTAACACATTAACACATTAACTCAAAATATCATCACGATCCATTGTTAGGGGCAGCGTGGGACTACTACCAGATCGAGAGTGTGACCCCCTACCAAGAGACGGTGACCCCCTGGTACCAGACCACTGAGGGTATCATCTTCATCGTCCTCGCCTGCATCCTCGCCATCATCCTCGTCACCGTCACCATCGTCGCCATCATCTGCTGTCGCAAGAAAAAGAGGTTGGGCCGAGAAACGTAGAGATTCCTAGATTTGTTATTTTCAACAAAAATTGATTAAGGACAATAGGAATTTTCCAATCTCATTATAGTGGGATCATAATTTTGCTTCCCTACGTTAATCTGCGAAGCGTAGATAAGGATATTAATATATTTGGATCGGCTAATTTTCAATATTGAAATATCTAATGGTTATCATTATGATCTATATGGTTCTTGAATATTTGATATTTGGGTGATTGATATGAAACTTTTTCGTAAGTATTTGTTTGATAACGAACGATTTTTGAAACAATGATTCTTTTTAAACAGGAAAAATATTTATTTACGAATAAAATTGTAAAATTGAGATGTTGATGCATTTGTTTGGATATACAGTTGAAATAAAATACTAATGACAGTTTAGTGTCTACATAGGATACGGAAGAAAATTTTAACAATATGTCATATTTCCATTTGCTTATAATCAAGACGACACAGAATTTCGAGAAGAAAAATTTTGGAAAAGTAATTAATGTAACTTAAACTTAAAGGCATCCCTATTTCAGAAAGGAGACTTCTGTCATTCAATCATTAATACGTTTTTGGATTGTCATTGTTAATATTGAAATATGTTAAATTTGATTTCTACAGACCTGTCACACCTACCAGAGAGCTTATCGAGGAAAAAAGACCAAACCAGAGGAGGATGTTTGTTTCACGAGGTAGAGGTGTAAATATGAAATAAGTTTTGTAACAAGGTTTTGAGATTAATTCATTTCCTGTTTAATCATTATTTTAGTATCGTTTTAAATTTGTTTATAGAAATAAGTAATATTTACCGTATTGCACAATTATGTTTTGTTGATATCCCAGATCAAGAAATATTTAATAGGTTATAATGAACAGGTGATTTATTTATCATTTAATTCATTTATCTATTAGCTACTGTAGATCTTAACGATATCATGGTGATTTTGTTAATTCGCCGTAGAGAAATTGCTGTAATGGGTTCAACAAAAATGTTATAAATCATTATTGGTTACTTCTTCCAGCCGCTGTACCGGACTTGGACCTTAAGGATCCGAAGAAACATCCGCCCCCGGCTGTCGTTGCTTTACCAATGCCAGCAAAGGTTTTGATTTCTTTTTATTATTTCAGTGCGAAAAACAACTGCAATTAGATTGGATGATTTCAAAGCAAAGGTATAAAATAACAAATAAGCGACAAAATGATCAATGGGATTATTTCTGTGAATAAGATAAAGTTTATTTCGATTTTTTCCCCATCTACTTCGTTTGCAAGATAATTACTTGAATTTTCATATATCAGATTTATTGATGTAATTTACTTTTATACCCCCGCCAATCAAAGAAAGTTACCGGTATATCTTTTTGAACACTGCTTTGTTCGCATACAAAGTTCAAACTATATCAATGATGTTAATCTAGGGTGAATCATCGGTTGTTTCTGAGAATCACAATATTAGAGATTACAGTTCATTATAAACAGTAAACAGTTTTAGGTTGTAATTTGTGATCGAAAACGGACAGTGGCGCGCGAAAATTACTCAGCGTAGGTTAAAAACTTTTCTACAGCAGGCAGTAAGATAAATATTTGTCGGTAGTGTCAAGTAGGTCATTTAAGTTGACGCAGAATTTCGATTTATTTATATTTATGTTTATGTGCTAACATAGAAAACACTCAGGTATCCTAATTTTAACAAAACGAATCCACTTTTCAGGCTGGGAAGCCCCGTATCGTAGACACATCCAAGGCAGACGACACGTACTGGGGAGCCCCGCCAAATAAGGAGGACCCCCCTCAGCGTCCGATCTACACCCCCCGGACCGCCTCTGCTCCCCGCACCCCCCGCTCAATCCTGCTCACTCAGAAAGAAGACTCTGAGTTTTTCATCAAGAACAGGCACTTCGATGGAAGGGCCATCGATCCTGGTATGGAAAATGCTAGACTTTTCAAAATCAGTTAGGAAGGGTGAAAACATGAAAAACACACTCGAGGCTCGGATGTTGTAGCGATGCAGAAACTTACCAGAAATACGCGGTCGGCTTATAGTATGGCGTCCGTCCTTCCGTCCATAAACTTTTCACTATTCCAACTTCTTCTCCTGAACAATTGACAAGAACGAACTCGAGCCTTGTGTACAGACTCCATAGCTGTTTAAAATTCTTATTGGTTGATTGGGTTAGCATGTTATTCCTAAAAAGGGATCCCTAAACAAGCTAAAAACAGATGCAGATTCCATTATAGGGGATTATTAAACAGATTTGGTGGTTTTGTTGCCCCTAATATGTTGACCATGTGAACATGTAAAATCAATTATAGACAGCCTCGTAAGCTACAGAGCCAATAGCTCTACTATGTTTTCAATCTAATTAAGAATAGGGACTTGATTGGCGATAACGATAGTCGTAAAAGAACTTATTTAGATGAGATTGAGCTATTTTATCGATCAGTACTTGAAATTTGTAGCAATCCTCAATACAAGACAATATTCCTCATGCCTGAACTAGAACTTTGAGAAATATATCCTGTTTCAGTGAGTGGCAGAGTTTACGAATACAGCACTAAGACCAATGAGAGAAAATGGCTCTCTACAGCGGAGGGAAACGCAGTCGTTGGCAGCCTTGACAGCAACGTCTAAAGGACCTTGACCCTTTCAACGGCCTTCACCTTAGGCATTTCGACGATGTCAATGATGATAAATCTCTTTAAGTCCATCAAGTCGTTAAACTTACTACCTCCCTGCAAATCGGGTAGCTTTAGATGCAGTGTTGTGTCAAATTAACGACCTTCATCTTCCCGATCTTCAGCGTCAATGATAATAGATATCTTTATATCAATCAAAGCGCAAAACTGACTTTTTCCCTGTAAATCGGCTTTATGGAGTAATGTGTCAATTAAATGTGCACTTATAATTTTCAATTTTAAAAGTTTAGGTAAATGAAGACATAAGATAAACTAAATGAACGTTTATGATTTTCAATTTGTTTTATTGTAGATTGTTTTCTCATACCGAATATTTGTAAATATGTTATAATTTATTGATGAATTATTGGTCAGTGGCATATATATATATATATATATATATATATATATATATATATATATCTGTGATATTGTATTTGACGAAAGCTCCCTGCTTGAACTTGACAATATGCTAAAAATGTTTTTCAGGAAGTTTAATTTCACATCATATCGAAGATTGATACATCAATAGTTAAGATACTTTGCCGGTGTTAAAATTTAAACTGAGAACCAAACCCGTCCTTTTAATGAGTCTTTCAACTTTTATGTTATTTATCTAAATGTTTATGTGATTTTTATTGTAGATGTTTGTTTTATTTGTCTGTGATTGTGTTTTTGGTAAAATTCGTTTCACCACCTGTCATCTTTTTAAGGTTACCATATTCAAAACTGTTATTGTTACTTTTTGATATTTTTACACTTTTTATCTTATTTTTTCCTGTGATATTTTCTTGTATTTGATTGGTAACTTTGCCTGTGATAACTGCTGCAATAAATCAGGTCTATTCTTGTACATTCGTGTTTTGTTCTTTGATAGCGATAATGCACAAACCATAGATTCTGGTTCTACACAATAGTTACACCGGATGTTAAATGATATAAAATCTCAAAAAGGCACTATAGCGTACCAATATTTCATAAAATGATCGTGCACAGATTAAACATATCTCTCAATATTACGAAAGACTCGCATTCATGTAATCTACCACACAAGTAATTAAGAAGATAGACGTATTCATATTAAACGCACTAGTGCACACCAATATTTCGTTAACACAACGAATGCACAGATTCTGCATATCTCTCGATATTATTCAAGATCCTCACTCAAGTAATCTACCTCGTAAGTTATTTAACGAATATTTACGTATTCAGGTAGTAAAGTGGATTTTTAAAGACCGGAAGTATTTAATGTTACGCTACAATAAATCCGCGTGAACTACGATATCGGAAATATTAAGATTTTGCTCATAACCAAAAAAGCGGAAACGGCAGCCGCTTTGGTCAATCTAATAGCAATGCTAATGCTGTGTTATTAAATCGGTTTATTTACAACATTGCTTTCATGAAACATAATTCATTCTTTGGTCTCAGTTCAGAGTTTAGGTAAATTCAATAGCTGCACATAACATTAGTTCAGCTGCGTTTAACTGTCTTTGAGATATCCGTTTTGTGCACAGCTAAACTTTGATTTTTTGTATGTCCAAGCCGACAGCGGCTGTCTAAATGTTTTCATTGTTGACTGCAGGCCAATTGTAAAGAATTTTAACTATTTCATTGCATCGATAGAAAGGTTATGTGAATGCATAAGTCCTCTTAAACGTTAAAATAGCCAATTTAAACCGTAAAAGCGTGCACTAGTGCCTTTAAGTATCCTACCTCATGTAGAAATGCCGATCTCTGATTGGTCCACGTGACCCTAAACAAATATCCATATGCACCGTCCCCCGAGGGATGATAAATTCCTTATACCCCACTACATTAGTAAAGCGTGCTTCCACGTCAATCAATCAAAATCACGTGATCAGGTCATACGTGTAGGTGTTGTTCATTTCTGTTTGTCTTTTTAATAATACATTAAGACAGTCGGTAAGATATATTCGTTATTCAAATGACGGAATGTTATAACTTATATTATATGCAATAACCATGCTTATACTGTATATATGACATCAGTGAAGTTATAGATAAACCTTATCAATTTCTAGTTTAGCCGTTTTCCAACAATCAAGAATCCCTACTTTGAACACAACTGACTCATACGTATTTTATATTCGTTAGTGACTTGTGCCGCCTTAACTTTTTCTCAGATGTTAAATAGTCAATTGTAAAGAAAAATAAGTAATGTATTACATCGATTGGAAGCTAAAGTGATTGCACGAGTCTTAATATGTCATGAAATTGTATATTTAGGATAAAAATACGGGCTACACTGTCTGAAAGTATATGATAACCTCATATACATCTCTCCTTTTCAGACAAAAATGCTTGGAATATGGCTTGGTTTAATAGTCAGGCCCTTTTGATGATACAAAAGTAACAAAACTTACATATTTTTCATCTAAATACACTTTTTGACATGGATTAGTATGTCATGGCATTTTTATTCAAATAGGGAAGTTAGATGAATTATATTGTCAAATATAAATCTTTATAATCCAAATGTTATCAAAATGTAATATGATGAAAAATATTTTCAATCGAAAGCGTCGAAATTCAATTTGGGCGGTCACCTAAGGACTCTCCGTACCAGTCCCAACTTGGCCCGAACAGCATTGTACTTATTTTTGAAAAATTAAATCTGTGTTGAATAACTACTCTTCATTGGTTGCCGTTGTGCTACTTAGTACAGCTTAAAATGATAAAAGACAAAAATTGTTGTATCAAAAGCTTTATTTAGTATACAATATGTACAAGAGAGGTATAAAATATGGTATTCAATAGCATTTGTCGAAAGGATTAATATATAAAAACCCGGTGCATTTTGTAATATCATAATGCAGTTGGAAGCTTAGATCTACTGGTATACAAGACTTCAACTATACGAGAAAAAATACATTTTAAAAATGAGGACTTATGTCAAAATCATACTAACGATACAGTTTTGGGCGTTTTTTAAAAGCACAGGGTGGTAACTTGTTTCTAAAGGAATTATCTTAACTCAATAACTCATTGGAAAATGTCAGGTTCAAACGCTGTTTTCGAAATTCTTTCAGATTTGAAACCAGATTTATGGGTTTGTCAGAAGTAGAATGGTTGATCAAGAATCAATTCTGATAATTCTGAATCGAATAAGAATAAATCAGAAGATACGTAAACGCCAGGAACAGAATAGGATCCCTTCTTATGATATGTTAATAACTATCGAAATACACAGTATTAGAAGATGCTTCTCTTCAACCATTACTTCAATATTCCACTGAAATACATCGCGGTTCATCGCCATTGTGTAACCATTGTATGTGCGCAATATTAGTTGGGAATCGAATGTCTGATTAGATACCGTTTTGAAAACCACAGATAAGTGTTGTATAAAAGGAACAATTATACAGACTAAATTTAGCGTAATTTTACCCTTCCTCTCTGGTATTGCTTACCTTTTGTTCTTCTTCATACAAATAAGATCGAAGATATATCAATTTTGATTAGTTCAATATGATTATTGATTGAATGATTAAGATGAAAAATGTACACTATGGTATGAAAATGGATTTTTTTTACAAGTGTTGGTTAAGAAAAAGAACTAGTTAAAATCGTTCATGAAACAATCGACAGTGGTCAATAATTCCCCATAAGAACTCCCCCCTCCCCCCTCCCCAGTATTCAAAGGAATCTTCTATGAGTAATCAGAACCCAGGGTTAACTTTTTTTAATTTTCTACACACATTATTTCCAGTTTGGCTTCCGTTTAACCGGATTCTTGTAATCCCTGTCAAGGATTTAATAGATAATGTCACATGCATATATGTAGCATTCAAATTTTTTATATAATAATGAACAACAAACACGATTGCTGATAAAATGGATCAAATGGAATAAAACTACTCCCATGGTACTATAAATATAAATTTCCTTACCGTTATATTAAATTTCTTCCAAATAATTTAATTGTTAGACGTTTATGATCGGTGAATTAAAAAATGGCAAGTACTGCATTGATACATAAAAATATCTCGATTAAAATTCATGGAAGTTAATCAATATCATGAAACTGTCTAAGAAAATATGTTAATTTTTAAGAAATGGTTCGCCAAAACGAAAGCTCCTCCCATCGTTTCTAAAGGCCAAGCTCTGTGCAGGGTTTCTGACATGTTATCCGACTGGCCTTTAGATGTACAGTTACTGGCTAGTATCTCCTGTCCTTTCCTGGTGGCATGTATGCTGAAAAGAGACCAAGAAAAGTAAGAAAATTATGCAGTCTGGAAGCAAATTTAAAAGACAGTGACATTTCTCCTTTTTGCAGTTCACTGAACGATTGTGAGAGCTTTATTTCGAATCTTGGGCTGATATGAATTGTTGAGGAACATTGTAATATTTGTTATAAACACAGAAATGATGGATAACAAAAATTACATTTCATAACCCAATAGTCCAAAAGCTCTAAAGTTTCGGAAAAAATAGTTTATAAAATTTTTATTTTTATAAGGTTTTTACATATGGTTATGGTATGGAATTATCATTGTTTAAGCAAACCCTCTCTTATACCAAGCTTTTATTTTTAAGATTTATTTCCACAGATCTTATTTTTTTAACTATATGTTTATATAGGTACATTTTTACGTGAAAAACATGAAAAAAAACAACATGTATGCTTTCAAATTGAGCACCAAGAACTGTTAGCAAAGCATAATTTCTATTTTGGTGAGTTAAGGCCCCTGTTCTATTAATGCAATCTTTGGTGGAGTAAAATATTTCTCATAAATGATTATATTGTAGGTGACAAACCTATTTCTATCAGCCAGAGTTGAGATTTAGAAGTCGATTTCTTTTTATATGATGCAAGCTTTTGAAAAATCACAAAATCACCACCAGGTTATTATATGACAAACATTTACTTTATTTACTTATATATTGTTTACACATGTACGATGTAGTGATCTGTTAACTTGAAATTTTATGTCTTCCCAAGAAATCTAAGGAAGACAATATTATTTTAATAACAACTTCTTTATTACGAAATTCACGATGTTTCGGAGTATGTGCTTACTACTTCATCGGGAGGAATTTCCCCCGAAATCTGTTTTGATGAATTATCTATATTCCGTTTTTGCTTATAAAAGAAAATCAAATGCTAATGACCGATCTCTGAGTGATTAAAGCATTACGTAATAAAAAGCAACATTAAATGAATCAATGATGATATTGATGCTAAATATATTAAAACAAAATCGCTACCTAAGTTGATGAAAATGTTGTTTTGTACCGTGAACCTTCATACAAGGACAAATAACGTACATACCCAATAATAACAGGACAATCATACCGACATACACACATAAATCTATTTGATATACACCATTTCCCTCTCATATTTACCTTCTTACCCTATCAATCACTATTTGCGGCGTATGGAAGTCTCAACGTATAAACCTGTGAATTAGTTAACTGAACACTGTAGTGATAATGGTGTGCGATACAGTGAAATGTATAGTTTGGAGTTATCTCCCTTTCATCGAACTACACCATTTCACATTGGTGGGTGTAGCCTGTGTTATCATTACAATTCGAGCAATGGGACCGGCGATGCTCCGTTTCAGCTACAATGAACCACAGTTTGCGAATCAACGCTGACAATAAATTAACTATGAGTGTATATTCATGTTTAATTATAAATATATTGTTGTCTTCTCATCAAAACTTCAAGCATTAAAAATGTACCCAACTCAATCTAAGAGGAATATCCTGTAAAACATTTGCTAGTAAATACTTCAAAGACAGAAAACAGTTAAAATCCCTCGAATAAATTTCCGTGAGAATGATACGTGTAATGACAACTTGATTTATCTCATACTTTCTGATAATTCAATTTCTAAGATTTTAACCTCACACCTAATTTCTGATTTACAAATTTACCGCATGAGTGTCAATATTCAAGAGATGAACACTTAAGATAGAATTGACTCTTCTTTTCATGTTAAAGCACATGTACATACCGGGTTGTGTTATGTTGAGTCCAGCGTGGGGGTAGCGGGTTCTGAAGAATTCTTCTCTCTGTCGCATCCTCCTCTTCCTCATACACAACACAATGATGACAGTGATGACGAGGATTGCAACTGCTGCTAGACACACCCCCACTATCAAACCGGCTCTGTGGAGGGGAATGAATGAATAAATGAATGAAAGAAAGTGATGACAACTGCTGCTAGACACACCCCCACTATCAAACCGGCTCTGTGGAGGGGAATGAATGAATAAATGAATGAAAGAAAGTGATGACAACTGCTGCTAGACACACCCCCACTATCAAACCGGCTCTGTGGAGAATGAATGAATAAATAAATAAATGAATGAATGAATGAATGAATGAATGAATGAATGTGCTGACGTGGATTGCAACTGCTGCTAGACACACCCCCACTATCAAACCGGCTCTGTGGAGAATGAATGAATGAATAAATGAATGAATGAATGAATGAATGAATGAATGTGCTGACGTGGATTGCAACTGCTGTTAGACACTACCCCCACTATCAAACCGGCTCTGTGGAAGAGAATGAATGAAGGAAGGAAGGAATCTGCTGACGTGGATTGCAACTGCTGCTAGACACACCCCCCACTATCAAACCGGCTCTGTGGAGGAGAATGAATGAATAAATAAATAAATGAATGAATGAATGTGCTGACGTGGATTGCAACTGCTGCTAGACACACCCCCCACTATCAAACCGGCTCTGTGGAGGAGAATGAATGAATAAATAAATGAATGAATGAATGAATGTGCTGACGTGGATTGCAACTGCTGTTAGACACTACCCACACTATCAAACCGGCTCTGTGGAGGAGAATGAATGATTAATTAATGTGATGACGAGTTGTTTGTTTAAGACTGTAGGCGTTGTTCCATGTGAACAAAGATGAGGCCGATATGATCCACTTCATATGCAGATATAATATCTCACCTTGCTGGACTTTAAATAAACATAATACGTATGAATGTGATGAATAAATATGTTTGAGATGACCCCTGGATCCTCTATTGTCTGAACAATTAGCACGCATGACCAACTTTAATATGGAGAACAATAGTTGGTGGCAAAGTGAGAAGACACCGTTCCAATGTAGGCCACCATGTTACTTAAGTGTTGCATAGATATGTTTCGAAATACCTAATTAATATCATAAAATTAAATTGATCTTGACAAGGTTAACAGTTTTATTTTACTTACTCAAAACACGATATCCCAATAACAACTATGACTATAGGACATATGATTGATATTCACTCACATACAATAAGAATAGGACCAATGTTAAAAAACGGGATGATTCCGTGTTCGCATGTGATTCCTACCTTTTTATGTTCCAAATCATATTTTATGTACGCTTCAAATTATACTGATTAATTTCACATGATTTCTTGGTTTCAACATACGAAACTGCTCGCCTTGGATAACGTTCATATGTTTTTCATATAGGTTCACTGGATCCAAGATAGGCCGAAGTTGATAATTGTATTACCTCCCTTTGCTTTGTGCGAATGTCAAGTTCGAATGCAATACATTTTATTAGTCTTTAGCTGATTATATTCTATGTAATGTTTTCTACTGTCAGAACCATTACCTATCAAGTTGATAGTCACGTGACTTAAATAAAAATCCTTTTCATGCTCAATGCTACGTGAGAGGTGTGTAGTTATATGAATTCGTTACAAAATTAGAAGTACACAAAAACACAATAAAGTTTTAGGTCTTTTGGTGGGAAATGTACGAGAAAGGCTTGATATTATTCTCTATATTTCGTAATCAAAATAACAATAACTGTGCATTTACAATTTAAAAATAAAGGGCCATGTTTATGACTTGTTTTATGATTATACTTCTATCATGATGGTACTCCTAAACACCTTTTTTAACAATCAAGAATATTTAATTTATCATTATTTAAGTGCGTTCATATCTGCATAATTGATCAGATTTATTCACATCACACAAAATGACCTACCTGCAAATACCCCTAAAAATATCTTTTTTCATATTACATGCACTCTCTTTTCAGTCTAGTGAAATGCATAAAAACGCAGGGGAAGGCAATAACATTAACCTTCTGTTTCCTAAACATATTGAGCAATAATCAGGTATTAAATTCTAAGCTTGAAAATCAGATAAAAGTTTCCTTTCAGAAGAAATGTTATCGGCTTATGCAAACTAGAGTTAAAATCTACTTGAAATTTTGAATATCCTTCAAGTATCAAATCTGAAGCTGTTGGAAATAGACATGTGTTATTACCTACAATTCAAAGCAAAAACGTATTTCCGTTGTTATTCCATAATATGCAACATATACGTTATGCGAGTTATTGTTAAGGGTAAAATGCTGTCTCTCTCAACAAAGGTAGCTCTGTCATAATGTTTATGCTAGTAAAGGAATTTACAGAGCTATATGTGTTGGGAGAGAACGAGAAGCAATGTGAATTAATACTTTTTTAAGCGCGGAGGAGATAATCAACAAAGCTAATGCAGGCTCTGTCATCTTTGAGGTAAAGCTCTAAATAGAATTTTTTTTAAAATTTAATCAAATGTTCTAATCTCAAAATCAAGACACAACACGTTGAAGTCTCTGCCTTTATAAAATGTTTTACATCATGTTATTATTGCAATTTGTGTGCGTACATAATAACAAGATATTGACCTATCACCGGTGGATCAAATAACATTGCGTATGATATTGTTGAGATTTACAGCTACTCTTTCCGTAGTAGACACAGCAGATTTGGTTGGTACCTCAACGCTGTGCCTAATGGAAGAAGAAATGAAAGAAAGAATGAATGAATAAAATAATTATTTAAGAAGGAAAGAAAGTATAAAGATGGCAAGAATTTATATACGTAAAGATTGGGGTAGCGATGATTTTTAAAGCATAGTTCATGTCATCCTGCTCAATCCGCGTATTTGAATCCTCAGCGCTCCTACCATTACCCTGATCTTCAGATTCATCAACGGATTCGTCATCCGGGTTGTTCCGCTGTTCCTGGATGCGAGTCGTTTCATTGGCTGGTCAAATAGTTAGCGATAAAAGGCTTTTGGCCTGAAGGAGATCTCAGTATTGTAATGAGTTCTGCAAACTCAAATACACTAATGGGCAGGATGAGCTCATATCTTGAAATGATTATTTTTATGCCAATAAATCAAACAGACTATACTACATGGACGAACCTCTAGTTACTGTACATGTTAATTTCAAGCGTCGAATTATCCATTCGTGACCCTGGTATTACTTCCATAGAGTAGCAAACCTATGATGATACTAATCTATAAAACTTTTCTGATTTGTGAGATGCAGAGTTGTAAACATGTTAAATTGAACACTTATTTTGACATTAAAGATCTTACTGAAACTCTTTTATTGATGAAAAGTATTTACATTTGTTCTATGAAAAGCAGTTAAACACGTTTAAAATCAAAAATCATTTCCTCATCAGTCTCATAAAGATTAATCCCGTTAGATTTGTAAAAGCGGAAGTGGTTTTAAATGAAAAAGAATAGAGATTAGTGTCATCTTTGATTATTTTCATATGTCAATGTATTTTCAACAATTTTTTTTCTACACGTGGTCCACTTTTTAATAATAAATCTTGAACGTAAGATTTAATTTGACGAATGCAAAGAAGTTACTTTTGATTTTAAGGTTGCTTAATATTTAGTTAGTTAAACAGTTTAACATAAATTGATAAAATATTCAAATAAAGCCTTACTCGCTACAGCAGTGTCTGTTCCAGGCATTTCCACAACACCCAACAAGACACTCCAGGTACTCTGGTTGCTGGTCAAACAGGTTCCGGTACACTGCGCATCGCCAACCGAGCACCTCTGCAATGAAATATTAGCTCCGTTAGGTTGCGTTTGAGTTCATCAATCTCATTAAAATGACTTCGAACCTAGAAAGGCTATGACATCGACATTATTCATAGCGGCCCTGATTGTTTGAACTTCTGGAAGGTGGAAGGTCATTGATAAAATTACTTAACCCCTCATGGGCGGGACTCAAATTAGAAACGCAGTGAAGTAGGAAGATAAGTTTTTTCAGATTTTAATGAGATTAGGTTTTGTTTAAGGAATTAAATTTATCTTTCTTTACTACGTGCACTCATTAAATAAAAGCATTATCTTGTTACAGATAATAAATATATTCACCTGACGAGGTCTTCAATGGTCGAAAATATTCCAGAAGAAATTCATACGAGAGAATATGATAATGTCTTCTTTTTTTTCTCCTGATATCAGTATACAGATAGATATGCATGTATACGTCAATACATGTGTATGTTTGAAAGCAAAATATTTTTAATTGTTGTTGACAGAATTTTTAACACAGTACAAGAATAAGAAAAAAAAGACATTCCATTCACACTCTTTTCATCATCCCTATAGCATTATCTTAAATATTCTACATATTGATAATACTCAGTTGAATCAGTAGCAAGTTTGGCATTCATTACCAATTTACCTTCAAATTACTTATATTTAGCTGTATTCCATTCCCTATTTACCTTCAAGTTACTTAAATTTAGCTGTATTCCATTATCTTACCTTTTCTATTGAATAATGATATTTTAATTCATTCTTGAAATGTGAAAGTTGAGGAGTTATCTTAAGCAGTTTATATTTATAGATGTGGTACTTGGCTAATAGTAGTCCTAAATCAAAGGCGTAATCTGTATGAAATGTGGGTGAAAACCCAAAAAGGATCAACTGACAATGAAGATGTATAATGCCTGTGTGTGCACATTTCAATTCTAACCAATGTGAAAAAGCCTGCCAAAATTTCTAAGTAGCTGTACAATTCCCGAAAAGATGCATTATTTCTCAGGTCCTGCTGCACAGAAGGTACAAAGATAACTTTCAACCAAATGGGTATTTACAGGTAAATACAACCTGATTTGCATCCATTTTAGTTTTGGATCACATGTCGTTTTGAATGGTTTGATAAATATATCAAGATCCTTTATATTGACCAAGATCTCTTCTTCCCATTTCTCAATTACCTTAAGTCTTACATTATTTTCAGTTAATCTAAAATAATATTATAGTTTTTGGATCCTTTTTTCATTCTAAAAGACTTCTAACACTTAAATATGCCTTGTTATCTAATGAAACCTCTGTTGGGTTTTTCTGTTAAAATGCCACTCCGTGAGTTGTTGGAGTCATATATGACAAACTTAATCAATGGTGTCATTTGATCGCGAAGTATCGCCTGTTACCAAAAAGACACATTTTAGAGGTTATCGATATTTTTACAGTGACAATATGAAGATAGAACGTCGCAATTATGATCGAAAACCGGACAGTGGCGCGAGTCAAATAGTCAAACTTAATTTTGGAGACTATCTAAAAGAGCAAGGAGGGCAGTTAGGGGTTGATAGTGTTTATTAGGTTATATAACTAGTATCCATGTAAAGTGGACGTTATATCTACACCTGTGTGCATTTATAAGGCTTATTTTTATATTTTCATGGAAAACCAGTATTTGTCATATATATGTCTCTTTGACATGAAAAGCTTTCATGTTTTGATTTTATATAACCACATATGACATTAAGATTCGTATCAAAGGTAAATAATATGTTATGAAAATCACGGAGTGGCTCTTCAAGGAACATAAAATCTCCATTATCAATCAACAAGCTGGACATGTTGCTAATGTCATGCTCATAGAATGTTCTCTTTGTTAAAGGTTTGTCTTCATGAAGTTTATTTTTATTATACAGGAGTGGTTCACTGAGGAAGTCTTCATAAGTGATTGGTTTAATATTCTACATGTAGCTGTATTTAGCAAAAGCATTTATAATATCTCTCCAAAATCGATTTTATAATGATTCTTCAAACATAAATGGAAATTCACTGCCTCAAGTTAGGATCTTTGAGTACTGTGAGCAATCAATCGTGAATAGTTTTTTCCACTTAATAATCCAAAATATAATAATTTCTTTTGTCTGTTGAAAATGAAATTTTGAAAAAATGGAAACGCTTTCTGATTGGCAGAAATTCTGTAAAACTGGAATTTGAGTAGGAATCGAAGAAAATTCAGAACACATCATTTCGTTTCCACATGACATATGTCGTTGTATCCACATGACATATGTCGAATGAATTAATGAGATTACCACTTCCATATAAGTTTACCATAACCCTAAATATTTCAACACTATCAATAACTCAATTGTAAAATTGACACAGGACACCTTTGAAACTATCCACGTGAGAGTATATTTTAAGGGTGACTCATATGCACAAGGTCTGACATCAGATTTTTTAATGCATATAAATTTGGTACACCTAAAATTAATTCTGCCAGGAAAATTTCCCTTAAACGAGATATTTATTCATATTTTGATGATGTTTAGCAAAAGAGTTGCTTTCTTGTTAACGAGTAATTATAAGTATCATGGAGACTTGTATCACTGAAAAGAATTTATCGAAGGTATACATATATGTATATTCATGTACACTGTTGATATATATATATATATATATATATATATATATATATATATATATATATATATATATATATATATATATATATATATATATATATATATATATATATATATATACGAGTATATATGGGTTTTCAAGTTCTGTTCAAGTTCAAGTTTCTGATATGAAATAAAATCATCAGTGATTGTGATAGGTCGATCAACAATGGTTAATAACTTTATAGATTTGACTAGTGCGAAAGGAATTCATTTTACTCTAACAACATTCCTCAGTCATAGGCTAACCTCAATCACATATTTGAAAATAAAACGACGCCATAGGTGAATTGTCATTTCGACCGTATTGAATATTACTTATATTCGTAAGTGTATATCGCATGAATTATTCACTACAGTTATATCCGCAAGCAAAGTTGCAAGTCCCAAGACATCACGCATCGAGCGGTAACAAACAATGAATTTTTCCCATGATGAATGCCTTCGAAGTTGAAGAGGTGAGTTTGAAATGTGTATGTCTAGTTTACAGGTATCCGTTTCCAATGTTACTCGTGTAAATGTACAGGTGTTTTGTGAAGTCAGTCACACGCGGATATGTTAATTGTTATGTTTATGGAAGGTGAACCTTACCTGTAATCAAGGAAATGAAGACAACAAACGACACTCCGAAGGACGCCATTACTGCACGACACACCTGAGCGGATTCGTGTCACAACTAGGTCGGTATTTGACATTGCTCCGCTATACCGCGCTCTGTCTTACAGCGAAGTGTATGTATCTTTTTGGTCATCATATTGTCCACAACATCATATCATGGTTATCAAAACCAAATTTACAATTTAGATATAATATAACATATTAAAACATGTTGCGTTATAACGAGAATTTTAAAGATAACACTAGTGTTATTTCAGAGCACTGCACTCGTGTACAATAAAGATTAGAGAGCTACAAGATTAGCAAGATGGTCTTTTTGAACAAGATTTTTAAAATTTGTGTTGAAAAGAAAATAATATTAGATTTTTCTCCTTGTATATTGTATTTTGCATTGATTTTCTCCCAGTATTTTCTTAACTTCAATGTTATGTTTTAATTACATTTACCCTTTCATCGTTTTATTGTTATTCTTTCAATGAGATTAATAACTACAACAATATATGTTGATATAACTTCTCTGATAACATTATGCAGAATAAACGATTCATTAACATTGATTAATAGACTCAAGTGTGCATAAGATATTGCTTATATTTATATATTCGTGTCATAAATATATACCTTGAGATCAAATGTATTTCAAATTTGAATAGATTGCAGAAAATTTCTCGACCTATTTTATATATAGGACAACTCGAAATGTTTTCTTAAATCTGTACATCTTCGCCGATTTCTTTCTAATGTGATTAAAGAACAATATAGTAACAAAGATGTCTTTAACGAAATTTCTGTTAATTTGTCGATGAATGGATGGGTTACTGAGCTTCTGTTGATAACTGTTGTAGAATCAAAATATACATGTATATGACCTCATAACAAAACTAAACCATAATTTCACAAAGAAAAAATACGAACCATTTTAAAGCATCTGCCCTTAAGTTCACGATTCTTACATGCTGTATGATTTGGAAGAAGCGAAATTTTTTTTTCACTTTCATTTTTTTAAGATGAAGAAATTTAACAAACGCTAATATACAAGTTCTGTTGAGAACACTGGATTGGTATGGGTTTTACTATCCACAACGAAACGTCCCATCTTATGGAGAAGTTGTAAATCCTCAAAATACCTCAATTTTATCGTTTGACAAACTTTCACTTTTTGTCAAATAATGTCTTACAACACTTGCGGCTATACAAGATCGGTTGAGACTAGCTTGATAAGTGCGATACTCTCCACAAGAAACGTCCGACCTCTTTGTCTTAAAGAAGTTGTAAATCCATGTAACCTCAATATCCTTGTATTACCAACTTCTCAAAGTTAACTCAATAAAACCCCCAACATTTAAGAAGTCAATTATCATAAATCATAGTAAAAAAGCTCCGAAAAGCGCAAACAAAGATGACATTATTTTCCTACAAAAACGTAACTTTCATCCTCAAAAGTCCTTTTTTTGTAAAAACGGAACTGAACGCACTCTGCATTCAGGATGCTTTTCAGCACGACATTGATTATGTTTAAAATGCAAGAAATACAGTATCCAATGATCTCATTTCAGGAACTATTAACTTGACGTGACAAGAATAATCCCCAATATTTTTTAATTCGACTGATTAATGACTTTGATGCATTATATTTAAACTGTTAATATGACACCATACACCGAATCGCAGTTTCGATGAAACGTGACTCGCATCTCACCTTTTATTTGGTATCTGGTATATTTGGATAATTTGATTAAGACTTCCCGTGCTATTTTCAAAGCTAAATAAATTTAATTTTGCAATCACTTACAGCTAATTTCAGTCCCTGAAAATTTGTTTTAGATAATTTTATCTATTGAAATTGATATTGAATAAAATTGGATTAAAAGGAATACTGAAAAATACTTTTTTTGGATGCAACTACACTACGCTAAAATATTATTCTTTTATATGATTAACATTTATGAAATGATGCAACCAAAACCGTTATATGAGTAAAGAGTTATTTTTCTCCTAGTTGAATCAATTTCTTAATGGAACATGTATTTTTCCCAAGATACATTAAAGTTTACAATGTTCTTTTTTCACGTTTTCTGACTTTCAACATAATTTAACGTTTTACATTTTATTATATATTAATATATCCTCAAGGTACGTGTTTTATTTGCTTGCCTTCAGCAATTGTTATACTTGTCACGGCAACTGTTTCTAAAAATAGATGTATCTATGACTTAATCGCGAGAGGCGAAACAATCTCCACTGAACCGAATCTGCCCCAGGTAGTGAAAGTTCTCTGTATCCAATGTGCAAACCTTGAAATGAAACCAGTTGAATAATAAAATCATGTGATTGGCTAAGTACTTTTTGGTTCACATTTTATCCAATCAAAAGTTCGTAACATAAAACTGAATTTTGAAACCAGTTTCACTAAAAACGTCAAACGGGTTTCAGTTTAAAAATTTTCATTGGACGAAATTGATAAAACCAAATTTCCTCCAATCACCGCTCCCTATTTCCAAACCGGTTAGAAGGTAGTTTTACGATGGTGTCTTCAGTCAGTGTGTCATAAATGTCACACATGAGACGGGATATGTTCTTACTGTATACGTTTTAAGTTTCACGGAAAAGATGGATAGTATTTCACCAATTGTATCACTACTCACTACTCTCTGTGCTGTTGGTAAGTAAATAACTCGTCAAACGTAATATTATATCACCTTATAAATAATCATATTAATCAGAGTCATAAGAATAATTAATAGCTACTGTCTCCATGACATGTGAAACAAACAGGTTTAATGTGCATTCTTCTGATGTCTTGTTTGTGTGGACTTGATAACTTGAGCAACTGACCATCTTTTTAAGATTAAATTTCAAACAATAAAATATTATCCATATTCCCTTTTTTCTGAAAATTAATGAAATAAATGTTGATAAAAAAAAACTTGTTAGCATGATTGTGTTTTGCTGAAATTACGTTTTTAAAATAATATCTATAGTATTAAAAGCTTAATTTTTTCTATAAATCATAAGACTTAGAAAATCCATATGTTGCTAAAATATTTTATCACGTTATATTGAAAAGCTGGAAATGTATACTTTCAATTTGAATTGAGTAGTGTTTTGCTGTATCTAATGTAATAATATACTTTATAAAAAGAAAACGTCATGGTTTAACGTCTGCCAATAAAGAATGCGCTTTTTATGATGAACAATTGTTCCCAGGTCCCAACTGTGGGATTATTACATGCATTAGAACGTTATGTATTTAAATCATAAATGCGAAACGAATGATTCATAAAAAAGAAAAGAAATGCCCTCATTGAACCAACAAAATATTGCATATAAGTAATTAAACTTTCTGATATATACTATCTATTTCTATCGTAAGAATCACTCTTATCTAGGAATGTAGAACTCAATGAGATCGAAAAATTCCTAAGCATTTAACCCTTTTCCACACATCGGAATAATTTATGTCTTTGTCATTTAGAGTTGTATATTAAACCAAAAAAGTGTAACAATCCATCATAAGCATTTCCACATGAAGGTGTTTTCACATGGGTGATCCCTAAGATAAGTAATACAGTGATGTTAAATCACGGTAATGTTAACCTCCCTACGGCCGTGTACTCTTCTGTGGCCCAGGGTTAGATCGTGACTTGACTCGTCTCAGAGAGGCGTAACGCGGAGTGTCTACACACCGGAGTGTTTACTGAATAGACAATGAGGAGGAAATCCAATTAGACAAGTTTTTACCCCCCGAATGCCAGATTTCATATATCACGTTATAATACCTAGGTGTTACTTTAATACGGATGTTAACACTTATACGTTCATTCAGGTATATCATTAAACATGTACGTGTACGTGAAACAGAGAATAAAAGAGAATGCTGTTTTCAGTGAAAGAATCGGAAGCAAGTTATGGATATACATTATGTCTGTTGAATATTAATACCTAGAATAATGAAAGCTACACAACAACGGCTATAAATACTGATAAAAGCAAGTTTTCGTAACATATCATAACAATAAGTATTTCTTAAATGAACGACTGAGCTAATGTCAATTTGGCTTTGAACCATTTAATGACAATATAACGTTTTATCACTGATGAAGATGCATTCGATACAAGGATAGTGTAAACTTTCTATTAAGATAAGGGGACAAAACAGACCATCACATTTCAGGAGTTCTTGTCCACTCACCAATTCTACTTAATTCATAACACATCGTGTATAATCATAGGCATGCGTAGCTGTAGGTTTGTGGAAGTTAAGAAATGATACGAATATAATGTCAGTCAAACTTTAGTAGACCGTGCAGGCTAACAGCCATTAGCTAATTGCCAGGAGTGGTTGTGTTTCTTGTCGTTTATGTTTCTATGTATTTCTTCATTCTAACGTAGGAGAATATGATATTTCTGTTTAATAGCAAGCAATATGTAAAAGCTCTTGCCGCCCTCGTCTATAATATGTATAAAAGACGAAATATGTCGACTGACTAGTCGTTTCTTTGAATATGCTATTTTTATTTTGCTTTTGTAATGATATGTATGCATTTGTGTTGATGTATGCGTATGCGTGCGCGTGTGTATGTATGTGTGGGTGCGCGTGTGTGTGCGTGCGTGTGTGTGGAGGTTTAAATATTATTGTTTGAATTATGCTCGTGTCTCATAAGCCTATAAGGCTGGATGTTGTTTTTTAAAAACTGATTTTAAAAATGTCTTTAAAATGCATTTATAACAACATGTGACACGTTAATAAAATATATTTCTTCTTCTTCTCTTCTTCGTATGATGCAGTTCTTGTGTCACGTTTCGTCACGGGGATACGTTTAAGAAGACCGATGATTGAATGAAAAATGTAACATGGTGTAATGCGTGATGTATTTGTATGCTTACATGTATTCACAGCGGATGTAACATGACGCTTTTATTACATTGTAGTCGTGAACCTGTAATATGACGTCACCGTTAAACAACACTCGTGTAACTCTTTTTGTTGTATTTACTCACCTCCTGTCAACATCTGAAAGGCACATACTTACATGTGCTTAAATGTTCATTTGCTATTGCTGAACTTTATGTACAAGAAAATTTAAAGAGCCACTCCGTGATTTTCATAACATATTATTTACCTTTGATATGAACCTAAATGTCATATGTGATGAAATAAAATCAAAACATCTTAACTTTCCATGTCCAAAAGACACCACTGTCCGGTTTTCGATCACAATTGCGACGTACTGCCTTCATATTATCACTGTAAAAAACAAACAAGCTTTAAAAATTGTCTTTTCGGTAACAGTCGATACTTCGCGATGAAATGACACCATTGATTAAGTTTGGCAGAAATGACTCCAAATGATAGATATCGGCTCTTTAAATCATAGATATCGGTTTGCATAATTTAACGGTTATTTATACATGAAAAATAAATCAGTTTAAGGTGAGGTTAGACCTCTAGCATTGTGAATTACTTGGAACTCAAGTGGATTTGAAATAAAATGTAATGTTTAATTAGACACTTCTATTTTGAAGACAACTTGTTCAAATAAATGGTGTACTTCAAACGATTTTATGAATGTGGCGAGGAACCTGAGAAAGTTTCGCCCTTTTTGTAAACACTGGCTGTGCGTCTAGCTGTTTTGTGACGAATTCAACTGGTTTGTTTACTTAACTTCCTCATACTTCAATGAAATGAATATGGTCTAAACATTCCTTACGAATGGTGTTACTAAACATATTTGAAAAGTAAATGCCAATTTTCTTTGCAATGATAGAAGGATTATCGTAGGAATGAGAAATGCTATACATAAATGAAAGGTTATTGGTGATTGGTCATGGAATAATAACGTTTTATCATTTTAAAGGGGGGATACAGACATCCTGCAAAGAGTCACGTGATGATCATCTTGCTTTATTGAATAAACTTATTAGTTATTTTGGGACACAAAGGACATAAGGTCCGTAGCACCAATTTGAGGGGGAGAGGGGGTGGGGTAAGGGGAGGGGGAGGGAGGGGGGCGTTGTTATTATACAGATTATTTGACCTTTGTGTGTTGGCGGGGGAGGGATGGAGTAAAATTTCATTTTCCTATTTCAGTGTATTTCTACGTCAAATATGCACGCTTGTTGACCTAGGAAGTCGCCAGACAGTAGTGTAAAAACATAAGAATGATAGAGACCACGTCTTGACCACACGCTTATAGCGGCTGTACAGAATTCTATACCTTAAACTGTCAGTATCTTGTGAAGTTTTAACTAATTCTCGTTTCATCCACTTCGACATCAAACAAAGAATTTACGGGGTAAATGATAACCTTTACTAGGAAGAATGAGTGTAGCATATAGTTTCGCTACTTTCACTTTTCTCTCCCTTCGTAGGTCATTAAAAATTTCCAAATTTATACTTTTTTATGAATTTGATTATCAAGTACTTTTGATTATATCCACCTGTTTTCTTGGAATTGTCTTGAATGTTAAAAGTACTCAAGACATTTGGATTCTAATGCAGTTGTTTCAATGGACTATGTTCTAAATAAGCCTTTTAGATACAGAATACGATCCACAATCAAAACGTCATGCATTTGTATCATCACATGTCCAAATTCTTGTTCGACTTTCCGTAGATATTAATTCGGATGTTATTTATTGTACTTCAGCTTTCTTACCTAAGTTTTTCCCCATTCCGATAGAAAATGGAAGGCACAAAGTTGAAATAAAAATCTATTTCATAATCAAGAATGTATATATAATTAAATCTTAAAGGCCCCATACTACGCTTTTTCGATTCAAATTGGCTATTTTAAGGCATACCAGGTCATAGGCTTGAATTTCACTATAGCTTTCTATCGATGCAATAGAATACATATTATTTTTTACAAATGTCCTTGATTCAGTAATAAAAGTTTAAGGCGGCCGATGTCGGCTTAGAGATATGAAAAATTTATAGTCAGCTGTGCATAGATATGCATTTTCTGTACTTTCGTTGTATTTTCGAAACATTCTTGTGGTTAGTGCCTTTAACATTTGTCAAATTGTGAGTCGACGTTTCTAGGGTTATATTGTGTACATTACGTTCAATTATTAACGAAATTAACAAATGTGAGTATTTAACTAATAAACATGTACATCCTCTAAAAGTACATTGTAATCTTTTCACAATCTGCCTCAGGAAAACGTAAATGTATATTATCATATTTGATTTTTCAGTTGTGACTCGAGATTTATTATTTTATATGCATTGATAACATGTATATTACGAGCCATGAAAAATTAAAGTGTCTAAATAAAATATATTTTGGTTAAAAGATATATGTTAGGGTTCATGTATATCCCGAGCCAATATATTTTTATGTTAACGAGAGATCAATTATTATTTCATGTAAGCTTACCATGTACATGTTTATAAGCATTCAAGAAAATTATTTTACAATTGAAGCAAGATTCATTATGTTTATTTGTCACCTTGACGTGTAAATCATGAATCATCACGTTTGATCTTGTATTTATTCGAGGTAAACTTTCATTTTATATACGGATGCAAGACGATCGTTACACGAATCGTCGATTGAAGCGATATCCTTTTAAAGTCGACATAATCATAAACATATTTCACTATTTTCTTTGGAATATATGAATGTCTGACTCCAATATTGTATAGTGCGTCAAAGGTCGCTACTCAAATATGTTCAGTTTGGTAATGAAAGCCGTTTTTGAATGCCACTTATTTATGGGCCGCTTGTCAAACGCCCTTTTAGTGACGTCATAAACAGAATCATTGCGTCGTGATCAATACATCTATCGTAACGATATCACAGAAAACCCCCAATAATTAACGATTTTCAGAGAATGTTTTCCACTCAGTCAGATAAATCATTTGACGATGTAACACTATTAAGCGTTTGGTGTAAAAAAGATTTCCACATCAATGGTAATTAAACTATTATTTAAGGCGGTATTTCAGTTGAAATAATAATGCGCCACTGTGTACAGTCTGTTTATTACGTCACACCCGCGCGAACTTTATGGCCCATAGCCCAGGTGGGTTTTTCACAGCCGCTAATAACGCTTTCTTCATGAAAGGCTAATTAAAGGTGTTTATTGGACAAATTAACAAATGTCAAGCCCAGTTCTTATTTTGTTGGAAAATCTTTGAACGAAAATCGAGAAGTGATAAAGTCGAGGTTAGCGGTTGTTTAATCCTTTATCCTTTTAACATGTAATGGGACATCTAAATCACGAACCATAAAAACTTACGACAAAACCGAGAACTTTCTCGGAAATTATTAATATAAGATTTTATCTTTTTAACTTTTTTTTCACATTTGAAGGGACATATAAAGTTTTCCCTTTATATTATATTAGTATTATCTAGTTTGTATATTTTCAGTATCAGCCGCCTCAGATCTTTGTCCATACCAAACTCACGATGGGTTCTTTGGACACAACATCAAGTTTAAGTACTGTCGAGGAGGATGCTGTGGGAGATCAATCGATAACGTGTGTTGCCCCGAAAAAACGTAAGTGTCTTTTTTCTTGCATTGATATATGAATTGTGATTTTTTTGACACGTGTAAAATGTATTCTTGTCAGGTAAATACACTGTGAATCAAAGATATTGTAGCAGATATATTCCTTTTCACTTAAAATCAGACCTTTGAATATATATTTTAGTGACATTTAGAAGTTGTAGAACATAAGAATGACAACATATATGGATGATCAACTTCTTTATGTGCATGAGATCTAGAGCGACATTTCGGTAGAGATTTTTATACCGTTATAAACTAGAAGAATCTATACCGAAACGTCGATCTCAACTACATGTAGAAGTTAATCACCCATTCATCTGGTCATTCTCCTTTGAATATTTGGAAATATGATTGATTCATATTCATCTATTTGAGGAATTATTAGCATAACTGTATTCTAAAAAAAACAACGTTGTAAATGAATAATCTCACTCTACTCAAATGCATCAACACGTGTTCATTGGTGTACGAAATATCCTTGTCCTGCCTAGGATAGATTTACTTTATTCAATAAGTGTTAGTATATTTGATATCATAAGAGATTATGGTGATATTTTGATTTAGAAATTAGTTTTCATCCAGTTTTCAACATTTGAAGGAGTCTCTGAGCTTAAATCTACAATAAGGCATTTTCCTCAGTAAGGTCATATCAATTAACGTCATCAGCTTATGTCATCGTGGTATGGTCATCAGTGTTCTCAGTGACGTCATGGCAGTGTGAGATCATTTACTGATGATGTAAAAGTATTTTGAAAATTTTATTATTGTCTTATTTAAAATGTATATATCTCTTGTCAAATATTGATGTTAAAAAATACAGAATTGCTCTAACACGTTTTCATCTTAACTCACATATGCTTATGATTGAAAAAGGAAGATGGAGTATACCTAAAATCCCTTTTGTTGATAGACTATGTCCATTCTGTGTTAACGAAATTGAAGATGAGTACCACGTGCTCTTGATCTGTCCAAAGTATCAACATTTACGTAAACACTATCTCACTAACAATCTATTAGAAAATGTAAGCATGTTTAAATCTATTTAATTGTTAAAGTGTGAAAACAATATCTAAACGTTTAACGCCGCAAATGCATTTATTATATCTTATACGAAAGAAACAAAGTCGACTGTGTGATTTGAATACCTTTACCCACGTTTTTGGGCAGTTTCTATGTGCCTTTTACTATTTTGTAATCATTGTGCAAAGAAAATAATGAGTTTAAATTGTATTGGTTTTTAACCTAATAAACTCTCTTGACTTGACTAGTAGATATCGCTTAAATAACGACTGTGAAAGCTAGTTTTGGATAAGAAACGTATTATGTGCTTCTTACTAACGCCATGTATCTTTCTAGTTGAACCTTGTATTTTTAACGATGAGCCATAAAGACAGTTTTGAAGAGTCTCGCTGGTGGTAAATATTTTTCAGGAATAAACAGCTACTTGACTAGATCACAGACTTGATACTGTCCCACAATTTGATGTTAGAATGAATGTTCGGTGTAAGGTGAAATAATGGTAAAAGACGGATGGACGTGTAACTAAACATCATAATTTTTTATATTTCAGGATCGGACTTATAATAGGTTGCGTAGCTGGAGCGTCTATGATAATCATCATAGTCATTATTCTTACTTGCTGCTTTTGTGCAAAGTCAAGGGTTACATCGAGGCACATAGTCAGGACAACGGTGCTTGTCCCGTCAGTCTCTCACGGAGGTATATTTTTAGTTTTGAAACACTTTTGTTGAGGTTTTGAAGGGACAGTAGCACGTTTTTTTAAAAAAATGAATACCTTCAAATGTTCTCAAAAAAGTATTTGTTTTTGCCAAAAGCATTATTTTCACAGGGTTACACACGTCAGAAATGAACAAGATTATCCGTAGTCGTAGAAGAAATTATATGAAGCATCAAGCAAAAACTGCAGGCGGCCATTTTAGTGTGAATAATTTTTAAACATGAAGGTTGGGAGTGGATTTGAGCATGTTACATTTGTTTTAGAACCAGAAATTGCCTTGTAATTGGTAATTTGGTAATTTTCGTATTCGTGAGATCCCTTAGTAAACCTGAAAAATGTGCTACTGCAACTTAGATGCACTAATATCTGGATTTGGATGATTATCTATGAATATATCTTTGAAATATGAATTAACCAGTAGTTTCGTCTTGGTTGGTGATATGTTTAAATGAATTATCTACAAGACTCCTTTGGTATTTCATATATATGTAATGACAGTCGATTTGGTATTTGAAAATTAAAGATAGTTTTCTGATCTCAATCCTTTAAAGGTCAATCAATACTTTAACAAGCAGTTCTATATTATGTCCGTCCTTTCACTAAATAATGTGTAATTGTTGTAACGCTTCTGAGCTTTTCAGTTGAGATATATATGGAGAAATGCTATTCAATTTGTTTAAAACTTTAAAATCATTTCTTGTAATGTTAATGTTTGTAGATAAAAATCGTTTTGTCAACATTGATAAATGATATCAGTTACTGTAATAAAAAAAACCTTTCATATACATCATATATGAAAAGTAAGGTTAATCTTAATATTTAACGTTTAGCCTCATTTTAAAGCTAATCCAAGAAGATCGAGAACATTATGAAATATTTCTTTTATTTACAGATAACACAAACCCAGCTTTGTCAGTAGAATCGCCAGACATGTTTCATCCTCCACCTTATGACGTCATAACTTCCGGTTTTGACAAACCGCCATCATACGAAGAAGTCATGCAAAGTTCACACGGACATCAAAGTAGTTCAGACCATGGGAAATGACCACAGGCGGAGTTATAAACTTTGTTGCCAGAAGTCTTGTTAACCGGTATTTACAACGACAACCACAGAAACAACCTATAAATCATATGAACGTGTGACATCAGTCGAGTGAGTTTGAAACATGCATGATGTGAATATCCAGAAACTCATGCATGCTTTTCACAAGTATGTCACATATGACAGCAATGTACATGTTGTCAAGTTTGACAGGGACAAAGTCCGTGCAAATAACAAGAGAAGTGAATTGTGAAATGCATGTTTTTCACGTGCATATTCGTTTAAATGTTTGCTTTGCTAGTTTTAAACAGCAAAATGCATACAGTACATGTCCTTGGGGAAACTGCGTGGAAGTAAAAGGACGTTTAAGTTATTGATATATTTTTGTTTTATCCGAAGGGAACATGTATATGGATTTTAAGTCTGAATGTATTCTTAATTATCTTTATTAAAGTGCTCGGCTCATTAGAATCTTAAAGTAATTACTTTTTTAACATTTTCTCTGAACTACTTTTCTTTTGTGATGACATGTGATATGACACTCTTAAGACAGATTTTTTTCTTTGACATAGAAAAGTCTTACCAGTTGATCTAAAATTGTATACCCTTTGAATCTATATGTAATTTTCAACATCCCTTTAATTTCAAAGTTTGAATTTATAGACATATATTTCATCATTGGTTTGTTCATTGGCTTATAAAATTTTTGAAAGTTCAATTAAAATTGAAATTGTTATATTTTATAAGGTTTTAATTGCAAACTTCATACCGTTTATAAGCCTAAAAATAACACACACGTTATGAAATCTATTTTTAATTATCAAGGATCAAGTGTGTCTTGTTTGAATAACAAATATATAATGTTTTACGAAAATATGGAGTTGTCTTATTATAGTGTTATCTTCGAAACGACCGTGCAACCGTATATAATTATCTACTCGAGATATTAGGTTATATAAATATTTCTTCCACCTATGCATGAATTATTAATCAATAAGTATTAAGATACGATACTGTCTCAACACATATATGCTTGTTTATGCATGAAAAGTATGTTTCATTTGTTATATGTAAATTTGTATATAACAGTTACAGATGTGTATAGAATGTAATTGTAATTTAAATAAAATATTATCTCTAATATTCTGTTATCATTTCAAGGAATATTCTTAGAAGCTTAAATGATTTGAATTGGGTCTGATATGAAATGATTTCGCCAAATTAGATAATAGCAGTAAATACACCATTTACAATTCCTGCATTTTGTATTCTAATTATTGCATACGCATTATGAATTAATACGGGTGTAATAATCAATATGAATATGAATTCAATATTTCACAATTTCTTGTAGTTTAGTTTAATATTTTGGAAATTTAGTATTAGGAACTTTGTTGTGTGTAGGGAACGATTCAACACAGCTCTTAATGTCGTAACGTAGTCCAGCATGAAATACATTTAAAAAAATATTGAAATATTATTTATTGAAAATACGTTTACATATTGGACGGTTTTACAATAAATTCGTATTTTTACAGGTGTACATTATAATAATATCTATGAAATACATCATCTAAATGATATTCCCAAAAAAGCAAACATATGGAATTAAAGCTAAATGTAAAATATCCCAAATTGTAGATACATTTAAAGCATAAATAAAAACAAGTAGCTTTTTCAATTAGATGGTCATTTTATCGTCACAGTGTTAACCCCCCCCCCCCCCCCGCCTTTATCTCTGTTCCAATTCTATCGTATTTCTTAGTTTACAAACAGTCCGTAGAAACACGAATTTGCAACAAAGCTAATGCCATTTTTCAAACCAAGAAAATAATCGTGTGGTATTTTCGATTTATTTCCGTCTCGTTTGAAGTATCATTCTCGGTCAACCAGAACACAATGTTAAGATACTCTTCACAATCAACCTGGAACTATCATCAGGAAAATCTGTCTTCATATTACCCGCCCTTGTATCATGTTATGAAACAATAACCCAATGAATCGGCTTGATACCAGTAGAGGGAAACGCGTGTTTGTAACGCAGAACGTAAACGAGTTCTTTTCAGCGCATGCTCAGGAATTTGAATTTGAAAGACATCCATCCTATTGGTTGGCTGTGAACACAAAAGTAAGAGCTTAGAGATTAAATTGCAAGCCAACAACGCAAGACTAAAATGTCTTGAAACACTTCTCTTGACAAGCACGGATGTTCAAAAGACAACAGTTTCATTGGCTTTCTCAAATCAAGGGCAGGTAATCCAAGTACAGATTTTCCTTATGTGAAAGTCCAAAGGAGGATAAAGTGAAGTGCATCGGAACATTCACACTCGAGTAACCAAGAATGAGGAAGTATGTCTATCATATGTTAATCATAATTATCATAATAAGTTAATGTGTAATGTAAAGTGAGTGAGTATTCTTAAAATACCGAGCCAGTGTTTACCTCCACCATTGCATTTTTGTATTACATCAGCCGATTAGCTGAAAGGCTAAAGGTTGATAAAGAATTTAATTGAAAAATTATCTCACACCTTATCGACGGTTATGGTTTCATACCAAATGCGCAGGTTATAACAGCGTCGCTGATTGCACAACTAACTTTGATTGCACCCAATCAAGATTCTCCATCGCTTGCACATGACACGCCCCAAGTGTCACAGAGACGATCGCGACGCGCGAAAGAAAGTGTCGAGTAACATCTGATGGACCATCAGGATTTTACAAGTATCAAAATATAATCTGCATTATGTAACTCTAAAAACTCGACGGATGCCCCAAGCACTAACACATATATATTATGAAAACTGACAAAATATATCAACATCGTCAGGATGACATGTAGTCAATGAGCGACATAAATAGAGGACATACAAACGAAAAGCTAGATTTTTTTATAACTACTTCTCAATAACATCTTACTTTTCTAGGGAACAAATTCTCATGAAAAACCAGCTTTTCGGGATAACAACTTCACAAGGAAAACAAGATTTCAAGGATAACAACGTAAAAAAAAGATAGATTATATGGATAAAAATGTAAAAAAAAGATAGATTATATGGATAAAAATGTAAAAAAAGCAAGATTTTATGGATAAAAAGGTAAGAAAAGCAAGTTTTTATGGATAACAAATTCTCAAGAAAAGCTGGGTTTTATTGAGAATAACCTCTTTAGTGTCAAAATTCACGTTTTGTAACAAACGAACCCCCTCATTAGGTCGAGTTAAGTTGTTATCCACAATTTTTGCTCATTAAATACATCAATCAATATTGCAGAGTTTCGTTGTTGTTCTCATAATCTTTTATATACAGTAAAAACTTTTGAACACACAGACAGCCTATTGTTTAATATAAGGGTCTTCTAAAGGACATTGTTTTGTACAAAAAATATACAAAACGACTTCAAGAAATGAAATTTTAATATATATATATGAATGGTTTGATAAGAAAATTATTTAATGTTTATTGACATTATGCACAATGTAAATCTACAATACAATGAACGATAAGATTTAAAGTATTTTTAATTATACTGACTAACTCCAAACATATAATGGATATATCAAGTAAAAAATGTCACGTGTAGGACTCGGAAGAAAGTTTAGCCAAGGCTAGCTACTGTACGGCTTATTTTAGCGTTAAAGAGTTAATGGCCATTGAGACACGACACGACACTAAAATATTCACGGATTTAGAAATAAAATGCTTTTGGCGATTATTTCGTATTCTGGAATGCAGTTTGAAGTTTAAAGGCTTAATATTTGATCAAGGTTTTCCTAACATATCTCTAAAGGTGACTTTACCTCAGACTGAATCGCGTAATTACACAGTGTGATATATTTCACATCTTATATCTCATTTTTGTGATCAATTCATCGTATAATTTCAAGCACTTATTTCAATGTGATGGCAATATTTGCTATACTACTCTTCATTATTCTTCGAGTCCTTCACGCGTGTTTCTTAAGTAACAAATGTTATTCATGCCATTGTCTTACAATGCACATGCAAATGCAAAGTGTAGTAAAGACAATGATACAAGATTTCTCGTCGACGTTTTTGACGTAATTTTAAACTATTTACGAACGTGTTTCAAATATGCAAAATATATACAATTTCACCAATGGCACTTAACTTATATTCCCTCAAGGTCAACTTGGATAAAAAAAAGAAAGTTATTTCAACATCTGAATTATTTTGAATGATTTTTTAATAAACTAAATCTACAACCAACAACTTCCAACATTAAAGTGGTGTTTTCGAAAAGCAAAACCATTAGCCTTGGTGGAGGTGATGACAATATAAAGAGACATGCCTTCATTGACAATGAAAACTGATGGTTGTAAACTTAAAAGATGCAATCAAGGTATGGTCATGTGATGGTGTTAAGAGAATGCATTGCATTGTAGTGTAGTAGGTAGCCTCTTGTACGCTTCGAATACAAGTGGAGAAACACAAAATAGAGCCATTGGCTCTGTGGCTCATCAGTTTATCTATGATTTATTATACAAATGGTCACAAGATCACCAAATTTAAAAATCAAAATCCCCATTGGCTTAGGGGTCAGCTTTCTAGGTCTTTTGCATATCAGAAAGAAAATGGAAATAGGTTTATGGGGCTTGCCTCAGCGGCATTTATTAGGGATCGCAGGGTCACTAGATCTATGAATAAGATTCTCAATAAGCTACCGAGTCTCTGCGCAAGGTTTCAGCTTTTAAGGCTTCTTGCTTCTGGAGAGGACGACTGAAATAGGATTTTAGTGCTATGCCCCTTTACTCCTTTTAAGGGTCCACAAGGTCACTAAAACTATCAATTGTATACGTAATTAAAAACCTCATTGTCAAAGGAATCTGAACACAACAGTAATGTTTTCTTGAGTCAATGGTGCTGGAGAAAAAGATGAAATAATGAACAGTTTGTGGACGGACGGACTACTGACAACATGCCATATCATATGCACATCAGCCTTTCAGGACAGACGAGCTATAAAATGTGACCAGGGTTTTACACTGTATTTTCCTAAGCAAGGCACTTAATCGATATTAAAATCACTCAGCTGTACAAATAGGTGCCTGAACACAGGAAATACCAACGATCCACGACCGATGATCAGTCCTGGCACTTGATATTAGGTTATAAAGTGCCATTAGTATAAGAATTACCAAAATTTGTTCGGTGTAAATATTTCGATGATATCAATTATTTCAACGATGATGGAAAACCATTTCCTTACATGTGAAATAATATCGTAAAAATTAAATGATGATAAATTATAATGGTTATACTGAATTCTTTCACCTGATAAGGATTGACACTACTCTTTGCATAGTGTTACCATTCAACATATGAATGTTCTGTTGTTTGCTTTATTGCACAAAAAGATCATGGATTGTTTGATTGAGATCAGTTGACTCCAAACGGTGACGTGTCCTATATTGTATCAGCTTATCTTTGTGAAATTCTTCCTTCGAAGACGTTGTAATTTCATTCTTCAACGTCTCACTGTAAATAAAAACATTAGTCATTTAATAGTTCATGATTACCAAAGATCTCAAAGAAACTCATCGTTATCGACCCGGGCAAATTAAATGCAGTAGTTTGGCTCGAAGGTTAATTAGCCCGGGTCTATAACCATGAGTCTCAACTTTTAGTTGACGCAGTCCGGCTTTCATTCTCTCCCAACAGAGCTCCGTCAAAGATTCCTATACAACCTCTGTCTCAATACGAAAGTTTCTTGATCTAGAAATGTAGAACGCTGATTGGATGCAATCAAAGTTAGTTGTGCAATGAGCGACGCCGTTTCAAAAGTTATCATTCAAATCGCCTAAATTATTTTCGTGAGCTTTCCAAAAGCTAAACTTTATTCGAATATGCACCTTGCTCTTTGAGTCGTCTTTACAGAACACATACGTCTCCTTTTGTGACTGCATCATTGCATAGCCCGCTGTGACAACAAATATGTTTTTCATGCATTCGGTGTTTTCATGGGCCGAAATATTGCCAGATAGTTTAAGTTGCAATATTGCGCCGGTAGGGGAAACTGCCGGAAGCCCAATAAACCTTCGTATTACAACAGAGATTGTATAAGAATTCATGATGGAGCCACCTCTGTTTGGAGAGAATGTCCGGATTTAAGTTTGGTAAGGTAAATTTTCAAGCTTTAAAGATGGTCAAAAGCGCTGTATGTCTTAGTGGTGTGGTGAAAGCATCGGGAAATGTTGAATAAATTTTGCGGTGTCAAGCTATTGTTTGTAACATTGATCTTTTAACTGTTATTTGAGTCGTGGACGAGGATGTACGAGTATAAGATAGTCAAAGTCTTATTATACACTTATATTATACACTCTATATTAACCACCGAAAGCACTTTTTATATCATAAGTAAATAATTCATCACTTTTTTTAACTATTTCTCCAACATGTACATACTTTATTGCCATATTTATCTTATTTCTAATTCTATTTCATGTTTTATTTCATGTACATATTTTAATGAACACATGGAATGTATACATTTTCACTTTTTATTCACCTTGTATTCCTGCTGATTTTACCTTAATATGGTATATGTATGTATATATATAAGTATTCATTTTAATTTAGTCTCTCGTAACCTTTTTATGGTGGCTCGCTGTTTCTTTTTGAAAATATGTATTAGTTTGTATATTTGTATTTCATAAATGTGAGGTGAGACTATCATAAAGAACCTGTCTGTCTGTCTGTTTTATCCTCATTAGGATATGACCAAAAGGTTCGACCGACCGGTGTTTTGATAGTACAAGCACACCTCCTGCAAGATGCAGTCAATCGTCAATTGCATTGTCTGCAACTACTACATCGTATCAAGTTAACTACATCGTATCAAGTTAGATTCCGTCTGATTTTTGACAAAATGACGTGGAAAGGCAAGTCATACAAAAGTGGGGAGTGATAAAAAAAATTGAATTCTGTAAAGAAGGGAAGTTTTGCAAATGTTTTGACAATCAACTAATATTTATGAAAGTGATAAACTATTTGGCCGGCGTGCGTAATATTTACCATACCAAGATGAGACCATTCAATAAATGCAAAGACAGTCCTGAGTCAATGTTAATGTATGGTGCAATGTAATCACTAACGGACCATCGAAAATCTAATTCCAGGGATCTCGCTTTCTAAACGATTTGCTACGAATGGGATGAAGACATTCTTAAGGCTATAACTGTTTCGAGGCCGCTGGTCACTTTACCTGAAGCCCTTCTCTGCCAGGATCGGTCAACTGTGCTGATGGGAGAAGTAGCACCTGAGGGGAAATTGTAATTAATTGTAATATAATTAATGATATGATTATTTAACTCAAAACAAGGATAAACACTTTTACTTTCAAAATTTCTTGTTAAATGGTTGTTAAAAGAAAGTTTGATATTGTTTTCGATAGATGGATTATCAGTAATAGAAAACCATTAAATCTTTAGATATGTGCAACATAAGATATTCTCAATTAATGTAAAAAATAACCGAACTCTGCCAGAGGATGTAAGTCTGTAACGGGGGTTAACAAAAATGCTTTGTTTAATGCAGAATTCGACGACAGCTACCACAATTTAAGATATAAAGACCACGTTAGAATACTTGATAAAGTAAGCGCAGTTACGGTTGAGTGACTTGATCATGTTTGAACTGGCGCTTCAGTGTTAGGGGTCCGTTGCAATAACTATTACCAATACGGTTCATCATAAGCAGAGACATATTTTCAATATGAGCACATATCACTTTTGCCTAGAAACGATTGTCAAAGCGCGAGTTACCTTATTTCGTCGTCTGTGACGTCATAAAACCATTGTTCGAATTTGTGTATAAACCTCGCTCTCGCTCGGGTAATAATAAATTACACTCGTTTCGTAAAAGTCATATTACACACTTCCTCGGGTAATGATCTCAATATACTAGACGATAATAACAGATTTTCATATGTAACAAGGAAACATGAATTTTTTGTTAAGGGGCAGTAGGATGTTCATAGTCATATGGGTCATATGACTTTTACGAACCTCGTGCGAATTTGTGTATATCCCTCGCTCTCGCTCGGGTAAAATATGAATTCACACTCGTTTCGTAAAAGTCATATGACACATTTCCTCGGGTAATAATCACTATATACGTACGTATATAGATATACGTATTAGAACAATTAAAAGAAATTATTATTACATACGTGGAGATTGTCGGCCATTCTCCTTATCCAAATCGTCAGGGTCGTCGTTTGGCTCCTCAAGAGGGTTAACAGTGGGGGAGGATTTACTGCAAGTACATATTATATTTCAAGATAACAGTGAAACATAACCAGTAAAATATAATTAAATTTTGTCCATGAACAAGGGCATTCTTATGGTGTTCTTATGGCTTCAAGTGGAACAGAACCATTAAGTTTAAAGTGTATCTTTTGACTTTAACGAAACTTTTGAAAATATCTGTAATAAAAAAAATTTAAAAAATATTAAAATTGTTTCACAAACGGCACTAAATGAAGGTAAATATTCTCTATGAATTTCATCTATTAGAAATTTTTTTAAAAAAAGCATCGCCAACAACTTTTTTTTTTTAAAGAATTTTTCTCAACGTGTAGAATTTTTAGGACATATACTCTGGATTATCGATTATCTTAAAACTTTAAAATAATACTACGTAAAAAATAATTTAGAAATTAACACTGTCAGGTAGACTAGACCTTGATCTATGAGACAAAAAAACTTAAAAGGAAATAAACACTGTACTTACAACACGGTTTTCTTGGAGAGGTAGAATGCAGCGATACAGATAAGGATAAGACCAAGAATTCCACTCGTTGCTTTGAAGATGTAATCCTCCACCGACTTATCTTTCACGTAGTGTTTGATCTCTGAAAACAACAATTAAATCACCATTGATTTTTTTTTTACAAATTGTTGGATCTCTGACCACAACAGCAATTTAACTGTAAACTGTCTTTCACATTATGTTTAAACTCTTACCACAACAGCAATTAAACTATAATGTTTGAACTCTGACCAAAACAGCAATTAAACTGTAAACTGTCTTTCACATAATGTTTGAACTCTAATCAAAACAGCAATTAAACTGTAAATTTAGAATGTGTTTGAACCCTGAACAGAACAACAATTAAATTGATATAGGACATTGATATCATACTTCATTCATAACCATAAAATCATGCTATTATGAAGTTTTTTAACTATTACCAACACCAGACATTACTTGCGCCAGGTGTGATTTCTGTCTTATTCAAGTATTGCTACAATGTGACTAGTTTATGGTTAAGTGCATCTATAAAGTACAATAAGTACGTACGATAAGTGGAAATATACACGAGATTTCTGACAAAAATATCAAAATCGAATGCAGAAGGCTAAAGAGCAGGTACAGAAAAACTGAAGTAATGCGGGAAGGCTTGTATTGGCCAGTAGAAGATACTTTCGCGAACATTGCATTGCGGAGAAGAGTACTAGTATATCTCACCACATCCCGAAGACGGTTTAGGAAGCAGTTCCGCCCCGCCCTGCCTCAAACGCTTCCTCCGCTGAGCAGCAGGTGAGCAGTTTTCGTAATACACCATTACGTAGGTCGTAGCGTTTAGACGTCCGTCATTGACGTCATATGCCGTCACCTCTAACACTTCGTAAGTGTCCCATCGCTTCAGCGTCCCACCCGGGGAAGGTTTTAACACTAACGTCCTATTCTCAACGTCTAACCACGTGTATTTGCTAGCATTTTCAACCATTTCCAACGTCAAATCTGACGTTAAATCGTAGTCTGTGACGTTAAACGTCACTAATTCCACTTCTTCATCTTTTTTGCATCCACTCAGTGCGTGGTAAAATCCTTCCTCGAAGATTGGGGGATTGTCGTCTACATCTTCTATACACAAACACAACGTGAAATCCGAGAATTTTGAAGGAACTTCTATTGACGTCGCTCTCACGACCACAGTGTAATTCACGCTGCCGCCAGTCATTGGATCACAATCGAGAATCCTTGATGCTTGAAATGACCCTGTCAACTTGTCAATTGTGAACAAATTGTCAACAGATACATTTTCATCTGCAAAAAAAATATAGAGGTGTACACATTATTCATAAAATGGGCACCTCATGCTAACATACAGTACACCTGAAAATGTATCTCAAAATGCAAGGGGACACATCATTGTCAACAAAGGCGTCGAAGAAACACAATTTTGTATCACTATTATAAGCTTATTGACACGAAAATCGAAAAATCACGAAGAAAAAAGATACGTCAATAATTTGCAATCCTTATTATGAATTTCCATTTGAATGTTTACAAATAAGAATGATAAAGCGCAGATCAAAAGATATAGCCAAACAGTTACGTCTGTGGGTGTCAATCAAAAGAAATTACATTATTGAGTTAAAAGACTCTTCGGTAATCATTCAAAATAAGTGTCAATTAATATTGTTTCTCATGTTCTTAATCGTTCGAGCATATGAACATTTAGAACTATATGTTGGGATACGTGAAAATCAACTTTATGAAAATCATGAAAAAATGTCAGTCAAATCATGAAATGACAATAACGGAGCCACACTCTGAGATAGCGAATGTTTAATATTCATATCAAGAAGCTCCCTTTCAATTAAAGCTCAAATATCGAACCTAGTGATAGACAATCTAGTTAAAATTAGATGTATTGATCCGCCAATACATCTAAAGAATTACTGATCGAGGTCATGTTCAGTTGACCTTTGACTTATGTTGAACCGACCAATAAAATGAGGACAGGAAGTCAGCTTTCAGCTTAGGTTAATGTCACATGCTGACGTTAACCCTAGGTTTCTCTATATTTATCCTTTAAAACTTATTCTGTGATCGTTTGACCTAATTTGTTGATTTACCTTTACAAATAAACAACAAATATCCTGTCAACATTGAATTGATGCTGTCATGATATCTTTCAACACAATTCACTGCGATACATCGGTAACGTTCGGCTTTTGTAATCGAGGTGCTCAAGAACGGCGAAACAATCGCATTGTCCCGCGATTCGAAGCGCTGGGCCAGTTCTCTTTTCATTGGGTGATGTTCGCGCTTGCGCGACACGGAATAGGTATATTATTCTGTAGATGTAATAACGGACTTCGGGATGTATTATATTACAGCTAGTTTTAACTACATTGCTTGATAGAGTTCGACGAAAAGGAAATTATAACCGTTATAATAGTGGCGTATGATTCCTCCATACGAAAAGGTAGGTTAATGCGAATATTTAAAAAAAATTACCGCCAAAATAAACTATCAATATTTTTGAAAACTTATATTCATAACCTCTGACTTGACACTCACCTGAAACCACAGACACAATAGAATACACGATGTCACCCGACCAGGTAGCGTTAAAAGGGATTATCGTTACGTTTGGGGGATAATCCTCAGGTATGTGGAATTCAAACACTTCTGTTGTGTTATCTCTTGCAGGAAACATCCACTCCGGTGTCATGTTACTCACTGCAGTCAGCTGAAACACAAGATTAATGTGACATAATTAACATCGTCAAATTCAAACATCAATCTTTTTTGAAAAAATGCGACATAATAATGAGTGTTAAAGTCATAACTAAACTGAACTAATTATTCTTCACGAACAAATTCTGACAACTACACAGATATTTCCTGTCGCGTTTGCAAAGATTTTCATTTTTATGTCCGTTTTACAGTTTCTGATGAAGCAGCTTATTGGCGTATGCCGTTTCAGACCGATGAGGTACCGAATCAAGTGCAATCCCATCGCGAGTCCGAAACACCGGAAATCTAGTATTTGCAGCGCCGATACCTATGACAGACGCATTCTTCATTGAGTTTACCACCTTTTTGTTATTTCTTTATTTGAAAAAGCGTAAGCTATTAGCTATTTTCATTGGATATTCAGCTGGGAAATGCTATGTGTTCTTCGTCACGTCCTTAGCGAAATGACGTGGTAGGGACTAACGCTCGCGAAAAGACATACTATTAGGGTAGGGTAGGGTAGTTTGAACTTCATTATTGAGGGCTAGAATGCCTGCAGAGTTCTGAAAATTGTTGCAAACGTCAGGGGAAAGATTTCTGTGAGTGGTGAACTATTTGTCCGGCATGCATTACAATTTGCCTTGCAAAAATGAGACTATATGATTTTAAGCGTTTGATCACTGACTCATTAACAGTTTGAAGAGTGAAATTCAAATACCGGAGCATGTCGACGGCATTTATACTGCAGTTTAAATGGCAATTTATCTTTTTTTCTGACAAATGCGATTTTTCTCTCATCTCGTGAGACAGAAAATGAGATAAACAGAGAGACATTTCTCAATAAGAGACAACAAATCCCTCTCAATAATCTACGGGTACACGTACTCACATCTATATCCACACGAGCTGTAGCAGTTTGCACAATCGCAGTGTTTGAATCCATCGCTTCAAGGGTCAAGGTCACTTTCTCATCAAGGTCATCAAAGCTGCCATTTCCGGGGTCATAGTTCAATTCAAAAGTCATAACCTTTCTACTAATAGTGAAGAGTTCAGATAAAGAAGGTTCTTTGATCGTTAAGGTTATATTGTCGTTGTGTTCTCTGTCAGGATCGCTGCAATGTATCGTCAAAAGAGTTTTACCTGAAATAAATATAGTATCTACGTAAATTATGATATGAGTAACCATTTTAGAAAATTCAAATAAGTGCAAGAAATAAGTAAACGAAGGAAGATGGCTTAACACTGACAATTCTATACGTACATGCCCGTTATGAAAAGACGCCATAGAGGATGACATTCATTTTCTTCTAGTATGTCAAATTTATTCTCCAAAAAGATTCCATTATATTCAAACATAATTATATAAAACATATTATAATCAAACACCAAGTAAATGTATATTTAAAAAAATATTAACTTCCCCTGTATATGAATCTTTTTGAATCTAAGTAAATATATATATTATGTTTATAAAAAGAGACAAACTTTGCTGAACTCTTCATGATGTATCCAATATATGTCCATTGTATATATCTAACATGTTTCATGTCTATGTATATGGGCCTGTGGCCTTCATGCATAATAAAGATATTGATTAATCAAAATAATAAGTCGTGCAAACGGTGCCTACGTGTTTCTGATGAATATAGAATTTTGTTGAAAATGCAATTTCGCGCCTGTAACAGTTACATTAGAATTTGAATAACGAAAAAGTAGTGCAAGTATAAGTTGCATATACATGAACTAAAGGACAAACAAATACAGGAACGAAGAAGCTAAAAAGGCAATCACAGACCGAGAGACATTAAAACACAATTGTTAAAGACTAATTTTGACCATGCTATGCTCTAAGGTAACATTCAATCACCAATCAGACTGTAATAAATCCATCATCGTTTTTATCACTATAATTAATAACTATCATCACCAGCATCATCGATGCAATCGTCAGCGTTACAAAATACATCAGAAAGATTTTGAAATGCACTTAAAAAAACTTTCAAATTTGATTCTTACCTAAATCTTCTAATTCCTTCACTTTCACCTTGTAAACCGTTTCATCAAATTTGGGAGCGTTGTCGTTGATGTTTATCACGTTGATTGACAGATTCGAACGTGATTTGTGCCCAACGACATTTTCAACCTCCAAGGTCAAGAGGTCAAGGACGCGAGGGCATGTCACGTTTTCGTAATCCAATCTGTCGACCATTAGAAGATCTCCTGTGAACGTGTTGATGCCAACGTACTTTTTATGTTCACCTACAAAAAGTAAAACATGAGATACAAGCATACATGAAGTTTAAAAGTATAGGTATACCTAATTGTTGTCAGTATATATACTTAAAGTGGTAAAATAACATATTATTGCATCAATAAATTACCTTCTAAGACAACATGGTGCCTTAACATGATCATATACTTAAGAGAAATTTCATTTGATATCATTAATATGTTCTGCATGTTAAAATGTATAAAGTTTACGTCAGCTATAACAACGTGCTTTTCAAATATTGAAATGATAAAGACATTTTTAAGTACTTCATGCTTTAAAAGACTTTCACCATATATGACTCTCTTTTAAATTGAATAGTAAATGAAAATCATGCTTTAGAAAATAAAACCTCAATCGCAAATCTAATCTAAATACGAATACTTGTCCTCCACTACGTAACTGAAGCAAAGTTATGATCCTATTTTAATGAGATTTATTATCTGACCTCTCTTTGAAACTTACCAAACAGTCTATAGTTAAGTCCGCCTCCCTTTTCCTTCTCAGTGACGGTGAATATTCCCTGAATTATCTCCCCTATAGGAAGTTCTTCCACGACTGTCTGTCTTTTTGAGACCTCGATGACCGGCGACTCGTCATGCACGTTCAATACGTTGATCAAAAGTGTTGCGTTTACTTCAAGGAGACCTCCGCGAGCTCTGAAAGGTGAATGTATAAACAGATTCATTGCAGACAGTGGCAAATCTGATTAGGATTAAGAAAGGGGTTGTTTGGTAGGATTTCCATCTCCCCAAACACATTTTGGAATCTATTTTAGAAATCGACCGTAAAATGGGTGAACCCAGAGAATATATACCCATCCCCACTCTTTTTTTAATTTTGTGTCCTTTTTCCGGGGTTTTTTCATCTCGAACGGGGTTATATGGTGTGACGGGATAATACAAATATTTTCACAAGCAGCGGAGACACGCGTGAAAATATAGGATTCACCCCGTCAAGAGATGAGTGATAACTGATATTACAATGAAAACGAAAAATATTTTGTTTAGCATAAGCTTCTGTGGTCGGAAGTCTAATGTTTAAGTTCAACACTGTTTCAAATCCTGCGACGTCATGCCACCGTTGCAACGTCACATAGCAACGATGACGTTGAGTTCAATGTACAGACGAGGTTGTACCAATAAACCCGTGACGTAATCTCCTCCGTGACATTTACCCCGTGATATCAAACGGCAGTGTTGACGACATATTTCCTAAACTTAATAACTCTCTCTCACGGCATGCCATATACCTTTATCACTTTATTAACATTAGAGAAAAATCATATAGTATTTGAAGATGTAATTTAAACTTGACCTCTTGACCTCTTGACCTCTCACCTGATGACGACACCGTACATCTGACGAGTCTCATAATCGAGAGCCCGTTTGAGCATTAGTCCTGTTTTCTTCATCTTGAAAACCTCCGTCTCGTTTCCTATGACGTCATAAGTTATCCTATCATCCGGGTCACGAGCCTCCACGTGATAAATGATTTTCCCTACTGGTGTGTTTTCTTGGACGTCGATATGTGTGGCGCTACTGGGAGGAGGTATGACGAACACTGGGGGGACATCTGTATTTAACAAATGAAAATCGAAGATAATAAAGTTTGTGTAGCTTGTAAATATGTTGACATCGACAGTGTGTCGAACAAGCAATAGGACGTCACTCTGAAAAATCTTTTTTGCTTCATGATTCAATTACTTCAAACGGATTATAAGTATAAAAGAAGTATTATAAATATACTTGAAACGTGTCAGATGATACTCGAAACCTGGACAAAATGAATGCAATTGTACCACAATAATGATAGTCCTATTTGGTAGAAGCTCTGTTACATATTTGTTCAAGTCATAATGCAAAAATAATGTTTAAAAAGATTCAGACTTTGAAATTCAAGTGATATTGTTTCTTCTGATTGGACTTAGAAATGTCATTTGAACAGTAAACTCTAAACTGCAGTTTACAAAGTATAAGCGTCGTTTTTTTGGCGTTTACTTAATAAGTGCCTTCTGATTGAGAAAAAAAGTCATGTGAATGTCAGGACTAATTTATCAATGTAGGAATTACGGAGTTATGAAACAACCATTAACATACTATTTTCACAAATATCGTTATAACGTGGCTAGATAAGGCTTAATATTCAAATTGAAATTATCTATCTAATGAGGAATTAAAATCTTCCCATTTTCAAAGTTTTAATTCAGAAGAAATAGATTGTGATATGTGAATATTTACTGGCTTATAAACAGTTTTAAAGTTCAATTCAAAAAGGTAATACAAATACTTTCGACAAGCTCCGGCATTTATACCAGTTGAAATTGTACCCATCAAGCCAGCGAACAATCACTTCATGAAATTTGTTTCTTAAACATGTTTGAAAATATCTTTTTAACAGTGTCATCTGTGATTTCTCTCACCATCAACTATCCTCCACACGCCAGGATTATTCTTGAAAGTAAAGATAGCCACCATGATTTGTTCTACCACGACAGGAACAGGAACAAACAGCTTCTCGTTCCTGCCCACGAGGAGTCCTGTTCCTAGTGACACACCTGCCTTGCCCCATCCTATCCAGAAGGACACGAATTTCTTACAGTTCAGAACGTCCAGCTTCGCAGTGGAAACTTTGGAACCTTTTGTTGCCAATATAACGGTTAATCTTGCAAAGGGCCCCTGTGTTCCTTCCCCCAGTTCCAATCTAATCGTTGTTTTATCGTGCTTGTTCTTGATAGCAACACAGGCGTTCTTGCAAACCTTCACTTGGAAAAGGAACTTCCGATCACAAGACACATCCTTTTCAAATGTAATTCGGGCCTTTGGCGTCCCTTTCGTATGATGCACATCTGTTTGGCCTGGAACAACAAATGTGCATTGTTTGGACGGTTATGTAGGGGTTATTATATAAGTGTTCATGTTTCTTGTACATCTTCATACGTCATTCCATATCCAAAGTTGAAAACGCTTTTTCAAAAATAAAATATTGATGCGATAACCACAATTAAAGACTCCATACGACTTTTGTGGTCACGAAATTATAGAAATCCCCCCTCTCTTTCATAAAAATGTTGATGTACATACTATTGTGTATGGTGTATATATCAATTTAAGTATATTGTATAATATAGTATTTAAAGTTGTGAAAAAAGACTCTGCCCTGCTGAACGACGTAAAATAAGAGCGATTCTTAAAAGGTAAATACAAGGTTCGAATACTAATTAACGTCGGGCAAATGCCATGGTGTCGTCAACATATATATTGTGAATATTTGTCAGATTGGTGATATAGACTATAAGATATTAACCTGCTTTCACTATCCGAGAAGTCATGAGAAGGAAGGCTGTCACCATGGCAACAAATGTCATCTTTCCACTTCAGAGTGTACATCAGTCTTTACTGCTGAAGGAAAACATCAACCACAATCAACCAATCAAATCCATTGGATCAATTTGTAGTCGAAAACGAGATATTTTAGGTATCAGTAAAAAATGTATATCATCTATCTGTGTGTATTGTTAACACGTACGCCACACTACCTATATACATATGTATGCCAGGTAGACATGGTATGGTTTTAAATTAGCGCAAAGCGTTCTCTCAGTGAAATCATTATTGAGTAAACAATTTAAGAGAAACGAGTTGCCTTAAAACTATACATTCCTGAAATTTGAACTTTTCCTAATTTACATGAATATTTACAAGTGTTTCTTGACCAATTCTAAGTTTGAGCTATGGGAACTAGACTTGCCAAGAATTTCTATACCTACAACAGTTTAGTTCAAGATAATGATATATCCCTATAGATGTGAAGAATTCTGTACAATCTTACTCTGGGCTTTACCTAACTTTAGTTTGGAATGTTTGCGAGTAATTATTGATAAGCATAATTTTATGCTATGGCCAGTACGATAGGTTACCGTATCTGTAACAAATGTAAACAACACCACGTCGACGTTGTCTCAGTTATTATCTGATATTGATTCAGGAATTATTCCAGAATATCTAAACTCATCACTCAATAAGTTTAAACATGATGTTTGATAAGAAGCACAAACTCATTTAATTTTGTTTAACATTATTTCTATACTCTGACTCACAATTTTTTCCCCGGTACAGAATTGCAATTTCCATTTTCAGAAACTCATGACATTTCCCGGTACAGAATAGCGATTTAAGTTTCTATACTCTGAATCACATTCTATTTTCTTGGGACAGAATAACAATTTCTATTCTCTGAATCACATTCTATTTTATCAGGACAAAATAACAATTTCTATTCTCTGAATCACATTCTATTTTCTCGGGACAGAATAACAATTTCTGTTCTCTGAATCACATTCTATTTTCTCGGGACAGAATAACAATTTCTATTCTCTGAATCACATTCTATTTTCTCAGGACAAAATAACAATTTCTATTCTCTGAATCACATTCTATTTTCTCGGGACAGAATAACAATTTCTGTTCTCTGAATCACATTCTATTTTCTCGGGACAAAATAACAATTTCAATTCTCTGAATCACATTCTATTTTCTCGGGACAGAATAACAATTTCTATTTTCTGAATCAAATTCTATTTTCTCGGGACAGAATAACAATTTCTCAGTATTTACTGAATCCCATTCTATTTTCTCGGGACAAAATAACAATTTCTATTCTGTGAAACAAACTATGTTTTCCGGGGACAGAACGGCAATTTCTATTCTTTAAAACCCATGATATTTTCCAGGGACAAAATGGTAAACTCTAGTCTCTGACACACATTCAAATTTTTCTCTGGACAGAATGGTAGATTCTTTTCTCTTAACAGACAGACAGACAGACAGACAGACAGAACAGTTTATTTTTCAACCAACAAATGGTGGTTCATGAGAATATGAACAACACGTAATATTTTACCGGGACAGAATAGTAAAACAAACTGAAATGAGAAGCAATAATCAGCTTGGCAAATTGCTTTGAGAAAAACACTTCCAACTAAATAACTGCTTGTCCTATTTTACTGGTACGTGTTCATCAACATTGTATAGTGCCCGTGCTTCTATGAAATGTTTTATTTTTATTTTTCAGCACTTGCTTTTGAATTGTTTTTCCGTTTTTATTTTGTTTGAGGGGAGGTCAACACATTATTTCATATTGAAGGTAAATGTGCTATGATATGTATCTAACTAACTACCATGATCTAGCCTAATTATATTTAAACATGCACATAAAGATAAAAATATGTTATGCACGTACAAAGACCTATGAAAACAATTCATGTCCTATACACATAATTATATACAGCATAAGTGATGCATTCTAAAGCAGAATATAAGTGATTAGATTATTGACTATTTAATTGAAAAACAAAAAAGACCAAAAAATCCCTTTCCATGAAAATTCAAATAAAATTAAAAATACTAAGCCATTTCGAAATAGACAGAAAGTATCTTTATTAATGGAATTGTTGAACATGATATTGTTTTTGAATAATTTAGTTACTTTGCGTCCCAGATCTTGGTTGCTAGGACAACGAAGTTTCGGAGATTTAAAACGAAATCGATCAATAAACCTAGTCTATTGATACATAGGAGACAGATTCCAAAGGAAAGAATTGCCTTTTTTCAGAAAATGTTGTCTGAATGTTTCTAAAAATGAACGGATATGATATTTTAGTTTTATGGAAATCGATTTTTAAAACTCACAATCTCTTTTCCATATTATGGATATTTTAATTCCACTAATTGTCATGACAACGAACTGTACCATAACGACCCATTAAGCAAACATATTGTCAAATGCTAAAACATAACATTTAGCGTATTCAAAAGAAAAAAGGTTCGTAATATTTTTGCGTACATGTTAATGTGTAGTATTGACATTCACTTTCTGAGCAAGAAATAGTTGTATTTCTTTTCTACATTTTTATGAATTATATTTACAGTTCCACTTGAAGTCAATTGTCTGTTGTTAGTGAATTACTAAGCCCAGTAGTATTTTACAGTTTATTCGTTATGCAAACGTATGTATTGTTATTATTATTGTTATTAGCAAACATCTAAAATATTACCTGTTCAATTTTCTAGTATCTAAAGAAAGACATAATCAAATCAGTTAGATGATTTTTTAATCATAAAATATGATAACACCTTAAAATCTTAAAAAGTGTAACGTTTTTTGAAAAATTTGATTGAATTAGAAAAAATGATATGATAAGATATAAAGCTTTCTGTGTGATAAGACGTAATCAGGATTCAAAACAGGAATCGCTGACGTTTTTAACGATATAAAGACAATATTTCTACTATAACCTACATTTAAACTGTGATTAATATTATTTGTAAAGGCACTATATGTATTTTTATGAAACCCATCTATCAAAAACGAAACAATAATTCCAATGGAATTGTCCACGCCATAGTTAAGTGAAGCATCCGCCATATTTCTTTCTTGGAGAAAACTTTAAGATTTCTACGAAATCTGTTAAACCGAGATGTAGTAAAAATTCAATAATTTGATTCCTGCAATGGTACCATACCTTTCGGAATGCAAGTACGCCATCCTGATTCCATCCATAGGCTGACATTGAGTATTATAGGCCTTGAACATTGTAGTTTTACCCTTGTTTTAGGTCTGTATATTTTAGTTAACGATTTGCATTCAACTGTTTAAATTTTCATTATTTTAGGTGAGCTATTGCTGATTCGGTGTAACAGTGGTTACTTCCCTTTGACCGATCAACTGCTAAGAATGATTTTGATTGATATGAATGGTCATTCAACTATTAAGTGTACGTTTTCGTCGTATACATATAGTACATGAACATTGTCATACATGTATTTAATTTCTTATATAAATTTATTGACGATGATATACCCACTTTTGTTATGAGTTAAAGGCTCAGTTGACAGTTAGTGGTTTTTTTTAATGAAATTCATGTCTCTAAATTTGCTTTTGATATTTCAACTATGCAGGGAATTTAGAAGTGGCATGCTCGAGGAAACAAATTGTGTCTTCAATTTTAATAAACGCAATATATATGTATCTGAGTATGTGTTTCCTACTTTTTTAAACTTATTTCAGAGGTTGTGCTGTGTTTTCTTAGTCGTTGTCTGAAATATTGCTTCCTTTATGTGAAAGATGAAACTGCTAAAATGGTATATATTAAGTTAAGTTGAAATTTTAAAGTTTTTAAAATAACAATTCATTTAAGAATTTGAAATGAAATGAAATGAAATTTTACTTTTTATATTATTTGCAATTATGTACACATGAATACATATAATATTAGTTTCTACAAAGTATTCATTGTTTCAAATCTACTATAATTCATATATTTAAATAATCAGAAATATGTCAATGTCAGTTAGTCATCAAACGAACCTAACGTAAAAACTTATCCAAAATAAAATATATATATAACACTTACCTCACCAGTTTGACAGCATTCGATAAATTATCATAGCTGTTATAATGTAACCCCAGTTATCTAAGGAAGCTACATGTTATGTCAATTTGATCATGAAATTTTTTCAAAACTTTAGTTCAACCCTTCATCAATTCACTTATTGAATATGTGTCGAACAAAATATCTTGCGTAATTCTGATTATATCTTTCAATGAAAATAAATCGCATTATCAGTCACTGGTTACAATAATGTTAGAACATCATTCAGTCCTTGAATTTATAACGATTTTGTCTTGCCATATATAGTTTTTATTGAAAAAATACCGTGATTCACTCATCTCGTAAGAGGCTGCAACTTTTGATATCATAAATGTATCTCTAACATGGTTTTGTCAAGAAAAGACAAATATTCTCTACATATGTATATGGTTAACTTTGCATTGTTAAAATAAATTTTATTGTTCAATTTACCTTAACATAAAGAATATGACAAATATACACAGTACCATATGAGCGATTCATTCTTGTGGTAGTGATATCTTTACTGCAAAAGAAATACGGAAAAATATACATGTACGAATCAATCAATCCTACTCAATTCAGGTATGAAATTGATGTTTTCACTCATTCAAGTGTAGGATTAAATCACCGCCTCTAACCCAGTAATCAGTTGTTACACCAGTAATCAGTTATCACAACAGTAATCAGTTTTCACACCGATAATCAGAAAAAAGTAAAAACTTACCTTTAGAATTCATTCATTAATAAGACAGTGTTTTACCTTTTCAAAAAATAATGAATGTAAAAGGGATAAACAGAGCAATCACATAAATGTAGTCTTAAACAACTAAGCATACTCTATCATTTGTTACAGTTTCGTTACCTTTTAGAAAAAAATAAGATAACAAGAAAAAGATACATACACACCTTTACAGAGCTGGTATCCAAAACACAAACATCCTAGTAATCCTAAACCCTAAACACCTTTTTTCGAAATTGCCACGTGGAAGATGTACATGACAGGTACGGGGAACAATACAAAGCTTCTTTCAGGTGTTCTTTTCGCAGGTAATTGTCTACCTGAAGCGTTCGCCGTCTTACCTGTGATTAACGATGCTGGACAAGGCCTCTGGGCAAGTCACAAGTTCAGGACACAGGCGATTAAGTTTCTCAACAATCTTATAAGCAAATCACCTTAAGTCAACACTTTCATGGGGCTTGGGTAAGAGATAGGGTGAATTAGTTGAATACTCCAAATATTGAGTCCCGGAGACATACATCGTAAAGATAGAATCGCTGATCTGTAATATGACGGGGCATTGCAATATATTCAGATAACAAGAATATCTTACATCTCATATCGTTACGTTCAAAATGGGGGGGTGGAGGGGGGGGGGGGGGGGGGGGGGGGGTAGCGCATTGCATAGCGCGTTCGGCTTCGGATCAAGAGGTCCGTGGTTCGAATCCCGCCAGGGGCTCGGCAACTTTATCTGCAGTAGAGAACTGTTCTACATGCAGTCAGGTTTGGGTGCAATGCTACACTGAATACCAGCGCAGTACCACCCATGGTTCGCTAGTTCCAGCCGATGCTCGCAGGTTTCACCGCAATGCACAGCCACAATGGTGTTGCGGGCTTTCTCCCTGCAATAATACTAGCAGCCGCGATATAAGTGAAATAATCTTGAAAGCGGCGTTAAACACAAACTCACCTCACCTCACCTCAAACATCGCTTTACTGAAAAAACACAGGCGCCGATCTTATATGAACACCTCTAAACCACTTCAAGTAGGGAAATGGATTCGTATAGCTCAACAAATATGTCACGTTCGTTTTGGAACTGCTTCTTTTATTTAAATGACATTTTCTTGCAATTGGCAATATGGTAAATTGGTAAAGTGTGTCTTCGTAAGCTCACTTTATTTATCTAAAAAAAACACGCTACTGTCCCTTTAAGACTGTTTCCACCATCGAATCTTATTTGTTATCACTAAAGCTTTATGCATAGTTCTCCTCTTAGGAATCAAAGGGTTTGCAACATTTGCAGAAAGGTAATATAGAAAAGGAATATCATTTTATATTTGAATGTTATGTTACGTTAATCTTAAAAGTCCACAGAGTATGTTGTTGGAGTCAAATATGCCAAACTTCATAGATAGTGTTATCTTATCGACAAGCGTTGGTTGTTTGCAAAAATTAGCATCTAAGTGCTTATGAGATCAGTATAGTGACAATAAAACAGATTAAAGTCTCGATTTGTGATCGAAAACCGGACATTGACGCGCATCAATGACTCAAACGTTATTTTGGAAACTTATTTACAGCAGACACAAATGTAAATATGGATTGGTATTATCAATTAGGACTAATATACATGTAAAATGTGCGCCGAATTTCGACATCCTAATATTGATATGCCGTTTTTTCATTTATCTTTCAAAACATAAAATAGCTCAATTTGGGAATTTGGGAGATAAGGTGCGAGTTAGGTAGGCGATTTGAACTTAATTGACGATAATACTCTGTGCCCCTTTAATCTGAGAAAAATTGTTTCATTCACCTGTATAAACCGACGAATAGTGAGGGTTGTTGACAAATTTTCATGAGTTTGTTGAGAGCCATGCGGTATACATCCGAGTGTAATTATTTGTTCACAACGTATTTTATAGGATTTATAACCCGGCTAATTCAAATGTGTGAGGATATTAGGGTTGATTTATACCAAGAATGCATGTAGACTATGATCTTGACCCTAAACTTCATTTTTCTTAGTTATCATAGTAAGCTTTCAATATGAATTCTGTTAGTTATACTTTCAAAATAGCATATCTGGACTAAAATGATTACTAACAGAGAAGCAAAACTCAGGAAACATGAATTTGCCAAATCGTTCATTATGGGACCAATCTCATGGAAATCTGATCATACCTAACACTGGCACAACATTAAATATTGCCCCTGTCTTCTGATTGGCTGTAAGGACATGTTCTACACTAATTCCTAATGTAATTATGCCCAATGTACATGTATTATCCTCAGAGGGTCAAAATATCTAATTACTAAACCCGACCATTATGGTCGTAGAAGTAATAATCAATTATCAAGCCAAAACTACTGGCGACCATTTTTGTGTGAATACCTTTTTTATCATTTGAGGTAGAGAAATGGCATTGCTTAACTGAACATGGTACGTTCGTGTATGCATTTCTGTATGTAGAATATATGATATACACATGAAGAGAATATGGAAAGGGTGTACACTACAAAAAACTATCTTCAAATAAATATCGAAATTTATCAAATATTTCAAAGTCAGTACATAAGATATAAATAATTGCGTAATCCCGAGCTGTCATCGCATATTAATTAGCCAGGCCTTTTGATTAAGTTTTAACTTATTTCATTTGGAATAATATAGTCGTCCATTTTAACGAATATTGAAAACGAGTACTATGACAGCTTAATTTTTGGGAATCAGTTAACCCCTGTATGTAGGGGGGTCGCGGTACTCCAGGAATAGTCTGTAATATAAATCGGGTGAATGAAGGTTTGAAAACAATTTCTTATATGAAGTGAATAACACTTAAAGGAACAGTAGTCAGATCAAGAGAAACAGCGAGGCATAGTGATAGGGTCGATTTGATTTTAATGAGATTTTTAGACATCGCGTTATCTGATCATCCCACGAGTGTAACTGTCTGATCCACCTGACAGCACACTGCGACAGCTTCTACCCCCTGCTCCTCGCTGCTTACTCTACAAGTTGATATGGGCGAGTCTGGAAACAATAAAACCTTTTTGAAGATTTGGACATTGTAATGGCTTCAAAAGGCCAATGCAATTCAAAAGTTTCATAATACATTCCATTGATTTTTCAAAAATCCTTTAAATATGCATTACTCTGTAAAGAAAAATTAGGATTTAATTTGCACTAATTTTTTTTATAGATCTAACAATTTATTTTCGTAATATCAAGCAAAGGAAATATTATGTCGATTATTTGAAATATTCTCAATTTCAACTTGAATTCATAGTACAAACAATGTATCGAAACATATACTTACGAAATATTTCACACGGTCACACAGTTATACAACATATTGGCTAATGAAAACCTGACTTACACAAAAATGCATTTGAAAAATTATCAAACAAATCAAGGAAATGCCTAGACCCCCCAAAAAATAAATACGTTTGTGAAGTATGTAATGAAAGAGTTTGAGAATGAAATGAAAGAGTTAGGTCACACATTGCATTCCTAAACCTAGTCTGAACTTAATGAATTCTACCTGTGATATAGACGCCTTTGATTTTACCCATCGACAGTGCTTGGCAGCTTGTCATGACAGTACCCGGATGTTCTTCACACGTAACCTTTAGAGAGTTTATTGGAAGGGAAGACGATGACGTCACATTAAAACAGTTCAAACCAGGTGCAGAACAACACGAAGCCGCGGAGTAGACGCCTAGATGGAAACACGAAACATATCATCATTACTTCATCATTACTTCATCATTACTTCATTCAATAATCTAATTTAAATCGGAGGGAAGCGACCACTCGTACATCCGGCGTTTCCTTATCCCAGTATTACTTCATAGTGGTCGTATCATATGACTTTTGCAATCCAGTCAATCAGTGACGAGGCTGGGAAGTCATTAGATATTGTTTTACAATCTCATTAAAATTAAATCTAAAATTGCTGTGCTACGTTACGCAGATTGTAACGTTGTGGAGTATTTTGTATTTCACTTTCATGAGATTGTGGTTCTTTAAACCGATTGTATGCATTGATGGAAGATGAAAGTTTAAAAAAACTATGTCACTAGCCATACTCTCTACAGAGCAGTACTCGGGTCAGATACGAATCTAGGTACACATGTACGAGTAACATGTTCGAACTGATTTCAATGAGATTTCATTAAAACGAACCGCATTTCATCTGATAGCTTATACATGTGCACTGAATAATAATCAACTAAAAGGGAATTTTCATCTGACAATGGAAATATAATACAAACTTAAATGGGAAATAGTTATAATATTTATCACTTTATTAAAATTTTTTACACCAAATAAATTTTCAAACTTTGATCGAATGTATTCGTAAGCATATTACTCAAAATCACGAAACCGTCTACATATATTGTTTCAAATGAAATTGAAGGGCACTATAGAACTATAGAATCATAAAGCTAAAATCATCATTGGCATCATTGTCATAACATTATACTCTTATCTGCCTTCTGTATTTGTAATGAAATAATTATTGGTCCGTTAATTTAACATACAATCGAATCCACTAATCGTTGATCTGCGCGAAATAGGAACTATCGATAGATAAAATCTAGAACTAAGTGTAGCTTATAAACCTGAATCACTGAACTGAAAGCGAAGGACAAATATGTCTTTATTATGGTTTAGACATATCTGTGTTATCTTGTGTCATCAATGTCTTTGTCATCAAAAGGTCCTTATAGTTTCTATCAAACTAGTTGAGGAAAAAATAGTTATTGAATATTGTCAAAAAATAAACACATCAGAAAACTGTTTTCACACACAACTACTTATAACTATTCCATTTAAAGAACCAAAGGATGATGTCACTTTCATTTCAATATTTCAAACTTCAAATTTCGAGTCATGGTGTTTGTGTTGATCAAAAATACAATCCCACGTTGGATCGACTATTATGATTTATTCAGCTTTTTAGTGAAGAAATGCCTAGTTTCATAAATAGTTTTATTAAACTGACCAAAATGTGGTTCCCCGTTTACTGCCAGACAGCCGCTTAGATCCTCGTTAGGAGAGACACCCTGCACCCCAAGAGTTTTCTGGAGACCACTGCACCCTGAGGGGAAACGATACACAGGTTATACAAGGTATGTAGCCATCATAATATGTTTGGTGACGTGTTGTGTCTAAATTTAGGTACAAGTGACCTCATTTTTGCATTTCACAAGAAAACGTTTAGGCTTGATGTACCGATGAGCATTATTCTAGGTAAAATACAGTTGATATGGATCTAAAGAGAAACAAGATTTTCTGGGTAACAACTTCTTTATTGTGAAAATCTTGATATTTTAAAAAACCCTAAAGCCAACTTAATGACGGGGGAACTTCGTGGATTTTACAATACCCAGAAATTATTCATCACTTTAATTGTCCTTACATGACAGATATGAACCTATAGGTATCTACATTTAAAAAGAGCGTGTCTATTTTAAGGATATACGCCTAAAAATATCATGTAAGATAGCTACGTCACAGTAGAAACTTCATCGCAAATTAGATGACGTAACCCCAAAAGTGATTGGTTTAAACCTCATGTCCTTATCATAACTCCATTTGGTTTCCCTACTAGATAAACTTGTATTTCGGTATGATTGAATCACCCAGGAACGGAAGAGAGACAGCCTAATATACTAACAAACACTCATGCCGTTATTTGGACAGGTGGAGTAAGTAATCACTTTCATTACTTTGTTTACTAAGATGGATTCAAATCAAAGTCTAAGAACCGGACACAGACCTGTTTCCACGTGGTGAGCTGGACATGTTGTCTCAACTGCGCATTAATGTCTTTGTTTATGAAGATGGGTTCAAGTCAAAGTCAAAGTAACTGACACAGACCTGTCGCCAGGTGGTGAGCTGGACATGTTGTATCGGCTGTGGATCCAACCCCTGGTTGTGATGGTCCTGATTTCAGATACTGACAAGACAGTTGTCTTGCACTGCAGCACCGAGCAACGGCGAACACTCCTATGCAATGGAGAGATTCAATATATAGATTTGTACCATTGTAGGGGTGTTCACTATATAGCTACCTCCCACCTGGTACAACAGAGAGGTTCAATATATACATATATCCACTACATACACTTCTTAGCAAGAAAGGGTTTTACTTATGTTTTTTGGTAATCAGATATCATATCTAGAAATAGCTCAGATGGATGTATCCATCTCTACAATATACTTATATGATTTAACAATCATGTTCTGCCAATAATGATGTTTTTCAGATTTGCTAAAAAACATTCGATATTTTTTTTTTAATTTGTATTTTTGGCCATGCCTTGCCTGATTACAGGAATCAGATTTTGAATATATCGATTGCATGTTGGAGTAACTTAACCTGTTTGGGAAGCGAAGCCATTGTATGCTCTACAAACACTGGAACCATTCACATCAACAATGAACTCTCCATCGTGGAACCATTCTTTGGTATCTGTGCCGGAAAGATTCCCCTGCAATAATTTCATTGGAATATCTTATGTCATATTTAACATACGAGAAAGAATGAAACTTTCATTTGAACGTTTTATGTCATTGTTATATAAACTGAATCCCAAAAGAAACTTTGCACATTTGAGAACAATGTTGTTACAAATTAGTTGGGCTGGTTCAAACCCAAATAGGTACAAACACATCGCCCAAACGCAAGCTTGTTTGACCTCCAATTTCTACCGGCCATATGCACGTGTTGCTGCGAAAACGCGAAAATGTTAAATCACGTGACGTCGTTGCTGGGAGAAATGCACTTAACACAGGGGTATAAACACTGCACAGTAGCAATGTCACACAACCACAATGCAAAAAGAACACTGAAAAATGCCAAGATTTACAGCAGGACAACGTCAGCGAGCACTGGGAATTATTGATATGGGGGCCACGCACGTTCACGTTGCAAGAACATTTGGCTGTACACGTGTTACAGTTGGAAATTTGGTGCAGCGGTTCAGACAGACTGGACAGACATCGGATAGGCCCAGGACTGTACGACCACGGGTCACCACGCCACGGGAAGAGCGGCATCTTCGAACGTTGCACCAGCGAAACCGCTTCCTGACGGTGACGTCATCAGCATGGAATGCTTTGGGTCGGCGGGTGAGCTCACAGACAATGGCCAGAAGACTACGGACAGGAGGTATCCGGGCCTTCCGTCCGTTCAGACGACAGTTATTGACTCCTGAACATCGACGCAGACGACTACGATGGGCGAATACAGTGCGACGGTGGCAACGTCGGCAGTGGCAACGCGTGCTGTTTTCAGACGAAAGTCGGTTTGTTTCGAGTTGATGGCAGACAGCGTGTTTACTGTCGCAGAGGTGAAAGGACAGCTGCTTGCTACGTTAGAGAAGTCGTTCGCTACGGTGGTGGAAGAGTTATGGTGTGGGGACTGGGGAGGCATTTGTGGGAACCAGAAGATGCCACTCATCGTCATCAATGGTAATCTCAACGGGCAACGTTATAGAGATGACATCCTTCGTCCAGTGGTGCTGCCCAACCTCCAACAACAGCCCCAGGGTGTTGTGTTTCAACAAGACAACGCCAGGCCCCACACAGCTCCATCGTACAGGACCTTTTGGCCGCCAACAACGTCAATGTCTTACCCTGGCCAGTGTGCTCTCCCGACTTATCACCAAATGAACACCTCTGGGACCGCTTGAACAGGCGAGCTCGGGCCCAACAACATGTTCCCGCCAACAGTCAAGACTTGATTCAAGCTTTGCAAGATGAATGGAACCACCTGCCACCTGATCCCATCCGACGTTTGACGCTTCCGTACGACGCCGAGCTATGGCCTGTATTGCCATATTCCATATTAAAGTTTAAAATGACATATTTAGTGATTGTGAACACTTTCCTGATGTTAATGAACTGCATTGCAACTCTGAAAAATAAGATTTTCGACCCCCACTACGTTTGTTTGTAGGGTGTACACTCATTTACCGCACAACGTTCATTTGGAGTGTATATATAACATCAAAGCGTTGTTATTTCTAGTTTTTTAATTACAGTCATGTCAATCTGGTGCACAGTTTCTTTTGGTATTCAGTTTATGATAGTAAAAATATATATATTTTTTTATAGTATGTCATATTTATCATAACAGTAGGAATGAAAGATAATTATTCAAGTTATAAAGAAACTCATAAAAAGAAGTAAAGTTGTATTTGGTTTATTCTAGAGATGTTTTTTTATTTTCAATGTCAAATAGAACTTTTCAAAGTAAAAATGCATTTGAAGTGTCTCTTACACTATAGGTGAATTTTGAATGTGAAGAAAAGGATATATTTGGAATAAACTATTAAAGTCAAAAGGAGGCTGGTATATCTTTACATTTGTTTTATATTCTATTGTAACTCCGCACATCGTTTGTCAAATATTTTAAAGGCTGGGAAAAATAAAAGCTGGCTGGTCCTTTGAGTTTTCCTTTAAAAATGACCGGACCTTTGAACTAGAGCATCCTGTAAGTATCTCGTCTCCCTGGCAACCGATGTCCACTGTTTGGTCATCTCCAGGGTCAGACATGTTTGACCAGCGCGTGACACACTGAAGTTCATGGTGTGTGGCTGGAGACAAGGCAGATGCTATGAGGTTGTCAGGGGCAACAGCAGAAGCAGTTGTAGTTGAAAGGGGTTCAGTGGTGGTCTTTGGCTTGGCTATTGCTGGTGGAATGAAATCAATAATTGCTGAATAGACAATTTTTGATACAACAGGAATAATCAAATATTAAATGAAAATAAATTGTTATCACACAAACGCTAGATTTTTTCGGAAATTAATTGTCATTTATTTATTTGATATATATTTATTTATCGTTAAAGCAGAACATTATAAATTGCTGATCGACATCAAGTCTTATAAACAAAGTTCATTTTAAAATTATTCTATTTCTAATAAAACCAGAAATACACCCATTTTACCCATGTCGTGTGTGAGGTGTATTTCCAAGACTGTATCGGCCTTGTCCAGCGTGAAGGGTTTAACGCCAACAAGTGTCCCATTGAAGAAGATTTGAACATGGTAACTTCCTTTGAAGCAGGATTCAGTGAAAGCAGTGGTTTTACCCAAATGACGGGTGATGTGAGTCGACCACTCCATATTAATCAGATCAAGAAACTTCCGACCTGCTGCAGTGGCCTGTGGCAACAAACCTAATGGTATAAGGGGCAGAAGCACGTTTTGTTCATATAGATAAAAAATATCTCACGAAAAACGAAAATAGATGTTTCCAATCGCAAGACAATGTTTAAAAACCGAAAGAAGCAGTTTTAAAACGAAAGTACCATGATCAGTACTTTTTTAGTTTTCGTAAGACCAGTTTATATATTTTTTAAAATTAGAAAATGTGCTTCTGCTCCTTAAACTGATCATACTTACCAAACCAAAATTGTTAGACAATGATTTTTAAAAAATAGAAGCAGATTTAAAACGAATATGCCATGTTCAGTTAAGCTATGGGATGCCATTCTCCTACCTCAAATTATCAGGTGTTCACACTAAAATGGCCGCCACTTGTTTTTGCTTGATTCATGATCATTTCCTACTACTACCGATGATGAGGGTTAAGTAATGAGTTTTCTCATCCTCTAAAGTTAATACATTTGGCATAAACTAATGTTTATCGGGGAAAATTTGGAGATATAAAATTTCAAAACGTGTCGTTGTCCCTTTAACCATATATTGAAAAATAAGACGTGTCATATTTTGCATATGTTCACTTGTGGTGATACCAGTTTATTTTACCAAAAGTCGTATAACACACGAGCTCGGTAAGTAATCTTATTCATTACCTATAAAGGGAATTTGTAGATAGCTCATGTTTTCTATATGATCTCTAAGGTAAAATAACACTTTGTCATAGGGGAGATACGTCATTAACAATGCATTGACGTCACGGTTTTTTCTGTTACGAAGCGTTCAAATGCGTAGATGCTGAGATGTTAACTTATGATACTACTGGCAAAATATCATTTTGTCATAGAGAAATCATTTATGAATAATGCTACTACGCCACGTTTCTTCTTAATGGGTTGGTGACGGAATTTAAGCCTATTTGAGAAAGATTTGCTTTATGGTTACTATGATTACTATTATGATCATTTATATTGATGGAAAAATAGCATGGCAATATAAATGATTAGTTATTTTTTACCCAAAAAAAGCAAGAAAGAAAATGATCAGTTGTAGATTGGTTTGAAATTATGAAAAGCTAGGGTTTTAGTAAAATGCTTAAAATGGGAGTAATCATTGTTCTATAAGAGTAAAAATGATAAAGTACACGACTTATTTACAATATATGGAAATTACATTTATCTTCCCGTTGACTTCAACCTCATCAAAAAGAGTTGTGTTCGAGGATTGTCCAACCGGGTTTAAGAAGTTTTTCAGTGTGATTCCCTCAACATCCGGATGACTGAAATAGATGCGCAGAGCCTTTTCAAGTAGAGTTGCCCGGATGTCCTCGTCGGGGTTGTCAACTTCTAGATCTGTTATCCAGATGGGTAGACCAGAACTCGACATCAGGTCCAGTCGACTCTGAAAAAAATTTACTTTACAATCCTAGAATCCCTCAGAATGCAACTAACTCATTTCATATGCACCGGTGTATTTCTGGAGACAACTTTTTGTAAAAATATCAATAAGGCCTATCCTAAAATAGAGGAGTTACATACATGTACATGTATAATAAATGAAGAGAAAATAAAAATGAGGAAGAAACAAAGCTTACAATTTTAACAAAAACAGGCAACAGGAAATACAGGTGCAAGATGTTACCTTCAGCAACCATGGGTCGGGATCCGCATTGATGAAAGGACTTTTGGCTCCGATCCCGTTCAGTCCTATGTTTGCGTAATGCGTAGCAATGCTTGAATATGCCTGGACGAGTAGGAAAGTAAACTTTTAGGTAAAGATCACAAGTTGACAATTAAACGCACTAGTGCACACCAATATTTCGTTAACACAACGAATGCACAGATACTGCATATCTCTCGATATTATTCAAGATCCTCACTCAAGTAATCTACCTCGTAAGTTATTTAACAAATATTTTTACGTATTCAGGTAGTAAAGTTGATTTTTAAAGACCGGAAGTATTTAATGTTACGTTACAATAAATCCGCATGAACTACGATATCGGAAATATTAAGATTTTGCTTATAACCAAAAAAGCGGAAACGGCAGCCGCTTTGGTCAATCTAATAGCAATGCTAAAGCTGTGTTATTTAGTCGGTTTATTTACAACATTGCTTTCATAAAACATAATCCATTATTTGTTCTCAGTTCAGATTTTAGGTAAATTAAACAGCTGCACATAATAAGTGTTCAGCCGCTTTCAAATGTCTTTAATTTATCCGTTTTGTGCACAGCTAACCTTAGATTTGTTATATGTCCAAGCCGACAGCGGCTCTCTAAATTTTTTCATTGTTGATTGCAGGTCAATTGTAAAGAATTTTAAGTATTTCATTGCATCGATAGAAAGCTTAAGTGATTGCATAAGTCCTCTTAAACCTTAAAATAGCCAATTTAAACCGTAAAAGCGTGCACTAGTGCCTTTAAGATTTTGCTCATAACCAAAAAAGCGGAAACGGCAGCCGCTTTGGTCAATCTAATAGCATTGCAAATGCTGTGTTATTAAATCGGTTTATTTACAACATTGCTATATTTGTTCTCAGTTCAGAGTTTAGGTAAATTCAACAGCTGCACATAATAATAGTTCAGCCGCTTTTCAAATGTCTATAATTTTTCCGTTTTGTGCACAGCTAACCTTAGATTTGTTATATGTCCAAGCCGACAGCGGCTGTCTAAAATTTTTCATTGTTGATTGCAGGTCAATTCTAAAGAATTTTAAGTATTTCATTGCATCGATAGAAAGCCTATGTGAATGCATAAGTCCTCTGAAACCTTAAAATAGCCAATTTAAACCGTAAAAGCGTGCACTAGTGCCTTTAAGCCAAAAAATGACCTGGAAACGTACTGTCAATTTGCTACGACAATTAAGGATAGAAGCTGATGTTGAAGTGTTACCTATTATATCAAGACAGTCTAATGCATAGCTTAGTGTGCTAACAGCTCAGAACAATAAAAGTAAAAAGCATACATGAACGTCGTTAATAAAACTTTGCTTCCGTGTTTCTGAGAAAACAGTTCAAGAGTTGGAGAGAAAGGATTTTCATATAATTAACTGAAACAATTAGAAGACCACACAACCGACTGTAATCACTCTTAAACATATATTTGTTGTAACATATGGAAGTTAACTCTTCATATGAAAGTCAATAACCCATTTAGATGAGATAAAGAAGGATGCGGATTACCCATGTGTGATTTCCCGAAACTAAAACATCCATTTCGTTGATGTGTAGCGATGGGTAGGGGTCTTCCATTTGGATATAGACTAGGAAAATGGAATCTATGTCCCGATTTGGAAACTGTGCTTTGTAGAAAATATCTTCAAAGCGGTCTTCAAATATCTCCCATTGGTCAATGCTACAACAAAGTTTGGAAATATTCGAGTTCAAAAATCCATTTCTATCAATTGATGTACTATTATTATTTTATTTATTTATTATTATTTTTATTATATATTTGTTTCCATATAACAAATGATTCCAAAATGTATACACCGTGTTTTCAATAGAATGCTTTGAATTTGATATTTATTAAGGATGAGTAATCAATAATTTACATAGCAAGTACAAAATGCACCATCTTGAACTTAAATTGACGTTGATGCGTAATAGATGTAGGATGTTCTTGAACTAACCAAAAGGTCATACTTCACTCTCCTCACGATCAGTCAATTTTCTAGAACAACGTATTGTAGTTTCATGACCATGGCCAAATAACATTAAAATTTACAAAGTACGAAAGTTGGTCTGTAGTGATTGAGGGAATTGGGTTTTAACGCCGCTTTCAAGAGTATTTCACTTATATCTGCTAGTATTATTGCAAGGAGAAAGCCCGCAACACCATTGTGGCTATGCATTGCGGTGAAACCTGTGAGCATCGGCTGGAACTAGCAAACCATGGATGTTACTGCGCTGAAATTGCATCCTAACCTTGATGGGTGTAGAACAGTTGTGTACTGTAGACAAAGTTGCATCAACTAATTAAAACTTAATCAGACAAAGTTGCCGAGCCCCTGGCGGAATTCGAACCACGGACCCCCTGATCCGAAGCCGAAGGCGCTAACCACTGCGCTATCAGATCCCCTAGTTGGCATGTAAATGTATCGTGAATTTAACTATTTTGCAATTTAAATTATGACATTTATTTTGCCATCGAGTGTATAATCCTCGAAAACTCACAGTCCCCTCGTGATATTGTCAACATAGTTGACCCTTTCTCTCATGTCGTGCTTCAGATTTCTATGGGAGAGTCCCTCGACCCATGAAGGTGGCTGTCCTTGGAAGAATGACTGTCCCCGTATGTTCAAGCTTTGGAGGAAAAGAAAAGCAATGCTTTAATGTAGCGCTGGGTGCAACCTTTCCGTCAAAACATGGGCCATGTGTTTAAAACCTCTTTTATAAGTGTAGATTTATCCCTGATCCATAAACATATGTACACGCAACATCGAGTATAGATCTGAGATATCTGGAGCTATGCTCTTAGTCTCTGGAGTTGTTGAACTCTGAATCGGTTAAAGTTGAACTCTTGATCTTTAAAAAAATCATGCAGCTTTTGAATTTAAGACATTTCGAAATTTTGAACTCCAGAACAGTGGAATTCATAAAGGGACAGGATCATTTTACGTATTTACTGCGATTTTAGTACTTTAGTATTCTGGATAGACATCCGTTTGTTAATTTTTTTTCGTTTATCCTTAACAGAATGATATCTTTACCATGGCATTTCATGATCATAAATAAGCAAACTTAACGTCCCTCGAGGTTTAAGACCACATCAATAAGTCCAGCTAAAACATCGTGAACTAAATAACAACAAATATAAGGATCTATACTGAAAATATGAAAAAATAAAAAGGCGTCAATTTAATATATTCTTTTAAAATTCATAAACGCTATTATATTATTTGAATTTTCAAACATTTTCATGTAAGGTTAGATTGACTTGACTGATCACAACACCCTGCTACATCAGCGTATTTGTCTCCGCTTAGCTCCATCATATACCCTGATATCCTTTGGCCTACAACGCTCGTAGCGCTTACGGCTGGTTACTCATGGCTATTTATAGGTTTGTGCCGCTATTCCTGAATGCGAGTCATTTCATTGGCTTGCCATATTTAGCGATACGAGCGTTTTAGGCCAAAGGATATCAGGATATATGATGGAGTTAGGCAGAGACAAATACGCTGATGAAGCAGGATGTGATAACAAGTGTCATAATCTTAAATTTACGCCATACACATATCGAGTCATATAAAGGAATTCATAAGTGAAGTGGAGTTAATTTTCCTCATGACACACATATGTTAATACAAACTAATTAAGAGTTTTGTTAAAAACTATAGACATAATTAATATCACTCACCCATGCTCCTTCATGTGCCGCAATACAGGAACAGTGTCATTATGTTGTAAGGTGTTATCGTTAGCCTGTAACATTAACATACAATGCATTATCGATAACTGTGACGTCAGCTTTATTTTAAGACAAGGTAATCATGGATGAAAGTAATTTCCAAATAGATCTTTGTAAAGTAACTCTTAAGAATAAACGTGAAAAGTAAAAAGCGTGCATGCTTCTTAAAATTGATAATGTGTTTCTTGATAAACGAAAATTTGTGCTAACGCCTCAGTTAATCTGATTCAAAGGTACTTACAGGCTTCGTGTGTTTGTCAAGGCGAGACAAGTTAATGGTCAGTTTATTCATCTTAAGGAAATAAAGCCATTGACTCTGTAGCTCATAAGGCTTTATTTACAAGGTCAATCCATCTAGGTCAAGAGTATGTACACAATATCACAGCTTTCTTTGACATTTTCTCCCGGATAAGAACACGATCATGGGTTTTAGTGCATTTTCCTAAGGCCGACACAAAATAACCAAATCTACAATTTCTAATCCGTTTTAACCAATGTGTCTGCATACAAGATTTCAGGTTTCTATGCCTTCCATCAAGGTGATGAAGGTGATGGAAATAGATAATGATGGCATGCCCAAAAGGCCTTCATTCAAGGCCAAAGAGTCACCGATTGAATACCTTATAACCTTGATTCGCCACAACACCTGTCCACAAAATTTCAGCCTTTCAATTCATTTATTCTTGAGAAGAAGATGAAAATACGTTTTCAGACTTTACCCCGAAATCCATCTGATCTTCAATTTAAAATACCCATTGGATATACACTTTACACGATCCCAGAAGACTGAGACAGAGTTCTGAACCTACACAGCCTTCAGGGCCTTTTTATTCTGGAGAAGACGAAAATAGGATTCAAAGGTAATGCCTCTCATAGGTCACAATTTACAGTAGCCATTGGCCGAAGTAGTTGTTCACATGAGTTTGCCAGAGTCAATGATGGAGAAGAAGTGGAAAATGTAAAACGTTTACAGACGGACGGAGGGACGCCGTACACCATGTAATGACACATGCCCATCGTGCCGTATAGGCCTGGCTAATGAAAGATCAAAGGCTGCAAAGGTCAGTTTACATAAAGCAGTAAAATTATGCATCGCTAATATCATCGCCGCGCGCACCGCACAGCTGAAGGAACTCAGGTAGTCTCATGGATTCGAGAATCGTTGGAATATTCAGCTTGAAAAATGATCGCTGATTACACAATTTGGTATAAATGCAACCTTATAGCACAGTCCACTTGTAACTGAAGTAACTCAGGAAGGAATAAATCAAGTTTCCTCTGTGGGGAAGGAAATGTAAGGCCAATATTGGCGTTGAATCAACATGTAACCCCCATTTGATGAACAATTTCGGTGACATTGAATATCTTTCCTACAATTTCATTTGGATTTGAAACGAAACAAAATGGCCCTAAGATTTGCACTAGCAAGTTTATTTTAGATAGGTGACATCATGTTTCCAATTTCAAGAAAACAGTTTTTACTTAATACTTGATTATTCCATCTACGATGATCAGCTTGAGTGATAAGAAATTTGAACCTCTGAGGATAACACATGTACACTGACATAAAATGATGGTTATTGATGAAAACTTTACGAAATAAATCTTTAAAAAACATATCCCACTGCCCCTTTAAAGAAATATTCAAGTTCCCTTTAAATGTTACATGTTAACACTAAAAATCTGTTTTTATAATCAAATTAATGTTAAAACCTTGTAAAGCTTACCTGAGTTGGCCATCCAAAGCCATCAACGGTTGCCCAGTTGAAGGTTGAGTAGAAACCCATCTGGTATGGCGAGCCAGTGGCTTTTAGTCTCTGAATGTCTGCCATTGCTCCAAAACCGAACTGATGACGCTGTAGATCGATCTGATTAAACACAATGCCACAATTTCATCTACCTTTCAGACTAAGTGTTCATTTTTAATCTCATCATAACCTCACAGAGGATTTTTGTGTAAAATGCTTGAAATAACATGCGAAAACAATAAATAAACCTGTAACAAATCTAAGACTTTCTGTAGATAAAACTCTACATCTATTGAATGAATACTTTTAAATGTTAATGTCTTCAAAGCTGTAAAATAAATTCGTTTTCGACTTCAAAGTCTCTGTATCAGGTAACACATACTCAATTTTAAACATTGTCAGGGAAATGCTTTGAATGGGAATTATAACCCGAAACTTAACTGATTCCAACTTAAATCAAATATTCATTCAAATTTTTTTGAAAATTATCTTTATTATTGTTTACCTTGACTGTGATATCTGATGGATCCATTCCGGGCTCTAATGAAAACCTGAAATATATTAAATTCAATCTTAATATATACACTAGGAAACAAGTAATGCAACACCAATTTTGTTGTTGAATGCTTCCTAATCTGCGACTATTTTGGATACATCATGATTTCCTAGCTACATCCAGAAGTCTTATGTCAAATTAATTATAAAAACAGAATGGGCCCAGTCTGAAATAAAGCTCATCGTCAAATTCAGTAAAAGATGTAACGAGTCGCAGTAAACATTTGTTTAATCATGTTTCACTGAATCTATCCAGTTTTGCTCCTCGATTACTTTCTTTCTTCTCTTGGATCTCCAATGATCGGTTTTAGTCAGTAAATGTCAAAGTTCAGTACTAATCAAGTATCACTGTTTCTAAAACAAGTTTCGACAATGGGTTTTGACTGTTTTACAGGGATTAAGACGATAAGTGTTTTTTTTAGATAATAAACTTGGTAATTACTGACGAGTGATTCTTCGATAAAAAAACCTATTTGATATTCTTTAGAGCGTTATTAAAAAGAATTTCATTAGATTTAATCACGACAGAGAAAAAATGTTGCCATACTGTTTTCTATATGTATGACGTTCTTGATAACCACCGACGTGGTACGGTGAAGAAGTTACCATAAGTGAAGAACAATTATAAAATCATATAGCAAACAGTAAAGGTCTTATGCATATACTCGAGGTTTTTATTTACTTTTCCATTATATTTAGGCACCGGTGCCAAACTCTGATTACACATAGCTACATCTACATAATATATAGTGAAGGTAAAACAAAATGCAGCCATCTTGGATATCTCCCCTGCCGGAAATGGAAACTTGGATACGTCTACGAACTTGAGAAAGCGCATTTGAGCCAAAAACCTATTTCGGCCAGGGGAGAGATTAGGTATGAATACTTTTTGTATTTTTAGAGACTGACAACTATGTAGTTTGGAGGCTGATAAAAAAAAATACCACACTGTCGATGAGCATTGCCAAATTACTCTACATACATATAATGGTTTTATTTGATTTTACACCAATTTTAATCAGTTTCGGTATAGAATACAAATGCTTACATGAAATGGACATTGTGCTTTCTTAATGTGTGGATTCGATTTTCAGCTTCTACCACCCAATTGCTGATTGCGGGAATTTCATCTAAAGTGTAGTTTGTAGAATGGAATATTATACCAGCTTGAGGACCATGCAATGATAACATGGCTTTTGTGAAATCTGAAAAAGGAGTAAGACATATTTCATCATGAAAAATAGAATATAAATCTACAATTCAGAATCTCTGTCACTTTTATTAGAGAAGAAGAAAAGTGAATTCGAAAACGTACAAAAAGTAAATTATTTCCAGCATGATCTGAAATACATAATGCCTTTAAAAGTACCTCTATTCTTTATATTATATTTAAAATTGTAGTATTATTTCTTTAACTTTACACGCTTTGTTACACTATATATGTGAAGTGGCTGGTACCATAGATGGTACATCTGACAAAAATCCTGCAGCCTGTGTTATTAAACTTATTTTTAAAAAACAATAACATTGTCGAATAATACAATAGTCTGAGTGTTTTGATTTTAGTTACATTTACAACCGCATTTAAACAGTCATATATGGTCTGTATCCTCGCGATGGCTGGGTTCGTTTCGTCCCGAAAAATTACAAAATGGCGTCTACTCACTTTCTTTTGGCGTGATGAAAACTGTTTTAATGGAGAACCAACCACTTGTACTATGTATCTCTGGTTGTATAGCAATTTCCTGGTACTCCTCTAAGCCTGCAAGGGTAATGAGTTTCTAATCAATACTTAAATTTGTAGATCCTTTTTGTCAAAAACGTAAATAATATCTCAAGAGTATTTTCAATATTACGTTACTCACACAACGAATTTTTAAAAAAAAACAGTTATCGATACTGAATATTCTGCAATCCCAGTGTTGGTTTCCATAATGATGAACCAATTTTATATAACCATTTGATTGACTAAGGTTTATTTTAAGTGTTTGCAAAATATGTTTGCAGGCACCAATGAACATGCACTCTAAACATTATATATTTTACATTCGTTTATCTATTCTATTCTATATGAATCTCCATCTCTGCCAGCACGTGAAACTAACATAATAAATAAAACAACTAACACTTAGATTCCAAAGAAGATTCACCTTTAAAAGAAGAGTTTCTATCAAACAAACAAAAATTCCCTGAAAGGTTGAGTTTTGTAATTTGACGCTTAATAATTGATTAAACTTGGTTTTCATAGCCTAACATTGGGTCTCCGAAATATAAATTTTGGTAAGAGAATTGAAAATGAAAAGAGATGTCTTCATGTCTGAAACATTGACATCGGTCAGTCCATGGAACTTTTTTGGAAATGATGATTCGTTTTCATCATTGTCTCGGGTATATCTAAAAGCGTAAAATTTCCTCAAAATTGGACATAAGCAAATGCAATGTACTAAGAGGGGAATTATTAGCTCACCATTGTTCCATATATATCTGACAGAGGTCAATTTCTGTAAACATGGACAATGGTCAAATTAAAGCGAGTAGGAGAAGAGAATGTCTTCAAAAATGTTTCAAACATTTGTTTAATTTCTACAATCATAGATCTCCGCGAATTCAAGGAACAAGGAGAGGTATCAATTCAAGTAACTAGGAGAGGTCTCAATTCAAGGAACAAAGAGAGGCCTCAATTCAAGGAACAAGGAGAGGTATCATTTCAAGGAACTAGGAGAGGTCTCAATTCAAGGAACTATGAGAGGTTTCAATTCAAGGAACTAGGCGAGGTTTCAGTTCAAGGAACTAGGAGATGTCTCAATTCAAGGAACAAGGAGAGATCTCAATTCAAGGAACTAGGAGAGGTCTCATTTCAAGGAACTAGGAGAGGTCTCAATTCAAAGAACTAGGAGAGGTCTCATTAACAAATGCTATGGACAAGGAGCAAATTTTCTTACCATTGTTCAAGGTATATCTAATCGCTGCCTTGTAGGTTTCATCTGCCGTACGAACAACATCATTCACCTGTTTCACATACACCTCAAAACTGTAGCGACTGTCCGGCTTTAGGGGAACATACTGACTTGGTCCATCCGTTACATTTTTCCTGAAATCAAAGTAAAGAAACGGAAATCTTTTAAGCAGAGATTATGATATCGTGAACTGAACTGATTGGTCAAGAAGACAGATATCCCGCACGAGGCATCATAACAAGCATATTTAAGCCCTAAGCAACCTTCGCCTAAATACCGTAATTTATTAGTCTCAACATGTAGCACGCATTTAAGCTTAACATCGTCATCCCATGCATGCGATCATTTAGGTGTTGACTCTGCTGCCTTTAGAGACATTTCCATTTCTTCATTAGTGCTCATGCGAGTTCGTGTTTATTGGCTGGCTGAATCAAGCAAGGAGAGGTACCGTAAATGTTCTATTGTATTTAACGATCCAGCGATAGAGCAGACCCTTTTTCCGCTCAATATGTACAGCTGCATATCAAAAGTTTGTTCACTTACTACTGTATCTTAGTCTGTTAGTGCAAATACGTAATTTTGTTTGGTTTGAATGTCAATAAAACAACTTCAGTATAACTGACACAGGATCTCCAATTGTCAATGTGTAAAGTAGCAATTTATTTTTAAAAAATTGGATTATTCTAATTTTGGCGTGATTAAATGGACAGAAGGGGTTACATTTTCGAAATAACGATTTCCCAAAATTTAGATTCAAATGGTCCATTTTGACTCTCGGAGAACAAAATCAGCAAATTCCTATTGACCTAATGCAAACAAACAAATATTACTTGTATTTAATGGTGTGAATAACCTATTAAGGAGTTTGTAGAGACAAATAAGAATTACTGTTTTCGAAATTTTGACATCTGGTCACTCCAGTGACCTGCAAAAAATTATCACGGTTAACTGTTTGCGTAGAAGTGCAATGGATCTTTTCTTCTGTATTGAAAATTTAAAATAATACATTTCTTTTCCGTAATGCTACGATGCAGGACATGCCAAATTATATCATATTAGCACTACGATTTGCAGGTATATGTGAACAAACTTTGGGACTGCAGCTGTAGGTACTTCCATCTTCCAAGGACGATGTGGATTGGCATTGTCGTCAAAGGGATAAAGTTGTCCCTGTTAGCTCTAGCGAATACCTTTCATGGTCCAAGTCTCAATAACATGCAGATGACATGTTCCATCCAAACTGATTCCAACCTATGGAATGGCTGACCCTCCTACATTCCTGGCATGTCGAGCAATGTTACCATCAGTTAATTTGCCTTTGTCGTCTCCAAACTAATCTAGAAAACTCTCCAGTGGTAAAATCTTGCCTACGACGTCGTGGAATCACAATTTCGGATATATGAAAGTATAGTTATGATGCAAACTTTTACGGACTCGTAGCAAAAGGCCGTACCGTACAGAATGTAATAAGAATCCTTAGGTGAAATTTCCTTATGCACGTGCTTTCAAGGTTGTGCCGGATTGATTCAGACATCCCTGAATGACTGTGTGATTTCGTCACACGTCTATTCATAATTTCATATGTACATTAAACGCACTAGTGCATGCCAATATTTCGTAAACACAACGAATGACACAGCGGCTGTCTTAACGTTTTCATTGTTGATTGCAGGTTAATTTTAAAGAATGTTTACTATTTCATTGCATCGATAGAAAGTTTAAGTGAATGCATAAGTCCTCGTAAACCTTAAAATAGTCAAACCGTAGAAGCGTGCACTAGTGCCTTTAAGACTAGCCTGTTTTAGTAAACAAAGATCCTTAGCAAAAGTTGAACAGTATGTATACTTAATTTCATGAACATACATTCATCAAGTAAAGCGACTTATCCTTTAGATTATAACACTTAATATGTAATATGATTCTACTATAACCTTAACCCTTAATAGGTGCGATTATAAAGAAAACTAAACAATTGTTTATCTTCAGTCATATATTTCGAAAAAAGGGAGACGTTAATAAATTAAGTTCTGTTAAAATCATATCTAATGGAAATACAAATTGAGATTTTAGTTGATATTTTAGGTTTGGTTTAGATTTCATTAGTATGAATTTAAGATTAAAAATACCTTGCTTTGGCTTCAATAACAAGCTGACCATCATCCTGCGCAACAAACAGTTTACAACCATTGCCGGTCCAGTCCTTGATACTCGTAGATTTATTATGTACATTAACATTTTTAATAAGGTTACAAGAACAATAAGAGACAGCAAGAATAATGAAAAGAAGCTCCATTTTTCTTTGCTATCTCAACCCGGTCAGATTTTATCATAGGGTCAGGAACCTTATTCCAGGTTAGAAGATAGCAGGTTTTTAAAACGTTTGATAAATAGATTTAAAAAACACATTTCATGATACATTATTACTCTTAAGATAAATTTGTCGAATGCATACTTGTAATTAGCCTAAATAATGCACGGCATATTACCGTATGGGAGGATGGACTGGATCAGTTAACGATTTGAATTCCGATCGAACCAATAACTCTTATACCTCGCAGTGTTCCTGATCTGTTCACCGTGAATGTTTTTGTCTAACATTTTGAGTAGATTGTGACAGGAGCAGGTGGGGGTACGTCAACGTACGTCAACGTACGTCACTCGCACGGTTGAGCAATGACTAAGTAAGCGACTCGCATGTCACGCCTTGCCGTGAGCGCACACGGTAAGTTGTACGTGCTTGCAACGGGCGACCTCCGTGCGAATGTTACGATATTGTAGGAGGCCGTTCTTACACTTGTTGCTAACGTACGGTGTCCTTACTCACTCGCATGTTGTAGGTTCGTACGAATACGATTAAACTGAGTTTTTACGCCCGATTCAGAAAGTTATCGCGATTGAGCTCGAATTGAACTCCTCGATGGAATACAATGTGGGTACATTTTAAGTTTGGTTTTAAAAAAATGATCTTAAAAAACTTTCGAGGTTAGTACAAGAATTCATATATTTTCTACTGACCCTTCGCGATTTTAGTCAAAATAAGTTGAGTGCATATCATGATCTCTAATCTGGAGTTCAAACGAAGAAAGTGATAGTTAACTTCGAGTATCCATTCAATGCGTACAAATACGCGTCAAACGCAGCGAAAGTTCTGCAGATAGACAAATCGGCACTATTAAACGCACTAGTGCACGCTAATATTTCGTAAAAACAACGAATGCCCAGATACTGCATATCTCTCGATATATCTCACTATACTCCCTCAAGTAATCTACCTCGTAAATTATTTAACACATATTTACGTATTCAGGTAGTAAAGTGGATTTTTAAAGGCCGGAAGTACGTTACGTTACGTTACAATAAATCCACGTGAACTACGATATCGGAAATATGAAGATTTTGCTTATAACCAAAAAAGCGGAAACCGCTTTGGACAATCTTATAGCAATGCTAATGCTGTGTTATTAAATCGGTTTATTTACAACATTGCTTTCTTAAAACATAATTCATTCTTTGGTCTCAGTTCAGAGTTTAAGGTAAATTCAACAACTGCACATTATAACAGTTCATCCGCGTTAAACTGTCTATAAGATATCCGTTTTGTGCACAGCTAACCTTAGATTTTTTATATGTCCAAGCCGACAGCGGCTGTCAAAAGGTTTTCATTGTTGATTGCAGGTCAGTTGTAAAGAATTTGAAGTATTTCATTGCATCGATAGAAAGGTTAAGTGAATGCATAAGTCCTCGTAACCCTTCAAATAGCCAATTTAAACCGTAAAAGCGTGCACTAGTGCCTTTAAGGTTTCAGGTAGTGTGCAAAAACAGACAGGTACTTTTTTCAGGGCCGTAGTTCAACGTTGAACTGTTGAGTTAGCGATTTGAAAAAAAGCACAGAATCGGAAAATACAGTGAGCACATAATTTATTTCTGTTCATGAACGTATGGTTATACATGCATTATGCACTGAAACTCAAAACCAAAATGTCACTGGACATTGAAATATGTAAAGTTTGCTAGTTTACTAATTTTGGATGGTTCAAAACTTCATAAGTAAAGTATGTATTTTCCGTTCAAGTAAAGTATTGTCCCGCAATATAATGAAGAAAAACATTTTACCTGAGATTTCTTGAGCAAAAGTTATCTCATCTTGAGTTTATACACTGTAAGAAGTTTTGCCAACATTTCATTGATATACATGTATAAAATGTAAAAACTATATTACTAAACACCAGAATTCTGAATACATAGATAGATAATGACAAATAAAATGAATTGAACCTTTATTCTAAAATCAAAACACTTCCCAAGAAATCTTTGCAATGTATCCGGTTACGTAAATATCATGTATTATGTTATGTAATTATAAGTCCTCAATATATAAGTAAGAAGAAATCTAAAAATTAACGTAAATGGGTTTTTTTAGATAAAACGACTACAAAAACAAACAAAAAACAACATAAAACAGTGACAAAAGTGTCACGGTAGAGACACAGGAATATATAATATCTTTACACAGCCTCAATAAAGGCTAAGAATTACAAAACCGCCATCATTGATCATATGTCAAGACAAAGGATGTAAACTATATCAAGACTCTTGAATTTGAATATGTTACTCGTACTTTCATCAAGCAGGCACACAGGCATAAGACATGGAGGGGGGAGTGACTTATGAAGGTGGATATCATTTGTGGGAACCACTCCCGCCCCTCCTTAAAATGAGAGATCTAGCCCGTAACCCGTACCATTCCTGCATCTCTAGAAATCGTTCTCCAGTTACTGATCTGGACAAATTCGAAAAATGGAAACAAAGCTTGATCCGCTTTTGGGATAGAATCTTGTGTATGACAGTCAAAGTTATACATCAATTTTGAATATTGCAGCTTGCATATAGCCTAAACACCAACCCGACGTTCAGAAGGTGACCTAGCTAGTCTCGGATTTTCTCGTAAGCTCTCGCCACCTGGTAAACGGACGTTTCATCAAAATGGCGTCCAACGATCATCATCCCGACCGGAAGTCCATCACTATAACCAGCGTTTATGCTGAGAGCAGGGTGACCTGTGCAGTCAAACGGCGAAGTGTTCGGGACCATGTCAAGAGCAATTTTCAGGAGCTCTGAAATTAATAGAATTTCTTAAATGATTGTTCGTTTGTGACAATAACTATGAATATCAATATGAAATGATGTGTACATTACATTTCTTAGAAGCAAAAAAAGTCTTTAAAAGTCTCATAAACAGCATCGTTTCCATGATACTTTACTCATATCTTCCCACATAGACTCTGCATAACAATGTCTACGCGAAGGAAAGACAGTTCTGGGGAATTTTCTTACCAAAATACTTTGTGCAATGAGCAACGCTGTATAAAAATGACCATTTGGTCTGTTCTTGAAACTCTCAACCAAACTAGAGTTCATTTATGATGCATTGCTCAGTAATATCCCATCATCAGTCAGTCGAGTAAGAACAATACTCGAGGCTTTCTGTATGGGGCGTTGTCCTTGATTCTAATTGTCATCAACAAGGCTTCGTTGGAAACCAGCAATATCAGTCAATATTGTAACATGGCTAACGTTGGAAGATGAAAATTAGAAATAAAATTTGAGTAGGAACAGTAAAATAGAAGGACAGAATCCTGTATGTTATTCAATGTATGTATGTCATGATAATGAGTTTTTATCAATGTACTGCAACACAAGGAGAAAGTCCGAAATATAAGCTGACTTTACCTGGCGGCTTAGCGTCTTGTTTCGGCAGCTTGGAAGGTTTATATGGACACGTTGGCATCACGAGAACATCATACTTCTCAAGGGCCCTGTCATACTCGGCGGTAAGGGTCATGTTGAGGTTCTGTCCTTTGGCATAGAATTTGTTCTGGTAGTTCCTGTTGAAGTACTCTCCCACCAGTGTAACGTCCTTCATCACCAGGGACATGTCATATGGGCGGGTCTCGTACCCCCTGCACGCAGCTTCCTGCATGGACGAGGCATAGAACCCCTTCCAGAAGTAGCCATTGCCTGTTGCAACAAAATGAAGATTCGTACATTTAGACACTTGTTACCGTGTTTATAGGACTGCCATTTAAAGAAAAGTGCTAAAAAAGCAGTAACCGATAAACCTGATTATTCTGTAAGTGAATGATATTAGTCAATACAATGATTTTAAATTTTATAGATTTGTAAGATTTGACATACCCCATGCTCTGAGAATACAGTGCCTTACCGTTTCCTTTCACCATGCAGTTGTAAGCACCCTGTAAGCAAATCGCACTCCAAATAGCGGCGCCTGAAATATATATAAATAGAGGTAAGGTGATATGGGGTTTAACGCCGCTTTCCAGAGTATTTCACTTATATCGCGGCTGATATTATTATTGCATGCTATGCACACCATTGTGGCTATACATTGCAGTGAAACCTGCGAGCATCGGCTGGAACTTACAAACCATGGGTGGTACTGCACTGAAACTCAGTTTAGCATTGCACCGCAACCTGACTGCGTGTAGAACAGTTCTCTTCTGCAAACAAAATTACCAAGCCCCTGTCGGGATTCGAACCTAAGACCTCTTGATTCGAAGCCGAACGCGCTAACCACTGCGCTATCCCGCCTGATAGATAGAACATCATACGAAGCATCACCATGTATATATGACATTGAACAGCAAACAAGCAAGAAACGTAAGAAGACTACATATGATTCCTTACATTCATCTTTGTTATCATTCAATATATAGAGTATACTAAACGACCTTCCATTTAATACTTTTTTTTATTAAACGAGTTAATGATTAATTATAAAACGACCGAAAGCGAGTTTGAAACCTTATCATTAACGAGTTTGATAAAAAAAATTATTATTGAATTGAAGGAAGTTTAGTATTCTGTTCATTACTTGACCCCAGTAAGCAAGGATGATTGCCGAAAGCCTCCTGATAAAACATTTCCGCGACTTGGCCGCCATTGTGACGGCGGTGCTAACACTGTGATGTCCACACGATATCATGACGTCATACGTGCAGCAGTATTACACTAGTTTGATATCGCCGTGTGTAAATATTACGCTGTGGTATCTTACACGGGCGAGTAATAAAAAGTTAACTACCAAGATTGGGTTGAAATAAGTATATATATTGAGCAGTTTTAGAGTTCTGCTTCGGAAAGAGACATATCCAAGTACAACTTGTTAAATGGAATTTCTTTTAAAACAATAAACCTTCAGAACGTTGAAAATAATAAAAACCCACATCAGTAGGTGCTTAATACTTAAGCAAAGTTTAACAAAGATATGATGAACTGCATTCTAGAAGTTGGCAGAATCAAGATGACAAGGAATTTTCATTGATTATCAAAATCTATATCATAATGAAAGTGACTGACTACTTCACGCTTTAAAATGCTTGCAAAGGATTTCAATATAGTGTTCAAGAGATGATAAATGAAATTCGTTTCCAAATGAAGCAGAAAATGTTAGAAGAACAAATCTGTACTTAAAATTTACGTAAACTGCTGATCGAACCAATGTAAACTCTTAATACCGCATGCATCATCATGTAACGTAATTTAAGTGTTATGCGACACCTCTTCTTGACCTCTTGTTGCTGTGACAGCGGCGTACATGAAATTTCTACACCGTGAGAGATGATACTCGTGGGGTATAAATGAAAAAATGCATCGGCTGTCAGCCAATCAAAAAATAATTGTTTACTGTAAGTTAAGATAATGAAAACGTTTTAGTTCTGCTTCGGACGGTGGAATTAAGGATAGATGGGTACATGATGACTAAAACACACGATATGACATTACGGTTGAATAAAAACACATCACTTTTGTGTGTACTAAAATTATGTTAAGAATGTTTTGTAGCTGTGCAATATACATAAGATATACTTGTTATATTGGAAAAATAAAATATACAAATCATAGTAATAAGCATACCATGTAGATGCATTGGGATGGATACCTCCTCCACCTCCGCTCCTTCCTTCCTGAGTTTCTCCACTTCTTTTTTCACTAACTCCGCCACGTCCTGTTCCGTACACACGTCGAATCCTTCCTTCAACACTCCTATCCTCTTTCCTTTCACACCCGCATTCACCTAACAGAAAGGTTCGTTAGGTATAATCATTGCAATAAATTTGTCATATTCACGTTGTTGAATACGTTTAGAATCTTTACCTTCATACATAGACAATGGAAACAAAACAAATGTTTTATTTTATTCATACTTAGATTTCCTTTACTTTTGAATCAATGTATTTCAAGTAAATTTTCCAGGTTATAACTCAACACAAACATAAAGATACAATAACAGTGATAACTGGTGTTGTGTATGGTGCAATTTCACATACAGCCTTCTGATAGACTTATTATACCGTAATGACAAACGTAACTTACCAGCTTTGAATATTCAGGAACCTTTAAACCGACGGGTTGTCTCGGGTCTTTTCCACCGTCATAACCAGCTAGGACCTAGGATTGTTATCAGATTAATAGGTCATGCTTAGGGTTAAGTTACTCTATATACCGTTAAGAACCTAGTTTTTCAAAGCTTAATATGCTAAGATAGAGATAGATATTACACATATTTACTCTGCTTTACAACTATCCTAATCAATAGAGAGTTAAGGAGTGTATATAGTGTTTTGACTGTTCACATAACCTCGGAGCTCGAACTTTTGACCGTGATGAATGGTAAACCACTTATTACTAAGCAAACCCCTTTCAGGAACAGCTGATGCCGGCACAATAAATGTGTGATTGGTTAAAAATGCTGAAATATTTAGTTTAATAAATAACGCATGTCTGTAGGATAAATTGCAAGATTTTCTGAATAACAACTTCTTTGTTATTAATTTCATGAAAAAGAAGTTGTTATCCAGAAATATTAGCTTTTCTTTTGTATGCCGATTCTAAAGGAGCTTCAAAGGCATGTCTTTAGGTCAACCATTTAGGACAACCTACGCAACTAAAGCCTTAAAGTATCGATCTTCTCTTAATATTGTCTTGAGTTCTCAAAACACTGCAACTCAGTACCTTTAAAACTTTCATAACGTCTCTATCCAACAAATTCTCACCTCAAGAAACAGGGCATTATCCTCGACTGTTCTCGTCATTGGTCCGAGATGATCCAGAGTGATCTCAATAGGCATAGCGCCAGTGTAGGGCACGAGCCCATGTGTAGGCTTCAGGCCTACGATTCCACAGAAGGTTGAAGGAATCCTGATGGAACCCCCCTGGTCCCCTCCCACAGCCATGTCTACCAGGCCCTGTGATACCTGCATGGGGGGGACAACATAGTTAAGTTTATCAATTACTTTATAATGGAGACATATTTAAAACACAGGGGACACAACAGAAGGTATTCTTTTTAAACACTTAATAACATGTAATTGATGCGATAAAAACAGAATAATCTTTCCCTTAAAGGAAAGTCGTAAATATCAAGGGAAAAAACACTGGTAGCCTTTTTAGTGTTTACACAATCATTTGCTTTGGGAAATAGTTTCGCAAAGGTTAACTTTTTCTTTTAAATCTAATAAAAACCATTTTAAAAAATCTTGCGAATGGAAACATTCATTTTCATTTTCATTAGATCACTCGCTACTGCTATATTAAGACCGTATTGAAACCTATATACTTTCTATTTCAGAAAACAAATAAATACGATTAAATGATACTGCAGATGACCAGAAACATATTATTCAAAAAATATTTCATTGTCATTTATAAACTTAATATGTAACGGCGTGAATACAAATTTAAATATGGTTGAGTGTTGAGTGTTGAATATTAACGGTGATTTGCATTCGTTGGGTCAAAAAGATAATTAGGTATCAAACAAGTCAGCGATAAATGCACATTGAAAATACCTATCTCCTCAACTTCACATAGCAAACATGCAATCAAACTTCTAGCAGTGTTCATTGTCCGGTCCTAAGATTTATTCTATTAAAAAAATTATCAGAGAAATTTTCGAGGGATATGGTGACAAACCACTCACCAGAGCAGCGCTGCCTCCGCTCGATCCTCCTGCAGCGCGGGTTTCGTCATACGGGTTCCGGACAGGACCAAAGCTGTTGGTGTAACTACTGCCACTGACACACAGACCCTCCACAGACGTCTTGCCCATAATCCTTCCACCTGACAATGACGCAAAGTATATAATCCGTCACAAAGCATATTTCGCATCATCTTTATCACTAGCAAACATCCCTAGCCGCATTTCGCCAAATTCATGAGTCATGTGCAGAGCACGCATCGGCGATAAGTAGCCAGATATTTGATAACCTATGAAGTTCAGTTGCAGTAAACTAGAAAGCTGGCACAGAAAATGAGGAAATGAACCAAGGCTTAATTAGAAAAGTGATGGAGATTTGCGCTTGTAAAGCCTTGCGAGGGAATTGATAAGTAAATGGGTAATATTGAAATTGATATGGACTTTCAAATGATTCATTTCCACATAACACGTATTTCGTGCCCCCCCAAAAAAATAATATAAAGTCAAATATTAATAAACCTCAAAGACTTATAACGTTCGAGAAATAGGGATGCTTTCAGACGGTCCAGTAGAGGAACTCCGTGATAGAATGAGTAGATTAAATAGAAAGATAGCAGTATCATATAGAATAAAGGGTCTCTATACACCTACATGTAGTTTTAAGATTAAATGAGATTTCATAAAATAAAGTTCTAAAGCTTGAATTTTTTTTACAACCAACGGCGTCTTTGCCCACGATTTGCCACATGGTATATCATTGTTTATTTGTCAGTTAAAGATTTTCAACGATAAATTATTTACGATAACGGGTAGCATAAAATAAAACTCGCAATAACCTACTACTAAGAACTCATAATCAAGTAACATCGCGGTATATTCAAATCCTGTGATGTTGTCAACGATTGTTGATGACGTACCTGCGTCCAAAACCCTAGTGACAATAGTGGCGTCAAACTCCGGCGTGTACCCTTCCATAATGGTTGAGCCATAACTCATTGGAACTCCTGCTATTGCCACATTGTCTTTGATGCCAATCGTCTTCCCTGCAAGTTTACCTTTGGCGGCCCCTTTGATGTCACATCGCCAATACCTAAGAATATGTAGCTAAGAATAAGGTATAAATTTTAAAACCGAGCTAAAGAAGGGTTTTCTAATTTAGCCTGAAATGTGTCAGAATTATTCACATACAATATTATCAGTTAAATTTGTCATCTGGTTATGGCTTAATCTGATTATTATTCAACATCGTGGTAAAAGAGGAAAGCAAACGCTGCTTTCCAAAGGTCCAAAAATAAATAAATATTGATTTCAATATGATAAAATACATAAATATATGATTCAATACATATCATAACGATTTCCTTTAATTGATAGGTCAGTTATGCAAAGAATCATTTTCTCACCACTGAGATAAATGTGAAGCTCTGTCATAAAATCCTACAATAATCTGTCCTAATACGAGCGTTTCTCGGTGTAGACATGCAGAAGCCCAATTGGATACAATCCAATTTATTAGTATAATCAGCGACGCAGTTTTCATTCGACAAGCCTAAGTTATATCCGTATGCTTTATTCAAAAGATTACTTTACACTTATTGTCTTCTTTATAGAACACATTCATCTTATAACACCATCGTTGTGCATACAAAAAGGTATGCTATCCATACATACGGTATTTTCATTGGCTGAAATTTTACTGATAGTTTATGTTGGAAAATTATGGCGCTTGGGGAGCAAGCTGTAAGCACAAGAAGAGCTCATTTTTGGACAGAGGTTAGTGTAGGAATTTATTATGGAGCTACTTACAGGTTAGTCAATGATGCTTTAAGGAACAGTTTGTCGACTTTGAAGCTCAAAAATGATATCAACAAATGTGCCGAATATGTTGGGGTGTTGCAGGAAATGGACAGTTTGAAAATCCAAAATACCATATTGTCGACAAGCGGCAGACTTTGATATTTTATGTTTTCCTTACACGGGATTAAGTTACCTTTTTAAATTCAAATAAACGGTCTCTTTATATTACGTACCAAGCATTGTAGGGGTTGTCGGATGGAGCCGGTCTGTATCCCGGAACTCTTGGATAGTTAACCGGAAGTGAGGGCTCAGGAATTTGAGATATTTCGGTCAAATGAGCGGCAGTGTCCTTGAAAGTATCTGTAGATTCAAAGAGTTATATTTGGAATGAAAAATCGACAGGAATGACGTGATGAACGAGACTAAACATATGCGTAATGTATAAGAATATACCTTTTCGATGTAGTTAATTTGTAATCGGTAATTAAGATCAAAACATTTATTCAGCTTTCTTGAATTGAAAACTCAAAACAGGCTTTTTATGTTGTGGCCTCAAGAGGGACCACAAGGTCACCAAATCTGCAACTGATGAACACATTCTTACAAGTGACCTGAAAATAACATTTCCGATTCCTAGGTATCTAAGTTCTTAAGCTTAAGTAAAATTGTTGTAGCCGTAGCCCTTGTGTCCTTGTAAAATATAAATTTCACAAGTTTTCAAATCTGATATATGTTACACGAATTTGCCAGGGTGCTCGTCAACGTCTCTATATAATAAAGTTGTTCCTTTTTGTTTAGCATAGAATCTGGTAAGATGTTCATCACAATTTCAATAGAACTTTTCATTTCTCAAAGTACCCGTTTACAAGTTTACTGGACAGAGGGCGTAAGGTAATTATCAAATTGACGTGACTTTATAATTCAATGGTGAAATCGCAATTTTTAAGACTACGTCTGGCATTTCATTAGAATGATACTTTTATCATACAAATTTCAACTGTGTCAACAAAAAACTTACAGACCATCTCTATATTTGCTTTTTAAGTCTTATATTGATCATGGTATAAAATATTATATACTGAGATAATGAACATTGAGGTGATTATAACGTGTGGTTATCTTTTTGAGCTATGAACTTCACATCGACATATTAAATATAACATGTAAATTGGGAAATTCTAGAGTCAATAAAAACACAAACCATGAATGGCCTCCAGCTCTGGTCCGGTGCATTTCAGTCGGAGTTCTTCTGCTAACTTAGTCAACTCTTCTATCGTCGGACAGCACACCACAGGGGTGTGGTAGAGGGCTGGAAATTGAACGTTATTCTGAATAATTTTCCTTAATTTGGACTCCTTAAAACTGAAAAAAAGACTACTTGTACATTGATGATGTAGCAGAGGGTGATCAAGTTTATAAGCTTTTGGTATTTTAGCGCTTGCGTTTGTTACCTGACTTTGGAGGTGTTGGGTTTGAATCTCGCAAGGGACTCGAGCCGAAAAAGAACAAGAAATTTGTAACATTGAAGAAAATTTGATAGTACAATAATTTCAAAAAGGACATAGCAAATCTTTTATGTTAATCGAGTATTAAGATCACTTAAAGGATAATTTCCCGAAAGTACTAGCCCCAAAATTATAAGCCTTCTCATCTGCGCTTTCTGCACAACCCGAGAAGACAAGTTTAAAGACAGGCGGAGAAAGATTACTGGTGATTTTATATGTATTTACGATCTAAGGTCGACAAGATATATTGACTTTATTACTCATTTTGAAACGCTGAGACAATTATTTACTCATAAAAATGTAAGTTATAAATCTATGTACTGTCTGGACTAGATAGGTCATCACCATATATTTGAATATCATTGTTGACAGGATGACAAGGAGTGTTATCCTCAACATCTTAGTACAACGATAGCTATAAGTTTAGGTTTAAGTTCTTATGCCTTAGCTATCGTTATAGTAAAAAAGTTAATTAGATAGTTTGTCTTCCTGATTCTGACTGTTTTATCTCTTCTTGACGGAAGTAATTTAGAAAAGTAAGCGAAATGAAGCAAGGCTTATATTTTTTCTTCTTTTTTTTATTGTTAAAAAATGTTTATTTTATTAAATATTGAAAGGAGTTATTTTTTTATTATTATTTTTCCCACAGTTCAATCAATCGTATGATGTTACACAATAAATATATAACAAGTTCTATTGTCAAAATGCATTGAGATTGACAAGTAGAGATTGACGCCATTTATGCTAAAAGATGTAGCATGACTCGTTTAGAATATAAATATGCATATGCGACTAAACCTCATCATCACGATAATTGAAATGTAATTATTTACATGTATGCCTTAGCTAAGATGGCGGGTTGGTCAACGGGTTAAAACTGCCGCTAATACATTTTGATTGAAAGAATATGCCAACTCATTTTTGAAAATGACATGAAGTAGACACCAAGTGAAAAATATTTAAGTTTTATTTTATGATGCTTACGTAAAATTATTGCCGACACTCATTGGGTGACAAGTAGATACTAACACGAGAATCAATATCACGTTTTGCAACGTAGATCTTGTGGCAGTATTTATCTAATTTAGACACTGTGCGTCTTGATGTTTTATAAAAAGATATTGTGATGGGCCTTTAAATAAATGTCTTTTTAGATGTCATTTAGACCAAAATCAACTGGCAATTCAAGAGTTGCCATGCCTTGGCTTTTTGTGAAGTAGTGTAACAATGACAGACTATTTAACCCAGTGAATGACCGATTATTGACTACAGCACAGGGGTCATACGTAAACTAGATCTATGTACATGCCCTATATTGTCAAATTTGCTACTGTCAGTAGATATAGCTGATGTTTCATTTACTAATTTTCTTTCAACAGACATGGTGAAAAAGGATGGAAGTTACTTGTGCGTCTCGTAATATAAATAGTTTCTCGCAAATACAATTTTAATGAGTTTTATTTAAAATTAGTTTTTTGTTTAGTTTAGTTTTCATTGAATAAATTTGAATGCATTGAACTTTGATAATATTATTAATAAAGCCGTATTGCAAATTTTGTAGTAGATATAAGTGTATATAGCCATATTTCGACAAATGATAGACATAATGCAGATGAAACTACCTACATGTACAGGTACCCTATGGAAATATACAATATAAAATATATTGCAATAATGCATATATAACATGAGAGGGTAATAAAATCACATGTGAACAAATCAACATATATCCATATCCGAAAGTCTGAACAGAAAAGTACAACTATGTTGATTACATTTGCGCGATGTGACATTTGGGATAATAAGAGAAATTGAGCGAGGCTGCACTATCTGCTGGCGTTACGCACTAATGCTCGCTCTGATTTGGCTTTTTACTGCACAGTAAATATATAATCCACCTTTCTATACCCTACGCCGGAACATAACATTCTCACGATAAGCAAGGTTATGTTATGTTTATCGCAAAATACAGTATCGTATAGACCTATATGACACTTCTTTTTAAAGATGTTAATTAAAAGAAATACTCAGTTTTCAAAGACTGAATACCAGTCTAGGTGCTATTAAAAGCAGAGCATATTTTCCTGAGCTTTACACAGTTCTTTAAGCATGCGATTAACGGCAGTTTACATTGCTATAGAGAGTATTCAATCCCGACGTTTCCAATCATGCATATTCTAAACATCTCAATATTGACAAAGAGATGACAACGATTTTTCACGAGATCTGAACCTACCTTCTTTGGCAGCCATGTTGATGGTATAGGTCAAGGCCGCTCGATCGATACACGCTGAGCAAATATGTAGGCTTTCTCACAGTCCCCAGAATTGTCGTGAACACTGTCGCAGCGCATTGTTGCAGACTCTCTCAAGTTCTCTAATTCATAATGTTAATCTTAGCAATCAATTGATGAATACTCTAAAAAAGAATCATTGTTTATGAAAGACAATTTGACATTGTGCATCGCTGCTTTGGTGACATGTTTGTTGATTGTCAAGACTCATTTATACCTATTACAGGCATTGTGTCCTGTTCGGAGGGTATGAATTCCATTTCTGAGGATATGAATTGCTATATTGGTGATTTGTGTTCTGTTTTAGAGTATGTGTGGTCAGTTTAAAGATTTTTCCCCGTTTGTATGGTAGCGCCTGTATTAGCTTTGTTAGCACAAACTCCTGTATTAGCTTTTTTTAGCACAACTCGGCCTGGATAACTAAGTCATGTTATGTTTTTATGAACAGTAATAGAGGTAGTAACCTATTCATGATAGTTTCGTTTCAGTCATGTCATATGTAGACATAGGAAACCTCGCTTAAAGTGATATAGAGTGTGTTTTAACAAAATTAACTTTTATATATGTCAAAATACCGTGTGTGCTGATTTGAGTTAAAATACATGTACTTCATTCGGCTTATACAGTATCTTCAATGGCTTGAATTAATACAATTACTCGAAAAAAGTCTTAAATTGGCCCAGTCTATCTCATGTTTGCCCTGTTTTTCTAATATTGTCCAAGTTGATGAATCATAAAGTATAGGCCGTTAGTAGTGTATAATTAATATAAGTTCCATACAAGTCTACATTAGTAAGTGTCAAAAAATATAATTCCTGGCATGGTGACCAATGTCGGTGCGTTACCCGCGATAATTGTACGGCTTTTAATTGTTAATTAGGACCTAAACCTTTAATTCATATCATGATCACAGTTGTTTACTTAGCATAAGAATTACAGTTTTAATCGAGGGTCAATACTTATCGATAAAATGACACTATGGCGAAATAATATTTGAGGCCAAACGAATCTAAGTCCTTTTAAGTAAATAAATTGTTTGTTCTTTTATTATGAATATGAGCATTTTCTCTCATTTTCTTAAATCTAAAGCAACATACAACAAAGCTAAATACAATCATTAATACCATGTTTCTACTATATATAATCTGAGAATTGATCATCTTTTCATAATAAAACAGGTATTAGTATTAGTCCCCTCTAATTTTAATTAAAAAACACGACAGAGCAAGCCTTCTAGGAATATATATAGAGGATACTCAACGACCTTCCATTTAATAAAATTTTTATTAAACGAGTTAATGATAACGTATAAAACGAGCAAAAGCGAGTTTGGTACCAAATCATTAACGAGTTTAAGAAAAATAGTATTAAATTGAAGGAAGTTTAGTATTCTGTTATTACTTGACCTCAGTAAACAATCATGATTGCCGATAGTGTACTGAACAAAACATTTCCGCGACTTAGCCGCCATTATAACGACAGTGCCAACATTGTGACGTCACAACCAAACAACATTATGACTGTATACGTGCAGCGAAATAACATTAATTTAATATCGCCCTATAGATATAAGACTGCAGTAGCTAATTAGGGCTGAAACGGGTAAGAAAAATGTTACTCGAGTACTCAGACCTCATTACTCGACTCGTACTCGAGTACTCGCACGCAAGTCACGAAGTGACTTGCCCGAGGTTGCGTAGCAACCGAGTATTCTAGGGGGGTCCGGGGGCATGCCCCCCCGTAAAATTTTCAAATATTAAACGCTCTAAAACGCTATTTCCTTCATTTTTAGTGGATTTTAAACATAAGTTGCAACTGTTGCATAGGCATAAGCAATGAATTCGAAACAATTTATCATACAATACGTTTTACAATAGTTTATGTACCTTCTTAGCAAACGATGATAGCGTGGATTGCTTGGATCGTGAAGATAGTTGCGACTGCGAGGCGTCCAAGTTGTCCAACGTCTTTGCATGTTTTAATTTCAGGTGATTCCTCATTGATGAAGTTGTACCACCCTTGAATGAGAGCTGTACTGCACAGAGTTTACATGTTGTTTTTGTCTTTTCCTTATCTAAGTCAAAGAATTCCCATACTGATGAGCGCGAATTGTCAGCCATTTTGCGTGCAAGGTCTTACAAGGGAGATAACTCTATCTCCCTAGTACTCGAGTACCAAATCGTTACTCGAGTAATGACTGTACCCGACTCGTACTCGAGTACCCGGTTAACCGTTTCAGCCCTAAGTAGCTTACACGGGCGCCTAATGAGACTGCTTTCGAATCATGTTAATATTCTTTTCGAAATCTCAAGGGATGACTTGTGTACTTGCATTCACTCAAAGATTAACGTGTTCGTGAACTGAACATCACAATAGGTAAGGTCACAGAGTCACAGGGGCAACTGCAGGTCATGGGGTGACTATGGCTGAGCCCTTAACGGTTAGCACGGTGTTGTGCTGGCATCCAAGGGTTTACGAACACTAAACTAAAACTATTGAATATTTTTACTTGTATTCTTAGTCTAAAAAGAAGAGGAAAATTTTGAAGGATATTTAAAACTTAGTTCTGTTTATTTCAAGTTCTTGGTCAAGTTGTATAACAGTGATATCCTTATTTTTTTAAAGAAATATCTAGACTGTAATCATGGCTCCTCTTTAATAAACAGTCATGGAACAGGAACTAGTTTTCGCTACTCAGCGCTGATGTATTTATCATTCATTGCATAATGATAATGATAATTGTGCGCAATTCTTGGAAATGTTTTCTTGTTTTTAGCCATCAATTTCATCCTTAATTTCACAATGAGTGAATTTTTATCAATTTATAAACAAATGAAAAATGATGTGCAAACAGAAACATCAAATTTAATTACGTATACACACGCTAAATATACCTTCAGTTTTAAACGCAGCTAAAAATATAGTTAATTTTTGACAGGTTAATAAAATCAATGTATCATACAACTACTAAATGCACAAGAGTATCCACCCCCCCCCCCCCCCCCCACGATGGCGCTTTCCAGGTAATTAAACTAACAAACATGTAAATGGGACACTTCTTAACACTAACAAAGACGTTTTCCAATTAAAATAATAAATAATGATAACATGATAAATAATTTTGGCATTTTTAGAAAGTCGATTTAAATTTAACACAGGTCAAATGTCATTTGGCTCTTATTTAAGCTTAGTACAAATTTTATCGAACATACTCTGTGTCATTTAAAGTAAATTTGCTTCTAAACAAATAAGGTTACAACCTAATCTTCAGCATTGCTGTGCACTTATACCATCTATGGTTGTCATTGCTTTGCTCTGATAGAATCGTACATAAAATATTTTTAAAAACTTGGAGAAGTATGGTTTAGGACGTGTGTTATTTATGTACTCGTTTTAGTGAGATATAAGTGTATTTAAATGTTAATTGTATCATTTTCAGCATGGATTTGTACATAACGTTTAGAAATCGTTCAAAGTAGATCCCCTGGTTATCGCCTTGCTGTATTTAATGGAGATATGACTGATTCCTTTCAAATATTGAATTAATGGAAATTGCAACTTCTACTACAAAATATATCATTTTTCCAATACAAAATAATTCAAACTGAATTAGTGACAAAAATTGTGCCTTAAAAACTTCTATTTGTTATCTATTCATTTTCTAGTCACGATATGACTTGCAAGGCACAGGCCCTCGGATCATTTAAAAAAATATATATAATTTTTTTTTTTTAAATTGAGAACACCCCCTCAATAGAATTGTTCCTTTGTTAATATCTACAATAGCAAAAAACTCTGTAGTATATGGATACAGAGGAACAATTCTTTTCAAGGGGTGTTCTCAAAAAAAAAATTTTAATTTTTTATATATTTTTTTTTATGATTCGAGGGCCTGTTTTGCAAGGCTATTGAAAAACAATGGGGTTTTAAAACTGTTTTAGTTATAATTCAGTCCAGCTATAACACAAATATAAAATCAGGAGCATTCGCACAGGGTTCCCTTAGGCTAAGGTGATCCTAGCTCAGCGTTATAACTATGGCTAAAGGATGCCTTAGCACCAATGCTTTGTAACACTCGCCGCTTCATTGGATGCATTGCGTGGAGAGAGACGACGAAAAAGGACACGTAATGATACTAATGATATCTGTGTTTCAGTGTGAGATCATTTATCTCTCAACGAATGAAAGGGTTTCTGACATGCTGAAAACTAGCAAAGTCGTGAATTGAGGAAAAACACAAAACATACTTCAATTGGTAGACTGATTCCTCTTTGAATCCCGCATGTTTGACGATACATGACATTACGGTCTTGTTTTAAATACATCATAATAATGCTATGAATAAATTTGAATTTGCTATTGTAGATATAACATTCAAATGAGCAATAAAAATGTCCTATCTTACCATGTATCCCATAATTATGATGATGTAATATGACAATCGCTAACAAAATATTAAGCGTGATGAAAGTGATACTTTCTCTTAAACATGAATTCAGTAACTAAATCGCTGAACTGAATAAACTTCGATTCAAAGTTAATTATGACTTGCTGTATGATTTTTTAAAAATAAGATCTTAGGTATTGAATAGGGAGAACATGCTCGTTTATCACGACAATGGAAAATGCTTTGAAATTTTAAACTGCGAAGTCTCACAAAGATTGTTGTGTAAATATCAATGATTTATTGCCCTGATAAGACCATGAACGTGATCAGTCGTGACGCGCCGTACACCTTGTAACTAAAACAGTGTAGGGAAGGTATTGTTGTAGAGCAGGGAGTGTAAGGGCTAGACATAGATAATGACAGTTGTATTATCAAGACAAGTCATTTTATTATCATTGTCTCGGTACCTCATGAAGTTAGGGGGGGATAAGCAGGGTAGTTGGGGGCAGCACAAGGGTTGTACAACTGTGAAAAATATTCGTTATACCTAAAACGTCCCCCCCCCCCTTTTCGAGGTTCCTACGCCTGTGTACTTATAAAGGTTTACATTCTACTGTAAGAAAGTAAATAACTGAATAACAAATGCCATTGGCTTTATTTTTTGCTTGCTGAAGAAATACGCCTAGAGGAAATTAATTTTTAAATGTACTCGTATATATCCATCCTATGGTGAAATGGACCTTAAGGAATATTGCAATCCGGTGATTGTACACGTACACTCATAAAGGAGCTATCAATTTAATTCAATGCATTGTTAATGCACAAACAGCAACACGATATTCCTTTGAGAGAGTTTAGATGCATTGATTCATGTACTGTATTGACATTCGTTGATTTCTTTAGATTTTTCGAAAACTTGGCAAGACATGATAAAAGTTTATTGGTTAAATTCCCCCTCACATGTGATCTACGGTGGTAGACTTTCTAACAGTGTCGCAAGTCGCTGATAAGAGCTAAGCAACAGGGTGACGTTACGTTCAGTTTACATGTTGTCAAGGAAGGGTTTTACATTTAACAACGCAAAATGGCGATCCTGCTTCATGTTGTAGCTTTACTTCTGTTCCTCGTTGAAGGTAATTATTCATGTTGAATTAAATTTTGTATATTGATGTAATCAATCACAGTTATATAATATTGGATGACAGATTCCTTTCACGTTCGTTAAGTTTTATTGATTTTTTTACTTCTTTCTTTCTTGTCGAAAACTTTTGAAAGGTACATAAGTTGCTCAACTCAACTCAAGTTTTGTAAAATCGTGTAATTTAACGTTAATGTTGAAAACAGGTAATCGAAGTTTTGACTTGTACACTCATTTATTGAACTTCAAATACGTCATAAATGAAGACCCTTTTTAGACTAACTAATAGAAATTTAACTCTTGTTCATATATTTGACAATGCTTGGATATGGCAGAGTACTGAACGCAATGATAAACTTTATGTATTCATTCGCCAACAAGTATACATATATTTATGTATGAACGTACACTTGTACGTCCCCATTTGTGTTAAACAATTAACTAACGTTTCAGTTGCTCTGTCAGTATATTTAACTGTATGTATGTATTCAGATATGGCCTTTTTCGAGACTGTAAACAATCACAACACATGATGTCTAAAGCGCCCTTCTCACATTTATACAGTAGAGTAACCGCCTTTGACTCAGGCGTTTTTAACACGATTTTCATTCTGTCGTGAAAAGCATGTGGATGTTACCTTGTATATACCTACATGTATATATAGTCGTGTATATAATAATAAGTCATGTTCATGTTCGTGTTTCGTAAAATTGATTGGAAAATTTGTTGAACTGCAAAAGGAATATATCATTTTTAACCCAAATTTAGATTGATTACTTTGTATTTGTTGTTCATAATAGATATCACTCTCATATCTGATTCAAGATAAGAGTGTCGTTTATAAAAAGTCATGATAATCAAGGTACATGTATGTATACTGTTACGAAATTAGATTCTGCGCCCATCCATTAATAAGATCCAATTACTAATTTATTCGCAGTCGTTTCTTGTCTCTGTCCAATGTTGTTCAGTCTGCTTTCACTCCCATTTCTAATTTTCATTCCTAGATTTGTTCTTTTCATCTCTCATTCTTTCTCTGTGTTCCAAGGTTTTACTCCTTATTTCTACTTCTTCTTCTTGGTGTTCCAAGGTTTTACTCCTAATCTCTACTTCTTCTTGGTGTTCCATGGTTTTACACCTAATCTCTACTTCTTCTTCTTGGTGCTCCAAGGTGTTACTCATTATTTCTATTCCTTCTTCTTCTTGGTGTTCCAAGGTTTTACTCCTAATCTCTTCTTCGTCTTGGTGTTTCAAGGTTTTATTCCTTATTTCTACTTCTTCTCCTTGGTGTTCCATGGTTTTACTCCTAATCTCTACTTCTTCTCCTTGGTGTTCCATGGTTTTACTCCTAATCTCTACTTCTTCTCTTGGTGTTTCAAGGTTTTACTCCTAATCTCTACTTCTTCTCTTGGTGTTTCAAGGTTTTACTCCTAATCTCTACTTCTTCTCCCTGGTGTTCCATGGTTTTACTCCTAATCTCTACTTCTTCTTCTTGGTGTGACATGGTTTTACTCCTAATCTCTACTCCTTCTTCTTGGTGCTCCAAGGTATTACTCATAATTTCTACTCCTTCTTCTTCTTGGCGTTCCAAGGTTTTACTCCTAATCTCTACTTCTTTTCCTTGGTGTTTCAAGGTAATCCTAATCTCTACTCCTTCTTCTTCTTGGTGTTTCAAGGTTTTATTCCTTTTTTCTACTTCGTATCCTTGGTGTTCCATTGTTTTACTCCTAATCTCTACTTCTTCTTCTTGGTGTTCCATGGTTTTACACCTAATCTCTACTTCATCTTCTTGGTGCTGCAAGGTATTACTCATAATTTTTACTTCTTCTTCTTCTTCTTGGTGTTCTAAGGTTTTACTCCTTATCTCTACTCCTTCTTCTTGGTGTTCCATGGTTTTACTCCTAATCTCTACTTCTTCTTTTTGGTGTTCCATGGTTTTACACCTAATCTCTACTTCATCTTCTTGGTGCTGCAAGGTATTACTCATAATTTCTACTCCTTCTTCCTCTTGTTGTTCCATGGTTTTACTCCTAATCTCTACTTCTTCTTCTTGGTGCTCCAAGGTATTACTCATAATTTTTACTTCTTCTTCTTCTTCTTGGTGTTCTAAGGTTTTACTCCTTATCTCTACTCCTTCTTCTTGGTGTTCCATGGTTTTACTCCTAATCTCTACTTCTTCTTCTTGGTGTTCCATGGTTTTACACCTAATCTCTACTTCATCTTCTTGGTGCTCCAAGGTATTACTCATAATTTCTACTCCTTCTTCCTCTTGGTGTTCCATGGTTTTACTCCTTATCTCTACTCCTTCTCCTTGGTGTTCCATGGTTTTACTCCTAGTCTCTACTTCTTCTCCCTGGTGTTCCATGGTTTTACTCCTAATCTCTACTTCTTCTTCTTGGTGTTCCAAGGTTTTACACCTAATCTCTACTTCTTCTTCTTGGTGCTCCAAGGTATTACTCATAATTTCTACTCCTTCTTCCTCTTGGTGTTCCATGGTTTTACTCCTAATCTCTACTTCTTCTTCTTGGTGCTCCAAGGTATTACTCATAATTTTTACTTCTTCTTCTTCTTCTTGGTGTTCTAAGGTTTTACTCCTTATCTCTACTCCTTCTTCTTGGTGTTCCATGGTTTTACTCCTAATCTCTACTTCTTCTTTTTGGTGTTCCATGGTTTTACACCTAATCTCTACTTCATCTTCTTGGTGCTCCAAGGTATTACTCATAATTTCTACTCCTTCTTCCTCTTGGTGTTCCATGGTTTTACTCCTAATCTCTACTTCTTCTCCCTGGTGTTCCATGGTTTTACTCCTAATCTCTACTTCTTCTTCTTGGTGTTCCAAGGTTTTACACCTAATCTCTACTTCTTCTTCTTGGTGCTCCAAGGTATTACTCATAATTTCTACTCCTTCTTCCTCTTGGTGTTCCATGGTTTTACTCCTAATCTCTACTTCTTCTTCTTGGTGCTCCAAGGTATTACTCATAATTTTTACTTCTTCTTCTTCTTCTTGGTGTTCTAAGGTTTTACTCCTTATCTCTACTCCTTCTTCTTGGTGTTCCATGGTTTTACTCCTAATCTCTACTTCTTCTTTTTGGTGTTCCATGGTTTTACACCTAATCTCTACTTCATCTTCTTGGTGCTGCAAGGTATTACTCATAATTTCTACTCCTTCTTCCTCTTGTTGTTCCATGGTTTTACTCCTAATCTCTACTTCTTGTTCCTGGTGTTCCATGGTTTTACTCCTAATCTCTACTTCTTCTTCTTGGTGTTCCAAGGTTTTACACCTAATCTCTACTTCTTCTTCTTGGTGCTCCAAGGTATTACTCATAATTTCTACTCCTTCTTCCTCTTGGTGTTCCATGGTTTTACTCCTAATCTCTACTTCTTCTTCTTGGTGCTCCAAGGTATTACTCATAATTTTTACTTCTTCTTCTTCTTCTTGGTGTTCTAAGGTTTTACTCCTTATCTCTACTCCTTCTTCTTGGTGTTCCATGGTTTTACTCCTAATCTCTACTTCTTCTTTTTGGTGTTCCATGGTTTTACACCTAATCTCTACTTCATCTTCTTGGTGCTCCAAGGTATTACTCATAATTTCTACTCCTTCTTCCTCTTGGTGTTCCATGGTTTTACTCCTAATCTCTACTCCTTCTCCTTGGTGTTTCAAGGTTTTACTCCTAATCTCTACTTCTTCTCCCTGGTGTTCCATGGTTTTACTCCTAATCTCTACTTCTTCTTCTTCCTGGTATTCAAAGGTTTATCTGTCAACTTTCCAAATATTCTTCTTGATATTCACCATTTTTACTCCTAATCTTTTCTTCTTCATCTTGGCGTTCCAAGGTTTTTACTTTCTCTTTCTATTCCAAGATAATGTCCAATGTTGATATCTTTTTTTTATACTTCCGATTCCTATTCTCTTTCTTTGTGTTCCAAGGGATTTTACTTCCAGCTGTAAAATCCTTTTCTTTATGATTCAATGTTTTTACTTCTAATCTCCTATTCTTTTAATAGTTTTACAAGATTTTATATCCCGTTTCTTGTTTTTATTCTACCAAAATTTCATTTCCGTTCCTACTTCATTCTCTTACTGTTCCAAGGTCTGTTCTATCTGTTTCTCTTAATTTTTCAAGGTTTTTACGTTTATTTCTTATTCTTTATTATGTTGTTGAAAGATTCATACTCCCATTTCTGTTATTTCAGCTTCATCTTTTTAAAAAATTTCACTTTATCTTTTTTTTATTTCTTTGTCATCTTGTTCCAAAGATTCCTACTTTCTCATGAATCTTTATATTCCATCTTTCCTAGCCCTTTCGTTGTTTTCATTTCCCCCTTATTTCTCCAACAGAGGTAGCTCCGTCATAAATTCCTATACAACCTCTGTGTTCATACGACAGTATCTCGGTCTAGAAATGTAGAAGCCTTATTGGTTGCAACATAAAATAGTTGTTCAATCAGCAACGCCGTTTCAGTATTATGGAAGGGGATGTGTGCCAAAAATGAAATCCTGTAAACTCGTAATTCGCAAGTTGTAACATGTCGTTCTCAACCATGCAATTCTCGAAAAGACAAGTCCAAGTATGCAAACCTAACATTTCAATCCTGTAAAACTCAACTTTCTGTTCTCAACTTTACAAAGTTCAAATGTAATTCTAGAAATGTCAAAGTCGAAACTCATTTTTGTATTTCAAATACGAGGGGTATACACATTTAGCAATGCTACAAATTACGTTTTACAATTGATGAATGAAAAATGAAGTGTTGTAAAATCAGCCTTTGGAAACAGACTTTTGCATCTGGAGTTTTACATGATTTGCATGGTTATGATTGCAATGTTCCGAAATACATCTGTACACGATTTCGCATTGACCATATTTGGAAGTTTAACGAAGACTGCCGATGATTTCCGAAGATGATCGGTATTTGACAACAACGAGACCTCCCTGATCCAAGCTCCATGCAACGCTATGCAAGCTTTCCGTATAGCGTTGAGTTGAGTCCACCGCAATGCGCGGAGCTTGGGCATGCGACCTTCAACTTTTGTGAAAGTTCTTAGTAACTCGCGTACGGTGTTTTCGGACCCCTAAGGCAAATAGCAAGAAATTGTAATAGAACGAATATCATTTGCAATTAATTGCTGAAATTAGGGGTTTGCTAGCTCACCCCTAAGTTATACGTATGGAAATGTATAATCTAATATTTCAAATAATTGTTAGAATTTTTACATTTTGATGATAACAAAGGTATTTTGATTTAAATTGTTGATGATATCTGAATTTGCAAGAGCTTTTCGACTTTAAAATGGGCAAAATAGACTATGTATCGAACAATAACCCGATGTTCTCTGGCGGCCTGCCAGACCGGGCAAAAATTTATAGACCGTTCGCTTATAAGACGACCTAGTCTGTAGGCCAGACCCTGAAATAAGTAAGAAGCCTAAGCAAGTCTATGAAAAGACTCAAGAGCTTAATTTGAAATTTAAAATGAAGAAATTTCAGTCTCCTTTTCATTTCATTTAATTTTTTTTTTTAATTTTCATTAACTGATACATTTTCATTTCAGAGTCTAATTGTTAGACGAAAGACGACCCTATAATAACTGTTGATCGGGCGGAGAGTTAAAAATAACATGTCACATGATATGCCAGTCATGTGATTTTGACATGTTCTTCAATCAAATTTGTTCTAACTGTTTAAAAAACGTCTGGTTTAGAACGTTCATAGCTTTAAAACAGGACTTTAAACGGTATTAAATAAATGTTTCTTTAAACGGAATAATATTTATTGGTTAAACGACCGAATGAAAGACTAACAAAAGAAAAAAATATTCTTGTCAATGATTTTGGAACTTTCCCCTTACTTTACGTTGCGTAGTTATTTTTCTAACTATTAATTTGAAAGAATTACATGCCCGTGTTTTAAGCGTAACGTGGGTGTACAATATATTTTTTTTTTCTACCGCAATAGTCTTTGCGAGACAAGTATGCCGTTGTTTCATTATTCTAAATCCAGTCTCGTAATTTGGTGAGTTTTTTAAATCCTACGTACTTAATATTTAAATTTTTTTTAAATGAATCATCTCGATGCAGTAAGTTGTGCAGAGATTTAGTGTCCAGTAAAGTCTAACCCAGAATTAAAGTTCATAATATTCTTTCGTGAGATAAACCTCGTGTAACCCTTACGAAAACAGTAGAAAAAAATTATCTAGATCAATAATTGACTAAGAACTTTGACAAAAGGTGAAGGTCGCATGCCCAAGCTCCGCGCATTGTGGCGGACTCAGCTCAATACTATACGGAAAGCTTGCATAGCGTTGCATGGAGCTTGGATCAGGGAGGTCTCGTTGTTGTCAAATACCGATCATCTTCGGAAACCATCGGCAGTCTTCGTTAAACTTCCAAATATGGTCAATGCGAAATCGTGTACAGATGTATTTCGGAACATTGCAATCATAACCATGCAACTCATGTAAAACTCCAGATGCAAAAGTCTGTTTCCAAAGGCTGATTTTACAACACTTCATTTTTCATTCATCAATTGTAAAACGTAATTTGTAGCATTGCTAAATGTGTATATCCCTCGTATTTGAAATACAAAAATGAGTTTCGACTTTAACATTTCTAGAATTACATTTGAACTTTGTAAAGTTGAGAACAGAAAGTTGAGTTTTACAGGATTGAAATGTTAGGTTTGCATACTTGGACTTTTCGAGAATTGCATGGCTGAGAACAACATGTTACAACTTGCGAATTACGAGTTTACATGATTTCATTTTTGGCACACATCCCCTTCCATACAGTATATCATTAAAAAAGTCTCACTTATATCCATATGCTTTCAGAAAGCTAACCATTACTCTCGTATGCACTTTGCACTTTTTCTCTCACAAAGTCCTGTGTGACAACAAATATCTTATCCATGCATACGGAGTGTTCATTTGCTGGAATATTGCATGTTGCAGTATTTTGGCGCAAGGGAAAGCTGCCGGAAGCCCGAGAATAACTTGTATTACAACAGAGATTGCTAGGACGGAGCTAACTCTATTTGGAGAAAATTTATTAACTAAGAGTTCTTTTCTTTCCAGACATGTTTTTCGCCAGGTAACGCTTACGTCTCATAGGCAACTCCACAACATACATTGTACTCCTAAATCATATTATACCTTTAAAACGCATTTGGACACCAGTTTCTGGGTTTTTTACTTTCCATAACATATTATGATTAACTTATAACAAATTATTTTGCAGATGTTTATGGTGTATATTGTAGCAGGTCGTATAGTTTCAGCGATCTCTACTGTGCGTATGGATGCTGTGGAAGCTACTATAACCGATACTGTTGTACATATACGTAAGTACAGTTTTTTAAAATAAATGATTCTTACAAAAAATAAAAAACGGATTTCATATCATTGATTGCTATTTTGTTTCCGAAAAAACAAAAGTGATGTGATGTGATCAAGTGTCAAAGTCAAGTCAAAGCATGAAAATTGTAATGTGTGTCTCTTAAGTTCATTCACTGTTAGATTTGATGCTAACTGCTAAGTTAGTTATATCAAGCTCTGGAAACAAAATTACAATACGGTGTGCAAAATTACCAAAATCTGCATGTCGAACACACAAGGTTGCAGAGCCCCTAACGGAATTCGAACCATTCTTGGTCCGAAGCTGAACTACACTTTCCCACGCCTGTATTATTTGACTATGTTCATTTGAATTTGAAACCTTTATACTAGAAAGTACATCCTGCTTAATCTGCATACAAGAATCCCCTCTCTCTCCTACCAAATACCCTGATCTCTTTTGGGCTAAAACCCTCGTATGGCTGTCGGCTTGTTATTCGTCGCTATGCTCACCTGTTATTTTTTCACCCAATGAAATGTCTTTGATAAAGGTGCTTATAGCTACGAGCTTGAACTCAACGGATTTTTTCCATCCGGGTTGTGCCGCTGTTGCTGAATGCGAGGTGTCTCAATGGCCGGTTAGATAGCTAGCGATACCGGAGTTTGGGGTTGAAAGAGATCAGGGTATTAGGAAGGAGCGATAGCGTATTCATATACGCTGATGTAGCAGGATGTAGAAAGCAGTCCGTGTAAAGTTTAGACTCTCAGCAAGATCGGTTTGGGTCTACTGTTATTTGGCAGTCACTTTTGAGGGTTTATTATATGAGGTTAACCTGTACAAACTAAGAAATACCATTTGCGCATCACGTCATCAGTTGTTGTAACAATCTATGTCATCTTCCAGGAACATACCTTTGATTGCCGGATGTACTGTAGCCGGGATCATCACGCTTATCATGATCATCGTCTGTATCTGCGCATGCGTGAAATCTGGCACAAAACCAGGTCGAGTTGTTGGCACCGGCAATGTGATGGCAGTGACGGCAACAAGTACATGTGAGTGAAAATAACGTTCTTGTTTATTGCAACTCTCGTGGTAACTTTGGTAATTTTGGTTGTCTTGGTGTCGAGAAACTCATTCAAGATAAACTGGATCCGGTAAATCTCCACTAAACCCTGGATCCAATAATAGTGTTTTGCAAAATAGTTTTTGAACATCACGGACTTTGACAAAAGTAATTCTGATTAATCTTTCAACCAAATTAGATTGTGATAGGTCCCTGCTGCGGCTTAGGTCAGTTATGAAAGCAGTCTTTTCATTGGCTCGCTCATTTTTCATCGTGGACATCTGCCTTATACTACATGTCAGATAGTTGACAATACATGTACACAGAAATGTATTCAGGTCTTTGGCGGATATTTATTGGAAGGTATACCGTGTGATAGGGAGAATGTGAGAATCTGTGAACCACCATTTTCAACGTAGGCATAACATATAAGTAGACATGACAAGACATGGACATAAAGTTGCAGCAAGGGATTTTCTGTTAAGCGATAAGTCAAACGGATGGATAAAAACCATTTTTTAACGTTCAATGTCAGACATACTGATGGATGCTATTAAGAATCCTAATTTTTCATGTATGTGTCTTGAAAATAAAAGAATAACACTTACACCTACGATCCAAATTAATATTACCATTCATTTCCATAACAAATCAACTCATTTTTTAAAATTGTTTTTCCAGCACATCATACTGGAGTGATGCACCAACCCCCGCCATACAGCGCCTATGCAACAGGATCTGGTGCCCCGGCCTACCCACCCCCTGGGTCTGGGCCAGCTTACCCCCCGACCGGCTACCAACAAAACCCTCAAGGATTTCATCCACCGCCCACCGGATTCCAAAGCAACCCTCCCCCACCCCCGAATTACAACGACCCGAATACCCAACAACCATATGGTCAGAAGTAAAAACTCTTTATACCTGTATGAAGTATTTGTATTGATTCTTGAATATGATATGATTATGTTATTAGGAATATTTCGAGTGTATTTATTTTCTAGTTATCTTTTCAATAATTTGAATTTAAATTTCCGTTATTTGTTTTTGATTGTTTGGATAAATATAATATGAATTGATGAACTTTGGAATGGAACTTGTTGTAAATATATCGTCTTAAGGTCAGTCAATTACAAATGGTTTGAACAAAATGGTAACATTTAATCTTCTATGAGTGACGTTTTGTAAATCAACTTATTCTACGTGTATTCGTTTTGTTTGTTTTTCGTTTTTCTGTTTTATTAAATGACAAGTTTTGTTTAACCAAAATGATTTGAGATCCATTTTATTGCTTGATATAAGAGTGAAATTAATATTGTAAGAGATTTTAGATAAATGCACTGTTTAGAGTAGTTAAACCTTATACCATACCATTGTTTGCACGACGTCGACAGCCAATATACGTTGTTTACTTTCAAAGCAGCATATCACCAAATACAATTCTTCAGTTAAGAGTCTTCAATCAGTGTCTCAGTATTTTTGTAGGTCCTGTCTCTGTACCATAATTGTTTTAAAAAGAGTTTTATCGATCCTCTTCAAATAATCACATATTTAGTTATAAAGTAGTATCATATATATTTAGATTTTTTTCACAAAACAACTACATATAACCTTGCTTCATTCAATACTTTCGACAGTATAACGTTTGCGAACAATCTCTTTTCAGTAGACATAGAAGGAAACTATCCCACTACCAAAAAAATCTAAATATGGGTAACAGTGTGGTACATCAATGAACACCTTTACAACCGTAGTTATTTGGGAGTAGACATACATTCATTCTCTCCTCACATTGCAGCATGGACGTTATATACTCAACAAAATATGTTAAGGACCATCCCTACTTTCAATATTAGATCATTCTATAGTTCCATAGATGCATAAATACTGAATATGCAGGTGGTCTTTAACTTGTTTGTTGAGTGTATGTCTTTCTAACACGAGCTCTTTTCGGGTTTCCTTGAAATTCCCCTGGCGGCCAAAATTGCGATACAGTCTAGCTGCCAAATTTCAGCCATTGAAAAAACTTCTTGAATGGAAGGATTCAAGGTCACTGATGCAATTTTATCATTCTGTCGCTATGTAATGTGGCAGTGTTTTGTCAAGAAGGCTCGAGGGTGATGCTCAGAGTCGAGAATCTTTCCTAAACATATGGAAAAGATTAAGGATTTGTAAATGATTGTTTTTAAATAGAAGCCGCTGATTAGACATTACAAACCAAATTAGGCGTGTCCCTTTTTACCCAGAAAATGATCGTATTAGCTACCTCTGTGGGGAGAGAATTACAGAACTTGAACACGAATACGTAAAAAAGAAGCAAGTCATATGCTCCATATTAAATTCATATAGGCAATGCATTATGTTAGATGTTCTTCTTAGCATTGAAGGACTCTTGTCTCAAATGTAAAAATGTTGAAATTATTAAGAAGTTTAATCGAGTCATGAATCATTTATATACTTTGATTTTCGTTAATTTTTTATGTAAATGAAAGAAAATAATGCATACGTGGATGGAGACGTATGCTTTAAATTGTCTTGTTTTACAACGATTTTATACTTTTGTAAACATTGGATCATTGTCTTTAACTTGTACTGAATTCGCTTTTTGAATAAAAAATATCTTCGTTTAAAATCTTAGCTAGTTTGTTTCATTGAGAGACCAATTGAAGTTCAAAAGAGATTTCTTTAAAAAAGAAATCACTTAAAAGTTAGTGTTTGCAGCGTAGAAATGTTCAAGAATAGTTCACTACTACTTTTAAATGTTATGTATAAAAGTTAAGAAAATAGATAAAATTATGTTGATACCTGATACGGTTTTAAATAAGTATTATAGCAAACATGAGTTAAGCTAAGTACACGAGTGTGCGAGTTACTCAGTATTACAATTCCAAGAAAACAGATTTATTTAGAAACAACGTTCTGTCTAATGCTAGCTGATAAGCCTCCCTCGTCCAAATTCAAAACCATAATGGACAACTTGTGAACATTTATCGCATTAGTTACAGGTTTGTTCAAGGGTCGCACGAAATTCTCGAACTCAGAATACATGTATGTATTACATGCATGCTTTCCGCTTTGAAACACGAGAAACACGTGCACCTTATACCATGTTGCACTGTACACTTCATTCATCGCGCCTTGACACGCATGAAGCACGTGCTCCTACACGTCTTAAAGGGATACACATTTCATTCATGCATCAGCGATGAGATCCAAAAGAGGATGTAGATATATACATCACTTTAAAGGTTTAGATTGTGTGGTTAATTTTATTCGCACCAAGTAAGATGAAAGTTGTATCGGGAAATATATATGTCCGTGATATTTCCCGATTAAATTAAAAAGTTATGGCAGGAACCATTGCATATTACGTTTATGAATAAAATATTATTAAAGAACGTAGTAACACAAGCGACCGAGGATTATGTACACATTAAGACGTTTTTGTAGTAATGAATTTGATTATTTGCTTAAACGGACTCAAGTCACTGTTAACAGCAGGTACTGACATGTAGATAAAAGTGAAGAAAGGATGTCAAGATTATAAAAAGGTCCTCCTTTATATTCAAATTTTGTTTCCGATCAGCCTTTTTTAGGGATGTAAAGATATATCAAACTATCGACCTATCACAATATTTGCTGTGCCTTAACTATTTTATCGAAAGTGATTTTTAAAAACTATCGATAGTTTAGATAGCATGGCTATTAAAAAAGGACAATTGACTCCACCCATGAAAATATGGCTATGACCAGTCTGATTAAAATCGACCGTGTTCCGAGAAATAAAAGTTTTTTCTTAAAATGACTATATTGGGATTCGAACACACTATCAGGGGGGCTTTCCTCTCCATGATGGCCTAGACAGATAGAGTTCGAAACTCGGTTGAGTCAATATTTTGAAACTTTTAGTCCTCGGAACACAGTCGATTTTTTTTACATAATTATCAGTAAATTTTCATGACTATTATTTCAGAATAAAATACTAAACTTATGGGATGTTTAAACACAAAAACCATATATATATGCACATAATTTTTTTTATTAGATTTCATTTTTTTTAAATGTCACCTTTCAGTTTGTCTTCAGTTTAGATGCAATAAAAAAGAACTAGACAAATTGAAACCTAACAGTTATGCAAAATCATGAAGCCATGTGTTTATTCACAACACCAAATCAAATTTGTATATGCTTTAACTTTACGCTTTTTCAAAATATTATGTTGTTTTTCAAAGAAAGTTGATCATTTCAATCAATGAGTCTAACAAGATATGCAACACGATGTCTCTAAACATAACACATATGTGTTTTTGGTTTCAAATATGCGTATGATTATTTACTATTATTATTATATACTAAATGTTTTCATGTTGTCAATGTCGAGGTGGCAAGAAGAATATTGATGGAGTTGCACCGTTTTCAGTTGTTCAAAAATTGTTTTCCAAATAAACTTTATAAAGCTACTACAATTTTTTTGTAAAAGTTCAATGTCATGATATCTAATTAAAGGCTTACTGCTGAGCCCACAAAATCATATACTTATCCAACGTACTTGAATCCGCGGAGGCCATGATCTTCGTATCGCTATCTATCTCACAAGCTAATGAAACGTCTCGCATCTAGCAAAATCTGTTGTGTTCAATAAATTATTTTCAAGTTCCTTGCATAAAGACATTTCATTGGATGAATAAATGTTTAACAAAGCTAAAAAGAATGACCAATGGTCAGCGATCCGAAGCCTTTGACGTGAAGGAGAACATGGTATTTGGAAGGAGGTCTTCGGACATACATACGCCGACGACGGATTGTTTACGATAGAAACGGAAGTGACGAGCACTTGCTGTCGCTTACAACATGAACAAAAATATATCGACGAGATCTCAAGTAAAATCTCAGCTGAGTTTTAGTTGAGATCGTTTTGAGAAAAGGAAAAATTGAGAAAACTCAGTTGAGTAAAAATATGAAACTCAGTTTTGAATTTGAGTGAAAACTTAAGTTCGTATCGAGAAATCGGGGCTAAGTCAGTCGTTCGAGCGCAGGGCCCTCTCCAGCGATTAGGTCTCGATTTACAGTTTTTCATTGCAAACGGCTAAAGAGTTTTCACTTCAGGTAGCAAATAGGGTAAGATAGTGCTTAACCCCTACCAGAAAAATTCATATTAGGTTTAAGAATGTGTCCTCCTTTTAGAATCAGTCCATATAATTGGCTGTCAGCCTGCCACACTCTTTGTATTGCTATGCCAGTTGAGGATGGTCAACCTACTTAAAGAGGAGAAGTAACGCATGAATTTGATTATTACAAATTAGTAAATGTATTCGCTTCACTTATATGAATCAATAGAGCCAAAAAATGAGAAAATATACGCTTTAATTCGACTACTAGGAGACCTTTGATACCCCTGTTTTGGATAGCCGCCTAATGAGACTGGCGAACGCTTACACAAAAACACCGAAGCATGACTCGAAGCCGCGCCCAGTGTGTGACGTGCTAGTGGTCAGCTGTAAGTCCAGCCCTTTGATTTTCTTTGTATTTTTAAGCTAATTCAACAGCAAAATAGAGGCAATAGCTGCTCCGAAAGAATTCCAAAATACGATATAATAATAATAATAATAATAATAATAAAAGTAGTTTATTACTGTGTCATGAGCATGACATACTCCGGGCCTTTACAGGCCTAAAAGACACCAACATGTAGTACACATATATATGACTAAAAAAGTGACAAAATAAACAATACAGCACTAAGACAATCACACACCATTATGAAATATACAACCATTGAACAAACAACTCACCTTACACATTCATCACACACCACACACAAATCAATCGTCTCACCCTACACATTCATAACACACCAAACACAAATCAATCATCTCACCCTTCACATTCATCACACACCATACACAAATCAATCATCTCACTCTACACATTCATCACACACCACACACAAATCAATCACCTCACCATACACATTCATCACACACCACGCACAAATCAATCTTCTCACCCTACACATTCATCACACACCAAACACAATTCAATCATCTCACCCTACGCATTCATCACATACCACACACAAATCAATCATCTCACCCTACACATTCATCACACACCAAACACAATTCAATCATCTCACCCTACGCATTCATCACATACCACCCACAAATCAATCATCTCACCCTACACATTCATCACACACCAAACACAATTCAATCATCTCACCCTAGATATTCATCACATACCACACACAAATCAATCATCTCACCCTACACATTCATCACACACCAAACACAAATCAGTCATATCACCCTTCACATTCATCACACACCAAACACAAATCAGTCATCTCATCCTACACATTCATCACACACCAAACACAAATCAGTCATCTCACCCTACACATCTCATCTCATACATTCACTATCAACTACATATCAATCAAACACACACACACACATCTCTTATGCAATAAATACATCACAACATACACACAAAATACATATTCATAACATATTATAAATACATTAAAATATACATTATCTACAGTTTCCTTGTAAGAGTCTTTTGTGGACCATATTTTGAAGACATTTGGCAAGATCATATTGGATCTCATCATTTGTCAGCAGCCAGCAGAATTTATCATTTAGTTGTGAGTTCATAAAGCTTGGATTAAGTTGATTACATTTAAGGAAAAGTTTCTTACGGGCATCAGAGTAGAAGCTACACTGCATGAGGAAGTGAACTTCATCTTCTACTGCATGGTCATCACACAGTGTACAGAGTCTATCTTGAAGTGGGGTAACAGGCTTGGTATAACGTCCTCTCTCAATGTTAAGGGACAGGCTTCCACTGCGAAAGGAGGCAATCAGGCTTCTTTGTTGTCTAGTAATGTTTATCCTTGTGTAGTGACAAGGGCTAATATCATGTTTATAAAGCCTATAAGTTCTGAGTTTGTTGCCGTTAGGTTGATTGTGGTCATTGAACAGGTCATGTAGCCATTGTTCACGGTCTCTTGTGTCTAATATGTCAAGAGCTTTATGCAATAGTTTTGTTCTAGATAAGTTAGAGTAAAAATTATTTATACTTTCATGTCCAAGTAGGTTAAGTTTTTTAATGAACTGTTGAGCTTTGTAATCCCAGGATGATTTTCTTCGAACTGACCACAAGTTTAAAGCTGTGCACAGTGTGTCCTGTCCTGCGGTCACCATCTTGTGATAATAACGAAGAACTTCAATCTTTATTTTGGAGTCAGAGCTTCTCCAACCCAGATCACCTCTCACAGCTGTTGTGGCTGTGTTTTTCCTAACTCCAAGAAAGAATCTTCCTGCTTTGTTCTGAATTCGTGCAATTTCCTTGTATTGGTTTAGTCCCCAGACACTTGCACTGTAGTTGATAATTGGCTGAACATAACTGTCATATAGCTTAGTAAAAACATCTAGACTGAAACCTCCTATTGAGTTAAATTTGGCCATTATAACACCAAGAGCTCTGTTAGCTGATTTGCATACTTCTCTCACCGTTTTCTTATAATCACAGTGCTCATTGAGCCACAAACCTAAATATTTATACTCAGAACAAGAGGTAATTTCCATAGTTCCACATATATATAATGATAATGTATAGATATATAACGGCTTCGTGATATCAACTTTCCCTCTCAGTCGTCAAATCCATCTTAATTGGACTGTGACAATCAATAAATGACATGAAAACATACCTGGCGCAAGCGTTAGAAACATCCTATGTAATCCCAAAGAATGTTGGTACCCGTTATTCACGATGTACTTTTTTAAATGTGTGTCATCGTCCGTAGAAGTGCACGAGCCAAATCTCCTTCTCTTAATTTATTGGTTGAATATATATTCTACCAGTTCATTGGTTCAAAATGACTGGACGTCGTGACAATAAACTAAGTACCAGTCGAAAGCCAAGAGTTATGCAGGACATGTATTCCGCTTGGCGGGTCAAAGGCGTTAAAATTCAAAAGGTATAATTATAGACCATTAAGTCAAGAATTGAAATTGAATGCGATAGGATTACATAACGGCGATGATACACATTCCATAGATAATGATATCTCACTTTCTGAATCGCTGGAGGACATTATGCGTTAATACTTAATAAAGGTTATATTTTTATAAGAATAAGGATGCCGGTGCATCCCTCAATATAATGTCCAATAAGTGAGCATAGTTCATGTAAGAAATACTTCCGGGATCTCACGCCTTAGCGCAATCTTATAACTATGACAACATTGCGCAGGGTCGTGACTTTTAAAAACATTCCGTAGGAAAGTGCACACAGCATCGTATTTAATCAGGGTCTTGCGCTTGCAAAAATAGAAATTTCCAGACAATGAATTAAACAATAGATTCCTTTTAGGTTTGAGTTGTTTGGATAACGTTTAGTAGGTATTACCGACGGTTTAACTGCGAGATTTACTATCGGCTAGTGTTGTTTTACATAACGAGCGAATGATGATATGCCAACTACCACGTCACGAAAGATTCACGCTTCAGTGACCACAGGGCCTTTCAGGTTCAGGCAATTTAATTACAAAGCCGTATTTATGTCGTTTAGCGGCCGATTTCAGAAATTTAAAGTTGAGTCCACGTCAAATTGTAATCCCTTTTAGCGAATTCCGAAATCGACCATATGGCATTTCACTCGATATTTAAGACGTGCTGTCACTTCCGGCTATAAAATCATATGAATTTCCATGTATGAACTTCTTGAGATATGTTTTAGATAAGTTGAAGGTCATATATGGTAAGGTGAATGTATTTTTTTTGTTACTGCTTTTTTTGGTCAGGAGATTGCATAGCTCACTGCTGGGAGTGGTTAAATGTGATTTGCAATTGTTTCTAATAATCATTATTAGTTTTACTGTGGTTCATGACAATGAGAACTTTTAACTTGAGAATGGTATCATTATGGAGACGGAAAATACATTTCAAATTCTTTTCAGTGTTTATCAAACTTTATTGATGAATAAGATGTGACATATATTGTTCTGTAAATCGATACAAATTGTGTCCATAGCCCAGATTATGTCGCTATTCATGTTCAAATGGTCTCACTGTGTCCCCGTCGTTCCTCTTGGATGGAGCAACCTGGTGTAGAAATATAATGATAAAAATGATGATGATAATAATAATAATAATAATAATAATAATAATAATAATAATAATAATAATAATAATAATAATAATAATAATAAAAGTGTAATGTTTATCATATCAATTGTATTGACATTGATATCTACTGATCCAATAGTGTACTTATATAGGATTGCAAAAATGTTGATCCTAAAAACATTGATGTGACAAATTATCTTAAATTTCTACGTATTCATCATCGTATTATTTATGTATTTCTTTCCTCCATACATCGATTCATCAGAGAAACGAACATGGTAATGATGGTAATGATATTCGTCTCTAAACTCCAAGGCTTAACTCGTGGCAAATTTTAAACGCTTTAGCAGGTTCCCCTAGCGGCAAAAAAATCCAACCTGAACCAGCTTGTAAAACTTAAATACAGATTAAATACAGATTCAAAATCAAGGGTTCATTCAAATAAACTTTAGCTTTTAGTAGACAGAAGGAAATAATTGAGGCGTTTCGAATGATCAAGGCGTCGTTGATTGTACAACTTACTTTGTTCGCATCCAATCATTTCTAGACCGAGAAACAGATATTCATATATATAGAATTCTTTTACGGAAAAGAATGCGCCGAATTGGACGCTGTAACAAACCGTGATTTAAGCGCTAAACGGCATGGTTTAACTTTTATTTTTTTATTATAATTAAGCAGAAGTTAAAACAAGATTAAAAAAACTGCTTTATCAGAGCAAATAATCTTACAGCTAAGAAACAAAATGAAACACGAGTCTTTTGAGACATGAAAATATAAAAGAGGAAAGTCTACTAATAGCATAAGTATCAGTTTGAAGAATGCAAAATTTCAAGAAGACATCAAGTGAGAAGATCTAACAAAAATTTCAAATAGTTAAAAAGAAAATACACAGTTTAAGTTAACCTTTCGTTATGGTTATCAGGGTCTTGTAGTCTTTGCGGATACGAATCAACAAAACGACACGCTCCCCTTATCCCCGATTGTCACTTTCTTTTTACCTTCAAAGAATCAGTCTTGTTATTATGCATGATTACTATTGGGGAACGTGAGAATCATTAAAGTTTTAAGTTTTAATGGGGTTTATAAAAAACAGGTACTGACCTCATCACTTGTCTCTGAGTGTAGTACCCTATATGTACCACATGTACCTTAAATCCTAATAACACCCATTATGTATGCAGTTGAATGAAAGAGTTAAAATTTACTCCAAATCGTTATTAAAAAAAAGTACTTGTCATCCAGAATTTTTTAAAAAATCAAATTTTATTTTTTACCGAATTCTTTTTCAAGAGGCATTTCAAAACAGCTAGACCTCCAATAATCAAGATGGTTGCTCCGAAGAGGACTGGTACTACGATAATCACCAAATCTCTGCAAGAAAAATGTAATTATTTTGAAGTGTCTTGATAGTAGCTACATGTAGTACGCAGCTAGTTGAAGCAATGACAAATCACAACTGCACATGGATATGTCACCATGTTAATTTAAAGACAACATTTTAATTGTGAAAACATGAGATTATTTTGGTAGGTCATCTGTCAAATATCAGATTTAACTTTGGTTTCTCCTTTCAGTTCTGGGAAAGAAGAGATCTAATCTACATTAGAATTAAATGTACACGCTACCGCTATGAATTTACTCAAAACATTCAAAGTTTTAAATTGTTCGTGTACTCTTTGCACCAAAGATTAATTACAATAATCATTCTAACATGTATTAGTTAGAAGCGCATTCTTTTCGAAAACGAATACAGTTCATTGCATAGCGTTCGATATTACTAACGATTCGCACTCGGGTAATCTACCTTATAAGCTATTAAGCAACTTTTGATTTTAAAAGACCGTTCGAATCCCGTTCCAGTCAATATTTTAAAACTCTCGGAACACGGTTGATTTTAATCAGACACGTTAAGTTACAAGATTGTTTTGATAAACTATATTTTATCCTTGGTCTCAGTTCAGAGTTTCAACTGTCCATAATTTTCCCGTGTTGTGTATAGCTGACCAATTATCTTTAATCTCTAAGCCGACATCGGCCGTCTTAACATTGTCATTGTTGATTGTAGGTCAATTGTATATCTATAAAATGTAACATCGTGGTCATATGGTATTCCCAGTCGGCTTACAAGGTATAGATTTAAGTTGGAAAACATTTCACGACTTTTTCAACGAAGTATTAACGCTGTGATAAGGTCTTCATGACAAACACTGCGAGCGATAAGCAGATTTCAACGTTGATAATATAAACAAGAAGGTAACCCAATAACCGGATGAAACGGTGTAAATAGCTCCGAACATTAATAGTTCGTTTTTACAAATCAATGGAATCGAACCGCTTTTTTTATAATCTTTCCCCTTTGTTTATTCGAATGTACCAGTTACCTTCTTGTCCATATGTACGTGTAAAACGCTGGCATTTCTCAAAGTAAAATAACGGTCATTATTTATCTTATAAATCTACAAGAAAAATCACAAAAATGTGAAAAACCGATTGAAAAAAACGATTCAGTTGTTTGATAACTTGAGAGGAAACCCCTCGATAGACTGAGTTTTAAAAATAAATTAAACTTTTATTCCTCTTTATTATTATTTATTCTACTGATTGCCTTCATCGGATTTGCCTGTAGGTAAACCGACTTGTCGGTACACGCATCAATGGACTGTCTTCAATGCCTGATGTTAGTCATTTGATTGGCTCGTTATGAATGGACCACATGAGGGATATCCATAGAGAACTATCAGGGTTTTTGTAAACGCCTCGCGGATAGATACCCCGATAGAGCAGGACGTTGCTAACATTTTTAATTGAAACTGGCTTATTAACTCTGTTTACTTACGTAGAGGAGCAACAAACGCCGTCCTTCGCTGAACCACAACATCCGTATGTACAGTCAAACACCTCGTCATTTCTAGCTTGGCACTCAATTGCATAGGCTGACAAGAAAGAAGAAATATTTTAATCCAGAAAACATTTATACAAGATTGCAGGTTATTAAATTCATCTATTGAGACCATCTTTAGGTATTTCATTAGCCTTAAAAACCTTCAACAGAAATAGAAACCGGTCATACATTTCTGCATTTAACCTACAGCCCATTTTCCTACAGATACCGTCGTTCTGTGTACCGTTAACAGATTTTCTCCTAGATGGTACAATGAGGTCGTGTACAGTTAGAGTGATATGTTATATAAACATATATATAAATAAATATAACGAAAACTCTATAAATGTACAGCATTCGAGGTTCATACGCCTCATGTGAAAATGAAAACTCGATCTAAAAGTATCGGCTAATAATAACAAATCTTCCTTCTTCTTTGTTAAGATAAGATTGAAAGGGAAAGTAGCACGGTTTTTTTAAAAATTATCTCTTTAAAATTTCCTCACCTAACATAGTACATAATAAATGTAAATGTTCTACATTCAGAGGGTAACATCTCATTATTCATAGTTATACTGGAAATACTCCAGTATATAGAGGATACTAAACGACCTTCCATTTAATACTATTTTTATTAAACGAGTAAATGATTAAGTATAAAACGAGCGAAAGCGAGTTTGATACAAAATCATGAACGAGTTTAATGAAAATAGTATTAAATGTAAGAAAGTTTAGTATTCTGTTTATTACTTGACCTCAGTAATCAAGCATTATTACCGAAAGTGTACTGAACGAAGCATTTCCGCCACTAAGCCGCCATTGAGACGTCGGTGCCAAGATTGTGACGTCACAACCACACAGTATTATGACATCATACGGGGAGCGGTATTACACTAGTTTAATATCGCCGTATAAATATTACACTACGGTATCTTACACGGGCGAGTAATAATGAACAAACACACACGTACATTTTTGAGCGAACTCCTTTTAATCATTTGAGGTAGGGAAATGGATTCATATAGCTTCAAAGAGCATGGTACAGCTTCTTTTGATTTTAAAACATTGTTTTGAAAAATGAAAAATTTCTTTTATTGTTTCGTGAGATCACTTTATTAATCTAAAATAATGTGCTTCTGTACCTTTAAAATTATTTTTAAATATCTTGGATCAATAATCGAGACGCATACACATTATCAATATAGTTACTAACTACATCATAAAATTATAACATTAAGCAATAAGTAACTTTTATACAACACGATTTAACGAAGTTTTTACAAACAAAAAATATACACCATATATATTCTACACCAATGGTGCCATAATTAATATTTAAGATGAATCATCAAAACATAAAAACGGAAAGTCTCCAATCAAAACTTCCCATTTGACAATTAAAACGTATAATGTTGTAATTTTAAGCATTTTGATAATGCAAAATCAAATAAATCTAGAAAACTCCTGTAAAACGACAAGATACAACTTCATACATACCTGTGGACGTTCACACTAAATACCATTTTAAATCTAGATATCTACAAGCTAAAAATCTAATCTCAAATTCGGCGAATTTATATACAAAAATGTTGTCGTTGATAACTGATGCAAACGTATGACAGACAGACAGACATTTTTATTCAGTAACAGGCCTCCGGCCCAAAATACATATACATCAACACTTTTAAATTGTAACATGCGCACAATTATCTATTTACATTTAGATTTGTGTTTCTTGTCAACATAGTATAAATATAGACAAACATCCTTCATTATATGAACATTATTACTCTGTATAATGGTTATAAAATCAATCATAGTTGGGTATTTACTGAGATATTTTGATAGGTATTGTGTTCTTAACTCTGTATATGCATCACATACATAAATACATGCCACTCATCTTCAACGACTGAAATGCTATTGGATTTACAAAACAAACAATGCCTTTCATCATAAGTTACATTTATGAATCTACCAGTTTCTACTGCTAAGTTACATTAAAGTTAATGTTTTTAATCGTTGTTGCCCATGAATTTCTACCTACATTGTCTAGTGATAAAAGCATGTAATAACATTGTATTGGTAATCTATAGTCAGGCATGTTAAGAAATCTACACCAGTATGTCACAGCTTTAGTTGTATAAGTCAATTGTAAAGGCACTCTTCCACATTCTCCCAGAGCCACGTTGTTACAAGTAGATTTTCCAAGTTTCAATACATATTTACAAAACTTAACATGGATAGATTCAATAGTATTACAGTAGGATGTACCCCATATTTCACCTCCATAACATAGGATAGGTGATATCATACAATCAAAAATCTTAAATAAATCTGTGCAATTAATATTTCCTAAATTCCTTTGGAAATTTTTAACAGAAAATATTGCCTTATTATTTTGTGAGGCTAGACAAGATGTAGCCTTACTCCAGGCCAATTTAGGAGTAAACATAATCCCAAGGTACTTATAAAATGACACAGTTTCAATAACATTACCATTATAAAACCACTTTTCATATGAGCGCAAGGGCCCACCATTCCCAAACACAAGAACTTTAGTTTTCATTAAATTAACCCTCATACCGGTGTGCTCACAAAATGTGCTAAGTACATTTATCTTCTTTTGCAATTGTGCACAGGTGACAGATACTGTTGAAACATCATCAGCAAATAAAAGAGAACAGAGATTGCTAATAGATGAAGAAATTGTAATTCCTTTACCCCCTTCCAACTCCAAAAGTCTACATAACTTGTCTATGAAAATGATAAATATCTGAGGACTCAAAACACAACCTTGCCGACTACCAATATTACAAGTAAAACTGTTTGAAATACCTTTTGATGTCCTAACTGAAGCCGATAGAGAATTATACATAGATGTTAACAACATAAGAAATTTACCTTTAATGCCAACTTCATACAATGATTTTAAAAGAACATCATGCCTAATAGTATCAAAGGCCTAAGCAAAATCAACAAAAACACCATAGAATCTACCCCCTTTTTTGCTTAAATATTTTTGGATCAAGGATTGCAAGGAAAAGATATGGTCAATTGTTGAATAATCCTCTTTAAAGCCTGCTTGAGATTCATTAATAATATTATGATCTTCACACCATTGCTGCAAGCGACTATTAAGAATAGACATAAACACTTTACAAGTAGAGTCTATAAGGGAAATTCCCCTGTAGTTATTAGTATCATCCCTGCATCCAGACTTATATATAGGACATATAATACTTTTACCCCAACAAGGTGAAAATTTACCGCTATCAAGAATATGATTAAAAAGTTTTGTAAGATATGGTACAATAAGATGACTAAAAGCCTTTAAGAATTCCGCAGCAACACCATCTGGTCCTGGAGATTTATTATTAGCCGAGTTGTATGTATCTGACATAATACTTCCTGTTGAGAAATAGGATCATCTAGCCCTTCTGTTATCTGAGAAGACAAATACACATCACTATGTACATCTGAAAGAGATGACACATATTTTTCAGCACTAAGAAGTGACATAAAATGATTAACCCGCTGCTCATTAGTTATAGACTGTGAAATACCATTAGAAGTGTTACAATTTTTCAGAATCCTCCAAAATACCTTAGAATCACTGCTAGCTGCTACCAACTTCTCCTTCTGTTTACAGAAATTTACCTCCTTCTTAACTCTAAAGGCCTCCTTAAAACAATTTCTGAAATATCTGAAAGTATCCAAACTTTGATTAAAGTCTCTATGAGCTCTAAGAGCTTTATACTTATCATGCTTTAACTCCTCTAATTCCTGATCCCACCAAGGGGGTTGCTCCTTATCTTTATCAAAACTATACATAGGAGGATACACACTCTTAGTGTGGGTTGCAGCGTTATAAAGTAGATTCACAAACATGGAAATAGAATCATCAACACATAAATTCAACAAATGTAACAAATCACCAAGTGATTCAGTAAATAAATTCTGAAAATGTGAAATAAACTTATTTTCAGAATCCTTTAACCATACATATTTGGTCCATGGTTCACTCATTTCCTCAGACACAGTGTCATTTGAATTATTGTCATTATCTAATTCTTTGTCATCAAATACATCAATTGAACAATATAATGGAAAATGGCATGAAAGATCATAGGTGCCTATGCCAAAGTTATTAATAAGAGGAAATAATGATGAGGTTGCCATCATAAAGTCAACAACACTGGCTCCATTGTGGGTAATACAACGTATGCTTTAGAAGTAACATTTTAATGTAAGTTAATAAATAATAACTCACCGAAGCTCTGAAAAGCGAGGCTAAACGCTAGTGTCTCAATTAGAAACTTCATGATGCACAGGCGTTTATTAGAAAGTTCTTATCGACATGCAAAGTAAATGCTTTAAATACATTGGCACTTATATACAACGTACCTAAATATATCAAAACAAAAGAGGCGATTGGTGTTCAATACGTGAATGAAATCATTAAGGGGCTGATTTTCTAAGAAGTGGGTACCCCCATACATGTAAAATTGATAACAACAAGGACCAACAGCGTTATATTTACTTTTAGGGGATTCAGTTATCCGCCAATGGTATTTCATATATTTTGTGTACGTGATAAGTTAAAAATAAACCTGACTTTGGTTTCCTCAACAAAAAAAAGCTCAGCCGGATTCTATTGAGTTTTAATCAATGGTTCGATTAACTTAACAAATATAGGATATTGTTCAAAGATATTTTTCATATCTATTCTGAATAATGGTTATCTGTTTGTGAATGTTTTAATGTGAAAAACCACCGCTATTCGTCAAATTCTAAAATTTGAATAATATTAACATTGAAGGCACTGTCGAACGTTTTCTTGTGATACAAGGTGACCTCACTATGGCACTATGGCACGTTTTAAAGTTTCAAATTGAGGACATTGGCTTTCACCACAACTAACTATCAATACAAATATATACTTATTATTTTTTACAATTTACCTGCAATCAACAATGAAAAAGTCAAGAGGACCGAAATCGACATACAGAGATGAAAATAATGTATGGTCAACTGTGCAAAAAATGTAAAAAAAAATTGTGGAAAGTTGAAAACGATCTAACTAGTAATGTGTATTGCTTTGCATTAACCTAAATAAATAGAACTCCCTTAGGGCCAGATCTGGACTGTAGGGGAATGGTTATGTTGTTCAAAACCACATTGTTGAAGTGCAGCTTGTGCAATACCACGCTGGAGCAGTCAACATGTTGCGCCTCTTCTTCAAGATCGCCGCTCTCATTTGCTTCAGTTAGTCAGCATAGTAAGCTCCTGTTATTAAAGTTTTATGTGGTTTATCCCAGAAAATGGTCGCCGTGATCTTGCCAGCAGACGGTCGAGTTCTGAACTTGCTGGGTGCAGAAGAGTGCTTGTGCATCCGTTCCATGGATTCTTGCTTGGATTCAGGATCCCAGCGATGAATCAACGTTTCATCCCTTGTAACCAGACGGGCATGACAGATATCGGGATCAGAGCTCACGACTAGATTCAATTCTCTGGTGTCGATCTTGTGCATTTTAATTTTGTGGCACCCATCTTGCAGACACCTTGGACATGTGTAAGGGCTCATGAATTATGGTGAAACACTTCCATGAAAAATGCCGTTCTGAAGATATCTCGTCCACGTATTCTACGCCCTGGACCCGTGCAACCAGAACAACAACAGGCCTTCCTGACCTGAACCTACATAACTTATAGTATAGATTACTAGTACCTGATTGCGGTTTGTTGGTTATCGAGAAATATGCATGTTCTGTGCATTCGTTGTGATCTAGTGGAATGAAGGATACAAAAAGGTCAAAAATTTTAAAAGATGGGTTTTAACGAAACGTGTGTCCTATATTCATAAAAAGCCAGTTATCATATTTTGTTTAATAAATGCCTTTGTGTTAAAAGTTTTCATCTATAAAATGTTACAAAGTTAAATTTCTTATTGAAAATACCGCCTTTTTTAAAAAAGGTTGGGATTGTCCGCGCACTATTTAGTAAGTATGATGATTTTAATTTCGATATAAAAGGCTCGAATTCAAGCAGAGGAAATTGTTTTTAAACGTCTTGAGGAAAATTTATGTTAGTGACATTTTGCCAGGTTTGCATTAAAAAAATTGTCTTTAAAACACTGAGACAATCACTTAAAGAATATTGATCTTCGGTCATGTCATAAGGTGTGTCTTGATAACGAGGAAGAGTCTCACAATTTTATTATGGCGAGACATCCTAAATCGTCGTGCGTCTCACAAGCTGATACGAGACACAAACGTGAGTTGTATTGAGAGAGAGAGAGAGAGAGAGAGAGAGAGAGAGAGAGAGAGAGAGAGAGAGAGAGAGAGAGAGAGAGAGAGACAGAGACAGAGACAGAGACACAGAGAGAGAGAGACAGAGAGACAGAGAGAGACAGAGACAGAGACAGAGACAGAGACAGAGAGAGAGAGAGAGAGAGAGAGAGAGAGAGAGAGAGAGAGAGAGAGAGAGAGAGAGAGAGAGAGAGAGAGAGGACCCCTCAATTGTCATTTCATCGAGTAGTAACATAGCCCTACATAATGAATATACATCGTCTTGTACATTTTTAATCAACGTTTTATACAACAGCATTTTAGCACACCTGTACTTTTGTACGTTATAACCTGTATGTATGAAAAATGTATTTTGTTGTTATTTATGACCCTTTTTGTATAAGTATGGCTTATATACTTGACAAAAAAGGGTTAATGTCCACAATCATAATAATCATTTATGCATCTTATCGATGGTCTATATAGTCTGTCTGTCTGTTTGCCTGTCTGTCTACATTGCTATCGCGTGTTGTATTGGTGCAAATGTGTGAAGACACTCCCTAATCAGTTATTCGAGTACCTTGACTGCAGAAATATTCAACCGGATCGCATGCGCTACAACACAGGTATTTGTTTTCTGAAACTCATTTCTTCTCGTGCTCGCTCATAATAGATTCGTTGATCTCTGTTGATAAAAGCTATTACAGGATAGCGTTGTTCAAGAGCATGATTCGTAGTAGAATGAAGTTATCTCAGAAAGTTCTAAGAATTAGTCTGAACAGGGAAGTAGCCCTATCTCATAGCGTCGCGAGTTCGACAGATTCCGTCACCGGCGAAGTTTATCTTTTGGTAATTGTTTCTTCTTACATTTGGCTCTAAGACATCTCTCATGGAATCTATTTTTACCAAAAATAGTGAATGCAAATTCAAAACTTTTGTACATTTATTTATGGATTATGACGTCACGTGTACAAATACATGAGGAATGAATTCATATTTGTCATTTTCCATGAGGAAATGGTTGCATATTTTGAGAGCAAATTCAAATTTAATTGCGGACATGTGTAAGTACGTAACAAAACATCTTGAAATTCTGGATTTCAACTACCGTAAATCAATTAGCCCGGTGGTCAATCTCATTGAAATCAGGTAGTAACTATTACTCGTACCTCACTGTTTTTCTTACCCGAGAACTGCTCAGTAGGGGTCCTATCTTGTGCTCATGTCTTTGGCCCCTAACCATCCATAATTACAAACGATCTAAGGCCCGCTTGATTATACGAATCGTGCCGATGGCTAGCTAGCCTCGTCCATGATAAGCTTGAGTGCATGGGCCAGAGATCAAGAAACTCTGTGATGTACGTGTTAGGTTCTCTAAGGTTTCAATGAGATTGTGCGATTATCATTTTCAATCAGAAAATTGACCCGATGATTATTGAAGGGAGGTGATGGTTTATTTTCAGTAATCGCTAAGATCCGCTGAGTATACGTATTTATACAAGGAGGTCGTTTATTCCAGGATTTACGGCACTCATTATGGTGTGCATGCCGAGAAGAGATGACTACGTATCATTTGGTGTGTATTGAACGTGTACTGGTCAAATTTTGCGCTGTGTTACAATAATGCAATCGGTCACCCAGGACCTTTAATAGTTCCGACAGTCTTCATAAATCACCCCTGGGATTTTTTGTCAAGACAGGTTGTATTCAAATTAACCTCCCTTGGGTCTTGTTGTGAATAAAACAACCCAATGAAACTGCGCATACTCAGGAACTGAATTTAAATTCTGAAAGGACTATCTCTTCTGATTGGATTTGAACACGATAGTGTGAGCTGAGAGCTGAAATTACAAACCAATTTCCAAATCTCCTTATAACCGACTCCATCCAAATCGATGAAATTAGTTTCAAAATATTGGCTCTATCGAGACGAGAACGCGTTCAATTTTGGGGTTTCTCCCCTTATAGTCGCTCTCTGCCGAGTGGAGAGGAAACCCTCTGAAGGAACGCGTTCGTATCTCGGTAGAGTCAATATCTTTAAAATTTTATTCCTCGATTTAAATCAGACTGGATAATATCCAAGCGTTTTGTAACGCGTCTCTTGTAGTTCCAATCGCGTAGCAGTTTCATTGGCTCAATAACATAATTTCAGACTTTCCTTATTAGAAAAGTCACAAGAGTGATGAAGTGAAGAGCATCGTAATTTTCAGCTCTGACTAACTGATGGTTTAATTCAAGCAACTGAGCTTATTGTCAAGAGTGCAAAATGGTTTTTTATTTTTATTTTTAGCTGTGGAAATCAAAGTTTTGTGACTGTGCACAGAAGTATAGCCAACATTTTCGGAAACATCAAACCAGGAAAGCGTTCTGAAATGTACTGGTTAAAATACGTTTGGTTTGAAAAACGGTTTCGATACATTGCTGGGTTTTGCCTGGTCAGAACACCCCTTTAAGATAGGAGCAACCCCGTACATTTTGCAGTCTTCTAAGCGGCAGTTTACTCTCTTAATAGTCTATAAATAGATTTTTAAATGTACATCTTGACAATATTACATTAACATCCACATATTATTCCGTCAAAACAGTTTTAGAAAAGCGTATGTGTAAAGAAAATGTATTTCTATGTTAATTTTTTTATTGGGGTTCATACCATCTCATTTAAACCCTAATTGCTAAACGTTGATTGGACTTTTCCGTAAGTTTCTCAAACAGGTTAAAGTCACTATAGCACGCCTATTTCGGTTCAAATTGATTGTTTTAAGAGTCGTAGGTTGTAGGCACTCCCTTTAGCTTTTATCGATCCAATGAAGTATGTTTTATTCTTCACAAATGACCTTTAATCAACAATGAAAATTTAAGTCGGCCGAAGTCGCCTTAAAGATAAAAAATACAATTGTGGTCAGCTGTTTGCAAAATGTAATAAATATGGACAATTGAAAACGGCTGAATTAGTCTTAGATTAGCTCTTGGATTTACCTTAAATCTTATAAAAGGGTGAAATATTGTTTAATAAAGCAATCTTATAGATTGACCGATCTCATTAACATAGTACATGTATTAGCATTGTAATTGGTTTAACCATAGCGACTGCCGTTCTCACTTCGCTGGCTGGAAGCAAACTTTAAATATTTCCGATATCATAGTTCAATTGAATTTGATCAACATGGCATTAAACATTTTAGGTCATTTAGAATCAAGCTTTAACATGAAAACAATTTTGTTAGATATTTCACAAGGTAGATTAACCTAGTGTGGATCGTAAGTTATATCGAGAGGTATATGTATGAATTATCTGTGCACTCGTTATATTTACGAAATTTTGGCGTTGGTTACTGCTTTTAAGTTCACCGTATCACGAATGTGGTATAGGGCTGAACCTCCTAGCAGTTCTTCAAAAATGAACTCCATTTCAAACATGTGACTGGCTTTTTAACTCTCGTTATGCATTCTTACACTTTCTTTCAAACATGTGACTGGCTTTCTAATTCTCGTTATGCATTCTTACACTTTCTTTCAAACATGTGACTGGCTTTCTAACTCTCGTTATGCATTCTTACACTTTCTTTCAAACATGTGACTGGCTTTATAACTTTCGTTATGCATTCTTACACTTTCTTTCAAACATGTGACTGGCTTTATAACTTTCGTTATGCATTCTTACACTTTCTTTCAAACATGTGACTGGCTTTATAACTTTCGTTATGCATTCTTACACTTTCTTTCAAACATGTGACTGGCTTTATAACTTTCGTTATGCATTCTTACACTTTTTTTCAAACATGTGACTGGCTTTATAACTTTCGTTATGCATTCTTACACTTTCTTTCAAACATGTGACTGGCTTTTTAACTCTCGTTATGCATTCTTACACTTTCTTTCAAACATGTGACTGGCTTTATAACTTTCGTTATGCATTCTTACACTTTCTTTCAAACATGTGTCTGGCTTTATAACTTTCGTTATGCATTCTTACACTTTCTTTCAAACATGTGTCTGGCTTTATAACTCTCGTTATGCATTCTTACACTTTCTTTCAAACATGTGACTGGCTTTTTAACTTTCGTTATGCATTCTTACACTTTCTTTCAAACATGTGACTGGCTTTATAACTTTCGTTATGCATTCTTACACTTTCTTTCAAACATGTGTCTGGCTTTATAACTTTCGTTATGCATTCTTACACTTTCTTTCAAACATGTGACTGGCTTTTTAACTCTCGTTATGCATTCTAGCTTACACTTTCTTTCAAACATGTGACTGGCTTTATAACTCTCGTTATGCATTCTTACACTTTCTTTTAAACCTTTCTCTTTAATGTCACTCACACTCACAGAATCAGAACTGACCATACCAGTAGCTTATTTCAATAGAACAACTGCAGAAAGGTTTCAATCAAATCAAAATATTCAACGGCAACAGCAGTCTTGAAGAGGTTGATATTTGTAAAAAGCCTAAATTGTCAAGATTAAGTATTTCGCCTTGACAATTCTCTAAAGCAAAACCCACATCTCCTGTAATCCTTTAACAGGGTTATTCGTACTCAACTACCAGCCGGCGGAAGCCAATCAAAAACACTTTTTTATAGCAACGGTATAACACGCTTTGATCCTGTGTTGAGAAAATTGGTTTGCAATTTTGGCCCCTAGCTCACACATTCAGGTTTTCTGCAAAGTTGACTTCATATTTCAAATTCAATTAACGGGCATGCACTATTCAAAATACGCGGTACCGAAACGCCGCCTTTTTTTCATCTTCTCACAATGAGCTATTTCATTTGGTTGTTGTTTTGTTATGAGACTTTAGGGCGGGTACTTTGTATACCCTGATGAAAATTCCGAAAGCGTTTGATTTCTCCCCCCACAAGGTAGCTCGGTCATAAATTCCTAAACTAATCTCTATCATATACGAACGTTTTCCCGTTGATTCATGATGTCAGCGACGCTGTTGCTTTTAGCGATTGCCACATTGGCTAGGCCTCAGTGACAACAAATACGTTATCCAAGCATGCGATGTTTTCATTGGCTGAAGCATTGGAAGATAGTTTGTGATTCAATATTTTGCCGCTAGGTTAACTTGCCGGAAGACTGAGAACAGCTCGTATTACAGCAGAGGATATTACTTGAATTTATGACGGAGCTACTTCAGTGGGTAGAGAACCTTTCCAAGGAGTGATTTTTTAAAAGAGGTATCAAATATCCCTTGGCTACCGAGGATGCAGCTCAAATCGAACATTTGGTCTATCATTGAAGCAACCCAGCGTGTCATCCGGTCCAAGCGAAGAAGTTTCCCGGTGATGTGAGGATGGTCACTACCGGTAGTGAGAAGTGTTCCCGCTGCCCGATAGATACCCCCATAATAATTTCAGTTTTCTTTTCTCCGGGTATTGCGAAAATGAATTTAAAAAATTACAGTGGTTGTTTTCATGTTGATCAATTTATATTCATAAACAACTGCTTTACACTCATTCATAAATCAATAAAACGTCTGTCCATAGCGTCACAAAATTTCTACCGCAAGGTTTACATGTAATCAACCGAAAATTTAAAAAAATGAACAACTCTGTCGTGAACCTTTTCATATTTTATTAAAAGGTAATGGGTTTCAACATGCTAGGAGCAAATAACCTCGGTTCACATTGTCAAGTATCACAGACGGAAGGACGGACGGAAAGATAGTTGTTGATGCAAAAAAAAGTCTGAAATGAAAACAGAACATTTCAATTAAAAATCATGATCTTTTATTATAGAACATACACATATTTTCTCACTGCTTGAATTTCGATTATCTGGTGAATATTTTTTCAGAACAATATTCATTTTTCATCTGTGCATTATCTTATCTATACTGGTATTATTAGTGTAAAAATGCACGCCCTTGAGCGTCTCTCTTTCACAGTAAAAACCTGAAACATATGGGCTTGATATTTACACAGATAGACAAGCCGAATAGTTTTTTACATATGCATTTATAATATAGATAGGTCAAATATCTATTACACACCAAATAAAACCGCATACATCTCCAGACGACACTAGAGATAGGCCAACGTATATTCACAGTAGATTGAAAATAATCAATTTATATATTTAAAAGAGCATGACTGTAAGTATCAATTAATAGTTTGTGGTTGTCTAGTCAGAATTTCATGAATAAGATCAGCTAGCATTTAGATTTACAATTTAGAATTCTGCTGACGTCATGTCTTGGGTAGCTCTCTGGCGATAATAATCCTAAACGTGAGATAATATCTACATATATATATACTTTGTGACTACAATTACGAGAATCTTTAACGATCTATAATTTGTATGAAGCCTTATGACAGCCAATCGTTTTTTTGCTTGATTCATGATTTTTCCCCTTACGACTGCGTATGATCGTCCTGAACAATGGGAAATTTGACTCTCTGAAGATAAAACGTTGTTATACATTATTATTTATTTGCAAAAATTGAAGGAACTAACAAATAACGTTCAACGTTAAAGTCCTTTCAGAATACTTCTGAAGGATGTATCTTATCGCCCATGAGGGCGCTTCAATCCTACCACTGAATTTAGGCGCTTAGCAGAAGAAATAAATCTTTCAAAAAACGTATTACTGCCCTATAAATTAATACAAAAACATTTTTGTAAACCTTTCATAAACCTAGATTAATCGAGACAAAGTTATCCACGTCAGTGATGCAATAATCAGTTTATTATTCGATATTAATTCAGTTATGATGCAGTTGTGTTCAAAATGGTAAAATTTGCATGACGGCTTAACTGGTAAATGGTCCAATTTTGCAACATACTTGAAAACACTTCGTTGATAACACAGTCTCCGGGTGGTCTGAAAAACTTGATTTACGCCGACAACGTCGTTCAAACAGATTCAAATCAACGTTGCAGGGTTGATTGTTAATTTAATGGTAGAAATGCGGTATATATATTAAGGATCAGCTGTGTGCAATAGTGCCTTTAAGACAACTCTGATTGATAGAAATACAACTGACTCACGTGTTCATCCCCTACCTACAGCAGCAGAAGTAGATGATACAGAGAAAAATACCAAAGCCTGACACGCCACCTGCGGCAGAAGGCAGAATTACGAACAGGTTACTTCCTGTTGTTGATCTGAAACAGAATAACATGTAAAATAACAATAACTTAAACCTGATTTTTTAAAAATTAGTTGGTAATTTCTGATCCCGCATTTGCGGGAATTCTTCTTTGAGATTGTTTGGGATGTATATCATAAATAGCACACATTTACAATGTTTAGAGACAGGGAATAGCATCGGTTAAAGAGGTAACAGCACTTTTATACACCCCTTGGGGAGATATTTCTTTTGTTTTATTTGAAGACCATATGTTATGACATCCATCTGAACAGGTTGGTTTTCTCATAACCACCACAGTCAGTTATAAGATTTCTGAATCCTAACCTTGAACGTCTGTGATGACAAGCGACGCTTTATCCGTTTGAACTAATGAGGAATATTCAGCGGGGGTGTAAGCAAAATAATGACCAGACTGCCAAGCGTTATGGCAATAGACACCGCTCGGGCTACACCCATGCGAGATTATTTGCCATAACCGCTCGGCACCGGGTCTTTCTTTACTAAATAAACAAATTGATCACAAAAGAAAAAACGAAAAAAATTTGAACAATTGCAAAGCACTACAAAACGAGGTTTTCAACTGTACTGATGGGTGTACAGAGGCACATTATGAATAAAAATTTATCATAAATCTCTCATTCAGGTTGCCTCATTTGCCAAAGGTAACACTACAAGTTTCTCAACTCGTGTCTCAGTGTGGGGCAGGGAACCACCCTTCAAGCTGTCACTTTATCCAGCAATGAATCGGGTAATTCAGCCATCAATCCGCATAATGTTGGACTTCGCTGATAACAAAATGGAGAACGTCACCATTTCAACAGTAAACGCACTAGCATGGTAAATGAATTTTTCACTCACGTCTCCTTTTCCGGAGCGTCGCAGCAACTGTCGCTGCAACATCCATGTGTGCAATCGTGATACCGCCCATAGAAATAGCAAGACGTCGAAACTGCTGTTGATAGAAGACACGGGAGGATTTAAAGGCATTGTAGTACACTTTTTCTATTCATATTGGTTATTTCAAGACTTGTTATGATATAGGGACTCCCTTTAACTTTTTATAGATGCAATTTAATAATTGTGATTATTTACAGTTACCAATCAACGATGAAAATATTTATACGGCCGTTATCGGCTTGGAGATACAAAAAGACATAATTATGGTCAGCTGTGCACAATTTAGTATGGACAAATGAAAACGGATAAACTAGTAATATGTAAGGATGGGTATTGCTCCGTATTGCGATTAATTGCGATACAGAAAAGCATATTGCGATATGTAGTGCGGTATATTGATAGTTTTCAAATTTCAGAGGTACCATGTTCTCTTGAATAAATAGCAGCGATCAGAGCGGCGATCGGCTTTCAGTCTTCTTGGAAAGGGAGATATTCCAAGTATTGGCTATGAACTTGAGCACGTTTGAACTATTTTCACTTATAAATCACAATATCACAATAAAGCTAGCAGTCATGAAATACTATGGAAAGCGATGTTAAAGGGCGGTAGCACGTTTTTGGATAAACAAAGTTCTCTTACGCATACGAAAATAAATTGTACCAATTGCAAGCAAATCGTTTTTAATGAAAATAGGCAGTTCTCAAAACAACGTAATAAGTTCGGTTGAGCTATGCGAATCCATTTCCCTAACTCAAATTATTAAAAGGTGGTCACACAAAAATGGCCGCCATGTGTTTCGCTTGATTATTTTCTCTAATCTTATCTAAGACTGCGGATGATCTGGTTGTGTCAAGATGTGTCCTGATCCTCTTAAGATAATACATTTGGCATACAATAACATTTTTTCGGGGAAATTTGTAGAAATAAATCTTTCAAAATATGTGCTACCGGCCCTTTGAACCCCTAATCTCCTAACCCCCTTCCAAGAACAATCGTGACACTTGACATTTGTTTTTATGTGCTGTACGTCACAAAGATATGACGAAGTACACAGTCGTTGTGGCGACAAGTCCGTTAGTTGGCATCTTTCCGGATGTATCGGAGTAACTCGAGACTAATTCTTGGTATAGATAAGAAGAGGTAATAAACACACATCAATTTGTCATTTAACGATAGCTTTTCCGAGTACTTGAGGGGTATTTTATCCTAACAACGCGGGTTTTGTTATTATTTTACACCAGGAAGAAAAATGTATTGTGTTTGGGGTAGTGAAGCAACGAGAAGAAGCTCATCTAACTGCGCATGAGCAGGTTTCGACCAATCATCTGGTCCCCATTGTTGCCATTGACAACGGAATATGGGCTGGTATTAACAACGAAGTTATCACGATTTTATCACAGACCGATTACAAAGTGAAGAAACTGAATGAAATATCGAGCTACAAATTCTATAAAAGGTAAAATAAAAGTTGAAAAGCGGTACTTTCCTATTATCGTAATATACATGAAATGTTCTCCCTCTTCAATCACTAAAAAGTTCAATCAGGAAATACAAAACGCGTATTTATCAAAACATATACAAGTTGAATTTTTTTTAAACAACGTAATTCCATATTATAATTATATGTTATATTTAAATAATGCAGAGCTAGATAATATTACTATCCTTTTGACTCGAGGCTTGTAAAAATTATAAAAAATTATCTTAGGCTAACAAACTAAAATGGTTTGAAAGTTACTTAACAAATAGAACACAACGGGTAGTAAATCAGGGACAACACTCCGACATAAATCGAGTCATGGCAGGCGTTCCCCAAGGATCGGTGCTTGGGCCGTTACTATTTCTTATCTATATAAATGATATCGTTGAAGACATCGACTGTAATATACGATTATTTGCTGACAATACCTCTTTATATGTTATTATCGAAGATCCAAATACAACAGCTTCAAAACTAAACTCTGATATCGAACACATTGTAAATTGGGCATAAACATGGCAGGTAAACTTCAATCCAGATAAAACTGAAACAATTACATTTTCTCGCAAAAACAGCCCTAGTATTATTCCGCCAATAAAAATGAGCGGCACAGTCATAGTTGACACACAAGAACATAAACACTTAAGTCTAACGTTACAAAATAATTGTCAATGGAACTCTCACGTTGAAAATATTGTGAAAAAGGTAAGCCCAATGGTTAATTGTTTTAGGAGTTTCAAATATCGACTTTCCAGAAAAAGCCTAAAAATTATGTTCAACTCTTTCATCTTACCGCACTTTGATTATTGTAGCACCATCTGGGACAACTGTACTATACAACAAGAACTATTACTTGAGAAACTACACCTTGACGCATTACGAACAATCTGTGGCACGGTAAGAGGAACAAGTCACGATAGCATTTACAAAGAAACGAACACAAAGCCGTTAAAGCATAGGAGAATTGATTCAAAACTGTGTTTATTTTACAAAATGATCAATAATTTAACACAAGACTATCTTAGTGATCTTGTGCCCATTCAAGTCAGCCAAACTTCAAATTATGATTTAAGAAATCAGTCAGACCTCCAAAATACACCAGATATAATCCCATTATTCTCATTTCAATCTTAACTTTGGACCCCGTATCTTACAAATTACACATTGCCGCCTTAGGATTGGCTCCAGCGACCTAAATTGAGACAAATACAAAAGATATATTTCTTTTTTTTATTTATATTTTTTTGTGGTCACAATATTGAAGATGCATTCCATTACTTTTTTATCTGTCCAATTTACCTACTTCTGAGAACTGAATGCTATTTTTACAAAATGGGATATGACGTTACGAACCCATGTTTCTTATTTGCGGAAAATAAAAACAAAAACGACTAGACCTGCAAAGCCTCGGAAAGATTTAAAAACAAGCTGGATGTTAAAAGGGCCAGTAGCAAGTTTTTCAGGTTAACAAATCTAAACGAAAATAAATGTTACCAATTGCAAGGCAACCGTTTTTGTTTTTTTAAAAGAAGTTTTAAAACGAACTTACCTTGATCAATGAAGCTAAACAAATCAATTTCCTTAATTTTAGATTAAAAGGTGATATTACCTTGATTATTTTCTCTACCAATACGGTTTGATTAATGAGATTTTCACCTTCTAATATTGATACATTAAGCATAAAATAATGTTTATCGGGGCATTTGAAGAAATAAATCTTTTTAAAAACAGGTGATAACCATTAGATAGGCTTCAGGCAGACAAAAGAGGGCAATTGTAATGTTCAGAGTAAATGAGTATACATTAATTTACAATTAAAAATATCTTTACATTTTAAACTGCAAAATAATGTTTATGAGTATTTGGATACATGAGGAAAGTAATACTTTGACTGTAGACAATTCAATGAAGGAAATTCGTTACATTTTCTGATAATTTCTGATTTTTACAAATATGAATATATTCATTTTAAATTTCCATATTTGAAACGAAAAAAAGGCAAAAAAACATTTCAGTATAGGGAAAAGATTGCATAAACATATAGTTGATTTATTAGCATTTTGTAAAGAAAATATATTCATACAAAGAGAGGCTTCTAGTAGCCTTAAAGTCGCATAATCACTTTTGCAAACGGTTGCATAAATTTTAATTCTATGCCCGTTTTACAGTTAAGACGACGCTGAATATCGGTGCCTACACAGTCAGCTCGGCCGGAAAGCAAATCAAACGTAATCCATTAAATCGCATCGCGAGTGCGAATTACCGAGAATCTATTAATTACATCGGCGATACTTATGACAGATTTTCTGTATTTAAAAAAGGTAGGCATTAGCAGTTTTCATTGTATTTCCAGCTGGAAAATTTCAAGTTTCCTACATCATGGCTATTGCGAAATGAGATCGTATGCCTTGTCGTGCGAAAGTGAGGATTGGAAGGGTGATTTGAAATTCAATATTTGGTTCTGCAAGTTGTTGAAAACATCAGGGGAAAGATTGATGTGAGTGAAGCCTGGCGTGTATTTAAATTTGCCTTGCAAAGTTAGCCATTGATTGTAATTCGTGTTGTTGTTGCATTTAAGAAGGGACAAGTGCTAATTATCATGGTCCTAATAAAAAACTTATTAGATGCCATGGTATCATATTTGGCTTTAATGCGTATGAAAGCGTCGTTTATCATGATATTCTATCGAAAACATCTCGCATATTAATTCAAAATACCGAAAACGTGTTATTAACAATAATTAATTTTCAATGAAAATTAAACACAATCCGTATCTTTGTTCCGTAGTCGAAATCACATGTAACATTGATACAATTTATAAAACATTTCTATCAATTTTAACTCAAAAGATATTTTCTACAAACTCTAGATATTTTATTTCTAAAATTTCGTTTCACTAATTAATGCGTGTCTATTAATATTTTCGGCTTTCGATCAAAGTCGCGATTTTATTTTGTTGTATTTTAACTTTATTGAACCGCATTAAATTATACTTTTCAGCATCAGTCAGTACTTTTCAATAAAAGGACAACATTTAAAAAGTTTCGCAAACAATTTACAGATTGTCTCTTAAAGAAAAGTTCAAATAACATTTAAACTAACCATTCAACTTACCCATTCCAATTAAGGCACAGAATATCAAATTTTGCAAAATCCTCATTTTAGCTTCACGCAGTATCAATGACCGAGAGATAACTTCGTAGGACCCTTGCTACTGCGCAGTCGTAAACTTTTATAATACTATCACTTTCTTTATCTTCAAACCTACTCATTTGATTGGTCCAATGACTATAAAGCTGATGCAATGCGCCAAGCAAAGAGTGTAACAACACCTGAATCATTTCTTAAACTAGATTAGTGTTTTACTCTCTCTCTCTCTCCGTTGGGCGATTTCACTTTTCAAGGGGTGGGGTTGTTTGTTCTGAGTTGAAGGATATAAGGACGTTAGAAATTTGTTAAAGAGAAAACGCTGGTGTAGTGTTATGACATGTATCGATGCTTAGATATGGCTTTAAATACGTGATGTTATTCTAAAATCTTAATGACGTCATACGAAGGAGCGAGTTGCTTATTTTTCACGACAGTAATAACTATTGAACTTTGTACTTAAAGGGACCATTCGAGCGGAGTATTTTTTGTGGAAACGAAATTCAGGAGGACTTTCCTGTTAACAAATATATATGATTTTACATGATTCTTTTCACACTTAATTTCAAATATGTACATGAGGTTAACATTCCAGTTGTTCAAGATTTAACAATTTGACAAGGAATAGATTTAAGTGCATCGATCAAAAAATAAACTTCGTGAAATGAAGCCAATCATCGGAGCTACGAATGTGGAATGCATTAATACGACAAAACATTGTCGTAACTGATAACTTTTATTATTTGTTGAATTATTGAATTAGTTGTAAATATGCCCCTCTTCTATCAATCTATTAATTATTTCTTAATTTTATCCATGAATTAGCATAATACAGCACATTTGATTTAACGCAATGCTAAAATTTCAAGATGGCGGATGAAAGCCGCTCAAATGGTCCCTTTAATGACCTCCAAACTTGAGGATGAGGATTCCTAGTATTCCTGATAGTTATTGTTAGGGTAATGTTTTATTATGAATATTTTCGTTTTAAGCATGCATTTGCATTCAATAAAAAACTTTCTAAGATTTAAAATGCTTGTGTGAAGACAATATACTCATTCCAATTATTTTTGGCGGAATAAATCTTGAAATAATATTTTTTTAGCATTGGTATTTTGCGATCATGACCTTTGCGCTCACGTTTTACACAATCATTATGTTTAGGCACGTATATGCACAGTTGAAGTGGGTATGGTTGCATTGAGGTTAATTCGTTATTTTTTACAATTAAAACTACTAAAGTTTCATTTTAACAGCTCAGACATGGTGGACGTGAAATGTATCCAAGGCGAAAAAAAATTGAACAGTTCTAAAAGGTATTTAAATGTTCCTTTTTAAGCTAATTTGACTCGTATCATTATTCATGTATTTTTTATGGCAATGGTTGTACAACACGTTGGTTATGTGTGTTGGGCGACGTGGTTTTACATATCTATAATCACATTAGATTTTGTAACCCAAAACTTATCTCCCATAAATCACTTTGCTGTTGGTATGTTACATGTATGTGTACAACAATGGATTTCATCGACGAACTGCTAACCTTAGCGCGTCTTCTTAAATGTTTACAATCTACGATAGTATTAATCTACCATTGTTCGTGATTTTACCTGTGTTACACGATATCAATGTGGGCGGGGCTAGGGACCTGGGTCCCGTTTCACAAAACACTAAGGTAACCTTAAATCACTAAAGTAGCCTTAGTGCAATGTTAAAGAATAAACTAAGGTTAACCTTATCGTTTAGTTTCTTTGTTCAACGACCCCCTGTAATGAAGAAATTAGCAACATACTATACAGGTATGTATAATTTCTCCACGGCATAAAGAATTCAACCGTACTTTTAATTTCAAGGTTAAAGTTAAAGTTTACATAACCACAAACATATTTCACTATTTTCTTTGGAATATATGAATGTCTGATTACAATATTGTATAGTGCGTCAAAAGTTGCTACTCAGTTTGGTAATGAAAACCGTTTTGGAATGCCACTTGTGATGGGCCGCTTAGATCTATCTGATAAGGTCGAGGTTAGCGGTTGTTTAAACAATCCACTGAGCCCACACATTTTCTGATAATATATTTTAAACCACTAAATGCAAAAATATTTGACAAGCATTCATGCTTAGATATAAGAATACTTAGAATATATATATAATATAAGAACAAGTTCATATAAGCCGCGGCATCATTTAATTCAACGAGGGCTATCAAGGAGGGTTTCGAACTCACTGAACCTACCCCCCCCCCCCCCTCCCCCAACCTCGCCACTGTTTTATGGCTACAGAAAAGACGAGATAATATTACGTGCGGCGCCACAGCATTGGCATGCCCATTACGTGTCCAAAATTTGCTGACACGTATTTCGAAGTAACCCATTCATATCGTTTTCTACGAATTAGCTGACCTAAAAGTATATCGGAAAGGTTTGATTGGTCGGAATAGACAAGGAAGCACTCAAAACTACGTATATGGGATTGCCTTGGTGTGCTGAAGTTTGTTAGGTTAACGACATCTATCAATAAATAAGTGGTAGTAAACTAGTGTTTCCCCTAGGTTGCAAAAAGGGCAGGGCAAATTGATTTAAAAAAGGGCATAACTCCTTTTAAAAGGGCACTTACATACAATTTCATTTGAAATTATGTTTTGAACAAAAACAGCGCTACTTTCTGTAAATGAAACAGTTTCTTGTCACTTGTGTCAATTCTAGCAATATAACATATATTTGATAACTTTCTGAATCTTATAAATAAATTCAGAAAAACATAACATTTATTTTAACCAATTTTACATGACTTACGGATTTCAAACATGTGCCTTTCACTCGTTACATCAAGTGAGATTATTCTGCTGTGTTCGCCAGTAATCCCCCTATTGTTTCTGTATCTAGCTAAACATGTGGTCAGCAGATGTGTCCCAGGGAAACAAAGGATGGATCATTAGTTTGTATAATCATTCTCTTCTTTAGGTTTATTCACTGTTTCTTTTGTCAAATGCTTGTAGTTCTAATACCATAGCAATGACGAGCTCTTCATACATTAGGGTAAGTATCTTATGTAAAATACAATCGCGACATTATAGATAAGTGCGTACTTGTAATTCTGTAAACGGCCTACATGAAGATTTGGGCTAGCAACAAGGCAGGGCGCTCAGGAAAAAGGGCAGGGCGCATGTTCAAAAGGGCAGGGCTTTGCGCCCTGCTAAAAATGACTAGGGGAAACACTATAAACTGTTGGTTAGGTTTTCAAGATTAGTTCTCAACTAGCGAAATGTTCCAGGGCATTATAACACGTTATGTAAATTAAAATAATTTCTAATACTTATCCCCGATTACCCTAAGTGTATGCAAAATGTATTATATTCACAGGGTAAAAAATCTCATCATTCAATCTAATTATCCATAGTTGAAAAAAGGATGTCACGTATCAAGCTAAAATTTCGTTCGGCCATGTTAGTGTGAACACCTTTTAATCATATAAGGTATAGGGAAATGGATTCGCGTATCAAAATGAACGTTGTAAGTTTATTTAAGAACATTATTTATTGATATGAAAGATTGGCTTGGTAAGTTATGTTTTCCTTTTCGTTCGATCCCTCTCTGTCTCAGAAAACATGATGCAGCGCATTTAAGGATATCTGCAAAACTGTCATGTGAGTAATGAAGCTGGACAACAATGCTATCTACATTTTTATTGCTTCGTTTCTTATTCATAGGCACCACAAATATCGCAACAAAAACAATCTTGGAAAAGTTTAGTCAATGAAAACACCGCATGCACTGGTAACATATTTGTTTTCACACAGGCCTTTGCAGTGATGAAGATGCTAAGGCGAATATATATATATATATATATATATATATATATATATATATATATATATACATACATACATACATACATACATACATACATACATACATATTAACTGTACGTTTTATTCTGATTTAGGATATGATCTATTTAAATCTGTAAGTAATGCTGATCCCTTATTTTGTAATCTTTCACCAGTAGACCAGTTGATATATTTAGTAAATAGCGAGTTTATGCCCCTCTCTGCACTCTTAAATGTAATGATATAACGCCGTAAAGCAACAATTCCACCTAAAGTTATTTTAATCACTTTGTTATATATTTTAAAAATTATATTTTAATATTTTATGCATTTATATGTCCATTTGTGTCTCATATGACGTTTATCCGGATGTTTTTTTTTTTAACAAGTCTGATAATGCAATGTGATGCAAAACAACATGTGACACTTTAATAAAATATATTTCTTCTTCTTCTTCTTCTTCTATATATAAGGCGAAAGCATGCAGAATGACTGAGGTGTATTGAACGATAGCTTTCGGTAAAGCGTCGCATTGTAGAACTATTATCACTGTAGCACTGGTTTATTATTTGCTTATTTTACAGCTGGAATATTCATATTACATAAAATGGTTCAATCATCTTATCTGTGAACTGCTTGTTGGGATACCATATCTGAGTTACTACGGTAGACAGAGTTAGCGGCTGAAGACATATAAAGGTCAAAGCAATTGTTCTAATGATGGGCGTATGCCTCCATCTCTTTGTAATTCTTTCATATGCTTTTCAAATATGATTATCCCTCCAAAGGGTAGTGGCATAATTTTTTTTAATTCAATTATTTTTATGCCAAATGTATTATTGTCAAACATCCTTTTACTCAACCCGATCTTCCGTAGTCGTAGACTGGAAATAATCAAGTATCAAGCAAAAACCACTGTTGGCCATTTTCGTGTGAACACCTCTTAATCAGTTAAGGTTATAGACCCTATTAGCAATGGGAAAACCTGTAGATACGAAGCACGGTGATTCATCATAATGATTAATATTTGTCAACCTTTACTTGTATCTCGATATGAACTTCTGTACATCCCTGTCTTCAGGTACCCATTTAATGGCTGTTTGGACTGAGTGCAATGTGAATGAATAACACATTTTGGGACCCAGGGGGCCGTTGCACAAAACACTAAGGTTACCTTAAGTCACTAAGGTAGCCTTAGTGCAATGTTAAAGGATGGCACTAAGGTTAACCTTAGTGTTAAGTTGCTTTGTGCAACGGACCCCAGGTCATAAATGTTTGGTGTCTCAACCGGGATTCGAACCCGGGCCAAAGACGTGAGGCCAGCATGCATACCACTACACCACTGTGGATTCATAGGTATAGGAACATTCATAAGTTCGGGGCGCACGATCTCTCATGTGAAAGCGAAGAGGGGGAAAGCTGGGGTTGGGTCTGTATCTCTTGATATCTGTTAAGGCCCTTCTGCCCATAATTGCCATAGAGGGCACAATTCTCATTTTAATGTCTTTATTATGCCAATTGATTTCGATTTTGATGCCTAAAATTCATTTTCAGAACTGATGTCAGATGTTAAGCCAAATCATCTCATCTACACTAGAGCCGATTGACTATCGCTAAATACCAGCTGTGTATAGGTAAAGGTAGTTTGATTACAGGGACAACAGTATATTGTTACCACAACAAGGGAGTGATAGCATCACCTGCTACCTATAAAACTCGTAACCTACTGGGAAAGGGTCAATCGAATATAGCACATTCAAACTGTTACTGATCAAAGACAAACATGTATCGTACACGTAAACACAGGAGCAAGACACGCTTAACCGGTCAGAGAACGAGGAAGTACAAGGAACTTTTCACACACAATGCATTTAACGAGTTCTGAGTACTGTTATTTCAGGAATGGCCCATTAGACACTCATACAGATGGAAAAAGGTTTTGCAGTGCAATATAAAAGGGAATATTATGAATTGTAAATAGTACAATGATTTTGATGTTTTCAACCAAGTCATATTCTAAGATTAGAATTTTTCCGACAAATTGCTAAGAAACTAATTATCAGATTCGTGACATATCTTGCTCCTTTTTACCTTATTAAAGTCATAGTCTCATTTTTGTAAGACAACTAAACTGAACTAATTATTCTTCATGAACAAAATCTTACAACAACACAGATATTTCCTGTCGCGTTTGCAAAGATTTTCATTTTTATGTCCGTTTTACAGTTTTTGATGAAGCAGCTTATTGGCGTATGCCGTTTCAGACCGGTGAGGTACCGAATCAAGTGCAATCCCATCGCGAGTCCGAAACACCGGAAATCTAGTATTTGCAGCGCCGATTCCTATGACAGACGCATTCTTCATTGAGTTTACCACCTTTTTGTTATTTCTTTATTTGAAAAAGCGTGAGCTATTAGCTATTTTCATTGGATATTCAGCTGGGAAATGTTATGTGTTCTTCGTCACGGCCTTAGCGAAATGACGTGGTAAGGACTAACGCTCGCCAAAGACATACTATTAGGATAGGGTAGGGTTCTTTGAACTTCATTATTGAGGGCTAGAATGCCTGCAGAGTTCTGAAAATTGTTGCAAACGTCAGGGGAAAGATTTCTGAGAGTGGTGAACTATTTGTCCGGCATGCATTACAATTTGCCTTGCAAAAATGAGACTATGGTTTAAACAATATTTATTTCAAAAGAAAGGGATTGGTAACAGGCTATACAGCCTATCTGAATACCTCTCCTATACAAAAAATATATATACAGCATAAAGTTCATTCATCATCATAGACAAAACACAATTAAACAAAAACAGTAAAATATTTAACTAGAAAAGCGGTTTGTATGAGACTATGACTTTAATGATAAAAATAAACTCATATAGCGCCTAATTTCAAGCAAGAGCTGCTCAAGGGGAGTGTGAAAGAAAACGATAAGATACTATGTACAAAGTCTTTGAGATGAAGGAGTTCAGCGGATCGAGAACAGATATGTTTTTAAGTCTTTCTTGAAACAGTTTAGAGATTCACAGTTTCTGAGGTCATATTGGAGGGAGTTCCGTATGACAGTTGCAGCATTTGGAAAGGCACGATCGCAAAGTTTGGTAGAGGTTGATGGGACACGCAATTGGAGTTGAGAGGATCGTAGAGATCGGCAGGGTTGATACACAGAGAGTAGTTATTTTAAGTACTGAGGAGCCGAGTGGACACGGAGAGCACACAAGGTCAGCACAAGAATTTTGAAGGTGATTCTATGTTTGATGGGAAGCCAGTGCAGTTGCTGAAGAGTTGGAGTTATGTGAACAATCGGTCAAGTAATCAAGTAACCAAGCGTGCTGGCTTGTTCTGAATGCGCTGCAAATGTGAGGTTGGGCCACATCCGGAAATAAGGAAATTACAAAAGTCAAGCCTGGATGTGACAAGAGTGGACAAGAGTTTTCCTGAATTCATTGTCAATGTACTTCCGGAATTTACCTATGTTGGATATTTGGAAATTGGTTGATTTTGTTGTATTCAAAACATGTTTTTACATGACATTGTTCTGTTAATCGTTAGACCGAGATTTCTTGTATTTGTGGATGGAATGTTATTGAGAGAGAAAAAGATCTTTGACCAAATTTAATGCTGTTTCATGATTTTTTTTCTTAAATATTGTTCATTTTGTTGGTGCTCATTCGTTTTCTATAAGCAGACTTTGTCACAAAAATGTAGAAAATCTATTCATTCTTTTATTTTCAAAATCTGTAATGTCTTCTGTTCTTTTGGGAATGCATCCTCGGTCATACAGGACTTATAGTGACCATACTCTTCACAAAATTAAACCCTGGGAAATTTCATCAGGAATTTTTTTGCTAAAATTACCCGCCCTTTAGTTTTTTTTATGAAATAATAAGCAAATCAAACTGCTAGATATGAAAATATATAAGTGACGGTAAGTTTTAAAGTGTCCTTTTCACCGCATGCTGAAATCTGAATATGAATTTCGGAGAAAATCTTGCCACCTGAATGGCTGTCAACACGAAGTGTGAGTTATGAGCTGAAATTGAAAGCGAGGTTAATCAACGAAATACAAAGCGTTGTTGAAAACATCTTTTGAGAGGTTCGCAGGTCTAATTGACAGTTTCATTCGCTCTGATCAAGGGCGGGTAATTTCAGTAAAGATTTTCCTGACGAGGTTCTCATTGGTGATTTGTGAAGAGTATCGGAATATGATCATGAAGCCGTGGGTGACCGAGGATGTTGGGAAAGGCTCTGTAACACTCAAAATGTTTCGTAACTGAAGACAAAGACACAAGTACAGCCACAGTTGACGATATTTTGTGTATGTATGTCGTTGCGACCCGTTCTTTTCAGGGGCTTTCCTCACCACAACGGTCTGAAAGCAGTCCCACCAATCGGCATGTTCTGACTTAATCGCATTAAGCCAATCGCAAAGATTCCAGCAAACGTCTTCTGTGACAGAGCATGTAACTCTCATGAACTTTCGTTTAACTTAATCGCCGCAATCTTTCTTTTAAACGCGATAACGTGATTGGTCTTCTTATTATTTTATCTTCACTTAACTGATGTCAGAACATGCGAGAAGTGAGGCTGCTTTCTCACTGTTGGCGTGGGGTAACCCTCTATAAGAACGAGTTCGAATCCCAGTAGTGTAATTCTTTCTAATTTTTGTTTCCTCGTGACAGGGCCGATTTCAATCGGACTGGATTTGTAACTTAGCTCATTCTTGTGATGTACCACATATATAAGTTAACTTGTCTGTTGGTATCTTTTGATCTGGGTATGTAACAAGAAGGGTTCAAATGATAAATACAAATTGTATCAACGTCATATAATGAACTACTGGCTTCAGGACAGTTTACAGAAAAAGGTCTTTCTGTCTGTCTGAATGTATCTCCTTAAATAATTCTAGTTCTTCAAACGACACCTCAATTTCCTATGTACAATTTCCGATTGTGTGTTTGTTAGATAACCCTCCAGACCAAAATATACTTTCATTTTAACTTTTATTTTACGTTATAAGAATTTCTAACTTATGCCAGCCTTTTGGTTCTTATACATATTGCAATACAAAAGCATCTTCCTTTTTTAAAAGTTGAATGTCGATTTATGTTGTAATATTCTTTAAAAATGGATAGTACTGGGGAGGACCAAGGACTAACACCTTTAAGAGCACAACCGCCGGGCCTCTTTTAAGACCTGGGTTAACTAAGCATCTGTTCTAAAACACAAACATTGAGCCACTTTTAAGACCTGGGTTAATTAAGCATCTGTTCTAGAACACAAACACTGAGCCACTTTTAAGACCGGGGTTAATTAAGCAACTGTTCTAAAACACAAACATTGAGCCACTTTTAAGACCTGGGTTAACTAAGCATCTGTTCTAAAACACAAACATTGAGCCACTTTTAAGACCTGGGTTAATTAAGCATCTGTTCTAGAACACAAACACTGAGCCACTTTTAAGACCTGGGTTCATTAAGCAACTGTTGTAAAACACAAACATTGAACCACTTTTAAGACCTGGGTTGATTAAGCAACTGTTCTAGAACACAAACACTGAGCCTCTTTTAAGACCTGGGTTAATTAAGCATCTGTTATAGACCACAAACATTGAGCCACTTTTAAGACCTGGGTTAATTAAGCAACTGTTCTAGAACACAAACACTGAGCCTCTTTGAAGACCTGGGTTAATTAAGCAACTGTTCTAAAACACAAACACTAAGCCTCTTTTGAGACCTGGGTTAATTAAGCATCTGTTCTAGAACACAAACATTGAGCCACTTTTAAGACCTGGGTTAATTAAGCAACTGTTCTAGAACACAAACACTGAGCCTCTTTGAAGACCTGGGTTGATTAAGCATCTGTTATAGAACACAAACATTGAGCCTCTTTTAAGACCTGGGTTAATTAAGCAACTCTATTAGAACACACGCAGTTTGAAATATAGGCTGAATAGAGTATCTCTTGAAACCATGTTTAGATCATTTATAATGCCAATTTTCGATTATTGTGATACGATCTGGGACAACTGTACTAAGGAACAGGCTCATATGATAGAAAAATTACAATTAGATGCTCTCAGGACTATTTCAGGTGCTGTGAGAGGCACAAATCACGAAAAACTGTATTCTGAGACAGGCTATTGCTCGTTAGCTGAAAGGCGCCACTTTCACAAATTATGTATGTTTTATAAAATGATAAATGGATTAACACCTCAATATTTATCTATATGGGTACCACCAAATGTTTCAAATATGAGTAGCTACAACTTACGAAATTCGGAGAATCTACGATGTACTACCGGGCGTTTGTCTCACTTTAATAACTTTTTTCTCCCATCTACTGTTAAGGCTTGGAATTTGTTGGATTCAAATATTAGAAATGCTAGGTCTCTGACACAATTTAAGAAGTGTGTTTCATTCGACAAAATCTTATCTCCAACATTTAAAAAGTATATATCTTACGGCCCCTGGCGAAGCCAAATTCTTCTCTGTCGTTTGCGCCTTGGTTGCAGCGACTTACGTTCTCATTTGTTTGATCGAGGTTTATCAGAAAATCGTGTCTGTTCTTGTGGAAACACTCGGGAGGACCCTCTTCACTATTTCTATCAATGCATGTTATACGGTATATTCAGATTAGATAAATACTTTTTTATAAATAATATTAGCTTACAAACTATTTTAAGCGGCGACGAATCTTTGTCACAGAGTGAAAACGAAACTATAATTAAATCAGTTCATCATTACATAAATGAAACTAACCGGTTTTCATAGTTTCCAGTCTAAAACTAAATTGTTTTTCGACCACAAGTTTGGTATAAAAAATTACATGTATTATAGACTTTTGTACTTGTGCAATTAAATTGCTATTTTCCTTTTGGACATGCGTAGTTAAAATGTATTTCCATATATGTACTTAAAACCTTATTTGTTATGTTTGTATAAGGAGAAGCATTTATATAGGCTGCATTAGCCTGTTTGCTAATCCTTTTTCCTTTTTGTATATATAGAATGTTGTGTATTACATGTTTTTATGGAAATAAAATATTGTTTAAATCATTAGAACACACCGCCGGGGCTCATCCGCCTTAGATGAGGGGGAATTCCAATTTATATGAAGAAGAGAAGAAGTAAGTTATTGTATTTGTGTGTCACATGCTTATTTTCCATTTCATGACATTTTAAACCAATATCACATGGCATTCGGCCATTTGGCCTACGAGATACATTAAAACATTTGCATCTTCAATGGTAAAATGTATACATACACATAAAGTACAATACATTTGCCTTCCCCTATCTCCCCCAATCCCTACCTAAATATTGTACGCTCTTCAACCATCTATCGCTATAGCCCTGATATCTATTTTGGCCCTTCCGCCCCCCACAATTGCCTAAGAGGAGGGGGGACCACCAGTGTATGGGTAAAGGTAGTTTAATTAAAGAAACAGCAGTATGTTGTTACCTCAACATAGGAACGATAACATCACCTGTTACCTATAACACTATTCACATACTGGAGTGTTGCCAAGCAAAGATAGCACTTTCGTACAATTACTTATAGTAGAGCAAACATGTAAAGTTTTCTCAGAACACACTTACACAGGAGCATGTCAGACACGCTTGATTGGTACATTAAAGAGCCACTCCGTGATTTTCATAACATATTATTTACCTTTGATAAGAACCTAAATGTCATATGTGGTGATATAAAATCACAACATCTTAACTTTTCATGTCCAAAAGACATATATATGACAAATACTGGTTTTCCATGAAAATCAAAAAACAGCCTTATAAATGCACAGAGGTGTAGATATCACGTCCATTACTAGTTATATAACCTAACAACCCCTATCAACTCTTAACTGCCCTCCTGGTTGTTTTAGATAAGTCTTCGAAATTCCGTTTGACTATTTGACGCGCGCCACTGTCCGGTTTTCGATCAAATGTGACGTTCTACCTTCGTATTGTCACTGTAAAAAACAATAAGCTTTAAAATGTGTCTATTTGGTAACAGTCGATACTTCGCGATCAAATGACACCATTGATTAAGTTTGGCATATATGACTCCAACAACTCACGTAGTGGCCCTTTAAGCTGTTCACACAACACACAATGCTTGGAATAAGTTCTAAATACTGTTAGGTCAGGAATGGCCTATTAGAATTCATGTATGGAAATAGCGTAATGCGCTATGCAATATAACAAGGGATTTTGTGAGTTTCTAATATTTCACTGATTTTAATATTTTGATCTTAGTCATTTTCTCAGATCAGAATTTTTCCGACCAATTGCTTTAAAAGAACTTATTCAAATTCGTAAAAAATTTACTAATTTTTTTTGCCTTATTCAGAGAGAGATCTAACACCAAATTTCAACCTGTTTCATGAATTTTACTGTTTTTTAAAGATTTTTTTATTCGGTGCTCATTCATTTTCCCTGAGCAGACTTTGTCCAACCAAATGCAGAAAAGATATTTATCCTTTTCTTTTCGAGTTCTGTACAGTCTTAGCTTGTTCTATTTTATTGGGAAAGCATTGTCGGTTATCCAGGACTTAATGTTACCTTAATGTAACTCTTCACAAAATTTTGTACTAAAATTACATGCCTTTTAGACTTATTATAAAGTGATAAGCCAATCAAATGCAAACTGCTTTTATGGAAATAAAATATTGTTTAAATCATTAGAACACACCGCCGGGGCTCATCCGCCTTAGATGAGGGGGAATTCCAATTTATATGAAGAAGAGAAGAAGTAAGTTATTGTATTTGTGTGTCACATGCTTATTTTCCATTTCATGACATTTTAAACCAATATCACATGGCATTCGGCCATTTGGCCTACGGGATACATTAAAACATTTGCATCTTCAATGGTAAAATGTATACATACACATAAAGTACAATACATTTGCCTTCCCCTATCTCCCCCAATCCCTACCTAAATATTGTACGCTCTTCAACCATCTATCACTATAGCCCTGATATCTATTTTGGCCCTTCCGCCCCCCACAATTGCCTAAGAGGAGGGGGGACCACCAGTGTATGGGTAAAGGTAGTTTAATTAAAGAAACAGCAGTATGTTGTTACCTCAACATAGGAACGATAACATCACCTGTTACCTATAACACTATTCACATACTGGAGTGTTGCCAAGCAAAGATAGCACTTTCGTACAATTACTTATAGTAGAGCAAACATGTAAAGTTTTCTCAGAACACACTTACACAGGAGCATGTCAGACACGCTTGATTGGTACATTAAAGAGCCACTCCGTGATTTTCATAACATATTATTTACCTTTGATAAGAACCTAAATGTCATATGTGGTGATATAAAATCACAACATCTTAACTTTTCATGTCCAAAAGACATATATATGACAAATACTGGTTTTCCATGAAAATCAAAAAACAGCCTTATAAATGCACAGAGGTGTAGATATCACGTCCATTACTAGTTATATAACCTAACAACCCCTATCAACTCTTAACTGCCCTCCTGGTTGTTTTAGATAAGTCTTCGAAATTCCGTTTGACTATTTGACGCGCGCCACTGTCCGGTTTTCGATCAAATGTGACGTTCTACCTTCGTATTGTCACTGTAAAAAACAATAAGCTTTAAAATGTGTCTATTTGGTAACAGTCGATACTTCGCGATCAAATGACACCATTGATTAAGTTTGGCATATATGACTCCAACAACTCACGTAGTGGCCCTTTAAGCTGTTCACACAACACACAATGCTTGGAATAAGTTCTAAATACTGTTAGGTCAGGAATGGCCTATTAGAATTCATGTATGGAAATAGCGTAATGCGCTATGCAATATAACAAGGGATTTTGTGAGTTTCTAATATTTCACTGATTTTAATATTTTGATCTTAGTCATTTTCTCAGATCAGAATTTTTCCGACCAATTGCTTTAAAAGAACTTATTCAAATTCGTAAAAAATTTACTAATTTTTTTTGCCTTATTCAGAGAGAGATCTAACACCAAATTTCAACCTGTTTCATGAATTTTACTGTTTTTTAAAGATTTTTTTATTCGGTGCTCATTCATTTTCCCTGAGCAGACTTTGTCCAACCAAATGCAGAAAATATATTTATCCTTTTCTTTTCGAGTTCTGTACAGTCTTAGCTTGTTCTATTTTATTGGGAAAGCATTGTCGGTTATCCAGGACTTAATGTTACCTTAATGTAACTCTTCACAAAATTTTGTACTAAAATTACATGCCTTTTAGACTTATTATAAAGTGATAAGCCAATCAAATGCAAACTGCTTTTATGGAAATAAAATATTGTTTAAATCATTAGAACACACCGCCGGGGCTCATCCGCCTTAGATGAGGGGGAATTCCAATTTATATGAAGAAGAGAAGAAGTAAGTTATTGTATTTGTGTGTCACATGCTTATTTTCCATTTCATGACATTTTAAACCAATATCACATGGCATTCGGCCATTTGGCCTACGAGATACATTAAAACATTTGCATCTTCAATGGTAAAATGTATACATACACATAAAGTACAATACATTTGCCTTCCCCTATCTCCCCCAATCCCTACCTAAATATTGTACGCTCTTCAACCATCTATCACTATAGCCCTGATATCTATTTTGGCCCTTCCGCCCCCCACAATTGCCTAAGAGGAGGGGGGACCACCAGTGTATGGGTAAAGGTAGTTTAATTAAAGAAACAGCAGTATGTTGTTACCTCAACATAGGAACGATAACATCACCTGTTACCTATAACACTATTCACATACTGGAGTGTTGCCAAGCAAAGATAGCACTTTCGTACAATTACTTATAGTAGAGCAAACATGTAAAGTTTTCTCAGAACACACTTACACAGGAGCATGTCAGACACGCTTGATTGGTACATTAAAGAGCCACTCCGTGATTTTCATAACATATTATTTACCTTTGATAAGAACCTAAATGTCATATGTGGTGATATAAAATCACAACATCTTAACTTTTCATGTCCAAAAGACATATATATGACAAATACTGGTTTTCCATGAAAATCAAAAAACAGCCTTATAAATGCACAGAGGTGCCTTTTAGACTTATTATAAAGTGATAAGCCAATCAAATGCAAACTGCTAAATATAAAAAGATGGAAGTGGAAGTTTTAAAAAGTCCAGAATTTAAATGTCGAAGAATGTCTTGCCTCCTGAGGCTAAAATCGAAAGTTAATCAACGCATTACAAATGTTTGTTGAAAAACGTTTTGAGAGGTTCGCAGGTCTATTCTACAGAGTAGTTTCATTGGCTTGTACACATTAAACGCACTAGTGCACACCAATATTTCGAATGCACAGATAATGCATATCTCTCGATATCACTCACGACCCTCACTCAAGTAATCTACCTCGTAAGTTATTTAACAAATATTTACGTATTCAGGTAGTTAAGTTGATTTTTAAAGATTTAATTCAACTAAACTTTAAATCCACATGAACTAAGATATCGGAAATATAAAAAAATTACTTATAAACAGAAAAGCGGATATGGCAGCCGCTTTGCTCAATCTAATAACAACGCTAATGCTGTGTAAGTAAATCGGTTTATTTACAACATTGCTTTCATAAAATTTATTTCATTCTTTGTTCTCAGTTCAGAGTTTAGGTAAATTCAATAGCTGCACCTAATACTAGTTCAGCCTCGTTCAACTGTCCATAATTTATCCGTTTTGTGCACAGTTAATCATAGATTTTTTATATATCCAAGCCGACAGCGGCCGTCTAAACTTTTTCATTGTTGATTGCAGGTCAGCTGTAAAGAATTTTAAGTATTTCTTTGCATCGATAGAAAGCTTAAGTCCTCTTTAACCTTAAAATAGCCAATTTAAACCGTAAAAGCGTGCACTAGTGCCTTTAAGGGTGGGTATTTTCAGTAAGGATTTCCCTAGCGAAGTATTCCAGGAGTGAATCGGAGTATGAAGACCGAGGATGTCGGGAAAGGCTCAGTGTCATTCAAAAGCTTCGTAACTAGAGACACAGACACCGTCACAGACAGATAGACAGACAGACAAATTCTTCATTAGACAAAGAAGTCAAAAGTACATTTTACGTCACAGCCACAGTAGAAGATATGCTGTTTACGTAAGTCCTTGCGACTCGTTCTTTCAGGGGCTTTCCTCTCCACAACGGTCTGAAAGCATTCCCACTAATCGGCATGTTCTGACTTAATGGCATTGAACCAATCGCAAAAACTCCAGCAAAAGTCTTCTTCAGTCCTTAAACTTAATCGCCGCCATCTTTCTTTTAAACGTGATAATGTGATTGATCTTCTAAAGACTTGGTTTTTTTCTTCACTAAACTGGCGTCAGAACATGCGAGTATTGGGGCTGCTGTAGAGGGGTACGCCCCTATCAGAACGAGTTCGAATCCAATGCAAGGTTGATTTCAAACATTTGTAACCTAGCTTCTTCTTGTGATGTACCACATATTTAGAATTTTTTTAATTGTCAGTGGGTATCTATTGATCCGGGTATGTAACTTTACGGGTTCAAGTGATAAATACATGATCTACCAACGTCGTCATATAAATAAGTCCTTGTTGTTCAAGTGATGAAACGCAGAAACACTTTTGTAATTATCAATAATCCATGGACCGAAACTGACGCGACTTATGCTTTGATCAAACATACTTACATGTATTTTACATTGATGACAGGGAACAAACGGTTCAAAGATTTTTATTCGTAATAAATATATGTACAAATGAACATTTATTTCTTCAGACAGATTTGGTAAAATAAGAATGTTTAAACATGGAAAATATGTTAAATTAATCAAGCTGAATTGGAAAGCAAAGTTCATTAATTTGTTTTAACATTGAAAATTTGATTCAGGTTATAAGAATTAATTTCAAAGTACCATCGGAAAATGATAACAGAGTATTTAATGATATTGTTAATCACAACGCCATAGTTGTTCAAATGCTGTGGTTGTTGGAGTATCAAAAAATGATGGTTCAGTTGGTCACGTGGTTACGTGGTCACGTGATCGCAACTGTCACGTGATTCTTGTACAGTTTCGGACAACAGATCAGTCTACCTGAAGTGATGTTCCTGTCAGGGAAACCTGCAATGTGAAAATGAAATAGACTAGAAAAAACTTCTATCTAGGGTAGTTCATTGTATTTGAGTTTAGAAATGATGCTTTGAAATTTTTTAATGAAATTTCAATAGCAAGAATGAAATACGGCAATCACAGGCAACATAAAAAATTTCGGATTTAATGTTGAAAAATACTTTGTTTTTCAATTTTATTTCTTTACATTTCTCCAATTCATTTATATAAATATGCATTATGCATTATCTTCAGAGGGTCCAAACCCTCAATAACCGATCGGATTATCCGTAGTCGTATTATGAAATATCAAGCCTAAGCGCAAACTGCTAGCGGCCATCTTAGTGTAAACATCTTATAACCAGTTTTGGTAGGGAAACGAATACGTGAACATGTGACGGTCGTTTTACAACTGCTTCTTTTGACTTAAAAAGATTGACTTCAATTGGTTACATTTTTATTTTTTAGTAAAATCATTTATTTTACACTTTAAATGTTAGGGTTCAAATAAAAGTGAGTTAGTGAGTTATTGTTTAACGCCGCTTGGGCAATATTTTAGCCATTAGCGGCGAGTCAAATAAAAGAAGAATATACCTGCTGACTCATCATGTTTTCGGCCCTATGTACATGAATCCAAACCAAAATTTCATGTTTATGAAAGACTTGCATATTTTTCTCGTAAAAAAACACTGTATGTTGAAATTTTGGAATATGATCTTGCTTTGGTTTGGTTTTTTTCCAAAAATAAAGGGGGAAAAATGCGCCGGGTGTTAGGTATTACATGCCAGATCTCTACTGTGGGCCGGGCCTCTATCAAGCGCCTAGCCTCTTTAAAGTGCCGGGTGTAAAGGGTAGTTTAGAGAGTAAGCGCCGGGCCTCCAGCAAGCGAAGGGTTTAAAATATAAAACTTATGCTCCCTTTGTAAACATTATCCATACAACGTTAAATTCAAGTTTATTAAATAATAATAATAATAGTGGGTATTTATAAAGCGCTATATCCATACACAAGGTGCATGCTCAAAGCGCATATACATGTTAGAATAAAAGGTAATGGTGTGAAGTATTGACATAGATAAATAAGCGTAGGACCCAAATAAGCTTAGGGCCTCTTATAAGCAAATGGGGTCAATGGGTGCTGAAAATATATATTAGAGGAATTACTGTATGTATCTCCAAAGACTCACCTTTATCTACAACAGCAAAAGTAGATGACACATATAAAAACCAGGAATCCGACTCCTCCCCCGGCTGAAGGTAGGATGATTGCCAAATTCATGCTACTATAAAAGAAATGAACACAATTTTAAGTATTTCAAACAAGGTTGATGTCGATACAGTCGAACCTCGCTTATCCGGACGTTTTGGTTACCGTGGATGTTTATTCAGTAGGCCTACAAATAAAAACCCATGGTTTGAAATATCGCCGTCTGTAAAGTGTAAATTACGTTGTATGTGAATGTATTGGAATTCAAACATCCTTCGGATGCATCCTACCTATCAAATTATTCCTGACAGTATTTATACGCTTGTGTGCAATGGAAAGTACACCATGTTCGCGAAAGGTTCGCGTGTTCTTAGTTTTGCACAGAAGTGTATATACCTGTATTTAATTCACCAATGAAGTCACCGATAAATGATTGCATAAGTGTACGAACCTTGCTTTGCAGCAGTCGGTATCGCAGCAACCATTCTCGCATTCTTTGATTTTCCCGTCAATGTCACACGTGACACCATACACTGGGTGAAAAGAAAATTCCTTTATTTTCATTTATTCATGTTATATGATACTTTTTGGTTGTAACTTTTAAAAAAAAGTTTGTAATAGAATTATTTTTAATCATATATAAATAATGATACATTTTTTATTGACCGCTTTATCATATATCAATCGGATTCCTAACTTAGTTCCTAGATTCCTAACTTTTTTTTGGACAGTAAACATGTATGCTAAGCGATGATAATAGTAGCATAACTTTCGCAACGACTTTTGTGTTCTTTTTTAAGGTCATGTCGAGCTATCAAGCAATTCGTGTTCTTAGACGAAGGACTGTATTTTATTATTGAAAGAACAATTGCCTATATTCCACTTTAGTTATTTATTTGATAGTTATTTTTATTTAGCATAATTTTCCCACCACTCAAAAAAATGCATTTTAAGTTATGAGTGACGTTATGATTCATATCATCGTTCAGAGAATATCATTCCATCCATTGGTAACAGTTATCTATAAAATTATAATTTGAAGGACGCGTACATATTTATTCATTATATTTAATCTCCCACTGCGCCAAGTTTGTATCGAAGACTGACTATAGATTGAACTTCAAATGGTTTAAGATGAATAAAGCATGTAGGAATAGTTGTTCTTAAAGGGTGACAAACTACTTGCGGTCATTCTTGTGTGAACAACTTTTAATCATTTGAGGAAGGGAAATGGATTCACATAGCTTAACTGAACATGATACGTTCGTTTTAAAATTGCCACTTTTGATTTTGAAAAACATTATCTTACAATTGTTAGAATGTATTTCATAGTTTCCATTAGATCACATTATTCATCTAGAAAAACGTGCTACTGCCCTATTTACACAGGGAAACATATCAGATATAATCTCTAGTAGAAGTTAAAAGTAATCAAGCACTTTACATGTGATTGGTTGATGTCAATAAACTTCCTTGGAAACCAGTCTTGGTTGCCATGGTAGTTTGCGCAGTAAACATGCGCAGGAGACGAAGATTTATGAAACTAACCTCGACCGCCTTCTTTTTGTTTTATGAGCAAAGAAATATTCGAATATGCATTAAGTCTTTTTTTAAATTTAGAAATCGATACTGGCGTAATGTTAACTACAGCTGCATACCGAAAATTTGTTCACACACCTGCATATCCTAGTGCAAATATCACGTAATTTGGCATGTCTTTGAGGCATTGCGAAAAGGAATCGCATAACTTTAAATTTTCAATACAGAAGAGATGATCCAATGCCATCAAAGATAGTCAAAAAATATAAGTTCAAGGTAAGAGCACTAACTCAAAAATATAAATTAACGAAATAAACTTATCAATAATCAAAAACTTATAAAGAGTCAACCATAGATTATCCATTTATTCCAAAAAATTAGTTTTTTTTAAAACTTAAACTTGCAAAAGACAATTTTATGCACCAATGGCGTAACAAATGAAGATAAAGAGTAAATCATGAATTGTTTCCAAATGTTAAACGAAATAACTTCCAGAAACCTTAAAATGTTAAACAAATGTAGAAAAAACTAATAAGCCTAAAAATTATTGTAAATCAGAAGTTAAATATATCATTTGTTAAAGACAAATTTCAATGGAAACATACGCCTATCACAGGTAATCAAAGGTAATCTTACCCGCGCCTATTACACCGAGGGTAAGGATAAGCCTGAGAAGAGGAGCCTTCATTTTCAGTATGTACCCTTGCCAGAAGCTGGAGTGAATGCGTTTGAGTGTGCAAAATAATGGATACATTCGATACATTCACGTGATCAGGATGGAGTCTTCTGATTGGTTTTTAAAGTCGTAACACGAGTACGAGTAGCATACAAGATATTGGAGGGTCTTGCACGCTTGAGAGATCCGAAAGATGGCATATAGAGGAGGTCACAAATACTTATTACGTAGATTCCGAGAAAATGATCTACCCAAGAGCGAAGACGTTGATTTTGAAGGTTGCCCTTCGTTCTTTACGTCCTCTGCTGGACATAAAAACGCAATGAGAACTTTCACTCACTGGTACATGCTTAAGGCCTTACATAAAAGCATACAAGTACAAAAAGATATAAATGTATAACAGATTGAATGTTGTAGGAGAATTTAATTTGTTTTGTGATGGTGTTGTTCAACTTGACTTTGAACATTTCCAACGTGGGAGACTGCTGGTTATTGAGAGGGGAGGGGCTAGGCGTTCATTTACTTGGACCAGCGTGCTGGAAGGAACTCTTTTCAACTTAAAGCGAGCACTTTGGAAACGAGAAGCGGGTATTGTTATTGTGATCAGTAAACGGTAACACATAGTTAACATTATAGTTGTGTGAGGGGTTTGATTCTATAAGCATTAATACACGTCACTGAGCGGATCGAAATCACCCCTGCAAATGACCGGAGTACAGAGGTGATCTGGTTTACAAAGTCGATTTATGTTCCATTTTATTTAACTGTTTGTATTTTGCAAAGATTCCCATTCATAAGTCAGTATTTAAGAAAATAAAAACTTTCACTTACAGGGAAATAAACATTTCACATCTTTTTAACAATTGCTTTCTGAAAGATACTTATCATAATGATCATTGCTTCAGGGTGATCAAGGAACTATAACTTATATGATCACCTTACCCTCTCTACAGGAACTAAAGCAAACTTAAACTGGCACGTACAGCCTCAAATCAAAATCTAAGTTTTAAATTTCAGTATCCGAAAATTTTATTGGTATTTGTTTAAATAATTAGAATATAATTTCTTGTTGATCAACTCTTTGCCTTCAGAAAGGACTGCAGAATTATTCAAAACGTGCCCGCCGATATGAAAACTGTAGTCATCTGAAAATTCATAACACAATGTGTCCATGGCTCGGATACCACTTTCTGTTCTTTATAAAAATATCGATTTTGATTCCATGAAATCGACATCTTTTACAATATTTTTAACGGTTGACCATCTTATAATTGACCATTGAAGTGATTTTACATATAACCCTCAACCTCACAAAAGACATTACCAGAGGGTGTAATATTAATCTTGCCTGTATCTACAGCGAATAAAGCTGACATGACAGTACATGCGATGTCATTAGTTAAGATTTATTAGTTAGGGTCTCCTGAAGCGTGCTCTAAATGTGCATTGAAGCAAAATACTTCGAACAAGCCCGCTTCAAGAGACCTTGTTCGTTTTAAAGTGACACTGAGTATATTTCATAACGTTTGTATGTGGCTGAAATAAAAGTCAAAATTCCATACGCGTGTTTAGTTCAAATCGCCTTCCCAAAGTTACATCTCTTTCTCTTAAATTTCAAAATAATGATGCTTTCCCTTTTTCGACTGAAAATGAAAAACGGCCTTATAAATGTTAAGAAGAAGAAATAATTTTGGCTTCCATTTATATGTATATTAGTTAAATAACCTAGTAAACACTATAAATGTCGTATGTGCAGTAAATAAGTTTTCAAAATTACGTTTTAGTCATGGGCGCGCGGAACTGTTAATTTTTTTTAACAACTTGTAGTTATCTTTCAATAACAACTTTTATTAAGTTTGACATATTTGACCCCAACAACATAGTCTGTGCCCCATTAAAGGGTTACATTAAATTTTCATGAAATTTTGTTTTATTACGTGCATATGTGGCTTGATGAAGTAAAAGCATTCCTACTGGCTTTGGCTACAGTTAGGTACTTGTGACCCTCAAAGACGGGAGGTCCCTTTACGATGAGCTCAGGGATTACGATACGCATTGTCTTATTCGGTGCGTACCCTGGACTACATTATCACTGCATACGCTCAAGAACTAAAGCAATGAATGACTGATTGTAACCAACGCCTAGGGATTCCTCGAAATCGACAAATCAACAAGGAAGTGATATCGATATCATGCCCATTGGTTTAAATACTCCTGATGTGACATGATTTCTAAATTGTACAACTTACAAGGTAATAAGAAAAGAAATATAAGTTGTAATTCATAAACATTGATTGAATATTTTTACAGTAGCTTATATACACATTTTTAACCCATTAGGAGCCTTTGAGCACTATTCAAAATGTTGTGACTTCTATCTGTTTTAAAAGATCCACCCAATTCTTATACAACACGTTATTAAAGTTCTTTTGGAATTGAAATTATGGTTTTCGACAATTTATTTTCAATTACTCGACACACAAAAACTACACATAAAACTGATGTTGAACAAATATGGGATTTTTTCAAACTCGGTCTTCAAGGTTGATTAAAGGCACTAAATCACACAAATCAAATTGCGTACTTTAGGTTACATGAGAACTTGGGCAACCCCTTAAGCTTTTAATGGTTGCACTGAAATACTCATCATACGTAACAATTGACCCGCAATCAATGACACAGACGGCCGAAGTCACTCAGGGATATAAAAAATACATGGCCATCTGTGCACAAAATAGATAAGAAAATGGATTCTTGAAAACCGCTGAACTCGGAGAGCTTTTAATATCTCAATTGAAACTAAAGGAAGAAATATTCTTTATAACATAAGACATATCTGTAACTTTACCAATTTTACATACACAGTGTTAGAATTGTTTGATTAATCATAGCGGATACCGTTTTTGGTTTCAAGACAAGTTTTTAAAAATCAAAACATGATCTAACTAAGATGTGATACCAGCAACAACGTCTAATGGGAAGATTTGTTGTCCGTTGTAATAGCAACCCGCAATTGACAATCTAGGCAATGAATTAACCCTTTATGCTTACCAAGACACAGAAAATAGAAAATTTCATGAACAAAAAAATACTAATGCAATACATTCTAAGAGGCAAAATTTACTGTGACCAGCGTCTTTTAATGTTTCTTTTTAATTTGAAGTGTACTTTTATCACTGAAATTCATTTATTCAACCCAACAACAGCCATTCTTTACACTTTGCTTATTTGTTAAGTGAAGGAATATTTCTTAGGCAAGAATGCACGCGATCTTCATGAAATTTGCGACTTATCATTTCCTATCAGTTTAACTCTCACTGTTCTCTTAAAACTGTTGAATCAGGAAAACAATTTAGTTTTGAATTTTAATTAACAACAAAATTCAACGATTGATTGATAATGAGAGATCGGGAGGTATTGGCATGATTGAAGCTGGGACATCTCAACGTGACGGTAAAAGACGTCCATAGAAACACAATTTGCAATTTATGGTAACCTTGACTGCAAAATGCCATCGTTCAGGACTGTCCCCGGCGGGAACGTCCAACAGTGACAACACCTCGTAATGATAAACGGATTATTTTATCGTTTCTTCAGAGTGAAACTGACGAGAAGTCTTCCCTTTGTAAAAACCACCCAGTAACATTAAACTATTTTGCCACCATGTGAAAATATGTTCCCTGTTCCATAGTAGCTGACACCTCAAATTATGTAATGCTTGGTCGTCGTAAGATTTCTGTCCATATGCAACATATAGCGACATAAATGAACAATTTGACTTCGTCTATGATTAAATCTTTAAATAAAAATACAAAAAAACTCGTCATTTTTCGCCTAAACCTTTTTGGATAAGGGTAGAGTATTCGGTAACCTGACACATCTTGCAATAATTTCTAATTGGGGAAATAATAAAATATCTTTTTTTGCGTGAGAAAAGTTAGACGAAAGGAAATGTTTTAGTTCTGTCGGTAAGGGTTTGATTCTGAGGGTGTTTGTTTTTTTAATAAAACGCTTAATTTGTACTGGTACAGATATTCCATGAACTAAACTGGTTTACAAACCAATCTAGATCATAACGATTTACATAACGGATTCGTTCCTATTGATATTTGAACCAGTGTCTGCGCATGCGTACAAAGTGTATTTACAGTGTCAGGTGAATTTCACTTCATCGAATCAGTTGCCAACAAGATAGCTGTTTAACATCAATAAAATCAGAGACTTAAGAGAATTTCTTTAAAAAGATAAAGTTTAATGTTTTAAAGATAACCGTCACTAAAATCGTTTATGAAAAAGGGGCAAAAGGGTCATTGTTTTTGTTTATCAGACCAAAATATAACGTGAAACAACCTTTTTCGGTAAGTCGAAGAACACTTGATGGAAAGATTTCCCCTATTGTAGCCAATTATAATTACTAAAGCCTATACCTGGCCTGTTCAATGTACATATAAGAACATGGTATTATGCAGAGCCATAGTATATGAAATTCATATGCTTAGCACTTCAAAGGCCATGCGTTGTCGTTCGCAAATAAAAACACAAGGGAATTCCCCTTTATTCAAAGCAAAAGATGTGATTGGTTAGAATTCTGCTTCGCTAAGTCAAACTTTTTTATCATGCATGCTTTGACAGGAAATATATATGTAATAGATACTTATCGACTAAGCTAGTATTATCGACTAAGAGAATAGTCGTCTCGAGCTGTGTTACACAAAGACATCTCAGCAATTTCAACTTGTTCATCTGTCATAGATTTATTCAAATTCTGTATTCTCTATATACTACCTGCAGCGGTACTTTGAAGAGCCACTCCGTGAGTTGTATGAGTCATATATGCCAAACTTAATCAATGGTGTCATTTGATCGCGAAGTATCTACTGTTACAAAAAAGAAACGTTTTAAAGCTTATTGTTTTTATACAGTGACAATATTAAGGTACAACGTCGCAATTATGATCGAAAACCGGACAGTGGCGCGCGTCAAATAGTCAAACGTAATTTTGAAGACTTATCTAAAACAGCCAGGAGGGCAGTTAGGACTTGATATAGTTTGTTAGGTTATATAACTAGTATCCATGTATATTGGACGTGATATCTACACCTCTTTGTATCTAAAAGGCTGTTTTTATATTTTCATGGAAACCCAGTATTTGTCATATACATGTCTTTTGGACATGAACAGTTAAGATGTTTTGATTGTATATCACCACATATGACATTTAGGTTCGTATCAAAGGTAAATAATATGTTATGAAAATCACGGAGTGGCTCTTTAACGTATACTAACAGAGAAGGAACAATCGCTAGGTCAATTCACAGCAACTTTTTAAATTCAGGCAACGATGAACACGTGTAAATGTGTAATGTTTATTAACGATATAAGGACACTTTAATACAAAGAGTCCTGATAACTGATACACAACACTTTAGGAAGCAAGGCTAAACACTTGTCAAAGTTAATTATATCAAAAATTAGCTCAATAATGAATTGATTGCTTGGCATTAGAAAATAAATATTAATGCACAATGTAACAATATTTGAGTAGGTGAGGTGAAGTGAGGAGATATGGGGTTAACGCCTGTTTTCAAGATTATTTCACTTATATCCCGGATGCTAGTATCATCGTAGGGCGAAAGCACGCGACACTATTGTGGCTATGCATTGCGGTGAAACCTGCGAGCATCGGCTGTAACATGCGAATCATTGGTGTTACTGCGCTGAAATTCAGTGTAGCATTGCACCCAAACCTGAATGCATGTAGAAACGTTTTCTTCTGCAGACAAGGGTACAGAATCGAATTCGAATAACAGACCTCTTGATCTGAAGCTGAACGCGCTAATCACTGCGCTATCCCGCCACAATACTCGAGGAATATTATTATTAAGATTAACTTATTACATTTGCTGGAAATGCACGAGAAAGACTCATAGCTGACCATATACATTGTACATATTTATTCTAAGAGTTCGTTTAGAAATAAATAGAATGAATCAAAGCAGTATTCAATCATTTTGACAATATCGCAAGCAAACAAAGTAAACTGTCATCAAAATGTTTCGGTCGGCTAGGTATTGAAATATGAGCGCATTTAATACTATTGATAGGCCACCTTCAAAGATTCATTAAAAAACGGGTCTCTTTCTTTTAATTATCCAATATAGCTCGGAGACTTTTGTAACCCAAAATTATGTGTGTAAAGACAGATCTAAAGTAGATAAAATAGAATTTCTACTAAATCTTAAGCAGTTTTTAAAGCCCTTTGTAGCTCTGTTTCATACCATGTTAAGACTCCGAAATATCTCAACAAAATAGCCTCAAATATTTTCAGCTTTTATCAACCATGTTTTATGTAAATATGCCTATGTGTTAATGTGTGTATGTGTGTGTGGGTGTGTGTGTGTAGGTGTGTGTGTGTGTGTTTGTGTGTGAGTGGCACCCCGTGTATGTGCTCGGGTGTATGGGTGCATGTGTGTATGTACGTGTGTGTTTTATGCTTATTTTTTTTATTACTAAAAGCGCCCTCGTGTCTCACAGGCATTACGGCCGTAGGCTGTTATAACAAACTGTGATATTCTTATGTGATTGTATACCTTCATTGCTATTTTAATGCATATGCATATTACAGCATGTATCACGATAATATAAAAATCTTCTTTTTCTCTTTAGTCCGGTATGCACCGTTAGTTTATCAAAAAGATTCCTTTTTGTAATGTCCAGATTATGTCAAATGTATAGTTGTTACGATTAATTAGGGAAGGACACGACAGCTCATCAAACTGTTACATCAAACAGAATAACTTCCAAATACCTGTTTTCCATCATAGCTCGCACCTTTACCTCGTACAAGTAAACACCGACACAACCAAACCCCTTCGCCCCCAGTCTGGGACAGTTCGTACCCCCAGGCACGAACATAGCTATCCATAAGAAAATGCTCCTTTCCTGTTGCTATTACGTTAAATCATATCCTCCAACCCCCAACACCTCTCCATCCACTCTTGACGCCAGAACACCACACATACCGGTGAATACTTGTGCCAGTAATAAAATTTGAATGCATCAAATTCGTACGATCTGTCGTGAACGAAGATTTTACGGGCGCATCGCAAACACGCTCACCTTTTCAAGTTATTATTGAAAACTAAAAATTTGATTTGCAAAGCCACAGCATGTCCATTCTCTCCCACCAGAGGTAGCTCCGTCATAAATTCCTTTACAACCTCTCTCTATACGAATGCTCCTCGGGCTTCCGGCAGTTTCCCCTAGCGGCGCAATATTGCAACTTAAACTACCTGGCAATATTTCAGCTACTGAAAACACCGAATGCACGAATAACACATATGTTGACACACAGGCCTAAGCAATGATTCAGTCGCTACATGAGGCGTATGTGTACTGTAAGAAAGACTCAAAGTGCAAGGTGCATATTCGAATAAAGTTTGCCTTTCGGAATGCTTACAGAAATAACTAAGGCGATTTGAATGATAACTTTTGAAACGGCGTCGTTGATTGCACAACTAACTTTGATTGCATCCAATCAGCGTTCTACATTTCTAGATCAAGAAAACTTCATATTTTTAGAGGTTGTATAGGAATTTATGACGGAGCTACCTCTGTTGGGAGAGAATGTAGCATGTTATTTACATCTAACAATTATAGCTTTAAGTAACAAGGAACAGAAATCGGATACATGTGTACGAACTTATCGATTGCGAAAACTCCACATGACAGTCAGAAAATGATAACAGTTTTTAAAAGCGGCTTCATCTTCTTCAGAATTATTTGGAATTGATACTTAACATGTCAAAAACTAAAATAAAAATCTATAAGAAAGGGTGGGGGGGGGATTATTTCGTTAAGGAAGGTAGAAATATTGTTGAAATAATGTCGCTTCTCGTTATAATTGTATGGATTAATAAGGGTTTGAAAGTTCAATTTAAACTGTCGCATAAATGCCGTCGACAAGCTCCGGCATGACCGATGGTAATTGCACTCTTCAAACCATTTACAAGCCAGTGAACATACACATTTTTTTAAAAACACTTTTTTTAAGAACAATACTGTTGTGTAAAGTGTATAAGTTAAAAAAGGTTAAAGATATAGATAGTATTATATGGGTATTTTCATATCACATTCTGTATCAGCCCGAGACCCCAATATCAGCCCGAGAGCTTTAGCTCGAGGGTTGATATTGGTCGAGGGCTGATACAGGATGTAATATGAAGATACCCATATCGTACTATTTTTATCATATACACTTAAAAAAAGACAAGAAAACTGTAACAATCTTAAACTTTAATTAATAACATTAACATGAGTGACACACCGAGAATCAAAGCTGATTGACTTAATTACTGTTTTTAACGTCCATAAACAAATATGGACTGCTAATCACTGTCACTGTCAGAGCTAATTACTCTGATTCTACGCCTCTTGCAACTTTTGCTTTCATTTTTCTCACATGATCGTATCAAGCTGAAATATCCGATCAGACTGCATCGTTCTTACGATCGTTGCTTAGGGTTTCCAGGTTTTTGCCCTTGACGACGGGCTGATACAGGTTATTTGCCCTGCGGGCTGATAAAGGGTGCCTGACGGAGGGTCTATCGTACATTCAAAATATCTGTATTTATAAGCAAGTATATGATAAAAACTGTTATTCTCCATCTGCTCAATGATACCTGTATATTGACCGGGTCCAACGTACCGAAATATAGAACTTTGACAGTCAGTACGTAAAAACTAACGTGAACTACCAACAGTCCAGGAATAATAAATCTGTATGACCGAAGCCAAAAATGTTTTAAAAAACCGTATTTGATGGAAACTATTTTGGGTTGTTAATTTTCCTTGTTTATTTTGAAAGGCGCTTATAACACAACGTAAATCACAGTTTACAAGTACCATATTGCTCATCTTTCCACATAAAGATATGTATATCGTGCTCGCTTGTCCAAAAAATTGCGAAATGTTGACCAGAATGTGTAAAACTTACCATAGTTTCAGTCTGTAATGGAAATCAGTGTCAGTAGTATGATATTATATAATCACCCGTAATGTGATATAATTCCTCAAAGTCAAAGGCACCACTTTAGCAAGGCTAATTTCAATTCACAGTTAATTCATCATTCACATCAATCTTTCCACTGATGTTTGCAAAAATCTTCAGAACTTTCATGCATTCTAGCCCTCAATATTGTAAATCAAAACACTCTACCCCTACCCTTTGTCATACGACAAGGCTAACCACGTCATTTCGCAAAAGCCTTGCCGTAGAAGACATACAATTTCAAAGCTGAAAATGCAATTGAAATAACTCATGATTAACTTCTTCAAATGCAGAATGCACATGAAAGGTGATACACTCAATGAGAAATTCGTCTATCATACAAGTATCGGCAATGCAATCAAAAGATTGTCGGTATGCCGCATTCGCGATGCGACTATGATAGAGTGCACTTGATTTGTCAGCCCAGCTAAATCGGAAGGCGCCGATAAGCATAATCTTTAAGTTTCTGATATCAAAAAATACCAAGTGTGCACTGACACATCAAAACACTATTTACCTTATATTATCTAATTTTTCAACAGACATTGGCGATGTTTGACAAAATGGCTATAATCATACAAAGTTGGAATTCCTTTTGGGATTTTTTGAGTTCATCCGTTAATTAAAAATGTATCTTTCCTCTGGCGAAATCATTACAGTTAACAGTGACCAGTGTTTCGGGTCTTTTAATCCTCTTTTATTGAATTTATTGATGGTTTTTTTTTATTAGGAATGTTGACGTTTCAGAGTGCAGTAAATAGTGAGTGAAAGTTTGACCAGTTGACTTTTAAGAATGGAATTACTCATATTACAACTACAAATATTCACTTTCATTTCTCATTATAATGTAACATGAATTTGACGCTAAAATACCAAACTTTCATAAATGCAAATACCCATCATAAGTAAAACGTTATTTGAATTAAATTTTATTTCTTAAACGGCTAGATCATTATTGTATCATTTCATACGATTACTTAACTGACACGTTGTCTTTTTTTATCGAGCACGTTTTATTTCTTGACGTTTCCTCAAGTCTTTTACGAAGAAACAAGGTGTACGTCGTTGCTTCAGTTTGAAGTTTAAAGAGCCACTCCGTGATTTTCATAACATATTATTTACCTTTGATACAAACCTCAATGTCATATGTGGTGATATGAATTCAAAACATCTTTACTTTTTATGTCCAAAAGATAAAAATGTGACAAATACTGGTTTTCCATGAAAATCTAAAAACAGCCTTATAAATGCACAGAGGTGTAGATATCACGTCCAATATACATGGATACTACATGTAGTTATATAACCTAACAAACACTATCAACTCCTCCTGGTCGTTTTAGATAAGTCTCCAAAATTACGTTTGACTATTTGACGCACGCCACTGTCATAATTGCGACGTTCTACTTTCATAATGTCACTATAAAAAACAATAAGCTTTAAAATGTGTATTTTGGTAACAGTCGATACTTCGCGATCAAATGACACCATTGATTAAGTTTCGTATATATGACTTCAACAACTCACGGAGTGGCTCTTTAATCTAGTGTTTCCACAGGTAGAGAGCAAATTCTATATTTCAAATTTTAAAATTTAATCATTTACATTGTGAAATTTAATATTTTAAATCTTAAAATACAATATATTACATTTTAAAATTTAATATTTTACATTTTAAGATTTAATATTTAAAAATTTTAAATTTAGTATTTTACATTTCATTATTTAATATTTACATTTTAAAAATTTATATTTTACATGATGTTACTGCAATGGTAGGAGGGAAGAATATAAAATTTTGTTGACGTCTTTGTTATTGTGACATATTCACTATCGGCTGATTTTAAGCAAAGTTGAGAATGTGACATCAATGTGACCAAGAGATTCATATTCAGTTATTCATCCCCATTCCAACCCTATGGGTTTTCGCAAAGAGAGTTCGTTTTCAAATTATCGATTATCTTAGGTAAACTGGTGATTACATACTTTTTCTTAAGAACAAATCGTTTTGATAAAAAGAAATAACGAAATAAAGGTCAAAAACTCTCTACCGTCAATAAGTTTTAATGATTGATTTTTTCGATAAATTTATGTACAATTGTGAGTGTAGTTTAAGTTGGATCATGTAAATATTAGAAGATAGATAATCTCGCACCATAGTAAACTCCGACTCGTGTCAACGTTATCAATGTTTAGTTCCCAATTAGCGAGGATGTCACCTGGGGCTAATTAGCAATACATACCTGGATATCATTTGTCACTGATATATACAAAGATAATGGAAATTAATGAGAAAAATTATCATAAGGTATCTAATTTACTAACAATCTCTCAATAACACCCAATACAGAAAATCATCATTTCTCAATTTAACCATTTAAAATCAAATGTTATATTGCAATGATCAAATCATTGGTTATAGCGTGTTCGGCTTCGGATCAAGAGAACTGTTCTACATTGTGTAAGGTCTGGCCACACGGAATTAAAGCGCAGTATCACCCATGGTTCGCTAGCTCCAGCCGTTGCTCGCAGGTTTCACCGCAATGCATAGAAAAGGGCATTCTGATATTAGCAGCCGTGATATAAATTAAATAGTCTTGAAAGCGGTTTTACATCCCATTTCACCTCACCGATGTGTAGTTAAAGTAAATGTATTTTGATTATTTCTCTCTTAAATAACAATCGCTTATATTGATTTTGATCATTTATTTCACCATAACAAATTTTCAGAAATGGTTGTATATAAGATGACTCTTAAGATATATATCTCAATTAGTTCAATAATTCAATGATTTAATTAATTACTGTCCAAAGTGAGTGTGCACATTTCATAAGTATAGTTAAATCAAAAGTAAAAATATTTAAATAATGTCCCGGATTTTCTGTTGAAGTTGAAGATCAGAAAAACCATAAACATACCAAAGATCTATTCATATATATATGTAGTTCATGTATAGAGTTTTTTTCTGCTTTAAGGTCATGTTCGATTACAAAAATTAAATGATGATAATATTGCAAATTAAATTGTAAACGGTTTGATTCGGTTACATAACCCCAAGGCTTATAGTATTAATCAAGCCTCGAGTACAGATTGCTTCGTTCCAGCGCTTTACTTTCATTCAAATTTATTTTCAAATCTAGTTTAGTTCAAATTTAATTCATCTTACAAACAACTTGTATTTGGAGATTTTCAAAGAGTTTAAAAAACGAATATGTCGAAAGGGAAAGTAAATATAATGAAGAGGGACCGTTTACAAATGACTTACTCATCGGAACAGCCAGAAAATAAAAACAGTGACAGTGTACGTTAGATGACGAAAACCTACCCCCCCCCCCTTCCTCTAGTGTATCTTGATATTTATCCCTCTTTCAAAATTCCAATATACGCAACTAGGAAATGATGATTTGTAATTTATTAGAATTATATTAAAATATATATGTATTGAAATATCAAAAAGAATGTCTATGAAACCCTATGGTTATATACTAGTATATAAAAGAAGAAGATGAAGTTGAATAATCTTTGGAAAACGTTTTCATGAGGTACATTCTGAATGTACCTGCTGAAAACGTTTTCCAAAGATTATTCAACTTCAGTAGTTCTGTGTATCTATTTCTAGAGATTTTTTTCCAGAAATGGATTAAACAATTTGAATTGGTATCTTCTAACCTCTTGTAAAGTTTTGTTTGTGTTATCAACATCATTTAGAATTTACATTTCTTGTCTTTTCTTATATCTATATGTAATATAGACCTCATTTCAATTATAAACGTCATAGTTTTGTATGTCTCAACATTTCTAATATGAAAGTCATAAAATATGAAAAATCATATAATATGTCAACTTTATTCATTTAGATATGAATATTCCTCAATACAATTCCGTACATCCGAATTGGTTAAAATTCTCTCGCCTGCTAAATAATGATAATAATATTCTTATTCGCAAGTTATAAACTCATGGTTTGTTACTTAGAAAGAATCATGTATGGCGTATACCTATAATTTGATTGTATAGTGTATAAACCGAGTATTGGTTTCCTTAGGATAAATTGTGATAGCATACATGTATATAGTATTTATGTAGATTTGTGAGTGTATGAAATGTTTGATATCAACTTGTTTAAGAATATTTTCCCTGTGAATGTGTTTTGACATGAGAAATCTTTTTTTTACATTTGTACCATATATGTACAATAGGCCAAGGCCTTTACTTTTTGAATAAAGCAAATATGAAGAGTTTTCCATAGAGTATTTGATAGTAACTTGAAACGTCGTAAAAAGTTTTAGCTGTTATGTGAACAACTTATGTACCGGCAACTCCAAAGCTCATGTAGAGTTTCATCTCTTTTATATGAATATCATTTCAAAATACTCTAAACATATTGTAAAGTTGTATCTCTTCTGTTAATAAAATTCACAATGAGAACTCCAAACCTCTTGTTTTGTTACATATCTGATTTGTAATTAGTTAATAATGGCAGGCCTTCTGTAAAGTTCATCTCGAAACCTCTTGTAAACTTTTATTTTCTTAGTTGAATATCAGTTATAATGACATCTCCAAAGCTCTTTGAATGTTCTACCTCTTATATGAATATCATTTATAATGTCATTTTCAAAGCTCTTTGAAGGTTCTATCTCTAATATGAATACCATTTATATTGGCATCTCCTTTGAAGGTTTTTACTCTTATATGAATATCATGTATAATGGCATCTCCAAAACTCTTTGAAGGTTCTATCTCTTATATGAATATCATTTATATTGGCATCTCCAAAGCTCTCGTAAAATTTCTTTCTTTGATTACCATTGATAATTTCTTCTCAACAGTCCTTATAATCTCATATATGAATATCAATTATTTTTGCAGCTCAACACAAGTTGTATCTCTTGTATGAATATCAAGTATTCATCGTGTATGTTTTATTTCCTTTATGAATATAATTTATATTGGTTACACCAAACCTTTTGTAAAAAAGGGTATCATACGTTAAACTACCACCAACACAAAGCAATGTCTTCTTGGTAAGAAAAACTTTCTTTCAGTTCATATATTCCTTTAATTCAAATGAAAGCATTCCAGTTATAAAGCAAAAGATAAAATTAAAAATTTGTACAGTCCTCCTTTATAAAGAATTTATTCATAATTCAATATATGCTAATTATAAGAAGAAGTGGGAAATGGACTTTGAGACAAATATAAATGAAAAAGACTGGAAAACTTACCAAAGGATCATATTTCGAGCCCATACCAATACAGATTTTAGATGATTCCAATACTCATTAATGCATAGGATTTTGCCAACTAACCAACTTTTGTTTAAGATGGGTTTTATTGAAAGTCAGTTATGTTCATTCTGTAAAACTGAAACTGAAAGTTTAATCCATCTTTTTTATGAGTGTCCAAAATCAAAGAAAATATGGAATGATCTATTGAATTGGATAAAATCAAAAACAGATATCACTGTGAACATTGATAAGGAGAAAATAATATTTGGATTTCCCAAGAAAAGGAATGATGTCCTTAATTTAATAATTACAATTGTTAAATTTACACTTTTTAAAATAAGATCATACACTCCTACGCCAGGATTTGATAAAATCAGACATGAAATTAACAAAGTTTACAATATCGAGAAAACGTGTGCGATGTCCTCCTGCAACTATACCAAATTTGTTGGTTTTTGGTCCGATTGTCACCATCTGTTTGATTGAGCTATACTATTCTTTTGATATGTTATATTGTTACCTTTAGTTGCATTTTAATCAATATTAGATTCTGGTCTAATTGCCATCATCTGTTTGATTGAGACTATACCTATCCTTTTGATATGATGTTATGCTGGTACCTTTAGTTGTATTGCTTGCCACCATGTTAATATTTCATGTGATGTTTATGTACCTGACAAAAAAATCGAATAAAAAAATTATTTAAAAAAGTATTCATCGTGTATGTTTTATTTCCTTTATGAATATAATTTATATTGGTTACACCAAACCTTTTGTAAAAAAGGGTATCATACGTTAAACTACCACCAACACAAAGCAATGTCTTCTTGGTAAGAAACACTTTCTTTCAGTTCATATATTCCTTTAATTCAAATGAAAGCATTCCATTTATAAAGCAAAAGATAAAATTAAAAATTTGTACAGTCCTCCTTTATAAAGAATTTATTCATAATTCAATATAGGAGGTGTTCATACTGTACATGGTGTCTATAACAAAACTAACAGGAAAATAAAAATTAAAATAAAAGAAATCTATAAATATAATGAATCCCATATTTTGTCTTGACATGTTTTCATATTATCATGTAACTGACATAGCATTTACATAATTATTGTAAAAAATAATAAACGCAATAAAGACTTTAGCAACCTATGTCATCCACAAATCTGAATTTATTGAAAGGACTGACGTGTATTTGAAAAGAAATCTTAATGTAAAATCTCAAGAAACTGTCATAGCACGTCATGATTATACATAATTATATTCTTGTTTTCTTATACAGGATTGGTAAACAAGAAATTGTTTATATCAATACCGCTCCGGAATACAAAACATAGAAATATGGCATGATGAATATACAGTAGGAAAGTGTATACAAGTAAATTGTGCATTGTCAAGTTCACTTTAAGACAACAACGGTTTCAGTAAATATTATGAGTATGTCAACATCAATACCAGTTAAATATTATGTCATATGAATACTATTTGAAAACAAATCTACCTTTCAAATTTATAAACATGAAGACTGAATTTAACAAATCAATATTTTCAACTGAGGAGCAGTTTTGATTACCAAACAATATTGATTTTTAAATCAAAACCTTTAGTATAGAAAAACATGTTTGTATGCAAATTACTCTATATGGGACACAATATGAAGTAATGACGAGAATCTTCATAATTATGACCTCAAGCACAAGATGATGTTGGAGATATTAATACTTCATATTTATGTGCATTTAGGTCGCTGCATTCAAGCCGAAGACGACAATGTATTATTTGGCCAAATCTGTTTCCTTTGTTTAAGTCAAAGTGGCTGTAGATATTTCTATCGTTATTTAGAATGGTAGTTTTGAATCTGCAAACAGAAGGCATTTCTCTCTGTTCAACTGGTAATAAATTCCATTGTCTGATAGCAAATGGAAGAAATTAACCTCGCGTAATTTTTCGATTTACACTGAGTACAAACTGTGTTTCAATATTGAGCAATCTCATTTAAATCGATTCAGTGTTGTACTCTGGGCCACGAGGCCTTCAATACTGAAATGAAAACTTTGAATTCGACTACGAGTTGGTGATATATAGAGAATCTCACCCAAGTGTCTTCTGATATCAAATATATCAACACGAGTTGATAAAAGTTACAAATATCCGAGGCTTGCCGAGGATATTTTACTTTTATCAACGAGTGTTGATATATTTGATATCAGAAGACACGAGGGTGAGATTCTATTTATCATCTAAAATCATTTTTCATTACATTTGATTGACAAATGAACATTACTGAACACCCTGCTGCCCTAAGACTCCAAGTGCGGTGATTTCATAGCATTGTGACGTCATAGTGTTTATGACGTCATAGCATTGTGATGTCATTACTTGATGATGTAAAACAACTGTGATGTCATATACTTGACGTCAAAGGGGCATTGTTCAAAATCTACTGCCAAAAAGATATCTCCTAGGAGATATCGCTTGATCTTCCACAAGCGATATCTCCTGTGGAACTGAGTTTTGGATGATAAAAGAGCATAAATACATGTAGAAAAATATTAACGATAATGTAAAAATGATCAAAATGTGTAAAAACCTTGTAGGAACAATGCTCACTCTTACCGGTGTCTGGCTTCATGTCGCAACTCGTAATTCTTTATGACATAATTTTTATTTTTGTGGTGGTTTTTCATTGTTTTTGCATCAGTGTATCTATGTTTTCTAAGGACAGAAAAACGCTGGGTTGAAACAAGCTTTTGGTGATGTCGATAACATAACGTAAATGAACTTTGTCAAGATGTTACAACAAAAACGTCAGATATGGTAAATGTTCCGCAAATACCTTTAAATATTTCCAGATTCCATTTATAATCAACTCACAAACATCATAATATTTAAATCATTCCAATTATCAAAATTATGCAATAACTTTCACAAATATACTATTGCATGAGTTGTAATCAACCCTACGACTAGGCATACCCAACAACATATCACTTTCACTATGTATTGATACGTATATCACAAAGATCTTGTGCCCAGTCAAGTCAGCCAAAACTCAAATTATTACTTAAACCAGTCAGACCAAAACAAATTAAAACCAAACTTTTTGCAAAAACCTAAATGGAGACAAATACAAAAGATATATTTCTGATACATGTTCATGTGGTCACAATATTAAATATTATTACTTTTTTATCTGTCCAAATTATCTACTTTTGAGAACTGAATGCTACTTTTTAAAGATGTATTCCATTACTTTTTTATCTGTCCAAATTATCTACTTTTGAGAACTGAGTGCTATTTTTACAAAATGGGATTGGACTTAAAGACGTTGTTCGGAAAACTAAACGGGAATAAAAATTTAAACCAGAAAATACTGGAATCAGTTCATTTCTTCATAAGTTCTTCAAATGGATTTAAAAACAATATTAAGTCCAACTTCATCATGCTTTTTACGGCCAGAGGGTATTCATTCAGTAGTATTCATTACGTAAACATCTTCTCATTATGTCTTTTTAATATGTTTGATATACTTGTACATTGTACAATGTATAATGTTGATTTCTTCAAGGCATACTCGTGGAATGTTTTGTAAATGTACTTTGGGAGAGGTATTGGTAAGTGGTTTAAACATATTTCTTTTTCGTATGAAATTTAGATTGGCGAACAAGCCCTTTGCCTTATATTTCAACGCTGCTCCAATAAAAAATTCATCAAGCTGGATACAGAACATAACGACGAAATCGAGAAATACAAAACTAATGAAAACATATTTGTGATATAAATATCAAAGCTTAGTGAAAATTATCGAGACCCTGAATTTAAATTTAAATAACTTTACGTTCCTGATTGGTTTATCATACTTTTGAATTGATTCAGGGAAGGGGCGTGAGTGGTTTCAAATGGCAAGGAATTCCACAACATTATGGTGCTTGGTAAGAAAGATTGAGAATATCTTTGTGTTCTGCAATTAATTTCTTGGATGGAAAAACGGTTTCTGAGATAAAAGTCACTTTATTCAAATATTCTTCTTCGTATGAGATTTCTGAAGTAGATACCGCCTGTCCTTAAGAGAGCTGTAGTTGGTTATATCTTACCATGGCTTGTGCCACGTACCGCGCCGCAGATAGTTCTAAATGCATCCAAATGTAAATTTTCTACTACAATGTACGCGGCCTGTTCATTTGTGCAGTTATCCCATATATGACAGCAGTAATCAAAGAGTGGTAAATTAAAGGACTTAAACAATGTGTGTAGAGTTTTTCGAGATAGACGATATTTCAAACTTCTCAGGCAATTGATCATTGGGCTAATTCTTTTTATAGTTTCATTTATGTGCACTTTCCAACAACAATTTCTTTGAAGCGTTAACCTTAATGTATATGGTCTTCAACCTCTTTGATAGTTTCCGTGTTCAGTGTAAGGTTCGTTCAGAAATAGTTTTGAGTTTTTCGGCTGAACGTCATTTTCTTGGTCTTACTAGGATTGAAACTAACTTGCCACTTTTGACCCCTGCAATTTTTTGCTACATCGTTATTAAATTTTACGGCAGCTGTTATATGATCATCTAATATGACATCCGTTTTAAACATATTCATTTCACAATATACATATATATATATATATATATACATATATATACACACACATATATATACACATATATATACACACATATATACATATATATATATATATATATATATATATATATATATATATATATATATATTGTGAAAGGGATTGGCCAACAAGCTCACAGTGCTTATGTTAAGGCCTCTCCCTGAATATAATATAGTTACATACTTGATACATACAAAACATATATTGATGTACCATCAGCAAAAGACAAATGTTCATATCTAACCTTTCTTCAATATCATTTTTATAGACAATGCACAAAAGTGGTCCTAACACGGAACCCTGTGGTACGCCTGCATCTACCGAACTAAAATTTTAGCTATAATCATTTATTAATACTTTTTGCTTTCTTAAATCTAAGTAACTTTTAGATTACTCTAAAAGTTCTCCTCTTCTACCGTAGGCATGAAATTGTTTAATGAATGATGCCCTTGTGTATTGATATAAGTCACATGGCTTGTTTACCAATACCTATTCAACTGAATAAAATATGTTTAAAACACAAAGATTTTTTCACTAGTTTTGTATTTCCCGATTTCGTTGTGTTTTGGATCCAGCTTGTTGAATTGTATTGGAGCGGCATTAAAGTAACACTGAGTATGTTTGATTATTTTTTCTGTGGCTGAAATAAGAGCAAAATGCTATATATGTTAAGTTAAGTTCAAATCGCCCCTGTAAAATTGCATATATATCTCAAAAACTATGATATTTTCTTGTTTTCAAAGATTTATAAAAACGGCCATATAAATGTTAGGAAGTCGAAAATCTACGTAAAAATTACATCTATATAAGTTAAATGATCTACTAAAAACTAACAATAAATATTTGTCTTCGTATCTTCTGTAAATCAACATCTTCAAAAATTACGTTTGAGTCATTGACGAGCGCCATTGTCCGGTTTTCGAACACAAATCACGATATGAACCTGTTTATTGTCACTTTACTGAACTTATGGTTGATTTTCAAACCATTCAAATTCTTCTCCATAAAATAAAACTATTTGTGAGGTTTAACATATTTGACCCCCGATAACATATACTCTGTGGCCCTTTAAGATAAGCCATCATAGTTCATCATGAAATAAAAATATGTTTAAACCAACTAATATACTTCTAAAACAAAAGTACTAACTTGTTTATTTAAACTTTTGATATTCAGATTTACTTATTGTTTTATTAGCTTGCTAATAGCTATCAAATCTTAAAGGAATAGTTTACCTGTACATTTTGACATATTTTTATTATGTACATATCTGACAGTCCTAAAGCGAGTGAAGCACCATTTTGTCTTCAAAATTTGGAAATGGTTACTTTCGTTTTAAGGCTGAGATTGTTTGAAAGCAATTTATGTCGGAATATACAAAGAGCATCATACAGAAACATATACAAACAATTTGAATGTTCAATTTTGTAATAAATAAACATTGAAAGTTGTTTTTATATATAAGTCAAATTACATATCAAAAATAACTTTTTAAAGTCTCTTAGTTTTGTCAGCTACCGTTGATATTTAAAATAAATCTCCGTATCTTTTCTCTTCTTCAAATTATTCCAATTGCAGTTTTGAATAAGGGAATAATCAGATATAATTATCTCGATTATTTTCACATCTTCATTGCGATTGCAAATTACAATTCTTGGGGTGAAATTTGTGTAAAAAATCAACAAATTGACAAGTGCAAATTTCAACATCAACAAAACATCGAAGATGTCAGTGAGTAACAGTTATGTCAATGAGATACGTTACTTACAATATACTTACATCATTTGTAAAATAATTATCTTTTAGCCACTAAACACAAAATCAAACGCGTCATTTCAAATCAGATGGCGTTAATTCTAATTAACAGCCCAAAGATTAGGGGTGATTTCGTTAAACTCTCTATTTGTTATAAAAACATGGGAAGACCGCAAAAACATCTCCGTCTAACAACCTAATCAGTAGTGTTTTTCTATCATGTCACGCCTTGATTAAAGCATTGACAACTCTGATTGGTGAGAAGTGCTTCTTGCGACGTCGTTGATTGGTCAGAATGACTGAGCTTACTCTATTAATGACATGTGACGCTTGTTAGTTTTAGGTTGGTATATAATGCTCGGTTTTGCTGCAAACGATATATTCGTCATATGAAACATACATACACAAAGACCAATGTGTGGTTAACAACTAATCTTAGCAAAGTAACTGCAAAAAAAACCCCAAATATTACAAATGTTTGCCTTAACTCAACCAAAATTTTTTACAACAAGGTACCAAATGCCACTTGGTACCTATAATCTTGACTGTAAACATGAAAAGTGTTGAGTACAAAAAGGTACCAAGTGTCACTTGGGACCTTTTTTGCTCTGAATCTCTTTCCAAAATGTTCAGTCATAAGGTACTATAAGGTACTAAGTGGTACTTGGTACCTTTATGCTCCAAACATATTTGTGTTTTCCATGATTTTCAAAAGTACCAACTGCGATAATTAGCCTAATCAGAAAATGGTAAAAGATAAAAGATTGACTTTATTCATAACTGAAGTAAAGTCACTAGAGGTACATGTCAGACCGATAAATAACAGCAAAATAATTGCAATGATCACATGAAACCTTTAAACGCGTTTTTCTCAAAACTATGAAAAGTGCACTTGGTACCTTCCTGTTCTAAACCCACGATATATAGTATTTATGTAGATTTGTGAGTGTATGAAATGTTTGATATCAACTTGTTTAAGAATATTTTCCCTGTGAATGTGTTTTGACATGAGAAATCTTTTTTTTTACATTTGTACCATATATGTACAATAGGCCAAGGCCTTTACTTTTTGAATAAAGCAAATATGAAGAGTTTTCCATAGAGTATTTGATAGTAACTTGAAACGTCGTAAAAAGTTTTAGCTGTTATGTGAACAACTTATGTACCGGCAACTCCAAAGCTCATGTAGAGTTTCATCTCTTTTATATGAATATCATTTCAAAATACTCTAAACATATTGTAAAGTTGTATCTCTTCTGTTAATAAAATTCACAATGAGAACTCCAAACCTCTTGTTTTGTTACATATCTGATTTGTAATTAGTTAATAATGGCAGGCCTTCTGTAAAGTTCATCTCGAAACCTCTTGTAAACTTTTATTTTCTTAGTTGAATATCAGTTATAATGACATCTCCAAAGCTCTTTGAATGTTCTACCTCTTATATGAATATCATTTATAATGTCATTTTCAAAGCTTTTTGAAGGTTCTATCTCTAATATGAATACCATTTATATTGGCATCTCCTTTGAAGGTTTTTACTCTTATATGAATATCATGTATAATGGCATCTCCAAAACTCTTTGAAGGTTCTATCTCCTATATGAATATCATTTACATTGGCATCTCCAAAGCTCTTTGAAGGTTCTATCTCTTATATGAATATCATTTATATTGGCATCTCCAAAGCTCTCGTAAAATTTCTTTCTTTGATTACCATTGATAATTTCTTCTCAACAGTCCTTATAATCTCATATATGAATATCAATTATTTTTGCAGCTCAACACAAGTTGTATCTCTTGTATGAATATCAAGTATTCATCGTGTATGTTTTATTTCCTTTATGAATATAATTTATATTGGTTACACCAAACCTTTTGTAAAAAAGGGTATCATACGTTAAACTACCACCAACACAAAGCAATGTCTTCTTGGTAAGAAAAACTTTCTTTCAGTTCATATATTCCTTTAATTCAAATGAAAGCATTCCAGTTATAAAGCAAAAGATAAAATTAAAAATTTGTACAGTCCTCCTTTATAAAGAATTTATTCATAATTCAATATATGCTAATTATAAGAAGAAGTGGGAAATGGACTTTGAGACAAATATAAATGAAAAAGACTGGAAAACTTACCAAAGGATCATATTTCGAGCCCATACCAATACAGATTTTAGATGATTCCAATACTCATTAATGCATAGGATTTTGCCAACTAACCAACTTTTGTTTAAGATGGGTTTTATTGAAAGTCAGTTATGTTCATTCTGTAAAACTGAAACTGAAAGTTTAATCCATCTTTTTTATGAGTGTCCAAAATCAAAGAAAATATGGAATGATCTATTGAATTGGATAAAATCAAAAACAGATATCACTGTGAACATTGATAAGGAGAAAATAATATTTGGATTTCCCAAGAAAAGGAATGATGTCCTTAATTTAATAATTACAATTGTTAAATTTACACTTTTTAAAATAAGATCATACACTCCTACGCCAGGATTTGATAAAATCAGACATGAAATTAACAAAGTTTACAATATCGAGAAAACGTGTGCGATGTCCTCCTGCAACTATACCAAATTTGTTGGTTTTTGGTCCGATTGTCACCATCTGTTTGATTGAGCTATACTATTCTTTTGATATGTTATATTGTTACCTTTAGTTGCATTTTAATCAATATTAGATTCTGGTCTAATTGCCATCATCTGTTTGATTGAGACTATACCTATCCTTTTGATATGATGTTATGCTGGTACCTTTAGTTGTATTGCTTGCCACCATGTTAATATTTCATGTGATGTTTATGTACCTGACAAAAAAATTGAATAAAAAAATTATTTAAAAAAGTATTCATCGTGTATGTTTTATTTCCTTTATGAATATAATTTATATTGGTTACACCAAACCTTTTGTAAAAAAGGGTATCATACGTTAAACTACCACCAACACAAAGCAATGTCTTCTTGGTAAGAAACACTTTCTTTCAGTTCATATATTCCTTTAATTCAAATGAAAGCATTCCATTTATAAAGCAAAAGATAAAATTAAAATTTTTTACAGTCCTCCTTTATAAAGAATTTATTCATAATTCAATATAGGAGGTGTTCATACTGTACATGGTGTCTATAACAAAACTAACAGGAAAATAAAAATTAAAATAAAAGAAATCTATAAATATAATGAATCCCATATTTTGTCTTGACATGTTTTCATATTATCATGTAACTGACATAGCATTTACATAATTATTGTAAAAAATAATAAACGCAATAAAGACTTTAGCAACCTATGTCATCCACAAATCTGAATTTATTGAAAGGACTGACGTGTATTTGAAAAGAAATCTTTATGTAAAATCTCAAGAAACTGTCATAGCACGTCATGATTATACATAATTATATTCTTGTTTTCTTATACAGGATTGGTAAACAAGAAATTGTTTATATCAATACCGCTCCGGAATACAAAACATAGAAATATGGCATGATGAATATACAGTAGGAAAGTGTATACAAGTAAATTGTGCATTGTCAAGTTCACTTTAAGACAACAACGGTTTCAGTAAATATTATGAGTATGTCAATATGCCAATATTAAATCTGCCAAGAGTAGAAAGAAACAAAACATCAATACCAGTTAAATATTATGAGTATGTCAATATGCCAATGTTAAATCTGCCAAGAGTAGAAAGAAACAAAACATCAATACCAGTTAAATATTATGAGTATGTCAATATGCCAATGTTAAATCTGCCAAGAGTAGAAAGAAAAAAAACATCAATACCAGTTAAATATTATGTCATATGAATACTATTTGAAAACAAATCTACCTTTCAAATTTATAAACATGAAGACTGAATTTAACAAATCAATATTTTCAACTGAGGAGCAGTTTTGATTACCAAACAATATTGATTTTTAAATCAAAACCTTTAGTATAGAAAAACATGTTTGTATGCAAATTACTCTATATGGGACACAATATGAAGTAATGACGAGAATCTTCATAATTATGACCTCAAGCACAAGATGATGTTGGAGATATTAATACTTCATATTTATGTGCATTTAGGTCGCTGCATTCAAGCCGAAGACGACAATGTATTATTTGGCCAAATCTGTTTCCTTTGTTTAAGTCAAAGTGGCTGTAGATATTTCTATCGTTATTTAGAATGGTAGTTTTGAATCTGCAAACAGAAGGCATTTCTCTCTGTTCAACTGGTAATAAATTCCATTGTCTGATAGCAAATGGAAGAAATTAACCTCGCGTAATTTTTCGATTTACACTGAGTACAAACTGTGTTTCAATATTGAGCAATCTCATTTAAATCGATTCAGTGTTGTACTCTGGGCCACGAGGCCTTCAATACTGAAATGAAAACTTTGAATTCGACTACGAGTTGGTGATATATAGAGAATCTCACCCAAGTGTCTTCTGATATCAAATATATCAACACGAGTTGATAAAAGTTACAAATATCCGAGGCTTGCCGAGGATATTTTACTTTTATCAACGAGTGTTGATATATTTGATATCAGAAGACACGAGGGTGAGATTCTATTTATCATCTAAAATCATTTTTCATTACATTTGATTGACAAATGAACATTACTGAACACCCTGCTGCCCTAAGACTCCAAGTGCGGTGATTTCATAGCATTGTGACGTCATAGTGTTTATGACGTCATAGCATTGTGATGTCATTACTTGATGATGTAAAACAACTGTGATGTCATATACTTGACGTCAAAGGGGCATTGTTCAAAATCTACTGCCAAAAAGATATCTCCTAGGAGATATCGCTTGATCTTCCACAAGCGATATCTCCTGTGGAACTGAGTTTTGGATGATAAAAGAGCATAAATACATGTAGAAAAATATTAACGATAATGTAAAAATGATCAAAATGTGTAAAAACCTTGTAGGAACAATGCTCACTCTTACCGGTGTCTGGCTTCATGTCGCAACTCGTAATTCTTTATGACATAATTTTTATTTTTGTGGTGGTTTTTCATTGTTTTTGCATCAGTGTATCTATGTTTTCTAAGGACAGAAAAACGCTGGGTTGAAACAAGCTTTTGGTGATGTCGATAACATAACGTAAATGAACTTTGTCAAGATGTTACAACAAAAACGTCAGATATGGTAAATGTTCCGCAAATACCTTTAAATATTTCCAGATTCCATTTATAATCAACTCACAAACATCATAATATTTAAATCATTCCAATTATCAAAATTATGCAATAACTTTCACAAATATACTATTGCATGAGTTGTAATCAACCCTACGACTAGGCATACCCAACAACATATCACTTTCACTATGTATTGATACGTATATCACAAAGATCTTGTGCCCAGTCAAGTCAGCCAAAACTCAAATTATTACTTAAACCAGTCAGACCAAAACAAATTAAAACCAAACTTTTTGCAAAAACCTAAATGGAGACAAATACAAAAGATATATTTCTGATACATGTTCATGTGGTCACAATATTAAATATTATTACTTTTTTATCTGTCCAAATTATCTACTTTTGAGAACTGAATGCTACTTTTTAAAGATGTATTCCATTACTTTTTTATCTGTCCAAATTATCTACTTTTGAGAACTGAGTGCTATTTTTACAAAATGGGATTGGACTTAAAGACGTTGTTCGGAAAACTAAACGGGAATAAAAATTTAAACCAGAAAATACTGGAATCAGTTCATTTCTTCATAAGTTCTTCAAATGGATTTAAAAACAATATTAAGTCCAACTTCATCATGCTTTTTACGGCCAGAGGGTATTCATTCAGTAGTATTCATTACGTAAACATCTTCTCATTATGTCTTTTTAATATGTTTGATATACTTGTACATTGTACAATGTATAATGTTGATTTCTTCAAGGCATACTCGTGGAATGTTTTGTAAATGTACTTTGGGAGAGGTATTGGTAAGTGGTTTAAACATATTTCTTTTTCGTATGAAATTTAGATTGGCGAACAAGCCCTTTGCCTTATATTTCAACGCTGCTCCAATAAAAAATTCATCAAGCTGGATACAGAACATAACGACGAAATCGAGAAATACAAAACTAATGAAAACATATTTGTGATATAAATATCAAAGCTTAGTGAAAATTATCGAGACCCTGAATTTAAATTTAAATAACTTTACGTTCCTGATTGGTTTATCATACTTTTGAATTGATTCAGGGAAGGGGCGTGAGTGGTTTCAAATGGCAAGGAATTCCACAACATTATGGTGCTTGGTAAGAAAGATTGAGAATATCTTTGTGTTCTGCAAACTTTATTCAAATATTCTTCTTCGTATGAGATTTCTGAAGTAGATACCGCCTGTCCTTAAGAGAGCTGTAGTTGGTTATATCTTACCATGGCTTGTGCCACGTACCGCGCCGCAGATAGTTCTAAATGCATCCAAATGTAAATTTTCTACTACAATGTACGCGGCCTGTTCATTTGTGCAGTTATCCCATATATGACAGCAGTAATCAAAGAGTGGTAAATTAAAGGACTTAAACAATGTGTGTAGAGTTTTTCGAGATAGACGATATTTCAAACTTCTCAGGCAATTGATCATTGGGCTAATTCTTTTTATAGTTTCATTTATGTGCACTTTCCAACAACAATTTCTTTGAAGCGTTAACCTTAATGTATATGGTCTTCAACCTCTTTGATAGTTTCCGTGTTCAGTGTAAGGTTCGTTCAGAAATAGTTTTGAGTTTTTCGGCTGAACGTCATTTTCTTGGTCTTACTAGGATTGAAACTAACTTGCCACTTTTGACCCCTGCAATTTTTTGCTACATCGTTATTAAATTTTACGGCAGCTGTTATATGATCATCTAATATGACATCCGTTTTAAACATATTCATTTCACAATATACATATATATATATATATATATACATATATATACACACACATATATATACACATATATATACACACATATATACATATATATATATATATATATATATATATATATATATATATATATATATATATATATATATATTGTGAAAGGGATTGGCCAACAAGCTCACAGTGCTTATGTTAAGGCCTCTCCCTGAATATAATATAGTTACATACTTGATACATACAAAACATATATTGATGTACCATCAGCAAAAGACAAATGTTCATATCTAACCTTTCTTCAATATCATTTTTATAGACAATGCACAAAAGTGGTCCTAACACGGAACCCTGTGGTACGCCTGCATCTACCGAACTAAAATTTTAGCTATAATCATTTATTAATACTTTTTGCTTTCTTAAATCTAAGTAACTTTTAGATTACTCTAAAAGTTCTCCTCTTCTACCGTAGGCATGAAATTGTTTAATGAATGATGCCCTTGTGTATTGATATAAGTCACATGGCTTGTTTACCAATACCTATTCAACTGAATAAAATATGTTTAAAACACAAAGATTTTTTCACTAGTTTTGTATTTCCCGATTTCGTTGTGTTTTGGATCCAGCTTGTTGAATTGTATTGGAGCGGCATTAAAGTAACACTGAGTATGTTTGATTATTTTTTCTGTGGCTGAAATAAGAGCAAAATGCTATATATGTTAAGTTAAGTTCAAATCGCCCCTGTAAAATTGCATATATATCTCAAAAACTATGATATTTTCTTGTTTTCAAAGATTTATAAAAACGGCCATATAAATGTTAGGAAGTCGAAAATCTACGTAAAAATTACATCTATATAAGTTAAATGATCTACTAAAAACTAACAATAAATATTTGTCTTCGTATCTTCTGTAAATCAACATCTTCAAAAATTACGTTTGAGTCATTGACGAGCGCCATTGTCCGGTTTTCGAACACAAATCACGATATGAACCTGTTTATTGTCACTTTACTGAACTTATGGTTGATTTTCAAACCATTCAAATTCTTCTCCATAAAATAAAACTATTTGTGAGGTTTAACATATTTGACCCCCGATAACATATACTCTGTGGCCCTTTAAGATAAGCCATCATAGTTCATCATGAAATAAAAATATGTTTAAACCAACTAATATACTTCTAAAACAAAAGTACTAACTTGTTTATTTAAACTTTTGATATTCAGATTTACTTATTGTTTTATTAGCTTGCTAATAGCTATCAAATCTTAAAGGAATAGTTTACCTGTACATTTTGACATATTTTTATTATGTACATATTTGACAGTCCTAAAGCGAGTGAAGCACCATTTTGTCTTCAAAATTTGGAAATGGTTACTTTCGTTTTAAGGCTGAGATTGTTTGAAAGCAATTTATGTCGGAATATACAAAGAGCATCATACAGAAACATATACAAACAATTTGAATGTTCAATTTTGTAATAGATAAACATTGAAAGTTGTTTTTATATATAAGTCAAATTACATATCAAAAATAACTTTTTAAAGTCTCTTAGTTTTGTCAGCTACCGTTGATATTTAAAATAAATCTCCGTATCTTTTCTCTTCTTCAAATTATTCCAATTGCAGTTTTGAATAAGGGAATAATCAGATATAATTATCTCGATTATTTTCACATCTTCATTGCGATTGCAAATTACAATTCTTGGGGTGAAATTTGTGTAAAAAATCAACAAATTGACAAGTGCAAATTTCAACATCAACAAAACATCGAAGATGTCAGTGAGTAACAGTTATGTCAATGAGATACGTTACTTACAATATACTTACATCATTTGTAAAATAATTATCTTTTAGCCACTAAACACAAAATCAAACGCGTCATTTCAAATCAGATGGCGTTAATTCTAATTAACAGCCCAAAGATTAGGGGTGATTTCGTTAAACTCTCTATTTGTTATAAAAACATGGGAAGACCGCAAAAACATCTCCGTCTAACAACCTAATCAGTAGTGTTTTTCTATCATGTCACGCCTTGATTAAAGCATTGACAACTCTGATTGGTGAGAAGTGCTTCTTGCGACGTCGTTGATTGGTCAGAATGACTGAGCTTACTCTTTTAATGACATGTGACGCTTGTTAGTTTTAGGTTGGTATATAATGCTCATTTTTGCTGCAAACGATATATTCGTCATATGAAACTGTCAACCAATCTTGTATTCCTAGGCTTGAGAGGAAACGCAATTGAAGGTAAGTCGATATTTTAGCAAATCAATTGGTACGAATCGCCCCGGAGAATTCAGTGATTGGGAAATGTACCTTGCGTTACGTTCAATCTCATATTTGCTAATAAATACTTGGATTGCATTACAGCCGGATTAATTAATCAGATTAATTGTGGACATACCTTCAGGTATTTTTTTGTAATATCTGACATTTTTACTGATTTATTATTAAGTGGAATCATTTGTATCTTGTCTGGCGATCCCTCGAATGAGTAGATACAATTATCTTGATATTATTCACAGTATATGGTAACTTTCAAAACTTTCAGATGACAGTAACGGAGACAGACAGCGTTTCACAAGTACCTGCTGCCAAAGAGATAAACATGGAGAACACGCCAAAAAGATCGTCTGCTATTCTTCAACCCGTTCCCCGTCGCCTGCTTCCACAAAATGTACCGACCTTCATGTCTACCAAGGCTACGTCTGCAGATGAAAGTTTTGTACAGAATCTTAGATATCCTTTTCAACCTCAAAATCCGTCTATGGAGGTGAAACGGGAGCATTCGTTTTCAACCGGAAGTGCAAACCAACAGGAAGTGGCAAGAGATCTATCGGTCAGACGCAGTAGCTCTTTCAGTGTAAACGATCTTCTAGGAAAACGGGAGAGTAAGATGCCGTCTGTTCTGGTCCAAGTGCAAACATGTCCGACCATGATGACGTCAGTACCATATCCGACATACCCACAAACTCACATCTTCCCACCCAGAATGACACCAAATATCCAAAAGGGTAAGTTTTCATATTTGTATTCGCTGTGTTGTCGAAAAGAAGTTGTTGTGCTAAATCCGGAGTAGCAAAAGAAAAGTGCTGGCTGACATTTTAGTATGAACATCTTCTTCCTTTGAGGGAGGTAAATGGATTCGAATTTTTTAACCAAACATGCTATTGCTTCTTTTGAACGAGAAACATTGGCTGGCTTGAAACCTGCTACTGCATTTTATCCTCTAGAAATATGAATGTGCACGAGGAATACAAAGGAGTCCTTTAAGTTCTTTATTTTGATCCCTCTAAATGCTATATCTTACTACCATGTCTTGTTTTTTCCAGAAGGGACAAGACTCACCCTTAAGGAAGAGATTTCACCACCTGAAAGGCGACCCCAACTTGATCCGTCTCCAATCGGACCATCTCGGAGTCTGACGTCCTCTCCAGAATCTCCTAGATCGGATACTTCCGTGTCTGACCGGTCCGACCCGAACAGCTCCACCGATCCAGACACGAGTCCTGGAACGTACAAAGCCGCCCTGGACAGGAAGAGTAATCGGACCAACTACACTCCAGTACAAGTCCGCCGTCTCGAGAAGATCTTCCTTGAAAACCCTTATCCGGAGCACGAGCTGTATGAGCAGCTTTCCAAAGAACTCTCTATCCCGGAGCCCCGACTGAAGGTAACTAGATTCTGTACTTCTGTACTTTAGATGTCTTTGATGCTATTGAGTAGGCTGGCCTATTGTGTAAGTCTCTTGTCGTGGGGCCTTTGAATTCTGTGACTGAATGTTAAATAGGCCTATATGAATATCGGATTATAATGTGCTTTTGTTATTACGAGTTCGATTTCCTTGTTCAAATAATTTCTGTTTTATATCATCCGGTTTTACAACTGTAACAACTTCCGGTTTCAGGTGTGGTTCCAAAACAAGAGAGCACGCTGGAAGCGAAGAGCTGAGGATAAGATCACACAGCAGACCGCTTACCCATTTCCCATGATGCCCATGGGCTACCCGTACGGAATGATGCCCAGTCGCATGGGTTCGCCGCCAGAGAGCCACCCAACCATGGCCAAACCTATCTTCTCATACCCTACGCCCTCTCCGATGATGATGTACCCTGGTACATACCCCGCTCCTATGTATCCGTACCTGCCTCATCAGATGTACGTACAGCAGTAACTGGGGCGATGATGTTGAGTTTGTAGTGCTTGCTTTGTGAACAGTGACGTGTCCGCTTTTGTGATATACTAGACTTGTCTTGTGATGCGTTGTATATATGCATTTGTAAATATATAATTTATTTATGGATTTTATAAATGAGATGGATATGAACCGCCTTGTTTGTTGTGCTTTTTAATTTAATGTTAGCCTATGATGCCTATCAGATCTGACAGGTCAGATGGACTTATGGTGTGAACTTTGACTTCTCATCAGAAACCGCTGTACCCCTAGATTTGATCTTGGGCTATACAGCTGCCTAAAAAACGTTTATTTACATATCTGCGTTTTCTAGTGTAAATATCATGTAATTTTGGATGTCATTGAGGCATCGTAGTATTTCTAAAATGAAACGAATAATGTTGAATTTCCAATTCTGAAGTCAGAACCATTTTGCCATAAAGCAATCGTTTATCATACCAACCTTAAAAGTTTTGACAGGTCATTGAAGTGACCAGGGTCAAAATTTCTACAATTTTTATGGTCTACAAAATCCTTTTAAAGTTATCAACTGCTTTAAACAGAAATCAAGTTTTTTCCTTTGCACTAAGTCAATGTGATTGTGCTGATATTTAGAGTCAATAAGGAATATTTAATAGAAATTAAATGAAAACTCTTTTGTCTATTTCAGCATTCCAAAATCATATATTTTGCACAATAGACAAATAATTGATCTTAAAATAAATTCAAAAATGCTTATATACGATCAATGGACTAACCTTTGTCAGGTTTGTTGAAGTTTTATTCACGTCCAAAATGAAACCATAATTGCATTAGCTCTACACCACGAAACAGTGGTAAGTGTACAAACTGGCATTTGTCAAGAAGATACACATTTGTAACTCTGGTGTTGGTCCCTTTAAATATGGGCGTGGCGGACTGTTTCAAGAAACTAAAAAAGGATAAAATTATCATCTTTGTAGGATGGAAATGAAGATTTGTAAATGTCATTGTCCTACCCTTAAAATATGGGCGTGGCAGGGGTGAATTTTATCATTATTCACCCAAACTTGTCGAGGAAGCTAAAATTTTCAGAATATCCTCTTTGATCAAGAAAGATAAAAATTAATAGATTTGTTCTTATTGGTTCAGTTGTTAACAAAATCATATTTACTGGTACAAAGAACAGCGACTTGCGTGTAGTATTGACTCAAACATGCATACTATTGGAAATTGTTCTAAATCAGATAAAATAAGACAGTGTGTTGGTAGGGAGGTATAGTACAAACAGTTGTGTGAATGTGACTGAGATCTTGAACTTTGGCTTCTTATCTTTATATAAAGAATTATCAAGTAAAACAAATATAACTATTTTTAGGATGAATTGGTTTGTTGAATTTAAATCATTACTGATGATAATTTTCTGCATGTGCTAAAGCCAAAATGAAATGTGATGAAAAAGTATATTATTCTCTAAAGCTGTGCTCTTTGTTTGGTAGAATATGACAAGGTTTGACTGCAAATGTATGATATTAATTTCATTTATTTGTTCCCATGGTATTGTGTACAAGTAGATTTAATTACACATGAACAAATCAGATTCTCCAAACATGATCCAATTTACATTAACATGAAGTTTGGGATGAAAAACAGTTTTTCATCTAACACGATTAACTGAAATTCAGTTAATGACTATTGGTAACAACGGTAATCAGTTTTTCATCTAACACGAGTAACTGAAATTCAGTTAATGAATATTGGGAACAACGGTAACCAGTTTTTCATCTAACACGATTAACTAAAATTCAGTTAATGAATATTGGGAACAACGGTTACCAGTTTTTCATCAAACACGATTAACTGAAATTCAGTTAATGAATATTGGGAACAACGGTTACCAGTTTTTCATCTAACACGATTAACTGAAATTCAGTTAATGACTATTGGGAACAACGGTAACCAGGTTTTCATCTAACACGAGTAACTGAAATTCAGTTAATGAATATTGGGAACAACGGTAACCAATTTTTCATCTAACACGAGTAACTGAAATTCAGTTAATGACTATTGGGAACGACGGTAACCAATTTTTCATCTAACACGATTAACTAAAATTCAGTTAATGAATATTGAGAACAACGGTTACCATTTGTCAGAAAATTGTTTCATCTATCGATGTATATTCCAAGATGAAATTTCTACATGAAATGAATTTTATGTATATAAACATAATTTTTTTGTAGACAGATATATATCAAGGGACATAGGTATTTACTTAACATCCTAAACCAAATTATGTTTTGTAATTTTCCTTTTAAAAGGTGATTATATACTTTTACAGTAACCATATCTCAATCATAGACATCAATTCAACCGACGAGTACTACTGGTTAGGCGTGACATCCTTAGTATATAACAAACAATTATCTATCATCCAATCAATATCACTCTTTTTTAACTGCTTACACTCTTGCTTCCTAGCATCTTCATACCTACCTTAAATAAAATGGTAACACTTAAACTGTACTTTTGTTTAATAACGAACTTCTCTTCAGACTTGGCACTTCTTCAGTGTCAACGATTTGTCATGAAATCAAGTTGGATGTATTCGAGTGTTTTCGGATGTATTAAAAAAATCAATTGCATATTTGCCATAATGTGACATATGAAAAAGACACACATGACAAAGTAAACGATTGGTGTCCTTTTATATATAATTTTACTGTTGCTGAAAATAATCAAATTCAATGCTTACCGGTTCGATTCTGATCGAAAACTGAACAATAGTCAAAAGTTACTTTTGAAACAGCAGGAAGATTCAATATATTATATTGATGATAAGGTTAGATGATACGTGTGACATCATCAGCGTCACACACAAAATGGTGTTCGATTCCTCTTGAAAATTAATAACCAAAGCAATTTTAATCATAAATTTGGCATTTTGGGATGGATATGCGGAAGGTTTAGAATGAATATATCTGTTATTATGATTGGTGCTTTGATATCTATGAAAACCAAATTTGATTCCATGGAAATCACGGGTTGTCGCTAAGAGGAAAATTAATTAACCCATGTGCATTGGACTTAAGCCGGTTGCAATGGTTACAAAGTTTACCACAAGTTTCAAGGAAATGGTTTCAACCAGAAAGTTCTCCCAGAAAAAGAAACAAAAACCAAAGCAATATATCAAGATTTGCTATCTGTAGAAAAACAGGCCTATGGGCTAACTGGCTCATATGAGTAACAACGGCTAATTAGTTTCTCTCATCAAATTTGAGATTAGAAATTCCCTCGATGAATGAAGTCTTCGGGCGACGTCGTATCGAATAAAACTGATTATAACTGATTAAGATTATTACTAATGACGAGAAGAAATTGTACCTGCAACAAAAAGAATATTTCGCATATAAGGGTTAAATATTTAGATTGATTTATTGATGTACATGTATAAAGTGTTATAGGGAAATAAGTTCTAAATCAATTCATTTTATTTCTTTGATTTTTATATATATACATGTATATATATGTATATATATATATATATATATATATATATATATATATATATATATATAGATATATAGGCCTATAGAGTTTTGACATAGAGCGCTTATTATTTAAAGCTTACAATTTGTGAGCAGGTTTATAATGACAATTTAAACGTGGGTTGTTTCTTTCACCATGTATGTTTTTATTTCTCTATGAAGCAAGTTTCATATCTTTTCTATTTTTGTATGTAATGTTGATTGTACCTTAATATGTACAAACTAAGTACATGTGTAAACCTACATACTTTTCACATTTTATTCCTAGGCATTTTACTCAAAGCTAAATATGTTTTGCTTTATTGCTGTATCCGAGTAAAGTTTTTAACAAGGCCAGTTAAGAGTTAACTCCCATCTACATCAGCCAATCACAGTGCTTTAAATTTGTTACCAGGCCATGGTTAATGTGCATAAAAGTTTTCCTTTGTTTTAATAATGTTTTTTCAACCAATCAGAACGAGCTATTCTTTCTACGGAAAGATCCGAAGTTCTGTCTTGCATTTCACACTCCACGCAGTTTTACTTGCACAATCACGCTTTGTTTGCTAACTTCCAAGTTCCTGAAAAGTTTTCTTCCTGTATTTACAAACATCAGTTTGTTTGTTTGTTTGCGGCGATGCAAGCGTGTTAACCAAGCAACAGGATGCCTCCTGTAAGAAAACCACGACGCACAAAGACCAGTCGTCCAGAGAAACGTCCTAGCAGTACCGTTTCTCGGCCGCCATTGCTTCTTGATGAAGCCACTAGTGCCAGTGATGACGGGGATGAAGATAGGCGGCCGTACGCGACTTTCCCTAGAAATTGGACAGTGACACGATGCATCGACTATATCAAGGACACTTTGGCCATTCAAGCTCCGTCCGGTTTGTCCAAATCGCAACTGCAAAGTTTTTACACGGAGAACCTTGGCCTCGCTTCAAGTACACCAGCGAGATCGAGGAATACCAACCCTGCACCGACTGACAAGGAACCGTCGATGACCTCGATGATTCACATAGTGAACAATCTGCAGGCCTCGGTGAACACTCTGACGGAACGAATTGCTCATCAAACGCCCATGACAACTTCCCCACCGCCACCAGGACAACACACTCAAGTACCTGCAGCTCAACAGCCTGCTACCCCACTTACGACAACCTACTCCTTGATGACGGCTGCCTTCCATGAAGAAGATCGCAATGCAAACTTGGATAGAGTGGAAACAGTCTCACCGGCTTTGAAGCGTCAAATATGGGAAGGTAGAGACATAAATTTAGCACTTCTCTTAATTCCTGATGAAATTTCCACCCCTTCGAAAACCATTCATATGGACAATATGGAATTGTTGCTAAAAAACCCAGTAGATCATAGATTGCAGCAGCCTTTATCACTAGAGATGTTTGTCCTGGCTTTCAGTCGGTATAAAGACATTATGATCCTGCGATGGCCGCAGCGAGAGCGGGAGTTAAGTAAGTACCTATCTCCGCAACATCATCGAGATGCATGGCCAATACCAAGATCAGTCATTCTACCAATACCACAAGCGATTCTCTGCAAAGGCGGCAGCTATCCTTGAACAAAAGAACATCAAGGTCGACTGGGGTCGGATTGATGATCACCTCTACAGGGTAATCTTCACTGGGAGACGAGTTAATGCATGTCAACTTTGCCAGGATATCGGACATCTGAGCCAGTTCTGTCCGTTAGTTGCACATGTCCATCCTACTCCACCACATCAGGCTACTGATAGGCGGCCATCCTTGGACAGTCATGGCCGACCAATCGTTCTGTATCAAGGAGTGCCACTATGCAACAATTTTAACTCTGAGAAATGTGTTCGCCAGAATTGTAAATTTAGACATGTGTGCAGTGTGTGTAAGAAACCTCATCCTGCCAAGAGATGTAGACAAAACGACCAGGAAGAAGACATGACTTCAGGGCAGCCTAAATCAAACACTTCTAGGAAGCATTGACTGGGAGCAGTTCCTTCACCTATCAATGTTCCATTGTTGCAGTCTCGACTAGCTACTCATGAGGATCACCAATTTGTGACTAAACTTGCTCAAGGGCTCAGTGAAGGTTTTCTAACAGGAATTGATGCACCTCCAAATTCCTCTTTCTCATGCAAAAACCTCTTGTCAGCGCGACAGAACCCTGACATTGTAACAGAGATGTTAGCAAGTGAATTAGCTAAAGGTTACATCATTGGACCTTTCGAAACTTCACCATTTCCGTCACATCGGATCAGTCCCATCGGGCTGGTGGAAGGGAAATACTCATGAAAACAGAGACTCATTATCCACCTTTCAGCCCCGCATAACGACAATCAGCACCCTAGTTTGAACTCGCTAATTGACAAGTCTCAGTACTCTTTGCAGTATGTGAAGGTTGACGACGCAATTCACATAATCAAACAATTAGGAAAGACAGCCCAGCTATGCAAATTAGATATTACAGATGCATTTAAACTTATTCCAACTCACCCAGATGTTTGGCATCTACATGGCATTCAGTGGAAAGACCAACTCTATTACTACACCAGATTAGTTTTTGGTTCACGATCAAGCCCGAAAATCTTCGATTTATTATCCATAGCTATCTGCTGGATTGCTCAACATGTGTATAACGTACCACACATCATGCACCTGCTTGATGATTTCCTTACAATAGACTCAACACTCCAAGATGGACAGGTGACCATGGACAAAATGTTAAACTTATTTCAAGAACTGAACATTCCTCTATCAGCAAAGAAAACAGTTGGCCCAACACCCTGCCTGGAATACCTTGGGATCATCCTCGATTGTGAACACATGGAAGCCCGGCTCCCACGGGATAAAGTCTTGCGCATTATTGAACTCATTGCTCAAGTGGAAAACAAGAAGAAAGTTACAAAGCGAACACTTCTTTGCATACTAGGCCATCTTAACTTTGCAATGCAAGTCATCAAACCGGGGCGAGCCTTCATAAGCTACTTATTGCAACTAGCCCACTCTGTGCCTTCACTACACCACCATGTCACTTTGAACAAAGGATGTCAACTTGACTTTGCCATGTGGAAGGACTTCTTGATATCATGGAATGGTAAATCCTTTTTCTATGAAGATGTCAGGACAGCTCATCAACTAGATCTCTACACCGATGCGGCTGCATCCTTAGGATATGGTGCTTACTTCGCAGGCCACTGGTTTGCACAGCCATGGCCTCCAGGATTGTTACTTCATGTGGATCAAGATTGTTCAATTGCCGCTTTAGAATTGTACCCCATAGTCATGGCTGCTGCGGTCTGGGGTCCGTTGTGGTCTAAGAAAAGCATTCAATTTTTTTGTGACAATTATGCTACTGTTTACATTTTGAATAAGTGTCGTTCCAAATCCCTCTTCATTATGAGACTTGTACGTAAACTAGTACTAGTGGCAGCGACTTGTAATTTCACATTTTCTGCATGTTATGTTCCTGGGAAAGACAATTATATAGCAGATGCTTTATCTCGATTCCAGATGGCCAAATTCCGACAGCTCGCACCAGCAGCAGATCGATGCCCAACCAAGTGTTTGAATGTGAGTCAACTGACCATACCTCCACTGATTTGAACAAGCTGTGGAATCAAGCCCTGGCACCTTCTACCCAAGCAGTGTATAAATGTGGTGTGAAAGCTTTTCTTACCTTCATGGCTATGTGTGGTGTCGTGTGGTGGCCAAATAAGTTACCTGTGTTAACAGAGCAGGACCTTTTACAGTTTGTAGCCCATTGCCATCAAAGGTTAGCTCTGTGTCTACCTACTATTCGCTCTTACTTGAGTGGTGTTAGATTTGAATACCTTAAGCATGGTATTGATAATCCCTGGTCAGCTGGTAGCCTTTTAAGGCTTGATACTATCTTACGTGGACTAAAGAAAACTGGCTAGGCTTCCAGTCACCATTAATATTTTACAACAAATGTGTGCGAGGCTAGGAAAGGGAATGTTTTCAGAGTACCAAGATTCTCTTTTCACATGTGTGTTCTGCACAGCCTTTTATGCCTTTTTACGTTGTGGTGAATTTACTTGCGATGCATATGATAGCTCCATACACCTATCACTAAGCTCAGTTGTGTTACATGTGGACAACACTAGTTTTGTTTTACGGCTTAAGTCGTCAAAAACAGACCCTTTCCACAAAGGTGTGTCTATTCATGTGAACTCTGTGAGTGGTGTCACCTGTCCAGTATCAGCCATGAGACGGTATCTGACTATTAGGACAGCAAATGGACAAATGGCACCAAACGCAGCCTTATTCGTGACCGAAGATGGCACTCCTCTAAGTCGACATTTCTTTATTGTTAAGATGAGGGAAACCTTGTCTGCGATTGGATTCAATCCTGATAACTTCAATGGACATTCCTTCAGGATTGGTGCGGCAACGTCTGCAGCAGCCGCCAACATCCCGGACCATCTCATCAAGACCATGGGTAGATGGAAGTCAGACTGTTACGTGCGATATATTCATGTATATAACCAAGCTATTGCGCAAGCCCAGCGGGCTGTAGCACAACTACCTGTTGCTTTTTAGTTTTTTCATTTCAAGTTCATTTTGGGGTATTCTCAGTTATATGCATTATATTATCTTCATATTAATATAACTTCAATTGTGGCGGTATATCATCAGCGATGATATGTCTCCCCCCGCAATTCACAGTTTTAAAATTTCAGTAATCTGCTATTACTTTTAAGTAGCTGTAACTTGGTATTTCTGATGCTCAGAAAATGCTACTACCAGTTGCAAGTGTTTATATCATCAGCGATGATATCAAAATTTCAGTAATCTGCTATGTACTTTGAAGTAGCTGTAACTTGGTATTTCTGATGCTCAGAAAATGCTACTACTAGTTACAGTCCCAATGCTTGGGAGCGACCAAAGCTTGGTCGTGTACTTCTATACCACCAACTTTGAGCATTATATAAAGTTGGTCCCCATGCGGTGGCTTGACCGAAGCTCGGTCAAGGGTAGCTTCTAGCAAGTGAGAATGCCCCATAATGCCAAACTTGAATTATGATATATATGTAATAAATCTCTGTATGTAATTTGTGTTGGGTTGTCATTATAAATTAAAGCTTACAATTTGTGAGCAGGTTTATAATGACAATTTAAACGTGGGTTGTTTCTTTCACCATGTATGTTTTTATTTCTCTATGAAGCGAGTTTTATATCTTTTCTATTTTTGTGTGTAATGTTGATTGTACCTTAATATGTACAAACTAAGTACATGTGTAAACCTACATACTTTTCACATTTTATCCCTAGGCATTTTACTCAAAGCTAAATATTTTTTGCTTTATTGCTGTATCCGAGTAAAGTTTTTAACAAGGCCAGTTAAGAGTTAACTCCCATCTACATCAGCCAATCACAGTGCTTTAAATTTGTTACCAGGCCATGGTTAATGTGCATAAAAGTTTTCCTTTGTTTTAATAATGTTTTTTTCAACCAATCAGAACGAGCTATTCTTTCTACGGAAAGATCCGAAGTTCTGTCTTGCATTTCACACTCCACGCAGTTTTACTTGCACAATCACGCTTTGTTTGCTAACTTCCAAGCTCCTGAAAAGTTTTCTCCCACCTCCATCCCCAACTTCCACCATACATATCCTTTCCTACCTTTATATACCATACTGAACCTATGTCTCTTAATTTCTAATATCCCTTTTTTCCATATTTAAATGCTCATTTCAGTTTTTGTTTGAGTATGTGATGATAATTTTGCTTTTGTATCCTTGATAAATTCAATCTCAGTTGTGTCTTGTCAAACTTCAGCAGGCCAACTTTGTTGTATCTTGTACCACGCCAGCTGCACAGCTGTACTCTGCTTCCTGCAATCATCTTCTTTTTTTTTTCTCCAGCAATGTTGACTGGTTGTATTCTAGCTGCAAGCAATAGGACACACCAGCAGTATCTTTATATATCACATATTTATCAAAGCATTTTATCCAATTACATATTCTAATTTCACCTAAGTTTCACAGCTCCTTTACTTCCTGGGCATTCTCGCTTGAGTTAAGGCGGGTATATCATCAGCGATGATATGTCTCCCCCCGCAATTCACAGTTTTTATATTTCAGTAATCTGCTATTACTTTTAAGTAGCTGTAACTTGGTATTTCTGATGCTCAGAAAATGCTACTATCAGTTGCAAGTGTTTATATCATCAGCGATGATATCAAAATTTCAGTAATCTGCTATGTACTTTGAAGTAGCTGTAAAGTTTTTTTGGTCCCCATGCGGTGGCTTGACCGAAGCTCGGTCAAGGGTAGCTTCTAGCAAGTGAGAATGCCCCATAATGCCAAACTTGAATTATGTATATATATGTAATAAATCTCTGTATGTAATTTGTGTTGGGTTGTCATTATAAAAGTGATTATAAAATCACATAGATACAAAATACTGACTACACGTTAGTACATATGCTAGATCTACTGTTTAAAACTTCTTATGATCATGATAAAAAAAAAACTTTAAACACGAATTTTTTAAATAAAATAAATTGAATTTCATTTTTAAAAAGGTTTCAAGATTACTGGCACCATTATTTTGAATTCCGATACCTTCATTACACATAAAAGTTCATATTTCGTAACAAATTACCAATTTTACAGAAGTTTTAAAAGTCGACGATTGGAATGTTAGTCAAACTCATTTTATCAATTCATTAAAGAAATTGACTATCCATAAAATCTTGGTTTTCCTTCAAATTACATATATAAAAAATCGTCACTGAGATTTATTTTAAAGGCGCTTTCGTTCATTTTCTTAGAGAAATATGGGCAACTTAGGAAAAGTAAAACAACTGTTACCAGTTGTAATGTAATCTATTTCAACAATAAAAAGAATCCCTAAACGGACGAAAAGGTTCCGCTAAGCTTTATGAGACCAATTCCCTAACCTAAATGATTAAAAAATGTTCACAATAAACTGATGAATTAACCAATGATGTAACAGATCCACATTTTGTAGTATGCAAAAATACATGGTAACCAGAAATGACGGCAACTTTTTAAGGAAAATAAATTATGAAATGATTGTTATTAAGATTGATGATCATTCCTCCTTCCGCCTCTAATTTCCGTTAAACAGTAACATGTTTCTCAAAAGATTATCTTGTAACTCGTACAATTTGTTTTATTTTTCAGTTAATCCCTTCTCTCCTCGACGAGGATTCCTTAAAAGAGTATTGAGCATGGAGCATTAAAGCAAGTTACATTATCCACTATTCAAGAAATAAAAGTTATTGTTTAATATAGAAGAATGCCATTTCCTGAAACCGAATATCATTTTGTCAATTCAATTAGGATTAGTCTCTACCTTTTGCATGATGTATCTTGACTTTTTAAGTCCAACTTGTAGGACTGGAGTTCTTTTATCAAACCCGTCCTATATCGTTTTAACGTTTTCCCCAATTCTATAGCATTTTATGATTTTATATATTTTCCTCAGAGGTTTAAAACAATTCATTACTCGATCCAAATATCTATAGTCGTGGAAAAGGGTGTATCGTTTCAAGCGGCCATTGAACGCCTTTTTATCATTTATCATATTATTATATTTTTTTCAGAAAATGAATTTCTATAAGTTGAGTTAAAGAAATTTAAACAGAAATAGCTTACTGAAACAGTAAATGGCACTTTGATATCATTAGTCTTAAATTCTTTGAAGCGAATACCTGTAATTACATCAGTGATATACAAAACATACCTGTGTTTTCGAACAAGGTGTACTTGCATTGTTCCTCATCCAAATGAATTAATAATTTCTTCTTTATTTTAGAAATAGTAATACCTTAGTTAGTGTGAGCCCCATTTTATGATAATCGGCTTACTTTACATATAACTTGGTAATTTTGAAAAACACATTCTACATCGTTATTTCTTTAGCTTGAAGGTCAACGGTCAGAGAACGAAAATATGTTTTCATGCTACAAACTAGTATCTAGCCAAAACAGAAAATTCTCATAAAACTCATAATATTTCACGGTGTTTAGTTTTTGCGCTTTTCGCGCAAAGTCATAATGCGCGAATAATAAAACATCGCGAAATATTATGGTTATGAACGTGAAGAAAACCAATAACAGACAAATAATTTGGTTGACATATTTTATTACTCACAGGAATGTTTGGTTCGTTCATTATTGACGAGTCACCAATTAGAGCTCTCACAAGTGTGTACGCCGATATGCACGTTGTTTGTTGTGCAAATACAGTCATCACAATAATCCGGCATGGTGCGCATTGCGGTGCAGGACCCTCGGTTCGGTATATTTTCAGTTCGGTATGATATTTCTTTGAACGAGATCTCGAGAAGTCATATTATTCAAACACTATTGTTTTGAGTTGAAGATCAAACTAAACCGTTCCGAAGAAGTTTAATGACAATGAATAAAAACAATTTTTATCATTGACTTTTTGAATAAATATTATTGTTTTTATAAGTTAATTACTGCTAGTTTCACTGTAATTTTTGCTCCACGGTGCATGTAGTTTTGCTCACCAAATTTTTGCTATTATTTAGTCGATATGCGCGAAAATGAAACCCCGCGAATCAGTCATTTTTATGTTCGCGCGAAAATAACACCCCGCGAAAATAAATGATTTTACTAAAATATTTTTTCATACTTTTCCAACGGAACGCTCTATAGAGACATTCCTTGGCTTATCGAAACGTACCGACGGTTACAAGGATCAATTCAGCGTGACTTTAAAGAGCCACTCCGTGATAACATATTGTTTACCTTAGATACGAACTTAAATGTCATATGTGGTGATATAAAATCAAAACATCTGAACTTTTCATGTCCAAAAGACATATATATGACACATACTGGTTTTCCATGAAAATCTAAAAACAGCCTTATAAATGCACAGAGGTGTAGATATCACGTCCAATATACATGGATACTAGTTATATAACCTAACAAACACTATCAATTCCTAACTGCCCTCCTGGCTGTTTTAGATAAGTCTCCAAAATTACGTTTGACTATTTGACGCGCGCCACTGTCCGGTTTTCGATCATAATTGCGACGTTCTACCCTCATATTGTCACTTTTAAAAAACCAATAAGCTTTAAAATGAGTATTTGTTGTAACAGTGGATACTTCACGATCAAATGACACCATTGATTAAAGAGCCACTCTGGGATTTTCATAACATATTATTTACCTTTGATACGAACCTAAATGTCATATGTGGTGATATAAAATCAAAACATCTTAACTTTTCATGTCCAAAAGACATATATATGACAAATACTGGTTTTCTAAGGAAAATCTAAAAACAGCCTTATAAATGCACAGAGGTGTAGATATCACGTCCAATATACATGGATACTAGTTATATAACCTAACAAACACTATCAATTCCTAACTGCCCTCATGGCTGTTTTAGATAAGTCTCCAAAATTACATTTGACTATTTGACGCGCGCCACTGTCCGGTTTTCGATCATAATTGCGACGTTCTACCTTCATATTGTCACTGTAAAAAAAACAATAAGCTTTAAAATGTGTCTTTTTGGTAACAGTCGATACTTCGCGATCAAATGACACCATTGATTAAGTTTGGCATATATGACTCCAACAACTCACGGAGTGGCTCTTAAATCTAAATTCGGGCACCTTTTAGTTTTGAAACCTTCCCTAAGCGGACAGAATGGTGTCTATAGTTTGATAGGTTATCAATTATGAAATTGAGTAACCAGGTGTTATTAGAATTTCGGGTTTTGAGCAATTAACGATTACAGGCCAAGATGATGAAGCGTCGTAAAATAACACATCAAACGTTAGTATTCAATTTTACACATTAACTCCTTTGTTTTATCGCGCATTCATTTTTCTTATTAACTCAAATTGTCTATGATATGCACGTACTGAGGTGTTTATCATGCATACATGGACACCTAGTTTAGCTATGAACACCTGATATATCTCTTTAAAGAGCCACTCCGTGAGTTGTTGGAGTCATATATGCCAAACTTAATCAATGGTGTCATTTGATCGCGAAGTATCGACTGTTACCAAAAAGACACATTTTAAAGCTTATTGGTATTTTACAGTGACAATATGAAGGTAGGCCGTCTCAATTATGATCGAAAACCGGACAGTGGCGCGCGTCAAATAGTCACATTTTGGAGACTTATCTAAAACAGTCAGGAGGGCAGTTAGGACTTGATAGCGTTTGTTAGGTTATATAACTAGTATCCATGTATATTGGACGTGCTATCTACACCTCTGTGCATTTATAAGGCTGTTTTTAGATTTTCATGGAAAACCAGTATTTGTCATAAATAGGCTATATAAAAGCGAAGACGCTCATTAGAAGTGCAAATATTCATAGGCAGACTTTCATTAATGTAACACTCGAAATATGGGTTCGAGCGTACTGCCTATATTGGATTCAAGCCTAATGAACTAACCATTTGACCACAACAGCTAGTTAAATTAAAGGATTTTTTTACGACAAATTGATCAAGGCTCATATATATATTGTCTGAAAGGGAAAATCTTTTAACAATATGAATAAATACAACTCATTTCATCTTTGGTGCAAAATATATATAAATATATCAAAATTGTTATATGCTTTCTGTAAACTGGGGCCATTTTGACAATGGCCAGACAAGTTATCGCGGCAGAATGTACATTTCATCGGTATACACGTGCAGCACGAGAAACCCATGGCTGTGTCAGCTTTGTTATATAGACATTATTTCTCCCTTTCGAAGACAGAGGGGTCAACGTAACAACTATACTGTATGCAGTTTATAGAAGAAAAATACGCATTCTATAACGTCTATAGTTCTTAGTTTACCATACACGAGTCTTGTCATTAAAACTACATCGTTTAAAGTATTACATCGAAAGTTTTTATTTAGGATCTACAGAGATCGGATCACTGCATTTAGAGTCTAGAGTATATGCCGGCTTAAACCACAGGACTATGAAGGATTGCTAAAAATTATGTTTGGTTGTCATTGAAAAATAATCCTGTGTTTTTCACTGGACGGAACGTGCTCAATGCGACAGGGAATGATAACGATAGCATGATCAGAAGACGTGCAAAGCATGAGCTCTCTATTACAATCCGCTGCTCTGCACGTGCGTGGACGATCCAATTTCATGAGGGTTTTAGGTTTATTACTTATCTTTGAACCTCTCCAGTTACGCATGCATGATAATCATTCGTAATCCGTGTCGGTTGAAATATTTACGTTCTAAGATAATCTAAATGACAGATAAATTAATGTTTTTTTATTACATTCGTTACCGTAGTCCTGACTACTTGCCAGAACCAGAATCAAATTAATTATTTTCTTCTTAATAATTATCATTTATTAGTTGATTAATTATCTTATTATTGTTTTCATTCTGCTCGTGTGAATATCGATTACTTTAATCTTTAGTTGCAATTCAGTAAAATAGTTCTTTTAACTAATCAATTGATTACATTTTGTGATATTGCAAACTTCAAATTGTTAATTATTCATGAAAGACTGTTAGTGTCGTAAATCGAAGTGTTTGAAGTTCTTCAGTCGTCTCGTTTATTTAGTCGTTTGAAATTTGTTTCTCACAATGCGTTAAAAATCAAACCTATGTATGAGCCTTCTCAGCTGTTAAACTTTCATAATTTTCCCCATTTATTTCAAACTTATTTAATAGATTTAACCCAAATTAGGAGGTCTCTCTAACCAAACTTTCGGTTTTTTCTTTACTTCAATTTCTTACATTTAATTTAATTGTTTATGTCTTTATGATTTGATTCTATTCAAGTAAATTTTAGTGGGATTGTTTCATTTAAAAATTAATGTTTGCAAAGCTAAATAAAAGATAGCCTATAAATGGTTTACAGTGAAATTATGGAGATAAAATCATTTAAAGACATTGGCAACACGTGTAATAATTTCACAATTGGGAAAATCAATCGTTTTCCAACGACCATTATGGCTACTTGTTTAAAATTCGATTATTGATTGGTTATTTCTTTTCATTCACAAAGAAAGCCTAGTTGTCAATTCACATCTTTAAATGCCTATCTCAATCAATTTTCGTTTTATGATAATCATAGGCGCGTGTTGTATCTTGCAAGAATCAATTCCATGGCGACGGTTCGTAAAGCGCTTATCAGATAAGATATCGATTTTTTGACAAAGATCGAATATCAAGAACAAACGAAAAGCTCGGGACACAAGCTCGCACTACTTGTGCCTGTTGTAGCAACGGGACATATCACTTCCGCAATATCGCTGCGCTGTTGACAACTAAAATAACTAACATTTGTATGTGACTCTGGGTGAGTAATAGATAATGTTTGAATATCGTTTATTATATGCAATGAGTATGTATTCAATGTATTAAATATCCGATAATGATTTTCGTTTAACTAAAAGTAAGTTAAGAACTTTATGATTGCGCCCCTTGTTTCACTTATTCATGGGTGCTGACAAGGCCCTGGGTGTCATGGAAGTTTAGGGGTCGTGTGTCGAAAGTAAGTTGTCACAGCTAGGGAACTGTTTTTGGCACTCTGTTTGCGTGACGTAAGTCGTTAAAGTATTAAATTGAATGCTTGCATTTATGTGAAACGGAGAAGGCAAGTTGAATGCCTTAATTCTTGTAAGAAAACAACTTTCTTGAGGCATTATCATCAAGAAAGTGTATTATTTGTCACATTTTCAAAATGTTGTGTGTGAATATTAGGCCTATCTATTCAAAACCGTTTTGCTTCTCGGTCTGCATAATGAGTTGATGATTATTTTTTAAAATTATTCGAAAAGGTAGTCACTTCTAAATAATACATCATGTAAACAACAGTCAGACAAACTCAAGATTTAAATGTTCTGATTTTCTTAACCCAAGCCTTATAAAATTTGATAGGGCTCATTATTTTCTGAAATACCTTGAATAATAATCTTGAGACATCACAAATCATTCTTAATGTGATTTACTTTTTATTGTATGAAAATATTTCAAACGGCCTAACTTTGTCAAATTTTGACATCTTGTATCATGTGCATGACTGCTTATTTTGCATGGCATGATATCACATAGGCCAAGTGTTTTTACATCAAAATCAACTTTACCCAACCAAGTTTAAAATTTTTGTTCATGGATGATGGAGTTTTCAATGTTTGCCAATGAATAACACATATATCTTTGGCACAGTGAATAATGTAAACCGCTTCCTTTATGAATGCCACTGTTTAGTATAATTGCATATGAAGCTGGGAATTTAAAAAAAAAAAAAATTTTCTTATACCTCTTACAAATTTGGAATTGTCACAAAGTCCTTTCCACTGTGAAGTTGCTATAACAAGAGAGTTAACTTTTAATATAACAGCCATGTTACAATACTGAAAAAGAGTTGCGTTTGCCGAATTTCGGGGATTCCTTTTTATTCAAATTAGTATAAAAATGACAGCTTTAGCAATTTTAACTTTAAAATCGATTATCCTTTTAAAGGTGAATTCCACAAAAAAACAACCATGGAGGAAGAAGAGACGAGGAAACCCAAGGAGGAAGAAACCCCTTGTCAAATTGCTGTGCAAGCATCAAAGGATGCTACGAGCTCTGAAAGTCAGGACAAAGAAAATGAGAATACAGAAAGTGTAAAGGATTATCCCAGTAAAATTGAAAGCAATACGACAGTGGCCAGTTTCATTAGTCCTGAATCAGTTGAAGACCTTAATGCAATGTTCAGCCGCGGTAAAACGACAGACTCCAGTCGACCAAAGAGCAGCAGTAGTGGGGAATTTATGTTTGAAGCAAAACGAAGAAAACGAAAAATTGCCGCTGGGCCAAATTGCCACACAGTAACTTTTACTGTGAATGTGGCCATGGCTATTCCAACAGGTGCGTGTTTATGAAGGATTATCATTTATTTCAAACAATTTTGAGAGTGACAATTTTTAACATACTAACAGTGATTTTTTAATATTTTGTAATTGAAAATCATGAAATGCATCTAAGAGTACAATCTCATTAAAATAAAATCTATTACCGTATTCGACTTAATAACCGCCCACTCCCCTATAAGCGCCCAACCACCACGTTTTTGACTGAACAATATGCGTCCTGATTTAGCGCCCACCTCTCAACATTGCTTACCTTGCATGCTGATTCATTGAAGAAGGTTTTTTCAGTCTTTCAATAAGTCTTTTACTTCCACTAAAGTGAAGAATACAGGGTATTTCAAGACCCCCAGCCACCATCAAAATGATAAAAGTTACAAAACCATATTTCAAAGACATGTGTATCGTTAGAAAACACTTTGAAGACTAAACTTGAGGACAATTTTATCGTTTTAATAAGCGCCCCCTTTTACCAATTTACCGGGCGCTTATCAAGTCGAATACGATATTGCTGCACTAAGTTACGCAGATTATAGATCTCACTAGGCTCCTTTACTCAAGCCGTCAGGTTAACCTTTGCCTCAATTTGACCTCTAAATCTCATTGGCTTGCCGCAAATACCTTCAAGCAATCACATTGTGCGTGACTTCATGGCCTTCTAAAAGACGGCGAGTAATTTTTCAAATGGCAGTTGAGACTTTTATAAATTTACGAATCAACAGATAAACAAGTTGAAGTAATTTGCATATGTCCTTTCGTTGCATGGCCACCCAACAGAGTTAGTTATAACATAACAGTCTTTGACGAAACAAGGGTCTATCTCATTAGCTTATTTACGTCACATATGACTTACATATTATTATCAAGAAAACTCTTATTAGTATTTGTACATGTTTTGGTTGCTTTCGTTTCTCAACATGTTTATGGTTAATTGGTTTCACGAAATTTAAACTTATTCAACAATTATTACAAACTAAAAGACAAAACGTTTATAAACCAAGCTAGGGTAAATTGAAAGTACATAAAATACATTTATTTCGATATTCAGGCAGTTCAACATTCGGAAAACAGTCGGAAATGTTTGATTTTTGAGTTCTGAAAATCGTACAGGCGAAATAGAATTAGCCTGCACCATAAGATACGGAGCGAACTTGCTGGTTGGCTGATTTGAATTATGTCAAAGGCAAATCTGACGGCTCGCGTAACGGAGCCTGGTGAGACCGACACGCGTAATGGAGTGGAGCATGTAGATTTCATTTTAATGAGATTGCTAAGAGTAAGAATACCAGTGACTATTTTTGTCCAATTTAAAAAGTTTTAGTTTTTAAAATCTAATAACAAAACTGTCATATATTTTCATTTTTGACAAAACTAAAATAAATATTTATATCATTGTTTACTAAAATGAATTTCATAACAGTCAAAGAAGCCAGAGGTGCTATTGTTCGCCAACCGACTCCAATACAGGGTAAAAAGTTGTCGCCACAATTTTGCACCCCACTCTAAGCCAAAAGCCATTCTCATCTAGCAATCTCTTCCTTTCAATTTCTCACTAAATTCTCTCACGCAATGCTTGCATGTATGCGTGCATCTCAAATTCCTTTGGGAAATGCTGCAATTTACTGTATTGAGCTATTGGGAAAATATGTTCAAGCCCTTTACACTTTCCATTAAGCTTAAATGGCACTTCTTCTGTAATTTCCGTCAAACATAAAACTGATAAAATCAAACTGCAGATTTTGATTACGATCATTTGTTCATTTTTAACATGATTTATATCTCTGATAACAGTCAATGTTTTTTATTGTTATTGGATGCCTTTGTTCTCAAAGAAAAAATCATGTACTATTTATAAACTAGCATTTATTGTCAAAAATAATCAGCCTTTATGATCTAAAAAGATTTTCTATGATTTTTATCAACATGATTCTTTTCAATTTTCAAAAGCCTTTGTTGTTGAAATAATCTTTATTATCCGAATATTATCATTTTGAAATTTGGATGTATATGAAACAAAATGAAGAAAATAATTGAGTACATGTTCAAATACTTTGCTTTTTATTCCATTATTTTATATATATTTTTATCTTTTTTCCCGCTGTCAATCATAAAGATGTTAAACGAAAAACAATAGGTATACAATTGAATATTATTTATCTCAAAATTAGTGTTTAAAAATACTTTTCTCAAACAGGATCACATGAAAAAATTATAAAAATATAATCTATTTTGTATTTTCATAACTTGAAATGGCTGAAAGGTTTTCACGTAGCGCTAAACCATATCTCATTTATTCACTCAACTGATCATTAACGAGTCAGTAGCCAATGAGAAGGGCTCAATCAATTTGGATGTTGGGCCAATCACAGGGGAGATTTGAAACTGATATTAGGGACATCAAAAGTAATCAAGTGACAGTTGACACACTTTCTTTGAGACGAATATTGACTTGCTGCTTGAAGTTTATTCAAAGGTTGTCAAAGGTTACATTTATCAGAGATTTGACATTGACAACTGATAGCTTGCAAAATAATCTGATTTTCTTTGTTCTCTATTTTCTGCTTTGGTTCAATTTGAGCATATATCATCTTTTTATCTATCTCTTGTTCGTTAGATGTTGATAGTGTCTATCAATTGTTTCTATCTTGAAACACATGTCACTTTTTCTAGATGTCTTTTAGCCAATATTATATTTTTCACAAATCCGAATTCACTTGCAACATAGTTTTGAGCGCTTGTTACAACATATTGAGTAAGATGGGGTTTGGAGTGAGAGAAAGTGAGAGTGAAAGTGAAAACAAGAGAAAGTTTGGAGAAAGACAGAGAAAGATAGAGACAGAGACAGAAAGAGTTCGGAGACAGAGAGTATGGAGAGGGAACGAGAGAAAATTTAGAGAGAGAGGGTCATGAGGGAAACGAGAAATTTGGAGAGAGACAGAGAGAGAATGATAGAGACAGAGAAAGAGTTCAGAGACAGAGTTCGGAGAGCGAACGAGAGAAAATTTGGAGAGAGAGGGTCATGAGGGAAACAAGAGAAAGTTTGGAGAGAAACAGAGACAGAGAGAGAAAGATAGAGAGAGAGAAAGAGTTCAGAGACAGAGAGTTCGGAGAGAGAACAAGAGAAAATTTGGAGAGAGAGGGTCATGGGGGAAACAAGAGAAAGTTTGGAGAGAGACAGAGAGAGAAAGACAGAGACATAGAAAGAGTTCAGAGACAGAGAGTTTGGAGAAAGAACGAGAGAAAATTTGGAGAGAGAGAGGGTCATGGGGGAAACAAGAGAAAGTTTGGAGAGAGACAGAGAGAGAAAGATAGAGACAGAGAAAGAGTTCAGAGACAGAGTTCGGAGAGAGAACGAGAGAAAATTTGGAGAGAGAGAGAGGGTCATGAGGGAAACAAGAGAAAGTTTGGAGAGAGACAGAGAGAGAAAGACAGACAGAGAAAGAGTTCAGAGACAGAGAGTTCGGAGAAAGAACGAGAGAAAATTTGGAGAGAGAGAGAGAGGGTCATGGGGGAAACAAGAGAAAGTTTGGAGAGAGACAGAGACAGAGAGAGAAGGATAGAGACAGAGAAAGAGTTCAGAGACAGAGAGTTCGGAGAGAGAATGAGAGAAAATTTGGAGAGAGAGAGAGGGTCATGAGGGAAACAAGAGAAAGTTTGGAGAGAGACAGAGAGAGAAAGATAGAGACAGAGAAAGAGTTCAGAGACAGAGTTCGGTGAGAGAACGAGAGAAAATTTGGAGAGACAGAGAGAGAAAGACAGACAGAGAAAGAGTTCAGAGACAGAGAGTTCGGAGAGAGAACGAGAGAAAATTTGGAGAGAGAGAGAGGGTCATGAGGGAAACAAGAGAAAGTTTGGAGAGTGGGAGTCATGATGAAACGAGAGAAAAAATTAGAAAGTTGATAAGTTGATTTGAAATAAAACTGAAAAAGAGAAAGAACTCTTTTATTCCTGAACTTCATACCTGTTTTGTAATATTCACTTTGGGAAGTTAAAGTTATCAATTTTTGAAAAGCTATATATGCACTAGTACTTTTCTTTAGTGCACAACTTGATAATCTTAGGTAATGAATTATATTGATTACCAATTACCTCACAATCCTTGAACATGTTGATATCAAATATCAATATTGATTTACAATTTTCATGGTTATGGCACGGTACAGTCTGCCATTATGACTTTGTGGTTATGACATGAACTGTACAGCAATGAGCTTGACAATTGATTTGACATTTTAGTTTGTATTTTGGAAAATTCGTTTTTAGCGTTGAAAGGTTTGTTTCTGTGCCATGGTTTTTAAAATCATTCTTTTGTATTTTGCAGAGAAAGTAATCAAATAGCCAGAATCTTTATATTTCAATTTCCTATAACCCTCAGAAAGTGGTTTTGCGATTACTAATTTAAAACTATATTTATTACTTAATTTTGAAAATTCAAGCCCTATGGATTTGTTTGCCAACAAAGTATGTGTAACTTGAAGGTAAATAAACAGTCAGGGGTTTTCTTCTAGCAGGATAAGGCTGTATGACCAATGTCATGTTGCAAGAAAACCGAAAAGATTCTTTAAGTATTTCACAGTATATAGCTACCAACAACTTACAGCAGCAGATCCAGCGGGTTCATTATCCCATTATTTGAGGAAAGAAATTAAAATCAAAAGTAAAAAGGGTAACTCTCCCATTTATAGGTGACATCCTCCCCCATTCCCCCTTCCGAAATCTACCAATGACATTAACCAAACTATAAAAAATATGTTTCATTCCAACTTTTTTAAAAGTTGTTATAAGAATTTGCATGTGTTAGTGATGCCATTAATTTGATATGCATCAGTGCTAAATTAAGTTTCATGAATTTATGAGATTCCACATTTTATCTAATATTTTCGTGAAGAAAATCTTAACTTATCATATGCCCGTGTTAAAGCAATACTTATAGTCTCATCTCAGCACAGAAAATATTTATTCACCAGGCAAATAGTTCGAATCTACACAGACATGAATCTTTCATCTAAAATTTGCAATGATTTTTAAAACATGTTTACCTTTGTAGCCTTCATTATTGAATTTATACAGCAGTACCCTTTTCCTTTTCGTAAGATTTGCCTCACAACACAATCTTGCAGAAGGAAAATTCTCCCCATCATAATCATAATGTGTGTTGACGCAAGCAATTGACGATTGTCTGCATCAGACAGGATATATTCATATACTGTCAATACACCAGCCAATCTTGTTCTAACCCTAAGGTCATATTCTAACGAGGCTTAAAGTATAACCGGACTTAATCTTATATCGAGACCTACTGGTCCACAGCACAAATAACACCTTTGAGAGAAATGCTCCAAAAACTTGCTTGACATGACTAAAAATCATCTTTGATATTTCCTTCATGCTTTTAAGTAAGTTTTAACTGCATAAATAAGTCATACAGACCTTTCTACCAGCTTTTTAAGCTTCAAGATAAGCCTTGCAAAGATGGCTAAATTCTTTTATAAATGGCATTTAAGTAATGTCTGAATTTTCTTAATCTTGTTGTGTAGGTTCTAACATTATTTTGTAATTATAAAAAGACAGTTTAAATTTTTTTATACCACCTTCACAACAATAACATAGATGAAAATATGGTATTACTCTGAAAAGACACGTAAAAATCATTTACATTATCGTATGTAATCACTATGTGTTCAAAATCATGTAAATAAAAATAATTTTTCAAAATCCTTGTCTTTTATTTAGTTCATAGATATAAAACCAAAAAACAAACTAGGCCTACTGGCCCTGAAATGCAATAAACTTCTGTTCTCTTCTGGATGTTCTGGATAAAAAGAATAATTATTAGGCAGGAATCGTGGATTCCATACAGTAATAATAAGGTTCTGTTAATTAATAGATCATTTTTAAAAATCCAAATTTCTCATCATAATTCTATAATTATCTTTGATATTCATTGGAAATTGGTAGGTAACATCATCAGTTTATATTTCTCTTCAATTACAGTTAGTAAGGTGAGTCAAATCTCTAAATAATAATTATCTTTTTGAAACTTTTAAGTTTTGTATATGAGTTATCATAGTATCTGAAAATTATTTTTAAAGATCATATTTTTAATATGGAAACCCTCGAATGATCCTTCTCTTCTGTCAAATTAATTACCTTTTCATACCACAAATTACATTTTTTAAATGTTGGTATCATCTTCATAATTTGATTTCACTGATTTGATACTCATCTTTCTCATTCTCAGATAAACTTAAACTAAAGTTGGATGGTAATCACATAATTCTCATCTAACATGAAATTAATAATATCCAATAATGTAACAGTCTGTATAAGGATATATCTATAATATTGATTCAATAACTATTACCCGAATACAATATATTTAGCCATTACCCTTTTTTGTATTACCCTTTGTAATGTGCTCATCACGCAAATCCAAAATATTAATTTTCATCGAAATTCATTAAAAGTTACAATTCCTCATTACACATCTCAAATATCATTATTACCGGTAATCATAATTTCAGTTGAGGACGACTGCCAGCCTGACATCAAGGAAATGCTGAAGAAGAAGAAACGAGTTTTCGAAGCACCGAGAGCTCAGAATTATTACCATATTGAGTATTACCTTCTTCCCGATGAAGAAGAATTAACGAAAACGGATATCGTCACCTATGGAATGGCCGCCAAAATTTACATGGAGCGTCACGACCCTCGTGTCATCAAAACATGGCAGGATGGGGAAATCACGTGGGTCGCTTGGGCTAACACGTAAGCATGTTTATCATGTCTTCATGTAGTGAAAAACTTAGTTTGATTTGGATTATATGCAATGAATTATCACTGTTCTTATCGATGTCTGGGATCATTTGTTTTTTTAAAGTATAGATTGTTTAATGAATTTCAGGACTATATTTATCATGGTGAATAGTTTGGAGATCTGCCCCTTGATCTGTATTCCTTGGCCTAGAGTTTTAAAGATTTCGTAACTACAACAGGTCATAAGAAGTTATGTTCATGTTAAAACAGTCTAAGTGCAACGATATGAGCGGTTGTCTAAATGGTCTGAAAGCTGTCGTGGCTTTTGTCAGGATTCAACCCGTGTCAATCAATAGTACACTATCTTAATTGCGTTGGCCATTGTCTGTTTGCTGTGAGAAATCTCAACCTTTTCATGGTTTTTCATCTCTATACTGACTTATAAGCAATGAGATGTTAATTTTGTTAAACAAAGACTACCTGTTGATGAAATAACACCACTTAGGAAGTTTGATATCTTTGGCCGAAACAACATACTCTGTGTCCCTTTAAACGTTTTAACAACAATCTCAGCGTAAGGTGAACCTCTAAATCGCACTACATCTAAGCCTATCTTTACCCAAGGGCCAATTCTGTATTTATTTGTTGTTCCTGAAAATTGGCTCTCACAAGTCACAATGGTTTGGGATTGTTTCAGCAGCTAAGGGGTTAAAATGAGAAGTCAATCAATTCCTGTTCTTTGATTATGAAATCCCAAGACTAATATGACCCAGATTCTTAAAAGCAGGTAACATTTTCACAAACACTTAACAGATGAGTTAGCATTATTTCCATTATTTTAGATTATCTTCATTTTTATTATTTAATTTGGCTGCGGTAATATATCATCTTAGTCTTCATAATCAAATAAGGTTTCGAGGATATATTCCCTTTGGTGATATTTATGCTGCAAAGCTTTATCATTCAAAAGATTATTCCAACCAAATTACCCTGAAGTATCTCTAGAGTTCTTTTCTATATTTTTATGTTTCATGTTTAAATCATTCTTAATAATTTGATTCAATTCGGTAGTTTCTAGATGCATGACTTAATGTATAACTGAAAATGGAAACTAAACATTTCTTTTCACTAAAATTGATCATTCCTGTTTTCACAACTATAATTGACCTTAAACCAAACATCTTATTATCTTTTAAATATGCTTATTACCTTTTTAATCTTTTTAGAAAACATTTAATTTGATCAGTCACGATGCGAGTATACCCGTGATAGGTACTGAACAAAAATCAATAGGGATAATATCATTTAATTATCAATATTTCATCAGGTTGTCAATGTAGAGATATGTCAATGTTGATATTTTCATATATCCTTAATTAATTGGTCAAGCATATTTAATTTTTTACCCAATTAATTTTGTCAAATGATTTCTATTGCTACTTCTTACGAAATGACCAACAACAGTCACGTCATGAAAGAATATGGAAACCTGCACTTCTACAATCCTTGCAAATGTGCACTTATTGAAAATACGTCACTACTAATGCTTCTGTCTTTGTGTAGTAAATCACTGATATAAAAAGATTTAGCATTTAACTTCTTTTAAAAGGACAGTATCGAAATAAACATGATTTCATTTTCAATTACAACTCCAATTTAAACCAATCAATAACATTTCCAAAACTTCTGCCAAAGTTTTTCAGTCACTTTGTTCATGTAAAAACGTTATCCAACTGGTTTAGGTACTGAGTGAAACCATTAAACATTGCAGAGCCCAACATTTACGTCATCATCAAATTACTAGAAAACTAATTCACTGCCATCGCTCCATTTAGTAGATATTGACTTTGCCTTAAGTTTCAAATTGAGTTTACAAAGCTAATTTGTTTCATGAAGGACGTTTAACAATTCAGACAAAGCAACTCTTCAACTCTTGTCTAAACCAATAATTGCCCCCAAAAAACTAAAAAATTAAATTAGGTGTGTAAGGAACATTAGCAAGACTTGGATAGCTGTCGGTTCAAAGTTTTCTTCTACTGATTTCCTTTCTAGCCCTGGTTCACTCTCGTGGGACCAAACGTTTTGCATTTCCACTCTAAGAGATAGCAAATGTAGCTGTCATTTCGAATAATTGCCGCTCTGAGGAAATTACGTTTATGTATCATACCGTCTGAAATGAGACCAGTTTTGCTCCAATTGCGCAAAGATGGTTAAAGCGTTTTGAGGTTTTAACCTCAGAGCTTTTTAGGCACGCAAGCTATGAATACTAGCAGCTATTGATTTGTTTGGTGCAATCATCTCCATAACTGTGGCCTTCCGTGCTTCAAGGAGCAATTATTTTCAATTATTTCATCACCCTGTATGACTTAGGACATCGATCATACCGTTTATTTTTAACGAGGCAAACAGCCTAATTAGGCAATGTTTACGTTAACAGGCACACGGTGACAGTAACCACCGAAGTTCTTCTCAAGATGTTTGATCATAAGCTGGAGCTGAGGATTTGGGACACAAAGGATAAAGTTTCCACGAGAGCTCGCTTTGATAGACCCAAAGCGTTCCGACTCCCACAAGCAAAACCAGGTGAGAAGATTGTTGTAATGATTTCTGATTTTTTTCAAAATTTTGTGGGGGATTTTAACTGTTTATACTTCTATAACTGTTACACATTTTGTTACACAATGAAACGTTCGTATTATTTTTCATCAATTGTTATCCTTTATTTTGACAAAACATTGTTTTTGTAAGTGATACCGGGTTGTCCAATCACAGATTACGTATACATTTTTAGGCAGGTTTTCATAATAATTTGTTGAACAAATGTGTCAGTTTTCAGCGTTTTTAAAATATTCTTTCTGTGGTGAATGGCTCTTTGAATATTTCCTTCCCTACCCTTTGGTTCTCAATTAATTTAATGTTTATATCATATATTTCATATGTCGATCGATAGAAATTCTTAAGATATCATTAATCCTTTTGCTCTTTTTCATTATTTCAATAATTTTGAATGTTTTTCCTATCCTGTGTTGTATTGAAGTGATAATTGCATAGAATAATTTTGTTGTATTGGTAAAAAATTTAATTCTTTTATAGAAGAGAAAATTTTGTTTCTGATTTTACAAACTGTTCAAAGATCACTTCATTTGTATATGTTATGGGAGGGAGAAATACAGGTTTCGTAACATATTTTGTAAAAAAACATTTTGTAACATCTTGTTTCAACCCAACTTACGAAAATGTTTATCAGTGTAAACAATTATAAGGCTTTTAGGTCCAAGAAACTTTTTACAAATTCACCCCTGAGACCTTCTCCAGATGAAATAGAACTACGTATTATTCTATTCATCTACTGTTTCGCTGAATATTCTACACTGCAGTCTCACTTAACAATAGATCTAATTGTTTAAATCTCAACGCCTTCAGGAAATGAAATGATTTGGACTGGAAATAATTAATTCTATCAGCAAAACTAATCAACAAAAATAACAGGATGGGAGATTGATTCTTCATTATTTGATATGCATAACAACCTGACTCGTCAGCAAGAATCAAATATCCAGTTATGGTAATTAGGAATACTGTATTTCCTCTAATAAGCGCCCAGGCATTTATTTTTCAACACCCCTTGACCCCCCCGGCGCTTATTAGAGGCCCAGCGCTTATTGGAGATCCGGCGCTTATTTCTTCAATTGATATTTGATTTAAACTGAAGTATCAGGCAGACATTTATACAAATTCATGATTGGACGAGAAAATCTTTTTTAATTACTATATTTGATATAAATAGATATTATATTATTAGAGGCCCGGCACTTATTCTAACAACTACCCTTTACCCCCTGGCGCTTATTAGAGGCCCGGCGCTTATAAGAAAAAACGGCGCTTATTAGAGGAAATACGGTATCTTATCTACATCAGATCTGTAAACTAAGCAAACCTGTGTGATGAATGTTTAGACAAAATGATTAATAAGTTCAAAAAATTTTGTAATAATTATTTAGATTTTGATATATTGCTTCTAATTTAAGCCAAAATCCAAAATCAAATTTGTATGCCCAAACTCTTGATAAAATCCTATACCTCCTTACTTTTTTAGATAATATGTAAGGTGGAAAATTGAAATTTTGTATGAGAATTTTTCAGAATCAATTTCAGTTTATTTATTCTAAAGTTATTCCATAAGAAACAAGAATTTCTTATAGGTAATAATCTTTTCAATTTTTGTAAAAAATTTGGGATTTCATTACCAAATGGAAAAATCTTGATTATGACATCAGAGATTAATAATCAATGAATATAAGAAGTCAAGTTTCTGGAGAAATCAATGTCAATGTTTTGAGATGTTATTTAGGAAATCTTTTCCAAACATGTCATTATATATTGTGCAGATGTTGCCGTTACTGCAAAAACATGTTGATGCTTTTTTTCTATATCAGTTATATGACAAAACCCTCAAGAACAAACAACAGATATCTTTTGTGATGTCCTTTTGTCAAAAAGTCTTTATTCAGATTTTTTTTTTTTCACAGAAGAAACAGGTAAATATCTTCTGACTGAATTTTAATATTTTGAAGAAATGTTTTTACACTTCTTAGAATTGTGCTTAAGTCCCCTGGTAACATTGTGCTAAGGTCACCTCAGTTGCTTGGTTTCATTACCTTTAACAATCTTAGCAATTAGCCAAGAGAGCTTTGGTTGACACTTACAGTATTAGTTTTCTTTTGAAAAAAAACTTTATTTAGAAATTATTTTGCTATTGTTTCATCTAGTTTCATCTAGTTTCATCCTGCTACATCAGCTTTTTACAATACCTTATATTTTATGTAGGCAAATACTGGTAAGTAAATTCTAAATATAGACAGCCAATGAAAAGACTCCCTTTGAGCCGGTCTAATTAAAATCAACCGTGTTCCGAGGAATAAACGTTTTAAAATATTGACTGTAACGGGATTTAAACGTACACCAGCAGGGCTGTCCTCTTCACAACGGTCTGAAAGCACCCACCTTTCTCGCACGTTCTGACGCAATCTCAACTAGCCAATCACAATAACTGCGGTAAAAGCTTTCGGTATCTGTATCGAGGGGCAAGTTACTCCCATTTACCATATCTTAACCTTGATCGCGGCTCTCGTTATTTTAAATGCGATGATACGATGGGTTTGCTAATGACTAGGCTTTGTCTTTGCTAAACTGGTGAAAGAACGTACGAGCAAAGCGGGTGCTTTAAGACCGTCGTGGAGAGGACAGCCCCTAATAGTAAGTTCGAGTCTGGTAAAGTCAATATTTATAAACTTTTATTCCTCGGAACATGGTTGATTTTAATCAGACTGCCCTTTGAGCAATTTTGGTAATAGCCTGATGAAAGGAAAAAGGCATTAAGATATTTTGCATTGCGAACAAAACTTCAAGCCATTTATAGATATGACTAACCATCCATCAGCAACAGTTACCTTCATACAGGGATCGGGAAAGACACTAATGGGCCAACTTCAGGACTTTGTCATTTTCAGAACTTTGAATGGGCCATTCCCTTTTGTAGCAATTGTAGAATTTCAAATTCTGATGGGCCATTTTTTCATCCAGTGTGCAAATTTGCCCATTTCCCCTACCTTTCCAATTCCCTGTTATAGATATCAGGGTATTACAGAAGCTTTGCAGATAGAAATAGCTCTAATGCAGCAAGACAAGTGTTGTCAGCAAATGATACCTAGATATTTCTTATTTCACCTAATTGCTAGAAATCTATACTTACGTGAATGACAAAACTGTGCCTTCAGGGTCTAATGCAACAACTTCTAAGAAACGAATCAAACATATCCACTAAAAGTGTCAGTAAAAACATTGTTGAAATAATGGTTATCCTTCAGGTTTTGGCCAATTTTTTATGGATGAATATATGACTCCAGGCAATGACTGTCTCCATCGGATATATTTGTATTATGAGAGTTCTGAAGCTGGAATCTGACTTCTTTATCTATTGTTACGTGACTTCTTCCGCTGGCTCAACTGTACTTAAACTAGTTAAAAAAATTATTTACTCAGTTTTGAGCTGTGAAACAGGCATTGATGAATCTGAAAGATGTTATGATACGGAGGTTGTATTGTACGGAAGGCAAATTTATTTTACGGATGGAAATCATCTTTTTTTCACAATATAGATGAAGATTCATACACAGTTTTCAAGCATATAAGCTATGAAAGATTGCTTAGGCTCAATATTAGTCAGTCACTGTGAACATTGAAAATAAAAGTGGTTTGACCATTATGATGTATGAATTGTATAATCCACAGTGATCCAATAAATTTGAAGTGATTGATCTTCAACAGAAATCATTTACATCTAAAATTGTAAATTTATATAAGTATCGAAATGCACAAGGAAATATTTATTATATCCATCTCAATGCACAAATCCTAAGAAATCATTTTTCAATTTTCATCTTAGTGCACAAAATAGAAAAATATAAGCATTGAACTAGCTAAGAAAATATTTCATAATTTGGGTATCCATTGCTAAATCTCTAGGTCATAATGTTAAACCAAAAGCACTTGTGCAGGATTATTTAGCCTCAGAAATAAGAGATTGAGGTTCGAGATAGCAAAGTTTGTCGATTACAGCTTTGCTGAGCTTCTTGGCAAATAAATGTGTCTTGATATGACAGATTTATGTTGCATTTTATGAATGACTTGCACAATTTAACTTTGCCAATCAATATACGCTGCCGTTTGTGCAGCGAGAAGAAAGATTATTGTCTATTTGGAGTTTGCTGTGAGACCAGCGCTGTTATCAGATGAAGTAAAAATAGTTCTACAGTTAACCCTTTGTCTGCTAGCATGTTATTTTGTTGTGGTCTTAGACTTTTGAAATAGCTGACTAGCCAGCTATCTAGATTTGGATATTTTCAAATAAAACAAGCTATCCTTCTAATACAAGTTTTTGACAGTGCTTACAGGTTTGTTAAAAATCAGCTAATTTCACAGGTCTTACCAATAAAATTTTAATCTATTGTGATTTTAAATCCTTTGAATTCTATTTTAAGCATAAATGTTGTTTTATTCAATCAAATTTTGTTCTGCATGAAGAAACAAGCTAAAGCAAAGGGCTGTCTTAAAACTAAATTGTGTGATAGTGTCTTGGATTGTAGTTTATGTCATTTCACCATCTCGTGTTGATGTCTTTGACCATTTTATTGTGACATCACTATTTCACTATATTCCGTTCATGTCTTTGGGCCGTTTTATTGTGACATCACTCTTTCACTATATTCTATTGATGTCTTGGACCATTTTATTGTGACATCACTCTTTCACTATGTTCTATTGATGTCTTTTACCATTTCACAGTGACATCCCTCTTTAACTATACTGTGTTGATGTCTTTGACCATTTCATTGTGACATCACTTTTTCACTATATTCTGTTGATCTCTTTGACGATTTCACAGTGATATCCCTCTTTAACTTTATTGTTTTGATGTCATGGGTAATTTTATTGTGGCATCACTTTCACTTTATTGAGTTGATGTCTTTGACCATTTCATCGTGACATCACTTTACTTTATTGTTTTGATATCATGGGCCATATCATTGTGACATCACTCTTCCACTTTATTGTGTTGATATCGTGGGCCTTTGTTTTAGGTGACTTCACTCTTTCACTATATTCTGTTAATATCTTGGGCCATTTTATTGTGACATCACTCTTTCACTAAATTCTGTTGATGTCTTGGGCCATTTTATTGTGACATCACTTTTCACTATATTTTGTTGATGTCCTGGACCATTGCTTGCCATGCTTTGTGACATCACTCAAATTCAGTGTTACACAGCAAAATAAAGGACTTTGCAATGCCATTGATCCAGGCCAAATATATATCTAGGGCAGGGATTTACCGGACGCAATATATTGCGTCCTTTACGCATAAAATAATACAATGGACGCAAGAAAAAAGATATTCGCGAGAACAGGGACGCAGGAAAATTCCATTGTTATAAACCAATGACGGTACGAAAATGTAAGCTGATAGATATAGCATACTTTGCATCAGTTGTGTGCCGTAAATATTGAGTCGACTGTCATTCTTAGTTTTGTTTTGGTAAGGAATTCCAATTCTATTTTTATCTACGGCGATCTGACCATGCGCTTGTGACGTAATCGATTTGCGCAAGCGCATCTAAAGTGTAGTTAAAAATAGCACTGGAATCACCTCGCAACGCAAAGCTAGGCCACGCAGTATCGCTGTCATTGTCTAAACATGGCGGCCCGTAAGCAAGGTGATTTAAGAAAGTTTTTTAGCGGCAGTGATGCAAATGCAAATCAAAACATTAAATATAAAAAATTATGGGACTCTCATTTTTTAGTAAAGGACCCCTAAAATTTAAGACCATGAGTCCTAGGGACCCTCAAATACAAAAGTCAAGGTAAATCCCTGATCTAGGGTATGCAGTAAATAATGTTGTTAGAGAGTAATGATAATAATAAACTTCTCCTGTATCAGAAGTGAGTGTATGAAAAATCATATTGAACAGATAAAAGGAAGATTAATTGTGTTTCAAAGTTTTCTAGATAGATTTATTAAGGAAAACCAGTAGAAAATTTACAATAACACAGTGGTCAAATGAAATTATTTTTTCATAGTAATCCTACAAGGATAGTTCTGTCATGTTATTTTTTTAAGAAGCTAAATTTATTAGGACCTTCCGGTTTACATGTTTCTTTCCCAATCAAGTTGAAGCAACATTCTGTTGGTAATATTCTTTATGCTTCAGATTCAGATATTTAAAAGCCCAAAAAAATAGAAATAGAGCACATTCGTTCAAAAAGATAATCATTTCAAAGGGAAATCATTCATTAATTTATTAATGGCAAATCTTGTCATGAAATGAATTAAAATGACATCAGATAAAATTTTACTCTACCACCTTTAATTTAAGTACAAGTAATATGTTGCAATGACAAATGAAATTGGACACAAATAGAACTAATTAGAGCTTTACTAATTTTCACAGGCGAGGATGCGGATGATATTGGCGGCGTCAAATCAAGTGTTCTCAAGCAAAGCAGCAGCTTCACGAGGATGGCGCCAAAGAAGGGGGGACCAGTCAGACAACTTCCAACCTCAATTACCTTTCCTAAGTCAGGAGCTATGGCCAAGAAGAGAGGTGAGGTTTTATATACTCTGATCACAGATATAAGAGTTGATAGAATGAAAAAAATGGAGTTTATAGCTTGTTTCACTGTCATATCATTTATCTCTCTAATCTAATGAGGAGACTAAAATTGTATTCTGTAAGAGGCACAACCCAGAGTAAAAATGCATGTTATTCCTTGACTGTTCTGTCATATTGTACAATATAAGACTGGAAGATATTACGTGTTTATCCTTGACCGGCCTGACATATTGTACAATATAAGACTGGAAGATATTACGTGTTTATCCTTGACTGTCCTGTCATATTGTACAATATAAGACTGGAAGATATTACGTGTTTATCCTTGACCGGCCTGACATATTGTACAATATAAGACTGGAAGATATTACGTGTTTATCCTTGACCGGCCTGACATATTGTACAATATAAGACTGGAAGATATTACGTGTTTATCCTTGACTGTCCTGTCATATTGTACAATATAAGACTGGAAGATATTACGTGTTTATCCTTGACCGGCCTGACATATTGTACAATATGAGACTGGAGGATATTACATGTTTATCCTTGACTGTCCTGACATATTGTACGATATTAGTCTGGAGGATATTACATGTTTATCCTTGACTGTCCTGTCATATTGTACGATATGAGACTGGAGGATATTACATGTTTATCCTTGACTGTTCTGTCATATTACGAAATGAGACAGGAGGATATTACATGTTTATCCTTGATTGTTCTGACATACTGTAAAATCATTTATTTTCGAGGGGTGTTATTTTCGCGCAAACATAAAAAATGACTGATTCGCGGGGTTTAATTTTCGCGCATATCGACCAAGCAAGAGCAATTATTTGGTGATCAAAACTACATGCACCGTGCAGCATAGATTACACTGAAACTAGTAGTAATTAACAATGAAAACAATAATATTTATTCAAAGAGTCAATGATTAAAATTTTATTTATTTATTGTCATTAAACGTCTTCAAGTTTTGAAGTGGTAACGATACCTGTCGCCAAGTTTTCCCGGAAGTAAACATTCGGAACGATATAGTTTGATCTTTAACTCCCAACAATAGTGTTTGAATGATGTGAATCCTCGAGATCTCGTTCAAAGAAATTTCATATCGAACCGGAAAACATATTTGAACCGAGGGTCCTGTACCGCAATAAGCACCGAATCAAAGCTCAAGCGTTACGAATCAAAACATCAGGACACGTATATTGGCGATCAAGAGTGGATTCCGCCAGGCCGGATTATTGTGATGATTGTGTTTGCACAACAAACAACGTGCATATCGGCGTACACGCTTGTGAGAGCTCTAATTAGTGACTCGTCATTAATGAACAAACCAAACATTACTGTGAGTAATAAAATGTGTCAACCAAATTATTTGTCTGTTATTGGTTTTCTTCACGTTCATAACCATAATATTTCGCGATGTTTTATTATTCGCGCATTATGTCTTTGCGCGAAAATTAAACCCCCGCGAAATATTATGATTTTACAGTATTGTACGATATGAGACTGGAGGATATTACATGTTTAAGTTTGACCCTCCTGACATATTGTATTATATAAGACTGGAGAATATTACATGTTTATCCCTGACTGTTCTGTCATATTGTACGGTATGAGACTGGAGGATATTACATGTTTATCCTTGACTGTCCTGACATATTGTACGGTATGAGACTATGTTTATCCTGACTGTCCTGACATATTGTACGATATGAGACTGGAGGATATTACATGTTTATCCTGTATGTCCTGACATATTGTACAATATGAGACTGGAGGATATTACATGTTTATCCTTGACTGTCCTGACATATTGTATGATATGAGACTGGAGGATATTACATGTTTATCCTTGACCGGCCTGACATATTGTACAATATGAGACTGAAGGATATTACATGTTTATCCTTGACTGTCCTGACATATTGTACGATATTAGTGTGGAGGATATTACATGTTTATCCTTGACTGTTCTGTCATATTGTACGATATGAGATGGAGGATATTACATGTTTATCCTTGACTGTCCTGTCATATTGTACGATATTAGTCTGGAGGATATTACATGTTTATCCTTGACTGTCCTGACATATTGTACGATATGAGATTGGAGGATATTACATGTTTATCCTTGACTGTCCTGTCATATTGTACGATATTAGTCTGGAGGATATTACATGTTTATCCTTGACTGTCCTGTCATATTGTACGATATGAGATTGGAGGATATTACATGTTTATCCTTGACTGTTCTGTCATATTGTACGATATGAAATTGGAGGATATTACATGTTTATCCTTGACTGTCCTGACATATTGTACGATATTAGTCTGGAGGATATTACATGTTTATCCTTGACTGTCCTGTCATATTGTACGATATGAGATTGGAGGATATTACATGTTTATCCTTGACTGTTCTGTCATATTGTACGATATGAGATTGGAGGATATTACATGTTTATCCTTGACTGTCCTGACATATTGTACGATATTAGTGTGGAGGATATTACATGTTTATCCTTGACTGTTCTGTCATATTGTACGATATGAGATTGGAGGATATTACATGTTTATCCTTGACTGTTCTGTCATATTGTACGATATGAGACTGGAGGATATTACATGTTTATCCTTGACTGTCCTGTCATATTGTACGATATGAGACAGGAGGATATTACATGTTTATCCTTGACTGTTCTGTCATATTACGAAATGAGACAGGAGGATATTACATGTTTATCCTTGACTGTCCTTACATGTTGTATATGAGACCGGATGATATTACATCTTTATACTTGACTGTCCTGACATATTGTACGATATGAGACTGGAGGACATGATTGAGTAGGAAAAAGTCATTTTCCCAGTGGCAATGCCATGAAGCTTTACCCAATCAAAAGATAAACAACAAGCTTTTTGGGTGAGAAATATGGTGTTGTACATCAAAACTGCTTCACTCAAACAATTTTCGTTGAAATCATAGCATAGTTGTTCTACTGTCATATAGCAATAATGATGAAGTGGTATTGATTGAAAAAGTCATGTCATACATGTACATGTCATTCCTGATCGATGTTATTTTGACAGGACGAGAAAAATATTTTTGAAGTGCAGTTAGAAAATTGAGTTGTGATTGTTTAGATCAGATTTCCAGATTTGTAGTTACCTCATTATTCCAAGCATTGATACCTGTCTGTTTTTTTGTCTTTTATATAAGAATATTGCCTAAAGGTAAAAAAAAAAATTATTATGATTATGGTTCGCTTCAATATCAAAAAATAATTTTGTTGAAAGTAAGTTAATTTTGAATCCTTTGAAAAGTAATATCATGTTATTAAAATATTATTAAACTACCAAATATCATTAGTTTTACTCCGCTTTCTTTACTGTGATTTCAAGTTGCAACCCTGATATTGACTTTATTTCCAGCTGTAATGAGCCATTTCACAAGTTAATTAAACTCTTTCCTTACAGGATAAAACCAAATGCCTGCAAAAGATTTCTTCGCAAAATGTCAGAGGCTCTTGATTAAGTCTGAATAAAATTCATTTCTCTTGCCAGGTCGATATCGCCCAGCTGATGACGATGACTACGATGATGACAAGATATCGGATTCGGGTCAGCGTGACCTGGACAACAAAGGGGAATCCCCTGCAAGCCAACCCTCACAGCACACAGACATGCCAAGCACTCATAGCCCCAATACCCTGGTGTCTGTCGCTAACAAGGATATAGCAGGCCAAGATGTCAGGTAAAAGCTAGATTTTAAGAGCTATCTTATCACTAAGATAGTTGGTAGTCAATGATATGGGTGTATGGGTGTTAAGATTATTTTAAGGGGTTCAAGGCCCTGAATGTAAAGAGGGCACGCTTGCCAAAAAATTCCATGATTCACTTGTGACAAATTTGAATGATCATAGATAAAGCTTAAATGTTAACAAATAGTTACTTAAACTCTTTATCTTTAGGTCCAGAAATATTCCTACTTTATGAGCTTATGCCAATCCAAGGTAATAATTTGGCAGAAGTCATTCATGCTTTGAAATGAGAGTCAGGACCCAAAGAGCTTCTACTCAATGCCCCCCCCCCCCACACCTTCCTTTCTTTGATACTTACATACATCAGCATTAATAAAAATCAATGTTGTTTCAAAAATCATCTATCTTCTCTCAGTTCTTAATCAAGTGCCAACAAGATCCCGAAAAGATTATTTTCTCCACAGAACATTCAGTCGACTAGGGAAGCTGGCTGGTGCCGATACCGTGAGTCAAGACAAGGACCCTAGGTTGATCCGGCAAAGTACCGAGAAAGTGCCGCCCGGAAAACCTCAAAGTCCATCCCAAACCTCAAAGACGAAAAAGGCTCAAGGCAGTTTCAGTCCTCGGGGTGCATCTAGAACTGGACGTGAATCTGAAAGTAAGGGATAGATTTATACCTTTGAATTTATAAATCCTAATGATTGTGTTTTCAGCTTATCAGACCAGAAAGGTTAGATGGGCTAAGTTATGGCCAGGCATACAGTGTATGTATCCAAGTCTTGAACATCAACAATACAAAGGGTGATGAGCTGCAGAGCTCATGGCTCTATTTTTAATTTGTCTTTTAAAGCATTTTAAAGTATGTTTGGTGTGGTGACTACTGAAATATGTTGATGAATATTTGTTGGAATTAACAAAATACAAAATTTTGTAATATAAGGGTTTAGCTGATTTTAAGTCTGTGATTAAAATTCATTCAAATGTTTTATTGTGATAGTCATTGATAACCTTGATTTCTGCTTTGGGAATTTCTTTTATGATAAAATTTTATTGCTGTACTGCATAAAAAGGAATCAACAAGATGATATGGGAGAACTAACTTTAGTTAACAGTTATCAATTCAATATTTTAGACTTTTTGAACATTATACAAAATACTTTAAGTATTTACTGGCTCTGGCTATAATTTGAAATACAAATCCCCATTTTGCAAGTTTTGACATATCCCCTTTATGCACCTTAATTACAACTCTTAATTCATCAAAAATCCTACAAATAAGGCGATACTTGTGCAGCTGTAAATGACGCCCCATGTGAAGCAAACCCAAATAAGTAACTGCATACACTTCAGTGCCAAGACATGCACCTCTGAACAGATGATATTAAAAAGTATTACACTTCTCTAAATGTTTCTGCTATCAGCTGGTGCACAGTCGTCTGGACAAGAAAGCCCCTATAGGAAAAGGAACAAGAGAGCTGAGGCGGCGGCTCACGCAGCGATAGAGAGAGCAAGGAAATATGGAGTTTGTGTCGTACCCATCAGAATGTCTCTACTCTTTGCAGGTCAGTTGCTGATCAGATACTGGTCTTTTTCTCGGTTTCAGTCCGGAAACACTTGCTACATTTTTCCTGAAAAAAGATAAATTACGAAAACACCTATTTGGGCTATTTTTTATGAATCCTGAATCATATCATGTTCGCAAAACTATTTTTATTTCATTTTAATTTCAAAAGCTTAAGGCACTATTCATGTATGAAAATTCTGTCAAAATAAATTTTTATCTCATGATACTGGCAATTATGGAGATACTTTCAAAATTTGAGCACAGTGATAAATTATTGGTCAATATTTTGGCTATGAATGCTTTTAGGAATATGATTCCTGTAATCCTTTAGGGGGATTGAGTTCAGGGTCAGAGGGGGAGGGTATACAAGTCATGAGCGATGCTGTGCACCCGAAAACTTTCCCCACAAGAATAAAATCAAGTTTTGCTCATCTTTTCTGTGCATACTGCACCTGAAATTGATATTCCCTCCTGAAATATCATGGCGTTTATAATAATTCACTGATTAAATCTCTGCACTCAAACTAAGAATTTTTGTGCATTGCCACACAAATATTCTAGATCCGCATCTGTCAAGGTTCCTTATTTAAATGCTACTTTATGTCTAATCTTTGAAGGTAGGAAGAGTCTGACCGGACGTCTTGAACGGGCAGTGCCTGGTATCGAGGATGTGTTTATCACGGTGGCTCTTGACGAAGATCTTATGTCCAATAAACAGAGAGAGGAACTCAATCCCATGATCATCAAGATACAGTCAGCCAAGAACCTGCCTGCAACTCCAATGACCTACCAAGAGCTCAATAACAAGTAGGAATATTGTCTCGGGCTTCGGGTCTCATTTCGTTCTTAGCTTCAACGCAGTATCACCCATGGTTCACTAGTTCCAGCCGACAGTCACAGGTTTCACCACAATGCATAGCAACAATAGTGTTGCCTCTTTCTCCCTACTAGCACCCGTGATGAAAGTGAAATATTCTTGAAAATAGTGTTAAAACCAAAATTGGCTTAAACTCTCATTATTAAGTCAGTATCTTTATCCTGAAGTTATATCGTGATATATCAATCCCTGGATAATAATTTATGATACCATTGACTATTGACTCAAAAAACATTGCCCAAAACCACACAAAAATTTCTAACAATGCAAGGTACAGGTTTTAGTTTTCATTTGCAACATGGTTTGTAGTTTGAAAATAAGCTGGCCCATCACAAAATTGGACAACCCTACAGTGAATACATAGTTTTTTTGGTTTTTTATATCCCTCAAGCCAAATGACTTTTTAGTTGATATTGCAAGTAGCTAAATCCAAGCAGTATTTTGAACAATTTATGTATTCTTAGAATATTTTAGTTTAAAACATGAAATAAGGACAGTTGACAAGCCTTTGGACTGGTAATATTAATTTTTTTTCTAAATAACCATAATTAATTTTTCCATTTAGATTGACAAAAGAGAACTGTTTACTCAGCTACATTTCAAGTTTATATTTACACAGTGATTATTCCTTTGATTGCAGATGCCAGCCAGTGTATTGCAAGTACCAGTTCTTCAAGCAGCCAGCACATGTCACCTCACAGAGAGAGCATGCTGCCAATATCTACTGGGACGATATAAGTGTTGTTCTGTTAGGTGAGACAATCAACCATGTTTGATTAATCAAATTATTCATTTACTAATTGGCATGGAGGTTTAACCTTCCTATGATCTGCAGAACCGAATTATTCTTGAAAATGTGTGTTGGAAATAAAACATAAAACCCGTCTACCAGCCTGTAACCTAGTTACTTTAAGGCCGAGCTTGTAACATTGGATGTTTTACTTTAATTTTACAAAATTCACAAATCATGTTGGTAACTCTTCAGGCTTGGAATTTTCAAAAATATAACATGCAAAATTGAATTTTGGAAGAAAAAAATTCTTGACCTTTGATGAAAAGAAGGATATTCAAAATTCTAGCATTGTTTCGGTGAGATTAAAGGTGCCGCCTATCCTTTGTTCCGCAATCAAGTATAGTTTTTGAATGACGTCACGAAACAATGACCCAGGACAACAATAACGTTATGATGTCACTAGTTATGGCCCTAGTTGAGCATTTCCATTTCACTGCCAAATTCGATTAATTTCATTTAAGTTAATTTTTGCTGAAATATAATTTACATGAGTTAGAAAAGAAATAGAGGAGCCTCAGCCATTATGTGTTTTGCAGTAAAGTACAGTTTTGCCCTGAACTATTTTTTGAGTCAAACCCCTCGGCCTTCCGCCTCGTGCGTTTACTATAATAGTTCAGGACAGAACAATACTTTATTGCAAAACACATGATGGTTGACGCTACTCTATTTCTTAAACATATTTAGTGTGTTTAGATATGATTGTGAGTGATATGAAAAAATATTTAGATTTGAAAAATTCACAATTTGAAGAATCATTTTTTATACATTTTAATGTTTTTAATGATTATTCAAGATATTGCAAATACTAATTAAATGAATATTTTTTTGTTTGATTGTAAAAGTAACAACAGTTTAATTCATCAAACTTTTTATTATCAATCCAATTTGTAGGAAAAAATGACAAAATTGTACTTTTGAATCTAAAATGTTTATTTCAGACATTAAAGATTCGGATATAAACAAAACCATGCTCAAGATAGGTCTAAAGGGTTAAATACAGCAAATATACTCTTTTGTGATATTGTATCTTAAGACAGCACCAGCACATTCCAACAAGCTTAGCATAACTCTTTATGACATAAAATGTAAACCTATAGCTAATTGTAGACGACATTATTGGCATCTTTATCATGCTCTGTATCAATCTTTATGAATATGCATTTGTAGGCACAATGGAACAGTCCGAGTTGAGGGAGTATCTGAACGGACCACCGCTAGAGATTGAAGTGCACGATCGAGACAGGAAGAGAAAAGACGTCAAGTTAAAACCGACGCTGTTTGGCGATGATCTTGAGGATGAAAAAATTAGCAGTGTGGGCACTGTGACAAGTAAGTAGTTATAATAATAGTAATAATAATAATGATGTGGATAGTTGTAAGGCGCACATTTCTATCCACTGGTGCATGCTCAAGGCGCTACCAACATTATTACCCTGGTCTAACCTAAGCTGACATATTTGTCGCTAGAAGGTCACCACCAACACACTGGTGGCAGTTGTTTTAGCAGTGATAGTGTCATGGCTTTTGTATCATGGTCTTACAGCTTGGCAATAGTTCTATGGTGTTATATATGCCATAGTTTTGTTTTTAGTTTGTTATAACTGTTATACTTTTATAGTGATACATCATGGCTGTAGTTAGTTTTTGGAATTATATCATTGCAATAGTTTTATGGTGATATATCATAGTTTTATTTGTTTTTTGGTGTTAATCAATCGCTAAAGTTTTATGGTATTAGATCATGGCTGTAGTTAGTTTTTTTAATTATATCATTGCAATAGTTTTATGGTCATAGTTTCATTCGTTTTTGGGTGTTAATCAATTGCTAAAGTTTTATGGTATTATATCATGGCTGTAGTTAGTTTTTGGAATATTATCATTGCAATAGTTTTTTGGTGATATATCATAGTTTTATTTGTTTTTTGGTGTTAATCAATCGCTAAAGTTTTATAGTATTAGATCATTGCTGTAGTTAGTTTTTGGAATTATGTCATTGCAGTAGTTTTATGGTGATATATCGTAGTTTTATTTGTTTTTTGGTGTTAATCAAGTGCTAAAGTTTTATGGTATTAGATCATGGCTCTAGTTAGTTTTTGGAATTATATCATTACAATAGTTTTATGGTGATATATCATAGTTTAATTGGTTTTTGGTGTTAATCAATTGCTAAAGTTTTATGGTATTAGATCATGGCTGTAGTTAGTTTTTGGAATTATATCATTGCAATAGTTTTATGGTCATAGTTTCATTCGTTTTTGGGTGTTAATTAATTACTTAAGTTTTATGGTATTATATCATGGCTGTAGCTAGTTGTTGGTGTTGTGTAATTGCAGTAGTTTAAAGATGTTATACCATGACTTTAGTTTTATGATGTTATATCATGTTTTTTTCATTTCAAAATGTTATATACTTCTATAGTTCTATTGCGATATATCATGGCTTACGTTTTACAATGTTATATCATGTTTTTCGGTTCAAAGTGCTATGTAATTCTATAGTTCCATGGTGTTAAATCATGGCTATAGTTTAATGGTGATAAATCATATTGTTTTTTTGGTGTTTTTTTTGTTATATCAAAATGTTTAGCTAATCAGAAGCTAGAAAGGCCTAAGGCATAAGCAGTCATGATAGAAGAATGAAGTTTTATAATAATGAAATAATTTTTATACTGGTGTCATCATTATCATGATGAGATATAGTGCTCACACCTTCAAAACTAACCATTGTGAAACTTAAATTTACATAGCACATACATTCATTTGCAAAGAAGTAAAATCATAAAACCACCATATTTTCTTAAAAGAGCCAAAGTTTTTTATTTGATTATTTCATTTTCTAAAATGCTAATCAAATGATATGTTAAATCAATTTTCATTGAAAACATCTTAAAACGATGATCATTTCTTGTCTTTCGATTTTTTCTACAGGCAGAAGAACATTACACAATCCATTCCATGGACGAAACAAACCATGGGACCCGTCTGGAGTGGCTAAAGTGGATCTTTCTGAACTGTTGCTTGGACATCGCTACCTACATGTCAAACTGCCCATTCACAGCGCTGCCATCCCCGACATGCTGTGTTCAGAGGTCAGATCAGATGGGAAGGTCATTGGCATTGACGGAGCAGTGGATGGACCAAGTAAGGTTTTATCTGGTTTTATTGGGTTTTCTGAATCCAGTGAATTATGTCTCCCGTAGATGGAGAGAGAGAGACAGATAACATTTTTCATTGAGCTTCTGTTGGCGCCAGCATCAGCGGAAAAGGAAACAAATCTCATTTAATGTGTATAAACACTCTTTCCAGGTTCGGAAATTATTTTTGCTCTTGACATGAATATACTTGTTTTTGTATTGCCATATAATTTTTCATAAATTCTTATACAAATAAAATCTTCTTATGTTTAGCAGAATTTCTGCAAAATATTATTTGTATTTATTTTTTACCTTCATTAATGTCAATATTCTAAAATTTAATTGGATCAACTTCATCTACAGTCGAACATTGTGCATTACATAGTTTTCATGATGTGCTTTGACACTAAGACTGTTGGTTGTAGTTGACCGACCTCTCTCTAGTGGTCACTACCTTCACAACAGCGCCACACTAAAGGTCAAGATAGAGCTGGCTCATCCCTTGACCACTCCTTCCAGAGTCTCTGCTAAGGAACCTCAACTTAGCACCAGCCAGGTCAGTATGTTAGTTATATTTAGTGACTACTAGACCTGTTCCTGTGTAATACTGTTTATGTTGAATTAGTGAAAGGTTTGGAAGCTAAGCAAATTAGTTTCTAATCAGAATCTAATCAGCTATTGTGACATTGACCTTATTTTTTAGGCCCTTTAACATTTGGCCCACTTTTTAGGATCTTTAAAATATGTTTCATTTACTGTCGACATTATTGTGAATTTTAGACAGACATAGTTCACATGACCACCTACACACAACACCAGAACTTTAAGAACTTTTCTTCAAATATGTTATGTCACACATAGTCATAGTCAGTACTTATGTTGATTATATTGTGCTTATTATTTACAGAAATCCCTGATTCTGTTGGCCATTTTTAAACTAAATTTGTTTTTATGAGTCAGTGTTATTTTATCTCATGTGTATAATCCTACATCAAACTGTTAGAAACTGTAAACCATAGTTTATCCATCATTATGTTAAAGGGAAAGAAGCATTCATAAAATATCATGTTGCCATATGGAATTACAACTTCAGTGTTTAGAGTATTTAGAATGGTTATTTTTATCCTATTCTTCAATTCCTCTTGATATTTTCAAATAACAAATTAAAAACTGATATTTTGCAGAATTAAATTTGATATTATGTGTGAGGTTTTCCATGGTTAACATAGATTAAATATTTCTTAGTCATTCTTGCGACATACATTTACTGTAAGGTATTTGTGTATCGGCCATTCTAAACTCACATAAACATACAGATGATGTTCTTATTTATAGAATATACTTATAATTAAAAGGAACCTCTATGGGTGTTCCAGGGAAGAGGGGAATGGTTTATCGTGTCAAACAATAGGTGAACCCCGCCCCTTTGTAACTTACATTTACGCCACAAATGTTCTTTTGCAGTGTCCATTTGGTAGGATAGTGTTCATGTTTGACTACAAAAACATAGAGATGCTACACAAACTACAAACCCTGGTGACCGGAATCAACGCTCATGCTCTGGAGTTTGACGATATGCCCCAGCATGTTGTCAACGCTGCTCTCTCCACCTACAAACTATCTGTGTAAGCATTGTTAAAGGTGATTCGAGAACAGTTCACCTTTGCTGTTGTTTAAGGCTTTTATGATGGAGAACACCTGGTTTCATTAATTTGAGAGAGGTAACACTGCAATAGTAGATTTTAATCAAGTACAATTCACCTTTGGTGAAGTCTAAGGCTTTCATTGGTATGAAAATCTGTAATGATATATTAAGCAACAGTGAGAGTTTGTTATAAGAGGGATAACTCTGCAAAACCATATCTTAATAGAGGACAGTTCACCTCTGGTAAAGTCTAAGGCTTGGATGAGGAGGACAACTTGAATCAACTATCTGCCTTATAAAGTGTGAATCGAAAAAATTATCACAAACATTATGTGCCACTTTCTATTTTATATGCAAATTTAATCAGTCAAAGAAATTTGCTGAAAATCAACATTTTAACGACAATAAAAAGGTGTCAGTTAAGTGTTTTTGATTAAAAAAAAACAGCACTCACCAATTAGTCGCTAGTAATTTGGGAAATGCAGTTACAGTAGACAGAATGAAAGATTTTGGTTGTAGATGTTTCATCACAGTTAACACTGAAATAGGGCGTGTAGTTTGGACTTCTACACGTGTATAAAGCTATTGCTAGTTTCCATGTTAAATGTCATATAATTTACCAAACATGAAATTGTAATTCCAATAAGTGTTCAAGGGACACTAAGTATGTAGTTGGAGTCAAATATGTTGAACTTGATAAATGGCGTTGTTTCATCGATAAGTAGTGGTTGTCTCTGAAAATTACCATTTAAATGCATATTGGTTTAGTATAATGAAATGAACAATAGTCTTGATTTATGATCAAAAACCATACAATGTCGGATGGCAATGACTCAAACGTAGTCTGGCAACTTATTTTCAGAGACACAAAGATAGACATCAGCTGGTGATGTTGAATGAGTCATTTAACTAATAGTAATTCACATGTAAATGTGGTGTAGAATTATACATCTTAACATCATCAAAAACAAGCAAATATCATGAATTTGTCATTGTCATGAAGATGCATGTTTAGGGAAGTGATTTGAACTTAACCACATTATGAAACATACTCCATCTCTCTTTAAACTCCAAGGAAGGTCCTGTCTACAACATCAAAATGCATAAATCCCTATGAGCTGTCAATGAAGCCTGTAAACCTGTTGTGTAACTCGCTCGTGTAAGATACTGCTGTGTAATATTTATACGGCGATATTAAACTATTCTAATACCGCTGCACGTATGACGTCACAATATTGTGTGGTTGTGACGTGCCAATGTTCGCACTGCCGTCACAATGGCGGCCAAGTCACGGAAATGTTTCGTTCAGTACACTTTTGGCAACCATGCTTGATTACTAAGGTCAAGTAAAAAAACAGAATACTTTATATAGTATTTTTATTAAACTTGTTAATGATTTGGTATCAAACTCGCTTTTGCTCCCTTTATACTTAATCATTAACTCGTTTGATAAAAATAGTATTAAATGGAAGGTCGTTTAGTATCCTCTATGTATTACAGAGATCAGCAGAGAAGTCAAGAGCTGGATATCATCACAGGGTTCCAGGTGCTTGATGGCTCCATGCATCTCTTCGTGTTGGAAGGGTTGCGAGATAAAGCTATACACATACTCTGGGAGGCCCTGCCCCAACCTCACAACTCAGGTGACTCCATGTTTTGTTATCATCATGTACTCTAATCAATTTTCCATGTATTCTAGATTCATTTGCCATTTAGAGAAATGTGACATTGTTAGATTTGCAATTATTGAAAGATATTCTTATATTCAAAAGAGCTCAACTTTTGTAGAATTTGTACCGTAATATTGCAAATAGCGTCAACCTGAAAATTACAATGTAACTAATGTAATCACAGTGTTTGTGAAATAAGGCCTACCACTCGTAACCAGTTAACATTTGCTTTCAAGACTTCACAATTGGTAATGTAGTACATATTCCACATATACGACAATACATACACAGTGTTCAAAATTACCGCTAGCCTGTCAGCCTGATGCGAGTTTAAAATTCCCCAGGCCAGTGAAAATACATTAACTGTAGCCCCGGTAGCTAGTGTGAATTTTCAGTCTTTCTTTACTGAAACTTTTGTTCTTGGACTTTCATTTGATTATTAAAAATGTATCTAACTTGAGGTTACTTCTTACTTGTCTTTGTATTTCAGAAAAAATTAATGGAAACTTTTATGAATTTTTTAAATTCTTTATTTAGCTGGTCTAGTAACTTTTCATGTTGGCTAGTAACTTTGAAACCTTACAAACCCAGTTTGCTAGTGATTTGACAAATTATTTCATACACTATATGAATTAAAACTTATAATACCATAGTCACTCCATGCTTAATAGAATATTCCACTGTGAACATACATGTTGAATATTATTAGACATTACATCATCACGCATACAACAATGACAATATGTTTAGACACATAGGATATGATATATATAGAGAATCTCACCCAAGTGTCTTCTGATATCAATTATATCAACACGAGTTGATGAAAGTTATAAATTCATTAAATTAAAGTTATTTTTACTTTTATCAACGAGTGTTGATATATTTGATATCAGAAGACATGAGGGTGAGATTCCAAAATCATTTTTCATTACATTTGAATGACAAATGAACATAACTGAAAACAGTGCTGCCCTGAGACTCCAAATGCTGTGATCTCATTGTGACGTCGTAGTCTTTATGACGTCATAGCATTGTGATGTCATTTCTTGATGATGTTTAACAACTGTGATGTCATATACTTGACGTCAGAGGGGCATTGTTCAAAATCTATTGCCAAAAGATATCTCCTAGGTGATATCGCTTGATCTTCAACAAGCAATATCTCCTGTGGAACAGAGTTTTGGATGATAAATTATGATATCACACGTCACCACGCATCACCTGATGATACAAATTACAGAAGAATTACAGAATTACAGAAATGACTGTAACGCAATGATAGATTACATACAATATATTTTTATACTAATAATATGTACTTACCTCAATATCACATCTCTCTGTTCGTCTGTCCTTTATCAGTGCAAAACAAGCTGTGCAGAAAGACTTTAAATGTGCATGCAGTTAGTAAGTCAATCAGCTGGGAGTCCTAGCTTAGGAAGTTATATAATAGGTTTAAGAAAATAACCCATGGTGTGCTAGATAATAATATGAATAAAAAGAGAGAATGGCAAAAAGATATAATACTTTATTTACAACAAGATACATCTGCCAAAGTAAAATTATATAATTTTCAACCCTATTTCCACAATGGTACTAGGGAACTAATGATCACATGTATTGCAGATGTTCGAGTGCTGTTCAACTCAGACCTGCTGTTCAGTCATCGTCTGTACGGACCGCTGGACGTCGACCTGTGCCGTGTGAAGCTGCACGAGACTCTGTCTCTCATCACACAACAGTCTCTGCTCTACGTGAGAGACATGGTTCCCAAACCATGCTTCCAGGCTCTTGTCAAACTAGCTGAGGTCAGCGGAAGATAATGACGTCCCTATCTAACTTTATTTCTATCGATACTGATAAAACCCTTTCATTTACCTCTGTATGCTCACTATGAATTGTTAGAATGTCTGATGACGAACAAAGAATTCCTTTTGTTTCAATTTCCTAGCAAGGCATAAATCATGACTTTCTACAACACTTGATAATCTAAGACTTGCTGCATTTTGTATTGGTTGGAATTCAGCACCCTAGTTAGGTAAAAATATAACCTAAAGGAGATTTTGGATGGTACTATAAAAGTTCAGGTGCAGTTAGCTGAAGAGCTGCCCCAGGAAAGTATACAAAATACAGCAATGCTTAGATTAGCAGGTGATTGAGAATGGCCTGAGTTAAGCCTTGCGAGGAATATCACTTGTTTTTTTATTTCTCTAAGTTGGTATGTTCAATATGATGTGTAAAAACTTCTCTTGATGAACTTACAAATATTCATCTTGCAACTCAAACCTATCAAAATCTCTTCAGATCAGATTTTATTTGACTTTGTAGATTAGAGACTATTTGATTTGCTGTTTAATTATCTGATTCTGAAACAAAAATTACTAATAATGAAATTCCATCAGCATGATCTACTAATCTTTTTTTAATCGTTTTTTTGTTCAGCTCTGTAAAGCAAAGACTTGCCGAGACGCTGTAAAGAATGAACTCTTCCCCACATCTGATATGGTCATCTCCATGAGCAAAGAGTTTGGTGTGCCCTTCACTGCTGAGGATCTTGAAGGTTTGTCAAGCTTTTACAAACCCTGAGAAGCCAGAGGTGGGGGTTATGGGAATACGAATCCCCGTTCCCCCCTATTGGAATTGGGTTCTTTTTTTTAATTGACCTTGAGTGACCCCCGAGGGTGAGCCTCCCCCTTTTCAATAGATGAACCTCTCCCCCACCGCCCTTCCTGGATCTGCCACAGATTTTTTACTTGTAATTCTGAAAGTAGTTGCAGGTATAGGCAATATTAACTTATCTAGTATCAGACAGATGAATTAAAGAGCAAATCTGTGAGTTGTTGGAGTCATAAATGCCAAACTTAATCAATTGTGTCATTTGATCGCGAAGTATAGACTGTTTCCTAAAACACACATTTTAAAAATGTCAAATAGCCAAAAGCTATTTTGGAGACTTATCTAAAACAGCCAGGAGGGCAGTTAGGAGTTGATAGTGTTTGTTAGGTTATGTACCTAGTATCCATGTATATTGGAAGTGATATTTACTTTCTGTGCATTTATAAGGCTGTTTTTAGATTTTCATGAAAAACCATTATTTGTCATATATATGTCTTTTGGACATGAAAGGTCAAGATGTTTTGATTTTATATCACCACATATGACTTTTAGGTTCCTATCAAAGTTAAATAATATGTTATGAAAATCACGGAGTGGCTCTTTAATAATGCCTGATCCTCAGATTTGTCTCTTTGATAGAAATGAAGAAATTTTGCTACATAGAAATTATGTACTTACTATGTATGAATAGTGTGTTGAAATAGAGTATTTCTGGGGACTCTTTTTATCCTGTTCTGATCAAATCAAAAACGTTGTGTGTCCCATCGTTTGAAAAGATATTTGGATTGGGAAGTATTTGTCACTTATTTTTTTTTTTTTACTGCCAAATCATTACACACCTAAGAAACCAGACAAAATTCAGGCCTAAAGGGCTGAACGTGTTTAACAATTACAAGTAATTTGAGGTTTTTTTTCAGTTTATTATTTGATTTTTGCTTTCTCAGATCTGAAACACAAGCCAGAGAAGAGTGTAGAGATAGAAGTTGAGAAGCCAGTGAAGGTGCAACCATACACAAGCCGTGACTGGACCCCAATAGACCACGCCAACCCAGACTATGTGCAGAATTTGGGAGAGAGGCTGGAGAGGTCTCAGGCAGATGACTTCCTCAAGGAGAACATGGTAATGGCCATCATCACATCATCATCATCATCATCATCATCATCATCATCATTATCATCACCAGAATCATCATATCATTATCTTCACCACCATCATCATTACTTATACAGAGAGATAGGAGTAAATCATTACCTTATACCTGCAGGTTCAGTAATATTCCTAGGTTGTGTAAATTTCATCAAGATCATCATCATCATCATCATCATCATCATCATCATCACCACCATCAGCCTCGTCACCACCATCATCATCATTACCTATATAAAGAGATAGGAGTAAATCATTACCTTATACCTGCAGGTTCAGGAATATTCCTAGATGGTATTAATTTTTATATCATTATGAATTTTTATCAAGTGATTCTAGAGAGTTATTTATATTAGAAAGATGAAATTTGACCAAGGTAGGAATTTTTATGGTCTCTGCTCTTAATTTACAAAGCTCACATATTGTCCATAACCTATATTAGTAACATAGACTTGTGATCCCTTTAGTCCCTTTATAAAAGTTACTCATATGCAATTTTTACTTTTCATGGAGGAAATATGGTAACATTGCTAGCTCATGTTATGATTTAAGGAACTGATACCTTCTCTTTATAGTCTCCAGGTCTATAGTTTGCATGCTGAGATACAAGTTATTTCCAAAACAAATAATTATTTCGATTCCTACATTCTTGCTAAATTATTGTGTAGTACCGTTTATGGTTATAAGTGTTCAGTGATGCAATATATTTACTCCAGGATAACATTCATGAGAAGAGTATAAAGAACAAGCTGGAACGTGAGAGAACACGGCCCCAGATGATTACTGCTGATGTTGGAGTCGCCCACAACTATGGCAGTCAGGTTCTGAACTCAACCGAGCTGGCCATGGAGAAACTCAGACAGATGTTGTATCAGCAGGTAAATGGGGTTGGTGTATCAATGTGTTTGATGAGTGCATCTACCATTAATTGATCCATCTGGAAATTGATTTTTGTAAGGGGTACTCCTGTTGAGGTGAGGTGATTTAAGGTTTAACATCACTATCGAGAGTATTTCACTTTTATCTCGGCTGCTGGTATCATTGCAGGGAGAAAGCCAACAACACCGCATGGAAACATGTCTAAAACTATGAAATCCATTTCATCTGGAGCATATCTCATTATTTTACATGAGAGCTACACCAAACTTAAAACATTTTTCAACCATAATCCCTAGATGTGCGTCTTAAAGGTATGATTTATATTTGAGTTTTATCTTATGGGTTTTCCAAAGACAATTCGTCTGAAGCATATCTCCCAAACTTTACAAGATATCTACATCAAATTCTATACACATGTAACATCATACCATTGTGTGACTTTTAAGGGTAAAACAAATAAAGGAATTGGGTTTTGTGGTTTCAGTGAAAATATTACTAACACAGTAACTTCAAGGAAATAGTGTGGTTTTTAACATATCTCCTATACTATACACGATAGCAACACCATGGAAACATTAAAACAAAAAAACAATCATATTTCATTATGATATATCACTAAAGACAAAAAAGCACATTTAAATGGCTGAATGTTTCTTTTGTCCAGATTTGGAATTACAATATATATTTAAGAAATTTTATATGACTATTTGGAGAATTTGAGAACAGTACTAAAATTTTAAAACGCCTCTAAAACAGTGAACTCTAACATGAAAATAAAAATTTGTGCTCCTCCAATGGCTGACTCCATGTGTTCATAATAATTTCTCCCTCTTGGTAAATTCCACTTGGTCATTTCACATTGATGTGTAGTTTTTTATTTTGGATTTCTATGAAGCTAGGAAGCAGGGTATATGAGATTAACTCACTTCTATACTTGTTTCCATTTATCAGTCTGAGGCCAAATGTATCAGGTTTTTGGCAATCAGACAGAGCTTCATCCATTAGTTGCAATTTCAAATTCAAAGAAACACAAAAATTGTCTACCAGTTTGAATAAAAATTACTGAGATGAGAGGGGTTGAAGAGACCTGATATCACATTCACTGCAATGCCAACATAGACAACTGAGTATTTATTTCCTTTTCTTCCCTTTCTTTAAGGATCCAACGACAAGGTACACATTCTGCCAGGACTACCACCACTCCATGACCATTTTGCCAGTCAACCCCAAGGCGCTGTTGAAGCAGGAGGTTGAGGAATCTAGGGCACGCTGGAGGACCTCCTCGGGCTTCGTGTACCCCGGAATGAGGTCCATGCAAGACAGCAACAAACACCCCAAGCGCCCCGATGATGCACGCTCTCAGGAACTCAAAGAGGTCAGTGAATTTTTTTTGGACTTCAGCATATCCAACAAAATGAATGTGGAGAAAAATAGAGTACAATGCCCTTTTATAAAATTGATCTATGCCTTATTTCCTGATCAGCCACCTCAGTTGATTCAGTAACCGGTGCCGCTAAAAAATATTAGTTTTTTAACCACTGATCTTTTCTTATTCCTCATGCTATCAGCTAAAGGATATCTACTGGAATTGGATTGGTAAATTTATGTGCATAGATGTAAATAATGTGAATTTCAATGTGTCGGATGTGTCATGAAAATTTTTTTGTGTTGTTGATGATCATAATACCCTTTGATCTTTCACAGAAATGGCGAGAGAATCTACTCCATGTAAATATCCTGCAACCACCTCTATCTCGTGACAACTATCCATGGGACTACAGACATGCCGACGTTGAGCTTTATCGTCGCCCTCCAAAAAGATTCAGCAACGAGCCAATCACGATACACCTAGCAGGGGAGAAACTTCGCCAAGAAAAGCTTGTTGCACTGCATAACGATATGGCAACTTGGAGATCAAAGATTGTTGTTGATGATGTCCGCCATCATACACACCGCTGCCTGCCAGAAACTGAAATGAAATTAGGCGGATTTCATTCGAGCAACCAGATTGACAGACTACAAGGAATTCTGAAGGACTCTCCTTGCAAATTAGCCCTCAGACGACCTGTATCTGCTCTGAGAAAAATTCCTCCATTGAGTGTGGTTCTTAACCCAAGTGTAGACACTGATGCAAGAGAGGCTGGACTTCCCATCAACCCGGCAGTGCCTGGGGAAGGAATTGAGACCACCAAGGGATTCAAACCCGGACCTTTCGAAGGTCGCCGTTGGCAACGGGACAATAACAAAATCCCTGTATATGACTATGAGCATCAGAAGTTTGAGTCTCTTAGAGGAAAAGACTTCAAGTAAGTAGAGTTTGATACCAGGCTTTCAGGTGGTGTCACATGGAGTTGATTGTCTTAATCAAATGTTCCTGAGCAGTTGTGATGCTAAACCAATCTGAGGCACTGCCCAAAATCGTTGTTATTGGTAGAATTACTACTTGATCATGTTAAATTATAAATGTTTTGTGATAACATTATTTTGTCATGATTCAATGAAAGATGTTTTTTTCTTTGAGTTTGTCGTGTTGAAGAATGTTTCAGTAACATTCTATTACAGAAACTCAAAGCAATCTTTCAACTGAATACAAGAACTGAATATTCAATCAGCCAGAAAACTTATATTTTGATCCAAGATTCAGCCATTTACAATGTAATCCCCTATTAATGAACCAAAACCAAAAGTAATGTAATCATAATCATTCACTCACTCCATTCAAAGTCACATGGGTGCTGTGACACACTCTCTCTTAACTTATATTTCATACCATCTAACTCAAACAATTATTTGTTTTCAGTGTTTATCACATGGCGAGACAAAACTTGTGGAAACGTCAAATTCAGCCTCTCAGTTTCTCAGACAGAGACAACCATCTTTTTAGAATGCCAGACAACGAGGACATTTGGGGACCAGTCAACAACTCAGGATTTGAACTTGAGAGGTCACACACTCAGCCAGTCATGGGTCATACTGCGACCTTGACCTCTGAATCACCGGATCTCAAAACAGGAAAACAAATGGAGGTCATTTCAAGTTGAATTACCTTTATTCCTATACATAGTCATAGACAAAATCCAGTGTTGTTTAATCCATGAAGTGCTTACTGTTTTTATGCAAAAAGTTTTTGGAAACGGTTTTGCTCAATGTTCTCCATTTTGCAAGTGTACTTAACACTTTTTATACCAACATATACCTACATACATATTTGTGCAATGAATAAGCATTTCTGTGATTATCCCTAAATGTTATATATTAGCTCTTCCTCCAAGTCTAAATCTCTACTCTTTCAAGCTGGAAATTTCTACCTTTGTAGGTAGGAAAGTCAATCATCATCTCAACTCCAGTTAATAATGATGTGATGAAAAAAGGTCTTTATGTTGGTCTTTCTGATAATACATTCATGGCAACAATTCAATGAACATGCCTTACTTTATTCTACAACTTGCAATTGTAAAATGCCTCTTAAAAGATCAGTATCTTAGGAATCCCCTCTTCCATGTTTACCAAAGCATGTAGACATATTTGTATGTGTGATCTCAAAAATTTATTTATTATATTACTTCAATGATATTTATTTATATGCCATGTGATGGGGAATATGTCCCTTGATACCAAATCTGTGGTACCTACTGCTGAACTTGTATATTAACTTGTATTACATTGTACATGAACTGAACTTGTATATTATCTTGTGTTACATTTTATAATGAAATGAACTAGTATATTACCTTGTATTACATGCTACATGAACTGAACTTAACTTGTATATTACCCTGTATTATATGGTACATGAACTGAACTTGTATATTACCCTGTATTATATGGTACATGAACTGAACTTGTATATTACCCTGTATTATATGGTACATGAACTGAACTTGCATATTACCCTCTAATACATTAACTAAACTTGTATATTACTTTGCATAACATCATACATGAACTGAACTTGTAAAGTACTTTGTATTACATGGTACATGAACTGAACTTGTATATTACCTTGTATTACATGTTACATGAACTGAACTTATATATTATATATATATTACCTTTTATTATTCATATGTTGCATTAAAATCTTGAAGAGCATCATTGTATGAAACCATGTATAATTATGTTTGCCTAAAACTTACTTAACATGTAATAAGGCTTGTAACAAAATTTCTAATAACACCACACACTAATATTGAGGTTCAAAATTTGGAATTTAAAACATTTCTTTGAAAAGGGTTTCTTTGAATTGAAACAAAGAAAATCATTCAAGAATAGCATCTTGCAAGTACTTCACCCCTTTCAAAATTCCTATGGCTGTACCTAACTATAGACTTTTATTTAAACTGCTGACCTTTCACAGTTGCTGCTTTTCCATGTTGATTACTGCTGATATTTCCTGTATGGACATTGTTGTGATCTTCTATGATATCTGTTGTTTTATTACTGCTGATGAGTTGATTTATTTTTTACTGACCTTTTGTTTATATTGTGAAAAAATGTCTCATTCTTATTGTTATTGTCATGTCTCAAAAGCAATAAGCTTTTTTGTCATTTGGGATGAACCTCGAAATGTTTATTTTGTTTATTAACATATAAGTAAGTATTAGTAAGTTGATGTTAGATTCAAAATGTGGTAGTATTGTTACACATTTTTTTATGATTTGTTGATTATGTACGGTTGTCTGGGTGATATTATCTAGTTTTCCTAAGTTTAATGAAAAAATATTTAATGAGAATATGATAGAAATTTTATAAAGATGGCCATTTGAATGTTTGCATGAGAACTTTTATACCTGTAAGGACAACCAAATCTTACTTGTTCTTTAACAATTCTGTTGGATATCAAATTATATATTTTGGTAATTGTTTGCTGTATATGTTATCTCTTTAAGTTGAGTGTGAGAAATACAGTGGATTGGTAAGTGATCATTGTGTTGTTTTTTCTTTAATTGTGCATGATATCGGAACAATTACACTGGGCCGCGTTGCACAAAAAAATAAAGGTAACCTTACGACACTAAGGTAGTCTCCATTTAATGTCAAAGGATGGCACTGAGGTGAACCTAAGTGTAAAGTTGTTTTGTGCAACGGCCCCCTGGATTATAAAGAATGATTCAACAGTAGCAGAAACCATAGTATCATCAGCAGTATAGTATCAAGGTCCCATTGCACAAAACACTAGACTAACTGTAAATCACTATGTTAATTAGTGCAAAGTTAAAGGATGGCACTAAAACCTCAGTGTTAAGTTGCTTTGTGCAACGACCCCAAGATTGGTAGAGGACATTGAGGACACAACAAAGACACTTGTTCAATACCTACTGTCAAAGTGTCTGGACTATTGCAACTCCTTATACTGCTCCTTACCAGCCTCAACTATACAAGTCTTAACTATACAAGCCTCAACTATACAAGTCTTAACTATATACAAGCCTCAACTATACCAGCCTTGACTATACCAACCTCAACTATACCAGCCTCAACTATACCAGCCTCAACTATAAAAGTCTTAACTATACCAGCCTCAACTATATACAAGCCTCAACTATACCAGCCTTGACTATACCAGCCTCAACTATACAAGCCTCAACTATACCAGCCTCAACTATACAAGCCCCAACTATAGGTCCAGTACAGCTCCTCCAGAACTCATCATCTCAAGATGTCTTAATTCTGAATGTAGTGAACCAATCAAGAAATAGTCTGTCATTTATTTGCCAGAGGAATTAAAAGACTCCTGCCTATCTTCAAAGTCCTGCATAAAAGGTCATTCCTATTGGGATATCTTTTGTGGATTTGAAATTCAAGGGGACATTCCAATTTATACATGTATGTTATTAATGCATTATTTAACTCTGTTGATACATCTAAGTGAGGGTAACATTTTGGTTGATCTAGATCGGATAAGTAGATAAAGGAGAGTGCACACTTGGTAAAATAAGAGGAGTGAGAAGTGAAACCATTCATCATGGCTACGAGTATAAAAAAAACCTTCCTGAAGCATTTAAAGGCATTATTAACACAAAAAACATAGGTCATGCTCTTTATTTGCCGCTTCAATCATCTTGATCATCTTGACATACCAAGAAACAACGCATTTTCACTTAAATTGCGGCTGCTAGTATTTTTTTCAGAGAGAAAGCATACAAAACAAGCTTGGGTATGCATTGAGATGAAACCTGTGAGCATGGGCTAGAAGTAGCACTGCAAAGTCACCGTCCCTCTTGATGATGAAGACTCTTAAAACTCATCTTTCAATCTCTTTTCAGTGAACAGCTATTCACGATTAGTAAGCCTAGCTTAAACTCGGCACGATAAAAATTCATTATTACTGTTGTATTATTGATTAGCCACAATAGAGAACTCTTGACGACGTAAGGGCATGATGTTTATCGCTTTTGGAATATGAACTGGAACTAAGCTGTTCAATGCAAAAGTGAATAATTATGTTTTGTCGGCATAACAAGTGCAATAAGAACCAAGACACATTAGAATATGAAACATGATAAATATGTTTAAGAATAAAAAATTAAATGAAGTTTATTAAAAAGAGGCTTTAGTTATTATAACGAACACAATCATGCAGAAGAGAATGTGTTGCATTTCTCTGTCCGACGATAATTAAAAGTGTTTTTTCTGTGAGATGTTGTTTGTTGAATGACGAAGAAAAACTACTTTCACATTCCTCCTTCGGTATATGTTAATTTGAATAACACTTGTCAATCTCAACACATCAAAGACTATCGTTGACCCAACCCCTGCTCTTTAGGTTGCGTACACATGCAATTGCTTACGATCCATGTGCTAATTTATATTATGTAAAGGTGGAAAAAGGACTTGGTTGTAAAACGTCCCTGTGTTTTTGCACTTTAGTTACCTGCCGGTTTGATTTTATACTGAAATTGGTCGGCGGCAATGTGACATCCTCAAAATTGTTTAATGACGTTCCCCAACTGCATCGCAATGCTGAAAATAGGAATAAATCATCAGAAAAGTCTAAATTCAGCATTGCAATGCCAACTTGTAATTTTTATAACAGTAAATGAACAACTTAACAAATACCATGCATGGAATAGAAGGATCGTTCCTTGATCTGGTTTAACATTAGTAGAACATAGGCCTACCTAATTATTTCATACAGGAGAAGAAAGTGAGGTTAAGAGATTAAGGTATATACAAAAGCCGTACCGAACTATCAAGGATTTATGTACAACCGACATACTTATGCAAAACATAAGATTTCTTACATCTCTTCGACCGCTTTCCCCTTTTGATCGCAATTTAATTGTAAAGAATAATAACTATTTCAGTGCATCAATAGAAAATATGTCCATATGTCCTCACAAGCCCTAAGATGGATAATTTGCCAAGTGCCTTAGATTTTCACCTTTCCTCTAAACGCTTTTAATTAATGTAACCATGATGTAAGGTGATGTGAGCTCAAGTTGATGGTAATTTACAATTGTTGTGTTGTATGAAACAGAGGACCAAACTAAAACATTGTCATTTTACCTAAGCTTGAAATGCATTCCTATCATCGCCATGATACATATTTCATTTGCATTGCTGCTGCATTATCATGTAAAAAGATAAAATTTGAACCAATGGCTTTATGCATATACATGTTTATGTATAAAGGAGATTTTATTGTCACAATTTCAGTCATAAGATATTCAACTTCATATTTTCATTCGATCAAAGTTAATTCATAAATTAGGCCATCCAGGTCATTTTACAGAAATACAATTTAATACAATATTTGTATTATAATGATCGTGACAATCCATAAACCGTAAATACAAGTTGATTTGTAAACATGGTTTACGATAATGGTTTAACGTTATGGGATACCCATTATTTTCTAAAGGAAGCTAAAATATATCTCGTAGTTTTTCATTGTTGAAAATTCTTACGATTATAGAAATAACAAGCTACTTATATTCGCTGGGATGTGTACTTCTGTATAGAGGTCATATAACGGACAGCTTAGTACTATACGCGCTATACCAACCATGGTTCGCTAGTTTCGCAGGTTTCACCACAACGCATAGCCACCGTGGTGTTGCGGGCTTTCTCCTTGCAATATTACTAACCGCCGTTATATAAGAGAAATAGTATCGAAAGCGGCGTTGAACCTCGAATCACCTCTACACTTCTCAATTCATTCAATTTTGATCAACGCATTCTGAATGCAGAGAGTCCAAAAACCAACGAAACTTATGAATTATGAAGCTATTATTTTTAAACAATATATTACTATTATGTAGTGTGTGAACATGTCTAATGATATGAAGAAGTAATTGTTCCACGATGACATTGCACTTTCTTTACACGACTCTTTTTTCAAATTAGATCATGAATATTCAAATGAAAATAATTAATGAAAATGTTTTAGATATTTCGTAAGAGGTATCACTGTTGTGCATTGAGTGAATTGTGAAAATAAACACTCTATTTTTATAGAGTTGAAAACTTACCAGAAAATTCATTTCATATACCATGGCTGGTAACTTGGATATAAAACCAATTATCCTAAAATTGCCAGTCCAGCAATACTGCCCATTTCAGTCCAGAAATAAAATAAAATAAAATCATTTCCTTTCATATTTATTTTGATGTCTGGCACAAAACAGTGAAATCGGCTTGAGAGTATTGTGGGTGGTCCGAATGTGGAGGTATCGAACATGACTCATATATGCAACCCAAGCGTTTCAAAATGGCCCATACGCAATTTTTATAACATAAATGAATATCTTTATCGTGATATAGATAAACATGAAACATTTAAATTTGATTGCTAAATGAAAAACCCACGTATAAAACTAATCATTTTCAATTTCGATTGTAGTCCCTGGAGCAACTTATGCAATTTTCAGAAGCATGAGAACAATTGTATGTCTAATAGATAAAAAAAAAGTCACGTTTTTACATAAGGTGGTTAGAGAAAGGATTATAATGATGTCACATATTCTAAAATCCAAAAAGATTTTTTTTACGATAGAGAGTAATAGTAGTAGTTTCCCTACACTGATTTTCAAAATTTTCAACTCAAAATGATAGCATCAATATTGTCAGACTGTTCCTCAAGTAACAAGTAATTGGTAAAGTTGAATGGATTGGCCTGCATTGATCTTTTTAATTCTTTTACACCTGGAAAAAGATATTGCAATATATGTTTCCTAAATGAATGTTGTGATAAATAAGGATCTTTTTCATGTTAAAGTGTTTGTTTCCGCTTAAACCATGTCTGAAGAAATGTTCTGAAATCTCTTCATTAGCTATACAGTTCATAATGTTCAAAACAGTCTTCGAAGTCATCTTGCAAACTAGCTTATCCCATCGAATATGTTTTGGTGTAACAGCAATGTTAGATTAGAACTGCTAGTGGATTTCGAAATTTACTAACTTAGAATGATTAATGAAGACATGAAAACAAGAAAGAAAGAATTTCGCGTTACCCTATGAGTAAAAATGGTGGCCACAAAACGTTTCCGTTTTTATTCTACAAAGAGCTGAGCTGCATGTGGCTTTGTTAACATTTCAAACTTCTCACGTGTCCAAATGGGTAACATAACATAGGACGAAATCAAGGAAAATGGTGTTGCATTAATTTCAGTCAGTTGTATATTTCAATTCTTTCACAAACCCTCTAACCTATAGCTACAAAAAATACAGTGTAGTTTAAATGTTTTTCTCCTCGATTTCAAAATACCCTCTTAAACTGTCGCTTCAGGTCCATTTCATATAAACAAACTAGGGGTCCCGGAAGAAATCCATATCATTTTGTCAGTGATGTGTTCACATTTACCTGAATTTTTTCCAATACTTGAATTAGTAAATAAAGTACTTTAATCTTCTTTCCAGATAAGCAAGATTTTTCTTAATGTAACTAAGTGTTTTCAACTCTTAAGAATCGAAAGGACAATTTTTGAAATATTCCAAGACACATATATACTTCGTCGTTGAAAGGCATTTTGAAGTGGAAGAAAAAAGTAAAGGAAGATATTCATGATAACAACATCTTTATTCTTAACATAGAAGACGTTTAAGTATAAGCACATTTCTGAGTCGATTGTAGAAGCCAAGAACACAAGAAACGTATATAGAGGATACTAAACGATCTTCCATTTAATACTATTTTTATTAAACGAGTTAATGATTAGTATAAAACGAGCGAAAGCGAGTTTGATACCAAATCATTTACGAGTTTAATAAAAATAGTATTAAATGGAAGGAAGTTTAGTATTCTGTTTATTACTTGACCTCAGTAATCAAGCATTATTACCGAAAGTGTACTGAACGAAGCATTTCCGCGACTAAGCCGCCATTGAGACGTCAGTGCCAAGATTGTGACGTCATAACCACACAATATTATGACGTCATACGGGGAGCGGTATTACACTAGTTTAATATCGCGATATAAATATTACACTGTGGTATCTTACACGGGCGAGTAATAAATCCATTTATCCAGAGCAAAGGAATCTGTTAACGACTGTGAATTGATATCGAGTTTACTGTTCACACTAAGGGTATTATCGGTATATCGGTATATCGGTATTTTGCAATACAGGAACAACACGATACGTACCGGTACACTCTTCTGAAAACATCCAATATATCGGAAGTCATAAAATTTACAATTTCCATGTAAAATTGCAGAGAAAAGTGACAAGAAAAAATGTTATTTTACCGAAAGTTGTAAACAATGTGTGAACTCGCCAGGTGACAATACTGAGCACAGACATGTCAAAAGTCCGAAACCATTCAGAGTTATCCTACTTTACAAAACGATGGCCAGTGGAGCATTGATCACTGATATAATTACTGCTATTTAGTCAAGAGAGCATGCAAAAAATGAAATATGAAAAGTACCAATATATTGCAATACGTATTGCAATACGCTTTTCTGTATCGCAATATATTGCAATACAAAAATGAGGAGCGATACCCATCCTTAGTTCACACACATCAAGGATTTATATGGGTCTATACACGTCCTTGCATGTATTTATGTATTCTTTTTTCTTATTCCTCTCTTTTTAAAGTGGTGTTATATTTAAAACCGTACGACAAAAATTTGTTACGTCCGGCACACAGAATAAGAAATAAATTAAGTTTCCATTAAATTCCATTTTAATCTTAAATAACCATCAGTCCGCATAGGGTCGTGGTTAAGCTTTTACCTTGTTCACTATAATTCTCATGTTAACGTTTGCTTTCTTTTAAAAAATAGAAAGATTAATTTATACTAGCTTTGAAATAAAAAATGTTTAACACTGTACAAGTAATAATAATAATGATACAAAATGAAAGGAAGGAAAATGTTATCCACAGATTTTCGCTTTTATTCCATTGACCTTAATTATTGAAACTAGTTGATGATTAAATAATGATTATCACAATTAATACATTGTCATGAAGTAAAACAATCAGAATATCTTCAGAACATCCATCAAAAATCCAGAAAGATACTACTAGTATACAGATAGCTCACGTTTACATCAACAATATTTTTCTTTTGTATTTATCGGTTAGCGTTCTATTATCATTTATATCAAGTATGCTTCTAATATTTTATATCTACCACATATGTACATGTATATGTAATACGACATCATGATGATGAATAGCCTATTTTTTAAAATTATAGATATTTTTATCACATGATAATCACCTGTCATGTTTCACGCTTAGTAATTAATATTAAATTGATTTTATACAAGTTGGAAGTTGTTTTGTCTATGAACCTAATGTTGACCTCCATCTTTCATAATATCACGATATTGAAAAGTCAAAAGGAAGACTGTGATGCACGATTTAAATGGATAGGCTAATATAAAATTTCAAAGATCGAATAACGTTAAATCACCATTTTAAAGTGGAATAAAATTATTTGAAATCTACATTTGAACTTTCACACGATAGACACAGTCAGCGCGTGCTCTCATTGTTTCATTTAGAATTACCTGACAAATGTAGAATCATTTAAAACATGAATCAAAACATCTATCATATTAGGTAAATCATAAAAGAATTTGAGACACATTATGTAACGTTAAAAATCGATAATATTCAATCACAGACGCCAGATTCTGAATATACAATATGTAAGTATATATACATGTAGCTATATAACATAAACAAGGTCTGACACTGCCGTGCCTGCAATAGGACCGGAAATGATTATACTGGTTTCCTAGCTCGGTTACCCTATGTAAACTTCGTAGACAGATCCCAGTTCGCATTTCCGGTCCTATTGCAGACTCGACAGTGTAAGACCTTGTTTGTGTTTTATAGTTACATGTACATATAATTACATGATATTGTACATTCAGAGTCTGGCGCCTGTGTATTCAATATAATTTCAAGAATTATAATTTTAAGTTTTCTATAGGCTTAAGTGCTATTCAACCGTGACAAAAATGTAATTGGTCGCGTCATTGTGATTCGAATATTATGTTAGAACGTAACAACGTTAGTCATATCATACATGAAGATAACAACACGTGTATGTACAAACACCGAACTCTTTTGAATTCTTCAAATAGTTGAGGTAGTGTGTTCTTACAATGACATCCCATGACGCAACAACTCACATGACGTCAAGAAAAGGTGTGACATGTGAATGCAGCCCAACAAACCAAGTCCGGTTTGAATAAAATGGCGGATGTCGTCATGTTTGTCTCGACTTGGCCTGACACAAAAAGAAAATCACTCAAATTCTCGCGTTATTGGACCAAACGAGACTTTAGTATCTTTTCATGGTGTCTTGTATCCACTTGGCATAGTTCGACACCCGAGTGAAGATGTTTGGATACCCGTATGACTGACAGCTTTCCTCCCCCCATGACGTTACCCCCACCAGGTAGAACCGACCGTTCTTAGAGCACATCATCGGCCCGCCAGAATCACCCTGAAAGTCAAGGAATAATATTTTGAGTAAAACTATGAAATATCTGGATAACAATTTCTTTATTCATGATATTTTTTAAAAATCCAGGGAAATTATATTAATTACAACTCCACAAAAAAACGAAGGTAAACTATAGGCAAATGTACTGGACAAAAAGATTTATGGGTGTTGGAATTCCTATGATGAATATCTACCAGTGGTTTTGTCCATTGTTGATAGCAACTTCTTTATTCATGATATTCACTAATAACATAGAGATTAAAGATGTACTTATCATCATCAACATCGTCGCCATCATCATCAATATAATTATTATCATCATCATCATCATCATCATCATCATCATCAGTAGTAGTAGTACTAGTAGTTGTAGTAGAAGTAGTATCATCATCATCATTATTATTAGAAATAGTGATAGCAGTATGATCATCATCATCATCATTATCTAAAACTTACCCTACAAGCGCCTTTATCTCCCATCCCCACACATATATGGTTGTTATTCACATAGCCCCTCCACAGTTTGGCACACCGCTCGTTTGGCACTATTGGAATTCTCACTTCCTGTAAAATGTCACTCGATCGGCCTTCTGAAATTGAAAGAAATAACGAAATAATTTTAAGTTTGTCAGTCAAGAAAACCAAGATTTCTGGAGCACAACTGCTTTATTGTGTAAAAAAATGATTTTTCGGCGAAGATGCTGAGACCTACATCATGCCATCATGAAACCTATCACTAAATTAGATATTAAAGCATAGGTCCTCAACAACGACAAACATAAGCAATCTATCAAGGCACAAGATGAATATTTTACGTTCTGTTTTTATTATCATATACATGAATAAGTACATCCTCTGTTAAACAGATCATCCATCCTCTACCTGTGACAGTTTAAGTCATACCTCCTACGCTAAACCCTGTTCTAATTCGAGCAAGAAGACGCCTGATTGGATACAACCAAAGTCCGTTGTGCAAAAGTAATCATTTCCAAAACCTCAACTGCGGTTACTGTCTACGTGGTATTTGCCTCAGTGATAGCAAGCAAGCCTTCCCTTTTATAAAGGTGACTGTTTCATTTCCTTATTCAAATTTCGAAATGACGAATTGAGTCTTAACAATATTGAACGAGGCCATTTTCATTAATTACGTCGTTTGAAATGATAACATCTTCTTGTCACAATAATGTTAGGAAGTCGAAAGACTGCGTTCCATTCACCTATGTATTACCACTAACCACTAAGCACAACCAACTTATATTTGAAGTTGTGTCTGCAGAGAATCCAAAGTTTCCAAAATTTAGTTTGGTCATTGACACCATTTATTAAGTATTACATATTTTAGCTTAACAGCACACTCTGTGCATTTTAAAGTAGTCTTTCATCTATCCTAGAAGTCTATAAACAGACAGGATATCTTGATTCAGGCAAATACGTAAATCTAAGAGCCCTCTTTATTTTTTTACTGATGTAAAAATCATTTGCAAAATATCATTTATGGGACCTAATGTAACTATAAGACTAAGGCACAATTAGGAGACTACCTACTTGCAGTTCTACCCCAACCCGTCACCCAGCATCCGGTTTCCGATGACCTCCAGCTTTCGTCTGCTATGACTTCAAAGGGCTTTGGTAGACACACGTGCCGGATGAAGCCACTGCGCATGTCGACGGGGTCAGCAAGTTTCACCAGGGCGATGTCGTTCGGGTAACTGCCCATGTCTTGGTACCGAGGATGCTGAAATATTGAATGTTCTTCGTATCATGAAACGCTTAAAATCCCCATCATCAACATCATTTGAGGATGCATATCAACCGGATTGCTTTTACAACACCAAACATAAACATGTGTCGCCTAAATCGCTGATGGCGCAGAGTAGCCTAGGTTAGTTATTCTAAAGGATATCCGGTATCAACTCTCAGTCATTGCTCAGATTTATAGATCTATTCTTTAGATTTTCTGGGGAAACAAAACGTTTCCCTACCTTGAAACAATATAAAAAAGGAACTGACCAAAGATTAACATAAACTCTCACCATATGGATGGATTCGACCCCAACGTTAGCTTGATATCGGTTTGGTTTCCTGAGGTTATGTGCTCCGACAACGGCTCTCATCATTCCGCTATACCGCCTGCAATGAGAAAGAGTGTTCCTTTCAATCTCATTAAATTCAGATCGAACTTATAACTCGTACCTCATTGCGTTTCTGATCTGCTCCAGTAATATGTCAGGTGACCTTCCTGCGACTTTTCACCTTCCAGAAGGAACGGCCACTTAATCATCAAGTCTTACCAAAGATTGACTTGAAAGAAAAGGGGAAGCGGAAACGACCCCGATGGAGCATTTCTCAGATTAAAAATCGCACCAAGACACAACTGATAAGCCTTTAATAATGTAAGGTTTATATGAAACTTGTTCACTTAAAAACAAGAAGTTGCCATTTTTCTTTCTCCTAACAAATTCTCTTCCCACAAATTTCTCATGTCACAATCCCTGTTTTACCTTTACACAAACTTAACACGCGAATTCCCTTCAATGCTTAAATTAAAGATGAAATCGTTTGAACAGATAATATCATAGTCGCCCTTCCCGAACTTCCATTTTGAGACAACGTCGCTGATCGGATTGAAACCAATGATATTCCCAGCCATAACACAACACGGTTTTGCTCGAGCGACCTCTTTTTGGAGAGAAATAACTTGTGGAGAAACAGGATATGCGCCTCAAGTTCAAATTTGTCTTTAAACGAAACATGTCACCAATCCAGTGATAAGTCAAAGCCGTTGTTGCTGAACTTCATTTCGTTTTCTAACGATTTCCTCAAAATACTTAATGAAAAATGACGAAGGTTAATTAGAAGAAATGCGATAAACTGTTTAAATAGCGGGTCCCTCTTAATCAGACTGCCCCTGATTTTAATCACCAATGAGGGTGCTACACTCAAACGATGGAGAGGCGCGAGTTATTCCTTGCAAAGGAAGTTGAAAGAAAAAGATGGTCTAAATGTTCATGCACAAATCTTGCTTACCTGATAACGCAGTGAGCTGCAGTCGCCACCCATCTATCCGAGATAAGGACAGCGCCACAGAAGTGGGCGGAGTCCCCGCCAGCTCTGGAGCGGTATTGGAGGGAAACCTGCCAAGACCACTCCCCCTCGTGAGCGTCACCCCCGCCCATAATGTTGGGGGAGATCTTGATACCACATTCCTGCTGAACTGAAAAAAAAGTATAGCAATTGAGTCATTTTTTCTTTACGTGGAATAACTATTAAAGTGTTGTCAATCTCATTGAAACAAGATCCATCGTACCTCGCTGCGTTTCTGATCTGATTACTAGTGAATAGAGGCCATGTCGTGTTGACCTTCTTACTCCAACCAATGAGCAACGGGTCTTGAAAGCAATCGATACGATTGTATATTTTGATGGTGTCTAATTGTTGAATTCATAAAAGGTGAAAGGTCAAAAACAAGGCCCTCATCATTGCATTAAAAGGTATCGGCAATTAAGTTTAAGAAAGTTCACAAGTTTTACTTGCCCCTGGCTACTGACACCGAAGACCTTTGCCACAGTCTTTGCGATTGGCTAGCTGAGAAGCTAAATCAGATCAAGCCAGTAGTGAGGCAGCTTTCAGACCGTTTATAAATTGATAGTCCTATCGGGGTATTTTTATTGAAACGAAATTCAAAGGATCAGTCAAGTTCAGCATTTTATTAAAGCATAACACAGTTGAAACATGTTGCTGAGGATAATATTTTGGTTGATTTAGACTTTACAACTAGATAAATGAGAACGCACACACGGTAAATAAAAATTGAGGTGAGGTGAGTTGAGGTGAGTTGGGGTTTAACGCCGCTTTCAAGATTATTTCACTTATATCGCGGCTGCTAATATTATTGCAGGGAGAAAGCCCGCAACACTATTGTGGTTATGCATTGCGGTGAAACCTGCGAGCATCGGCTGGAACTAGCGAACCATGGGCGGTAGTGCGCTGAATTTCAGTGTAGCATTTCACCCAAACCTGACTGCGCGTAGAACAGTTCTCTACTGCACACAAAGTTGCCGAGCCCCTGGCGGGATTCGAACCACAGACCTTCTGATCCGAAGCCGAACGCGCTAACCACTGCGCTATCCCGCCCCTAAATAAAAATTGAAGCAATTCATCGGTGCTGAGTGAGAAAAGCCTTTCTAGGGCATTACAAGGCATTGTTGATTAGTCTTAGCATAATAATTTGTATATGTGTGGATAATCTATCCATATATTAAGTTTAAGTTTAGAAGTTGTAAAATTAGTAAAAGTACAGCGCCTTTTTTAAAGTAATTCTTTTTCAAAAACAAGATGACGGACCGAACTCCGATAGCTCTTTAAGAGGAAAGCCCCTGATCAAACGAGTTCGAATAACGGTAGAGTCAATGTTTTAAAACCCGGTCGATTTTAATCAGACTGCAAAATAACGTAACCTTTTAAAGAAGTAACTTTCATAGGGTATTTTTTCATAAAATTATTGTATTCTTAGATACGTGTAAACTTAAACATAGGTTAAAAATACATAATTATAAAATGACTTGGCGATTTGTTTTCTACATCGCACTTTAAACATCCCCGAATTTTGTTGTCTTCTCTTTAAGGTCATACTAGACATAAAAAATATTTTCTAGGTTCAAGTTTATATATAAACCTGTTTCAATTCAGTACATTATACTTTTATAATTTATAACATACTAAATGATTTGAGTGCATTTCTGAAGCAAGGGATCAAATGATATCATAAATGCCTGCGTTGGAAATTAAATTTTCTTCAAACTTTCGACGTAATTAAACACCACGATGGTCCTGAGTAACTTGACATGCATAAGGTCAATCGGTAATTCAAACAACTTTAGTTAGAGAACTCCAAACATTCAAAAGTACAATGAAAAGAATGAACAAACTATTTTTTCATAAAGATTGTAAATATACGATTGACAATCAAAATAACTTTTAAAAAATTTATAAATAAAAAATAAAGATAAATAAAATTTTACAAATAAAGATAAATAAAATTTTACAAATATACATAAATAACATCAAAATGCTAATTTTCATGTTTTAAAGGCTTCTTTAAATGCATCCGCTTGACAGTAAGTCACCATCGACCTAGCGTGTAAATGCGTTAAATAAATTTTCGGATAAACTTTTTTAAGTACACATGCCGCTAATTGCTGAATTATCGCCAAGCAGCAATAAAATATAACTTACTTACTTTTTAAGTACCATAATTCAAAAATGTTTTAAATACAACACCGAATGCCACAATTTTTAGTTAGCACGTTTTAAATCCTTTATAGAAAAAGGTAAATGTAATTACCTATTAACATGCATTAGCTAAAGCATGTCTGCCCAAATGTTACGCATTGTGAGCATTTTTCCCACAGTGACAATGTGTTGATTGCAGTGGGTGTGTTGATACAAGGTGAGCCTTTGGGATTCCTGTATTTGTTTTGTTTTTAGAAGTCATTTGATTTTTAAGGACGTCAATCATCATGAAAAAATTAACAAGGTTCACGTCAACCTTTGATCTGCGTTAAGCAAAGTTATTCTAACCTTAGACAATTATTCCCTCCCCAAAGAGGTAGCTCCGTTATACAATGCTGTTTAAAAACTTCATAATATCTTGTACAGAATCATATTTTTTTTTAGATTTTTTATTTTTGTTGCATTTTACAGAGTTGCGCATACATCAAAAGATTATCTTATCTTATCTAAACAACAAATGACAACTTGACCAAAACTTGTTGAAGTTATTAACATCAGAATATATTGTTGCTGCATATTTTGTTAATTCATAGTATTTGGCAAGTTCCCGTTTGATATCATTGAAATCTGGTTTCTTGTGCTGTGCTCTTCTGTTAAAAACGAGGTTTTTGATAATTATTATGGTTATGTTTAAAGGATAATTATTTCTTTGAGTGTAACGCAGAAGAACAGTTTCCAAGGATATGTTAACATTTATCTGAGCTTCGTTAAACAACCAGTCTTTCAATTCATACCAAACGGGACGTACATTGATGCATTCCCAGAATAATTGAACAATAGACTCTTTTTCTTTCAAACAGTAACAGCATAAGTCGCTGTCAACGTATCCCATTTTATATAGACGTGAATTAGTAGATAAGATATGATACAAGATCTGATACTGGAACCATTTAAATTTGGTAGCCTCAGTGCTTTTAAATGCCGCTAAATTATAGCTTGAACGTTCACGTTCACAAATGTCATGACCGAATGTATGTTCCCATTTTGTAAAATGTTGATTCATAACCATTTGCTTTTGGATTAATATCTTATAATAATTTTGGGATCCTTTCGGACATTTCAGCAAGTTGGCCAAGTGAAAGGGAATCAATGGGTTAGAAATCTTGCACAAGTTAACAATATTTTGTTTATGGCAGTATTTTTTGATAGATTGTATAATACCTAAATAACCAAAAAAAATAGCATCAACTGAGTATATGTTACAGAAATCTCTATGGGTATAAAATTGCCCTTCATGGTCTATGAAATCATTTATAAATCTTAGGCCTTTATCATTAAGTTTTTTTTATAAAGACAGTATAGGTCTCCAATTCTTTAAAAATTGTTTTGGTTTGTTTTCCTTCGGAATACAAGTTATGATTCCTCGCCTTTGGGAAATAGAGAGTTTGCCGCTAGTATATGCATAGTTAAGTGATTTTAACAAGAATTTCCCGATGCCATTCCAAAAGAACTTTACAAATTCTGCGGTGAATCCGTCCGATCCCGGATCCCGGATTTTTTTAGACGTTTAACAGTAATAATAATTAATTTTAAGAAAGTTCGCCTTCTAGTGTCTCGGTGACAGTTTTCGAAAGTTTTGGTACATCAAAATTGGAAAGCAGTGTATCAAGATTTATGTTAGACACATCATGTTTTGAATAAAGTTTTTTGTAAAATGTATTAACTTCTTCAATAATCTGATCTTGTTCATTTAGAATATCCCCCTGGTTATCCTCCACACGAGTTATGGATTTGTTCAAATAGTTTAGTGTAACTTTATCTTCAAGTTGTTTTTCAAGTTTATTTATACTAGAGAGAATCTCCGTTTTCATGTCCCCCTTGTCTGTTGTGTCTAAGTCAATATTAGCCATCTATTTTTTCTTGAATGTCTTTTTCAAGTTTTTCACGTTTTCTTTTCTTGTTGGCAGAATATTCTATCGTTTTACCTCTTATACTTAAAATTATCGTTTTAAATAACATTTGATCATCAACCATAAATGCATCGCTTTGATCTGCTTCATTACATTTATATTGATTGATTGTTTCATTGATTGTTTCTTTAACCAAGTGTACATAATAATAAACTTCATAATATCTTGTACAGTATCAATAAGAAACATGCCAACAATTCTATAAGCTCGTTTACTTTAAGTTATTTGAACTTTTGGGACGACATTCACCTGTTAACAAATCAGTACGGTTAGTCGAAGTTTAATCTGGGAAAATGTTCAAATTCGAATAACAAAATAGGACCAAACATAAAAACTTTATATTATCACAATCCTGAATTGACTAGTATTTGAGTGATTATTTTCAGCAAACATAGTCTTATTTTGTATTGGCATTCGAGATTTAAATGATGAAGAACAATGACCTCTCCTAGAAAATATATCACGATTATTACCTGAGGAAATGTGTCATATGACCTTTACTGAAGAAGTTTGGAATTTTGTAATGCCCTAGCAATAGCAAAGGTCTTACAGAAATGTTCTCCACTTCAGTAAAAGTTATATAACACACTTCCGTGTGTAATGATTTCTTCATCATCGATTATATTCCATAACATCTCATGGAAATATCAAGAAAATCGCATGCTTTCCTATTGACGTCTTGAACAATAGTTGTATGACATCAAAGACATCAAAATACGCTAGCTCCCTCTAAGACAGTCGTAGCTTTGAAAAAGCAATATGTGCACATGTGTTCATACGAAATGTATGTCACTACTTTTGACTAACAATGGCTAATAAAACATCATTTATAACGTTCATTCTTCTTAACCAATGCTTGCTATGATGCATAAATTGAGCTGAGGAGAGGTGAGGTGATTTGGAGTTTGACGCTGCTTTCAAGAGTATTTCACTTTTTTTACGGCTGCTAGTATTATTGCAGGGAGAAAGCCCGCAACACTTGTATGGTTAAGCATTGTGGTGAAACCTGCGAGCATCGGCTGGAACTAGCGAACCATGTGTGGTACTGCGTTGATTCATTGTAGCATTGCACCCAAACCTTACTGCGTGTAGAACAGTTCTCTACAGCAGACAAAGTTGCTAAGCCCGAAGCGGGATATAAACCCCGGATCTCATGATCCGGAGTCGAATGCGCTTACAACTGCGCAGTGCAATCTCATTGAAATCACATCGAAACTTGTCCCTCGTACCTCGCTGCAGCGGGATGCGAGAGACAGGTTTCGATCTGATTTCAATGAGATTGCACTGCGCTATCCCGTCCTTCAAAACCTTGAAGTCGTCAGTAGAGCTGTAATTATGATTAAAAATATCCTTACCGGGTGGACTCCATGTGGGTTTCGGCAGTCTCCTGGATGGTTTGACGGTTGTCGAGGAGCAGTCGTCGTTGTCGCTGTTCCTGTAGACACAGACGTTGGCCTTTGAGGAGAAGACGAGCCCAGAGGCACAACGCATGTTTCTCCACTTGACGCCATTCACACACATGTAGTAGCTGCCACAGTCCAGGGACGTTGTGGAACGATAATATTTCTGGGTACAGTCATAATTACAAGCTTTTGTTCTCCAACAACTCTCCACGCGATGTAAGAATGAGCAAAGGATAAAAATGGTATAAATTTGAAAAATCATTTTTAAGAATATGAGTTTATCAGGAAATCTTGCAAGGGTCAAAGACAATCTGTTTATGTCAGCGTTGTCTTATATACCCTTTAGAAGAGAAAGTGAGACTTTGATGAAATCCTGTAAGGGTCGAAGACAAGCTGTTGATGTCGGCGTAGTCTTATATACCCCTTCACTCCATGTAATCAGAAAGAATTAGCGTTCCCCATTTCGTAAGGTCAACCCGGGACAAAGTCTGGCAATCGTTCATGCAAAGCACGTGTATGCATTTTACAAGCTAGATGATCGTGCACCGTTTCTTCTTACGTATTAATCCGGTAAAATCTCAACTAAAGAAGCGGAATTCCTTTCAAATTAACTACTGTCTGCGTTGAGGCGATATATACCAACCACCAAACGGGAACATTTTGTCAATTATTTAAATATATATTATAAAAATTTTGACCAAATATGTTTTATTCTATGAACTTGCCATAAAAAAATGCATCGATAATTTTGAATTGATTATGATTTGGTCACTCAAAATGATCCTTTACATGTTCCCGGTCACTTTAAGGTTCCCCCAAACACAACATTTATCTTAATTAACTGGACGTATTCAGATTAAACAGTGGAGGTAAAGTGAACGGTAGACGATCAAACAATACGGCGAAGGATTAGCCTAGCAAATAGTTACACCACTGTAGTTGTTGGGAACGTTTGCGGGTAAACACCCCTTTTAAACTCTGCCTCCAACGGGGATTAACTACATAGTGACAGTGTACGTCAGATCTTAAAAGTGAACTGTGTACTTCATTTAATTTCTTGAAGGAAATGAATTTGATTCGTTAAATGGATTTAAGTGCTCACTGAAACCTTGACTTGTTCTATTTGTTGGACGCCATTTTGTTTGACTGTTGTTTTGCTGTTTTAATAAAAACAAACTACATTTAGAATTACATCAGTGTACCATTGCATTCCATTCCATGCCATTTTCTCCCCACAGAGCTAGCTCCGCCATTAATTTATGACGGAGCTACCTCTGTGTGGAGAGAATGTACCAAACGGGATGGAGCCTTTCTTGTTTATAACTTACGAGACGTACATAGTATATATGGAATATATTATATAAGTATTTGGACTGACATGTTAAAGTGTACATAACCACAAACATATTTCACTATTTATGTTTTGAATATATGAATGTTTGATTACAATATTGTTTAGTGCGTCAAAGGTCGCTACTCAAATATGTTCAGTTTTGTAATGAAAGCCGTTTTTGATTGCCACTTTTGATGGGCCGCTTAGATCTATCTGTCAACAAACAAACAAATATTTAGTGGGAATTTAGAAGAACTGTATGTGAGAAGGACAAGATTTTCTCGATAACAACATTGTTATTATATCCATACAAGACGTCGTTATCGAGAAAACTTTATCTTTCTTATGTTACATTCAAATACGGTAAGAGAAGTTTTTTAATCAAACGCCAATCCTCTTTTTAAAATTGAATTTTGGCACCATTGGACATCATTTGAACCATTAACCATTACAAATGTTTTGGGAACAGCGATAACATTCATCTTAATCGAAATCGACATGACAAGGATTTGTTCTTATCTGTAAATACAATTTTTACACACATCTAGTGACGATATCGAAGTTTAAATTTTGTCATTTATGCCACTTAAAGTGACACAGAGTATGTTTTATGATTTTTCATATTGCTCTAATAAGAGCCTAAAGATCATATGTTCTTGGTGAAGTTTCTAAAACTTGCATCTTTATCTCTAAATTACCCAAATTATGATATTTTCTTGTTTTCAATGGAAATTGGAATACAGCTATATAAATGTTGGGATGCTGATTTTCATAAACAACCACTACTTCTTGATAAAATAACACCATTTATAAAGTTTGGCATATTTGACTCCAAGAATATACTCTGTGTCCACTTAATGAAATTTATGAATAACATATCTGAACAAACGTGTGTCATGATAACCATATATGGATAATAATCTTTAAAACTTGATAAAATGCATTTTTTATACCATTTTAATAATTTTGTTTGACAGTTGCAATTTTGATACGTTCTACTTACGATAACATCGGTGTTACTTTGAATTTGACACCGTTTTGTAATTGATATTCATTATTAAAATATACAAAACATACAACTCCAATTAGATATCGATGCTACAATGTTTCAATTAACGCTTAATGGATTGAATCTTCATCATATCATTTCATTTCTCTACAAAAACGTACATTGTCATATGTCATAATAAAAATATATTTTTATCTTCAAAAACCAATTATCTTTTTACTTTTACTAAATGCAATATTTGGACACTATCTGAACCATTTACATAATCATATGTCTTGATAAAAACATATTTTTTTATCATAAAAAACACACAATTATTTTTACCTTAACTAAATGCATATTTTGGACACTATTTGAACCATTATGTTCAGCAGTTGTTGATTGGCTATTTTCATGTTTATAAGAATCAGGAAATGTTTGTTTTATTTCGGTATAGGTAAATGACCAATTTGAAAATAAACATAATTATCATTTAAGCACACACAAATGTAGGCATAAGATAGATTACCTGCAAACAAATGTACAAATTTGCCATGATGAAAAGGTGTTAAAAATCGCACCATAACTGAACCTGGGGTTTTCAACCCTATTAACACATCAAGCCACAGAATACACAATGACAAACACTCATAATTTTACTTCAACATTACACGAAATCTAAGCTATTTCTTTCTTTTAAGATATGATAAATACATTCTGATAATTAAAATATGGTATCACTACAATTACTTTGTAGAAGTCTAGTAAATTTATACATGTTAGGATTATTCAAATTATAGCTATCTAAGTATAAGGACATCCGGCACATCTAACAACATCCGGGTTTCCGGTTGTGTCCTTCTGGGTTTTGAAAGGAAAATGACTTGAAAAAAGGCGCTGTAATTTTACTAATTTGAATACATTCTACAATTTAACTAATATATATGGATAGCATATCCACATATTTACCATGAAGACAAACCACCAATGCCTTGCAATGACAAAGCAAGCTAGGCTCATGCTCGTAGCGACGATGCATGCTCAAAATTCACTTCTCATTCTTGGTTTATTTCACTGAGTGTGCTCTTTCATTTATCTAGTTGTAAATCTAGATCAACCAAAATGTTACCTTCAGTAACATGTCTCAACTTGGTTTAATCATGTACTAATGATTACTAGTATAAACGGAAACGTCCCATTGAATTTCGTTTCCACAAAAAAATACCTCGATTTCCAGTAAGTTCGACTTCTATTAATTTCCGCGATTTTTTTCGAGGCGATGAAGAAAAATCATGATGCTATCACATACTTGAATATGATATTCATATCCACACTAGAACACATGTGGCATGGATTTGTGAAACACACGTTTTTATAAATTTCTCATAAAACTTTCATTTTAAAATATTTATTGTAAATAACTTAATGTATATCATAACGTTAACCATAATTAACCTTTTTGTCGAAATTGGGACGGAAATGTTGAGAATTGATATTTTATTGCAGAAATATGAACGAATCTGAAATCTGAAAAAGCCTCTTTTGGGCGTTGGAAGAATTGTCTCCGGTATATCCCATATATGCACCTAGTATATGTAGAGCATAATGAACCTTTAACTTACTTGTCAAAAAGTATGGTCTGTAAATTTCTAAAATGATCTCTCTGATTAACCCCCCCTCCCCCCAACAAATGTTCTTGTAACATGTATGTATGATACCGCAAACTGACATTGAACGAGTCACATTCTTATATTGCTTCTATATGAATTATGTGTGTAGAAACACTTTTAATAAACATGTAACATGACATGTCTTAGGTATTTACTGTAGCACTGACAGACAGACATTTATCAATGTAACATTTACCATTTAACATCTATCGTTCGAGTAAAGTGTAAAGCGGGTTTCAAAATGAATCATCTGTGTTCAAATTAATTCTTAATCATATGAGAACCTTACAAATATGACAATAAAAAGTCACGGTTTTGAAAAAAAATGTTGTAGGCGTAATTCACCTTATTCAGTGTATTTCGTGGTATGAGTTGAATTTAATTAATTTAATTATCAAGAACTGCAGGATATACAATGTACTTATATCAAGGATTGGGAAAGACACCTTTGATAATGGGCCCTTCACAGGGCTTTTGTTAATTTAAAAATGTAGTAGCATTGGTAAAATTTTAATTGGCCATTTTTTCATCCAATGCAAAATGGCCGATGGCCCCTGCCTTTCCCTATTCCAGGTAACGGTCAACATTTGTGAGTATCTCAAATGCTGACCCCATATTTCTTTGAGCAATCTTGGATTCACACCTGTTTACCCCATCACTTCATCTAAATGCAAAGTTACCTGGACTCGCCACGTTTTGTGTGAATTCTCACAAGGTCAGTTGATTTGTATTCAAGATGAAGTTACGTCTTAATCTCGTAATCTCCTGAACAACGCGAGGAATTGAGATCTGTAGAAATCTTGTATCTTGAAACTTTAGATTTCGGTTTCTAAAACTCAATCTGAACATAGTATTTTAATAAGGAATGTTATACGTATTTCAATATATAAAGTGAAGGACAAATATAAAAAGACTCTAAAATGCTATTTAAAAAAGTAACTAGGACTAAACTCATTATATAAAAAGTGATAATTAGGTTTATTACCTACAAGGGCAATCATATATCGGGGGTCATATTTTTCATACGATGCCCTAGGGCAAAATATCACTTTTTCCTTGTGACGTCGCGTCAGAAACAATGCTTTGACAGTTCGCCTATGACGTTGTGCTCTAATGCGGTAATTAACGGAATATGATATTCGTGCCTATGACATACTATGTTTACAACACTCGTGCCTTAATAACAGCATGTTCCTCGCTCTCGCTCGGGAAATACTAATATTAAGCACACGTGTCAAAAACATTGGGGACATTCCCGTCTATGCTTCATAATGCGTGTATGTTAGAAATTCATGACGTAAAATCACTTAATTTCATACATAATGCTTTGGATGTTATTTTCATGCATGAGCATATTCAAGAAACAGGAATATTCTCTCAAGTTTCGTTTAAAGGGACACAGAGTATGTTGATGGAGTCAAATGCGTTATAGAGCCACTCCGTGATTTTCTATAACATATTATTTACCTTTTAAACGAACCTAATTGTCATATGAGATGATATAAAATCAAAACATCTTAACTTTTCATGTCCAAAAGACATATATATAACATAAACTGGTTTTCCATGAAAATCTATTAACAACCTTATAAATGCACAGAGGTGTAGATATCACGTCCAATATACATGGATACTAGTTATATAACCTAACACTATCAACTCCTAACTGCCCTCCTGGCTGTTTCAGATAAGTCTCCTAAATTACGTTTGACTATTTGACGCGCGCCACTGTCCAGTTTTCGATCATAATTGCGACGTTCTACCTTCATATTGTCACTGTAAAAAACAAATTAGCTTTGAAATGTTTCTTTTTGGTAACAGTCGATACTTCGCGATCAAATTACTGGCATTGGCATACATGACTTCAAAAACTCACGGAGTGTCTCTTTAAACTTTGTTTATATTCTATCAGGAAGTAGTGGTTAAATCTGAACATCTAAATGATTATCGCTTCAGCATAGTGACAATAAACATGTTGAAGTTGTGATTTGTGATCGAAACCCGGCAATGGCAAGCATCATTGACTTAAAGGTAATTATTGAAAATTATTTACAGCAGGCACAAAATCAAATATGGATTGTAAGTGTTTAGAAGGTCATTTAACTAATATTGATTTAAACTGAACGCAGAATTGTTATTAATTAACATCTATAATACCGTTTTTGTGTCGTTATTTCAAACAAGAATACAAATTTTGAACAAAGAAGGGATGATATCTGAACAAAACATTAAAGCTATAAAATATATACTCTATATCACTTAAAAACAAAAACAAAAAAACATTGCAATCGTAATGGTAATGGAATCCAATGACGAGCATACAACGTTTATACCATCGGGGATATGTCCCCTGTCACCCCCAGCGTCTCAGTGGTCAGGTAATCTCAGGTGGGTCGCCAGGTAAGGTATCGTCTTTAGACTGTCGGCGAGATCAAACACATCCCCACCTGTCAAATCTAACGCCGGAAGATAATTACCTGTTTATTTACTTTAACTTAGATCTTTACAACTAGCTTCGTGACTAATTCTAGAAAATCAAACAAAGGATGAGAACAGGCGCTGTTTTTCCCCTTGACCGGATGTCCTGTAAAGGTCAACAGTCGCATAATGGGGGGGGGGGGGGGGGGGGGGTTTACATAGACGGCAAACCCTTTTGTAAGATTTCTTTGGGTTTGTTCTTAATCACCATAATTTATTGCCATGCACATTGTTTTTTATATGATTGAGAGCGAGTTACTTTTCCATCAGTTAAATAAACCTGGTTACAGTGGCAATATCGTCAGATTGAGAAATGTTTACTTTACTACAACACAAGGCGAGATAAATATAGCATGTCAAGCAAGACAGTTCTATAAATCGGCACATCAGCTGCTCAACTGCTCTTTTGAGCTACTGTGAAATACTCTCTTTACGGGTCTTTAAGATTTGAGCTTTCTGGTTCATGAAATATTGATGGTCTTATCAAATCAACTCCTTAGAAATACATACACGCTGCTTTTAGGTGTAGGGTTCTGTTCAATGGATGTAATGGAAGCATTTGTGGTCGTTATTACCAAAGAAGGCAATCTGCAGGCAAGGTCATGCTCAAGTTCCTTAGGAACCAGCACAGATTTATGATGATGGATATGCTGGCAAAGGTCACCACAATTACGTACAAGGATTCTATGCTTCAATGCTGCAGTGACTGAGAGAATCTATCGACTTTTAGAAACATGGGTTGCTGCCAAATGGTGTCCATATTCTGCAATACAACTCTCTTGTGTAAACATTGCCCAAACGGAAGCACGGTCCTGTGGCTATGTAATACTTCCACATCCTCCTTACTCTCCCGACCTTGCACCCTGCCTTCCATCTCCTTCCAACAATGAAGTCATTTTCTTGAAAAATGTGATGACACATTAATTTGGAAGACAAGTCATTGTTCGGTAAGGAATTTAACAAGGAATTTATTAACTGAGCAATCTTGATCTTATTGGTCATATTATAGATATGTTATTGCCTAATTCCACAGCACTATAAGAATTCTTCTCAAAGAATATGTAGCACTATAATCTATTCTAAACATTTTGTAATAGCAAATTTTGGCACATAGTTTACTCAATTTTTTAGATATTTATTTATAATATTTATCTATCATGATGGAGTGTAATTGTGGCTGATGCTTTAAGAATATGATTATGTCATAAAGATGTATTTGTATGTATTCATAAATATGTATGTCGTTATTTGTATACCTGGTGACTATTTGTAATTATTTTAAAGTAAAATGTTTCAGAATGTTAAAACCAAGATTATAAACATCCTCTTCAACACCAAAGCGTGAGTTCATCATCAATTCAACGTCTAACCTGCTACAGAAGCTACATCCTCAGTGGCCCAGGGCTGAATGTGCCATTGCTCTATACTTTATCATACCTGGAACTTTTCATCAGGAAAATCTGTTTTAAAACTACCCTCCCTTAATTTTCTTAAACCAATGAAACTGCTACACTGATTAGAAATGCAAGTCTCTTTAAGTACCTTTTACAACAAGCTTTGGAATTCAACTAATGAATATTGGCCTGCAATCTTCCCGCGCACAACCTTTTCTTACCCCAGCCTCGAAGAGCTTGCTAAGATAGGCCTTGACTGTACTTTTCTGTGCTTGTCGCAAAGGCTGGTCCAAATCATATGACAAATGAAACTTTTTGCCGCAGAGGGCACTGCATTAAAAAATGAATTTTGACGGGTTAGCAGCAAGCTTTAAATTAGCCAGTGATAGAAACTGTTGCAATTGAAAGTCATGCCGCAGAAGATGGAGCATGCGGTAAAAAGGATGGTTCTAAACTCTAAAAGTTTAAACATTTTTATTTACATCTTCTAAAAAAACATTTAATCTGATTAGTGTTTAATAACAAAACTTGAGGGCAATTTGAGAGATAAATTCTACTGAAAGTGTGTGAATGAGTTGTTTAAATTGTTTAACACCATGAAAATTCATGAGGTAAAAAAAGGTAACAGTGAAGAATATCACAATTTTAAAACACGAATAATTAATGAAGAAACTGTTATCTGCAGTGAAACTCTCTTCAGGCTGTCTTTCATCATCAAGAAAGAAATATTGAGGGGAAAAAACTGTTTAGAGTAGTTTATTTCATACAAATGTGACATGATTTCGAATTCATCTGTTATTTATAACGTCATGTCTCCCGTATTGATAAGTGAAATGACAAGTGAATAGTGACAGAGTAAACAGTAACAATGATGACAAAAGATGGGATTTTTCTTCCTCCTGTTTCCATTTTCTTCATCCTGTTTCCATGGTTTCCTCCGCCTGTTCATCCTTTTCATCATCTGTATGAAGAAACAGTTGAAATTAAATGATTTCGAAATAAGAAGTAAAATGCGTTTCATTGCAGGAACAGACTGAAGCACCACTTACAGGGTATACCTACCCTACATGTATATATTTTTTAAATAAAAGTTTAAATTAAAAAAACAAACACTTACAGGGTATGCAAATATTTCCTGACTAGCCTGCTGCCGATTTCATGCAAGAGCAAAATGATATTTGTCACAGGTTTTAAAAGTTGTCAGACACACTTTAAAGTGTCCATATATCACCATTATTGTCTATTTCATTTCCACAAGACAAATAATGAACTCTCTTCATTCAGAGAGTCTTCAGCTTTATGGTAATGCAGACCATATAAAACTAGATGAGCTTTTGCAGGGCATTGCAACATTACAGCAGCTTCGAAACTGAGGGTTCTTCCTTCTTCACAGCCACAATTATATGGAATATTTTTCAAAATATATCGTAAAGGACCATTGAGCATTAACTTTTTATAAATGCAATTTGTATTTGCATGTCATAATTTTGTTGCAGTGATTTACACAATTTTTTTTTTTTTTTGTGATTAAGGAATTTGTTACTTTGAACTTTGACCATGAATGTGAACATGTCCAAAGAATTCCCTGACAGTATAATGACTAAATGATTAATTTAAGAACTCAAAAAGCAATTTCAGATTTTAAATTTGACTTAGCCTAATCTTGACATTTGACATTCAAGGTCACACAATCTATGATCACTTTTCAATCACTATAATACTCATGTAATGATTAAAAGCATTAATAGTTAAAATATAACATTTTTGCAAAACCATGCAAAAGTTGTTAACTTTCTGTAAGGCTACAATCAATCGTAACAATTTCAAAACAATGGACAATAATTCATCATAACCTTACAACTGCTTTGTAGATAGCAGTAAATCCTAATTACCCTTATGGTGAAATGTAACTGGTGTCATAGTTTTCATAAGTGCACATATCACTTTGCATATCAACCACTGTTCAAGCACAAGGTCTAGTATTTTTTTTAAATCATTAGAGGGATGATAAATAAATAAATTAAAACAATCCAAACAGTGTCATTTGACTTTTCTGAATTTCTTCGAGTGATTAAGATAAACTTTATATTGCTCCTTTTCAGAAACGTACCGTCAAGGATTCTCTGCAGTTCATGAATGGCCGTAATGAGAACCATAAACTGCTTCCGTCTCAGTTCAAGCTGAAATTAAACGAATATAACAAGTTGTTAAGGTGATTGTGTACCAATGTTCCTGACGTGAAAGCCTTTCGCTATTTACTCCACAGATACCAATTGTTTTACATGCTATGCACGCTACTTGCTGAAATTGACGTATCAGCTGATTCGCAGCTTGATAGGTTCTCTTACAGGCAGACTAGATTCGTAGCTCGCACTGAGAGGATGCGAATCTATCAAGTTTATAGAATGAATTAGAGGGATAGATCTCTCGACTTAATTGATTCATAAAGTATCTACAAACATACCTGAAACGTTTGGAAGGGTTGCATACATTTAGGGAAACATGTTTTTTGTATAAATTTGGGAAATTCAAAATACAGTTTTTGTATTATTTGAGTTATATGTCGCCCCCAAATTTTTTATTTTCTTTGCACGATTCATTATCTTATTATTAACATCATTATATGAAGGTTGAATGAAATTATAGGTTTGTCATGTTTCTTATGGCGTCCATTATCATTACGTTTACACATATAAATCTTTTCAGAATAGTCTTGTCAATACCTTTTCTTCAAGCTTCTGTTTTGTCTCAGCCAGTGATGTTAGCTCCATATCCAAACTTTGCAGCTGTCTGAAAAGCGAATTTAAAAAGTCATATTTGAAATTGTAATCTAATAAAAAAAAATAATAACATAATGTAAATAAAGAATTTATTTTCCTTAATTAATTAAGGTTTAAATCGATTATCAATATTCAATACTGTAAGTCAGATATCTTCAATATTCATTTAGATTCCCTGTTTTCTTTAACTTTATTTTACACACGATTCTTAAAAAGTTCTTAGTTTAATTTATTTTTAAAGTGAAATAGAAAATGCAATACTTTACCATTCATAAAAGGATTTATCAGTTTTCCATAGAAAGATTATGAAAACCAAGACATTCAAAATGATTTTGAGGGTGCTTCAAACACTTTTACTGTACACAAAGAACTCAAAAAACATCATGGGGAAGCTTTCATCACTATCAATGAGAGTTACTGATAACAATTTATGTATATCAAGTTCCAGAAAATATTTTCATGATTGCCGTATTCAATGAATTATCACTCTTACATTGGCCAACATGGCTTTAAAAGAATTAATCTCCTGAGATTATTAATAAAACCTACCTCATTGTATCCTGACGATCTGGATGTTTCTGAATAACTTTGGCCAAAGAATCATATTCTGAAAAAAAAAGAGGTTAATAAACTCAATTGTCAAAATTGACTTTAACCAAGTTCAAGCAACAAAGCATATATATTCTCGAACAAACTATTAGCAATAAGTTGAATAGTGCCAAGGCACCTTTGACCCTTAGTGACAACTTTGATTTACTTCTTTAAGTTGCATTTTAGAATTTGGTATGATGAAGAAAAAGAAAAAGTATGGATTTACAACTTCTTTATTGCAAATACGATTCGGTGGAGATAATACTTTAGTACTAGACTAACTCCACAAAAGTGGATATCTGAAGCAACTGCATCCTTATTTAGACAAGGCTGAATGTTCTGATGCTCTTCACCTAATCACCCCTGGGACTTTTCATTAGGAAAATCTCTACTGAAATTTCTCACCCTTAGTTTTAGTTAGGCAATGATACTGCTATATCAACTGGACCTGCGCACACACTTTAGTCCTGTGTGAAAAAATTTACTTTACACTTTCGTATACCAAGCCAATTAGAAGAGAAGTTTTCTCTTTAAAATTCGAAATTAAGTGCCTGAGCATGTGGTGAAAAGGACTTCTTTGAACTCAGCATAACCAAACACTAATTCCATAAACATGTACAAAGCTTTTTCATTGGGTTGTTGATTTTTAGCAAGGCCCAAGGACTGGTTAACATTTTCCTGTTGAAAATTCCCAGGGGTTATTTATGAAGAGTATTGGAACATCAAGCCAAGGGTGACTAAGGTGATTTGATTCTGGGTTTAACGCCACTTTCAATAGTATTTCACTTACATCAAAGCTGCTAGTATTGAAGGAAGAAAGCCCGCAACAACAATGTTGATATGCATTGCGGTGAAACCTGCGAGCATTGGCTGGAACTAGCGAACCATGGGCAGTACTACACTGAAATTCAGTGTAGCAATGCACCAAAACCATACTGCATGAAGAACAGTCCTCAACTGCAGACAAAGTTGCCGAGCCCCTGGCGGGATTTAGCTAAACAAGCAAACCACTGCGCTATCTCGCAACCCAAGGATGAGGTAACTCAAGAGATACATATCACACAAGTTATTATTAATCACAGGCAGTGACTATGACCTTACCTTGTCTATTCTTCCTGATGCGTTTGGCCGTCTGCAATTCTGTCTTGCATTCTGATATCTGGGCTGTGGCCTCTTTGATCTTCTTCTCTGCAATTTGGATAGGTTGTAAAAAATTTCAAAATTAAATCAAGCCAGATCAAGACTTTATTTGATGGCTTGAAAAAGTTCTTAGATGTGGGAACAACTACACCAAATTGTATGGTTTATGGCAAGTGTGGGAGATATCCCCTCTATATAAATTCACAAATTAGATGTTTAAAGTATTGACTTTAAACACACAAAAGATGCCTTCCAAAAGTTGCATATAACCTGATGATATATCTCGACAATATGGGTATGGTATCTTGGGCATCAAATATAAGAAATATTTTTTGCACTCATGGTTATGGTTTTGTTTGGTTAAACCAGGGTGTTGGTGATATAAAAATGTATTTAAAAGAATTCAGTGAACGGTCAGTAAATATGTTTTACCAAGAATGGTATTCAACACTAGAAACAACTTCTTGTTATGGCCTGTATAAATTCTTCAAGACATTATTGCAAACAGAGCATTATGTAACCCTTCTTTTATCAAAAGTACTAGAATTTTATTCACACGATACAGCCTAGGCTTACTAGATATAAGCTGAATGAAAAAGGAAAGAGAAATGTCCATAATCAAATGGGAAGGTATATGCCAACTGTGAAGCTCTGCATTTGAGGATGTAGTTCACGTCACATTTGTCTGTCCAGGTTATGAAGATATACAAAAGAATTTATTTCAGATAATTTAAAATGAAAACCTCCATTGACAGCATTAATATCAATTGTGACATCTAAAGATACTTCATCTATTATAAATCTAGCTATGTAAGTTAAATATGCTTCAGAGTGCCGTGATGAATTTTAAAATGTAGATCTACATCAAACTAGTTTGTATTGCATATTATGTAATTAATACTAGTATGAATAACAGGAAATTTTAACTCTCCTATTCTGTGCTTTCAGACAGTTTTTGAGAGGAAAGCCCTTGATCATCCTGCTACATCAGCGTATTTGTCTCTGCCTCGCTCCATCATATACCCTGATATACTTCGGCCTAAAACACTTGTATCGCTTACGGCTGGTTACTCATGGCTATTTATAGCCTTCATTGACATTTGTTTTAATTCTCATCCGGGTAGTGCCGCTATTGCTGAATGCGAGTCATTTCATTGGCTTGCTATATTTAGCGATACAAGCGTTTTCGGCCGAAGGATATCAGGGTATATGATAGAGCTAGGCGGAGACAAATACGCTGATGTAGCAGGATGGCCCTTGATAGAATGTGTTCAAATCCCACTAAGGTCAATTTTGAAAACAAATTCATTCCTTAGAACATGGTAACTTTTAATCAGACTGACAATATGAAAATTATAAATAGGTGCTTGTAATAAAGTTTCAACAGAACAAAACATGGAAACTCCTCCATTTTTCAAATATCTGTAAAGAGATCATTAGTTACCTATATCTCTACTGAGTTGGTCATAGTGTTCCTGCTCTCGTAGATTCATCTCGTAAACGTGGATCGACTTCTCCATCGTAAACTCACACTGGCCTATTGTTGACATGATCCGCTGGTACGTCAGTGCACTGTCGTCATGGCAACAAAACAATTTGTCAGAAAGAACATGTCAGCTTCAATAATGAGGATGTGTTTTGAAATAAAGTACATCTTTGCCCTGTCTTATAATAGTTAAAGGATGAGGCCAAAGGAAAAGCTGTTTGACAAAAACAAAGAGTCCTTGGAAGAACTACATTCATCTTATTAAGAAAACTCAATTGAGTTAAGATCAACATACTAGGGGGGGGGAATAGAAATTATTCAATCTTAATGGGGTTTCAACTAAACAGTGAATCAATTTCACAATGAATTGATTGAGTACTGTTTAGCGCATAATGGGTAGTATTTCAGCCATTAGCCGCAGCCATGAATCCAAAATCCTCTACTAGGGCCACTAATAGTGATGTCATAACACTATCGTTATTGACATCAAAGACCATCGTTTTGTGATGTCATAAAAAAAATTCATTAAATTGGGAAATAAAGGGCAGGCGGTTCATGATCTTTGGAGAAACAATGCTAAAATCTAGGTTGTGATCTTCCATAGCTTTGGTTTTTATTGATGCTATTTATTTAAGTTCTTTTTTACCCCTTGCGTTTTATTGAAAATTTTGCATAGCCGATAAAAAATCTTCCTTTTTATTTCTTCTCAAAGATTTAATTTCAATAAATCTGTTTTTTTCAAAGTATAACTTATTATTTCCCATTGCATTGCATCCATTTGTGTCAAGCCGTTTAAGTGGCCTTTTACAAACATCATAAGTCATTAACTTGAAATACTCATTGGTTTGTCTCTAACTAAAGTAAAATTATCAGGAGATATTTTGGACTCGCATTAAAGGGGTTATATTTACATCTATGTGGCAATATCAAAGAGATACTCCGTGATTTTCATCAATCTAGTTAAAAGTAAATGTATTGATCCGTCAATACATCTAGAGAATTACTGATTGAGGTCATGTTCAGCTGACCTTTGACTCATTTTGAACGGACCAATAAAATGAGGGCAGGAAGACAGCTTTCAATCAATCAAAGACGGGTTTCTTTTGCATCTTGGTTAATGTCACATCCTGACGTTTACCCTATGTTTGTCTATATTTATCCTTTAAAGCTTATTTAGTCATTGTTTTACCTTATGTGTTGATTTGCTTTTTGCAGAAATTACCAAATAAACAACCAAAAATATTCCGTCAACATTATCAGCACAGAATTTATGCTGTCATCATATTTTTCAACATAATTCACTGTGAAACATTGGTAACATTCGGATTTTGTAATTGAGGTGCAAAGAACGGCAAAACAATCACACTGACCCGCTGAAGAGCTTGGCCAGCACTTTTTTTATTAGTTGATGTTCGCGCCTGCTCGACACGGAATAGATCTGTAATTCGCTAGATGTAATAACTGACTTCAGGACGTATTATATTACAGCTAGTTAGAGTGTGATTTTCATATGCATTTTTTTTATGTGCAAACTTGCTGTTTATAATCATATTCATTCATAAAATCTCACATTTCATCCAAAAATGCCATTTACATGAATTCTACTTATATAAACCATCAAGAACTTACAAATCAGAACACTCCTTCTGTCTGCTTCCGATACATTTCCAAATTTTGTCCGGTTTTCGATCATATTCATGACAATACACCTTCGTATATGAAAATGTCACTGTTACTACACAGTTAATAAGCTTAAAAAGGATTCTCCTCAGCAACAGTTTGATTAAGATTAAATCAATCAAACAACTCAGAGGCTGCAGGGAAAGTTTTTCAGGTACTTAACTTTAAAGAGCCACTCCGTGAGTTGTTGGAGTCATAAATGCCAAACTTAATCAATGGTGTCATTTGATCGAGAAGTATCGACTGTTTCCAAAAAGACACATTTCAAAGCTTATTGTTTTTTTACAGTGACAATGTGAAGATAGAACATCGCAATTATGATCGAAAACCGGACAGTGGCGCGCGTCAATTGTCAAACGTAATTGTGGAGACTTATCTAAAACAGCCAGGAGGGCAGTTAGGAGTTGATAGCGTTTGTTAGGTTATATAACTAGTATCCATGTATATTGGATGTGATCTTTACACCTCTGTGCATTTATAAGGCTGTTTTTAGATTTTCATGGAAAACCAGTTTTTGTCATAAATATGACTTTTGGACATGAAAAGTTAAGATGTTTTGATTTTATATCACCACATATGACATTATGGTTCGTATTAAAGGTAAATAATATGTTATGAAATCAAGGAGTGGCTCTTTAAAGGGCAACAATGTATTTTAATGGAGTCAAACAGACCAATTTTTTTATAAATAGTGTTATTTTATCAAGAAGTGGTGGTTGTTTCCAAAAAATAACATCATAGTGCTTAATAGTTCGGTATAGTGGCAATACAACAGGTTAAAGTCTCGATATGTGATTGAAAACTGAACAGTGATGCGCATCAATGACTCAATGTAAGTTTCGCAACTTATTTACAGCAGACACAAATGTAAATATGGATTGATAGTTTTGATTAGGGCTTTTAACTAATATATTTGTAAAACATATGCAGAATTTCGACATGCTAACATTTATATGGTCGTTTTTCATTTATCTTTGAAAACATAAAAAAACACAATTTGAGAATTTAGGAGATAAATGTACGAGTCAGGTAGCCGATTTGAACTTAGTTGAGGATATATGGAAATTTGGCTCTTATTTGAACATAAAAAAATCCTAAAACATACTCTGTGTCACTTTAACAATAAATGGCTCTCACCTGTCCTCATCGTCAGGTGCTGAGGTCCAACGGATGAACATTCTAAGCAGGTTGTTGAGACGTTTGTCATCATTTCCTCCTTCTCCATCAATAAGTAACCGCCTCTTAACAACATCATCTGTAGAACAATTTCAGACAATTTCAATGATGTCAATTCTAAAATGGAGTGAGGACCATAGCCCTGTTATGAAGATTGTGAGAATCCATACTGATGATGAAACTTTCAACGCATGGGCCTGAAAGTAATCAACCACAGAACTCAATTTCAATGCATCATTGTACCTAACTTTACTAACCATGAAACACTTTTACACATCCCAACTTGAGCATCTCTGATGTGAAATCAGCAAGCAATTCAGATCAAAAACTTAAAATGATATAAACATAATTTTTTTACTTTCCTGATAAAAAAACCCAACCCATCAGAACATAGTCAACCATTTTCCTTAAAATTCATAGTATTAACTTATTTGCCCAAAAAGACCTATATTGCTCGCTGTTGTTTTTATCTTCAGACAGCAGCTCTTTGTTGGTTGACCACTATTTGTATATTCTTATATGTGCGTTAGATACAAAGTGAATAACTGTCCCTGAACTGGATAGGGACAAGTTATTTCAAATTGTAAAAATGTTTTAAAATTTAACAGTTATAGTGCAAAGCATATGTCAAATAACCACTTCTAACATAAATTTCATGCAATTCATGATGCATCCAAAAAAATATTCTGTTTTTTTTCAAATTAGGTTCATATGCCACTAACTCAAGCAGATAAAATACACACGGGTAATTCAGAAATCAATGAGTGACAGATACACACAACTTTCCCAGAAAACGAGTCAGATATTTGTTTACAGGAGTGATCGTGACTTGTTAAAATTATGTTTCAGTTCTACATGTCTGATCTTTACATCTCAAATAGGAGCCAACTTGATGCCAACTAATATCGAAAAAGATTTAACTTGGAATGAGGATCTGAAAACGATAAACCTTGAAATACTCATAGATTTTTTTTCATGTGGTAATTTTACTCCTCAATTCTTATTTTGAGGAGTGAAATACCTCCGAGTCCAAATAATGTTATCTGGAGCCCTGAGCACATAAAGTAAGAGAGCATATCATTAGTTGACGTCATCTCTGACAAAGGGAGGTGCGCATTAGATCCCAAATTACCTAAAATCAGTGAACATACCCCCCGAACAGTGAGGAAAAATCTTTAGATTTATAGAAGGAACCGTATAAGGTGTTTTCTCAGGACAATATAGCTTCAAAGTTTGATCGGCAGTAACTGTTGTTGTACATACATTGAATTAATGAACTTGATTATGTGATATTTAAAAAAAAAGTTGAAATGAGGAGCAACCAAAATTGCGCAGTATTTTGACAACATTTTACACTTTGGTGAAAAAAGGGTTTGTTTGTACATATTCATTCGTTCGTCATTATTCTCCAATGATAAATGGAATTGTGTAGTAGCAAAACAACATCTTTAAACTCATTTTATATGCCCTCAACATCTTGGCAATGTTGCTAGTTCTCTATTTGGGTACAGTGCCAATATGAGATGTGTTCAGAACCTCTTTCCAACTTGAATAACTGAGTTTTTGAAAACAGAAATTCAGTTGCATAAAAGAAAATCAAGACTGATTTCAAATGTAAATTTAAATTAACATGTACACCAGTACATAGATTTTGAAGTATTAGCTATAAATGTAGTTAATCATAGGTTTTGACAAGCATATCGTATGGAAAACAAAACGCATGACTTTCACGTGTACCAACCATCTGTCACCGCCATGTTTACAAACTACAACCGGAAGTTATATCCCTTACGATATGAACAATAGAAACTGCAATACTGAATTTCAACATGTGATTCACTAATTTTTACCAACAAATAGTATGTTAAGATATGAATTTTAAATCTGCTCCAACAATGTTTTAGTTATAACCCAAACCGCGCTTGTTTTTCAAATTGTCTTATATAGAAACGGAAGTGATCATCACGATTCTCCCCGATTATGACGTCATAATCGGGCTTTTTCGCTTTGGCAGAAAGCAACAAGAAACTACAAAATGGCGACTCAGGACAGAAGTCCGTCGCTGTTTGCAGGCCAACCGTGGTCGGCGTTGGCCGACAGTTTCTCCTCAACAGATGAAAAGGGTAAGATTAGACACACATCTATCATATATATCGTTTTCGGGCGCGTTCATGGGATTTGATCGGCGTATACACCATTTGAAAATCCGATGTTCAGTTGATTTCATCGAGGTTAGATTGATGATCACGACAAGTGTCATGATGAAATTTGTTTTGCTTCTTCAGACGAGCCAGATAAACCGAAGACGCCGGAAGAAAAGAATGACAACAGTGACAGCATGAAGCTCAGAAAAGACGGTAAATACTCAATTAATCAGGATTGTGGTGATAATTTTTCTTGTTGGAAAATTTAATGAAACATCAATTTGACAGTGTGCGTTCATGAATTAAATGTGTTCTTTATTCATATTGACCAATGGTAAGTAACACCAAAACATATCCTACGGTTACAATAATATCAACTTCTACTTCTTGATTTTATGTTAATTGTCTTATTTCTTAGGAAAAAATCTCAATAACATACTTACTTGACATTTCAAAGGATAGGTTACAACCATGTGCAATTGTAATGTCATTTGCAGGAAGCATTTTATTAATCAATTTTTAAGGATGTTTTGATAAAATTGTGTGGTATATATACATTGATAAGTACCTCAATATGAGTTTGAATGTATATATTGATATCAAATTATTATATCATATATTATTATTGACCCAATTATTCCAATGTACCATGAACTGTGAACATTCAGAATCAGCCTTCACATAAAAAGTTTGAAACATTATATTGATTTCATTTCATAATTCATGACTGTTTTCTAAAAACATTCTCAGGAAAAACAGAGAATAGACATGTTTATCCTTATTCTGTTGACCGTAGTTAGCAGTTAGTTTTCAAAATTCTCATGTCACAGCTCATTGTTATTAATGCTAACTACGAATTAAAATGATCATTTTGAACTTCTAGATTTATAGTTTAAATTTAATCCTGCATTCAGTGACATTTATGGCTTTAATCATGACCTTGAAGTTCATTTTGTTTTTTTATTCTAATGTGTAATAATGAAAGAATTCTAAATCATAAATATTGTTTAATGTCTATTATTGTTTTGTTTCAGATAAATATCTTTTCGGGGTTTGTCCCTCTCAAGACGAATTCTACTTGGTTGTCTGTGAAAAATGCAATCAAGTTATCAAGCCTCAGGCCTTGAAAAGGCATATGGGTAAATAATTTTTAACTTACTGGTCACAAAAGAAGATTGGAAAAAAATGTAAAGATAATTACATGTCAAAATGCTTTTAGCATTTGGATATCTTTAATGTTTGAACCAATTTGTCTTGTAATGATTTGCTATGTTCTAATTATTTTAATGATTTTTCAACTGATTATGTCCTTTTTGCACTTTGAATATCTATATTACTTGAAAATATAAAGCTTAATCTTAATTTATTCTTGTGAAGCAGGTTTAAAGCTGTTTTCAGAGAATCTGAAACATGATGGAGATTATGCTTCATACAGGGAAACTTCCAAGCAATAATAAACATGGGCTTTTCAGGAAAGAAACATATTTCTCTCTCACATGAATTTTTTGGTGACCTCAAGCGGTAGAGCTGCAACGATACATTCGTATATTCGGTGAATCGAACCGTGGCAGGATGTGAATTGTATTCATTATTCATTACAATGAAAACTGAATATTTTTGATTTTTAAAAAAAATTGACTTTTGACTTTAACATAATAATGTGCACGAAATCTGTATTTAATCTGAATAGAAATACTTTTTTATTTACGTTCACAAAGTGTGTTATGTGTTATATTTCACATCGTCTTCACCTGTCAACAGGAAGTAATGCGAAATCTATGTTCAACCTGGTTGTGATAAAAATCAAAATTGGTGGTCAAAGTAAACATCACAAGAGTCAAAAAGGATAAAAACATTATTTAATACGGCAACAAGTGAAATTTTTTTTATCTGTTGATTAATGTTGTAAACTGTCTCAACATAAATTTGTACAGTCAAAGGTTAAAAAAAGCTTTGCTCCAGGAACGAGCATAAATAAATGTAATCTCCATATTTGGATGTACCCATGATGGCTTAGCCAATCGCTGGCGTGGGAAAGACTATCTGATTTTTGGTGGTTTGTGAATCACGGCCAATACTTGCAAATTTCAATACATTGTACGGTCACAGGTGTGGGTCAGGGTTTCTCCATGCAGATATATTTGCAATGAAGATGTACTCTTGAAAATAGTGAAGAATGCCATTTACCAATGTCATGTATTTCAATCTATGACAATTCTTATGAAGTGATCCATAACACATTCACACTTAAAGAGCCACTCCGTGATTTTCATAACATATTATTTGCCTTTGATACAAACCTAAATGTCATATGTGGTGATATAAAATCAAAACATCTGAACTTTTCATGTCCAAAAGACATATATATGACAAATACTGGTTTTCATAAAAATCTAAAAACAGCCTTATTAATGCAAAGAGGTGTAAAGATCACGTCCAATATACATGGATACTAGAAATATAACCTTATAAACACTATCAACTCCTAACTGCCTTCCTGGCAGTTATAGATAAGTCTTCAAAATTACGTTTGACTATTTGACGCGCGCCACTGTCCGGTTTTTAATCATAATTGCGACGTTCTATCTTCATATTGTCACTGTAAAAAAACAGTAAGCTTTGAAATGTGTCTTTTTGGTAACAGTCGATACTTCTTGATCAAATGACACCATTGATTAAGTTTGGCATATATGACTCCAACAACTCACGGAGTGGCTCTTTAACACTAATACACTTCTTAAGTTTTCTTATTCCGTATTTTAGACATACTGGTTCTGGTAAACTTTGTTGACATGTGACAAAAAGTCTGTGCAACTTAACTCTTCAAAGTGTTTTGAAATAGCTGCCTGCCTGCCAGTTGCTCAGTTAATTTAAAAACATTCACACTTCTTTGTCATACTATAGTCCTTATATTATAATCTCTATGTATGTCTGGGTTGGATAACTCAGTTATTAGCGTTTCACTTCAGATGAAAAGTCTAGGGTTTGAACCCTGCGAATAGCTCAGCAACGTTGTCTTTGTGGAGTGTTCTGCATGCAGTAGGATGTGGCTTCAATTGTCACTGATCCTAGCAAATGAGCACCGATGGTGTGTTAATTCCAGCCAATACTTGCAGTTTCATCGCAATGTACAGTCACAAATGTTGTGACAGGGTTCTTTCTGCAGTTTTACTTGCAGCAGAGTTGATGTTGAAATACTCCTGAAAGCAGCGTTAAACCCACTTCACCATACGTCATCTCATTCATGTAGGTGTATTTCAATGCACATTGAATCCCCACAGCACTTATATAATATTTGAACCGTGAACGGGATAGCACAGTGGTTAGCGCGTTCGGCTTTGGATCAAGAGGTCCGTGGTTGGAATCGCGCCAGGGTCTTGGCAACTTTGTAGTAGAGAACTGTTCTACACGCAGTCAGGTTTGGATGTAATGCTACACTGAATTTCAGAACAGTACCATCCATGGTTTGCTAGTTCCAGCCGATGCTCGCATAGCCAGAACAGTGTTGCAGGCTTTCTCCCTGCAATAATACTAGCATAAGTGAAATAATCTTGAAAACGCTGTTTAACGCCAACTCACCTCACCTCCGTTATTATTTGAACCAAGGATGATTGAATGGTCATGTTTGAATCTCAACTTTAGGAAATATTTACAAGCTTCTGCATGTGAATGGTCCAGATGTTTGATATTCAACCCAAGATACCATTAGTAACAGATTTAAGGGGTGTGTGAGCAGACACACAATTTAAAATAAATATTTTTGTCTGAAATACATCGTACATTTGAATTTCTGTTTGTGATTTTGCACCAAGTATCCACAGAGCAGCCCCAGTTAAAGTGTTGTTTTGTCCTGCCAATGATGGGTGTCAAGGAAGGAAGCAACAACTTCTTTGATTGTTTTTGGAAGGGCAATGATAAGGAATCTAGACCTGGTTCCTGGTGATGAGGAGACAACTGAGCGACTTCCTGGTTTAAAATGCGACATGTTGTTGGTGACATTATATGCATTGAACACATCTATCTATATTGGGTAAAGAGAAAAACTTTCATTCCAAAACTTTGCTGCTTATGTATTTGATAGTGATCATATGTAGGATATCTGCAACAATTTCAGCAGGAATTAAATCTTAAATTTATCAGCTGTTTTCAGCCAATTTGACTCTAGTTGGGTTTCTAACAAGAGTCATGGACTCCATCTCTGTCTTTATCATTAACATAGGATATTTCTTTGCACAACCAGGTTTAGAATCATTGAATTTTTTACATATTGAAAGTTGAATTATTGTGAATGGTTATTTCAAAAAGTTACATTGAAATAAAAAAAAGTTGTGGAATAGTCGCAATAATATTTGTACGATGATACAAATATGCTGATACAGCATGAAGCAGCTATTCATGGTCATTCCTGAGGCTGAGGCCGTGATAGGGATGTATTCAGAGCTGGAAACATATTCCACTGTCCTGAATAGCATTTGCCTTGTGACAGATTTACATGGAGTTTGGACAATGTGACTCTAACAGTCAGACTGTCATACTTCCAGTCTTCAATTTATTAACATTCAATACAGAGATTGGGACTCTTTCAAGGTTTGAGAGGTTATCTGCGGTAACCTTATTCTGACGTTTATTATAACACCTACAAGGGTTATGGTTTGGTTTTCAAGCAGTAGTGCAGGTAGTTCTAACATGTTCCACGCCGCTAATGGCTAAAATATTGCCCAAGCGGCGTTAAAGAATAACTCACTCACTCACTCACTCTAACATGTTCCAAATCTTGGTCTCATGTTTCTCCATTTTGCAGTGAACTGAGAGCACTGTCAATCTGAAGTTTGGGAATATCAGTCACTCTTGTGGTAAAAACCTTGCGTTTGCACTTCTTTCATCTTTGTGGAATCAAGATTTTTGCAAGTCTTCTTAGAAAGATGCAGATTAACCCGACACTATTCAGGCAAGCCCTGATTCCATACACTCCACACTAAATTGTTAGGAGTTTTCGTGATTCCTGAGATGAAGTTCCTGGGATCCATTTTGGATGCAGGATTTTGTATATCCCCCCTCCTTCCAACCCCCCAACCCCCCTCCCCATAAAAGACATTTTGTAATTGGTCAAGTCCTTATGAACAAGACTTTATGACAAGAGACGGCAGCAGTCCAACTTGCTCAAATAACAGAGACTTTGAAGGTGATTATCCATTTTAAAACTTTTTAGAATAAGATCTTAATTAAAATAACTGTTAAGATAATAATTTCTTAGGAAATAACGTTTTAACAACCAATTGCTGATAGAAAGACTGATACTGTATAGCGAAACCTCAAAAAATATTTGAATATAGTAGTTGTAGGATTCAAGTAACCATAACGTCAAATTTTTGTTTCTAAGGAATGTTTTTCCTGATGGAAACTCAGTATTGTAATCTGAGGTTGATCACTGGAGAAAGATGTTCTATTTCAGAATATCTAGTGTCTTCTGGTAGAAGGTAAATAACTATAAAGGAAGTTTTCAAAATAGCACAAGCTGTGACTATGGGTTTGAAATGTTAAATTTCTGAAATATTATCTTTAGAAATCAGTTTTTAAAATTGTTCAAACCTTTAAAGATTTATAAAACTTAATTTCTATCTGAATTACAAGCAAAATTGGTATTGAATTTCAAATTTTAATCTAAATTCATCACAAGTGTAAAAAAAAATTGTCAAAAAAAAATCTTTAAGTGACAGTATAGCCATAGAAATTTTTTACTACGGCAACTGAATCCTTTTATCAATGCTCCTGTCAGGATTATTTCAAGATACCCTAACCCAATATAAAAAAACTATTACAGGCTTTAAAAAAATTAGGGCCTCTGAATAAAGCCACTATCTTAATGTTGATCTATTGTTAAAATATATCCAGGGTTTATTTTCTTCACTTCCGTCAGAGCAGATGTTTCTTCAAGTTCAAAGGTATAATAGTGACCCCTTCACAGGGACTTTATCCTTGTCGCTTGAATTATTATTTCCGCATCACTAAACCCTTAACACGAATGTCAGTCCCCAAGAAAATCCAGTGAACATTGTGTCAGCATGTTAAACTCTGGATACTTACTTTGATTATTCATTCAGATTAATGATTTTATCTTAAATAAAGATTTTTTGTGACTTTGATTAAGTCTACATACCCCCTGCCGTATCACTCCATTGTCCGTAACCATCAGTTATGGTTCAGCGAACACAGATCATGAGCATTGAAGGCTCCAAACTTTGAATTGTGGGAAGACTGATGAGATTAGTCTTGATATCGAAACCTGCTTGACCCCTGGTCATCGGCTATTGTCCGGCCCCATGGGCTCAGTGGGTCAAGGGATAGTTTTTTGAGTAGATGGTATCGATGACACATGATGATTTATTAAAAAAATCAAATAATCAATCTATGAGGTCAACCAATTGTAGGTTTCCATTTTTAAAATTTTCATTCTTTGATAAAAAAAAGTACCTTGCAAAAATAATATTTGGAGATCCTGAAATTCCTGAATGTTCATTATTTATGTTTGTCATATTAGCGTGCGTTTTATGTGACATGAGACATTTTTTTCATATAAATTTATTGTTTTCAAGCCCTGAAGGGTTTTTCTTCAGAAATATGGATTCCAGTTGTAGGAATTCCATATTAGGAATTCTACATAAGCTGATGCAGCAACATTTGAAAAATGATAACCAAGTCCAACGTATCTACTGAAATCACTTAGAATAATTAAAGTTACTTAATTAACAAATGTGGTTGAATATGTAAGGTGTTAAATCTTAAATAATGACCAAACTTTTATTTATTTGGAGATGTGATAGTGCAGTTGTTAGTCAATTTGAGTTCAGGTCTTGTGTTTAAATCCCAAGGTGACCAGGAACTCAGCTGTAAATAACTATGGCCACTTTCACAGAGCAACCTTTACTAAGGTTTACCTTAGCCCCAATTCTTTAACATTGGACCAGTTTTACCTAAATGATTTTTGATTAACTAAGTGCTTAGTGAAAGGATAAATTTGGCAATATGGACAAAGCTCTCATCGCTAAGGTGATCACTCATCGTTATATCTGTTGGTTAAGGACATCCTTAGCACTTAAAAATTTTGGGCAAGTGGTCCTGTTTTCATTGGAACATGCTTTAGGTGTACTGTTATATTGCAAATGAATGTTTACTAATTCAAGGTTACTCTTTTGAAAGACGCAGCTAATCACTGAAATATTGCTAAAGCGACACTAAGCAATAACTCACTCATTTACTCTTTTTCTTTCATAGATATTAGCCATCATAACATCAGTGGTAAACTCTTTTAAGCCGGAGGGCGGGTTAGTATAGTGGTTAGCTTTTTTGGCTTCGGATCAAGAGGTGTAGGGTTTGAATCCCGCAAGGGGCTCAGCAACTTTGTCTGCAGAAGAGAACTGTTCTACACGCAGTAAGGTTTGGGTGCAATGCTATACTGAATTTTACCCCAGTACCAGCCATAGTTCGGCTAGTTCCAGTCTATGCTCGCAGAATTCACCACAATGCATAGCCATAATTGTGTTAAGGCTTTCTTCTGCAATTATATTATCAGCTGTGAAATACTCTTGAAAGTGGCATTAAACCTGGGCACCTCACCTCACCTTTAAAGGGGTGTTAAACCAAAAGTCACTTTAAACATAAATAATTTTTTGGATATAATTTAAAGTTAAGAATAACATTTGAGGGGGTTATGTCTACAATCTGATTTTCATTTAATTTGCGGTTTCAGTTAATGAATTATTCATATGGCAACATTAATAATGAATAGCTCAATTATTCATGAAACATTTACAAGAGAGCAAGTCTTTAAGAAAGTTGCTGAAGAAACATCTTGGATATGTAAAAAGTAGTTAATCTTCCCATTTATATGACTTTTATGGTTTTATTACTGAATTAACTTTGAGTTGAATATGAAGAACATGAATTTCATTCGTTATTAAACATACTTTTGAAAAAGAAATAAATCATACAATTTCAACTTTAACAATAAGTGTCACTTCTAGGGAAATAACTGTATGTGATAGTGATCTAGGATGCCCTCTTGCTCATTTGAATATGCCCTGTTTTAGGTGAAAGTGGACAGTAGCACATGTTTTTGCTCAAATATTTGGCTGAAATGTATTTGAAACTTATTGTCACCAACACCCCTCTGTCTTCGGAAATCCATGTTCATCCTGTCTCAGTTAAGAGTTCTTAACTTAACTATTTGACTAAGATTTTAAAAAATTGGGTCAAAAAGGGAAAAAATATGAAAAAAGGAGCTTTTTATTTTTTCAGGACAAATTGAGCAGCCTAATCTGTTCATAGACATGCATAAGCTTTTGTGAACCTTATGGTCTTGGGGTTGATAATCATAACAACCGTAACACTAAGGGTAGCATTTGTGGCACTAAAGCTACCTTTGTGAGGTATAGTCTCGTTAGTGTTTTGTGAAATGGAACCCTTGAAAGTAGGTTTAGTTAAACCTTAACATAAAAATTTACCATTCCATGTATTTAGAATGACCAAATCTTATGTGAAGTTATGGCAACAAAAGTTATTAATTTCCAGCTCATTGATGAATCTATTCCTCGAACCATTCTGTGTAGCTGATTTTCAGGAATCTTGTTTACATACCAATCATACAGGATTGACCTCTGGCTAAGGAAGATATCCTTAAGTACCCTGACACCTATATGGAAGGTGTTAATGTTTCATTCATGAAAGATAACATTAAAAGGGCTGGATACTTTTTCCACTCATGGAAACCGTGAGAGGCAGAAAAGGGAGAGTCATGTTTCAGCTGTCATAAATAGCTTCTTGATTAGATTACAAATGAAGTAGGCAAGGGTGAAATGACTTGCAAACAATGTGAACTGGTTATTTCTGAAGTACAAAATTTTGTCTCTTGTACAACGGTTATTTCTAATGATCGGAGTATCAATTCAGAACACGCTGTTCCAGAGCTTTTTTGAAAAGAATGAATTAAGGATTTTCTTTTTCATTGCTGTATAATAATTTTTTTCCCATCTTGTACAGTGCTCAAGTTAGAAACTGTCAACCTCCTTGCATTGTGTGATTATTATCTACGTTTTACCAAAAAAATTCTACTTCCTTTGGTTCAATAAATATTTACATGAGAAAAGAAGGATATTTTGAGTGATTGGTATTTGAAAAGAGTTCAACTTGCATAAAAATTATGGAAGTCTGTATTTTTATATTTAACTTTGATTAATATTTATATCAATGTGAATAAAAGCTATTGTGTAGCACCGATGAGAACCATAAGAATGTATTTTGGGCATAACTTTGTATAAAATAATAATCTTGGCTTTGGGACTCTTTGTGAAAGACATTTTGGAAAAAGAGTGTTTTCAGTGTCGAGCTTGCTAAATAGTACAACAACCCTTCCCAGGTTGATCATATCGCTAATGTTACTCCAAGCACACATTTGTACAAAGCTCCCTTGATAAATGAGGTCTAGCCTTAGAGATACTCTCTGATTTATCAGCAAGGAATAACTCCAGGACACAAATTGGTTTACTGAATAACATCATATAAGAAGTGTTAAACCTGATAATCTTTGTTCCAGTGAACCGACATGGGATGAAGGAGAGCAAGGCCCTAATAAAGGCGTCCATTGAGGCAGACTTCTCCAAGACAGAGCTTGACTTCAAGAGAATGCCGCCTACCAAAGCCAGTCTCAAACAACCGCCGCCTAGTGCCATCTCAAACCTTGTGCCTAAGATGGCGGCCATGTCCAACAAGAGCAACAACTCTTCCGGGAGCTCTGTGAAGAAATCTCACTCAATGCCAGTTGTGAAGGTGGAACGTATCCCAGAACAGCTTGCAAAACGAACTTTATCTGTTACCCCTGAAAATGTACCAAAACCCTCAACTCTTATCAACGGAACTGCTAAATCAAACTCTGGGGGTGTAATGACGCCCCCGACACCGCCAGTGTCACAGCCCACCCATGCAAGTGTGGTGTCGGTCGTTACCACCACAACCACTACATCGAAGAGTTCTGTCACAAGCAGCAATATTACACCAAGTGCTCACACCAGCATCACAGCATCGCCGTCAACGTCCGTCAAAGTTGCCTCCCCGGCACCAAAGCTTCCTCCCTCCCCTGCTCCAACTGCTCCCACGCCACCTGTCGTCACGGCAACATCCAGTAACAAGAAATCTCCCAAGGAGAGGAAGTTTCTTCCTTGTAAAGGTACAAACATTTTGTCTGAAAAACTTGTAATAAAGTACAGGATTTTGTGGATATCCAACTTCTTTACTCTGTGAATAAATTAATCAAAAATAATTATAAAAATATCACCTAGTTTGAGCTCTTGATCATAATGGTTAAGTGAATCAAATTTATGTTCTCAACCAAATTCTTAACTCTCTGGCAACAGCATTTCTATCTATGCTGATTCTTATTTGCAGATCGTGAGTTTGACCCTGACAAGCATTGCGGCTGTTGGATTGCTGACATTGCTAAGCAGTGCACTCGTTCTCTCACTTGCAAGGTAACTGCACTGTTGTTATTTGGTCAAAAATATCTTAACAGGGATAACATTCTCTTTTTTTATTTTTTAAATTTTGTATGCATCTGAGATGACCTAAGCCTGGCTAAACTGCACTGTTGTTATTTGGTCAAAAACATTTTAAAGGGGATAAAATTCTCTTTTGTTATTTTTAAAATTTTGTATACATCTGAGATGACCTATGCCTGGCTTACTTTGCCTATAATGGTCTTACTTCAGTGTTGTTGATGGAATTGCTGAGGTGTAACTGTTGCAGCTGAATGAATAATGATCTCTTATTGTTATTGGCAAGTCAAGGTTTTCTGAAATGACATAAGTGCACATAACAGGATAGAATGTTTCTAGTTTTGCATGACGTCCTCTCCGGATTTTGATTTCTGTTTCCATGAAAGAGATTTAAAGAGAAATGGTGAGAAATAAAAAATTAATTTGGTGGTATGCTTGTTGTTTTTTCCTTGATTAACCTCCCCTTGATTCAACATGTGTACATTATTTCAATCATTGTATTCCTATGGATAGAATGTTTTGTTGTTTGTTTTGATCTATCAATTGTTGATGACATATCATTTACAGACTCATGCACTGTCATTACGGCGAGCGGTGAAGGGTCGTAGCAAGACATTTGACGAGCTGTTGAAGGAACACAGGGCTGCAAAAGAACTTCTGCTCAAGCAGAAGGCAGAACTAGCAGCTAAGGCAGCGGCCGCATCAGGTGGAGGGGCGGGGCCAGGGGGAGGAGCCAAATCAGGCCACAACGATACTGCTCATAAAGACTCCCATTCCAAAGTGCCACACCCCTCTTCAGTCTCCCCTTCTCAGAGAAACAAATCTCACTCCAAGCCTAACAACTCAGTATTTCAAAGGTGAGCAGGCAGAGGGTGATTGAGATTTGAACGTATGTCTGTTGTTACAAATTCTCATTGAATTTTGGAGGTAATTTGGCTTCTATCCCATATATGACTAAAAAGATTTTTATTCCATTGGGGCATACCAATAAAGATGTGATGTCCACTGTTTAATGATAATTAAGGTCCTATTCCAAGGGTAGAAAGACAAAAGGGTCACAAAAGTCTAAAAGTTAAATGGTTCCCTTACCCCTGACTCATCTTACAGTCAAAAAGCTTGCATCAAAAAATCCCGAGGCAGACTCTCAAAAGACCCTTATACCAATGTCGAGCTTCTACACACCTCAGACAACTATTTATTAGAATGCTGTATTTTGCTGCTCTGCTTCAGGCCTACCTCAAGTGCTCCCCAAACTCTTGTCTCGCATATCAAGGAGGAAGCTGTTGCCATGGATACAAGCACGTCTCGCCTATCTGTGGAAGATGGGGAGGATGAGCAGGACCGTGTCGACGCGACCTACCTACCATATCACCCCCAGCCTGCTGCGGTCAGTATACATCTGTTAATCCTTTGCCTAAAGCATTTATATTTCTGGATAAGTTTTATATCCTCTGAACGTGCCGCTATTGGCTCATACTGCCCAAGCAGCGCTAAACACTCACTCACTGAACATACCCACTGCTAATGATTTATACTGGAATGGTTTGAAACTTGATGGTGCCATGGTGGAGATTCAGGGATCTTGTTGTTCTTGTGTTACATGTAAAGAATACGTTCGTCTTAAAATGATTCACCACTTACCTGATCTGTATCATGCCTATAAATTGATAATGATTAAAAGCAGTCCAGATGATGTTGCCCATTCTTCGACAATAACCACATCAATATCTATCAGTATCGCTCAGCCTGCAAACTTTGTGTATCACCAACTAAGTATGAAGTCCCAGGCTCAGGCAGATAGTTGAGCTAATTGTTGCTGGTCTTACTAGTAAAAGTTCTTCACTAGCAGTAGCAATTCAAAGGAGTTAATCTGACCAAATTGATGATACACAATCCTTGTTGATATTCTGTAATTAAGCACTCAACAATGTATGGCTTTTGAGAGAATAATGTCAATTCTTAATGTAAAACAGTTTCAATCACATTGATAGAAACTACCTATGGCAACCTGTTGTACTATGGGCTTCTTTGAAATGTTTTAGCAATTAGACGCAAGAAAATATTATTTCAATAAGAAAATGTTAAAGTTTGCCTCTAGGATAAATTGACAAGTTCTGTAACTGCAAACATTTTCAAAACAATGAATATGGCTTGCTAGAATTTTGAAAGTTTTCATCTATGAACTGTTTGTTATTTCAGATGTGTCGGTTTGGTGCCAGATACAACGGCAGCGGTTGTTATGCATTTTCGCGTAAAACAGATTACGTGAGAGCAGCATTCCTTAGTGCTCTAGAACGCCATCTACATCCGCCCCCTCACAAGTATGTAACTCCCTATTGTTCTCAACATAGTCACACAGAAAAAGTTTTGCTTATTTAAAGATTGTTTTACTGTCGAGGATCCAATCCATATAAAATTGTTCCTTTCAATTAAACCACGTTAATAGACAGATTCTTTATTGAATACCTGTTTATATTCATATTGCGAAAAAGATCTTCCAGTGTGAAACTGTTTTAAAAGGAATTGTGAGTTAAGGCTATTAATGACATAATCCCAGTCTAGAAGACACTACAAAAAAGGAATGTTGGTATTTTCCTAGTCCTCATAAACACAAATGAAATTTGCAAAATGTCAAAATGAGCAAGTTGGCTCTATTATGTTTGTGGTAATACAGTTGTTAGGAGAGTTCTAAAGATACCCAACAAGCCCTTACGTATGTAAAATGATTGTAGAACATGGACCAAAATCGGTAATGTTTGGTAGAAGTTTGCGATACTTTTTTCCAGGTTTATCTGTCTTTGTTAAGAATATAAGAAGGAAGTGTAGAAGTATGACTAACTTTGTTCTCAAATCTTCTTAATTTTTCAAAACCTACAAATCATTTATCATATATACAGGTTTTTAATCTTGCACCTTCCAAGTTGATGAAATACAATCTTATCATTTAATTTCCGCTTAATGGAAACGATATTCATCTTTTTCCAGAAAACTGTGTGTGGAATCAAACTTACCCAAAGACTCTCATCTTGTCACAAATTCCAAAGACCCTTACGAATTCAGTATGGACGAGTTCGGTGGTGGATCTCACAATATCGGAGGTGTTAATAACACAGTTAACAAAAGTGCTACTAAACCAAAATCAAAGTCATCATCGTCATCAACAGTTTCGTCATCATCAAGCAGCAATCGGACATCAAAATCTGTCCGGGATTCGTCCGGGTCCCGGAGTCCAGGATCTTCGTCCGGGAATGTTGTGAACGCAAACCCGGCAAAAAGGAAACGTAGTGGCAGCAGTCAGAGCGGGAGTAATCTCCCTTCATCTGTGTCCTGTGTCACCTCAACTCCCGCTATATCAATAGGCACAATGGCCGCTCTTAGTAATCCAACAAACCCAAATATAGCCATCGCCATTCCAAATCTTTCTGGGATAGGTCATTTCAACGCAACATTGACAAATAAACAAAGTCAGGGACCCAAAAACAACATCAACATGAAAGACTTCAATTTAGTATTAACCACTGGAATTGAATCGCTCAACGGTCAGTATATAACTAGTGCTCAGTTGGCAGACCTAACCAGCCAACATGTAACAACAGATGATAAAAACGCAGCTCATAGGAGTCGGACAATAAGCGGCAATGCCAAGACGCCAAGTGGTGCCAAATTAACAAATAACCTAGATACTCTGAAGACTTTACATAATAACAGTGTCCTCATGTCCCACAATGCAGTGCTGGTTGATGGGATACAAGGGGCCGTGTTAGCTCCGGTCAATTTAACTACGCTAAGCAATTCTAACATGGCTGCAGCACAAACAAGTCAATCAACTGCTCCAAGTCATATGTTTAGAACGGTAAGCAGGAATGCGTGATAGTCAAAGCTTTAACATACATTGCTTTAGTAATATTTTATTTAAGATGTAGAGTATCCTCATCCTTCATGTGTTTTTTAATGAAGTAAAGTTTTACCCTGAAAAAAATACTTGGTTTGGCTTGGTTTGAGTGGTATGGCTCTTATAATAGCTTTTTTTTAAAAACAGATTATGGTTGAGGCTACTCTATCTTTTCTAGCATGTCATTTTAAATCATGAAAATTATGTTCAACCTAAATTAACGTAAATGAAATTAATAAAATTTGGCTGCTAATTGAAAATCCTTGAATAGGGCTATAGCTAGTGATGTCATACCACTATTGTTGTTGACGACATGGGCAATTTGTTTTGTGACATCATTCAAAAACTATACTTTATTGCGGAATAAAGGATGTTCCGCTCCCTTAGATTTACTAAAACAATGCTAGCAAAGATTTTATACAATGTTTTGTTCTTTACATTTCTATCGTAGAAACTGCAATATATCTATAACTGTGTAAATTAGCAATTTAATAGAGTACCATTAAAGATTAATCAGTATATCAAGTTATGTCTAATGATTTCATCAAATTATTTATGTCGTCAGCTCTGCATTCACACTTTTATCATAAGCATGTACAATGTTTTGAAATTGTTTATTTTGGACCATTAGTTGGATGTTTATTTAGATCTATAGTAAACTTAAATGGTACCCTTTCTTCGACAAATAGCGACTCTTTAGATGAGCAAACATTTCCACTGATCAGCGTTTGAAACAAATGTGTGCCCCCCAGCCAATTCCTGGCCAATTTCAGTTGGGGCATGTTGAAATTGAGGTATATTGATAACAGATATATATATAACTGATGTTTTGTGATTCAATATTCAACATCATATGTTTACAGGACTCCTTAGCTCCAAATGTCTCCATTGCTTCAACTATACAGAACGGGATCATATCATCTCCTTCAGGTAACAGTGGGTGCCTATAATGACCCCTTATGATTCTCATGAGTAATTCATAGAGGATTCTAAACGACCTTCCATTTAATACTATTTTTATCAAACGAGTTAATGATTAAGTTTAAAACAAGCGAAATCGAGTTTTATACCAAATCATTAACGAGTTTGACAAAAATAGTATTAAATTGAAGGAAGTTAAGTATTTTGTTTATAACTTGAACTCAGTAATCAAGCATGACTGCCAAAAGTGTACTGAACGAAACATTTCCACGACTTCGCCGCCATTGTGATGGCGATGCTAATATTGGGACGTCACAACCACACAATATTATGACGTCAAACGTGCAGCGGTATTACACTAGTTTAATATTGCCATATAAATATTACACTGCAGTATGTAACACGGGCGAGTAATAAATCTTGTTTTCTATGTGTTAGTCCTGTTCAGGGTTTATATAACACCCACGGTCTGGTAGTTTAAGCTGTTGCTCTGTTTTTCACTGCATTGCATTCCGATTTCTGATTGAATGAAGAATATCCTTGGTCCATAGTAATGACAATGCAAGATAATTGCCTTGTGATGTATGAAATACAAATAAGTCCATCATGATGACGGGTTCCCCTTATTGCTGAGTTTGTTATTGACTGTTGAAAACCATTCCCGATTAGCTGGAAAACAGGACCCAAAACTTGTTTACGAAATTTGTCTTCTTGGATGGATAGGGCATAATGAGAGGCCAATTCTGAATTTATGAAAATCACTGTAAAAGGTTAAGGGTCAATGGAAACATTAATATTTGTTTGACAGTTAAATATAAAACAATCAGTTAAATGAGAGGAAGTCTGAGATAGTCAGCATCCGACTCCGGCAAATTTGTAATGAATGGCGAACCCCCAATTTTTCTTTACAAGGTGTAAAGTTCATTCAAAAGAACCATAAACAAATCCATCACAACTTATAAAAATGATAATAAATTTTCACATTTCAGGCAAGTCAAGTTCTAGTCAGCGGCACACAGCTAATCTCAGCAAGCAATGTCATAAGGGTGGCGGCAACGTTACGATGAACCTCTCTCCAGGGTTGATACAGACAGCCCCAGGGCAACTCTCGGCCGTCGCCGGTCAACCTATAACTGCTGCACAACTTGCACAGCTGCAAGTCAAACCAAATGCTTTGAATATGAAGGCAATGGCAAGCAAAATCACAATGCAGCCAATGTCAGTGACAATACCAATCATGAACCAGGCCCTCGGAGGTCAACAAGGTCAGCAGCATACGTTGCTAGTGACGACAAGTGCAGAGGATGGCAGTACCAAACAGGAACTTCATCTTCAACAAATTCCAAATTCTCCGTCGTCAAATATGATCTCATAGCAGTAGGTCAGACGCAAAAATAGGCGTCAAATGATTGTGGAAATACTCTTGTTTGTACTGAAAAATCACATCATAAACAGTATTTTTGTGCTAGAGTTAAAGTCAGATTGTGCAGATGAAATCTTGAGATTTTTCCTTTCTCAAGACTGGACAGTGCAGTGTATGATTTAGATGTTTTGTTAGATATTTGCTCATCAACAAGTCATGACAACAACGAAAATCAGATATGCCTAGTCCCTAAGTTTTACCTCAATTTATGCATATCTCATTAGTGGGAACTTCATCATGCATACTGTTATTTTAAAGCAGAAAAGCAAAGGGAAAGCAAATGGTTTTGTTTAGGGTTCGTTGATTATTCTCACGAAAAATTATAGATATGCTGTAACATTTTTTGTTGAAATCTTAAATTATGAAGAAAAAACCTCATTGTATTCCAAATTTCTAAAGAGAACGTCAAAAGTAAGATGAATATTAATTAGCGTATGAATTAGCAGAAATCAACTTTTTTATGGACATACAACTTCTTCACATGGTATTAGCAATGTTTCGACAAAGACTCTAATGTCTCTCTTGTTTTGAAACATAGAATAAAGACATTGTATGTCCTTAAAAGATAGTCTTTATTCTCCCAAAACTTCAAAAGTTTTGAAAAGGTAGCAGTAAAGTATGATAGTGTTGTGACTAACACATTGTAGTACAATAGTTGTAAAAGGCATGGGCAGTTCAACAATTATTGAATTAAGAAATCAAATAAGAATTGGTGAATGAAGTTTTAAAATTTTACAGTATGATATTTGAGTCTTTCAATTTGTCAATCTTTTCCTCTTTCCTAAAATTGAGAGGTCAAACTTCAAAAATTTAATCACATTGTACATCTACATTTTAATGATAATTTCTTGATTTCTTTTATAAAAATATTAAGATCAGGGTGTTATTGTACAAATATAAAATAATTGTTTGAAAACAAGTTAGGTTCCTTTTGTACAAATTAGTCGTAACCTTAGCATTATGTCAAAGACAGTTGTTATGATTATTTATTAGTTTTTGGCAACTGTGCCCAGTCATTTTGATTAAATTATTCTTTATGAATGAATTCTAATACATATCATGTGAATTTATTTATGAAAGTAAGAAATTGGGCTTTGCCAAGACACTTGTTACTTTGTTTCAATTCACAGTTCATCAAATTCAACTAAGATTGTCAATTATATGTTGATGGAATTAATCGGGAGTCATTGTCATACAAATCTATTTTCAAAGATTTACCAGTATTTTCACAGCATTATGGCTGAAAATTTCTTCATAAGAGTATCCTTTCACCCTTACAGGCCTAAAATCAGGTTTAAATGGTATTTGAGGAGAAAGCTTATTATTCTGTATAAACTGATTTTGTAAAAAGAATGGCGGTTAAAAAATATTCCAAAACCAATTTGATTTTAAGATAGATATGTTATGATATAATGAGAATCTCATTAATAGTGTAAGCATATTTAATGAGATATTACAAAGTTGAAAACAATGTGTTAAGAGAAAATCAATCAAATGGAAATATATAATTCAAATTTAACTGCTGGTTCAATATTTAAAGAGTTTTTTGAGCCTAATTGTAATGAAGTTATAACATTTTTGGATGACAGTCTTGATAACTGTCATCCAACAAGATGGGTCAGACTCAGTCAAAAACAGGACAAGACATTTTCATATAAATGAAAGTTTGAAAATATCAATTTAGATATATATTTTCATTGACCACCTGAAATATCAATCATTGAAATTAAAAACTTTTTTTTTGTCCAGTATATAACTCCTCCTAATTATGAAATTATTAATTTGTAAGTATTACACCTGAAGTAAATCATACAAGGTTATGATGAGTCACTGCCCCGAAATAACTTACAATAGGGATGAATCTCTCAAAGGAATATTGTGAAGAAAATACTGGATTGTGCTGTGCATGTCGAAGATTGACTGTGATATCGGTGCTGTGAGACATTACTCATCTGCTGGCGGCTGGATGCCGAAGAATAAAGCTCATTCCCGATTTTCGAGGAAAAGGTGCTTTGTTAGATTCTGTTTGATAATCAACATGGATGCAGCCCAGTATATCGTGAAAATCAGCTGCATATGGACCTCTAACTTACTAGAACCCATTTGTTGACTTATATCCTGTGAGTATTAACTTGAAGTCTGTCAAACTCGGATGTGAAGTCAACGTGAGAGAGACTAGCTTCAAAACTCAGAAACTTTCCTGAGATAATCAATCGCCTTTATTGCTTAAGGCTGTTATTCCGAGACGATCTGTTTCCAAGCTGCTTATGATCTTGACAATTGATTGTGTTTGTTAGATTGTGATCACATGACTGTTATTTGTCATTACGTCATAATGATATTATTTTGAATTTGCCATATCCATGGCATATGCTGTGACTTATCAAAAGTGCCATCATTCTTTGAGGCCTTTATCTCGAAAATATGCCGCAGATGGACGGACTGATTACCCATAATGCCTACTGCCGTGGCGGCTATATCGATGCCGATGCAAATTCCTAAGTTATTTCACTGCCACAGGTGGCAGTCGTTGATTGACAGGTGGTTGATGTCTTATGTCAGAATCCAAGGTGTGGAGGACATTGCAACCAACCTTTGCTCACAAAGTGATAAATAAATTGAGTTTCAGGGACAAATTGTATGATAGATATGCATTGTCTTGGTACAGACAAGCAGAGTGTATGAATCATGTTTATAAATATTGCTTTTCTACATTACCATATTGTAAATTTTGATTGATATGATATATGATCTATGGTTGAAATAATGAAAATATATAACAGACTAATGAAATAAATTTACATCTTCGTAAACATACTCCAAAGTGTTGTGTTCATTTTCAAGAAGAATTCTTGACAAATTCTAGGCAGAAAAGCTTACAATTCTTAGAAATTATATGTGTTACCAGTTTCAAAATTATTCATTTATGATTTTTAGGTTAGTGCTTATTGAAAAAGGACAGATTTGGGAACAGACACCACGATTGAAAAATAGATTTTATTAAACATTGCGAAGGTTGATGAAGAACAACTATTGAGACTCAATATGTAGATTATATGAATTTTCTTCTCACAGAGGATATTTTTTTATTACGGAGAGTAGTTCCACCAGGATTCCATACTTCCCTACAGGGGATTATATAAATACAGATATTCAAAAATGATTTCCCTAGATAATTTTAAGAGAACAGATATTAAAACATAATTTTGCTTACCAAATCATACAGAAGATTATAAGTTTGAAAGTACAAATAGTGAAACATGATTTGCTTACAAAAACGCCATACAGAAGATTATACGTTTTAAAGTACAAATAGTGAAACATCATTTGCTTACAAAAACGCACTGAAGATGATATTTTTTTGGAAAAATTATTAGATTTCGCTTACCCAAACATACAGAAGATTACATGAAAATAGATATTTAAACATGCATTTTCATACCAAAACGTGCAAAAGATTATATGAAAACAAATTGAAACATGATTGCGAATACCAAAACATGCAGGAGGCAGTCAAGACCGTAGGTTGGGGATTTGGTCAATATTTGAAAAACAAATCTCGGAACACGATCGATTTTAATTACACTGAAAACGAACATTAAATATAAGAACAGATATATGACTTCAACGGACGGAGAGACGGTTCTAGTATAGAGTTCAGGATATGCTTCATTCGATAGGCCAATATACATTTTAATGCAAGTAATACAAGTGGATGAAATACGTACTGTCCGCCCGCAAACCTTTAACCCTAATCATTTTATAATCAAGAAAGGCTATAATGATAAAGACAACATGATCCAACTGAAAAAATACAAAAAACTGTTTTTTAAAAAGTGTATTCATTAATATAAAAAAATTAAATGATAGACAATACACTTAGAATTAAAGAATAAGCATGTATTTAAAATAAATTTCTTTATACGTCTCGCCGCTAATGGCTGAAATATTGCCCAAGCGGAGTTAAACAATAACTCACTCACTCTTTTTACATCGGTTTGCCTGGCAAAAACTCGACCTTTTGCTCTATTTATTTATAATAGCAAACTTCGATCTGCCCATGAACTGTTAAACTCTCTTCCTTATATGCATCATTAAATATAAAATTATTATAAATAAATATTTTTCAGAAACACTTTTTCAAAGAAAAACAACATTTAATATATTTTATCTCAGCTCTATTTTTTAATCATATGAAATGGTATGTATGATCACATTTATTTTATATCTTCATAATATGCAGCCCACTCGCAGAGTTTATAATAATAATTAATAAATAAATAAATAATAATAAATCTATGCTGCCTTGATACACTTGAGAACCTAAATGAAAAGTTTCTTTATTCAAGTAAACAGGCTTACAAATTGACATTCTTATTAAAGGTAATTAAGCATTCTTTGTAGTGTGTGGTCAACAAGCGCTCGAATTCATGAATAGTTTTATTTCTGATCCTCTTCAATGAATATAATATAATATAATAATATTATGATAACAGGCACCATATTAAAATCCGTAATACCTAGGTATGATAATGTCACATTATTAATAGACCAGTTGCGTTGAGACTTCATAAACTGAAGTATTTGTAAAGACTCTTCGCCTTTCTCGATGCGGAATAAATTACTCCCGTTACTCGTTCTGCAGTAAGTAAAGGGAGGTAACTCATGTCACATTAGGTTCCTTACAAATTTGCTTTCCATATCAATATGTACATTTCAAAGCAAAGTTATTTTGATGAAAAGTTACTGTTTGAAAGACTGAGAAGACAAACACTTCTCTTTTGTGAGAATTTTAGATTAAAAATCACAAACTAAGTTTATATACTCCATTAACAGCGATCACGTTCAAAGAAAAAATGACTCATTTACAAAAAAAACGCTACAGTTATATAGAAAAATAAAATATATCTAATAGAAGCAACGTTCGATTAGATATACTCTTACAAAGCAACGTTTTGAAAGTACTTTCAATGCGGTATGATAATAAAATTAACGAGTTAGATCAACGAATTATACATTAATCATTCTACTTTTAATAACGTTTTAAAACACTTATTCACAGACATGTCCCATAGTAAGCACTTAATTATACGAAATTATTCATATTTAGAATACTATTCAGAGCACATTTTAAATTGTGTTTATTCACAACAACGTGTGATAATAACAATTTAAGACATTTTTTCACAAATATTTCATACAATGTTAAAAATGAACATAAGAAGCTCTCAATTAAAGCGGCAGTAGCAAGTTTTTGTCAGGGATATCTGTCAAATCTATTATCTTCAGAGAGTCAAAACATCTCATTGAGCAACCAGATAAAGCGTAGTCGAAGAGGAAACAATCAAGCACCAAGCAAAAAAACAATGGCGGCAATTTTTGAGTAAACTCCTTTTACTAATCTGAGAGAGGGATTTGGATTCGCATAGCTTGACAGATCATACGTTTCTTTAGATTATACACTGTCTTGAAAATCGAAACATTAATTTTTGTTTTAGTGAGATCACTTTATTTATCTAAAAAACCGTGCCCCCCCCCCCCCCCCCCCCCCCCTTTTCAGATCAATACTCTGCAAGCATATTTAAATACAGCAATAACATTTGCTTTTGATAGTAATATCTTACGATTAAATAAGCAGCAGTTTACAGCAACATTTTCCATAAGCATTTCAAAGACCGAAACGCTAAAAACCCGGTTTACAGCACCCAACGTTTAGATCACTCGATTAACAGCAAAGTGTAATGAAGAAGCTCATAGTTACAGCAACATCTAAAATAATATTTTTACAGCAATGTTTTATAAAGAAGAACATGTTGACAGCAACGTTTTATAAATGAAAAGCATATTTGCAGCAACGTCTAAAACAACCTATTTACAACAACGTTTCATAAAGAAGAACATATCGCAGCAACGTTGAATACGAAGCACATTTTTGCAGCAACGTTCAGAAGAAACATATGCTTAAAGCAACAAATTACTTTTTACAATTACAAAGTGTTTATTTTGTTCCTATATAGTTTTCCTCTCAAGCGTTCGACGTGCCTACATAAAACTTATTCTTTTTCAACGTCACCAAAGAAAACAATTAAAAAATCAGTAACAATTTTGAGTCAAATATTGATAACATTGATGATTAACATTAATATACATAATAATATGACCAATTTATGACAACAAGTACAATTCTGGCACTGTTAGTTTGTACACATATTTATCAAAATGTCATGGAATCTAAAACACGTGGTGTAAATTCATATCTATACAACATAGACATATGCAATGTGAATTAAATATTAATAAATATAATGATTAAAATGAACATGAAATGTGAATAGATATCACAGTTGATCTTTAAATGACAGCTGAATAACAATAATTTCAATTAATTACGAATTCAGATAAGTATCACAAGTGTCAAAATATATTCAACATTAAAAAATGTTTTGAATATCAATGAAAATAATTATCATTAATATAATCACAGTTTGCGTTCAGAGAGAGTAGGCCTATTCATTCATGGACATCTTCTTGGAATTGCCTCTGTAGTAATGTCCTTTGCGAATATAATGTTTTATCACTTACTGCGACAGTTTAGCAATTTTTTTTCATTTCAAATAGTCCAAGTTTAAATCGCGTAATCATTTATAATTAGTATGTTAAACTTACTGTTCACGTAAATCTATCATGTTCCAAAAACAGTCGATGATTGTACGGCGCTTCTTTCACAACTGACAATTTATGTCAGCGGGCGATTTTTTTCAGAATGGCAAGATTAACAGTGCTAATTAGAGTCAACGAAGTCTTCTTATTATTTCTAACGAAGATAATCATCCAAAAGGCAATATCATATAATGATAAAATCTTGATACAGAATTATAAGACGTTGAATCTGACTTACTTTTGTACACGTTGAAAGGTTAAGGATTACACACGGATGATAAGTGTTTTTTTTAAAGTTTAATGTTTCCATACATTAATTGATTTTACATACACGGTAGTTGTTCATTCTCATGTTTCATGCTGAAAATATGAGATTTTCCAATTAATTTTCTTTCTATAAACGTGGGAATGCCACTAACTGTGGGCAATTGTTCGATTTCGGACTCGTCGATTCCAACGGAGATGAAAGAGCGGTCGCTCTGGATTGATGGTCGATCCGCGCCTAATTTCAACACCACCGCATTTAAGTCCTTGGGACGTCCAATATATGGAAACCAACAAGTCCATGGAACGGTATTTCAGTCCAAAACCTTGGGACCCTTTTAAGTCAGGTACACAATTGTGGGACATTTCTCAATCCCACAACTGGCTCTGGATGTAGGCTGCATTTTTGTTGGTAGAACTCATCCTCGAGATCACGGAGTTGAAATCTCCTGAATGAGTGAGTTCGCAGAAGGTGACACCATGAGAGATTTTAACAAGAACATTCACACACACATACATTCACAAAGATATTTTTTGGATTTTCTTTTTTTTTTCCTTTTTCTTCTTTCGTTTGGTGTAGTTCTTGAAGATTTTTGTCTTTTCTCTTTTTTATGGTGAACTTTTGTTCTCTTTGTTGTTTTTCAAAAGTGTCGTCTTGACCTCACCAATCGGTTCTCTTTGATTGGCTGATCGGCTTCGGGCCTGCGATCCGTTTATATAGCGGCCGTTTCCTCCAGGCATCCAAACAGAAGCATCGATTTCCTGTGTGTCCAAGATACACATACTGGTACTCTCTGAGAGTCCGTTCCTTTGGTTTCGGCTTCTGTTTGTTCCCGATGGCACAAACCAGCGTCTTCCCAGACCACATGTCCCAAGTTGTCATTCTTGCTGTGACGAAGTCGTCAAAGTTTTGATCGTCACTTGCGTTCTCAGCATCAGACGTGAAAACATCCGGTTTGTAAGCAGACGACAAACTGACAGCCATACCTGTATATTCAAACACAATATTAATTTTTGTCCTCTCACAAGAAATGTTCTTGTCAAATTATTTATGAAAAACAGGTTTAACGTCTCTTAAAATATGCCACTTGTCATGAGTTAAACAATTTACCTTCAGGAGTATCCAGTAACTTTGTGACAAAGTCACTAATACAAGTCCTGTGCAAATAGTCCAGTGATTATTGACACAGTTGTTCGTCTGTTAAGCCAGTTGCAGTGAGTGACGATAAAACGACGTTCAAACCTTTATATAGACTCACACACCTATGTAGAGCTTACGTATTGGTTACGTGATCTCCGAACATGCCCAAACGTACAAGTCGTAGCTTGTACGTTCTATAAATAGCGTCTTGCGATGGTGAAATATCGCTGAACCAGCAAAGGGAATTCCCTGGCAGTTAACGAAGGGATTACCTTACTATCGATCGACTGACGTCGGAAACGCACATACTTCGTTATCAGGTTTGCTACGGAAAGTTCAGATGAAGAGTTAGTGGTATTTTTATTGATTTAGATTTATTATGAAAACGGTATAGTGTGACGGTTGAGTTGGTTATTTTGAAATATTCTTGTTATGTATTTGAATGGGAAAACACAATTTCAAATGTCTGTTTCAAAGAATAACTGAAATATCTTATCGACCTTTTCGTATATTCTGATATTTTCACTGAATGCTAATTTCAAATTAACCCGTGAAAATTGTCTTTAGGAAATTTCGAAACAAGTATGTATATGTGTAACTGCATTTAAAGTTTCAGGAAATTGGCATGTTACCATTTCTACTTAATTTGCTTTAATGTTTTATAAAACTGAGTTAGTTTCGTTTCCTACATTTGTTAATACATCATTAAATAAATAAATCTTCTTTTATTGATCTATGTAACCATCTGCCAACTTAACAGTTAAATGAAGCACGTGTATATTTAGCGGACATCGCTGCCTTCTGCAAGGAAACGTTTAAAGCAGGCGGCTTATGGGGTCATCTTTCCAAACAGTGATATATCATCATTGAACATTAATCTTTTCTAATCAGTTCAGCAGAGTGACAATGAGAGAGTTGATGGAAATCCGGACAATGTGCCGCGGCTAACTGGCGGCAATCACTCAGACACGATTTGGACAACGTATATATATCTCTCTCTCTCTCTCTCTCTCTCTCTCTCTCTCTCTCTCTCTCTCTCTCTCTCTCTCTCTCTCTCCTCTCCTCTCCTCTCTCTCTCTCTCTCTCTCTCTCTCTCTCTCTCTCTCTCTCTCTCTCTCTCTCTCTCTCTCTCTCTCTCTCTCTCTCTCTCTCTCTCTCTCTCTCTCTCTCTCTCTCTCTCTCGTATGGAATAGCCTTAATTAGGTGTATAGTCATTATTCGTATTAATTAGGTAATGTAACCAGTAGTTAGGTCCATCGAATGTGCGACTTAGGCTTCTGCACCGACATAAGGCTACAGTTTGATTTCCTTTGAAAACTACCGTCATAATTTTGGCGTTTGGGGGTGAGGTGAGGTGAGTTGGTGTTTAAAGCCGTTTTCAAGATTATTTCACTTATATCGCGGCCGCTAGTATTATTGCAAGGAGAAAGCCCGCAACACCATTGTGGCTATGCATTGCGGTGAAACCTGCGAGCATCGGCTGGAACTAGCGAACCATGGGTGGTACTGCGCTGAATTTCAGTGTAGCATTGCACCCAAACCTGACTGCGTGTAGAACAGTTCTCTACTGCAGACAAAGTTGCAGGTGATAATGTTTGAAATCATATCAGCATATTTGGTAATTTGGCATCTATTAAAAACAAAAGTTGATGAAAAATAAAGAGTCTATTAATACAAAAAGCGGGTCATATATAGACATATCTGTCCGTCCGTCCGTCCTAAACTGTGAACTTTACTGTTGTCAATAATATGATATACATGTATTAAAATATGGGTTTCAATATTTACGCACTAGCTCCTTTGTTTTATTCGGGTATTCATTTTTCAGACCATCTCATACCGTCTATGGTATGCACATGCCAAGGTGTTCATCATGAACGCCTGTAACGTTAAGCATGAATACCTGATACATGACAATTTGTTTATCGAATGGTAAGTTGATTTTTTTTGTTGAAATCAAAGCGAAGACATTTATTAATATTGCAATTCTTTAACACAAGAAAATCGTAATGATATCAATCGAAACAGGCTCGAACGTGTGACCTGTTGGTTCAGTCGAAGTGAACTAACCACTCGACCACGGAGACCAGTTGACATGACAGATATTTCCCCAACTATTCAAGGTTCATTTATTGCCTGAAGTAGATCATAACGAAGATTAATACTCGATATCTTGATAATTGATTAATCTGGTGCAAAATGTTTATAAACATTTCAAATTGTGAAATGCTTTCTGTAGATTGCAGAATGGCCATTGTCAATGTGACCCCAAACAGTCTACTGCGGTAGCTTGTACATTTCAGCTGGATGCACGTGCAGCACGAGAAGCCCATGGCTATGTCAGTTTTTATCGGGCCGAATATATTTTTGAGACAACACCGGGCTGCTTACGTTGCCGAGACGTAGACGCTTTCAGTGTGCTGGTAACATTGCTGACACTCTTGATCGGCCTGGAAACGTTGAAATACAGCTTATAACCCCGTAGAACCGTTGTTGAGTTTGGCATATTTGAGCTCTGTTGTAGTATAGAGTATTCATTCGCGTTCCATGTATGTGTATTCAAACTAAATATCATAAGGATGTTGTTTATGATCGCCATTGGCGCTTTTAAGATGCATCTAATATACCATGTCAATATTTTATTGATTTATTTCCAATATTTAGATCCACATTTAGCTTATCTTCACATGAAAAATTCTTTCAAAAAGTGTTAAGACACCCAAATATCCCACATTTTTAGCTATTTTCAAAAACACTTGAAAAATTAACTTTAGTGAAAAAGTGAAATCATATGAACAGGTAACTTGCGTAAAGGGAATAATAAATTTTGACATTGACATCTTAATAATATTTTCATCTTCAATAAAACAAAACACCCTTTGATGTGAAGTACATTTTCTTTGAGGAGAGGGGAGGGGATAATAAATTTACGAGACAGAGGAATAGCCAATAGAGTATCTGGACTTTCTAATTGTATAAATACTACTATTAACTGAAACTTAACTTCAGGGCAACAAGGTTTTAGTTATCAATACAAGTATCTTTTTCATGTGAGATTAGGCATTTCAGTAAGACTATATTTTACCTAACCATGATTCAAGGCATAGTCAACAGATTAGAGAACACTCGTGTACTGGTTTTAATGAGTGCTTCTGACATCTTGTCCAAGACAGGGGTTTGAATCCTTGTATTGACATTGTGAACTTGGTCATTTACTGTGCGTGACCTCCAAGAACTTCACTTCATCCCCATTGCACTCACTCAATCCTGCTGTATAAATAGGTACCTGAACATGGGAAGTACAGGCCTTTATGTTCACGCAAAGTTCATAGTACATGCATAGAGAGTACCTTTAGGGTAATAATACCCTGTACTGCTAATGAGCAGCCCTTAGCATTGGATACTGGCCAACAAAATTGGTGTTATGATGAAAACTGGAATAGGTGTTGTGACTTCCTCTGACAACTTTGCTATCAAGAAAGCTGATATAGGAAAAAATGTCAAGTATTCATTGTAACATATTGCCAACTTCACCTTTGCAATATTCGAGCAGCAATGAGAAATTAACAGATTCTTTTGTGCTTCAAGTGGTGACATTTTGTCCAAATCCTTTATTTGCTCAGATCACATTGCCATGATTTTAGGAAACCGGTGGAAAAGAAGCAGACAGCAACCAGCAGTTTCTATCCCTTTGAAGCCACTACTGGTTTAGGATAAAGTTGAACAACAATGTGAATGGTAGAAATAATCATGTAATCACGTTTTCAAACAGCTTCAAAACAAAATAATACATTCAAGATGTCATACATGTTTATTTTCATACATTAAGCCATACATCAGAGAAATCCGATGACAGCAGATAGTGAATTAGGTAACAGCACTTTCAAACAGTCAGCCATATTGGAAACAAAAAAATTAAAATAATCGGCAACAAATGTGAATAGTCTTCCCTTCTAAATACAACACAAATCATAAAGTGGCCGTCATACTCCCAGCCCAAATTAGGGACAAAACTAGGTATAAGTACACGTAGGACTTGCACGAACTAAACTCTGCTATCTCTAACTATATGTGGTAGGTAAGAGCAAACCAATGAAAATCATTCTCTCAAATCTGAGTAACTTGTCGACAAAATGATGAACATTTTCTATGATGAATGACAGAAGTTTAAGTTGTGAACGGGATGTCAGAATGAAATGCTTTTTCCACGCTTAATTTACAACTAGTGCATGATTTCAATCATCGAACTTCGACACCAGGCAAGCAATCATAAATAAGGTATTTTTTCTCGAATCGTGATGTCATTTGGACGATGATAATTCTGATCAAGGAGATGATGACGGGTCTTTTTAATCCAGGAGATGACGATACAGATGACTAAAAGCAAACCAGAGATATGTACATACACAATGCTCTATGTACATGGTGGTAGGTTTATATGCGTGATGATTACAACATACATAGATGCTCTAATATACACAAATAAATAATACAAATTCATAATATACTCTGTCAAATTGGACTGATTTAGCTTTGATGGTGGGAACATAAAAAGAAAATGACACTGTTACTAAGTGAAGGCCATAAGGTTTCCTGCAAAAGAACATGTTATGTGATTTACACTGAACTCGGATGAAATACACTCAAAAGAAAAATAATTTTGTTTAGAGTTCATTTCGATTCCATTAATATGTGGGACAATCATGTAACTGGGCTCTGAATAAATAGTAACAAGTTTTGAAGACTTTACATATTTCATAGATAATCTTAATTTCTGTTGTTTAAACCTTTTGGCACAAGAAAGTAAAACAAAGCATCTTTGTCTTTAAATCATAAATAACCCACAAACTAAGGTACTGCATATGCTCTATTTATCCTGGATATTTGTCAGACCGTGTCGAAAGCATGAATGAGAAAGAGTGACAGAGAGAGAGCCATTATCAATCCAGACAGCCCTTCCAAAACCGAGGTAGTTACACAAGCACGTAGAAAAGTGACGAAAAATGACAAATGTAAATAAAAACTCAAACTTTCCTCCACACAGTTGAGTGATCATAATTTGTACACGCACAGAAACAAGAATCATTCATTCAATGATCGTCTGTTGAAAATTGTTTTCAAATCGTATTGGTTATGGCAAATGTCCAAAAGGTTGCAGCATTTTTAAAACAAACACTTGAAACCTGTGAGCTTGTAACTTTCAAAAGCAATCCTATGTACAATACATCAAATCCGTAATATACATATTTTTCTTCTTTCGATAAACTCTCCAGAAATCACCACCTATGACTAGTCTTTCTCTTTCCCTACAGGCGGCAAGTGAGGCTATGATGGCAGAATACTTGAGACGGCCTCAGATAATGTGTCGCTTGTTGTTGTGGTTGTTGGTGTTGGTGTTGATGATGATGTGTCCTCCGTTTCCATATCTTCTTCAACGGCTGCGTCCTCCACAACAAACGGGGAGTCTTTAAATGAAGAGTCTTTGGATGAATCCGCTAATAGCTCTGGCTCAACACTGGATTCGTGAACAATTGTTTCAATTTCCAGTGCTTCAGAGTCCACACTTTCAACTGACTGGGAACACTCAGCTTCAGATGCAACACTTGTGAGGGCAGTGCCTGACGATGTAACTGCAAGACTCACTTCTGATTCCTGTGTGTCTATCTGGTCTTCCTCAACAACTTCGTCTTCACCAACTTCTTCCTCTTCAATAACCTCCTCCTCTTCAATAACTTCCTCTTCTTCCCCCTCCTCTTCTTCCACTTCATCCAGATCAACAATTTCATCATCATCCTCTACCACACTTACATGTGACTCCTTTCCTGCTTTAGAATCATCCTGTAAATCCATCTCAGCTTTGGATTCCTCCAGTCTTGAATCATCATCATCTGCAGCCCTTGAATCCTCCTCAGCTGCAGAATCTATTCCAGCTTTAGAATCTCCTTCAACTGAGTGAAAAGCAATTGAATTTTCATCTGCTTTTGAATCATCTATCTCAGCCCTTGAATCGTCATCGAGTCTAGAGTCATCTTCAGCTCTGGAATCGTCCTCAATGTTTGTAATTTCATCCACAATAGACTCCTCCATGGTCTCATCCTCCAATCCTTCCTCATCGACCACTTCTCCTTCATCATCATCTTCCTCCCCCTCCTCTTCTTCATCTTCCTCCTCCATCTCCTCTTCTTCTTCTTCCTCCTCCTCTTCCTCTTCCAACTGAGCAGTCACATCATTGACAACCTCCTCCAAACACTGACTAACACTCGAGATGAAAGCATCTTTCTCCTTGTCTCCAGTCTGCTGTCTATCAGCCACCCCAGTGAGTCCAAGTGCGGAGCCAGTTGTAGAGTCTGCAGGATCGAGGGATTGATCCTCAGGCTCCTGCTTGACCACTGGAAGAACCCCATTCTTGAGCTGGACGCACTGGAAGCAGACGTAGTCCTCGTCTTCAGACACCTCTTCCTTCCCCAGCCCGACACACAGCAGGTGGAACCACAGCTCACAGTTGTCACACTGCACCCAGTTCACCTCCTCACCTGCACAACACAAAGTACACACACAGAATTAGTATAGTAGAAATTGTATTTAAATAGGTAGTTTTTGTTTGAGTAAAAATAATTCATACTTTTCTGCTTGTTTTGTTTCTGGACAGATTGCACAAGGTTTAAACTCCAAGTCCTTTTTGTGCTACAGATGAACTAAGATCTAGCCCCTCAAATCCTCAGATTTATTAACTATATCCTCAGATTTATTTACTAAATTTTCAGATTCATTGACTAAATCCTCAGTTTCATTAACTGATAGTGATGACATTAATTATTATTCTCTGTGAGGGAGTATTGAGCAAGCATGTTCAATTTAGAAATCATTTGAATGAGACAAAAGGTTGAATCTAAGCTTTCAGAATCCCTAAAAGACAACTTACCGACAGGTTTCAGACATTTCACAGCAGAGCAGTCCTCATCATTTTCCTCCTCGTCCTCATCAACCACCAAGACGTCCTTGGACTTGTCCTTTTTGATGCGGATCTTCTTAATGAGTGGCTTTTTCTCTGCCCCTGTACCTGTCCCTGCTGCCGGACCTGCTGCCTTCATCCCTTCCAGCTTGATCTTCAGCTTTTTCTTCTTCTTCTCTCCTTTCTCCTTCTTCCCCTTCTCGCCTACCTCCTTCAGCTTTAGCTTCACTGAAACCAATACATTCTTCTGTTTTAGTTTTATGTACTTTCCTGTAAATATGTTTTGATCAGAGATCAAGGAAATCCTCTAACTCAGTTACAAGATAATACCAGTGCTGCTACTTGGAAGACATCCCAGTCCAAAATAAATCAACTCTTATACCATAATGATCCATTTTGGGCCATCGTGGCACTTCTTCATTCTTCATTCAGGTATATTTATCTGCAAGACTAGTGCAAACTGACAATTCCTTCACTGGATATAAATTTTATCACAATACTTGAAAACATGTTCAAAAGTAATATTCTTTCATAATTTCCATTCACCTTTATTCTCCTTCTCCTTTCCTTCCTGCGCCTCCTTGCTTGGATCTTTGATTTTGATTTTCTTCTTCTTTGGTTTCTCTGCCCCCACCTCTTCCTTGATCTTCTTGATGACGACGACCCCGGCCCCTTCATCGCCCGCCTCCTTCTTCCTCTTGACCTTGACCTTCTTCTCCTTCACTGTCTTCTCCACCTTCTCCTTCTTGATACGCTTCACCTTCTCTCCTCGCTCCTTCACCGCCCCGTCACCCTTCTCCCCATCCTGGTTAAAGGAACAATGCCAGCATTTAGTGATCACAAAAGGATATGGAAAGTAAAACATAATTTTTTTTTCACATTTACTGTTTCTTTAACACTGGAGGTAGTATTTACATATATAATCTGATATCTTTACTAAAAATCTGCACAATTCTCCTACATTCTTTATCATTAAGTATCGTATCAAGGTAAATATTTAGGGGTATTAGTTCTAGAAATCAGCGGTTCAAAAGTAGGTTTTTAGGGTCTAACTCGAAGTAAATAAACTTGTCCTTGTGACGAAGCTAACAAACTTCGCTTATGACTCATATAAGAAGACTCATTCTTTCAATTGATAAAGCTACAATAGCCAAGACATCTTAATTCTTAAAGGGAAGAAAAAAGGTGGGTTACCTCAAAATCGATGAACTTGTCCTCGTGTCGAGGCTGACAGGCCTGCAGGATCCTCCAGATGTGCTGAGTCTCGTCCAGGGACACTTCGAGCAGGTCCCCTTCCATCATCAGCTCCTCTAGTGAACACTTGGCCAGGTCAGATAGCTCCAGCACTGGTGTCTCCAGCTGGCGTGGGACCAGCGGCGACTTGCGCTGGTGTTTCCTCGGCGACATTGCTTAAGGAGAGAGGGAAGGGGTAAAGAACTGCATATATCTTTTCATTTTCAAAACATTTTCTTTCTTTTATATAGATGTTACATTATTTGTGGTTTTTATACTCAAGAAAAATACAAATAATAAAAGGTTTATATTGTTTAAAGAAAGAGTTCTACGGTCTCTCAATTTTTTATTGGTATATAATCATAGGGATTGACAGTTGCATGATGAAGTGAAGACATCTCACTTGAGAGAATGGAAAACATCGTTCACAATCAGACAAAAACTTACTGGAGGTAGCCTTGGACACTGAAGAATATGCATGTTCAGACGACATGCTTCCATGTCCTAATGGTGTTGTGTCGATATCTGTTGATATATCATCCGATGTTTGTGACGACTGAGGAGACATGGGAATGGAAGATTGGGAATCCATATCTACATTGAACAAACTGATTTCTCTCTGTGGTGTGCCGTTTTGAACCCCACTGAATGCACTTTGAGTAACACTTGCCAGATGGCTTTGGAGTTCAGGATTATTAGCTGCCTTTAGTAGTTCGGCGTTGATGATTTTCTCGGTTTTCTCCCTGGCAGCCTGTTCGACAAGTCTCTGGCTGAGCACACTCAGTTTGGTTAAAGCCGAGGCCAGTTCATTGGTTGTGAGGGCTTGCCGAGCTCTATCCTGCCAAGCCATCGCACGCTCAGTCAAGCATTGAAGAGCCTCACCCTCAGGTAAACGAACAGGGAGTTTTTGTAAAGACACAAGTAAAGAGAGGATTGTTTCAAGACGGGGTCGACGGGATCGGAGACAGAGTGGACAAAGAAACTTCATATCCTTCGTGGCCTGCATAACAGCTGTTTGTGATGTCTTGTTTTTCATGTTGGCTGACTTAGGCAGAGGGACACAGGTTCCTGAAATAAAGAATTCAGTATTTACTTGATTACAAGAGGTTTACAGGAACCATCTCAACAACTTACTAAAAGTAAGTTTTACATGAGGTTTATATAAATTGGCTTTTCTTTCATCCGTGATAAAGATAAATTGATCAAGAAGTAATGTAAGACATTGATGCATGTGCATTAAATTGTGATTTCATCTGAAAAACAATGGAGGCAACTGCCTTTTCTGCACGTTAAAGTTAGGGCCAGATCTGAAATTTTACTACCTTGATCCAAAAAGTGACTGTAAGAGGGACATGTTCAAATATGGGGTAAAATGTTCTTCAAAAACACATAACACTCTAATGTTTGTATGTCACAAATAAACATTAGGCTCTTAATATTGAATTACTAATCACTGATCTACCGGAAAAGTACTATACAAATTTCTGTTGCTTCTAGAGTGATCCCAAATATACTGGACAGAATCAGTTAGGTATTTGAAATTCATATCATTGATCAATATGAGCAAGTTTCTCATTATTTATAATATGAAAACTTATATATATACCCCTTACTATTTTTGTACAATTCATAACACATTGTTATCAATGACGGTAAGTATATTGCCACTACTGACCATGGAACCAGTCCTTGCAGAGCTCGCACTGCAGCATGAAGCCAGCAGCCCCTTTCCTACACACACAGAACTTGGCCTCCCCCTCTGGACATCTCAGTTTCTCCAGGTTCCGCTGTCTCAGTTCCTGCATACACTCAACCTCACGCTGCTCAGACACCTTGAATGCTGCAACCTGGGTACGAGACATTGCTGATGTGGAGAGATTTTACTCAAGCAAGTACATCCCTATAACATTAATCCTCTCACCCTTAAAGGCTTGAAATCTGACTTGTCAGCATATTGGTATCATGTATCTTAGGGATGAAAGGCTTTATGGAACAAACATTATTTTTGTATTAACTAAGCTAGAAGGAGCACAATAAACAAATTTGTCAGGTTTGTAAGATTTATATGACACAAGCAACTTTCACTATATGATATTCACCCATCACTGGCTAATCTAAGTCTTGCTGTGAGTTGTTTCCCTCATTTGAATTTGTAGTAATCTCTTATGACCAGCTACACTATGAGTAGGCTGTAGATATTTTGAAATGTATCAAGTCTTACAATAGCCAGCAATTGACTTATACTTTTCGTGGCAAACTGATAACACACTTTGAGAGCTGAAATTTCAAAATCTCCCATTGTTTTCTATTTAAAATGTGTACAAAAGCCAAATAAAAAAATAGAACCAGTTGCCACAAATCACAAAGTTTTATGACATCATAGACAAACAAATATGGGAACTCTTATAATTTGACCTACATCATAAGTTCTAATAAAAATATCATAACCTGTGAAATAAAACCCAGGTAGAATCTCTCTATTAAAATGGGTATGAGTGCATAAAGAAAAGCATGCAATAAATCAAAGCAAATAACAAACGCTTATATATACATTACAAAAAGTCAATTCCATGTAGCTAATGGTGAAACTTCAGCTAAATCTGGTTGTTGTGGTTACAATTTGTCAACAAAATAAAAACAAATAACTCAAAGTCAAAAAACACTTCACGGAAGGTGCAAACTCAACAATATGCTTAAAAACAGCACAATTTCAGAAAAAATTCAAAATATTTGACACTTTCCACAAAATTTCCACAAGACCACACTAGTAACCACAACACCAGAGACAACCAGAACAAGGCATGAAATATACGAGTGAATACAACAGGAGGACAGTCGACCAGTAAGCCACACTTGACTCACAATGGCTGCCGGGTCTCTCGTCTCTTCTACCTTGATGTCTATAGTGTTGTTGTTCTCGCTCTCTCGCCGCTCTCGCTCCACGCCCCCCTCTCGTAGCTTCTTCTTCTTATTACGGCCACTTGTGTACAGACCGATATCTTGCCTCGGTGACAGCACCTGCATGAGGAATGTGGAGATGTGAAGCGTACTCAACTTTGAAGGGTTGCAGTTTTATGACATGGTAAGCTCTACCGCTGAAAACTTTATCAAAAAGATTTTCCATCTTGACCAAAACTTTTTCACAAAGATGCTGGAATCTGATTATCTGACAACAGTATGTACATGACGTGCACTCTATATGTAAAGTTACAATTAACATGTTCATAAAATTGCTAATATTCCTACAAACCAAATCAAAAATAATTCTGTTCAGCAAGAACTATGTCAACAAGATTATTTTTGCATATGACAAGACATGAACGTAGACTAAGAAATTCAAATCTAACACACAAATTCTCAAGATGAGGCTCAAGTTTCAATAAATAGTTCACCTCAAGTAGCGAGCAGGGCGAGTTCTTCTTGAGGAATGTTCTGGCTGTTCTCTCTCGCCAGGACTTGGCTGCAGCTACCTGAGACTCAACCTGCGGCAGAGCGTCCAGTCGTACAGGGATTGGACGTCCTTTATTGACAAAGTTCTCCAGGATGTCCAGGTATGGGTATGAATCTCCATTCTGCATGTGAATACACAATTGATCAAGAGTCAATTTTATAACCTTTCAGTGTTTTTTCAAGTGCATGATTATGATGAGCAAAATTGTATGCTAAGAAAAACCTTTGAGAAAATGCTGTATTCAGTTCAGTGCAAACGCAGTGCAAAACTTCGCTATGTTCAACTAATGCATATGTAGTTTCACTTCAACCAGTATCGATAGATTTGAGCTTGTATATTATCAAGGAAATGTTTACAATTTAATTGTAACACTGACCTGTATTGCTTCAACTTTGGTTGTCCATTCCTTGGCTTTACGAACAGCTTCCTTCAGAGCACATACGTTGGGCAGGTAAGCTGTGATTGCCTTGGCCTCGCTGATAATGGCTTCCAGCGTAGTCATCACATGCCTTGGCCTTGAGAGACAAACATGGGATTAATGGTCAACGGTAGTGTAATAAAGAAAAGCTTGTAACCAAGATTTTTTTTGTCTGATGATTGCAAACTTTTCCTTAGTTTTACCAATAAAAAAAAAAATTTCCCCCAGATATTTTACACGGTGTCAATAGTAACAGGAAATTAAGAAAGGGTCATATATTTCAAACGTCCTTCTCTAGTAACAAATAGTGCATCTACAGTCAGTAATAATATGATCCTGCCTGAGATGAGGAGATTTTGCTGATTATTACTGACTGACACACTCGATCATACCTTGTCAAATCAAGTGAGATTATTAAGGGTTCAATAGTGCAATGCTAACATTGTCCTCACTGGGTACAGTGATGGCTGAGCTGTGTGGGGATATTGTGTCATAAAACAAAGAAGTACCCTAACTTCACTGCACTCAAGGTCTCCAATGTAAAATGTGTCACAAGTTTGAATTAACTTTAAGTGTTTTTGGCTGGAACTTGTCTTCCAACTACTCGGTCAGCAGACCTTGTGATCAGAAGCTGAATAGCTAACCCACCTGGCCTGCAGGCAGATTCTGGCCTTCTCCTCCCAGCGCTCGCTGACCGTGAGAAGTTCCTGTAGGTCCGCCATGGCTCGCTCGACGGCAGGGTGAGGGGCAAGACTGACCCCTGACTCCATCAGCTTCCGCATCATCTCCAGCGTAACATTGGGTGGGTCTTTCAGAGTGTTCCTCACCTCGTCCAGCCATTTGGCTTGTTGTAACACCTGTATTCAAAACATGATATATATGCATTTTGGATTTGATGAGATTAAATCTATATCAGGTGAAGTGGTCATAATTTTTGGGGGGAGTCATTTCATGCTGATTTGGCATTTGATAATGCTTTGAAAAGAGACATTTATTTTGAAGGTCTCTCAGTCAACAATTTTTTAATGTAGAGTTTCCTTAGGATCTTAGTGTTCATTTGATAACTTTAAAAAAACTTTCAATTGATGTTGTTGATGAGTTTTTGTACACCGTTTATAAGATGCATTTTTAGACTACTTCACCAATTTATTTAGCACATCTGTTTCATATTCTTTCATAAAACCCTTATTTAATTTAGATTTTCTTCAAAGCTTGACAAAAAATCAGAGCAAAAAACAAGTGGATAAGGCTACCATACCTGCTTAAGTTTTGGTATCTCAGGAAGGTCTACATCAAGCACTATCCCCACTTCTATGAGTTTGTCAAGCTTCTCCGAGTCCGGTGTCTCAGCATCCAGAGCCTCTTTAGCCTCAGTCTGAAACTTGACCACCTTGTCCAGCAGCTCCTGAAAGGGTAACAAGAACCAGTGGTCAGTTTATTTGTAGCTACATTCTTGTTGGTGATGATATTGTAGAAGAAATTTGAATGAGTTTATGCCTGTCATCATTTTGAATATAAAATCTGTCTGTACGTCTATCATTTTGAATAAAAGCTATTTGAAGATTAAAGAAAAAAAAAAAAGTATGTCTGGATAATTTATGGTCACTTGAGAGAAAAAGTCTTATGAAACCAAACTGGTTATAGTACACAAGGTTGTCAGGGTCAGTTAAGATTGGGCTAATTTCATTTTAACGATTGGACTTGTCTTGTCTTGTGAAGAATATTCAGCTCCAACAAAAATCTTTTGTATTAATTTCTAAACAGCTTCCATGGTCCACATTAAGTAACATGTAGAAAATTCACTTTATTTCAATGCCCCTGAAATAAGAATGGATTACAAATATGATTATATAGCATCTACCTTGATGAGTTTTGCCTCCTGGATGACACAGGGCAAACCGACTACCTGCTTGTGGAAGATTTTCAACTCGTCAAGGTTCAGTTTTGCAATGTACTTCCCTTCCAGGTTTTGACGATTTCTGCAGCATAACAACAACATTGTAAGTTTAGAGTCTTAAGATTTCTATATTGGTAATCCATGCTGCTCTGCATCAACTTTAATATTGATTGTCAAAGTATGATTACGACATGAGAAAGAGTGAGTTAGTCGGTGTTTATCACCGCTTGGACAGTCATCAGCCACTAGCAGCTTGAGATTAGGAAAAAGTATCAGTAAGTATGATACCTGGTTCGAACTTTCTTGCTGACAAGCTGGTTGGCAACATTTGCACACTTCTCTGCCTCGTTGACAGCGTTGGTGAGGGTTGTGAGCAGCTCGGTCTCGGGGAACTTCTTTTCCTCTGCCTCACTGACCAGCTCCTTCAGTTCTAGCAGCTCTGAACATACAAACAGAGAGTCAAGTTTCCTCACAGTATAACATAGAGTCAAGATTTCCTAACAGTATTACATAGAGTCAAGATTTCCTGACAGTATTACATAAAGTCAAGATTTCCTTACAGTTTAGGGAGAGTAAAGTTTTCTTAGAGTATTACATACAGTCTGTATTTAGACTTATGTTGATTACTCTAAACTCTCACTATTTCTAAAGAAGCTCATGGCGTTTAGATATTTCTCAGATAATGAATTAAGATCATTTTGAAAAGGGTCATGAACCACGTAAACATTCAATACTAACTGACAATGTTCTACACCTTAAAAAGACAAAACATATATAAAAAAATTTGCCTAGCTTAATTCAAAGAAACTATATTACATACCTAGCTTATCATCCTCTGAAGCATTAAGAGCGGCCTTGACCTTGACGTTCCAGTTATCGAAGGACTCGGCTCTGAGCTTCAGTCGGTGGAGCATGGAGGGTAGTTCATCCAGTGTGTACCGGTATCGGAGACACACCCGCGACCGGTCACACTGGCAGATGAACTCTGCGTGGTGCAGGCATACCACCTTGTCTGGAAAGGGAGGTAATACAGTTATTTATTGGTAAAACATTGTTAACAAAATGCTATTGGATACAACCTGTTGTCATATAAGGTCATGTTTGACAGGTATATTTGGCCAATATTTAATAATAGAAAAATCAATTAATTATTTTTAGATTAATAATCACTTAAACAGAGGAAGTCCCTAATAATTAATATTTTGCATACATGTTAATTGACATTAAATTTGTTCTGATGGAGGGTTTCGTAAACACATAAAACGGAACAAAGAAACCATTACTGTTCACAGCAATATATTTATCATTATTTGGTGACAATTGCCCTCTGGAATTGAAGTCAACACAGATTCATCCAGAAGGAATTTTGTTAACATTTCGAAAATGCTTCACGAACTTTCTTCACAACATTCCTTTCACATTTGCTATGACTGAAATGAAGAATTCTGTTATGAACTTTTTGGCAGAGAAACTCACTTGGTGTACAGGGGCAGGTTAGGCCTGACAGGAAGCACGTCGTCTTGCAGTATTCACACTGTCTCTCGTCGTCCGGCAGCAGCTCAAACGCTTCTCTCTCAGCCTCCACCACTCCCTACATGTGCAATGTTCATTATTCATTAGCAGTCTTCACCAGCGGTTCCTAATGAACTTAATTTGTTTGATTCCTTTAGTTATTACAAAGATGCACTACAAACATCAGGTTAACAATTTGATCCTTTAAAATGCTTGTATTTAGCAATGTGATGTTTAACACAGATCAACAACTTATGTATAATTGTTGATGACAATTACATCAAAAAAGGCTAACTCTCAAATTAAGAAAGATTAAGACTACAATATTTTGGACTGTATCTGTCTTTAAAAATGATTTATCTTTACAATGGAATTCTCATTTCATCCCCTAACCAATTAACAAATAACACTTTACAATGGATGTCTGATGTCAAGGCCTCACCATATCAAGTAATTTCTTCCTCAGCTGCTTCTCCTTCTCAACAATAGCCAGCATATCCTGGTGCGTGTTTGCCGCCAGGTTGAGATCGAGGCTGTCTGGGTCCGCCGCCATCTTGCATATCAGCTCCTCATGTGAGAATACACACTGTCGGTGCAGTGAGCGGTAGTTCTCTATACAAAGGCGACCCATCCCCAGCTGAAAGATATATCATTAGGTATATTTAAAAAAATAAGTTGTTCCACTCTTTGATTGTATTAGGATATTCTTTTCTGCCTAGATAAAAGCATCTTGTCAATTTCCCTACGCTGTTTTTCGAAAAATAATTTAATTACATTCCTTTGCAATTCAACAATGATATTGATGATTTTAAACAATACAAAATGTAGTCACTGGACTTCAAAATGACTGACGCACTCACCCAGTCAGCAGGGCAAAAGTTGACAGCCTCAGCAAAGTTGTAGCCCTGGTTGAATCCAGCATGGTAGGCTCGAGGGAAGGTGATCACAAACTCTCCGGCGTGCTGGTTTGTTCTCACAATCTGATCAGAGAGAAGAGTAAATTGAGTAATAAGATCCTAGCAGAAAATGTATATTCTTTATAGAAGTTTTCCCTATTCAATATTTTTCCAAGAGGGTAAGAAATTTTCGGTAAATATTTCATGCATTATATAAATATTTATTCATCTGACAGAAAAGCCTTATTTCATTCACTGGTTTTATTGAGAAGTTTTATAAACACACGGCAATTAAAATCACATTTAACTGAAATATCATGTTAACCCTTTAGCTGAAGAATTCAGAGTAGCTGAACTGTGAGTGAACAATGGTAGCTCATTACAAAGGAAATAATCCTGGATAGTCCACCAGCTAAAGACAGTTAATACTACTGCATTAGGAGCTCAAGTATTAGACATGAATGAGAAGCAACTCACCGGCACGCCCTTGTCCATGAGGAGGTCAGGGTTCATGATAGTGGTCAGCTGATGCAGCAGGTCTGGAGCCTGGTCAAACAGTTCTGGAGCCATCGCCTTCATTGCAGATTCAAACCTCTCAGCCTCGTCACCCGGCACACCATACCAAGTCTTTGGCTCACCCCTAAAACATAGAACAGGTATGCTTAGTTCTTTGAACAGTTCGAGGAGGGAGCATTTGGTATCTTTGATACTTCAGCTAAGTTCTCAATATGGGAGAAGTTAAGATTAGGCTTAAGCTTTCATTTACTAAAATAATATGATACACACAACTTTAATAAAGAAAATAATTTGGTATTAGCTACTTTAGGGAAGGCCTTCTTGTAATATACATTTCTGTTGGTTGACAAATAAGAAATAATTCAGATTACTTTTTTTTAGCCATTTCTCTAGAATTCATTAGTGCCATTTTGAGTAACCATTCTATAGGAATCACTTCTTGTTTACAATGGTAATAGTTTTGGATTTACTACTGGCTACAGAGGATTCAGATTGATTGTTAATAGAGAGGCATAATTTTCTTCAGACCGCAATGAAAGACAGGATGAGACTGAATGACGTTACTTACCAGTGCATGTAGTTGATGGAGTAGCTCCAGTGATCCTCGTTGTGCCAGCAGAAACTAGAGAAACACATGCCCACATAACACCAGGGGATCTGCAATGACAAAACGTCATAAATGAATTTCACTGTCATTTTCAGAATATCATTAGTCACACATGATCACATTGTTTTACATCTCGGCAACTTTTAACATAATAGTTTGAACTCAAAGTCTTGATAAAGGCTAATTCATCAACTTTTCTTTGTTAGCTCTTTAATGCACTGCATTTGAAGTTGAAAGTACATTCAGAAATGATTGGATATTGCTTTTAATTGCCAAGATTGGCGCTAAAGAAATCTAGTTGAAATGTTACAAGGCTTAATTCAACAAGGACAGAGACTAGAATAAGTTGTGGCTTATAGAGGATACTAAAAATAACATTTTGAGCTAGAATTTTAAGTACTCAAATGCTTTTTCTTTATTTCCAATATATTTAAACAATATTACAATGCTGTATCCACAGCATGTCCTCTTTATCCTCACCTTCATCCCTGATATGTCTGCATTGATATGACAGAGGACTGACTGCTCCAGTACAGGCAGGTTGTTGAGGTTCCAGCCTGAGTTGACATACTCCTCATCTTCAGGGCAGATCACCTCGGTTTTGTCGGTGGGGAATCCACTTCCCATTTCAGAGGCATGAATATCGGCGCCGTACTGCACACACACGTCCTCCTCAATACAGTTCACCAGTCTCCAGAATTCCTTCTCCACCGAGCTGCATGGCACCATCTGTAAGCAGGTTACAATGTCTACTTATTACCTACAAGCTCTTGCCAATATATTACTTAGTGAACTTAAACGAGAGAAATCATATTGGGACTCATGTTTCTAATAAAATTCCCTTCTGTAGATATGGTGACACGATGTCATGAACAATGTAATGATGTCGGATAGGTCTACGGAGTTGTGTTGGAAAATTGGAAATAGCTGGTAGCCTGTCCATGTTCAAACATATTTTTTTGCATATTTTCCTTTGGACATCATGAATTTTCTAATAATTATAGCATTACATTCAAGTCCATGGACTATGTTTACCACACTTGTGTTTAAAGCTCAGTATATCTCCCTCTTTAGCTCTGGAAATACCATCATAAAGGCACTTATGTTGTAAATTGCCATAGCTTGGCATCGATGCTCATATACAGTGTCATATACATAGCACTTCTATTCGACCTCATTCAGTTAGTAGATTAATCTCCCGTGAATAAATATCACAGGACATTCATGGCCAATTGATCCTATTGTAGATTGAAAAGAAAACGCTTGATGTTCATATCTAAACATTTCAGCTGTATATCAACCTATCTGACACTTACATGAACAGGCATGTTGAAGTAGTTTGATTTAAAGCTGTCGGCCATTTCTCCAAATGTCTGTAGGCTGTACTCAGTCCTCGACTGCTCAAAGCCATAAGGATCCAAAGGTTTAGAACAAGCCTGTAAATAGACCCGAAATTAAAATGCACATCAAAAGTGTAATAAATGCAAAAATTTAAAAAGCAAATTTTAAAATTTTTATTTCATCAGAGGATACACAAACCAAAATATAAAAAATTTCAGAACGGAAATTTTTTTAGTACTACATCTTAAAATATAGGACAGTAACATGTTCATCTCATGCAAACATTCATTTTTCAAGAGCCAATTAGATGAAACGACGTTCATTTACAACTTGCACGATTGATACTTATACAATGATAATAATCGAGGTAATAGCAAAAAAGATTGCAGACTGACATACAGATCTAAAATACAGGGTACAGATCTCCGAAGCTGTCTTAGGGCTTAGACAGGCATTGTTAACGTATGGTACATAACACCATCTAAGCGCTAAGAGGGCTCGAAAATCTCTGGCCTTGGCACTCCATAATACCTGTTTGACACACTTGGGACAGCGCCAGTCCCCCTTGGGTACGTCAACAAGTGGGGGGATGAGGCAGTACGTGTGGAAGGCGTCGTCACACCCATCACACAGTAGCATGTATTCCTCCCCGTCGCCCCCACCACACATATGGCACATGTACGTGTCGATCTGCAGAGGAAATTACAACCCTCAACTTGTGCTCGGACATTATAATATAACCGTAAAGCAATCCATAGCATGGTCAGTTACCAAATGTTGAAATTTTTTTATCATGTTAGAACGTCATGTGCAGTGTTGAAGAATAATAGTCAATTACATAACAAGTTTTAAAAGTTGACAACATGGTTTGAACAAGTGCGTGAATAAAGTGAAACGTTTTTTTCTGTTTTAATCAAACACTTCTCTAAAGGTGAAACATATTGTAAACCAGTTATATTTTAACACATAATTAAAGTAATGGTGTATTTTACATAATTTCAGTGATATGTTTGCCTTTGGAACATACAAATTGACTAAATCTCACATGAAAAACTCATTTGTCTTGAATCAGTAATCAATAACTGCATATCATAACCGAAACACAACTTTCAAGTATGAAATTTGAAGCTCCTATAAATGCAAAAGCTTCATTGATATATAAATTACTTATAAAATAATATTATTTATTTCACATGTCATAAACAAGAAAAGATAATCCATAAAGAACAAATATCAGAAACATTGTAATAATGCCCCAACTTTGTTAATTCATGAAACACTTTTTTGTCTTATTTGTTGACGAAAATGTGAAAGCACACAATTGTCTCCCTGCAATGTTTGACAAATCAAAATCACAAAATAACAAAACAGAACTAATAAACAATATAAAACAAAATTTAGTCTTAAAAAATTTGGTTTGATATTAAAATTAATTGTTTCAATAAGTTTTCTTTACAGGAAACATTAAATCTCTAAAGTCAGCAGCAGTTAGATTACTAATGATACATTTTCACATCATAAAACAAGAAAGAGACTGACAGTTTTCAAAAGAAACCAAAGAAAAGAAATGAAGTGTATCTGAAAACACAATCACAATTTTGTGAGAGGAGACAGCTGATAAACATATCCTTGTACATACCTTTATATAGTTGGGGTTTAACCATTTGGACTGCATTCGCATCGGTACATAGAATGATAAATATAATGGATGCAAAACAGCTCAAGCAACCAAAGAAAACCTAGCTACTCTACTGACGGTACGGGCAACTGAATAGATATTACCCATAGTTTACCGGTCAAGAACAAATCCTAATTTTATAAAACCTGTATTGGTACAAATATTATCCTTGTTTTAAAGAGTTTCATTTCGTAATGTAATAAAGTTGGGGCATTATTTCTCATTCATCCATTTTCATATCTGAGCAGTAATTCAAAATTCCAAGCGATTTATAAGCTTTCAACGAAATATGCAAAGAAATAAACTTGTTAGTTGGGAGGTACTTACTCTCTCCAAGAAAAGGGGTATTCCAAACATCAACAATAAATGTGAGGAGGGATGATTTTTAAGTGTACACACGTAAGCAATTTATTTTTCTGATAATTTAGTTTGAAACTCTTCATAAATATTCCTTACTAATTATTTATTTTCTTAGAAGGATGAGAGTGTTTTCAGAAAAGAATTTTCATATGTGTCATTATCAAAAGTTATAGGGTATATTTTCAAATTATTGCAAATATTTGCATTTAGTTAGAGTTAAGAATTACATTTAATAAACATCATTACTACTCAGCTAAATATTTGTCCTTGTAGAGCAATTATACAATCTCATTTAAATCAGCTCATACAGAACATTACACTGTTATTTTCGTGTACTGTTACAGAATACAATTTTAATGAGATTGAGCAATAACAGTGCAGGTTAAAGGTTCAAAATTCAAATCTCAATACTCACATCTGCATACGTTCCAGCGATCATTCGCTCTCTCGTTTTGATTTTCTCATCTTTTATGGTTTCATTTGGTTTTTCATCTGTTGCAGGAAAATCATTTCCAATGAATAAAACATACATAAATCTTATCTTTTGAAGCAATGGTTCTTCTGTCCAGTTTAAATGAATAATTAAACCAATGGGTGAAATGAAATTAATTTTAGGAAAATTTATCATAATTTTCCAGAATCTTTAAAGAGAAAGAGTCATTAAGTAAAATGTTAGTATAACTGATGGTGCTTTTCAATTGAATCAATGTGTAGAAAAGACAGATTATTACACAGACAGACACACCACCACAAAGACATAAACTGTCCAAGATTTCCCCTTATCTGCTGAAACTGCTCCACCGTCATTGATTATAAGTTAAGAAATAAAATATTTGACAAAAGTATTGATAAATTCTTGGTTTTGATAATTTAATTTTCTTCAAGTAAAGCCTACATTTGAATTTACACAATGCAATTTTTTGCGATCTGCATTCTTGCAGAGTTATCCCCCTTTAGGTAAAATTTTTCAAGGGTGGAGCAGTGATTCTTGCAGGTTCTGGATACCTTTTACATCGGAGTTACCAGTGGGGACTGCTGCCTTTGGGCCAGCACCGTAAAACTGCAACTTCTTGAGTTCCGAGTTGGCTGAGTAATCTATCACTGGTTCCTGAAAAAGTATTTGGAGTTAAAACAAGATTCAACAGTCAAATAAATCAGCAGCCTCCTTAACCTTTTATGTTTCATAAATGTCAAATCAAGCAGGACCATCAATGTGATTAGTAATCATGTAATTATGATTTATTGCTTCCTTTGAATATTACTTTCAAAGATTTCTATTTGTTTTGATACTATTTGTGTGACATATTGATAATAGCCTTAGAATACTGTAATTGAAAGTATTCAAAGCGTTACCAAAGATCAAAGGTTTAATGAATCTGATATAGTGTTGTTGCCTGTGTATATCACAGCCATAGTTGAAATAATGTACACAATTCCATCATATTATCACTAACAACAGAAACCACAATAATGCCTTTGTATTTTTTATTGATTGATGCGCTTGAAAGGTGATGAGAGGCACTCCAAGAGCATTGACTTGAAAAGAGGTACTTATCTTTTATTTGATATAAACCCTGATCCAGGTCTCCAAGTTTTACCTCTTTCATTGCCCTCTTCGATTTCCTGATATTCAGAGCAGCATCTTTGCCCAAGTTTGGTTTATAATCCTTGTCTTCCGGCTCAGACTCAGGTTCAGTTTTCTTCACATGCTGCAGGGTGACTGGATGCTGGAATCATATTTAACATTTTCTCACTTCTGCCGACATGTCAGTTATCCAATAGACAAATGAGAAAGACTGCACTTAGTTGAGAGCAATGACCCCCCTGGCCCAAATATCAGATATCCTTCTTAGTCCTGAATTTCCCCTCATGGCTTTAAGTAGCGCAAGTTTACATCATCATTTTGCCAACCAGCCATAATTTGTTTTGATTGTAATGCCCTCTTTGGCGAAAAAGCCTATTTTAACATTTAACTGGGTCTGGCACTTATCAGGTCATGCCAGGGAAGTACCTAAAGGTGTCCTTAACCCATAATTATAACTTATAAATAGTATATCATCAAGTTTTGATCACCTTAAAGAAAGGGAGCTCTGTATATGTGTTCATTAGTTAGTTAACCATGGATCATCTGGACATTAAATTCAAATCTTAAGAAGTGGCAAATAGCATTCAACATTTTTGTGACCAGACAATTGGCAAAGCCAAATCTTAATGTTCAGGTTACCTCATGTTCATAAACGTCTCCTTTCTTGAAGACAAAGAACGGGTACAGGATACGCTCGTAGTGTCCTCGGATGATGCTTCCGCAGCCCTTGCCTGTGGGCAGTCCCAGTTTGGTGGATATCTTGGACCATTTGCGGTCGTTTGACACTTGTTCCATGCCTCCTTCCTCCTCCACATACTGATCAGGAAGTGGTAAGCAAACATGGGTTAAGTCATGATCAGTTTCATGTACTGGTGATATTTAGCTTTGTTACCGAGATTTCCAAGAATATCATCATAAACAAATTAGAGTTTAAGAAAGCATTTAAGAAGTTTGTAAAATGGGCACCTGGTCGAATGAATTTACAACATCTTCATTGCAGTGAAATGAAATGTTTTGGTGTAGCAAGTGATTACAGTGGAAGTGTTTGAGGTGCATTTCCTTACAATGAAAGGTAGCTGTAAATTAATAGAATTTAATCCTCAAATTAGAAAATCATACATATCATAATGATACTTAGTCATTTCGACAACGTATAACCTTCAAGAACTTATACAGGAAGTCATGTTTCCTTAATGCTAAAATCAGTTTCAGACATCAAAATTTGAAATTTTGTTGTTGTACTCTGACAATATGTATATATCAAATCATTATAAAAAAAATATGATAGCCATTAAAGAATTTCTTGGAATTGCTTAGATCAATTCTGCGTCTTAATAGTACAACATAAAGGTTTTTCTGGCTCGAAATAATCTCTTTTGTTGGACATAAAACAATCAACATTCTAACCAATGATTTTCTAAGATAGGCCATTTGAAAAAGATGACTATGAAAATAAGGAACTTCTCTATAAGTAATTTTTGCAATGTTGAGATTTCAAAACCTAGTAGCTTACAATAACCAAACTTATTCTGACAATAAGGCAGGATCATAATATGTTTACTTGTAAATTTGGATTTCAAAGAGAGATGATGTTTAAACACTCTTAGGCTTAAACATTTATCTAATAGGCAATAGTGAAAGTGACAAATGAATTTTCATAATTTTTTCAGTAGATGATTCATTTGGCATAAACCAATGTTTATAGAGGAAAATTTTAAGAAATAAATGACATGCTACTGCCCCTCAAATGAATTAATAAAACTTGAGATAAAACGAACAATTTAATGAGAAATCTGCCACGCATCTTTGGCAACAAACATAAGGGCTCATCCAAATCAGTTATTTTCACATACTTGGAAAACATAGCTCAGAATAGAACCACATCTTTAAAAAAATAATTTCTGAACATTACTCATTCAGCGACATTTATTCATTCTATTTTTGATGCCTCAACACCTAATATCTTTCAGAAAAGTATAACCTGATCATAAGACATTACAATGAAGTATTCAAACAAAAATATCATTTATTTTTAAATTATGTCTAAAACAATTTACCTAGATCCCAAATTGTTTTGGTTTCCATAAACCAAAAACATTCTGCCCATCAAAACGTTTGAATCTAAGAAGCATCATTTGTCACATTTCCTATCAATTCAGAGGAAAAGATCTAAGTATTGATAGTACATTTATAACAAGAATAGCTCTAGGGAAACAAAATGGCCTCCTGTGTTTACTGCCTTGTATGGTTAGAACTAGGTTACCAGATTCTGACAGACAACTTGGTAGCTGATAGCTTTTCTTACATCTCATATTTCTTAGATACTTATACAAATTTGTTTCAGATTACTTTAATTATGATAGTTTTGACAAGTTAATTTTATCAAGTGCACAGTATAACTTGATGAAGATGAACATATGTTGGATATTTCCTGATCACCTATTTCTTATGTTTTTAAACATTTCTGTTTTACTTTCTAAGATTATTGATTTCATAAATGATTGAAAGATGAACAATATCATGAATTTCAACATTATTTTTACAAAGAAATGTTGAGGAACCATAACATTTTTAAATCTTAAGCAGAAATCTCGAGGTCAAGATCTAAATCACTATATACGTTTACTCATACAAATGGATTCTAGAAATCTTGATGAATCCTGTTCTAAATTGTATGTTTGGTTTTGACAACTTGAGAGCAATTATTTTTCATAACATTACATTTCATAACTGTAATATTTATTCCTTGAAGTGAATATTTCTTCAATAATCATAGAGCTATTTAATCTTAAAGCTACTTTCTCCAGACACTTTTATCAAATGTTACTGAGGAAGACTACTGTTAACTAAGTACTGAAAACAGTATATTTAACAAGTGACCTCGATTTCACCCATTTGTTTCATATCACTTTTTATGGATTAACTCAACCAATTTATGCAAAAATGAGCCATTAACACATCAGAAAATACTTAACCAGAGATAAAATTCAAAGATAATATTTCTATTTGCCAAGTATATGAGTGCATTCTGATGGAAAACTAGATTGCATATGATTGAGCCCTAGCCTATATACATCTATCTTCTGCTAAACTTGACAGTGTCAGCCATATTGGTTTAGTTAATTATGTGGGAACCTATTCTCTGCAGGAGCTATAAAAACTCTAGAAAAATCTTTGAAACAAGTTTAGAATTCACTTTTCAATGCCTATGGACACAATTATTTAACTTTAGTCGCCTGTTAGTAAAAATAAATGATTATCACTTTGGTTCTAGGTTATTGTGAAAATCAGCTAAGCAGGCTGCAGCTTGATCTATTGTCTTAGATTAACAAAGGTTAGGACCAAATGACAAGTTTCTTCTTAGAGGGACTTTTTTAAGACTGAGTTTAAACCGTAATCTAGACATAAGTTATCTAAACAGATATAAATAATTCAAAACTGATTTTAAGATGTTCTGTTTTTAAAAAATGCATATGAATCATTCCTTTGACTGACATTTTTACAGAAAATATATTTTAAACAAACAGTAATATAACTCATTTTTTAATAAAAAGTAAGAAAAAATGTACTTACCTTTTATTTGCATAAACTTACCTTCAGTGAATTGTGCAAATTTTGATGATAAACTCACCTTGTATAATCTGAACAAATCCAGTAATTTCCTTTCCACATGGGGTATCCTTAATGTGCATCCCTTGAAAACACACACATTACATTAAAACTTCTTTCCCATGACTTGATGGGATAAAGACAGGCGTTTATCATCAATCTTATCCACACATGCTTTGGGTCACGTCCCTCATTGTATCAATTTTTAGCTGCATTAGTTACTCATACTTATAGAAATATTTGATGAATATACAAGGATACAGGAATAAACTTTTAAATTAACATGAAATCAAATGGAAATATCTAGAAAATATATTGCTATACCTCAAATTTCAGCTTTTTGAGAGATGTTATGTAATATTGAGAAATCAGTATGGAAATGCAGAAATGGACATTTCCTTCCCAAAACAAAATTTTAATGCTAGTTTACACTTTTTTCTAATGAAATGTGGTTACAATGTAATATTATTACAAAAATACTTTCCCTACATAAAACAAACAATGCAAACTTTATAGAAATTGTATCTGAAATGGTTTCTTACCATTAATATTTTGGTAATAAGATATTTGTAAAGCTTTTGTAAAGCTTTTTGAGGTAAAAATGACATATGCAAGTATATTTCAAGCAAAATATTTGACGTAAGTATATTGCAAATAGTTCAATTTATCTATGTGAAGTTGTTGACAAAATGATGCATACCTGCAATTCCCAGAATTTGGCCAGTTGATCAAGGAAATTGAGTTTTATTCTTGATTTAGCCTGGAGACAAATATAATGATGGTTTAGCATTTCCTATGACAATAACTTGTAGTCTAGACATGTCCTTGAAAAAGAAGGCAATACTGAAATGAAAACTGCTTTTCCCAAATCCCCAAAAACAAATAAATTTGGGGTGGTTCCCACTTTTTTCCTTCAAAAATATCTTTTAAAGGATATATTTCATCATTCAATCCCATAAACTGGTCTTTTAACTTTGATTTTGCTTGTCAATACTTTGACAATATGGAGCTTGGTATGGGCTAAAATCCAAAATGGCTGCCCTGAAAGGAAAGCCTATACTCAAGTTATTGGTCTTACTATAGTATCTCAAGATCATTTTCATCAGAATTAAAAGAACCTTAAAACCATGTTTTCCATTTAACATTAAACACTGTTAATGATTAATTAGGGTCCAGATATTAACAAAGAAACTCACCTCCAATTCATTAAGTCTTTGTACCCTGGGTACAAATTTAAACTTTTCAACATCTACAGCAAAGGGTGGCTGCCAATCCTATCATAAAACAGAAAAGGAACTATTTATTGTGAGAAAAAAGTAAGTGTTAAAAATTTATGTGTTTCAGGAACTTGATGTACTTTTTTCATCCCTAGTGAACAAACTTCCTAAATCATTTTGGTTTCTATTTTCATTCTAAAATACACACTTTTGAGGTTTTTATTATAATCTTTAAGTTTTCTGACAGTTGAAACTTTTCCCAGGTATATGAAACAAGTTTATGTAGATTTTTTACTTTTAAAAAATTACCACGCCCTCCTAGATAAAATTGCCCAATACACCTAAACAGGGTCATTCCATCTCAAATTGATCGATTTGTCATTAAATATCAAAGATAAATCTTTTTCTTTAAAGTAAATGATAAATTGTGTAAAATTCTATGAGTAAGGTTATGTAAATGACTTTTGACTATCCCACAAACCACCCTTTTCATGTTAACATCGATCACCTTCCTTCACACTATTTCACAAAAACCTCTTTAAAACACTCTAAAATAATTGTTTTCTTCATAAAAGTTCAAGAGAAGCATTTGAAGTGTCAAATTCGATACATTATGAGGTCATTTAGACATTGGCATTTGCTGACGCGTCAACCATGGCAAAATCCGGAGCCATGGCAAATAACCATCTCAGCCTCAGGTTTGAGCCAAGTCCCGTTTCGTCCCTAGCAGAACAAATACTATCATTATAAAATATCCTGAGTAATGATTATGAAGAAAATAAAACGTTTTGTTAACATTAGTGTATGTATAACCTCAATCATAAACATGAATTTCCCATTTTTTTAAAAGACAAGTGACAGTTCTTAGGTGATAGTCCGAATCTAAACAAAAGCGTCGCCATGTTCTGGGTTGAAAACTGCACGTATGAATTACATGGAAATGCATTGTCAGTCACAATAGAGAGAATGTGCATAATAAAATGTTAAATAAACACAAACAATTGAACATATAGAACGCACCGGTGGTGGCTTTATTTTGCATATTCCTGTTTTGATGGCGATGGGTCTTATCTTAGCAATGTATCCTAGTGGATCTGCAAACTCCTCTTCTGTTGGAGTGAACACCGGTGCCTCTGGGGGAGGTCTGAAGTTAACATACGGGTCATCCATATCCAATTGATGAGAATAACACAGTATCCTCGAGAATTTATAGTTGACACATATATCTAATCCAAGAAAATAGTAGTTTCACATAAAATCCATTGAAAACACATTGTGAACAACACACCGTAAACGAAGCCTAACAACACCCACACGATGTAACAGTCAGCTGGGAAAGTAGTTCTTCTAAAGTAGTCTTTTTTCAATATAGTGACTTATTTCAATAATAAACTAACAATTTTGTTAAAGTTTGCTGTTTGGTACTGAAATAAAGTCTCTTCAGTGGAAATACTATCAATTATTACATATGATTGAGAAAAGTGTGAAATTTGGCGTATGAATTTATTGAGCAGTGAGGTCATGCAAATGTCATCCACCGATTTGAGATACGTTTCATTTTAAAAGTTCGCATTGTTTTAACCCCCAAAAAATATTTCATTTGTTGTTTCCATACACATGAATATAATTTTTAGAAAATCGAAAAACAACCAATCAATGATAGATGTTAATTATTTATAGGAATTTTAGCCCGGGCCTGTAATGCGCGGAACTTTCAAAATGGCGTCCGCAGGTGCGAGGTAATAATTTAACTGCAATAAAATGCAATTATATCGTCATTGCTTGACTACATGTATGTTCACCTAACCAGATTATGTCAACCATCTGTCCATAAACTGTTTTAAGCAAATTCATGGCTGGCAGAGCGTAATTATCCCTGAGAACCTCAATTTGTTATGTTTGTGGGACGCTTGACAACATGAATAGACATGTTGACAGTAGAAATAAAATCTTTAAATTAGCAAGGCAAGATTGAAATTTCTTTGGTTCACCTCGATTTTGTTATTTTCACAGTAACGTATAAGGTCATTCAACATAAGGAGGACATGGCTCTTAATAAAACCCTTGAAATGTTAATTAGCTAAGAATGAGGGGTTAAATTTATTGATAAACCTCCACTTTATTCAACAATTCACAGCCCCCCCCAACACAGCAAACACACCTTAAAATGGCGATGCTTGAGCAGTCTTTGGTTTTGTTGAATTTATTGTATATGTTCTACTCTTTTATTTTAAGATGTGTTGAGTTTTTTATGCTCGCATTAAAATATTTTTTTAGCTTATTTTCAATAAATGTAAACGAAAATATTTATTTCTTATTAAAACTCATCCTGCAACATCAGCATATTCGTCTCCGCCTAGCTCCATCATATACCCTGATATCCTTTGGCCTAAAACGCTCGTATCGCTAAATATAGCAAGCCAATGAAATGACTCGCGTTCAGCAATAGCGGCACAAACCCGGATGAGAATTCAAATAAATGTCAATGTAGGCTATAAATAGCCATGAGTAATCAGCCGTAAGCGATACGAGAGTTTTACGTCAAAGGATATCAGGGTATATGATGGAGCTAGGCGGAGACAAATACGCTGATGTAACAGGATGATTAAAACTGGTGGATTTCTTTTATCCAATTAATAAATCTGATGTGGCAGGGTGAAGTAAAAGCATTCCTACTGGCTTTGGCCAGAGGGATATCTCTTTGGCTGAATCGGTAGAGTGTAGGACTCTCACCCGGAGGTCCCGGGTTCGAATCCCGCGGGAGGTGATCTCACTATCACTTCTGTTAGAATTATTCTATTTTACTTATTGAGACCAATTTGCAATGATCTGAAGCTTAGTTGACATTGGGGAAAATAAGTCAACTCCAAATAAACGATCTTTGAGTAGCAAAATAATTTGCAATGGGTTTGTGTCAAGTGATCACCCTAAGAACAGTGAGAGTCTGAAATTTATTGTTGTAAGAAAATAGTTCTAGCTTGTTATCTGTATAACTTTTCATATCGACCCAAAACTTAAGTCATCAACAATCAAAACATCACATAAACCTGTTTTTCTACTGTTGTCAATGCACTGACAACCAAATAAATACAATACACAGACAAACTATTCAACAATCAAAACAACTCTCAATATCCTTTTTTTTTAATTTGCAAAGGGTTTACATCATCAAATAGTTTACTGATGCTGGTTAGTGAAAACGTTAGCATTCTGGCTTCACCTGTAGTCATTATGAAAGGCACTGTTTTACTTCAAACTCGACGCATTTCCTTCCATAGGAGGCCTGATTCATTCTTTACCCAGTCTGAGTTCTGGCTATGAATGTCTATAGGCATAGATCGAAAGAGTTTTTTTTTGGTGATAGATGTATATCTGTAATAAAAATATCTAGACTCATCCAAATAACATACAAATAATAAAATGTTTTCAATAAGAAACTTTAATGTAACCTTTTAACAATTGTATAGGTAAAAGATAAATGAGCCAAATTTTATATCAATACACCAGCTTTTAGGTGCTGCTGGTTTAGTTTGCATATGTGATAGGTTTGCAGATGTCTGACATCCTACAAACGGTCACTGATCGACAGCTCATGTCATAAGCCCATCAGGCCTTATAGGCCTGAGGAGCTTAGGTTAAGTCATTTTCTAATTTCTGGGTTGTGGACTGTGTGATTAATGGAAACCTATTTCTAACTACTATTAATGCTATTTGGAGCTTCAGTGTTTTAGTGAGAGGTGACTTCTTGAGTTACTGAGTAGATTATTAAAATATGTCAAGGAGGCCTAAGAGTTGAAACTTTGTAAGATATGCGTTACTTCTTTCACTTCCAAGAAGGTAAAGGTTAAAGATGCTGACCTTTTGTGTAGACATTCTTTGAAATATTATGATTATAAATTTAAAATTTGATAACCGTTCACAATCATGAAACAGACGAGATGGGCAATGCTTTATTATTTGATATGTTAATGTTAAAGTGATAGTATCATAGATTTTTAAAATTTTTTGTTACTTCAAATTTTCACAAAGAAATATATCTTTTTTTCAAATGCATTATCTACAGAGGGTCAAATACCTCATTACTCAACCAAATTATCTAAAATCATAGAATCATGTATCAAGTGAAAAACAGTCATTTTAATGCGAACACCTATTTATCAGTTTGGAAGGCATTAGAGTAGCTTAAAACGATGTTACAATTGTTTTAAATCTGCCTCTGGTGATTAAACAAACATTGTCTTGCAATTGGAAATATTTATTTTGTTTTCAAGAGGTCACCTTATATTTTGAAAAAAAATACCTGATAAGATATAAGGTTTTTTTTCCAAATATGAACTGTTTGGGAGGCATAAAATGGTGTTAGTATTATAATAAATGCAATGTGTTTAAGATTCCAGCCTGAAACATTGCTTCTCTCTTATTGAAAATTCATGAAAATCATCTTCAAAACTCTCTGCGGAAACAAAACAAAACAACTTTCAAAACTCCGAAAAGTGAAAGAGTTGATATCAAAATCTTTTCGTCTTGCCTTATGAATATGCATAAATACTTGCATTAACTGTACTGCTAACTTAAAATCACCCCAAAAAGTTCATGTAGTTGTTTAAAAGTATAATCTGCATTCGAAATGTTTACAAGCAGATGTGGTTGGCTATATCCTCTGCTTTGGGAAAAATGTGACATATATTAAACAATAATTATGAAGCTGTACTCTTTCACCATCTATAAATAACAACAACTTTTAGTTGAAAACTGATCCAAGTAAGTCATTGGTACTGAATTCATCTTACGCAAGTTGAATGTTCAACATCCTTAGTTTCATTGTTCGTAGTGTTAAGGTTTATGATTTCTCCCCTTAGAAACAAGAGTTTAACTTGTGTTTCATTGGCCACAGCCAAACTAAAAAGTAAAGTTGAAATCCGAAAATTTCCAATTTCGATAAGCTAAGCCTGATAAGTTTTGAGTTCTGATCATTAAATAAATATTAATTTGTGTCTGCATAGAAACAACAAAATATGGGATTCAGCAATTGTTGAAAAATGCCAAAAAGGCACCACTACATATGATGATTGTATCAATCAAATTTCCATGGAAACGACCAGAACTAAAATTCTTAAGATGACAGCGCCACTGAATATTATGATTGTTAGGTACATAAGAAGTTTCAATGAGCTAGGCCTTGTGGTTTTTGTCTGATAATGAATGGCAAAAAAACTTTGCATCTCTGTAGTGAAGTTATTGTTAATAATGATATTGTAATGACAAATGATTTAGATAAGTTTTATATATTTTAAGAGTTATTATTTGTAATTACAAGTTTATTTGTTGATGGTTTACTTTAATTTGAGTTCTTGAATTTCAGCCCAGAGCGTGGGAAAAAGGCATCAAAAGTCCCCAAAAGTCCAAGATCGCCAAAGAATGTGGGTGACATAAGTCAATTAAACAACAGCTTCGGTGAAAATCTAAACAACAGCTTTTCCAAACGGACGCGTTCACCTGATTTGCCAGGCATTAATGAACGATTAGGTAAGAAGTTAAATACAATTGAGAGATTATTTAAATAATCTGTTGTATTATGGCTTTACCATTCCTCAGTTGGAAAATTCTTATTGGCTGATTGAATGATTCTAAATGAGAACATTTTGAGTTGCAATTCCTGTTGTGGGCCATGTGAAATTAGTATGATTTTATTATCTATTATTATTAATAATTATTAATTTTTGTCGGGTAAGACTAAAGTTATTGCTCCGTGAATATTTTTTCTGGTTTGACTGCTCTAGTAACTCAAATAAGATATTATCAACTGATAGTGAATCCTGTCACAATGAGTTGATCATCGATGTTTACATGAAAATGTTTTTTGTTATTTATAGAAATAAAAAATCTATAGAAAAGGTTTTATTCTTTATACAGGTCATTTGCGTCCCTCAAGAGAGCTGTTGGAGTATTACAGAAAGAAAATTGCTGAATATGATGACGAACATGATCAGGTTGTGTCCAAACTGGAGGAGTATAAAGTCACATATGAGGATCAGGTACTTTGAATTTTAAAATTCTAGAAAAAGTATTATGTTGATATCAAATATTAATATCCAAATCAGGACTACTCCATGGCGGTATAATGTACGTTAGTACCCTTAAAGAATTGTACTTAAGAGGAAGCTATCTAGCGCTTTGCATGACCATTTTGGTCCATACATCCCATATTCAGGTACCCATTTGTAAACCTAGGTTGACTGAGTGCAATGTAGATGAAGTGCCTTGATCAGGGGCACAACTACAGTGTTAAGGCCAGGTCACAAATGTTTGGTGTCTCCAACTGGATGGAACCATAAGAGGCCAGCTTGCTTACAACAAAACCATCATGCATTGTGCTTATTATCATCATGGTTTCCTCTGCTGTCACAGAAGCCTGTTACTTTCCCTTTTTTTGAAATAGTATTTTCCAGCTCATTTTTTGGGGTCATGATGATTGCTGACATGAATCTGTAGTAATTTTAAGTGGCTCATTCGAACCGAGTCATCAGAGATGATGTTTGTTAATCATCTTATATATGCTTCAAATATTTGAAGCTTGTACAGAGATGAATTATCAAAAAATGCCACTGAGTAAAGAAGTTGTAAGTGTAAATATTTGCTACTACCGATCATCTGATATTTTGTAAGTATTAAAGATAAAATAAGTCATAGAACAAAAAAGATAGGTGTTTTTTCATGACATGGTTGACCTGTATTTCAGCACAAGTGCCAGTGGGAGATCCGACAGAGAGAAGAGGAGATTGTGGAACTACAGAAAGCGCTGAGCGACATGCAGGTTTATCTCTTCCAGGAGCGAGAACACGTCCTCAGGCTCTACTCCGAGAACGATCGGCTCAAGGTAGGAGGTGTTTACGATCTCTGCTTTGCATCTCATCAATATACTCTCGTTGTCTGGGTATGAAATAAGTTTGAAAACTGACCCATCAAAAAGTGTGAATATGTTAGTGCAAATGGCAAAATGGAGAAAAACTTTTTAAAAAATTGCAATTTAATAGGCTCTTGAATTTTCATGAGGTGGTTAGTTTCACTCTGCAATTACTTGACATTGTAACTCATGTCAGTACAAAATACACAAACATCAATGTCTTTTCTTTTGGTCAGTCACTTGGTCTAGGATTAATCATTTCTATTCAGTGATTCTACGTAATCCAAGGTTTTGTCAGTCAAGGGGAGGTAATCGGTATATTATGTAGTTATGGATTACCTCCCCTTGCTCAGCAGTTTCTGTTCTATTCATTTACGAAATACTTCATGAGTCCCAAATAAAATAAAGTGATAGTAGAAATTGAATCCAGCTAAATCAGCGGACATGAATCCGTCCTCTCTCCTTCCTAATACCCTGATCTCTTTCGGGCTAAATCCCTCCGATGGCTGGCGGCTTGATATATTTGTGGCTATGCTCACCTGTTATTTTTTCAGCCAATGAAATGTCGTTATTCAAGGAACTGGAATCTACAAGCTTGAGCTCAACAGATTTTTCCATCCGGGTTGTGCAGCTGTTGCTGAATGCAAGTAGTCTTATTGGCTGGTTAGATAGCTATCGATAAGAGGGTTTTGGCTTAAAAGAGATCAGGGTATTGGGAAGGAGCGAGAGCGGATTCATATACGCTGACTTAGCAGGATGCAGAAATTGTTGCCATTGAAGTTTGTTTTATGATGCCAAAAATCGCCTCAATACCTTATCGTGGTGTGTTAGTTTGAGTGCTTCTTAGACCTTTTGAGTGACCTTAGAAGCCATGCCAGCTAGAGAATGCATGCTCCTGTTAGGGGCACAGAAGCTAGACAGGTTGACAGGTAGAAGCCAGACCACTTGAGTCTTTCTGAAACCTGTTGTATTTCTCTCACTCTGCCTTTCTTTCCGTCTATTCCTTCATCCTTTCCATCCCTTTCTCCCTGATCTGTCTACTCTCTTTTGGATGCATGTATTCATGTTTTTAATGAGTAAAATGTTGTTGAAAACACATTAAATCCCAACTCACTATATTGACATTAATGTGAAAATTTCCAATTAAACTCAAATTTAATTTATATATCATGTAATTACAGTTACCTCCCCTTCATCATTACAGTTTCTGTTTTAGATATTTACAACAGGTTTCACATGTCCCAAATTGAAAAGAGTGATGTCGGAAATAGTTGCCATTGAAGTTTGTTTTAGATTTACAATGATGTCTAAAATTTAGATTTAACTCGTAGATCCGCGAGCTTGAAGACAAGAAGAAGATACAACAGCTGCTAGCGCTGGGTACGACTCCTGACAGCGAGATCACTTACTTCATGAAGGAACCCCCAGCTAAAGCTATCATCGAACAGAAGGTTCCTCGGAAAGCAAAAAGTGCCAACACCGACAACAACAGGCAGCTGCATAAGAGTATGTGAAACATTGTCTTTGTTTAGCCATGTTAAGTATGCAGTAGAGATGTTTTCCTTTTTTAACTGTGAGAAAAATAGCGTGGGCTTATTATTTATGAAAAACAAGACTTATAGACTAGTAACAGACCCAAGGGATACAAAAGGAATAAAAGTTTATTTAGACTAATTTTGAACATTAAGAAATTAGATATTATTCTAAGGTGTTGCAAAATACATTTTTATATGAATATTGTCTTTACAGATATATATCTCAAATATTTATAATATCGAGGAGTGTTATCTAGGAGTTCCTAATAATTTTTAGTATGGTCATGTGACAAATGTCATAGAAAACGGATATAACGAACTCGGATATAGCAAACAATCGGATACAGCAAACAAATTTTTAAGTCCCATCAAGATGATCCAAGATAGTGGCCAAACGCAAATAGCGAACACCGGATATAGCGAACTAAATTTGTTGGTCCCTTGGAGTTAGTTATATCCTTGTTCTACTATAAGTCTAATTATATAAGAATCCTTATAATGGTCTTTGTGACCTTAGAGACAAGATTAAATCATTTGAATAAGATTGGCAATCCTGATAAAAAGTAACTCACTTACAATCAACACTAGAAAAAAAAAAGAAGCAGTTGAGAACTGTTAATCAAACCCAAATTTCAAATGATTCACAGACAAGAAGAAGCAGCTCCCACTTAGTGACCGGCGGCCATCTTTATCTCCCGACCCAGAGAGCAAGTATCGCCATGACAACCAGACCCTGTGTCTCCAGGTGGAGGCTCTCCAGGCCCAGATCGAGGAGCAGGCGAAGCTGGCCAAGGAACAGGCCGAGGCTCTGTTGGAGGATCGTCGGGTCAAGGAGGAGGAGTTTGAGACGAGGCGGCAACGGGACGAGGAGAAGATCAGGATGCTCACAGAGAAGTAGGTGGAATCTGTTGGTGGCGCTTTGTAAATCTGTTACCTGCTGAATGACCTTGACCTTTGTGAATGAGTGTCAAAAGAAATGGAATCATAAGTCCTTAAAGAGAAGGGACCATTTTCTTTGAGGTTACACCTATTTAATTTGTTTTTCATGATGTATAATGATGAAACTGTATTATACTCCAAGATGAAGTATATGTATTGATAGTGTATCCACAGATTTACTGATAATCAATCCCTTACTTATAAAAGATGTTTACTCATCCTGGAACAATTTTCAATTTTCTTATCAGCAGGTTCAATATGAAAATGGTCAAATTTTAAACATTAAACAAAACCATCCCATTATTTGATATCTTTCTAGGTTGACCAATGTTTGAATATGGCCTTAATTTTTTCTCAACTTTAAACGATCAAAGACCTGGCAAAATTAGGTAGATTAATGACAGTCTCGGTAAAATTTAATGTCAGTTATACCCTCAATCCAGTTCATTGCTCCAAATAAATCAATTGACTTATCTTTCTCAATTTAAAATCGTTTCGGGTCCAATGGTTTTGGGGCATATGCAATTATTGAATTTATGGGTTAAGATTATATAATCAGATTAGAGAGATCCAATTCCAATACATGATCAAAGGGGAGACAATTTCATTAGTGTGGATCACTGGTTGTCTCCCTTTGACTTGATTAAACTGTCTAGCATTGAAAAATTTTCAAAATAAATCTGAATAGAGAAATGACATTTACTTGAAATACAGAGGACTTTTATTTATTTCAGCGACAACTTGTGTTTTATTCAGAATGACATTAATTATTGATTTCTTAACCATTCAGTCAGGCAACATTGCCAGCACTCAATGTCCAAAATAATTAGGATGAGCTATGCTGTGGAAGTTGATTTAAATAATCCTACAAAAGGCTCTTCCTATAAAAGTAAAGGAATTCTTTTTCTTGAAGATAATGTTCCAAATAATACCATGTCAAATAAGTATTCGAATTTTAAAGCATTTGACAAATATTTTCATTTCAGATTACACAAAACACAAGACCTTCTTTATGATAGTACAAAAGACTTTCTAGAATTGCGCTACCAAGGTAGAGCCAATGAGCGCAACTGGATGGCTGAGAAGGACGGGTTGCTGAGGGAACTGGATGACTGTAAACAACAACTGAACATCTCCAGTAAAGACACGGTCATCAATGTCACAGACGGAGCGTACGAGAGGGGACAGTTTGCTGAAGAGTTGAAAGTGAGAATTGTCTGAGTTTCCTAAAAGATGTAACTAAAAAAACATTGAATCTGAAATCAAGTTCATATTATACAAAATTTGTGTCCAGAAAAATGGTATTTTGATGTTTCATATATTATATATGTTAACTTTAGGTGAAATGCCACCTATTCCCACATTTCACATCATCATTGCCGTCCAGCTCCTTGCAGTAGGTAATGATGAGAATCATTGCAATAGTATATTTTGTCACAAGTGCCTTTAAGTGGAATTTTGTATAGGATAGGAGTGTAGCATATCAAAATAGTATAATGTTTATTTTTCTATGATTTAAGTTGTTACTTGAATAAAAGATGTCTACGTCTACTTCTGTCCCCAAACAAAGGCAGACTACAGACTATTGCTGTATTAAGAGGTTAATATCAAAAGAAAAAAAATGAAATCCTATCATTCAATAATGTCATGTCATATGACATCATTAAAGGTTTTGCTCCACCTTTCTCAAAGGTGATAAAATGGCTTCAAAAGTAAAGATGGGTATCGCTCCTCATTTCAGTATTGCATTAAATTGGTACCTTCCATATTTTAGTTTTTCCATGCTCTCTTGACTAATTAACAGCAATTAGAACAGTAACAATGCTTAACTGGTTAGTCGTTTTGTAAAGAGAGATAACTCAATGGCTACTTTAGGACTAATTTCTCTTTGCAAGTTAACACTTTGTGTAACAACTTACAGTAACATCACATTTTTAGTTAAGTTTTTCTGTAATTTTACACAGAATTTGTTAATTTTGAAACCTCTGATATATTGGATATTTTCAGAAGAGTGTACCATGCATATCTTTTTGTTTCTGTAATGCAATATACCGATATACTGATAATACCGCTCACCCATATTAGTCTTCCCATTTGTGATCATTGGCATGTTTTTGTGTGTACAGTCGCTCGAGTACCAGCTGCACCAGTCCCAGAAGGTGGGCGACATGTACCGGGAGCAGGTCATACAGCTGGAGGACGAGCTGTCTCGCATCAGGGAGGAGGGTGACGTCACACGGGAAATATTCAAGGTACTGGTTTGTCCGTGAAGGAGGGCTTTATATTTTTATGTTGTACAATTTGTTGTTTCATGACATATTGGGCCCAGATTTTCGAAGCTCTCCTAGCTCTAAGATAGTCTTCAGTACCATCAACTAACATTGGCCTTCGACTATCTTAGCACTTTTTGAGAGCTTCGAAAATGTAGGCCCAGAAGGATATTAGCTGTTTATTAAGTGAAGTATTTTAAATTTACGAGCGAAACACAGCATAACCTACTGAAATGTCAATCAGATGCTAATCCTATTTTATTAAACTAACTTATTTCAGCTGGACGGTTTGAGCTCGATTGTACATTCATAAATCTCCTTGATTTTGCTACTTTTTGTCAATCAGACTACTGCATTCAAATGCCGTATGCAGTAAGGCTAAAATCAGCCATGATTAAGACTGCTGCAAATCATGCCTTGCAGTGGAAGTTGTAAGTGTAGTAACTGCTGATCACCTCCTATTTTTGAAGAACTTAGAAACTCATGAGATGTAGACTGTATCCCTAAATTACCTACTCCACTGTTTGTAGAACATTAAATCTCATGAGGAAATACATGTAAACTATTGTGTACTGCGCTCCAGGACCGAGGAGAGAAGATGACGAAGCGACTTCAGCTGATGAACCAGCGGTACAAGGACCTGGAGCAGAGACGCAACCTGGAGGTGGAGGGCTTCAAGAACGACATCAAGAACCTCCGCGGCCGTCTCAAGGACGTTGAGAGACAACTCTACAAGGTCTCATTTTGCCTTAAACTAACTAAAATTATCATGATAACTGTGTGAGAAGGTGTTCAAAATAGCTGCCAAGCCTGTAAGTCAAATACTGGTTCAAGAGAGGCTATATTGTCAGCCTGGCTTGTGAGGTTTTATATTTATTTGTCAAGGTCCTGTCAATATATTAGAAGGACTGTCTGATTGTTAAAGTCTCAAGCCATCCCTTCAAAAAAAAATTATAAGTAAAAGGACTGGGCTTGTAGATGATCATATGCTGGTGTGCATCTTGTTGCTCGAGATTATGAATTTTTATGGATCATAAATTTCTTTGTTCAAAAACGTCAGGAGATCCCTTGACTGTTTTCCAGGAAGTTCCAGGAAGATTACAACTTCCCTTTGACCAATGATTTTGATAAACCTTGTAGTTAAGGTTATGATTCAGTGTTTAGAGATTATTTGCAATTTTTATAGTGAAAAATTTTAACATTGTGAAATCTTGATGGCCAAACTGATCAGCTGGTGTGGCAGTCAGTGCTTGCCCCATGTAATAACAGAGTTAATGTAGGAATTTATAACTTGGGTTTCCTCTGTGGGGAGAGAATGCTTGTTTGTAATAGTAAAAATGTAAAAGGAATTTTACTATTGCCCATATTGTTATACAAAATATAACAGTGTTACATATCAAGGTCTGTTTCTTACCTTTTTAGTAGATTGCTGATTTGACTTTCAAATAACTCTCAAGCAGGAATTGATGAATAATTTCTAACCTACTTTCATCCTCCTGTGTTGCAGGTGACGCTAGGATTTACAGAAGACATGGACATCTCACGTCCTGACGACCTGGACATGCAGGTGCTGAGAAACGTCCGCTTCACCGCCGGTAAGTCCAAGAAGATGATGGGAGAACTGAAGAACCTCAAGTCTAAAGTCTACGGGCTGGAGAGTGACCTCAAACACTTGTGACCTGGCTGTGGATCCCTCCATCCACTACTGTGATATCTTTATCAATATAGGATGCTTAACAACCTTCCATTTATTCTGTTTTCTTTGAACAGGATAAGTTAGTATAAAACAGGCAATAAAATGTTTAGTACCAAATCATTCATAAGTTTGATTTTGATCAACTAGCTAATGATTTTTATAAGGCAAGTGAAAGCATGTTAAGTATCAAATCATTGATAAGTTTGATTTTGCTCAACAAGCTAATGATTTTGTATTAGGCAGGTGAAAAGCAAGTTTAGTACCAAATCTTTCACAAGTTAATCAAATTTGTTTTATAAGGAAGGGAGTTAAGTATTCTGTTCAGTATTCATCCATACAAATCAAGCATTATTACTGACAGTGTGCTGAAAATAAGATTATCTGTATAGTTAAAAACAAATGTGATGGCGGTATCATCATTGTAATATCTCAACCACATACTATTTGATGTCATTCATGCCGCAGTTTCACAATAGTGAGATGTTGATGTATGATTATTACACTGCAGTATTTGTCAAAGGTCAAGAATAACCTATGATTTGAATCTCTCACTTGGATAATGACATCCTATAGGATTCACTTTGGCATTGGATTTCCAGAACTCTTCCACAGAAGAGAATAGAAATATGTAATTATCAATGGGAGTATTAGCCATCAGGGTATCTATGAAGGCCAAAGGCTGGTATCAATCTGAATATAACAAGCCAATGAACTGACTCCCTTCAACTAATAGCCGCATAATCTGGATGAAAGATTGGACAAGTTCAAGATTTTTTTATTCAGTCTCTTGGAATATCGACATTTAAAAAGGTTTTAACATGTCAGCGGTGGGAACCATTTCCCTTAGACATCAGGGTATTTTAGGAGCCTTGTGGATACAAATATGCTGATGTAGCAGGATGGTTAGTTACATGACATGACGATTTGTTCTGAATTACAAACTTAACAGTTTTATCTCAATGTGTGAAGTTAAGTGATCAAAGTTAAATAGAAGCATGAACAGTATTGAATGAGTGTTCTAACTTACAAGTTCTTTGTAAAAAAATATCAGTTTAAGGACTTCATCTTCTCTTAACCAAATATATTTCAGTAATGTTAATTTATCTCAAAGTTCAATAACTGCCTATTGACCTGTGTCATATCTCACAATCATTCAAGTTGACCTGATTTGAAGGTTACATAAGTATCCTTACTGTTGTGTTATGTCAATCCAACATTCCATGTCATTATCATAAACAGGTTCCTTTTTTTAATTTCATCTTCTTACTGACCCTCCGATCCCCACAGAGGTAGCTCAAGTCCTAAAATCCTACAGTAACCTCTGTTCTAGTATGAGCTTTTCTCGGGCTAGAGAGGAAGAAATCTGATTGATTGAACTGATTGCAATCAGCCTGTCGCCTTCGTTAGCGACTGCATATTTGCACCGGCCTCATTGACAACAAATATGCACTCCATGATTAAGGTGCCTTTCTTTGCTGAAATTTTGCAATAGTTTGTGTTCCAAATTTTTGCTGCTATATAGGATCCATGAACCAATTTAACAACATTTTAGTGTTAGTGTAGAAATTTATTACTTTGGTTGCCTCTGTGGGAAGAGAATGCTTAGTGGCTGAATGTAAAAGATTATCTAGAAAGGTTGACATGAGATCTGCTGCATTTGTCATTGGTTTAACAAGAATACGTTAGTTTTATTGAACATAATTTTTTATTTATTTGTCATGTTGCAAGATTTGTACATTGAATAAATATCGTTTGTATCATTATTGTCTTTGTCATCTTTATTCTCCACTTTTTGGAAAAGTGTTAAAAGTACTTAGCTTTAAATATATTGAAACAAGTCAAGATGTCATATTTCGTAAGTGCCCAAGCGGCGTTAAACAATAACTCACTCACTCACTCATATTTCGTATTCTGATGAATAAGTTACAACTTACTGACAGAACAAGTTGTCTCCCTTTGACCACTGCTAGCCAGAGTTGATCAGCAATGTTGAAGGTGTCCAAACCTTTTGCTATTTGGATAAATATGATCGGAACGTTATCTGCCTTCAAGCTTAATAAATTTGAAAGAAGTCACATTGGCCACATTGACAACTAATATTGGAGTTATTTCCCTTTCACCACTATTTAGGATCAAGTGGACAAGCATACGAAAAATCGATGTAGAGCAACCCTGTCTATAACTAGTGTGTGATGCATCCCAGGGAACTAGTTATGTTTTATTACCCATATGGTAATTCATAAGTGGTGACATATTTTCAATATGAGCACATGTGCACATGTCACTTTTGCCTAGCAACGATTGTTTCAGTGGTTCGTCGTCTGTGACGTCATAAAATCTTTGTTCATGATGTCACTATAGCAAGCCGTCGCAAGGGAAGCAGGCTGTTTTCTGAATATTTCCATGCGTTTCAAATTGCCTAGAATCAGTACTAAAGAAATAATTACACTCGGAAGTGTGTCATATAACTTTTACAAAACTCAACTTTTACAAATTTGTGTATAACCCTTGCTTTCGCTCAGGTAATATAAAATTCACACTCATTTCGTAAAAGTCATATGACACACTTCCTAGGGTAATAAACTTTATATATAACCTCTGCAGATACTCAGATAATATCATAAATGCAATGCACTACTTTGTGCATTTGATACTAGTGATCAGCTGATAAATAAGTTAGATATTGGTCGCAATTCAAAATACCGGTAGTACTAATTTTGTTGTACAAAATGGTTCTTGTGATGAATTCTGTTTTGGTTATCAATATTTCTGAAATCTTTGTAGTTGGTAGTTTGTGGCCGACCTCACTTCAAATTGTTGGTGTTTTAACGCCGCTTTCAAGATTTTTTCATTGATATCGCGGCTGCTGGTATTATTGCAGGGAGAAAGCCCGCAACACCATTGTGGCTATGTATTGCGGTGAAACCTGTGAGCATCGGCTGGAACTAGCTAACCATGGTTTGTACTGTCATCATTTTATACCTTTTATCCAAATCTAATGGGACTTATTCCATGACAGAGTTTCTTTCTTACTGAGTTGGTTCTGTAGATTTTATGTTTGCTGTTTCCCTAACAGTGGTTACCTTTGTCAACAAAACTTTTTTGACTGTTGGGCGTCACAAGCTCTTATGCAAATGTACATCTAGTGATAAGTATTTTGATACAGTTATCATCTGATAACAGATTTTTTTTGACTTTAATAAAGGTAAATCTTAATTATTTTTTATATTATATATGATGTCCTTATTCTTAACAATGATTTGAAAGAGTAAATAACTTCTTATGACATGTGTTTGTAAAACTGAATGTGTCAATTTTTTTCAGAAAATTAAAGCAATTGTATAAAGATATGTAAATAATGAGACAAAACAGGTGATTTTAATAGAGAACTAGAGAAGCCCAAACCATCAGATTTTTTGCAATACAGTACAGCTTTGCTCTGAAATATTTTAGTGAAAGAAGGTCGCCAAATACCTATTGGTTTGACAAAGTATTTCAGGGCAAAACTGGACGTTTTTGTAAAACTCATGCTGATTGTCGGCCGACAGCTACTGTATTTATTTTCTATCTTGTCAAGTTTAACTTGTTCTAATTAATTTAGTGAATCAGTGTGCATGAATTGAATATCATCTACCACGGCCACTGCTAGTGACGTAATTAACACTCTTGTTGTCATGGACCATAGTTTCATGACATCACTCAAAAGATGCACTCTGTTGCAGATTAAAGGATTGGCGGTGATCTTTGTTACAACAAAGCTGATAGAGAAATTTGTATTTCTGTTCATATTGTGATTGCAGTTGTGTTTGGGAGATGTTTACCCAATGTACTTTAGATGTACATATCACATTTACATATTCTTTCACTCAGGAAATTCAATGTCAGAGTCCAACACATGTTATACCAGTAAACTATAAGGACTGTACCTGTGTTTTACTGAGTTGCCATATTACCCTCACAGAAACTCATACCTCACCACACAACCTCTGGTACAAGTTTCTTAATTCTTCTATAATTGAAGGTTTTTACACATCAGCTGTCTATAGCTTTATCCCATCAAATATCATCTTTCATATCTTGTTTTGTGAGAGTTAAGTGCGCATTGTACAGGGAGAGGATTCCAGTCTTCTCACCAATAACAGGAACAATATCTTGATGTTTATTTAATTAGGATATTATACGAGTATCCATGACATACTCTGTTTACTACACGAGTGCCTAAATATAAGTATTTTCCGAGCAAGAGCAAGAAACTGATATTTAGGCATAAGTGTCGTGAACATAGTGCCTCATGGGCACATATATGATATTCTGTTTCTTACCAAAGTCGTGAAATCAAAGAAAATTATCAAATCACATTTGGAACGCAACATCATAGGCGAACTGTGACATCCTGTCACCATGAAAATGTGATTTTTGCCGTAGGGCATCATATGAAAAATATTAATCCCAATAATATTGCACTAGTAGGTAATAAAGTGTCTTATGTGTCCATGTTTTGAAAACAAGGCACTGACTAAACACTGAACTATGGCTTCAACCAATCAAGACTCTGTATTTCTAGCCCAGGTAGAGTTCCACTTGTAACAGAGTAGACTAGGGTAGAAATAACTGTACCTTACCTCAGAATTTTTAGGTCTGAAACATGGACCTCGTATAAAAGGCAACCCCCCTCCTTGACCCCTCAATTTCGGGTATAAAAAAACTTGCCTTATACACTGTAATAAACGGTAACCTCTATTGGGAGAGAAGGCTGCATTGCCCACTTAAACCAACGAAATGGGTTTCCTTTATTCATTGTCAGCATCAGGATTTATACCAAATTGTTGATTTCCTTTGCCATCAGGGATGATAATTTTCATTATTATGTAAGCTTATTTTTCCGGCGACCCGATTGGTCGAGAAGCGGTCACGTGTCAGTCGACAGAAAAGCATATTGACTTCTCTCCGACCAAATGTGATATTGACTTGAAACAGACATAATGACGTCAAACCGTTGTTACATGACGTCATGCTATTGTTATCGTGACGTCATTTGACCGTCTTGTTGAACAATTGATCCAAAGTGATGTTCATTACTGTAGTTTTTTTCTTTTATTTTCGTATTTGTTTCGATACATAATAAAACAATTATGGACTGGTGAGTCCGGTCAATACCTGTTTTTATAGACCCGAGAAAAGCAATATTGACCTCGGACTTCGTCCTCTGTCAATATTGCTTTCCTCGGGTCTATAAAAACAGGTATTGACCTGCGTCCTCTGTCAATATTGCTTTCCTCGGGTCTATAAAAACAGGTATTGACCTCATCACCAGTCTATAATTGTATAGTATTTTCACTTATTTCCGGAGTGATCGAGTTATTATTTAGGGCTGCTTGAGTATTATTCTAGTCATTAGCGCCATTTGTTTTTCTGGATTTGAATGTGGCTCAAATATTGGCATTTTGGTTGACACTGCCTTTTAGTTCAGTGATTTACCATACATCTTTATCCAGTCATTGTTAAAGATAAATTAAACTTCAAGAACATTCTTAAGTGCTCTTTAGTTAATACCTGCAATCTCATCTCTGATTCCTTTCCAAATTATATTCTCAAATGCCATCCAAACTTCCTTTCATATCTTCCTTAGTTTAGAAGATACTTTTAAATGACAATAATAAAATCAACACAAATCAGTATTTCATATTTTATTTTTGGCATTGAGAAAACAACAGCCAAATGACGGGCTAGGTTATCTCTCTACAAACCAAGAGTTACCTCCCTTTAGCTTTTACTTTCTGAAAATGTATTTACAAATTCTTGCCAATTGTCGGGTCTCAATTCACCTCTGGCTACCATTGATGCACAGAAGATTTCTAGAGTGTATAAATAGACTAAAGCTACAATTACGGTTGACAACATTGGGTCTATACGATCTTCTGAACCCTTTATTTACAGCTGTACATCTCAACTCTCCTTCGCTCAGTCTTGCATTCACTCACACTCCAATTTTGTTCCAGAATTGACAATAAATATTGATTATTCAAAATTGACAACTTTTGTTCTGAATATGTAAATTGACAGATATATAATTAGAACTTGGAAGAAAATATGCAAAGAAAAACGTTAACCTCATAACAAAAATTTGATTAACAATTGTAAATGAGTTTATATGTACAAGATTATTTCATTTTTTTCACGTTAAATTTGTTCTGTAATAGATAATGGACAAAGACTTCAAGGAATATGTAATGTAACAATAATACTGAATCACCAACTGACTTAAAATCAGGCAAAAGTCGAACAGATAAACAGAATTCGTTATTTCGGATATAGGAATTTGATACAGATTAACAAGGAGTCATGTTATACAATATATAGATTCATGCATAAGTGTCCATAGAAACTTGTGCATTAAATAGTAACAATTAGGCGGGAGTGAGAATTTCCAATAAATTAGACCATTATAACGTAACATGCCAAGTTTCTTGGCAGAAGACAACGACTGCTTATATACATTACCAGAACTCATAGTACATTCTTGAGGTCTCTTTCTCGCGTGATCACACAACTAACATCCTATCTACACTACAGAGAAAACATGATATGTTGCCTGGCCAACTACAACATAGCACTGTTCAGAGTTGCATCGAGTCCCCGTTGACATATCACACGAATATCCAACTGACGAGAACTCATAAAACCCAGTTGGCCTACGACGAGAAAAACTTGGCCGGTCATCCTCAACTACAATGTTGAATGACTCGGGCTTCATCTCGGGATGCATAGCTACTTCTTTAACAATCACAGCACTTGGAGATGGTTAAACTTGCAAGCAAGGAAATTGTGTCCAATTGGGTGAGGCTCTTACAGAAAGTGCAGGGTCCTGCTCCTAAGACTTGCACTGCGTTGCTTGAGATTTGTTTCGAGGTCGGTGAATAACGAGGTAATCAAATGGTCCCAGAAGAAAGCTGCAATGGTAATTTGATGATTTGGGGGAGTAAAATGGGAGTCCATTCCTTCCAATGTTTGATTTATCAGAGGTTCATTTTCCTGGGGGGGGGCAAAAGCTGCATTGTGAATTTTAATAATGTGTCAAATTTCTGAAAGTTCATTATTTGATGGGGAATCAGGCTTTGTGTCTTCACTGACTTTGTGAATGTTCTGGAATCTATTCCCAATCTAGTTCTATACAAAATACTGGACACTCATTGTTCTTTCAATAGAACAGATATAGTCCTCAAAATGTAAGCTCAAATAATCAAGAACTTCTATCTTTCTTGGTCAGATATAGAGTCAATGTTATCAAGGTTTAGTATATAGTTCAATTTCAAATCAGGACCAACATTACTACATCAGACCAATCTGGACTTGTAACTCCTGAAAGTAGTTCCGGTGTATACTTGGAGAGAACAAAGGTTCCAAACAATACCAAATCTGATTGGTAACTTCTGATGACCTGAAAATAGTTCCGGTACATCAATAGAGAGAGAGAGTCGACCAGTACCATGACAGGTTTCCTTGACTCTGATTGGTCGCGTCTGATGGCCTGAAAGTAGTTCCGGCATGTCTACTGAGACATAAAGTTGATCTACATTGTTAAGTTGTCTCCTCACACCTCTGTTCCCTCCGGTAGACCTTGCCTTAACTGCACCTGTGAGAGTTTGCCCCGCCGTCCCGTTGAAGCTTTGGCCCCAGGGGACCCTGCAGAGAGGTTGTGTAGAGCTGCAGGGCTGAGGGGGGTATCCTCTCGACTACTAGAGCTCCCCACACTGCCAGATACCTGTGGGTAGAAGTTATTGATTAGATACATCCTTAAATATGGGAACATATGTTATGGTCAATGATTAGAAATGTAACTTTGTTATATTTGGGTTCCGATATTTCCTACAGTTCCAATTCTAGTACCTTTTTAGTCAAGTCCTTAGCGTGATCGGAGGTGAGGTGATTTGGGAAAGATAATTTCACTCGTATCGCGGCTGCTAGTATAATTGCAGGGAGAAAGCCTGCAACACAATTGTTGCTATGCACTGTGGTGAAACCTGTGAGCATTGGCTGGAACTAGCGAACCATGGGTGGTACTGTGTACTGAAATTCAGTGCAGCACTGCACCCAAACCTTGCTGCATGTAGAACAGTTCTCTACTGCAGACAAAGTTACCAAGCCCCTGGTGGGATTCTAACCATTGAACTATCCCCCCCCAGCATGATCAGAGAAAACACCTTTAGAGTCAATAGCCATCAATGACTTTACAAATTGCTTATCAACTTAAACACCAGACTTTCATCATAGATTCAACATGGATGAGAAATGAAATTACATAAGAATTTGTTTTAAGATATAACTGATATTTATTATCATAAATCATTACCTTTACGTCATTATCAAAGTAGGAACTGAATTATTTCCATAATTATTCTAAAAATAATTTTCTCGAGGGATCAGTGATGATTAACTATACTTGTTTTCTGGCTCATATTCAATAATGTAGACATTAACCAGGAATGGCCACACACCAAAAGTACATTCAAATTATTCAGCTAACTGCCCCTGTCTCCCATTACTTCAGCTGTTATACTTATCATGTAACCATCTTAAAGGAGATAAAGAACTCAGAAAAAGTACCATGAAAGTACAAAAACAATATGAGTGAAAGTAAAAGAAACCTGTTTTATCTATATTCCTATGCTAAAAAATGTTAACCAAACAGTGTATTCGGAAAAGCATTTGCCTGTGAAATAATGATAGCAATTCCATTGCTTTATGTAGGTAATAAAAATAAAGGTTGACTGATTATCACATCATTGCGTAGTTTCTACCATAGACATGACGCCATTGCAGACATTATTACAGTAGATCTGTGCAATATGAGACAACAACCATTTATTTTTCCATGTCCATATGGTACTTGATTCTGCCTTTGGGTATTCAGATGGTATTGATACGGTGCCAAAAACAATTAAAACCAGCCTGCAGGAGTGTCCAATTCTACCAAAGGAATTATCCTTCTGGGACTAAGATAAAAGCCTTCTCTGAAATCTTGACAGGTTATAACTATGTTTTGTAATTATTGTAAAATAAACAAAATATGAATATGATTTTCATATGTACGACCACCCTATATAGAGTTCAATTGAAAGCAGTTAAAGTTAAAGCCAAGGGCAGATCACTCACTCAGATTATCTTATCATTATCATATAATGGAGGACGTCATAAACGACATTATCGAATAAACTTGGTATCCAAATCTTAGAAATATGCAAATTTAGTGAAAAAAATTAACCTATATTTGCAAATTTTAATTTTGTTGATGCAAATCCTTCAAATTTTATTCATCATTGATGCATCTATACAAGATTACGAAAACTGCGTTGTAACCAGGTTACATTTTGCATATTAATGACGAGATACTTACCACGCCACTATCTAGCGAAGCACCACTGCTACCTCGTTTCATCCCTTGATCTGTAACAGACAAAAAAATCATGTTAAAAAAACACTATTTTATTATTGTAGACTGTTAACTTCCAAACATTGCACTCAGACATTTCTAATCATTTATCATAAAACACATCTTATTGTCAAACCCACATCTATCATTTTTAAATTACCAAATTAAGAAATCACTTCCAATCTTAATGTACATGAATTGTGTTAAGAAAGTTTTAAAGAATGTTTTTTGTATTTTCTCACAATTAAACTTTGAGAAAACAGGATTTATTTTCTCTTGATTTGACAACAACGTGATAAAAAAAATCATTTGTATAATATTATAATATTTAATTATTTTTTATAATATTCTAAAATTCTTGTATCATAAATATAGTCGACAACAGCATGAAATGATATATGAATATGATATGATGTATCCATTTTCTAAAGACGGACAATAAACCATCACTGAAACCAAAACTGATTCACGACTGTCGTACACATCGTACGCTTGGCTTGAGAAGTGGGGCAGGGTGTGGCACCAAGTGAAAGAAACATTGTACAACACTTAACTATCGGCTAGATATGTACGATATGGGGACGATATGAAGGTCGGTTTGACCTGCTTACGACAGGCCTGACAGAGAAATAAGGAATACCAACAACAGAAGTACAGAACCGAGATGAAATCAACATGAAAAGAACTGAAAATGACAATGAGGCATGAAAGCATTGAGTGATGACAATGAGGTGACAATGATGAAATGAACATGTGATGAAACTGAAATTGACAACGATGAATGTGAAATTTCTATTTCAACTTTTCTGCTTGAAGCATTCATAAAATCTCAAACTTTATAATAACATAGATACTAACTTGAAAGTAATTTTGGAATCCAAATGTCAATGTATAATGAAATTGATTGTCAATGGTAATGCAAGTGATAATGCACTTTTTCAGTGCAAATTGAAACTGATATTCTATCACGACATGATCGCCCTACAAAATGGCTGATTGGAATGAAACATATGGATGATGTTAGTTTTATAAAGATATGCGCACTTGCATCAAACTTCCCAGAAGAATCATCGCTGCTTTTAGCATCACCGATCATCAGGGTTTGAAGGACAACTGTCAAAGAGTTCAAATATTCTTTGCCATTATGAAACATTTACCCGGATGTGTCAAATATAAGATCAAAGATCACAAATTTGTTAAGAAGGTAAGGGGTCAAAGATTCTGTTATGGGCAGAAAATCTTTAAAGAAGAATTTCAAGGAATTGAGTTAAGAACAGGCGATAACAATATCACATGTCAAAATGTTATAATTCATGAAAAGGTCAGGGGAATTAATTTCAGATTTGCAATCAACATTAAAACCAATGTGCAAGTTCTTAAATTCCGTCCTGTCCTGAATACAGTAATTCCGATATCACATTCATGCATCGATCGACAAAATTCCGTAGGTAATCTTATAACATGTGCTTAAACATCCTAACTACTATCCATTCTTAAAAAAATTGTCCTAAGGACGCTAAATTGTAACAAAACAGAGATATTCACTGAACTTTTATCTAAAAGCTAGCAGAAAATCAAATTCTCGCATACAAAATAACCAGCGAAGCAACTGACTACAAAATATCTTGACAAATAAGCTGTAATGCTTCTTGCTGAAATTTCTTGGCAAATGTATCGCTTAAAGCATGTTTGCACGTCTAGCGTGTGCAGATTATCAAGGCCTTGAACAATCAGGAACAAAATCAGACAGTGATGAAGCTGACGAGGAAAGCATGACATTTACCGAGGGGCGAACACTTCCTACCTGTATTGACCTGAGATACCATGTAAAATCTCAAAATAGCTCACTTAATACACAGATATGACATTCAGATAGCCTATCTCGAGATAAAAGAGATGATATTTTCAGAAAACTTATCTATTTTGAAATGTGGGATGATAACACACTTTGAAATGATACTCAAGATTCATCGACCTTGTGTTAATGCCCTGCTATATATGTTTAGACTTATCCTGATAAGAATTTTCAATTGAAAATTGATATTCAATGCATATTAGATAGGATATTGCATTTGATGCTTAAATTTAATGTTACATTAATGAAGAATTTAAGCTTGAAGAATGAATAGTCTGGATGGAAATGAAATTTGAAAATGTATAACAATGTGGCCAAAATGAATGAATATTCAAACAAAATTGAAATACATGATATATGTTTTTTATTGAAGGAACTTCAGTATATATTTTATCTATTATATTTTACATTTCAAACTAATTCTGAATCATCCAAATTTAATAAATTCAATGAAAGATATTACACACTCAAATCAGCACTCTAGAATATTTACATAAGAAAAGAATTCATTTATATTGGCCTTTGTAAGCGGGAGCACCATTACACTTTGTGTTTTTCCCCCCAATGGAATCTTGCTTCTTGTTCAAATTCTAAACAAAAGTAGCCTAAATAAATATCCCGAATAATGAAATTTCATACAGATTTTCAAAATGAGAAGAAAATTGTATTCATACAAAATGTTTTGAAATTACAAAGATATCAATATTTAAGAATAAAATATATGTGGAATATAGAATATAAAATTTTCATTTAGCATTTTAGAATTTATTTTTTCAATTTCTTATGACAAATATGCTTTTTATAGTGTTTTTCATTGCTTTTTGTTGACATCATTGGACACAATTATTAGTTTTTGCAGAGATGCTCAATTCAGTGCTATTTATAGTAATCGAGCATTACAATTACTTAAAGTAATACATTGTTGAAACAGTAATTATGATTTTATAATTTTTCTTATAAAAAAACTCAGATTTACATGTCTTAATTTAGAATTCTGACAAAAAGTGAAATGGCGCCCCGCTTCCGCAACTCAAAGAACCATTCATGCAGCATGCACATGCATACCTTCACACAAGTCAGTGAGGGAGTTGGAGAGAGTGTGTTTCTTCAAGCCACTGCACTCGGGGGCTGACAATCTATTGACCGCAGGGTCTGAGGGCTTCATATGATCGTACATTAGAACCCGCGAGTCGTCATTTGCATAGTGCTTCTCTATCGTGTTGTGATTGGTCCGGTGCCGGTTTAGCTCCTCCTCTATACGTAGCTGCTCCATCCCATTGGTCTAGAACATACAGAGTCAACCAATGAGAAACTTGTATGATGTAAAAAAGTTTGAAATGAACAGTTTGAATATTTTGTAGAAAAACAGCAAACTGTTTAACATATAATGTCAATGAAAGAGAAATGAAAATAATATTTCCAAACATTATTAATTATCAAGTCCTTGTAGGGCATTTAGAATTATTATTATTATTATTATTATTATTATTATTATCATCTAGAAGTGGTATACATAAGAACTTCAACATTTCTGGATATCAACTTCTTTATATAACATGCTAACTCATTCATCGGGTAGGCTTTTTTATCATTAGAATAGAAAATCTCGTTGGAAGCCAAATCTAAATCATTTTTGCAGTATTGATAGAAATTTCGAGCACATTATTAAGATTTTTCATTAAAAGGTTATTAGTCATATATGAATGAAATAACTTTTTCTAATACAAAAACATCAAAAGAAAAGCATTGTCCTGGTCACTAACTTCCAATATGGCTTCTTTGAGATCCTCTACAAATTTCTGTCTATCATGGTCGTTTCTAGCGTTGAAAGTCAGGAGAACTTTCCCGTCCAGGCTGTTGGTCAGTTGGATACCGAACTGGTAGTCTGTAATCAGATTAAACTCCAAAATTAAATATTTGAGGGGAGGTGAGGTGATTGTTTTTTTAATGCCGATTTCAAGAGTATATCACGCATATCGCGGCGGTAGTTTCAATGCAGGGAGAAAGCCTGCAACACAATTGTGGCTATGGATTGCAGTGAAACCTGCAAAGTTCATCATTTTCTGCTTATTTCAGTATGGGAGAGTTGCAGAAATTGTAAAGCAAATAGGATGAGAATAGCAATGATGAGTGGAACATTTACAGGAATACCGGCTTGTTAAAACATGGAGTTACCAGGGGAGGCCAGAAACTAAATCAATGACTAATAGTATTGGGGAAAGTGACTTAAATGGCCTGTAAACCAGATTTGGTGACAAATTATTTTGAGTGGCACATTCATAGAAATCGAATGGTCAACAAAAGGAGTATTCTGGAACCTGTAGAAAAAGGCTAGCTAAAATGATTTCTCTTTGCTAGCAAGCAAGGCATATTTTTAGATATTCAATAAATAATATTGCCGATATGAGCATGAGCAATTTTGACAAAGATTGGCAAAGTTGTGGAATCAGAAGCCCATGTAGCAGTGAGGACTAAAAGTTATGTAGTACTCACGTGAAGTTTCAAAGAGGAACACCTGCATCCCACAGAGAGAGGCTTGGTTCTTGAGTGTGTACGTTATTCCAGTCTTCTTCTTGCTTAGAATCTTTGTTACCTGTGAAAAAAGTGACAGGTTAAAAAAGGGAGAAAGGAAAAATAAACTCTGAACATTTGATAAGAGTCGTGAATGCACTCCAAATTTCAATTAAGAATGAAGTGTTTGAATTAAACTGAGTAAAATATTCTTTCACTTTCCACAAGAATTGAAATTAACTTTTGTGATAATTTTTTCGAATGTGTTAATAATGTTGACAAACTTGACCCATTGAAGGTAACTGCCCAATCACTTTTGAGGTCAACTGACCTTATTGAAAGATTAAATGAAAAGACTATTAAAAGAGGGTGGCAATTTATTCTCTAACAATCATAATCCAATACAATATAAAGGTATTAACTATGTTTTTTTTGCTTTCAAGAGCAGGTTGAAAGCCTGGAAGGCTATAAACGTGAACCGTATTGAACCTGCCAATTTGGTTGACACTAGCTCACTATCGGAGGTAATTTACTGAACTTTTTGCAACTTGGCACCAAATCATAGCTAGCATATAAAGGGGCACCGGAGACATAGATGCGTGGACCCTGGAGGATTTCAAAGACCATACTTCTTTGTCTACAAATTTTTTAAACATGAATTCCATATTATACTTACGAGAATCATGTCATTGAAGAGAAACACCTCCCTCTGGTGGAGACCGATCTTCTCCTTCTTGTTGGGGTCGTGAACCTCGTACAATCGACAGTAGCACACTAGGCGGCGCCAGGGTAGAGTCAGCGCCTGCAGGTCAAGGTCATATAGTTAGGGTGTGTGATTAGAAACATAGTATTGGTTACACAAAGTTCTTATCAAATCATCAAAATATTTCATCATATTGATCAACTTTTAGAACCTAACCCTTGAAACAAAAAATCCTTTTGTGTTGATTTGATAAAAGTGACATTTTGTAAAACATAAGGAAAAGCTTCATACAAAATATTTTTCAAGTCTGAAAATATTTCAAATACATAAAAAAAATTCCTCATTTTTTAAAACGATAAACAAATTGCATGGCATTCATGCGCCATAAATACAGTCGACACATTAATGTGTTTGTATGAGGTCAAACTCTAAGTGGCGACTGTTGTAGGACACTGTCAGGACTCAAGTTGGGCGTCTGCCAGCATACAATCGTAATTATTTTGAGTAACAAGCCGTCTGAACCTTGAAAGCATCTATGACCTTTTCCTCTTCCACTTAAATTTGAATTACAGGAACATTTTTTTGTATTTACATTGTTGTCAAAAGTCTTATCACTTTTTTTACACATTGAATGCAAGATCCTGTTTGTAGGTTTTATTTTGAAATAATAAAATACCTTAACTTGCTTTCTTTATTACAAGTCTGATAATTTACCCCTTTTATGTTAAAAATATGGAGGTACATATTGGAAGTTATTTGGGTGGTATGCTAAGAAGAAAAATACAATAAAATATTGTTTAAAAATTATACCTTCATGTATTTCCTTAATCATATATTTTGTCTGATATTTCTTCTTCAATGTTAAAAACATAAATTTATTTGTACGATTTTTTTGTGTTGGTACACACCGGTTTCTTTCCGACGATGGTCTGCTCCACCTTAGCAACCTGGGAAACATGGTCGACCCCGGACCGGAACTCCTGCTCACGGACACGCATGTAGATCCCGGCCAGAAGATCCCGGTCAACGTCCTCATTGTCATCAATACCTGGAAACAAATGTTTTCATTAGCATAAGAGTCTCTTATACAGGTCGGGTTTTAATTTCGCTTCAAGTGTATTTCACTTGTATAACTGCAATGGCAACAAGAAAATCCACAAAACAATTGTTGCTATGAGTTGCCATGAAACCTGTAAGTATATGGAACTAGCAAACCATGGGTGTCATGCAGTTCAATTCAGTGTAGCATTGCACCCAAACCTTACTGCATGTAGAACAGCTCTCTACTGCAGACGAAATTGCCTAACCCCTGGCGGGATTCACAATCAAAACGTCTTGTTCAGAAGTCGAATGTGTCAAACAACTGCGGAAAAAGTATCTGAGATTTCTTTCTTTACATCATAAAATCTGGTTACCACACATGTTACTTTCCTGAGAATATTTCTTTCTCGTAGATCTGAAGGCATATCTCAACAAATCATTAAAAAAAATTAAACAAAGCAGTCTTTCAACGTTTTCTCACAAGAAAATAAACTTAAAATGACTTTTAACATTAATATAAAATATCACAACTTTTTATCAAGTTATGAATAAATTCATTGTCTATTTATAACAGCAAGTTTAAGGAATATTTTTTACATAAGACATCAGGCAACGCCCACGGTTACACAAAACAGCTATAGAAATATAGAGAAGGAAATAGGGAGCATAAATCTGTTGAGAGTTAATCTTCAAGGATATTTTCCTTCCAAAAAGCCAAATGGTGAAGCGAAACCGTCTGTTGACCTATAACTTCAACACCTGATATGTGACATATTAACACTTTTCATTTCATAATCGTTTATTTTGTACTTGGTGACATAAGTCACCAAAAGATGACCTCTATGAATTGCTTCCAGACTTGCTCCAGCCTTCAAAGACTTTTGAAATTATTCAGTGAATTACTTTATTAGTGTCTTGTATTATAATGGACAAACGTAAAGATAATTATTCCTTTTTTTTATCAATAATAATAACAACTATTATCTTAAAACAATAAAGCTTTACGCATGACAATATTCAGATATCAAACTCTGTTCAAACAAAATTGCATCCAATTAGCATTTCAACATCAATCAATAAAAAAACTTCATAAAGCTAAGAGAAGACTATTTTTTGGTTAATCATCTTTTTTATTTTCACCATGGGAAAATTTTTATAAACTCTGGAACAGTTTTCAACATATACAATTTTCAATATATATATATTCTACATGTATATTACTAAGAACACTTCTATGGAACCTTCCAGAAAGCCTTGTTTGAGTCTTAGTACCCTTATAAAGCTATATAAATAATACAAATTGTATAGATATGCCGAGAGACGGTTTCTGTAGAAAGAATATAAGGATCTGTAGAAAACCAAGGTCTCGGTTCATGTGTTTAAAAGGTCACATAAACACATTTTTGGTGAAAGATTAGAATGAGATATTTGTTTATGGGCAAAAGGCCTCCCATACGGCAACTGTGGCCATGCTCTGTCTGATAACCAAACAGAAGCAATTTATCTGCATGAGAAAACGTGATTTAAAGTAAACGGGTTAAAAGCATATTTGATTTGATTAACTTTTAAGTTCAAGGCCTTTGCTTCTAAAATTCAAAGCAATTTGATAATCTTAATTCACTTTGAAATCAAAACATTTGTTTTTCTCTGATTTCGTCTTTGACTTCAAGATAATTATAATGGTTTCCTGAAATATTTTTAACAAGCCTAATCAAAAGCTGTAACCGAAAACTCTCAAACAATCACATCCTCTCAGACTCTACCTTCTTCAAAACGGAACAACAGCAAAACAAAAGGTTCTAAATATAACTCTGTATTTGAAATTATTGAAAGTTGACGGAAATATCTTTCGACGTTGTTTACTCCAACCTGTATCACAAGGTCAGAAGTGCAAAATTCTAAGCTCATACCAACATAGTCCATCGTGGAGGGAGGTTTGAATCTCTGGAATTTTTCTAGGATCGAGCAAAAAAGGTTATATGGTTGTCCAAATAAACATTACCGGTAAATAGAAGTCAAGCCCTTTGCTATTCTTACTAAGAAAATACATCATGCTTTTTGCCATTCTTGGTAAGCGTGGGCAGTCCAGGTGATATAATGACAACAAAAAGTAAAGCCACAAGCCTATCACTTTCTATATAGCAGACCACCTGCCTAGCGTAGCAACAATAGGAGCAATCTAAAAACATTAGGTACAGTACCCTGGGAGAAAATAAAATAATCAACCCCTCCCAAATCCACTTAGATTGACACAGAGTATGTTTCATGAATTTAAGTGGCTTATATAGAGATAAAATATCATATGACCTGAGTCAAGTTCAAATTGCTTATCTAAATTTGCATCTTTATCTCTTAAAAATTATTACATTTTCTTGGTTTTGACTGAAAATTAAAAACAGCCATATAAATGTTAACATTTCTAAATCTTATTTATAATCCCATTTTTGTTAATGTCATCAAGTATTGGGATCTAAATTAGCGCCTGTCAACACAAGAGGAAAAGATGCTTGGCTTGTAAAATTTCTTATTGTGCAAATCAAGGGATAATTTGTATTTTAGAGAAATGAATGAAGTCATTAATGGCTTCTAGAATGAATTAAGTCGAGGTTTTCAAATTCTGACAGCTGCATCAAATATTCCATTATATTCTATCATTTAAAAAATACTGCCCAGCATCGTTATCGATATATGAATTTCAATAATCAATATTGATAATTTTCACCAAAACATCTTCGTATCGGTGATAAACATCTAAAGAAACACATCTACCATAGAAGCATAAAAACAGGTGTTTTGAGGTAACGAGGTAGAATACCTGTCAGGTGTAAGTAATAATGCTTCTCCCTCGCGGAATGCTAGCATGGTTGTCAGTACAAAAACAAGCCTCTAACAGTAGGAGAAGAGATACACGAGATCCATCACCGTCTGATGAGATCTCTGCCTGGGGAAGATGGTCAATAGATTGGTCTGATATCCGATATGTCACACTTGCTTGTTCAGAGGGAACATACTTTCCCTTTCTATTTCTCACTTTCTCTCTAAATGCAGCCTCTAAATAAATTGAGCCTCTATGAGTAAGCTGCAGTTGACACATATGCCACTTTCGTGACTAAAAACTTCTCAAAAACATGCATGCAGATTATGCTTTCAATGAATTTGCTTGCTAATGATATGAACTATGATTGGCATAGATCAGTGTCAATTTTCCTCATCAATGTTATCTTTATTCAAGAACAAAAACATTTTTTTATTCCCTTTTCAGTTTGAAAACATCACCTATTTTGATTATGGTATCAGACAGATACTTCTCCACAATCGTGGTGGGTATGAATCGCAAATTTCCTATAAACTTGTTTGAAAGTTGCAGATAAACACAGTATCTCTTTGATACACCATCCCTTTCCTGTTTTGAACAATATTCTTACATTTTAGACCTCACGTCTGCCCTCAGCATTTCCACCTCCTCTCAAGAAAGTCAACAATCATATTTGTTGTATCAGAGCTACCCAAGTGGGCAGATTAGGAGTAGATGATTGAGGATAAGCTCACAGATGGGGAAGGAATGGGGATGGGATATGGTGGATATGTGAGGGTTTGGGTCACACATGTTTCTGGGCCCGGCCAGGTGTGAAGAGGTAAACTGGAGATGCTTATCTCGGACAAAGGGATGATAGAAGATCAGAGTCCAGCTGGATTCAGTAGGTACAGATTACATGTGACCTCGTGGCAGATGAAGGATCCTGCAGACTTGTTGTGGCTAATTCACCACATGCTTGTGGCCGAGGTGAAGGGGACCAGGTGAACCCTGCTTGTGGTCTTGTTGGGATCAAATTGTCTGAGTGCATCATGCATAACCCTTAAAGATGTCCAAAATTCTCTGCAGATATCTGCATATATGTAAACGGGACCAGGGTAATCTCATGTTTTCACTTTTGTGAAATCTGAACCAGCAAGTCTGTACCATATTTCCCTTCCTTGAACCTGAATAAACTTCTGCACTTCTAAACTTCTTTCTCCAAAGATCAACAACTTGGGAAACATAATCAACTGCAAATAGTTGAGTGTTATGGTGAGAAGGTCAGGACCGATATAGACACAAGTCAGCAAACAGTTCGACTCTTGTCTTTCAATCTCCATGTACCGTCAGTCTGGTGCAAACACACACACACACAAACCCTCGTACCGACCCTACACACTTAACAAAAAGTAGTAGCTACAACACCCTCCGAACTTGAAAACACTGTATAGTGGACAAAATAAGTTACGGATATTGTAATTTATATGATTGATAGTTTATCAAGGTCAATAAATAAATGTACCATTACCATTTCTATCCTGTAAATAATTAACCAATTGTACCATCTATCCTTAGGAGTGAGGTAAAAAATATTTATAAAAACAAGAGGTAATGAAATATAAATATATGATATTCCAAAATACTGAATAATCCAATAATACATGCCTTTGACATAGGCTGAACTTCAAGACAAATATATGATCATGAACATTCAAAACATATAAAGAACAGCATAGACATTGAGTATAAGTTGCAGCTCATTTTGAAAGAACAAAATTGAGACAAGATTTCTAAGGCTATTATTCCTACAACCTTGACCAGCAACTACCACAAAGTCCCATCAATCACCCTACAGGTGATGAAGAACCAATGGACATAAGCTAAACATCATCTGTGGATGAGGCAGATACGTATAAACATAAGAAATACCAGATACCTACATGGTAAGTATATACCTACACACAAGCTGACAACAGACGGGGCTGGGGTATACATTAGTGTACATCTTCCATTGCCAAAACACAGGAAGTGAGGTGAGTGCCATCATGGAGGAAAGATGGCCGCCATCCCAGTAAAAACAATATGTCATCAAAGGCAATGCTTTACCTTGTAACCTTGTTACTGTTGTTTTTGTTTGGATCTGCTTACAAGGCAGAAACGCCCATAACAACTTATCAAATAAGGATAAGAGGATTATTAGGACAAGAGGACATGAAATGTTGACACAATAATCCTTTACATGTGTGTGTCGTCTGCTCTTTAGATTAAGACTTTCAATGTACTTACATGGTTAGACCATGAATATAAGGATATCTAATATTTTTGCAACATGAAATTGTGAATATATGTCAAATCACTTTGTATACCCTTATAAAAAAAATGAAATATATATCAAATCAGTTGGTGTACCCTTTAAAAAATGAAATTGAATCAATAATTATTTTCCACACTTCTGTGACACAAAGATTACAAAGATTCAAATTCAAGCAATGTTCAAGCCAACCCTGTCCTCTTCAAACCAACATCATGTAAAAAGACTTCCCTAAAAAGAGACATGATTTTATACAAAAAGTTTATGCTCAAATTTCAAAGGCTGGCCTGCAGATGTTTTTCATCTCTATATAATGAGTAGTTTAACCGTTACCTTACACACTGCATCATGATCAAACTCTTCCTATACACATCAGAATCATCTGCCATGTTTTTTTGCCATTTCTCAAGGTAATTGTGCGTGTTTTTACATCGTATAACGTTATGTTTTTGAGACACAGCTGGATGTTTTTTTACCCCTGTGCCACGTGATGTTAGAAAACACGCCTCCTCCATTTTGAGAATGGCATTAGTCTCCCTATACATACTGAAATAATATTTTCCTCAATATCAAATATCTTTGATGAAAGCTGTAAATGACTACAAGATATTTAGCTGGGGTGTAATCAAGTACAATCCACGTAATATTTACTCTTGCTATAACGGTGCAACATCTAAGAGACATGACTGTCATGTGACCATATAGAGCAATCAGAATAGTGACGTCTGCTGAGAAAGCCACTTTGATCATTGGATTACATCTATTTCAACACAGTTCTAACGATACACTTTGATAGAAAGAGGAAAAAGATGGTTTATATTCCTTTTATCACCTTATTTATTCATATAGTTCTATTAACAACTTAATGTTTTCGATTTTTTTTCCAGAGGAAAGATAGCACAAACTACTAAAAACCATTGAAGCAGAAATGTAATCAAATTATGATTCATACCGAGTCTAAATACCTAATCTAACCTAAATCACAACTTGCCAGTGTGTCTGCCAGATGTGAAGAGAATTGAACTCAATAACTTTCAAATTCTAAATAAAGACTTTAGTCTAAAAGAATGATTCCAAATGGACTGAAATAATACAAGAGCCATTAAGCAAATTATCCAGAATTAAAACAACAGTTTATATTTACAAGACCGAGGCATTAACGTAAGGTTAGCCAGCTAAGTTGTAAGCACATGCTAAGCAGATGTAAGAATTCTGTAATCCCAAAATGGCTGGTGTAATCGAGCAGAAGCAAGCATTCGAGCTGATTAACAAGAACTTTCTTCAAAAGATTTTACTTCTTTGATGGATGATGTAGGCAGGGAATTGCTTTGACCTGATATTTCTATGCTCGTGAAGAACAAGTTCCATTGAGTTGCCTGACGCTACCTTTATCTGGAGAAGTTTCTGGAGCAATACCTCCATTTAATGACCCACCACCTTTACGTAACAAATATCTGGCCAACTTCCATTCAGTTCTAAGTCTGCTTCATGAAGTGTCTGAAGAGGAAGATTGGCCCACCATTACAAAGACTTTCTTTCCAATCCCTGATTGCAGTTAAGATTTGAGGCAACGGTGTTTGCTGTGACAAAATGAAGAATCTACAATCAAGGAGTTTAGCAAATGTTTCAAGTAGACAGAACAAGAGGAAAGTTCATTGTAACTAGTAATGGGAAGGACATTTTTCGTCAGGTTACAGTGGTGACCAGTTTCTATCTGAATTACTATTTGAAGAAATTGAGATTAACTTACAAGAGTCAAGAATTCTCAAAATAAACCTGGCATGGTTCAATTTCAATCAACTGGAAGATTTGAAATCATTAAAACACATCATAATTATTCAATGTTTACAGGTATTTATGACTGCTCAAGCAAACTATGAACTTCTATTAATAGAATTTTGATGCCATGGTTTTGATTTTTTACTTTTGCTTTGATCAAAGAGCAATGGATGCTGGATTTTATTGCGAGTACTGAAGATGTGGTGAGGCAATTTGGTGTTTAACGCTGCTTTCAAGAGTATTTCACTTATATCGAGTCTGCTATGATTAGTGAAGGGAGAGTGCCCGCAACACCTTTGTGGCTATGCATTGAGGCGTAACCTGCAAGCATCGGCTGGATGCAAATCATAGGTGGTACTGCACTGAAATTCAGTATAGTATTGCACCCAAACCATACTGCGTGTAGAACTGTTCTCTACTGCAGACAAAGTTTCTGAGCCCCTGGCGGGAGTGAGAATTGAAATCTTGCCTTTTGTAAAATGAAAGATAAGAATCATCACAAATTTCTCAAAACCAATATAGGAAGTCAAGAACTCTAGAAGACGGAACAAGATATTGAACACTTCTCTAAACAATCTGCCAAGAGTAACCTTTAGGACAGCAATCCCTTGCTGGACCATGTGCATGTCCCATGTTGAAGTTAGAGATCACTGAGTCTGCTCCTAACAAGAACATGAAATACTTTTGTCCACCTGACCATCTGTCTGTCTAGTTATTTGTTTGTCCAAACAGTAGCTGCTTGACCAGATGGAACCCATCTGACCAGTCAAGAAACTGACCACTTAAAGCAGATGGTCAAATGAATATGTATCCATGGAATTCAACTTTGGAGTATTAATTTGCTTATTAAAGTATACCATTAACTACAATATTGAAAAGTTACCAGTCAAAAAAAAAAAGTTTGACAATACGAAGGGTGATAAGTAAACAAAAGAACGCAAATTTGTGAGTTTGGGTGAAATCTTACCAAGTTTGGTCTGAGAGGCTTGCTTTATTTCACACACAACTACATACAACTGATGCTTTATCAGCATCTGAATTCTCACACAGCATTGAGGAGGTTAACGTGAGAAATGGAACTTTGATCATAAAAAACCCATGGAAGGTTGATGGACCAATTAAAAACACATTACTGGCACAAAACATCATACACATTCACAGCTGCATTCTAACAGTTTTGTAAATGTGTGGTTCGCTAATCAATACTTATTGTCTTGAAATATACAAATCAATATTAACATTTCACTCTTTCTGAAGAGATCTGTAGAACAGTTCAAGATATAAGCAAGATTAGTGGCCACAATCATTTCGTTTCACTTAGATTCATAAGCCAAGCTCTTTTTAGCTAAAGAGTTGGGTTTTGTAAAAAACATAAGATATTGATTATCATAAAAAAGAACACAGAAATTTAATATCACATGAAACTGAAGTCTAGAGCAATCTCTCAACATCCTTTTCATCCCTGAGTTTGAACTGACAAATGTGAAACTGAGATCCTGGGAAAGAAGAGGTCATTTGGTCATAGTCTCCCAGAAAATTCCAGTAACCACCGCTGTTACTTATGTAAAGCTACTTATTGTGCAAAATTTCTGAACTTTTAAAAAAATGCTTGAGCTTTAAAAGAAGATGCCAAACGCAGGGTTAGTTGTAAGGGTGAGAGAATTATTCAGTTGACTCCACTTAGGACCTAAAAGATTAATGTTTTCACATAGGTGAGGTGAGGTGAGGTGAAGTGAGGTGATATGTACTTTAAAGCCGCTTTAAAGAGTATTGCACTTATATCACTGCTGCTTGTTTGACTGCAGGGAGAAAGCCTGCAACACCATTGTGGCTATGCATTGCTGTGAAACCTGCGAGCATCAGCTTTTTTAAACATGAGAATTGAAGAGTGAGAGATGGAAATAAGGGAAAATGTTGATTTGAATATGAAATATTTTTCTGAGGACCATGTGCGAGTCCAAGGAGGGCAAAGCACCAGGAATAACTATTGATCTGATACTCATGGGAGCACACAATGGTGATGTACAAGCCAGAAATCTACCATACACATACCTTTACATTAGCAGGAGTCAGACTTACATTACAAAGCACTACATCTTCCCTCATACATCACTTTATATAATGGAAAAGTTGGAATTATTTGTGAAGACTCTGACAGTTAATCAGCATCATTGTGTTACAGGAGACAGGCAGGCTGCTATATACCAGAGACATGATGTCTCTATGGGGCAGGATACATGCCAGATATGTGCTTAGGGTACAGAGGGCGACGGGAGGAGTTAGGTCCGATTGGATGCAGGATCTTGAAACAAAGAAGAGGGGAGATTTTGGAGCTCAATGGACCATACTGACCATTACAGTTAGAATTTACCCCCTTTTAAACCTCCGCCCCCCGGACCTTTCTTCATTGATTTACACAGTTGATACTGCAGACATTTGATATATCATTATAAAATATTTTCAACAACATGAATTAACAGAATGATTGGAAATTTCGAAAAATTATTTTAATATGCCATGTACATAATTTTATAATTGTAGCCTTTGATACAGTCTAGGTCCTCATTCCACAAGGCTAGACTTTAATGGAAAACTGAGAAATGAATCATATTGAGTCATTTTGAAAAAAATATTTTACAGGTCCAGGTCCTAATACAAAGGACAAGATCAGAATTTATTTCCTTATTCGTAAATATTTCTCAAAGCCCATAGTCCAGCATCTCTCAAAAAAATCCCTGCCTCAGCTAAGTCAGTTAGATATGTGTATGTAGTAAACCCGCTGACCTATACCTACACCATGTCTCAACAAACACCAACTGACCAGGGGTCAACAATATGTCAGTGTCCATCTGTTTCCACACAGAGTCCAGGTAGACAATAAAGCAACACACACGCGTATGGTCACACCCATTCCACAGTGTTGTGGCTAGTGCCACAGATTAGCAGGTAAATGTTAGAGTGGAATCTGACCACTGCTAGAGAGGTTACGGCCATGTGGTCAGTGCAAGAGATAAGTAAGTAGGTGTTGGAGGGGTGGGGAGTATATACCGGTAGTCTGTAATGGAATCTGTATCCATGAGTTTTGAGGCTGACAGATCAATGCTGAAGGTACAGGCATTATATCATAAAGATGTAAAGAAAATAATGACAAAATTTACATCGGATCTTAGAACCGAATTAATTGGTGTAAACAAAGTCTTTGAATGGCTTTTAGAAGTGGCATACAGCAAATTTTGTGGATAAGCGCTTTGTTATTCAGGTTAGGTTTTAGGTAATTTTTGTGTTAATTGACAATTTGCTCAGAGCAATTGGAATGTAATCTTTAAGACACTTAAACTTTTACATATTTGACAAGTTTCAAATGGAAAAAATTTCTGATATACATGTCTTGTATGGATTCACTCAACAATATGAAAATTGTAGACAACATATCTGATCATATCTGCAAAGAAAAGGTTTCATTAAAAATCCCGTAAGCTATCAAGGAACAATTTCAAAGAAGAATCATATATAGGACAATGAGAATGATAGATACATTGGTCATATCATCCAGAAGGGAGGCAATTGAAATGAAAAGGGAGATAATCTAGCCAGATGAGATGATAGATTCATTGGATAAGAAATCGTGAGAGGGAGTAATTTCAATGAAAAGGGGGATATCCATGATAGATGACTGGTGGACTTGAATGGGCACCTGATGGTCAGTTCTGTCCCATGGGCAGTGAGAAGGTGCTCCATTACCCGGTATGACCTACATTAATGATGAGATAGATCTGGATAATCTTACAGATAAGTACAGGGCTGTCCATCACTTCTCCACACCTACCTATTAACTAGCCAACTGACCTACATGATTACGGAGATGGTTGTTATAAGCTGGCTCTATGCCACTGCTTTCAGAATGGGATACTAAACAGCTTTGGTACCTTTTTGAGGAATTAGAAAATAAGATGATCTTATACCTGTTAGTGCATCTATACAAAAAATATCAGGTTAGGTCCTATTCAACTATCTGTTAAATGGATACTTCTGTTTGGGACTTGTCACTTGAGGTTAACCGTTAACTTATACTCAAATATTCAAAATCTTACTTCGGACTTGTTATTTCAAGGTCTTTTCATACACTGGTAATATAAATGAAATAATTTATAAACATTCTGATGTCAAACAATGTTATAAGGAGGTATCAATTAGCATATGACAAAACTAAAGACAGTTTCAAAATTACTTTCAACATAAGTTACATACTTCAAAGAATTTGAGCACAAAACTGTACATCCATCAACATTCCCTAAACATGCACCAATCAGAATTCCTGACATCTACCTATTCCCGAAGAACAAAATCCATTTGTCAGCTATTTCCAATTTTCCCTGCTATGAACCTCAAACTAATTTCCAATTTTCTCTCCAACAAATTTCCTCACCTAAGGGCCTTTTAATGCTCATTCCTGACGGACATATCTGGCGCAACTGTTTTTTGTATGAGGCTATCTGTTTGGGCATCTGACTTAGGTATCGCTGAAAGTCTAGGAATCCCGTGAAGACCCTTCTTCAAAGAAATTTGTCTTTCAGCACGTAAATGAGCCGATAGTTATTGTCAGGTCCCAAATTAGTTGGATTTTCCCTCTGATATATGCTTAGTGTTGAAAGAGCGTTCCATTGGCTGACAGGAGTCTTGTACATGTAAGATATTCTTGGAATAATGGTCGGCACCAATGATTCCTTACTGACCAACTTACTGAGATTGATGTCGGTCATGGCAACACACGTTAAATCATTATTCACATCTACTGAAATGCCATCCGGAAACCTGTTTGTCAGGTGTTTTGAACAAACTGGAATTTTAAAAATATATATCTTTTACAGGTCATGCAAATAATTGTTTAGGACCTGGACCAGCACAAAATTATTAAGTTGAAACTAATGCTCTACTTGACTAACATAACAGGAGAGTATAAAAAAATGTCAGTAAATTTGTTCTTCCTTCAGTCTCCTCAAACTTATATTAACAAGCTCAAAAAATTTATCCAGCCAAGAAAAGAAATTTAACCTTCACATGGATAATTAGTCAAGAGCTCTTTGACTGAGGGAATCATATTTTAATGTTCTAACTATGGGTTCAGGTGCCCTTAGCACTGAGAGAGCTTTGTGAAATTAGGGCCTGAACACTCAGAAAGCTCTGCAAAACAGTCCCAAATCATCAATTCAAGCTGCATAATAGCAGTTGAGGAATCAGCCTGTTTGTGCTCCCACTACCTATTGATCAAGGAGAGAGTCATGTTAACTTGTACCAGTCTTGAGGTGCTCCACAAGCAGATATAGATAGACGCCCATTGTCCCAGACTCGGGTATGTTCTAGGAGCTGCGTCTCCTGACTAATTGGATCGGACTGTTTGCACTTCACATGTCATGGAAGAAGAGCTTTGGGTGTACAATGGAGATAAACGTGTCCTGATGACTTTGAGAGGTATATATATGTTTGGTATGATACTCTGATTTATTCTGTTATGACAGTTGGGAGGAACATGTGTTGGGCTAGTTTTCCTCATAACTGTTTGTTTGTTTGTTTGTTATGTTGTAGCTGTTACCAGATGTACCAGCTGAAGTCAGAAGATATGATCAGAACATCATCTTTATCATCACCTTCCCTACAACATCATCATCTAAACGAACCATCAGCATTATCATCACATCATTATGAACACTAAAAATTTTCATATCATAATCATCACCATCATCATCATCAACATTATTCAATGACAACAATTGCATCATCTTTTCTTCATTAAAAGACAGGTCACCTATCACAAAATCTTTTTTCAATTTCATTTCAAAGATTTAGTCAAAGTTCTTAAATCTGCAGGGCCCCCAGGAAGCAATTTAATTTCGTAAATGCAGCAGTTAACAAGAGCGCATTGAGACCTCATTCATTTAACGCTTCAGCACAGACTGCCTGAAACACCACCGGCCAACTGCCAGCTTAGGACAGATTGCTCCGAGATAAATTTGAAGTTGACATAAAAGACCGAGTGAATCATTCAGTCAGAGGGGGCTTGTGAAGCATGTGTTTTAAACTGTCTGGCAGAAAACCTGAAGGCTTAACTGCTATGGTATTGTCTAAGCAGTGCAACTTCTCATCTCTGTCAAGTCCTATTTTTCTCATAAAATGAAATCAAAATTATATTTAAATCTGATATTTTCAATGTTTCCTCTTTCAAAATCATGTCATTCCCACTTCTATCAATATACTATTCCCCTCCTAACCTAATGCAGTCAATAATAAACAAAATACTATTTCCAGCCTGACTTTACCATCAAGCTATCAATATACTATTTTCCTCATGACTAACTTAAGAACCTAATAGCACAGCACAAACCCCAGGTGAGCATGTGGAGTTGCTTCCATCAACCCAGCAAACAGCACCAGTAATCGTTACAACACAACCTCCACATGAGGGCGCCTTCCCTTCGAGTACCTCTACGGTAGTAGCCCTGCCTTCACTTACGGGGGCATTGTTGTCAAGATTCTTGACAACAATAGGAATTGACGTCATCGATAATCTCGAACCAAATTGTTATTTTACATACAAATAAATTGGTTCGAGAGTATGTTTTAAACGTTAGGCGTATGGATTCTATGAATATTACAAAAGTTGGTGTAATTTGCTTCAAATATAATTTTGTATTTGATGAGTATATGGTGGACAATTTGTTATGTTTCAAAAATTCAAAGACAACTTAATAAAATAACAAAAAGTTTCGTTTGCCGTACTCATTTCTTGAGTCGTTGTTCGGAGTTGCATTGTGAATCCTATGAGTTAGGAGCTTCACTTTTAGAGCGTGACATCAATCGTTGGTTGCACGCGCTGTGTTAGAGCTTTTTCACCTTGACGCCTTCTGATGGCAGCGAGTATATTAGTGATGTCACGGAGCGGATACTCGCTGTCTGGAGTTAGGTTACAACATTCTCAAGTGTCCACAGCACTGTATGGATCCACTAAACCATTGTCATGCTGCCAAAGACTTACTTTATGTCTTCAAAACAGTTATTACAGAAAAATTATGGATAACAAATTTGAATCTAGGTTTCAAGAGAAAGCAATAATTTTGATTTCATGAAACTGATTTAGAGGTCAAACATTATAGTATAAAATCTACATTGAGTCCATTAAATGTTTCTGTCTGCTTTGTGATTAGTATGCATCTCAGGTTCTTCCAGATTCTTTTTGTCAAGATGGACAATATATTGATTCTAAAGACTCTAGTTTCTATTAGATGATAGTGAAGATATTACTTTCGTGTGACTAGTCTGCATTTGTCCGTCTGCTCTGAGAAACACTTGCATGTCAAGATCTCTTGAACTTTGGATTTTAAGATGAAGAAAACTTTAACTGTCAAACTAGAAGGAAATGGACAAATAGTTGGGACCAAGAGAGAGTCTGTAGATGGCCGTCTGCTGTAAGAATCATTTGCATGTCAAGATTGTGTTCAACAAACCAAGATGGTAAGCAATTACCAGGAGCACTGAGCCAGAAACTTCTGGATTGTTGTCTATGTAGACTGTATAACAGTCCTTTTAGCTTTTTCGTTTACATTGGGCAAAAAAAGAATTAAGGGGTTGAAATCAGAAGGTAATTTCTGATAAATGTTCATGAATAAACTTGAGGAAAGCAGATTCTCAATGGTTTACAAAATGTAAAGGTCATTTTTGGAAGAAAACCCTCAAATCCAAGAACTTGACATCCCTTTCATTTACAAGAATTTCAATGCTTAAACCAAACCGGCTGACCAGCGCCAATAGTCTCTAAGTTCTCAGTCCACTTGACATGAAGGCCTCCAGCCAATCGACCCACTCTTTGCGTCCAGTTCAGACACAATCAATCTCCTGGACATTGAGTGACCAGTTGATGAATTGACCAAAACTACACTACTTGCTAGTCTCTCAAATACTCAAAATAAAAAAATGTCATTTCAAATTCACAATACAATAGAATTTCTGTAAATAAAGATATCATTTCAGATCAAAATCTCTTACATTGAGAATTGTTTTAGGTTTTTCGATATTAAAAAAAAAACATTACTGGAAATTCAAAGTCCAACAACAGATGGAGTCTAAACTTGGTTTATTACATTAGTCTAACCAGAAAGTCTCGGAAATGCCTCCAAAACAATTTCTGCTAGACATTGAAAGAACTTCACAGTACTTGACCACTGAAGGGTTGCAAGTGGTCAGTACTGGTCAAGCAGGCCAGAGTGTTTTTGCTAAACTTGAGTAGACAGTCTACTCAATGGTAGGGTTTCATCAACTTGAGGACTCATTAGATTAATGAGCCGATACTCCAACCAATCATCCCCTTAGATATTGACAAATATGATTGATGAACTATTGTATAATAACTCATGTGGTGAAACTGTCCATAACAGATCCCGTAATGATGTGCCAAAGCGAGGTCAAGGACATCAGGGTCAATGAACTTTTAAACAAGTTTCACCTAAGAATTATTTTTTTGTAAAACGGGACAAATTCACAATATTTCCTTCCAAAATATGCACACATGTGGTGCTTATTATCAAAGATGTTTTACCAAGATTTTCTGCCGCAGGAATTTACAAAATAGCAACCAGCTTTAACCCCTTGAATGTCGTAGACTTAAATGTTTCAGGAGGTCAATGCTTTCCCTTTGATTGGTCAAATCAGGACAAAGCAAATTTTTCATAATTGACTTTTGTAGTAAAAATTTCTTGTTAACATATCCTTACATCTAGAATTGAAAAATACCAACTTTTTTGTAAATCATTTCAAACGCCCTGGTTTAAAAATCTAAAAGGTTGCGAACAAAACAAAGCGCCTGCTAAATGGGGAAAACATGCTCCAAAAAATGTAAGTTGTGACATTCGCTAAGCTGTCTGTCATTAAGGGTGACAGGTCGGCTAACGACATCTCCAGCCTAAGACTCAGGCACATGTGCTCCAGATTCCAGATTTCTTCAAGAGTTCATTACCAGGCGCCAACACTCAACAAGTCAACAAACTGTCAACACAGCACAATCCAGGACAGACTCCATCAAAGGCTCAAATGAGGATTAAAGTGAAAAATCTCAAAATAATAAAAGAATTAGAGAAAGTACTCCTGAACTGATTTTAAAAATAACTAGATAAAATACCTTAATTCTGTTATTCAATACATCAATCAAATTTAAAAAATATTATTTGAAAACGGCACTCTAATTAATTCTTACATTTTTTTTGTGGGGGGATGTAAATTCCTTCCATTCACATTTATCTAAGCAACAGCCATCCACAAAATAATATCAACATCTCACAGTCAAGTGAAGAAGTCAAGTGACATCCACTGTTTAGATTCAAACTCGACCACCTAGTAATAATCCAATATTCTCCCTATCACGCTAAAATAAAAATCAAATCCAAAATCAAGTTGAGTAAACTTTACTCCAACGCATGTCATGAGAATAAATTGTTTGGACTTCAATTATCAATAAAAACCACTTTAAACTGCAAATTGTGGGAGTTTCTTATCTTTTCCGATAGGCCAGGACGTAAGTCTTTCAGCAAGTGACATGATTATGTTTATCTAATCTAATGACACCACCTCATTAAACACTCATTAATAAGCAGAGTGCCCAACCTTATAGCAGCAAGTCTCCAAACTTGCTTGAACCGACAAATTAGCTAACACTGGGTGATTTTAATCTGCTTATAATCTTCACACAACGTCAACACCAGTGCCAAGAATAGACTGCAGAAACTCTTAACAGTTAAGTTAAAATTGGATGTTAAGTGTACATGACGTTTGTTTAAGATCAAAAACACTGATCGGATTGAAATTGCTCTATATGCAGACTTTTGAACTCCCTTTGTGTAAGAAATAGTGATGAATGTTTACTCATATTTCTTTCATAAACTGATTATCATTTAAAATTCCATAAGCAACCATTTTCACATGATATCCATGCTGACATCAGTTTATATCCACATCACAACAACATTCCAACATTATCATAACATCCACCACACCCAAAGTAACATTGATCCACAACCACAGGGGCGTGTATCGCTTAGAAATAGCTTTAGAAAGACATATATACCCATAGACCCTACCCTACTACTATATAAAAGGAAAGGGATGTAACGACCAAACCACCCCATGCTCGAACAAAGTCGGTTTTCGCATCCAAAATAATTTTTCTTGACAAATTGGTCACTACGATTCGAAAGCTAAATGATTTCCCTACAAAACGAGCTATGGATTGTCAAAATCGGATCATTATTTCAAAAGTTACATGCAACGACGACCCGAAAATCGCTACCGCCAGATTTTCAAGCCAAAATCCCCGCTCACGAAAAACAGCGAAAACTCACCGTTTAAAATCGTTTTAAGATTACAGCAATGTTGACAACACCAATGTAGAACTCGGTTCGATCGGCGACATCGAACTACATGTTCACAATATGAGAACACCACCTAATTATTATTTCTACGAGTGCTAGCAGACATTCTATCAAAAATCATCGGCTTTGCAGTTGCCTTGTCCGCCATAGCAGTGGCCTTGACATTCATTTGACCTCATAGCCGCAGCAAATAAGCAAGTGAGCGAACTCCGAACTCTAATCGAACTCCTCACAGTCCTATCAATACCATGTTTGTAAACAACACAACGTGGTCGAAAAACGTTTAGGATTTTTAGACGTGTCCAACTTACCACAGGCAACTGAAGCTGGGTTTTTTTTTAAATTAGTCACATAATAGTAATTTAAGAGAGGCTTTTGTAGTAGTTTAATTTTTTATGGCTGAATCGGCAAAAGAAAAAACGATTCTCCAACTCCAAGCGCTTCGAATCACTTCTCTCCGCTGCTGGCAGTGCTTTGAATAATTAATGGACCGATGCCTTCAATTTGCCAAGCCTCCATCAGGTAAGCATCGTCGTATACGATGTTTTCACTGATAATTATATATGTTTTTCTTTAATTGCCATGACATCTAGATTTCTATCATTTGAACATCAATTTATTATTTTACTTTAGTGATTGTTTAAACATCTCTAAAATGTTATTTATAAATCTTATTACTTTGCCAATAATCCATCCCCAAAAAACAAAACAATAAGACACGCTTCATTGATTATTGATTTTAGATGAAAGTGCCATTTATCGATTAGGTATGCATTCCTTTTGTATATGATTATAATATATATATGTGAAACTAGAATTGGTAAATGATTAGTTCAATTAGGTTTGAAACCATTTTAACAAAAGTCTAAGTCATGATTTCTATTTTGGATTTCAGATGAAGGCATGGCACAGAATACTTATAAACAGTAAGTATTTGATTGAGAATGTATGTCATTTTAATGATCTGGTTATCAATTTGATATAACACCATCAAGTGTATTTACCAGCACTTCTATTTCTAAGCTGCTCAATATTTGATTTTTATTCAAGACTGTTAGAATACCTGAATTATTCGCATTTTGTAATATCATATTTATACATGTAGATAATTTAAAGATTGAGCCTTCCGTATTACACTTACAAACTGATGGTGACAGCTGGTTAATAGCCTTCTGGCTTTTTGTAAGAAATATCAAATATATGATCATGTACATATGTATTCATTTGGGTGAAAGTTTCTAAAGAGAGTAGCAGAGCAAGTATGGTTTTAATTTGACAAGCACAAATACATGATGTAGCCTAGAATTATCAACAACAACAATTAATTTAAGAAATAAAGGGATGAAATGTACATTGTTTTTAATATAGAAGTGTTTTTTTTCAAAAAGATTCTCTATTTACAGGCATGTGTCTGAATACAGGAGGAGAGAGTGGAGACACTTTTCCATCATTATTTGAAAGTTTCAGGTAAGCACAACAGCCACAATCTAAAGATTTGGATCTTTGCATGATATATTTTTTTTAGTTTTTTGTTAATGTATTTCAGCAGATAATGTAGAGTTTTAGATATATGCAACTGAGACATGATCCATTTGAAATATGTTTCTCAGGGTAATGTTTTGGCTATATTACTTAATAGTTGTGTTTACCATGAGTGAGAAAAGGGAAGACAATTGTCACAACAGGTTTAATGGGAGGAGAGGTAGTAGAAAGGCCTAACCACAGGGGAAAATAAGGGGATAAGGAGGGGGCTTTTGGGTTATTGGTTAGGTACCATGTCTCAAGCTGTTGTTAATGCTGTATGAAACTTTTTTTGGTGAAAAGTGTCACTTTGTTTCTAGAGTTTGATTGAGCAATTCTGTAAAAGAGGCAAAAGAAATCCAACTTAAATTTAAAACCTATTTATTTCAGCTATCTTAAAAGCAAAAGGTTGTAATTAAGAATTATTATACAACACACCTTTACCAATGTAGATTATGATTAACCAAATATTAAGTTCCATGATTGTCTGACTTTGACTATACTTGTTATTTAAAATGTTGGTTTGTAACATTGAATACAATAAATATTGCAGTACTTGAGGAGCTATAATGACAATGGAACAATCTGTTTTGCCTCATATTCCAATTTATATTTTTCAGTTACAAAATTCGATATCAAGAGGGGACAGTTTAATCTGGAGAATATCCTTGCTGCATACATGGAAAAAAATCTCTAATACATGGACACTCTTGAAAATTTTCTGCTATTGTAATTCAATAAAATCTTCAAATAAAATAAATAAATTGACTATCAATGAATTTTTTTGTGAGGATTCTTTAATATGTTTTGTATATATAGAGTCATAGAAGTGAGTCCCCAATTAAGAAAAAAATACATTTTCATCACTTATATCCAATTATATTGATTGTATTGAATTCAATTGATTCTTATTATTTGATATGTGATCATTATAGGTGCCATTAGCCTTCAAAGAACTCAACCTGTGTTTTGAGGAGTGTAAAGTTAGATATTTCATGTGTTTAATACATGAATTTCTAGCCACCTATGGATAACACCACCCTTTTCAAAGTTTAAGTTTAATACCATTGACCATGAGTAATTGTTAACACTTTGCATAACTTAGATGATCAGTAGGTTGTAATTCATAAAAGCCTTTCATGATGTTTTTATGAATATTTAAAAGGTTGAGTTGGTAAATTTTAAAGGACATTCAATACTGAATACAAATACTTTTATGACTATAATATACTAGTACACCTCAATAATAGGCAAGGAAAGTTTATTTTGTCATAACATGTAAAGAATGCTTAATAATAGGTGAAATATGGGCTACAAATCAAATCTGTCTGTTTCATGCTGGATATATATAACAGATGATGTACAAAGAAAGTGTATTTAGATTTTCAATAAGAATTTCTACATCAAATATTCTATGCCAATTGAATTAAACTGCAAGCAAATAAGTGATTTAATTTCACTTTTAACCTCATCTAGCCTGACATGGGATAGTGTCCCAATATAATTTTGTGTACCAATTCCTTGACTACTAAAGATTTAAATTTATAAATTTGGTGACCTAAGAAAGGCTTTTGGGGCCATTCCTAAAACCTATTTTCATTTTTTTCTCCTGAAGATGATATAGCAAAGAAACTTGAATTTTTTTTACATTCTAATGAGGATTCTAAACTATATATTTTATATCTTGTTTGTCCCTCACTAAAGTCACACAGGTCATGGCCTAATAAGTACCTTCTTCTTTCATAATCAAAAGCTTAGAAAGATAGAATATTTATATGCTCCATAAGCGAGTGGTATTATAATACTATGGCCTAGTGATAATAGATTCTAAAGCCTGATGAGTTCCAGGGTCATGCCTCTATTCTTTTATAACTGAGAAAAATATTACAGAACTGATGTGCCTCTAGCCTGTGAACCTTATAAAAAGGTTGAGTGTGTATCACTGTTAAGGTTTGTGTTATTTTATCATGCTCAACTCAAATTAATTTCAGTGAGCATAATTAATTTGAAGTGTAAAAAGGTAGAGCCTTCATTTGATTTCAATTCTAACCATTACAGACATGTTTATGAAATTAAAGAGTTAATTGCTTGCAAGGCAAACAAATTCAGGACATTTTGGGGGAAATGCCCTCATACGCAAATATTCTAAAAAATATAACTAAATCAGATTTATCGCATTTGAAACAGCAATTAAAGATACAAGTACTGTGCCAGTCTGGAGATCTGTCACTTCAGACATGCTTTTTATGACCTTATACATGAAAAAATTAACTGATTACTTTAAGAATGAAATTTCTTCTCTTATTTATTGGACACACTGTTAATGTTTGTTCCTTTATTGGGGAGAGACTGGCCTTATTGTAGTAAAAAGATACCTTTCACTGCATTCTCTCTGCCAACAGGTCTATTTGCTCTCAACTTAATTATATCACCTTTTCATGAGGCAAAAAAATCTATCTTTCAGCTGAATCTATAAGAAAAGGGTTTTTTTCAACATAATTATACATATTAACTGTTAATAAATTTTAATGCAGCATATTGTAATTCAATATGTTTTTGTTGTTTTAATCTTTTAACTACGAAAATCTAAATCGCTTCCAATAAAGAAAACTAAGGTAACCTTCCAAGCGAGGCAATGCATTTATGCCCCTAAACACCAGGGTGGTTGAACTGTATGAATTATAAAATACAAGTCATTAGCAATGAATGCTATACACATATTTCATGATTTTCATGATCTCTCTCCTGAGCCAAGCCAATATTGATAAAAATATATAATTCTGTCTGATCTCTGAAAAATAAATATCCGCTTTTTTGTCAAACAGTTTTGATCATTTTAATCATATCACTATCATTTGAAGAAATATAATTAAATCACCAATCTAATGGTAAACATATTTGATTAAATAATTTATCTGAATTGCACATCAAATATTCAACATGGAATTATAGTTAATCTAGAATTAGGAGTTGCTTTCAAATTTGCCTTTTAGATTCTAACCTCTTTACAAATTTTTGAATATTTTCTTTTTCAATTATAAGACATAACTGAGTTTAAAAAATATATACTTTAATTAAGAAGGATAGCGAAATCTATCAAGTTAATGTAGGTAACAGGTTAATATTTTATTTGACATCACTTTTTGGAGAAAAAGATCAAAACAATACTTTGTGGTAAACCGTGGTTGTTTATATTCTTTAATAAAACATGAAAAATCATACTAATAAGAATAGTGTTCTACATAAGTTATAAAAAAAATTTATTGTCAATTAAATCAAAGGTTATGTTGCGATTTTCTAACGATTCGTTTGAAATTTTGACATTTGCCAGTCGAATAATTACATATTTCTGGAACGTTAAAAAAATTATACTTTGACCCAAGTTATAAAGAACGAGTTTATTTAATATTTTGGGCTCATTAAAACGCACACGTGTGCAGAAGGGCATTTAATAGAAAATACGCAATGTTAATTTCTACCAAATCCTATTATTTTTAAATTTGCTGCGGCTATGAGGTCAAATGAATGTCAAGGCCACTGCTATGGCGGACAAGGCAACTGCAAAGCCGATGATTTTTGATAGAATGTCTGCTAGCACTCGTAGAAATAATAATTAGGTGGTGTTCTCATATTGTGAACATGTAGTTCGATGTCGCCGATCGAACCGAGTTCTACATTGGTGTTGTCAACATTGCTGTAATCTTAAAACGATTTTAAACGGTGAGTTTTCGCTGTTTTTCGTGAGCGGGGATTTTGGCTTGAAAATCTGGCGGTAGCGATTTTCGGGTCGTCGTTGCATGTAACTTTTGAAATAATGATCCGATTTTGACAATCCATAGCTCGTTTTGTAGGGAAATCATTTAGCTTTCGAATCGTAGTGACCAATTTGTCAAGAAAAATTATTTTGGATGCGAAAACCGACTTTGTTCGAGCATGGGGTGGTTTGGTCGTTACATCCCTTTCCTTTTATATAGTAGTAGGGTAGGGTCTATGGGTATATATGTCTTTCTAAAGCTATTTCTAAGCGATACACGCCCCTGTGTCCACAACTACAACCACACCCAAGGTAACATCCAAAACAACAACCACACCCAAAGTAACATTGATCCACAACTACAACCACACCCAAAGTAACATCCACAACTACAACGACACCCAAAGTAACATCAACGACTACAACGACACCCAAAGTAACATCCAAAACGACGACACCCAAAGTAACATCCAAAATTACAACCACACCCAAATTAACATCCAAAACTACAACCACACCCAAAGTAACATTCACAACTACAACCACACCCAAAGTAACATCAACGACTACAAAGACACCCAAAGTAACATCCAAAACGACGACACCCAAAGTAACATCCAAAATTACAACCACACCCAAATTAACATCCAAAACTACAACCACACCCAAAGTAACATTCACAACTACAACCACACCCAAAGTAACATCCATAACCAAAAGTAACATCCACAACTACAACCACACCCAAAGTAACATCTATAACCAAAAGTAACATCCACAACTACAACCACACCCAAACTAACATCCATAACCAAAAGTAACATCCACAACTACAACCACACCCAAACTAACATCCACATCAAAACAAGAAGAGCTATGAAACAGGAAAGCTCTCACACACAGAGCTGTAAGCAGGCTGCAGATAGAAGACCACATTTCCTGAGAAGGATGTCCGTTTCTTCCTATCATACACCATCTTGACATTCTTAATTACGTCACCACCCCAGCTCACGTAAACAACCATCATGGGGCCATGTAAACAACTATAAAACATCTATTTCAATAATTTCATGTTTACGCTGATCCCTAATCTAAGTGTGATTCTAGCAAGATAAAGTCAGTTGAAGATAGCCACCAATTCTCTTATCTAAATTGTGTAAAGTGCAGTTGAGTTGATCCCTTCCAACCCTGCAGCTCTTTCAGAGATTTACTGTGAGTGACGGAAAAGTTAGGAAATATGACAGAGAAAAATTTCATCAGTTTTCAAACCGAAAATAGCAGTATAGAAATTCTGTGAGAAAATTCACACAGCCTTGAAAAGAAAATTGAATGAATCACTGTGAGAATATTTGTGAAGAATTGCTTTTCCCTTATAAAGGAAATGATGAAGGAGTTATGGAATAGGAGCCATTATTTAAAATGATTTCCTTGTGGTTCTAGATATAAAAAGACGCAAGACTTGCTGAATTCAAAATTCTTAAACTGATGAGCACGGAAGTGTTTATCATTAACTTGTTGTAAGACTTAATTAATGACAGTTTTTATCATTAGTTTGCAGTAAACTTTGACTTCTATTATGATCATAGGAGGTGAGGTGATATGGGGTTTAACGCCGCATTCAAGATTATTTCACTTATATTGCGGCTGCTAGTATTATTGCTAACCACTGCGCTATCCCGTCCCCATGATCATAGGATGATGTCTACAACACGTGAATATCACATTTGGAAACTCAAACAAGACTGTACCACCATTATCCCTGAACCACATGTTAGGGGCATGATATCGATGCTACAATTACAAAGGATACATATGATAAAATAGAGAGTGTAAGCAAGTCTTGGAAGAAATCATTCCTATATCACATGATCACCGTATGGCACCAATGCTTGAACTACATACGAAATATAATATTTCAGGAGGCTGTGGGCAGGACGAGGTAGACATCACTCACACACTGCATGACCATGACGTGGAACTAATACTCAATTACATAAGACATATCATGAAAAGAGGTGCTGCAAGGCTAGGTTATCAAAATTCTACATGATAAAGTCCTGTCATCTACTATCTAGACTAACACTCTATCTCTAAAAACTTAATTCTAAAAAATATTTCAAATGTTGGCAAGTAGCTTTAGAGAAATGGAATTTAATGCAACCCAAATCTAGACATGCCTTTCAGGTGGTTTTATATCTTGATTAGTTGAAGTTGGGTTGAAATATATGAACAGGATAATGGTAAGGCTATGGATGCACCAATGCTATCAAAGCTCCGAAATTACAGGACATGAGCAAGTCTAGCAGACATCACTCCCCCATCACATGATCGATGGAGACTGCAATGTAAATGTTTGGTGGGTTTATGTGCAAGGTCGCAGATCAATGATGGTGCAATCGCAAATGGCCGCCAGCGATAGACAGCTACCTCATCAGCTTGCATAAATAGGCTCATGGATATTGGATGATACTGGAGAGGATATTGTTCACACACAAAATGTTTATTGTAACAGATACAAATTTCATACTCCCATGACAAGTTGACTTTGAACCTATCTGTTTTTTTACAACTATATTCAGAGGACATATTTGTTTTCACAAATACTCCATTATTTTACTTCTAGAAAAGTTTTATCCTCCACATAACATATATTTTAGTCTCATCTGAGTGGAATCTCTTATAGTGTCATTAATGTCTTTAATGTGATTACATTCAACCAAAACCTTGTGCATCACAAACAGTTCTGTATTGTAGATAAAGCTTAAGAATTTCCCTCATCCAGATTCAAACCCCAGTCGTGACAAAAAGCAACATGGTAACTCTTTTCAACATCTGACACATCTGAACCAAATCTCTACCGTGAACCATCTTATGCAAAGATGTAAAGCAAAGAAAATAGCCAAAATCCCATGATACCTGAGGATCTTGGTGAACCTGAATCTCTGAAGTTAGTTTCATCAGCAAATACAGCATCATATATGTAAGACAAATCTAAGTCCCCTATATCTATATATCTGAAATGTCAAATGTGTTCATGTTGCTTGCATGTATTGAAAGAGAAGATGTCATGGAAGCAGAAGAACAATGAAGCTCAGGAACACTTTGACCTTACCTCTGAGGTTCTTGATGAAGTCCTCGAGCTTCATCTTGCGCTCGGGCTTGATGTTGGAGTTGTGGAGGTCGGTGTTGAGCATGATGATGGCAAATGCCAGAAGGAAGATGGTGTCCGGGTTCTTAAAGTTCTTGATCTGGTCAGGGTTGCACACGCAGTACCGGTCAGCAAATGCCTGGTGGTTAGAATTGACAATGAACTATGGGGTGGATATGAACTCGGCACTGTTGTGGGGTGGATATGGTCCTGTGAATATGCCTATCATTTTGGCTTGAAGTCCGTAAAACTTTTGGGAAGGATATCTTTACCTGTGAAAGGGTCTTATATGTTCCAAATTCCAAAAGAACTCTCACTTATCACTAAGGAACACTTGTAGGTGCTAATCATACTTTTTTGTCTTTGAACTTCCTGTATTGACCTTTTAACCCAGATGTAGAGATATTCTTGAATTCACGAATGTTTGGAGTATATTTGATGATGATAGTTAGGATAGGTAGATAAGTAATTACTTTTTATTCAATTTTAACGAGAAATATTTGTAAGAACACAGGTTCAAAATAGTGAAACAAACTGAATATCCAAACGATTTACCTTCATGAAAAAATTATGGCATCTAAGAACTGGAGGAATGTTTATCTAACGTTCAAATAATTCTTGAATGTAGCTTTCTTTGTCGTTAATTTTGTCATAATTTATAAGATTATAAAATCTTGCGCACTGAGTACATTGGCACATGAATTTGTTCAAGAAATCCTTTGTTTGGGTGAAAATGATTCTCTAACAGATGTTTTTTTAATTTGTGACAAAAACACAAATACTTCACCATCGAACAAAATCAAGTAACAAAAAAACTCCTTGAGGCATCAAATTTAAAGACCACCAACAAGTTTTAAAGAAAAAAAAGATAACCTTTTTTGCTTGCCATACTTTTTTCAAACCCACACAAGTAAATCTTAACAAAATCTCTTTGAAAGACAATTTCAGACCAAGAGACTCTACATGCTTACAAAGAGCGTTCTTTTTTTGGACAATTTTTAAAAACGTCCAGGTGCAAGAATGTTGAACAGGACTTACATGCTTTAAACAAAAACTTTTTCCTCTAGGGCAGGATAAACAAAATTATCATTTTTTTGCTTGGAAAAGGAGGGTATGCAGAAAAGTGATGAGTTTGCTTGACAAATAATGCTTTTAACAATTCAGAAATTGTTGCATAAGAATAGACAATGGTCATTTTAACAGTTACGGGCAGACCCTTAATGTTGCACATCCAAGTCTATGAATATGTACAAATCCACATAGGGAACCATGCACTCATATATTGTCAGACCATGCTGAGAAAACATATCTGACTAGTTTGCCAGTTAACGATTGTTAACATTTGTGATGTTCAAAAAAAAAAAAATGTTATGATGTAACATAACATTAAGATACTAAATAGTGTTTATTTTAAAATGAAATGAAATGAATATTTTTACCTCCATTAGTCTCTCTATCTTCTGTGCTTCGCCCTAGAATGAAAAAAAGGTATGAATAAGTAGATTTTTTAAATAAACCCTTTTCATGTTACACAAATATGTCAATTTGTCAAAATAACATAAACCTGAATTTCATTTTTTATGCTTGATATTAAAACAATCTTAAGTACACTTATAGTAAATTTCTTTAATAAAATAAAATACAATAGAACAAATTTGTATCTCAAAAAAATTTTCAACCTTACAGGCTGTTAATAATACGTAACTAAGATTTCATTATTTTCACATTTCATTTCTTACCGGCATCCTGAAGTAAGACTGGAATTTTCGAAGCGCAACGTCCACTTGAAGGCCCGAGAGGTCAATTTCTTCTGTGAAGTAGCTAAAATGAATGGACATTGGTCAATAGTTGGTAGGGAAACATGACCGGTAATCTACAAATTGCGGAATAGAGAAGATAGAGAATCGGAGCAGTTTGTCTGATCAATGACAAATCAATGTTAAAGATATCATGGGCGTTGGTGATGTTTGTACTGCCTTCAGCATCATTGAATATTTATATCTTGTCTACTTTATCAGGATTATGTGAAATTATCGATAACTCCCCAACCCGATACCTGTTAGAGTTGGGGGCTGTTTTTATAAGTATTGAAAGATTGCTTGTTTGTGCAAGCACATTAGTGTGGCATATTGCTTCTATAGATGTTTATTTACCTTATTTGATGACAACACAAACAACGAGAAATCAAATCAGAGAGAGGTCTCAATATTCTCAAAAAGAAAAATTAAGTTCCTAAAAGGTCAATCTTAGGTCTTCATTAGAAATTTTGCACAAAAAACATATATTTTCATATTTTCTCTATCAAATGACATTTCCAAATCAAACCAAGTTAAGATTAATTCCCATTAAAAACAAAAAACAAAAAACAAAATGTTCATATCCTGATTTTTTACAACCCATTTTCTTTTGTCCATGAAATGAAAGATTTTTACAACCTAAAGGGCTATTCGCAAAAGATTTTTCAAGAGTAATTACTTTTACAACCTTATAACGAAAACTGAAGCCATAAGTCATTCTCGACTGCCTAGGAAAATAAAAATCTGCTTCCGAAAGAACAAAGAATGTTTCAGCCAATCAAAATGAAGCTTTGAAACAGACATCCAATGACTTTCCTTGTTTCAAACAGAGCACTTTAACTTGTCTGATAACCTTATCTGCTAATGTAATTAGGACTTGCAAGAAAAAGTGATACAGTCGCCAGTTTTATCAAGTTTGACTCAATCGTCCTCCAACCTTAATTTGATTACAATTTTAAGATTAAAGAAGTAAAAGTAAATCAGAGAAATTGTTTTGCTATGTAAACCTTTTAGGGAAGTTTATGTTCCGTTTTCATTGAGAACTTGATTATTGAAATAACATCAACAAATAAAAACAAGTTTAAATATACAATATAAATGACTTTTTTTTATGAAACTGAGATTTAGTACATTTGATCAGTCCTTCAAAAGCGATCTATCTATCACTGCAAAATCAAACAATCTTTTCCCAATAATTAACATTGACGGATTACCCTTTCTAAATGATAAATGCTGTCATTTTCCAAAAATACAACTTTTATGAGAAAACTTGTCAGACTCATATTTTTTCCACCAAAAAACCCCCAAAGAGTTCACTGAGGATATTACAACATAATCACGATTAAATCATGTATATTTATGACTCATTGATTCCTTGTGGTAAGATATGAAAATTATCCAAATAATTTCAGTTTAAATGAATCAAATATGAAAATTATGATAATTTTTTTTTAACATAACGTGTAAAATGATACCAACTTCATGAGCTAAATTTGCAACATCACAAAGCATAACAAAGAACACATATAGATTTAAAGATACCAGAAATATGTAAGTGAATACAACAATTTCACTGTTATATTGCAAAAATTTTCAGATCATATAAAAGATTCAGCTTCTGGCAAGAATAAAACCTTCAATCAGATTATCATAGTTAAGGCCTTGTTAGATAAAAATTATCATCAGTTTAAAGGGCATCTCCTGGAGCAGTTTATTCCGTTTGTGATGGACCGACTAAATAAATGATGAATTCATGAATATTGATGAGTACTAAGGGTTTTATAGTTTTACAAAGTGAAGCACTAATCAGTAGAGACACATCCCATTCTTTATTGAAAGTTTCCTCATAGTTAAAACTTTTGGGGGTCCTAATGCTAATGTAGCTGCTGAAGCTTCTGCAATAGATTCAGGAAATCTCATCAAAGTTTAATTAGTTGTTTTTAGCACTTCTTTAATAAGATTGTATGACCATGGAACTCAATAAAGAAATGAAGAGGCAGTTTTCTATTATTTGATATTTTGTTCCTTTTCGAAATGAAATAATGATGAAGATGTTCACAAAACACAGAAACTGAATTCAACAAAGTGACAGACAAAAAAATGTTTTTATTTAAAACTACACTGTAAATTTTTACACACTTACAAGAAAACATTTGATTGCATGCCAAAACCATTTCTTTTCTAGATTTTCAGTTTAGTGATTCTGGTTTCTAAGCTGTTCACATTCAAGTGACATTCAAATCTTTTCCTAAGGTGGGCTCCACACCAAGATTGGATCAAGATAAAAATAGTGTATAGATCGCAGGCCTGTCAAAAATCAATATCCCCATGTCTGAATACTAACTAGGTCACTGGAGTAGAAATATGGTCCTTTAGTTAGATCAGAGATTTCATCTATGTAATAACCTCTATATGCCTTTCCTATCTGAAATCTATCTTCAGGGAATAACCTATATATACATCTTAATGGCATAAACTTCTTGCTAGTTAGCAAGGATGTTCTTCAAGCATTTCTGCATTATCTATGTTTAAAGATGTCATTAATTTGAAATTATACAAAAAAATCAGTTATTAATAAAACTGTCAGTGAACAAGAACCGTTTTTTTTGGTTTCAAATCAGTGTCGAATTTTCAACCATCGAGCTCCTTATTCTCTATAGACAGGCAAAAAGATCATAACCAAATTATGTCACAAACATCCATCATATTATTTAAAAAATGCCACATTTTCGATAACATTCAATCAAAATACGCTTTTCTTTATGAAATTGAAATTTTTCAGGGTCCTAATAGGAAGGCCATATTGTAAATCCTATGTCATATCCCTTGTGGAGGACAATAAAGGGACTATCTGGGTGAATCAGCAGTATAATAGTATTATCCTTCCCTCTCATGGCAGATTCACACAACAAGGGACCGGGTAAAACAGCCCCCGGCTTACCGCACGAGGAAATTGAGAGAAGCTGCTGTTGACGTCATCCAAACATCTTACGCTGAAGATTTCCTTATATGTAGATTTTTATGTTGAAAGTCACTTTTTGTCAATGTCAATTAGTTTGTTATGACATCATGGAGAGAGATTCCGAAAAGATAACGTTAGCAATGTTTTGTGTTATTTGGTAATGACATGTAACAATAACATTATGATTTCTTGAAAGCTTTATGTTTTATAATTGAAATATAAAATAGGACATAATCTTGTAAGCATTAATCCTTTTTTATATCATCAAAAACAGCAACATAATTAGCATTCTGCTTGACATAATGAATAACCAAGTCAAACGGCTTGATTCCTTCACAATAATTTTCTTTTTATTGACTTAAAATGGAAGAAATTGTAAAAAATTATCTCTAAAAGGGATGTAATGGACATGTTGAAACAAATCAAGTCATTTCCACCTGTCAAAACACAGGATAATTTGACGTCTGCTCTAGATCTTCTGGTTAAATTGGAAACATTTAAGCACATTTCACCCCAGTAAGATTGTCATCCGAGTGTTTTGGCATAGCCATTGACAACCTGATAAAGACCCAGAAATATTATTTCTCCAAATATCATTCACTTTGCCTCTTTAAATATTTTCCCCATTGCCAAATATTTTATAACATAGCAGATGACAACATGACCAAAACCTCTTCCGGGGAAAAAACTATTTTCGTGATCAATTCCAACAAATAACTCATTATTTAATACAAGTTGAGCTCACATCTTTGTCACGAGTGTGAATGCTGGGAAATTAATAACGATACCGGCCGTTACTAAAACATCTCGTTGAAGTTCGAGGACAAAGGACAAAGGCTGATTACGAGGACGATATCTGTGATTGTTTGCAGAGCTGAAATGGCAAACTGGATTTCTTCACCTTAACAACCTAATTACAACTACCTGGAAACTGAATTTCAAAGGGACTGCTCATCGATAATCCCGTGCTCAACAAAGGCAATAAACACCCATTTCATCATTAAGTCATCTTTGTTATATTTGCTTTGCTCATGAGCCTGGTTATTTTTTATCACAGGATTATGACATCATTTTATTGTCACCAGTGTTAACAAGCTAAAAATATAAAAATCCTCACTTTGATGGTTTAATGAATTTTATTAATATCTTTAAAATAAAGAAATATAATCTGATAACCCTGAAAATAGCTTTAAAATATGTTTTCATTAAAAAGGGAAATAATGTCATGAAATACACCTTTGATAGTTTTATCTAAACTTTCATCATTGATTGGAATAATTTTGATTAGTGAATATAAGTTTTATAATCTCCTAAACATTTAATGCTTTCCTTAATTCCTCTTTTCAGGTGCAACATTTTTCTCATTTCAGGTAAAAATAATCCTATATAGGTAGTAACAGTCAAACTAAAAAGAGAACTTCAAACACTAGATTTTATATCTTACACATTATGCCACCGTGAGTCATAATTTTTATGTTTTTTATGGCATGACAGATTTCAACATCTGATAAAAGCTTTCAGCACAGGTACAAACAGATAAGATTTTTGTCTGTCTTGTCACTTTATCAGAAATTATGTTGAGCGTCTAGGTACATTTTGTTTTTATGTCACATAAAATTTCATTTTTTTTAAAGCTGAGGATTATATTGGGAATGTTGTGAGGTGTATGTTTGTTTTCTTTACCAGGCATGCAAAATTGATAGGTAAATCTTTCATCTAATTTGTTTATTTATATGATTAATGTGGAACAGTTGCGAGCAAATACTCTCATCTATCATTAGAAAAAATTCTGGAAAAACTTTCTTGTGCTTTGCAATGTTAGGGATAATATCAGTAGTGGTTCCCATTAACCATGGACATTTTACTGGTGACCTTTCAGTATCAAAAAGAGTTAAATGAAGTATTCTTTGAGTTAGCTTACTTGTTTTCCTAAAGTATATTGACATGGCAACTATCCTAATAATAGATTCTAACCTTCACAAGCAAAGTAAAACAAATATATGCTTTACAAAAAATATTTTAAGTGATAATTGCATGAAACGTACGATGATAAGAATGAGACTGAGAAACAGCATCTTGGTAATCATGGTAATCTAAGGTTGATTTTGCCATGTCTGATGTGATAAACATGGATTGAGGATTTTTTTACAACAGAAAATGTTTCTCAAGGAATTCTTTACAAAGTCTAGATGTTCAGCAAGACATAAGAAAAAAAGCAAAACATTAAAACAGTCAGAGAAATGGACAGACATGGATAATAAAGGGTAGCAGAAGAATATCTCAGTCAAAAACTCATAAGGACAGAAAACTCCTCTGCCATTTCTTCGCCCCTCCCTCCTACATCCCCTTCCCTTCCACAGACAGATGACCCTTGTCCAGTGCCTCCTCAGCCCTGTACTCAACACCTGAGCTCAATCACTACCAGGAAATGGAGGCAAAATGGCCGTGGCACGAACACAAACAGAAGGCTGATAGGGTACTTGCTGAACAGGGGCAGAACATGCTGTCAGAGGTTTGATAGCTAGCCAGTCCTTACATCGACATTATGTTAGCTTGCTCAACATGGTCCTCCAGATACACCACGTGTTTCTCCTATGATGTGTTTGCTTGCTTTACATGGTCCGAGAGATACACTCGCACCTGAGTAGCCAGCTAGTGTCATGTCTTTCACGATGGTGTACATAGAGGGCTCTGTCAAAAACCAGGTGATCTCTGACCTTGGTCAGCATGAGATTGAGGAACACATTTCTCAGTCAGGTGGAAATCCTGGTTAAATTCAGGAAACATTGCAGGCACAACTTGAAACAAGGGAAAGTCATAAAGATTACCTGAAGAGTTTGGAATTTAACAAACAATTAATCTCAACATAGGAGAGCAGAACCCATCAAATAAATGTAGGGTGGCTATCCCAATTTTATGAATAAGGAGAATGATAACAAATACTTAGCTACTATTTCATTTTTCTGAAATGGATTATGAATATAGAAAAAAACATTCACCAAAAATTGGGGCAACTGGAAACTGGAAATAATCAATGACATGTCACATGTGACTTGTGCAAAAGCTTGTGTAACAGATTTTTGGACTGATTATTGACAAAAAAATCATAAAGAGTAAGTAAACTGGCATATTCAACAATTACAAACATAAAATGGCGCCACCATTATACACTTGGCTCCAACCATGTCCTTATCAGCTGTTTATTGATCCACATGGAAAGCCATCATTTCATCAATACCTACTATGTAGATAATTGGTCAGATATATTGACCGGGAGGTCCAGTGTACAAAGGGGTCAAGCAGGTTCGAACATATGTTACTGGTGTAGAATATCTCCACTCAGTTTAGTGGTAGCTGTACACTGACAGCAATAGAGCAGTATTTACCTACCAACTTGTGACACATTAGCTTGTACACTGACAATGGGTTCAAAGAGTCACTAAACACACAATGTTGAGACAATGCTAGCCACCCAGGTGGAAGTGAGGGCCTGAATGTGAGGTTAGGTGAATTTGAGGTTTAACGCCATTTTCATTAGTATTTACTTTCATCACGTCTGCTAATGTTACTGCAGGAAGAAAATCTGCAACCCTATTGTTGCTATTTATTGCGGTGAAACCTGCAAGCATTTGTTGGATATCATGCGAACCATGGCTGGTACTACTCTGAAATTTAGTGTGGCATTGCACCCAAAGAGAAGGAATGGACTTCTATTACAAAGTTGGTACATGACTTATTTTGTGCCCCATATTGTAAAACATAATGGCAACATATTTTTCATATGTGCAAATATCACTTTTGCCTAGCAACGATACTGGAGAAGTGGACTTCTATGACCTCTGTATATAATAAATTTTATGGTTAAACATAGGTAGCTAGATATTTTTCATATGTGCACATTTTCACTCTGTTGCAGTTATTTTCTCAAAGCAAAAATCATAATGGCATGGGCTTAGTTTATGTAAACTCTGATCCTGTTTGTTAAAACATCTGCTTGTATTTTGAAATCAATACCAAATAACCTGTTAAAACACTAGCAAAAACACTTGAAAAGTCAAAATGACACTATGGGCTAAACGCAGCAGAATGAAAGGTCAGCCTCAACTGTGGACCAAGATTTCATCACTTCGAGTCCCTTGCAAGTGGTGACATTTCAAGGAAAGAGAAAATGCAGAAAATTTTCCAAGTTCCCTCCTTCGGCTCACTGACATACATACTCTCCGCCTAGATTTCTTGAGTATTTGACAACATCTTGTTACCATGAACTTAAAAATATCCGATTCAGACCTTGAGGGCATAAACGTAACTTTAAAAGAATTCAAGGTTCTTAGGACATGTCAATGAGAGCTGTTACAGCTTTTTCAAGAATTTTCAATTATTTGAGGAAAATGTCAACACATTGGTAGCACAAAATGAAATTTTTGGCCCAAGTTCATTAACTTTTTTAACAATGTCGCGTCAATTCAAACAAAAATCAAAATGGCTGACGAGGGAGAAGAGGCAAAATTTCATGTTTGATGTGACATACTTGATATTTTCTGTCCAAGGAAATTATTTCTAAATGATGACACCCTACATATGAAATATTAATCTTCGACCATCTGTTAGCAAACAGAGCCTGATGACATCTCCTGGATTACCACCAACCAGAACCATTCCACTGATTGGAAAGAAGATGAGGGGTTTAATCAAGTGAAATTCCCCTAGTGATGGGAGGAGGTGAGAGAAAGCGCTGGTCATCTTCCCAGAGATAGTGCCATCTGTTTGCCGCATGCCATCGCATATCTCCGCAACAATCCTACTCCAAACTCGCAACAGCTCTTGATGAGGCCTCAATGGTCAACAGAGATGATCTGGATATGGTCAAGAGACCTGTGAATATTTCATATCCTCTTTCTTGACAATTATCCCTCATTTTGAAGAGAACTGCAAACTCAAAATGAATTATTTTGACTCTGAAGTGATTTGGAGAGAATAAGCGTTGATGGCTTGCTTCGATCATTAGCAATATTGATGTCGTCTGCTTCAAACCAAACGGACTCTCTCCTGAAGCACCTAGACCTAGGATTCCCCTCAATGATTGGAGTTCGGAATCGCGGCATGACTTCATCATTAATCTGTAGAAAATTTAACGACCTGGATCAAGACCTTAAGGAAAAGTTTGCAAAGCAATCTGGCCGCCACTTTGCAGACAATCCCATAAGCGGGGAATAGAAGGCTGAGGGGCTTAATGGCTGGCTTCCTAATGTGATACTTTACAAGGCTCCATGCTATAAATTTTAAAATATTGATCCCTCCCACATGAATGGGAGAGAAAACTGAGCTGTTTTGGGTCGCCACAATGCGTCACTGAGAAAGACTACCTTTCCACCAGGCTTCAGCAAAGAGATGACAAATGAATCTAGGCTCCCACGTCATGCAATTATCACAGAGAATTAAACAATTGGACCAGGACAAGCTCCTACAAGTCCTCTAGTTTTTTTGAGTACTTGCCATTGGTGATGTGAGAGATTAAAATAGCCTTCCATTTAATTTTTCTTTGAACGGTCTGTCAAAATTTAATTCATTGATCAATCTCACTTTTTTTCTCCAAATACTCTCTGAGGAGAGAAATGAAAAGCGGCTGTAGGTCATGTTGTCAGATTTCTTTGTGATTAAGAAAGATATCTTTATAAGTTTTGAGTTAACATATGTGCTGCAACAATTTTTAAGAATTCAGAAAATTGGTTACTTGTGCTCACCAAAGACAAATATGTTTGGAAAATGTATCAATTCATTGTTACGGATATATGATTATAATTCTTAGCATTTATCATTAAAATGTAAATATTCTTATGAACTTTGAATCAGTTTGAGGACTAGAATCATCTTGAGAACTAGAACAATTTTGAGAACTGGGATCAGTTTGAGGCATAAGAAGCATCCTGAGGACAAAGGATCATTTTGAAAACTAGGACCATTTTGAACACAAAGGACCATTTTGAGAACTATGAGGACTAATTTAAGAATTATGAGGACCAATTTGAGAACTAAGAATCATTCTAAGGACTAAGTATCTTTTTGAGAACTAGGACCGTTTTGAAGTCAAATGACCATTTTGAGAACTACAAGCCTTTTTTCGGGAGTGAAGACCATTTTGAGCGAGGGTAGGACAAGGGTAGGTACTCACTGTAAGACCTCCATGTTGAACTGCTGCTGCAAGTTGCCCATGTACTCTCCTATCATCTGTTTGCTGAGACCCTTCCGAAGGTTCAGGAACTTGGCCACGGACCGAGGGGAACCTTCCAGGAATCCATGGTCAATCAGGAAGTTCAACCCCCTATCAGGCTTCCTAGAAGAATCATAAAATAGGTAAAGAAATCCTGTTGACATTAACATTACAATAAAACAGGTTTTAAGTGTTAAATCTGATAAAGAATAAGATGAACTTGCAGCACGCTGACTTCCTCTAAGGGAATACCACTGCATACCACTAAAAATTAATCTTAAATCCTCTCTTAGATCACTCATATACGACACTGAAAAAGGGAGAAAATACCCTAGGGAAGTCAATTTATTAACATTAAGAAAAACTTATAACAAGTATCATCAACATTTGACATTTATAAAAAGGTTATGGTTTGAGACTTGAGAGAAATTGTTAGGATGAGATTTGGGTAGTAATGTTTTCGAATGTGCTGTGGATTTACAGACCATCTAATCCCTGTGTTAGTTTTTCATGTAATAATTTGATATCCTAAACATTTTTATCTTATTATTAAAATCCATTAGGTATTGCTCATCTGACTTTCAGTTTATATTTCATAATTACTCCATTCATTGCAATAATCGGAAAACAATTGTATGAAAACTGTTAAAGTCATTCATATATTCAAAAATTCAAACCAGGCTTCAAGAGTTTCTTCAACAAATTGAGGGAATATGATAAGACTTAACTAATAATATTCCACAAGGAGAAAACCAGAAAATCCCCCTTAACCTAGATTAGGCCCATCTGCCACATGCATTTTTAAAGGCAGCAGATGCGAAAACTTCCAAAGGTGCTTTGCAGCAGAGTCCCATGAAAACAAATAAGCAGAAAAAAACAGGAACCGTGCTGCACGCGGAGTGTAACATTCACGTTTTGCCTGCCTGGTAATTACATAGCCATTTCGTCTGCCGTTTTCGCAGCTTGAGACAAACTGGAAAATTCTAGCACTGAAACTTTTTTCCAAGAAAAATTAAGCTTCTTTTCATTCAAATATTGATCTTGATGAAATGAGAAATTAAAGTAATTCAATTGAAATTGATCAACTTTTTTGGGTTTTGAAACATTGCCAAGTTTCCGGATAAATCAGTAAAATGTTACATGCACTGCTGAAGATTTATTAATCTTGAAAAAGTGACATTTTGTAGATGATTAAGTTGTAACGATCCTTCAACCAAAATTGTAAGTGATTTGAAGGCATTTTACCATTTTGGAACAAAGCACATACAGCTAGTTCTAATATGATGCAAGTTCGCTTGGTACAAGTTTAACAATGTTTATAGTTATCAACTTTGCGAAAATAACTTCCATGCATAATTCATTGTTGTCAGACATTTTTGTCATTATGAAATAATGATACATATTTTGTATGAAATTGGACACTCTTCACAAAAATCATGAAGAAATCCTGATAATGCCCCATTCTTGGCATAAAGCTGTCAAGCTGGTAATTATTCACGAAACGTATCAAATTTATTGTGGGCATGTTTCCAAATATGATGACAAGGGAAAAGCTTTGACAGAAATATTTGCATGCGTGTTCCAAAGTGATCAAAACCAAAGCCTCAAATCACATTACAAGTCCACAAGAGGCTGTCACAAAATTTGCGTCTGCTTCCTGAAAACATGGCCTAAATGATTTGTTACAAGATCTTTGATTGGTTGAGACAATGTGACATGAGCTGCGATTGGCTATATCAAGCATTAACACAGAGCTCTACACATCTGTCACACTGTCATCTTTTCTTGTTATGGGAAGTCATGCACTCTTGAGACTCGTTTGTTTCCTGTGGAAGCAGCCGACTGTTTTTAAACATGACAGACGGCAAACTTCATTCTGTTTGGCTTTTCCAAACTCAGCAATGATGAACATATAAGGTTCCAAACAAAAAATATTAGCTTTGTGAATAGATCAGACTTTAACTTCTCAAATCGAACTTTTTAGAATAATCACGCAAGAATATCAGCTATGTCAATTTGCAAAACGTAAATGCATCATCTTGTTTTGCGGTCTAATTTCTAATGTATCAATATTAGAAATGAACATAAAACTTGGGGCATCTTCTAAGGATTCTTACATAAGTAGGAATGTTCTGTTGATTGGCAAATGAGTCATGATCATCCTTAAAATCTAGGCATAATTGAGCAAATCAATTTATATCATGTATTGTTTACTTGATAGAAAAAAGAGAAACTAAATAAATGATCAATAATGGTAATCGTTAAATGGTTGGCACAGTTTATGAACTCTTAGGCCAGGTTTTAATTACAAAGTTGCAGTATAATTCCAACAAATAAGGTATCAATATGAAGTCTTATAATATTACTTACTTGTTGAAGAGGTTGAGTCCAATACGATATGCCCTTTTCCGTTGTTTATCATTGGACCGCGGAATCGTCTGTTGGTCGGGAGTGACACTTAATCGTAGTCTCCGCTGATAACTAATGCTATTATCACTAGAAAGACTAATGTTCTCGGTGCTGATGTTCTCCGAACTTGGAGAGCTGGAACACTGACCGTCTATACTATCGGGTTCGCTTGACTCGGAGATATTGCTCATACGCTTAGCCTCCGCCTTGACTGCGTTGACCTGGGCGGAGTTTCCATTCACAGTTCCATTCCCCTTCCGTTTCCAGATCGGTGAGGTATCCGGAGCACGGACAGGGGGCGCTGGCTTGACTTTTTCACCTTCTTTCCGAGAACGGAGTTTCACCTGCGAGTTCATATAATATTTCACACCTTCATTGGGAGTGGAGGTTTGATTTTGTTCAATAAGCCGTGTATCCTCGGGAGAAGCGAGGTCGACTTTAATTTGCACATCACTTGCTACAGACACATTGTCACATGATTCTGAGTTCAGATTGCGGAAACTGTCAAACGAGGCCGAAGATCCCCGAGCACTATCAGCGGTTGTGTTGATACTGAAGTCCGAACACAGTGACGAGGCTGATGGTCGATGACTTAAGGTCAACGTACTGGCCTCCTGACTACTTTCGCTATGGATACTATCACTATGGAAACTGTCCGTGAGGATGTCTGTCTCTTTGCTCTCGAGGAGAGTCTCGAAGTCCAGACTGTGAGGATCAACAGCACTTTCGTGAGGCGTAGGGGCCGGGGAGTCACTTGCACTACTGTCATTCATCTCCGGGTATGAGTTGCGGTTGTTGTTTGTTTCCTCAACCAGGTTCGAACCTGGTTTTCCCTTCTTGTCCTTTTCAACAGGAATGTCGCTCATGTCTATTTCAACTGATCTTTCCAGTTTCTTCCGGTCACGCCTGGAGAATCGTGCCTTCTGGGCATCCACTTTGATTCCCTGGTCAAATGACATCTGATGGAGGAGTCTATGGTCACGTCCGGATTCAAATTCGGCAACCATCTTCCTGACATCACTACCAAACGAACTCTCAGAACTGTTTTCCGACGCTTCAAATTTCCCGTCCGTTATAAATCTGTCTGTCCAAATTGTATTACTCCTGCCAAGTTCAGACAACCTCTTGGATAACCTCCTCTCTCCCACTGAATGTCTAAGTTTCTGGAAGTTCTTCGTCATGCAATACTGTCTGAATGCTCGCTGAATGGTACGTGCTGCTCGTCGTGATCTGATGGAACCTCCATATTTGCGCTCTAGCATTTCAACCTGCTTGTCATGCAGGTCTTGGGACAGTTCATATGACACCGACTGTGTCCTTGACCTTTTAATTACGTCATCGTTGGAGCTCTTGAAAGATCGTTGTCGTTGGATGCGGCTACAGCTGATGCTTCCCTGGTTGACGAGTTTGGAGCTGCGGGGAGATTCGAGCGGCGATCCTCCGACAGATCCGGACTTGCGGTCACCGACCTTGGAGCCACCAACACTGCAACAATAAACACACATAATAAGAATATTGGGACATAATAGGCAATATGGAGAATCTGCATATCCTTCTGCAAATATCATACTTCTGCAAAATATATAATCATGGCTGAAATGTCAAAATTATACATTATTCATCAACAGCTAAAATACTGACATCTGGTATCTTGACAGTTTCTGAAATAAAAACAGATGAGGATCGAGTGGGAAAATCACAGAACACAGAACCTATCAACGTCTTCAAAAGTATCTCATGTGCAGTTTGTAGATGTACAATGCCACAAACAAGCACATCTAACTAGAAATGGCAAACCAAAATGGCACCTACATGAAGGGCTGAGTGAGATAGACAGAAATCAAAGAGCAGGAGACTCCAGCGCTAACAGACTTCATGACAAAAGACCGACTGGCGCTTGTCTGTGCGTCCCTCGACTAGACACCAAGCTCACCCAGCACAGAAAGCAACCCGTCTTACTAAATATACATGCTGACTCATATCCAGTGTGCAGCACACATCTCACCCTGCATGCAAAAACAATATGCAACAATTCTCAACTTTGTAAACATTTGCAAGAGTAAACATATGAAGTTTTTTTGTCCGCAAGGAAATCATCTCTACGACTGCTTACACAGTCAAAACAATGTCATTTGGGAACAAAGTGATGCTTTCGACTTCTGCAAACCTAGCTCCCATAAAAAAAGTTCCTTAGCATTTATAGCAGAGTTTCAGGTGGAAAAATCATGAAAATGTTTTGAAAGCCTGGTATTGAAGGAGAGGCATTTGTCATCACAGTGCAACAGAATCCAAACTACGTCTTGAAATGTCAATTATTCCATGAACTAAGCTCGTCCTTTTGTTAACTAAAATATTCATTTATTTCCATTTTGAAACACACTTTTCCTCTGGTTTATTTTCAATGATTATTTTTAACACCACATTTGGGACAATATATCATTTCAGCAATTAACCTTTAACCTTATAAACATGTCTTTCAATATGATGGCATCAAAAAAGGCGCTTGATAATTGTTCCATCACTATAAATCTTAATTCAAAAACGAAAGTATACCAGTAGAACAAAGCTCTGGTTGAGATCAGGAAATCTCCATGGTTTGGTTTATTACGTCCCAAGACTTGATTCATTAGATCCCTCTGTCACAGTACGGAGCCAGGACCATTACAGTCTGGGGCTCGTGTCACCAACGGAGCCAGGCGGTACCAGGACTGCAGTAAATGATCTACAGCCAAAGACTTGTGTTACATTATCTTCTGCAGGGGAGGTGATTGATAGCACACATTCGGTGTAAGTTTCGTTCTAACTGCCTGCCACGCGACTTTTGAAATAAACAGCTCAGCAATGCGGTTCTGTGATGTGACACATTTCTTCATGGGACAATATTTTGGGGGGTTAAAACTTTTTAACATATTCCTGAGAATTTTCTTACTTTTCTAGCTCTGGCCTTTCTCATTTTGATTCTAAAGAGTTCAGAAATTACTGACGCATTTTACTTTTTCAGAATTTTAGTTTTAATTTTTTAGAGATTTTGTGTTTTCAATAAACTTGAGGTATCAATAATAATTTTAATATGATGAAAAATATCTAAGTGACTTTTTCTTATGCATAAAAAAGATCATGATATGTCCATAATCAAATCAATTTTTTAAATACAAGATCTGACATCCATTGCAAGTAAGGGAATAAACGAATTACATCAAAGCAGCTTGAAAGAATAAAATTTTCCATTATGGTGAACATCTGTTAATGTAATTTAATTTTGTTTAAAAACCAGGTCTGTTAAAGGAGATATACCTATGTTACCATGGTAACGAACTGACATCTGTTCTTAAAGTGGGAAGGGGGAGATGTGAGGTAGATACATAAGTAAAGACTAGCTGTGAGATAAGCAAAGGTTCAGGTTACAGAGATATACCACAACACCTTGAGTGAACTTTCAACAGCAGCAGAACTCTCGTCTTATCTCACCTGCTCAGGTGAAAGAAAAATTTGATTTGGGAGAAACTTTTTCCGATTACCATTAATATTATACTTTTTTCAAAGATAATTAGTCAACATTAGTAGTTTTGAAAACTTTTTCCTTAGAAATATCCAAAGTAATTGGAATTTTTTCCTTAAAAAAATATCATCTTACGATTGAATTCATATCAAACGATTCACATATTGAAAATTTTTGAAAATACATTAGATTTAGTTAAAAATATGTAACAGATCCTTCACCTTCATGAAATTTTAAGTTCAGAGATTGCTGATATTAATTTTTCCTTTTCTTTAATGACTGACGTCTAATTTCCCCAGAAATGTTTTTAATCCATATCTAAACAGTGAGCTTATACTCCCAATTGGGTAAAGAAAATTGACTCAGTGATGAGATATTATGTCAGCACGACCTTGCAGCATCATAAGTTGCACGAATAAGAAAAAACTCAATGAACAGGAAACTTCATAGAATTCAGTCAACGACTGATAATGCTTGAAATCAAACTAGGAAACAGCATTAGAGATCAAACTATGAAACAAATATCAGTTCAAATGCAGATCACTGTAAAAACATATAAATAATTTCAAGCATGAACCTGCAGACGACTTCCCTAATGGAGCGGGAGCAAAAGCATCAGGTTGAGTCACTGAGGTTAAAACTGCATTTTTCATTTTCAATTTAAAAAAAAAATAGTGATTGCACCAAACTCAGAGTCATTAGCAAGCTGTGTTTGAAGTGAAGTCGGTTAATAATTGATGCGGAAGTCGGGCAGAATTTAGATACCTTTCTGCTGGTTCACAGAGATCCATAATTCCGTTGCAGGCGCAACAATAGCAATTAGAAGCGTGAATATTCTAATTACAGCCAGCTACTGGGGTATTTGGTTAAAATCTTCATCAATACACAGAGGAGAGTCTGATAGAATTATGAAGGCTAAAGTATGGAAGACAAAGATCGAAAGAAGAGGTGAGGGATTTCACAAACTGTTGAGCCCAGCAAGGGTTAATTTCCTAGAACCTGTACAACTAAGCATAGACTTTAAATTAAATTTTTTTAAATTTCAAGTCTTTACAACTGGAGGAGAATATCTTCTCAATAAAGAATGAAAAGGACAAATAAAAACAAAACAAAGGGTCAGAGACAGGATGAAGGCAATAAATATAGAAAGAAATGGTGACCAATTGCTAAACTGTTGACCCAAGCAAGGGTTAATTCCTTGGAACCTGAGGAATTAAGCATTGACATTAAGTTTAACTTTTGAACATTACATCTCATTCAAGAACTCAAGAAAAAAAGAGAGAAAAAATTCATACCAAAAAGAGGGCTTGAGAGAATAGGAAAGAAGAGGACACACTACACACTACACACCACACTGATCCAAGCCCGGGCATCGAATCTGCCTGTACCTCCTTCTACAAGTTCAAGTTCATCTCTCAAAGTCGCAAAAAAAACAAAACAACAAAATAATTAAAACCCAGAAAGTTGGATGGAGGGAAGAAGAGGAATACACCAGACTTAGCACCCTGAGCTATTTACAGTGTGCACTGATCCCGGACTGAGCATCATAATATCTGCCTGTATCTCCTTCTACAAATTCATCTTCTACCCTCCAGGCAGCAGAAGACCCTGAGCAAGCTGTGCACAGTCTGACTGACGCAATTACTCGATACCCCTGGGGTTGCAACAGCTTTGTCCTTCATACAAAACAAATTCAATAATGAAAATATAGAAATTTCTTGGAGCATGCCTCCACTACAAGTTTGTCCCTTGGGCGAGGAAATCCTATCATTATGACCCAGAGCTAAAGCAGGCAATGTGGTCAGTTCACAAGCTATTTGTTGCTTTTCAACTGTTGCTTAATAACATGCATTCACCATCATAAACAGCCGTGTTTCATTCTGCATGAATGGTGCATTTATTTGATTGTCTGTACTGACAGGAGTCAGGGCTTGATTCCCAATATCAGTGCATCTGGACGTGAACTGAGATCAGGAGTCAGGACTTCATATTCTTTCTGTCAATAATCTTTAGAGATTGACATCAATTTCAAAAAGCAAAATACTTCATGGTACTCCTTTCAAAATAAAAAATACAGATTCAAATAAATATTTGTTATCAACAATTTGAAATCCACAACAAAATTAAAATAGTTGTCACAAATAAATCTTGATCAACTGAAAAAAATACATCAACATAAAACCTACTTATGATATGAAAATTATTTCAGTGAGAGGCTCTTCAGTTTAACTATTACAAATCGTAAAGTTCAAAGACCTGAATCCGTCATCCATCAAACTTCAAGAATTTTACTCTCAAGACTTGTTGTATTGCAACTCATTCAAATCAATTACCCAAAGCCTCCACTTCCCTTGATCTTGTGGTAATTAATACCACAGCAGAGACAACTATAGGCCAGGTCCCATGAGAAGATCTTAAGAAATTCACTGCTACTTAAACAGAGTGAGAAAAAAAGTCATTATAATCAACTACTTCAAGTAGATAAACTTCATTCTGTTCACAGTTAACTATAAGAGAAACAATCGAAAATGAGTCTCTTTACACATTTATTGAATCTTTTTTTGGCCAAAAATATCTTATAAATCACTTGTATTATTTTCTCCCTGGCTTTGCAACTCTTGCATCAGAATACAATCATCTGCATATTTTGCCATACATCACAGCCCATGTCCATGAAACAGTCATGCTGTGACGTAATGATCCCAGAGAATGATTTACTGTCAAAGTTCCCATTAAACTGTTGTGTTCATGGCTAAACTGAAAGAACACTCTGCACATTAATCAAAGCATTGATGACTGATATTTACATCACAATGTAGTCAAATACCTGGCATTCTCCTACAAAGCCAACGCCAGTTTCGATCCATCAAAAGTTCATTCACAGAACAATATAGCATGATATGGAGATCAAATCTTACTTCAGATGACTTAGCAAAGTTCATAGTTCACAAAACAAAATTAATCAGATATTTTCTGAAATCAGTCTCGAGTGAAATGTAAATTATTTATCCTGAAAATCTATGAATTTGTAAAATCTAAAATCAAAGATAACCAGACTGATAAGAGCACAGGTAATACAATAAAATGTGTCTGTTTCACAATCTGTCACATTAATCAATAGTTTATCTGGAGTTATTGACTTCAATACAGGTGGCAGTACTGTAAGTATTGCATGTCACCAGGTAATAAATTTTAGGAAATAAATGAGAAAGGACATAAAAGATTTCCCTGTCTCATTCCAGCTTAGCAGGGGAGAAAACATTGACACAGTAACCTTACTTGTAAATAATTAAAGAGGATCAGCTATTTAAATAACTTATCCATTTCATGCTGCGAAGAAACATAAAAAATTTACTTTCTGATATCATTCGAGATATTTTTGGACACATTAAGTAAACATGTTTAAATTAAAGCTAAAAAAATAACATTTGCTATTTGGAATGAACTCTTTTAAAATGACATGTCCCAAAGAACTTGCAGTTTTCTGAAAGCTCTTTACTAATTAAAAAATGTCCCTAAGTCATATTTGGCTCAAAATGATTTGCAAATATTTCTTATTCAATATCTTATTCAGTAAATCCTAGATCCTCCTCCATTTAAAAAACATCACTCACACAGAATACTGAATCACAACATATAAGCTGCATAAAGCTGCGTTAGTGCCATACAAAGTTCATTACCTGTTTTGGCTCAAGGTACAAATCCTTTCCTGTTTGACAAAGGGATGCTTTGACAGACATACTATGTAACTGACAACTAAATAAATCCACATCCAGTATCAATCCTAATGATATCATTCCAGTTTGGTCCTTCAATCTCTATGATATCCTAAGCTTCATCCACTGAATTCTACATCTCAATGCCCTCCCCCACATCCTCATTCATCCAGGTTTAATCTTTCCTGTCCCCAAAATGCACCCACGTGGATAAAATGTGGCAGTTTCCTCAATTATTACCTGATCAGGTGTGGTGACAGCCTTTAAAGTTAATTACTAAAGAGTGGTGGACCCCAGGTGATCTAACATTACCACATTCATACAATAGGCTGCTCCATGTGGAGTCTGACAGTAGTGTCAGACAAGAGGATCTTTTACCTCCCTGCTTGTCTAGATATTTATCAGAAAACTCTAATTTGAAATATTTGCCTTCTGTCTCTTTTAATTAGTACAACAGAAAATGTCAGACCTTTTCACATTGCACTAACTGAGAGATACCACTGGAATTGTTTTGTCTATGAAATTAACGTTTATCTTGTTCTTCAATCTGATATTTATCCTTGACATACATGAGATTAAAAGAAACAATTTTAGCAATAAACAAAGGACTGAAATTTCAAAAGTCATAAAATTTCAGAAAAACTACCTTAGTAACACTTAACGTCCATAGTTTTCATTTCCAAAAGAAGAACATCATCATGAAAGTTATGCGTAATCACAATATTTACGACAGTATCAGATGAAATGAAAATTATCTCCATGATTCAGGTTTGAGTATCGAGACATTACAAAGAGTTGCACTGACAAAGGTGAAACTATAGGATGCAATGAAAGTTAGATAAGAGCGAGGCTTGTTGTAATTAAGGAAGTCTATTTGTCCTCAGGGCTACAAATCTGGTTTTCCTCCACACAATCAGGTACAAATAAGGACTTGGTATGGCCTGAAGACTTGCTCATCTGAACTCAACAGTCTCAGATTTGAGACACTTACCTTTAGAAATTTATATAAAAATCAACAAATGGAGTTCTGAAGAAAATTCAAATATCAATCATACAACCTACATAATCACAAATGAATTCTCCTCCTTCAAAGTTTTGTAATTTACAACACTTAAAGCTGTTCTTACTTTAAAAAAGAAATGAATAAAACTGTTTTGATGAAAATCTTTTCAGTATATTTCATAATAATCAAATTGTTATCCAGAAATACAGCTTTACCTTATAATTTTTTAATGAGATAAAATACGGACCATATTCATTACACAATGTAACACAAAGTGTCCTATCAATACATTAGAATGTAAAGAGAATTTTTTTTTTCATGTTTCTATAATCAAAGATGTCAAAAACTATAAGGCATGGAAACAATTAAGTTAATGACTTGTATATTACAAACTAATTAAAAGCAGATTTATATTACATCAGATAAACAATTGAAATCGGCTCGTAAATTAAACAAGGGTCGTTAGCAGAAAAATCAGTAATTATCACCTGATGGCTCTGACTTGTGTATAGGTGTACAAACTGTGAAATTAGCAAGGTGGCATGTGTGAAATATCCGATAACTGTATCAAAAGCATGTCAGGCCACCTTATAAACATCGAACCTTTTCAATAGGGTGGATGACAAATAGGGTTGGTGTGGACGAGATATAAATACCTTAAGTGAGGCCACTCTCAAAATAGCAACCACAATCCATAAATAAAAAGGCGATGATAATTTGTTTACACACGACTACACAAAAATGCTCCTAGATCAACCAGATTAAGAGACAAAGTTAATTTAACACCCTAACAATGGGTATTCAGTTTGAAGCTTTTCCAAAGCTCAAATCACACAAAAGGTTCAAATATATAAAGGTGTTAAAAAACGTATGAAATGTTTTTAAGTGCATTTGAGGTCAACCTGAAGTAAATTTGTCATCATTTGAGCTATAAACTGCTCCATGTGTCTATAAAAGGATTTGTATTATCTATGTTGAGTCACCGTTCATGCCAAAAACATTTGATCTTTTAAACTAAGGCAAAAAAATTCAAAAATTTTCAAACTAGCGAAGTAACGAAGAACGAAATTGTTCTGAAGATTGCAACACTCATGGCCTATTTATGACATTGTTATCTGTCAACACTTAACAATAACAATCACAAGACTGTCTCGAATTTCTTGTTTTGAAAGTTTCCTGACATGGTTTGACCTCACACAAGTACATACCACTCAGCAGACGACTTGGACTTCAAGTTACACAGGGATGTTTTGAGAAGTTCCTTCAGGGTGTCAAAATACTCAGAACAGAAACATATTGCCATCACAGCAGAAGACAGCAATTCTAGTCCTCTTGAGAATAGTCACCAAAAGTTTGTATCAAGTGTGATATAGGCGGTTTACACTCTTGCAAACGTCAGTGAACTGGCACAAGATTTTCCTTCAAATCCAACACCACATTTCATCAGAAGCAAATATCACATCATGAATCCACTCGAAATAAAGTTCATACAGGTCCTTTCAAAATTCAAATGGAACACCTCTTAATACTCAGATCATTTCAGGTCCAAACGATATTCCAGGACATCAAAGTTAGCATGTTTGCTATTGAAATTACATCTCACTTCTCACTCAACAGAATCACTAAGGGTTCAGTTCAGCTGCAATATGAAGAGAGACCTAAATCCTTCCCAATATGTGCCAAATCAGATTATTGCAGAATCTGTTTCCAATTGGTTAGCTGCTACTCCTCCACCTGGTGTTGCCTTAATCCCATGCAGTCATAATCGGCCTGTAGGCATCTGGTGACTGCAGCTTCCTGTGGATTATACTAATCACTCGCCTAACACCTTCCCAAAACATGGCCGCATGCCACAATACCTGGTTGGAAAACAGTACTTAACTCTAATCTGTTGAGTTGAAATTATTTTTGAAAGAAACATGTTCACCTTTGTGCGTGGTCCCTTTAACATATGCTATTTGAGCTGTGATCAAAAGAGCAATTGTTTTCCATAAGGATTGAAAACAGTTGTAACAAGTCGCAACAACTTCAAAACAGTACTTAACTTAATCTGAATCAGTTTATGAAAGAGCCGAGTTGTGAACATATATAACAGATTAGATGTTGAGAGCAATCAAAATCTTTCAACAATTACAAGAGATTTGCTAGACGTAAACTCACACCTTTGAAGTTAATTTTTCAATCATTACCTTTGTCCTTTTATTGACAATTTATATGTAATTACTGAGAAAAACCTAAAATAAATCAAAATGTCTTAACCACCTCCATGCAAAGGTTTCCTGGGTGAGCAAAAAACAAAGGTAGGTTCAAAATTTCACACCACCTGGCATATCCTTCTTCATAAACATATATGAAAATATCACTTGATCCTCATGTAATGTTATGAGAAAAGGCTTAAATAAGACCACAAACGATTACAACACAGCTTACCTTCCCACATATGTAACAGTAATACGTCTTCGGCAAGCCTCTACCAGCATGTGTAATTATATAACAGACAGTTTCAGCTCATAAAAAGAAAATCAAATTAGAAGTAATATGAACTATATTATAGGCCACACAACGTTTGCCTGCAAGTCAACACAACTGTTTTCAACTGTCATAAGACTTGATTGGATATTATTCTTATACGTGTAAGGGTTTACATGTCAAACTATAAAACAGTCAGAGATGAGTTCTGCTTGTGCTGAGGAACTGGAAAGTTGATATAGCATGTATGTATGATGTAAACAAAAGTTTTTGAAGTTATAAACCGCTGAGAGAAGATTTGAAATTGGGCGCTGGATGTCACAAAGACGTAACAGGTCTATGCGAGGTGCTTAAGTTCACTCTAACATTCCTCTCACCTGAGCTTGTACCTGTACCAGCGAACTTCGCTTTTGTTGATGGAGGATAATATGGGGTGAATATTTACACTTGTGACGCTAAATATATACATGGCTCTCACCATGACATAAGCTTTCTGCAATAAGAGCCATTCCACAAAGCTTTAAGATAAATGAAATTGTTGAGCTATAAATATCTTCGTGGGCTTACATGAATCATCAAGCCCACGAATCATCGTAAATATTGTCTGGATTGAATTAGTAGGTATCTGGTGTGTGTCCATTCAAATTATATAAGTGTGTGCAACAATGATAAAAAGAAGTTGAGACATCAAAAACCTTGAAATATTATTAAATGTAAATTATGAAAGTAAAGGAAGCATTGACAAACAAACCTTGTAGGAAGATGAATAATCCAAACACAGACAAATGCCTTGTCACCAAATAAAATATTCCTTTGAAAAAATTGTGACAATCTTTGGTAGATACAGAACAGCTTGTTATCTCAGGGAAGCAGACGTCAGAATTCCACCATATTGTGGGTCTTGATAAGCACAACAAATATGGTAGAAGCAGTCATCATCCTCATCAACATCTGTAAACACAGGCCAAACAATCTCTTGAAACTAGGAGATGCTAGCTCACATACCAATCCCGACCTTGTCACAGCAAAAAGACCAGGATCCTCTTCTGAGGATGTTTATCACACTCTCAAGCTAGGGATGTAAACTTTTCCCAAGATGAAGTGTTCAAAGCCAGGATTACAATCAAGAATACATATCCTCAAATTATTGTCAAGTGAAAATCCATAACTCTCAACCCTCAAAGCTGACAATATTTAAGAGGAGGTTAAAATCACCTAAAGATGCAAATCTTCAAATTCAGGACCTTTTAAGTTGACACATTAGTCACTTCACATTCACAAATTTCAATAAAAGAATCTTCAAGAAGCATCTAACTTGTCACAGTCCAGCAGATCCTAATCCTCAAATCAAAGCTGTAAAGTCTATGACATCAATCAGACATAGACTAACCACAGGTCAATCAACTTGCAATCAAGATGCAATATTTCCTAAATTCAGCCAGAGAGGCTATAAAACTCCAATTAGCAGTTACGAGTCATGTTTAACGACTGTCCAGTTCGAAGTGAACCCCTGACACATAGTCGCGGACTCTTGCCCAAGTGGTAGCCACTTCAAGCTTGGTTAGTTCTCCTCGCTTACACAGGCCGAGTCGAGAGCAATCATGATCCGTGATCATGTAAGATTTCCTCGGGTTTATCACAGTTAGTTACACAACATGACTTCAGGCCAGTCTCAATTGGAGCGGCTGTGCTAGCTGTAGATAAAGCTAAGTATTCAGGCAGAAATGACTTCCTTAGCTTTTCAGGAAATATTGACTCACTTTCAGTTGATATATTCGTCAAGTACTTTCAAATATTCGGGAAGGAAATAGGTCAATAAAGTCCTTATCTTTTCTAGCAAGGTTTTGATTTTTACAATTTTTTTAGCATAATATCTCAACAGCCATAAAACTTCCTTCGATGAAGATTTCATAAAAAGATAATTTTTGACATTCAAATTTCACAATTACAAAACACAACAAAACTGAATACTAGGATGCGAACTCACAATAGTTTTTGTCAAGTTTAGCTTCAAGTGAAGTTAATCATAACTAACTTTATTAGATATGGGTAAACAAAGTTTCAATATACTGTACAAGTCATATTCAAGTGAAGGCAGTTGTAAGTAATTCAGTTAACCGAACCGTGAAAGTATTCACCCTATTTACACTTGTCTGCAAACAATATATTTTTACGTTATCTCACACTGAATGACAAGACAAAAATAAACTGTAAAAAGCTTTGAGCACACCCATTACTTAAAACAAATCCATTGATAATGACAAGGAAAGGAATATCATAAGAGCAAGCAAAGTTTCAAAAGCAATAACATATATAAGTATTAAATCCTTACCCTGTCACACTGTTCAAGAAAGTTTATCCATGTAAATCCTTTGATGATAAAGCTTGTGGATTTTCAAGACAGCCTAAAATCCGATGTTGAAAGAAGCACTTAGACACATCTGTGTTGTCAAAAACATGTGCTGTTAATGACAAAAATGATAAGTATCCAATCAGTGAGATCCCATAGGAAATATCGATGCCATCACAAGATGAAAAATTTTGATGAAATAATTCGGATCAGATAACTCTCTCAGGAGCATCAGATAATCTTTTTGATCAAAAAATTTGACTGTAGTCTGCTCCTTGACAAGACGTCTGCTGTGTATTTCACGTCTGCTCAGACATGTATGGCTGTTATTTAGCTCAGTGAGCAAGTAAATACAGCAGTGTGGCTGGTTCGAAGTGACGTCCTCTTCTTTCAGTTCACGTCTGCTTACTATTTACACCAGTCAGGTCCAACAGAAACAGGCCATTATAACTGTGTGCCTCACCGTTGACTTGAAAATTGGGAATGCTGAAATTGTTGTCTGCTCCTTTCACTTCACATCAACTTGACTCTTTTCACCAATTCCATACAGTCACAATCAGCTATGTATATTAAAAAGGAGAGTGTGAATGTCTAAAGAGTAGAATGTTTCTTTTACGTTGTTAAGCTTAACTTTTACACCAGTTTAATAAGAGAAAAATAAAAAACCCTATATGTACTGGTACATGAAACAAGCACAAACTGATCTGTCTGACTGATGACAGTTACTTTCATTTTAAATCAGCTTCCTTACATAACCCACACTGAGGCCTTTCACAGAATACACCTTCAATCAGAATTCCCAAGTCATTCAACTGGCAATTAATTTCATTGATAGATCGGATAAAATACACATATACCTGAGAAAGAGGAAAATATGTACCTGCAGATACCCCTGAAGATAGTAAGTGACCAATCAGCCTGTATCCCACATGATGGTCAAGCTATGCAAAGGACACCTGTAACTGACCGTGTGACCTCCGGTCACTCCATTCCAGCCTACGGTCAATTTACCTGTGGACTCTCAGCCAATACCTGGCCACTCCACATGAAGGATTTTCCCAACAATTAGTCAACCCCGGCCACAATAATGTGTCCATTTATCTTGTGAGGGGGTCCACACTATTGGGAGGTTACTGGCCTACCCAGCAGTGTGAGGAATGCAGGGTCCGCTAGACATGCTGGTTTAACAGTAAAACAGCAGGCAACTTCATACAAACGGCTTTGAATATTTATGCCCTTTGATTTTATAACCAGAGACAATATGGTCTGATTGACATACAAACCCAGTGGAAGGACAATCAATTTGACAACAGATTTAACGTTTAGCACAACATTCCAATCAAAGACAGCATGAGTGGCCAGATTGTTGCATAAACATATTGAATGTTAAAACAATCAACCATGTCAAATATGTCTATCACAAGGAGTAAGTCATGGTCGAAATTTTAAAACTTAAATAAACTTAAAATCTAATACAAAATTTTCCCAAAAGTCTTTCTATAGATAGAAAATATTTATCAATGATAACATTTTAAAAAATCAATGGATGAATAGATGAAACAGTGGTGAGCCCAATCATCTTCCACATCAAACAGCAGTTATTCTCACTTGATAACACATCCTCAGGAAAACTTGCATTTTCTTACCTATAATCTGTCCCTACTTCCCACATGTGCTCAAATATCCCCAGAGAAGAGGCCACTTGAACTCGGCCATCTTTCAGTACATCCACAACATGAAAGAACAGCCGCACCTCAAGGAGTCTGCACGAGGCTTACGACTATTGCATAAGATAAGCACTGTCCTCAAAGCAGGGAGATAAGGCAGAAAGCAGGTGACAGTATCCTCTAGAGGAGATAGATAACACAAAGCTTATCCTGTCACAGAGGATGAATTGTCAGAGCCCGCTCAGCCATATCAGGCACATTGAGAAGTAAGCAGACATCTGCTTCCTATTCAAAGTTTGTGGTTATACAAATCTAGAAATGTGCTTGTCAGTTCCTTCTTAAGGTGTTTTGTAGTTTATATCCTGATAATTTTGAATAAGTTTTTTAAATTTCATACTTGTCAAAGCATATGTCTGCTGCCCATTTGTGATAATACAGATCTAGAAATGTGCTTGTCAGTTCATTTCCAGACTGTTTTGCAGATTTTATCAAGATTGTTTTGAATAAGGTTTTATGTTTATATAATTGTCAAAGCATGTCTGCTGTCCATTCAATGTTTATGATTATAAAATTTGCAAAATCTGTTCAGCATTTCTACTTCAGAACTGTCCTAAAATGTTATACAGACTAGACAAGTGATATCTAAAAAATAGTTTTGTTATTCAATAATTGTCAAAGCGGACATTTAACATTTCATTGTTAAAAGACTTTAAAATCTTATTCTATTTCATAGATATAGACTACTTAAGAAATATTACATTTTAAAGACAAACTGGCATCATTAATTGACAATATGAACAGAATTTATCTCGCAATTGTGAACTTCCCTGCAACAAAAGCTCTTTCATTGTAGTATTGCCAATGAGTGAGGTAACTGCTTGTGTACACATATATCCATGATAAATGTGAGGTGGATTTGTGCTAAAATATCATAGTAGATAATGGTACATTTGTTCAAGTTAGTCATACATCAATATTAATTGCCTCTAGAGTGACTAGGACATGCATGAAAGTGACCGTCTGCTTGCCCACCAAGAATGACGTCTGCTCTGTTAACCCAATGACGTCTGCTCGGTCAACCAGTTTTGACCATCTAGCCTCGAGCCACTCTGATGACCAATAAAAACATTCAGTGGTAGAGAGAGAAGAACCCCCATTGTCCGGGCACATTTTAATGTTTTTCCTCTCCTATTAATTACTGCATGCCTAATTTTCTTGTCACTTCTTCAATCATGTCTGTGCTTGGGTTGGCTCCCATCACTGAATCCAAGCTAGCAATATCTCACACAACACAAACAACGGGATTTCAGCCCATTACATGCCATTATAACAGTCAGCCTTAGAAATTTGTTTGATCTGACTCGGAGAAGGAAACTTCCTGAGAAGCATCCATGAATATAAAACAGGGTAAATAGAGAAATAATCACTCATAACATTAAGCCAAGGGCTCCAAGTCGCCATATCAACTATTAACCTATTTCATACAACTGATATTCTGAGGGATTAATGACTTTGCATGGGGATATATTTGAATCCGATAAATCTTTTTGATAACATTTTTTAACCTGACAAATGGAAACTTCTATGTAGAGTATGGTTTCTGGTTGTTTTTGTTGTTTGGTGTGTGCATATTTATGCATAATGCCTTACACTATCATCTAAAATTTTGCTATCAAAGACTAGTTGTGGCTCCTGGAAAAGAGCATTTATATTCCATATGTGAAAACATACCCAGATACAGTTATATATTCTTCTCATAAATCATGTCATTCATAATGCAGTCAAAAAGAACTTGCACAAGAGGATGTAAATAATTTTCTGAAGGAACCAAGACAAATTTCCCAGGATCCTTGAACAAACATGGCACTGCACTGAAAATCCCAGCTTCAACAGTGCACCATCATTAAAGATAACAGGAGGGATATCAATGGAGCTTTATCAGGAAGTGTAACTGATACATCACAGAGTAAACAAGCCTGGCCCCGCCCTCCAACCTTCCTTCAGGTCCTCAGTATTGTTTATCCTGCAGTTGACCTGTCTACATGCACAACTAGCCATAACTCATATTCACATGGACTCTTCATTGAAAATTTGCAAAGGTATTGAAGGTCTCCTGGAGGGAAAATGGCCACAATGTGATGCATGGGCTTTACAATTTGGTGATTTATATGGATGGGATCTGAATGGATACCTGAAATTTTGCAAGGGTATGGTAGATATACTGGAGGAAAAATAGCCAGGACTAATGCAAAAACATAACAAGTTCATCTGTGGAAGGTGATCAGGGCTTAGATTTTCAGAGCTGACTTTGCACTAAGATAGTTTTAGTAAGTATGGCTAATTGCTGATGAAATCTTGTTTTACTGAAATCATCAAGATTTGGGGCAAGTCATCATTTTCAAAGCACAACAAAAACAGAAAGCTGATGTTTATGTAACATCTAAACTTGAGGACTTGATTTATGAAGTTTATGCATCAGACTGTCATTATGGACATGACAATGAATTTTAAAGGCAGAATATTCTGTTTCAATCATGGCATGTTGAAACATATCCGGTATATAATATAAAATGATAGACATATGATGAATATAATCATATAGTCTATGATGAAGAAACTTGTCTCATAACACCTTCCACAAAGATTTGGTTGTCATATTATCATACAACCAAAACCAACAGAAAACTTAGCATCGCATAACCTTCTGTAATGACAGATAATGTCACATGCCTCAAGACATTTTTATTTCCCTCACTCTATAAAACCTGGCTCACTAGCTGGAGACATGCAAGTCCTGTCCCCGATGGCCAGGCTTGAACTCAGCTTAGCCAAGTGGGTATGGTGATCAACTGATCATGGTCGGAATGACCCTAATAAAAATCCTCAAGCAGGAACAGCTGACAGAACATGCAAGTTATCACAGGGCGTGATGGATGAACAGATGTAATAAGCTTGGAACAGATTTATATGACCACACGTCCAACGTAGCTTTGCTTCGGGAAACACAATCTGGCAACTGTTATAGCAAAAGATATTAACTTGGAAATGATTTATATGTATGGAGATGTATCATATTGGCCTGCATCAGCAAGACCGAATAATCACACCACGGCATGAAACAAAAAATACATTATTAGGAATAATGAGAAATAGTGCTTTCTCATGTAAAAAGATAGAATTATGAAGTCTTGACGCAACAAATGAAATGTTATATTGAAATTAACTTTTACTTTTTACAGGTTCTAGACAGGTTTTTAGTCAAAAGGAATCTGAATGTTTGTGTTAGACTTTTTATTAAGAACGGGTTTAAAATAACTTCATACGACTACAAATTTAGATGATTACTTCGATTTTTTTGGCAAACTGATGACATGTAAACAACTAGATGACTCATGAGATCGTGAGCAAGAGTATTTTGGATTTTAAGAAAAATGCTTAATGAATATGTCATGTTTACAAGATCTGCCATTTTCAAAGGTCAACGGCATGCTGACATTTTGACCACGAAAACTTTGGTCACATAGCATTTTGTAGTGTAAAACACTCGGGTGACATTTTGTTTTGCCAATAGTACAGGAAATGTTTGAGGAAAGCAAGCTTGTTATCGCTGCTTACATTTCCACCTCAGGAAAGAACCTTGTAAATTGGTTTCCAGATAGATCATTTATGTGGTCGACTTGACCTGGTTGATAAGGTCATGTGCATTTTAATTGTTTTTTAGTGACAAACTTTCTTGAACTTGCATGAGAACTGCCGTCATCATTCTCATGATGATGATGATCGTATTACATTCATAGTTATGATCATCAACATCATCATAAACATCAAATTCATCATCACCACCATCATCTTCTTCGACATCAACATTTTCATCAGTGTGTAGGCTTTTTACAAGCAAATCTTTTAATCGGCTATCATGAGGAAGATGGTTGACCATGATAAAAATATGTCAGGAAAATGGTGATGCATATGAAGCAGTATTGTGATCCAATGAAACTAAATTAACCTCAGTAATTGTATGAAATGTTTATCCAGGTAAAGTAAATAAATTGAAAATTCATCAGTCTAACGTACTGAGATTGCTCTCAATTCTAAGGTTTTTATCTGAACACCAATGGATGAAACACATGATTATCAAGGGAAAATAGATAATGGCGAAATAATGGACTCAAACCATATCTGATTTTATGGTCAATATCGAGTCGCAGCTGTCGTCAATGGTGTGCCACACAGCTGGACTAATATTTACCATCACTGTACATACTGTCACCAAATGTAGGACATTTGGAAAATCTATTTTGCTCTTACAAAATTTTATGTTTAATAAATGTCATTTTTTTTAAAATTTATTGTCCTCGATACATTTTCTATTGATTCATATTTCATAGGTGATGTTTATGATTAATGGTAAAATTTTATTAGTATTTCCTTCTTATAACATTTGAAAAATTTTTTTTATGACATATGACGAAAATTTGGTTGATCTGACAATTTACCTATGTAAACTAATGAAGTTCTTCTGAATCAGATTTTTACTTATCTTAATAATTTCTTGTAAAGGAAAGAAACACTAAGAATTATCAAAAGAACAACATCATTCTGGTAACTACAAATTTTCATTAACCTGCTATCAGCTGAGGGCAGCTCAAGTCAACAATGAAGCATTCAGAACAATACATCAGACATATTTTAATTGATTAGACAATGAATACGATGAAAGTCTAAAATTAATTAACAATAAAAACAAGAACAGGAGCAGGTTAATTAAATACAAAGGTAATATGAGTGTCTAAAATAAGAAGCCAAATATTTGCTACGTTTATGGCCTTTGAGTGTTTGACTGGTGCTGTCATTGACATGTATTCATTTGGATTTGACCAACACTACAAGGCTTTCATCTGGACAGAACGTCAATACAGCCAGTCCGAATATAGACCCAACCAAGTTGTCAAAAGAGGCCGACAAAGGGTATCGAACCATAAAATGCTTTAGCTAATAAAATATGCCTAATTTAACAGAATTGACTAGGAGTGACTTTGCTATCAGGAAATTGTATTATCTTTGCTTTAACACTTATGATAACCATTGACAGAACAAATTTGTACCTAAACATTAGGGTTAATTTCATGATTCATATCTTATGATCCTGTAAATTTTAAATCAGTTTGAAGTAATTTTCATAACAAGTAAATGAAAACAACATTTACCAAACTCTGATGAATGGATGTGATACTCATTATTATCAACAATGACTTCATCCTAGTATCAAATCTCAAATATGTTAAATTTATGCAAATAATTGAAATATTTGTATACATTATTCAAATAATAACGCATAACAGGAAAGAGAAAACACTCCTGGAAGATGAGAATGAGAAGGTTTGAAATACAACAAGGCTATCTGATGTCAGAGATAAAATCACAACTCATGTACCTTTTCTCCATTTCAAGTTGCTGAATACGAAGCCTCACGATATGCTGCATCATTGCTGGTTTTTACTCCGACTCTTAATAATCAATTCTCCATGTCCTTCCCAGTATCCAACTCTGTCCTTGCGTACTCTCGGAAGTATCCAACACGGCCCTCCATTATCACTCGTACATTATGTTGATAGAAAACTGACTAAATCCAATAGTCAAAGGCACCTCCACATTTCACTGGAAGGTTCTAGTTTTCACCATGGCAAGACATGGCAGTCGACTGCATTGCTAATAAGCAAGTAGTCATAATTTGCAGTTTTGTCAGATCGCTGAGAGTTCGCCGGTTTCCGTGAAGAAACCTATGATATCACGATCAATACTCGGGTGTATGAATATTGTAGCAGCCTGGTCCTTGCAAAGCAGACGCCATTTAATGACCAATCAGCCATCAGCTTTCATTTGCTGCCAGGTGGCCACTGACTGCGGTACTGCACTATGACATAACACTACGGTGTAAAGTACATCTGTCAAAGGTAGATGAAAATTGGACCAAAGGTCGCCTGGATGGGAGTTTTTGGACAAAAGAATCAATAACTGTTTCGGGAGTGGAATTATCGCAGAGCAGATGTGTCTGTAATTATGGAGACAATAAACGAGCCTGTATCCTCGTGGCTTGGCCCAGCCCTTTCTGTCATCCCCTCTCGTCAGGGTACAATGGGCTGGGTCTATTCACATCATTATCAGCCGGGGTAGCCAGCGTCACACAAAGAACTGGATCAATCAATAAATTATTCAAACCTTTACGAAGCATAGGATAATGGAGAAATATATATATGAACATTGAATTAAAAAGATTATTGAAGGACTTTCTTGTGATTCTTTTCAAATGTAAAAAAAATTATCTTTGTAATTTCTTGTCATTTTTTTTTTTTTAAAATTATTAGTTTATTTTGAAAAAAAGAGAAGAGTTTTAATATAAAAAAAGCCAACTCCATTGTATGTTTTCAGACTTATAAAGAGATTTTTTGACAATAGTTACAGTAATCTTTTTTTTATTCCTTTGTAAACATTTCTATGTTTCTTGTTTGAACCTTAAAAATACAAAATCAATACGATATAACAAAACTTTATAATTAATATCTTTGTACACAATATTGTAAATGTTAAAAGTGCTTTCAAAACACAATTATCATACCTCTTTAAACATTGGAAATAATCATGTAAGTTCATATTAACAAAATATAAAGCTTCCTTATTCAAGACTCAATTAATGAACGTAGAAAAATATTTACTTTTTTCATTTTTGCATGAAATAATATCTGTAATTATTTGTGCAAATAACTATTTTTAAGAAGAAACAAGTACAAATTAACAAAGCATGGATTTCAGGGGATCATTTCAGGCTTGGCGAAAAGTATTGATTTTCTCACTCAATGAAAATTAATATTTCACACAATTAATGTAGTTTAAAACAGGACGGTATTTTTTTCGTCACAAGAGAATTATACAACAAAGCTCGTCATGATCACAGTAATTGATAAAGATTCCGTTTTAGCAGCGCGACATGTCAAAATATGACAGGCGCGGGGGGGTACACCATACAAATCCTCTCTCCATTGTTCCTAATGATTTCATTCCTTTTTCTCAGTGATTTATTGATGCACACACTTGGGACTAAATACTTTTCAGTAAAATCAAAATATTTCAAAAATGCAATTAATTCAATTCCAAAACGTTGCACCGTGAAAGAGCTAATTTTTTAAGAAACTGACACTGACATTATCATACAAAATATTCAAAATTTCACATCACGCACAGTCATATATTTCAGTCTTATCTATAATTTCTCAAAAACAAAATATTTAGAAAACACAATACAACTTATCTAATACAAAAACATTTCATGGACATCGAAATAAAAAAAACTTTATTCAGCATTTCATTTCACTATCATTTCCGTGTAAATTTCAACTTTTCAAAAATAAAATATTTGGTATGTGTAATTAATCATTATGCTACACCAAACCATAAACCAAAGAAACTGTATTTGAAGACTCCACCAATGACAGATGGCCCCAGTAATTCGATCATGGGTGAATAAACTAAACAAACAGGTAATAACAAAAGGTTAGATAATCAGGTTATTTCCAAAGTTAACCTACACAAGTAAGTATTGACTTCTTCCCAAAGTGCCAGGTGTTTATTAGCTCATATCAGGAACTGAATGTTCATTAATCTCTCCAACTTGATCCATTCCTAATCCGAAACATCATTTCACACTGTCCCATTTTCCCATCCAAAATGACCATAATGTAATTTTCCGTCCCATTTGATTACCTTATGAATGACTCAATGGACCTATTGCTTGATCAAAATTAATTTTATTTCATAAAAAATAAAACTTTGTAAATTATTGGTCTACCTGAATTCTATGGTACCCTCTTATTTTTCTGATTCCACTCTTCCCCTTTTTAACTTTACCATCTACTTAGATCCTGAGTATCTGAAGACTTGATTTCTTGAAAATCTTTAAAGGCATAGCTATTTTATTGAATAATGAGTCTTGTAGATTCTACACCAAATATATACTTCTATTCAGAAGAGAATCATGTTTTGCTTGGTGAAATAAAACTGGAAATACAAAAATATAGTTTCCGGAGATTATCTCCATCCTGTACTTCATTATTTCTATGTATAAATACTCTTTTAATCTTCTGCTCTAATCCTTTCTACTCCATTTGAACAATACCAATTCTTTTTCTGAGTGAAATTTATGTCTTTGAGCGAACATTATTCTGATCCCTCCCTCCATATCTTTTCTCCCCTTCCTGTACCCATCACTTTACCCTCCCAGGCCACCATCTCTTCCCTTACCGCTCCCTTACTTAATCGTCCCTAAACCCCCTTAGGTCCCCCTTTGTAAGTCAAATCTACCTACCTCTACAACCTTTTCTCCCCTTCCCGTACCCATCATTTTGCCCTCCCAGGCCACAATCTCTTCCTTCACCCCTCTTTCAATATAAATCCCTTCCCTCTACCCCTCCAAGGTTCCCTCATCATAAGTGAAATTAACCCACCTCCATACCTCTTCATATCTTTTACCCCTTCTCCAAACCATAATTTCACCCTCTCCCATACCACTTTCACTTCCCTCACCTCACTTACTAACCCCTTCTATCAATCCAAAGTTCCCCCTTCGTTAGTTAAATTTACCTACCTACCTGTTCACCTGTGTCCGAATGTTCACCTGGAGTGGTCATTATGTCCAACCCAGAGCCTCAAGCCATGTTTAAGCTAGAAACTCAACTAATTTTATTGCTAGTGTAAACCAGCCCCAAATGAAATATATCAAGCAGCAAATCTACTTATTGGATGCTCCATTAACATTATTAGATGTGTATTTGCGAGCTCTCTACAGAGAGGTTTCTCTTAATTCTATTGCTACTTTTCATTATTTACACATGAATAATGTAACAATAATGTTACATACAAATACTTTAATGTGATTATTATTTTAAGCGAGAAAATTATATCCTAAATAACAAACTTATTATAAACCATAATAAGAAACATATGGAGTGTATTCTTTCCAAATGTTTCATAAAGTTTTTTTTCCGTTCAACTGTATCATTTTCACATTTTTGTTTCAAAATAAGAAATATCAAAAGGATCATTTTTGTATAACAAAAGTGGGAAAAAACCATAAACAAGAACAGACAAAGGCAATATGGAATTGCTTTCAGACTTTACCCTACCTCATTTCATGCTCAAAAATATCAAACACTTTATCAACACTAATATGTTTACACTAAAAACAGTATCAATTTCTGAACTTTGCTCAAAACATTCCGGGAAAAAAACATAAACTTCAAATTACGCCCAAAAAGACTATCGATTTCTCTTCTTCAAAAGACAATAGATGCCAGCAATAAAGTTAATGGTTATTGTCGGCATGGAAAAGTGTTCCTAAAACTATTTAGCATAAAGTTTAATGGTCACTTACATTCATGATCTTACTACAATCGAAGAATTGAGAAAGTTCCTTGATCCATAGCACTGTCTGCAGAATATATATCTATTTCACCAATATCTTTACCAGATCCCATGGAATTTATTGGTTGACAGACATATAACATGTATTCAGTAAAGAGGCATATTACATGGACATGACACTGTGGAAATGAGCTTATTACTACAATCTTGTACTTCAACAATCTGATAGAACAAATGAGTCTTTCTTAAATTTTTTTCTGTCAAAATGTACGCCATGTCATATTTTTGGGAACTACATTCCGCCAACTGTTCATATGCTAAAGGTTACCATCAAACATACATAACCGAAATAGTCCAGTACATAAAGAGTTTCCTGATATTGATGAACTGTCAATCAACACAAAGTGTTGCCAGAATGCCCTAATAGCTGGCAATGCCAGAGTGATTTAATAAGGATGTAAGTAAAATAGTTTAGTCAATTCATATAAAATACCGACTGGAGGTCTTTTGGCTTTTAATATGGACAATTGACTCACATGGACAAGGAATTGAGAACAATTGACTATCTAGGGTAGGCCATATGCAGAGTGTCTCTTATTTGGACAGGTAGATCTAGGTACATTAGAACCAAGAAATTCCCAAGAGACTAAATTGACTATCACAGCTGCAGGCTCAGTAACCTTTATGTTACTGGTTTCATATGGGTGAAAGGGTTCAAATCTTTTCAGTTTCAGGAAGTTACTAAGTTCTTGCAGTCGTGGTGTCAGACCTGTAAGTCACTTTTGCCATTACATATTTGAAAAAGAGCTTGCTTTTAAGTGCTTTTTTTAAAGGCAACTTAAAGGTAAAATATGATTGGCCTGTGACTTCCAAATTTTTCTACAACTGGACAGAATTGACTGTGGATCAGTGAATGACACAGGTTATGCAATTGGAAGGAAGAAGTCTCTCTTAGGAGGAATCCAAAGATATGCCCAATAAAGTATAAGACTATGGGTAAGGTGTATGGACATCTGACCACCTGGAGTGACCCCCACGAGGTTATCAGTGACCCCGGCCTGACCTGCGTGTTGTTGATTCTATCGTTACTATCACACCTTCCTCCTACCGACTCTCGCTTCCATTCTGCAATCACATGCTTTAATCTGCAACCTGAACAGTTCCGATCTATCTTCCTATATCCAGTGTCTGGCCCTGTTGTCCATGCAGATTACAATAGATGGAACACAGATGTTGATTTCAATGGTCTTTATACATATAAAAAGTGCTAATTTTGTATCGATTGTTTGTGAAACTTAGCCTTTGAAATTGATTGTTTGTGAAGTTTAGCCTTTGAAATTTTACAAGTGTTGTGAAAATATATTGAATGATAAACAAAAAATTTCTAAATCTTAGATCATTTGATGTTTTACTTTGAAGCTGTTTTTGATCAATATAATTTATGTTACAGATCTAGTTTTATAAATGTCCAAAGAGAACAATAAAACAATCCAGAAACAAAACAATACTGACAACTGAATGGAATATAATAATTTGTATGAGCAATATTTTCGAAAATGACACCCTTTCAATAGATAATTATAAAACACAAAAAATACATCAATCCTGAACTTTTAACCAAGCACTCACTGAGAAGTCTACAAGGACCCTCAAGAAAGATCAAACAAAGTACATATAACCCAAAACTATGTTGTACCTTATAATATTTCATGTGAAGCACTACAATGTCAGAACAGATCTTTCAAAAATGAACCAGGAGTTTGAATGAGAAGCACTGATAAATCATCTTCCATGCTAGCATCTGGAATAGAACTAAAGACCACAAGTTAGCTAACACAAACATTTACACAAACTTTGCTCTGAAGACCTAAGCAGAAAGATAGGCAGTGGTGTATGCAACCTTACTAAAATAAACAAGCAGATCATCATGAGACGTGTCCGCTAAATTTCGGGTCACAAGTCACGGCTCATTTCGAGACCTACTGTCTCCCAGAAAAACCTACCTCATTCTACACAGAAGCACCTTGTTTGAAAAGATCTTCTTGATTTAGCTTTGCTAAATTTCCCTTCCAATTTTGTAGGGAGATGTCATCCAAACATTTCTTCCAAATAAAAAAGTACAAAGCTACCAAGCCCAAATTGCTTCTCTTGTGTTCCATTCCTAATGTTAGACCTCAGATCTAGACTATATAAGTCACTTTTACCATATCATTTCTGAAGTTCCTTGTCTGCTTACATATATGCAAACGCAAAAAAAATTCTAAAACTAATACGAGTACACAAAATTAGTTCTATATTTTCAGGGTCAGTCTCAATGAATGCTTTGGGTCGATGGTCAGTTAAGGTGACTCTCGAGGGATGTGGTCAGCCTGGGTGAATCTTTGGGACCCCCTGTGTATCATGTTTGTTGGAACTGAGAGGCTCCAATGGCACACTGAGGGTTCATCAAGATGGCAGAGAACGGTATTTTGTCACTTAGTCCATAAGCGCCACACTTCTCCCAGCCCAGATGGTACCAATCAAAGCCATTGGAACCGCAGAGTTGGTTATAGGGAGTTATTCCCCATGTTGTACACTTGTATATTACACACCCAATTGACGACATGTGTTGCCTTTGAAAATACTCTGTAAGTTCTAGTGACTAGGTTAATGAAGTCAATCCCTCCATTCATGCAGCTACATGTTAATTACTTGCCAGAAATAATATAAACATGTTTCGAGCTTGCCTTGCTTGTTATTTCTTCAGTGACCTTGTTGACTATTCATTATAAATCATTGAAATGTATACGTGGAAGTGTAAATACACTCTGAAAGAACTCATTCGAGCTTTGCCTCCACTTAAAAAATCTTGTAAATGCTATTAAACTGTAAATATACTTAAATCATAAAACAAGGGTTTGACTTATATATTGTCATTACCTAAAATAGGCAATTTCATAATGCTTCTAAAAAAACCAATTAAGGTTAAATCTAAGTATTCAAAAAGAGGCTCTTACAACTATTGAGACACCAAAAAAACCGCAAGTATCAAAATATTAGACTTAAATAGGAATATGAATGGTAAATTAAACATCTTAATTGCCAAATAAGTATAACAGTCAATATCACTATCAATTGATTATCATACAGGGAAAACATTCTTATCATATACCTGCAAAATGTGAACTAACCTTCAGGAAAGGAACATCCCTATAAACAAGAATCTGACTTATTCCCAGGACAGTTGCTATTGTATAAGTAATATGGATGAACTTTTGCACTTGGCTTGGTCATTAGAATTGTATGGGGGATTTGAGGGATTACAAATGACAATGAAACAGTTTGGAGGGATATGATACAAAGGCAAAGGACAGGAATCTTAGAAAGGATTTCCTTGTAGGAAATCTCTTGACATGACATGAAATTGGGTCTCGTTATGAATTCCCTTAACCTATTACATTTAACAAATGGAATGAATAGAAATGAAATAAATATGTGAGGATAAATAGAATTTATTCAAAACCTGAGAACATCATACAACCTCTGCTACTGTTTTGCATCAAAACCTAAATCTTTATATATGCTGTGCAATTTGAACATTTTTGAACAATTTGAATTTGCTGAAATCCAGACTCACTGCTAAGGGTGAAACGATTCACCGATGTTCCGATGAATCTCGGTACTTCCAACACGATACGATACACGATACAAAAAAGTTGAAAATCGATTCGTCACGATTCGTTTCATCACACATAATCACATATCAATCAAAAAGAAATCTTATTACCCGATTTTAGCAAGATTTCCCCTGTTTAACCTATTCACATATCAGAATTGATTACAGCGAAAGCTTAGTACTGCATTCTGTCGACCACGTTGTTTATTGTACCGGTGTTTAATGAAGTAGTTACTGATGAATTTAGGATGAGGTTAGTGGAGGTTGATTTAGAAATTCAAGGGTTATTTGCTAATAAAAAGTTAACACAACACTGTGACAACAGTATTTCAAAGATATATAGATCGTAGATATTAAAGCAATATTCATAACAAATACGAACTCTTGAAAACAAACCCTGATAAATAAAGAAATATTAGATCGATTTCTACAGGCGTCTATGAAATGCTAACACCGTCTCGGATGGAAATGTCAACATTCTCAACATCGTGTTTGGGAATTATGTTAGAAAATAAATAATTGACAAATGGCTACATTCAAAGTTTCTTAATATTATCAATTAAACAATTTAAACGTTGAATTTATTGAGTCAAAATTATCAAAAGAAATTAGTAAATTACATCACAGCGTGTTTACTTGCTAACACCGTTTCGGATGGAAATGTCAACAATTTCAACATCGTGTTTGGGAATTATGTTAGAAAATTAATAATTGACAAATGGCTACATTCAAAGTTTCTAAATGATATCAATTAAACAATTTAAACGTTGAATTTATTGAGTCTAAATTATCAAAAGAAATGAGTAAATATAACAGCACGGCGTGTTTAGTAACTTCGGCCAATCAGAATCGCCGTTGCACTAGTTTCGATTTCGACTGTGAATTGAGATTTCTTTGATTGAGTCTTTGAAGAAATAAAGACATAGTTTTATTGGCTTTAATTGCTGACATGTCCAAGTTTACTAGTTTAGTAGTTTTTAAGGCTGTATCGAGATATGTATCGTATCGTAGCAAAAGTATCGAGATATGTATCGTATCGTGGCTCTCCTGTATCGTTGCACCCCTACTCACTGCTCTATTTTAACAGTAGTTTGATGTCGCTAAGGCCTTACCAATCTCAGTACAGTAACTTCATCAGGTGAATTCATATTTGATACAATTTTTGTAAATACAGCAAATCATAATAAATTTGTTCATTCCGGTCTTCACATTTCAAGCTACCTGTTCATTTAGGTCGCAGAACTAAACCAAACTACTCAGATAGCCTGACTCAGTGAATCTTGTGACCGTCTGCTCATTTGAAACTTTGAAGACGTCTGCTTGTCCAGTCCTGAACTCGGTGTCCAGTTCATTTCACTGATACTCAAGATGCTATCACTCCACTACCCAATAGCCCTAATCATGTCTTATTTTCAAAAAGCCTTTCAAAATCCTTGTCCACTGAGCTGATAAGTTCATCTTCATTAACATTTGACCATGGTGAATTGCCAAAGATGCTATCACCAAGATCATTTTTGCATGGACAAAAGGAAATTTGCCAACTGAGAGCTATTAAGAATGTGGTCGATAAATCCATTCTAATTTGACACCAAGATAACATAGAAAAACATGGACAAGCATTCCAAATCCTTCCAGCCTTGATTGGCCAGGGCTTGAAATCCTACCCGCTGGAATCTTCATTCAGAAAGGCAGGTAGAATCATGTCAGTCTTAAACAAATTTGCATGGGGAGTTAGAGGCAACTAAAGCAGATTTCTAGAGCTTGAGAACAACCAGCTGTCAATACAGCAAGTAAAAGAAAAAGGAAAGCTTTATAATGAGATGAGATGGGAAACAAGACTTATCAGTTGGAACTACCATATCCCTCATGAGTTTTATACATAAAATCTAAACATACTATAAATATTCTCATTTAAGACTTTTGCAAAATTTCTGAACACCTAAACTGTCGGTCAAAAGATGTTCCTAGAAAAGAATGCCTTTGGGCAGTGTGCAATCCCTGATTGGGTTGACAAGGTAATTGTGATTCCTGCAGATTGGTCACTCAGAATAGTTAGGTTCTCATCAGTAACTAAAGGCAGGTGTTTGAAGAAAATTTATTTATTATTTAGTAAGAGAATCTTCCAACAGATGAATAAATTGACGACATATCATTTAATTTTGACACTTTTCTCTCCTATATTGATGCATTCTCATCTTTCATAATGGACATATTCAGTTTCATATCTCACTGAAATATTAGCAATGTCATAGGGAAACAGAAAGGAAACAAATATGGGTCAAAATTCTGTTTTTACAATCGACAACTCAACGACTGAGATTGTTAATATATCCTGGTTAACACGATGTCACTCACATGACCTATCATTTAAACTTGCTCTAAGAATTTTTAGCGATGACTAAGCTAAAACTGGAGGAAAATTTATGGCTGTTACATAGCAGGTACCAGACAGTTTGAGAAGCAGACCTAAGTCGGACTTAAAACGCAATAAATTTGTGGTATACTTCCAGGTCACCAGGTTAAGTTCAAAGCTGCCATCTTGGATGGATTGCCTTGATGTGTTATAAAACTGTTGAATTCTGAATGAACTGTATTTATACTTTGGATTTATCTGAATGTCCCGTTATAATTACAGAGTTAATTGTCAATTATGAGATTGTTCAAATATGAAGTTAAGAAATTTACTTGAAAAAATTCTTAAAATTTATGATTCTTACCCTGTGACAAACAACATAACAAGCTAAATCTGAAATTTCTCTATTTCACCTTTAGTATATATTTGTACTTAACATCAATATCTGCGGTGCTACACAACAGACTAAATGAGTGCTTTTAACTTCTGTCAAGCCTGAATTGTAAAATTTCTTGAAAGAATGTTACTAAAAATTCAGTTTTGATTAACTCTGATCAAGTTTGGCAATGAATTGGCCAATTCTGAACAGTTGAACCTGTATGATGGAAAAACTATCATGCTTCTCCTGGTATTTGGATTTCATTGTGCATTCACATAATAACTTGACTTCCTTAGCTTGAAATAATTCTATAACCATTCATGGTTAATGATTGACAAAAACAACATTGTCCAATTTCAATCATGTTTGCCATTTCAGCTTTTGTATAGTACATCATGGCCAGTGATCAGTTTGAAATCTTACACAGAGTCGGATGACTAAGAGAGCAGGAGTTAATATGATCAGAAGAACCGTTCCCACAGGTCGCAATTAGATTCCGCTATGCATCTGCTGTTGCTGACCAATCACCCAGAAAAGTCAGTTTAGCTTCTGAAGATGACCAACCATCACATTGACTGACCTTCACCTCAAGGACTAACTGCAGTTGCCATGACGATTGTCCCATTCAGTCCAGGCAAACCCATTACCAAAGTCATTGTCACAGATATAACGAGGATCTGATGGACATAGGGGACAATCATATTTCAAATATTGTTTATAGTTTGTATAATCAGTCCTTGTAAAGATATAAACAATAAAGTTGCATATTTTGATGTTATATGATTTTTGGTATATTTTTGCAGAAAGAAATTAACTTATTCAAATCTACTAAATCTGTTCAAAAAACAGTTATTTTAGTGTAAAATGCTGACATTGCGTAACTTGTTTCTCATTGTCAAACATTGCACAATAGTCCTGTTCAAGTCTTGTAATCGTGTGAAGGCCATCGGCCCATATACAACGATAGAACATACATGAAATAAGTATATAATATAGTCTGAACACAAGTACAATATCCAAGCTGTTTCATTAGTTGCAGGGAAAAGAGCACATACTGCTGAGCTGTTCTGTCTGTGGAGCAGTTAACACTCAGCAGTTGCCAGAGTATGAATCTGTGAACTATAGAAACAACATCCAAGAGCTGTTCATTGCGCACCAACATCTTCCCCAGCACCAGCAGAGCCTGTACGGTCCGATGAACACAAGCTGATTCTGTTCACATGCATGAACAGAAGTCAGTGATCAGAAGAGATGTGGGTCAACAGCTTCTTAGCAGGAGACACCTGACTGTAGGTCTGTTCCTCCCTCAATGTAGGTAAGTGGGGACAGTAATGATAGATTTGACAGTTGATCAGGTTCGAATCAATAACTTTTTCACAACTGACTGATCAATCTATGCTCTTAAGGCAGATTTCAAACTTGCATATTGGCAAATTCATATTGCTATGTAGACATTTTTTCATCCTACAGCTATTAAGGATTTTTACTTTCTTTCAAATGTTTCTGAACTAATGCTAACAAATGTATGACTGAAACTAAAATCAGCCAAACTATTTCAAAATTATCTAATCTAACTATACTTTTTAATTTAAAGGAAACAATCCCTTTTACATGACTCCCTACTCAGGGTAGTTGAGCGGCAAGAAAAGATTGTCAGGATACCTCATTATCAGAGTTCCACTCAAGGAGGTAGATGAGGAAGGTGGAGAGCAGAGTTGAGTAGCAGGGGAGGACCACATACCATTGGTGAAGGATGGTACTGTATGTACAGAGGATCACATACCATAGTCTTGACAACTGAACTTACATATATTTCAATCATATGTTATGAACATACACACTCAAACGTTTCTCATTTCTCAACGGTTGCATTTGCTATTTCATTAATTGCCATTGCCAATAGTGTCTGACAGATCAGATATAAGATAGCAAATGCAACCGGTCTTTATAAGACAATGCACAATGTTTAATCACCATATCCTTGTAGACAGTAGGATATAACATACTGTGGCCTGGTACAACCTTCTGGGAGGGCTTCCTCAAGGATGTCTTCTCTTTCCTTATCTATTTACACTACAGGATGCACATGCCTTTACTCATTTCCTACTTTGTGTGGAGCTGTTGTTTCACAGCAGTTAACCACGAACCAGCTTGTTAAACAATGGCTAGCATTTTCAAAAATTTACTCGTACAGGATTACCCACTCCTTTTTAGATTTGAATGCATAGATTATCATGAGGTTTGAGGTGCTATTTTTCGGAATAAATATCTTGGCTTGCCACAAATCTAATCTGGATGAACTTAACTCTAGTTAAGTAACAAATTTTTGCAGGTATATATCTGATTACATGTATTTGACTTACCGTGACATATAGCGGTTACAACACATTTGTACTATGACTGCCATTCCTTGTTGCATCATGGTGACTAACTTTAAGAAATGGTCATATTTTGGGAATTTTTTAACCGATTATCAATCAGTGTTTCACAGCATGTATTCATTCAATATATTTGTCGTTATTTTAGGTGCAGATCTGATGATTTTCCAAGAGATTTTTTGATGAAATATTTCACACATTCAGATTTCCAGAAATTTTCAACAGCTCACAGTGTCCAATTAGAACTTGAATCCTGGATGACATAATCATGTTTATGGAATTCCCACAGAATCATCCTGAAGCAATACATCCTGTATAAGTCACCATAATGTCCAAGTCACAACATCAAACACTGTTGCGCCATCAGAAATCCACAATCCAAATCGTTGTCATAAGGCTCCATTAATCTCAAACACACAGCAAACACCTCCAGACAATGACAACGGTCAATTTCAAAGACAAGTTGTTAATACCCGACTCGAGGTATTAAGCCAATAAACATACGATGTACTTAGCGTGTACATTTCAGCTCTGCTGCTTATTTGACCATTACCTGTAAGCTAATGCTGGTGATATATCAATAAGTTCTTAGCAGTGTAGGTACACGCCTATATAATATGATTACTGGGATAGCTGCCTGTACTTACCTCAAGGGTACTCTACTTCCATCAAGATAAGCAGTCTCGTGTATAGTGTTACAAACATGTGAACTAGATACTTACAAGCAAGGTGAAAGTTTCTTTCAACAGGTCAACAATTATATCATTTTTGTTCTCTAAAATGTACATCGCACATTAATTAAAAATTTTATGACTTGCTTATATATTCAGCCTCTTCCATGCTTTCTTTATCAGTGCTACTTTGGAATACACAACTTGCTTTTGTGAACATAATCTGTATAATGCATACTGTTGATAAAATAATTTAAAAAATGGTATGTATAGGCTTTCTTTCACCAAAAAACCCTTCATTATTTTTAAACTAATGTTGCCGGTATATGAAATACAAATTAAATAACAAGCAATAATCCGATAATAATAATTCCAGTCTTGTAACTGTTGAGGTCTTTTACAATTTTGTCTTCAAAGTTTTCAGATGGGGAACTTTGGTCCTGGCTATGGTAATTTTAGACACTGACTCAATCATTTGGTTATAAATTTACTATCAAACACAGATTTATTTATATCATAAAGTTTTCAATTGAAAATTTCTTTATATACCTAGTTGCTACATTTGAAACATTGTCAGCACATCCTGATTCATAATAAAAATAAAATCCTCAATTTCCACACTGGCTGAACTAAGGTTGACATGACACTCCCACAGTGCCTTTGGGTAATCATATCTCGTGTATTTCACCTCGTTGATAAACATTTACCTCATTACCTTCATAGCTGCACCCTCACCTGAAGCCAAACTGCACTAAAAAACCATTAACTTTCTTACCTGGCTGCACATTATTGTGCTCCTACCAACCACAACAAATTTGATAAAACTTTTCTTTTTTTTTACCACCCCACCCTTACCGCTAAAGACTTCATGAAGGTCCAAGACACAAAGCCTCATTATCTGTATTACCAAAGAAAATATTTGTTCAAAATATTAACTCAAACATAAAACGGCATAGCTCCACTTGAAACTGTTGACATAAACTTGAGAACGAATTTGGAACAAATTCCGCAAAATGTGACATGAATTCTACTTGAGGCAACAGGGTTAATTTTTTACTTGTATTTATTTCTATTTGATAAATTGTTGACTTCACAGTTTAATTTAAACAAAATATAACACCATTATTTATTTACATTTAGATTTGAAACTAGAAGAATTTTCACAACCTTCAATCCTCAGACAAATAAAATTATAAGCGAAGTAAAATTTATCAACACAATGTTTCTGAGCAATAAAATTGGAAAACCTAAATAAATCTTAAGAAAAAAAACACCAATTACTTAAGTTCTTGAATCAATTCGAAACTTTTTCCACATAACCACTTAACTTCAATAAATTATGTTAAAGGTGTTAAAATCCCAAAATGACCAGATTGATAGCCAAAAAAGCCTTTGATAAAAAACAAAATCAAATTTCATCATTTCAAACTGCATTCATAAAAATCACTCGTACAATTCATTTTGATAATCACAAAAACTCTTGGATCATATAAATCTCTTACAAGCAACAATATTTTTGGCAATCTGAAATACTCAAATACTCTTCACAATATTCTAAAACTCTTATCTTATAATTATCAATTTACCAATGTAAACAGGTCACACTCTATCACAACTAACGTATCAACACAAGTTGCGTCATGTACCTCTTCACTTCGACACGAGGATCACTTGACGTAAATTAGTTAATAAGAAACAGACACATAGGTCGACACAACTGCTATGTACCACAGAGATGTCAAATATGTTTTTGTACCATGAAGCATCTCAACATGTTTGTTTACAGTTTGTAGGTTAGATATAGATAGAAATCTAATTTTGTTATCAAGTAGCTTATAGTTTGCCATACATCTAAATGAGTTAGAGTCAATGAAATAGTCTGAAATTAAAATTTGGTCAAAAAATCTTAAATACTAATTTTCAAAAAAATTCAACGGAATGAGACCGACATTTCTTCATTTTCAGAGAAAAAACAAGTACAAAAAAATACCTTCTCAAAACTGCTATTAAGAATTATAACAATTTTGAAATATTGCCTTAAGAAGCAGGAAATTTATGAGTAATCCCATGAAAATAGCCTTTTTAGATGGATTATATTGATCAATATAGTACACTAATTGCAAACTTCAAGTCAGTTAAACAAACTTTCTAAAACATAAACAAAGCATAATTGCAATCTTCGAGTCCAATTTAAAAAATTGTACAACACTAACAAAGCATTTCATATCGTGTAATCTCAACAATTACCAATCTACAATCAACAAAACCATTAATAATATTTATAGCACTAACAGAAGACAACCCTAAGCCAATTTTATAAAAATCATTCTATTTCATCAAATTAAATTAATTCACCATGGCCATGCACAACAACCGAATCACATATTCACTAAAATCTACGGGGAAAAAAATCGGTTCGAACCTGAATGGGCACTTGTTGCTTACATCCTACACCGGTGGAGAGACATGGAGGGCCAGTTCCCCTCCTAGCGCTACTGACGACTGAGTTCCCTACTCACTCCTGAGATGGGGATGTGGTGATGCTTGGCCTATCTCAGTTCCCGTTACTCCCCGCACGCACCGGGCCACATTACCTCTGTACACCTCTGTGCATACACCAGCACCAACAGCTGTGGAAGGAGATCTACACCCTCTCACAGTCTCCCTAAGGGTTCATATTTTAGTTTTTTCCATTCTGACAAGTGTATTATTGACAGATGGAATATATATAGATGTCTGTTGTAATTATTTTTATAAACGTTATAAAATTTTGGCCTTTCTGATGAAGTTATTTGTTTTTATGGGACGTGGTGTGAGTCTATATCAGCTCTGGACTCTGATTACAAGATGGAACCTATCTGTGAACATCCATAAGTCTCTTATCTAACAGGTTCTATCAAAAACATCTTCTCTCTGAGACTTTGGCAGGTAGTGCCAGTCCCTGTCCAACTTTATCTGCAGATACAAAAGTTGCTTTGAATGGGGCAACATAGCAGGATCAGAATCATAGTCAATTTTGCTCTTTTATGTTTAATGGAATTTCATTCTATTTAGTGAAAACATATCAAAATAACAATATTCTATATATCTACTTTCAGTTTTGGTACTAAGGACATTAGGTTCTCAAATCTAATCATCATTTGGTTAATGTTGATGACGATTTAGGTTCATGTTTTCTTTGACTGGCATTTAAAAATTAAAGTCAATTTAATTTAATTTAATTAAATTTAAAGTCAATAAAGAATTTAGGAAAAGTTATTTCTAAGGATAACAACTTGTTTATTCCAAGAACATAAATCTTGATGTATATTCTTATAAGGTTTTCATCCATACCTGATACAACGATCTGTATCAAAATATCCTGATCTAGGTTACTTAGAAATCTGTGGTCAATTTACAAATCTTCATGTATGAAAGTCAAAAAGCATATATAAAGGACACAAGCTACTTCCCCTGTTAGAAACTTCAGAGAAAAGGTTTTATCTAAACTAATCTTGAAAGAGAGGTGTCCAAGTCAGTGAATCAGAACACACCATCTAAAGATGTCATCATCTCCAGGTGCTAACACAGATTACAGTGAACCAAAGGTCTTTTTGAGGAGTTGGAGCATACTTACAGATGTTGCCTCCTTGATGAAATAACCTTAGGTGTTCATAAAGCTCCAAAACAGGTATCCAGGGGTAAATTTTGAAATTGTCTATTCCAAAGACTTCTTGGGTTGATGAATTAGAATTAGCTAGATCCAGCAATGCTTCAAATCCTGCACTGTTTGTTAACCACTTTCCATAGCTTTGACCATTTACTCAAACGATTTTCAAACTCAACAATGTCAATTTTGACTATGCTGAGCCAGTGAATCAAAACTATATCCAGGTGTTGTTCTCTTAAATTCTACACTTCTGTTGAACAATTTGACCATGTGATAAAGGAATTGGAACCATTATAGACGTTGACAGTTTTCATGCGAGTCCATGAAGTTAGTTCAAACACTGTTGACCTAATACATTTGAAACAAGGTGCATATAGGTATTCAAGATCAGGCACCACCTTTGACCACTGTATTCAATGAACTGGAACTTGCTATAAAGTTAGTTTTCAAATTCCACAAAGTCAGTCGAGACTTGAGTCAATGTGCAGAACAAGTTGTATTCAGGTGTGTTTTGCTCCAAGTCTCCACATGTAAGGTCCACAAAGTTAGCCAACTGTTGGTCAACAACATTAAACACTTTGACCTACTACTATGTGAGTCAATGAATCGGAACTAGCTATATCCAGGTGTCGTCTGCTCGCTCAGGTGGACAGAGGTTTTGTCCACGAGTACATTCTTGACAAGTTTGACTGACTCTGCTAAGCTTTGAATCAATATCCTCGTCTTCAGTCATTATCAAAGTCAAACAAGTACATGAGGCGACGGTCTCAACAAACTCCAGACTCGTGACGTAACCCATAATCTTCTTAAGATTGCATTGTGACGCATATTGCTAAAACTGGATAATTTTCACACATTTAAATCTCATTATTGCTAATTATCCTTTTTTCATGAAATATTAATAACCAATTGTGTCAGCGTGTCACAATGATATAAATCCTACTCCGTCTGCTTCTGTCTGAATTTCTGGTTATATAGATTAATCCTGCCGGATCCTTACGGACCGGTCTGAAATGATCCTGAAGGGTCTGTACACATAGCTCCCAGCATTGAGCTAATCTAAAAATGGTTTAATTTCCTGCAGTCTGTTTGAACAGTTTTTTACCCTGTGATATGAATCAGAAACGTTTAGACATTAAATAGCCGGGGTAATTCTCGTAATGCATCAGATCCAATGTCAAATTTCTCAGTCAATAGTGCTCCTGACTCATTAGACTCCTCAAAGCATTTTAATTATAACGCTGAATAACATTAAATGAAATATTCCATCACATAAAAAATTCTTTGTCTAAACAACATCTGTTGAGAGAAATGAAAAGCTTCCTTTTTTTCAAAAGTAGTCTGACAATTCACATTTTTAAGTAAGGGAATTGGATTCTTTGAATTCTATTTTCATCAAATTCTTTAGAAACAGAAATAAAAATAGTCAATCCCTCTCATAGCTGCTGTATCAAATAGTGCCACATTATTCTAAATGGAAAATTAATAGTAACTACAAACATGGGTTTAATGTGCCTGGATATAACCACAGGCTAGAATAAAATATTATTCTTGAATATTATTGGACTGACAGGTGACAATTTAATCATAGTTTAACCACATTTAATTCAAAAGTTCCAAATTCTATGATTTCCAGAAATTTTAGTAGATTAAGTTTCTGAATAACATTTTTCCTTTTTGTGAATTAAGGTTTGAGCTCAGTATCTGAAAAGCTGGAAGACTAAAACCCAAATATTTACTCAAGTGATAATCTGGATAAGAGAGCAAGCTGATTAAGCGTGCACCATCAAACATCCTTCACTTCAGGAACATTATTAACAGATAAGCATTATTTATTCTCCAGTAGCATGGACACCTCAAAATAACCTTTGTTCATCTTCAGTTCTTGCTAATTGTTGACTTAGAGAATTGTATGAAAGGTTCTGGGATACTGTTCAAAACTAGGCAAGAGAGTACTTCGATCATTTATATACTTCATACAGTTAAAGACTCAAAAAATTTGAATGCATCAAAAGTTTCTAGAGAAGATCCCTTAGAATGCATTTAAAAGCTTATGCAACGAGTATAAGAATCAAGCAATCATCAATCTGAAAACTGTTTCCTGTGAAATCAAATTATTTGATACGCACACATTTTCCAAAATATCCTTTTCAAATAAACCACATCATAGGAAATGAAATTCTCAAATATTTGAGGCAATGATGTTTTCTAGATATAAAAGAATTAGATTTGAAGTTCAAAAGCTAAAATTTATTTTCACCATGGCAATTCACTTGAAGTCTCCACCACTGAAAGAACATTAGTACCTGTGAACACTGATGAAAGACCATCTCCCTGTCAAATAGATAACACACACTTCATTCAAGGGGGGTAAATCAGGAAAAGCGAGCTTAGCTTTCTGAGAGAAAGGCCAGCAGCAAAGTTTGCATGTAAGTGAAGCAAAAACCTATCATAAAGCTGATGCACGAAGCACGTGCCTGTAATTGTTTTTTCAGATTGTCCAGACATAAATCTTGTGGCTAGCAACCGTGATGATAGGTTTTAGTTGGCACGCTTGTAATAAATATTCCTGCAGACCTGGAAACATTGATAGCATTTCGTGCTAGATCCAGCGATTGTTGCTGTTAAGATGCATTTCTTCCTGTTTACATAATAGATAATATCGCATCGATAACTTGGGGGAACATTTCAAGGTAGTAGCAGTGGGCTCTTAGATTCAGTAATCAAAGTAAAGCAAAACAGATGTTATCATTTTTGTTAACACCAAAGGATAAAGTTGTCAATTTTGAATAAATCAAGCTACAAACACAAATTTAATAAAAAGCATAATTTGGAAATAAGTGATCTAAAAGAACAACTCCTAACATTTGACCTGATGAAGGGCATATCCTACAAAATATTTTGTCAAAATAAGAATTTTTCCAAAACAATCTTTCTTTTCTTTATTTATCAATGATTAAACTTACCATGGAAAACTATAACAATAACCACTGACAAAATCATTGGCTCACCCAAAACAAGCCAAACAAGTACTTTTTCTATCCCTGATAAAAAAACTAAACAGTGTACAAGAAACACAGAGAAAAGTTGTCCTTCCAGTGATTTACTCATTTCCTTATCTCCTGGTATCAAATTTACTTCAAGGGAAACGAAAAGTTGTCTTCTGGCAGAGCAAACCTGACTTTTAGACGATGAGGATGATAAAAGCAGGAAAAATCGAAATACATCATACAGTGCAGAGTAAGAAGGAATTTGGTTGAAGTCCAAATTTTTCTGCAATCTTATCAAACATGATAGGACAAATTGTGTCACCCTGTCTGCCTCAATATCGATTTCAGGTATGGCTGTCTGAAGTTGCACTTCTCAAAGATAAAAGTTTCTACCATAAAGATGCCACTTGCAAATAAGTTGTTTGATTTCAGGTATGGGTGTCTGATGTTGCACTTCTCAAAGATAAAAGTTTCTACCATAAAGATGCCACTTGCAAAAAGTTGTTCTCTTATACCAGTTGCTTATCATCTCATAGTTTTCTAAGCATTATCTGAACAAACTTTAGTAAATAGATATTTCAGTGATTGATGACAGCTCTTATAGATTTACAAAAGTTTGGCAAAAGTTTATTTCATAAACCTTGGTACTAAAAATGTGTTACAAATAAAAATACCAAAAACTAGGATCCTAATTCACTGAGATACACATGACGTTATTAGATATGATACATATTTCTTATCCATGCCATGACTATCAAAGACTTAATGAAACAAACCTTATGCCATCAACAACAAAAAATTCATATCAGAACTGAAGAAGATTCTGTACACAGACGTAAGCCAATTTTAGCCCTTGAAAAATTAGTGTAAAAAAACTCTAGAGGGTAAAGCACTAACAGGTATTTTTTTACTCTGTAACTTCAAGAGCTGATAGAATTAAGGAGCCTACCTTTTACCTTTATAGCAAGTGTTCTTTGTGATAAACTTTGGCTGAATATAGAACAAGATAAGATTCTAATATAGGCTATCCCATGAGATGTTTTCTTGACGCATATAATACTGCTATCATGACTTATCTCCCTTTCACCTCCCACTTACAGAGCAGTCGTGATCTTTATTGTATGTACAACATGCTGTAAATAGAAAAAATGTATGGAAATTCAATTTTGGGTTGATACATGCTCCAGTTACGACTAACTCATGTTTGGATTCCAAATAATTTCAAAACTTATTTCGGAATTCATGGGTGGAGTTCCTTAAACAATTTTTTATATACATTAAATTTTTTCCCACAAGATTCCAAAATAGTCATTTAAAGCTTTAAAAATATGTTTTCTCTGAGAACAAACTTTGAAGATTTTATTTGAGAAGAATAGAAGAATTTATTTGATTGATGTCTCTCAGAGACAAATCGAATGTCGCATCACATCCAAGGGGAGATAACTAAGGATGACAGGAACCTTGTCACATGACAAATAACCGAGCATTTCTAAACTGACAAGTGCCTAGGGAGGGGTCCCTATGGAATAGTGGAATCACCAAATTTATTAGCGTTGGTTGATGTGACATTTTCATTCTTGAAAGCATCAGGTTTTTCTTAAGAAACCCTTGTCTTCGGAGCACTTGACATCAGTTTCTATCATTACTGCTCAATCTTCAATGAATTATATAGTTACAATTAACTCTTTTGAATTCAGAATGAAATATCTTAATACTTAATGTTGCGGTTTACACATATCATGTTAACTGCACTGTGTTTTATTGTAATACTACTTAATCAAACTGAAATTGAATTTCCTTTTAGGAAATTAATTCATGACCAGAGTTTTTAAAAAAATAATAAATAAATTTGTTTTATATATAAATATGATCATTTAAGATACATGATACATTTTTTAAGAGTTTGATTGATACAAAACTGAAAAAATTTCTCATCATCAACTATATGAATAAATGAAGAACGTTAAATAAAAGAATAAGACTAAAGAAATTCTTACAACCACTTTAAATATAGAGAAACTGAAAATACAAGATCACACACATAACTACAAAGTAAGTCAGAGTTACTCATGTACATTTGATGAACAGTATTGGCAAATGAAATATTTCTAACTTTCGAAAAAGGTAGCAAAAAACCTACCTCCTTTTAGAAAAGAGTGGCAGGCAGCAGCAGCAACAGTGCCTAAACATTGAACTTGTGGATCCGGACAACATTCATTACAGTGAATGTTGGAGACAATGCTCGCGACAGATTTATACCAAATGTTGCTAATGATATTCAAGAGTTATTTGAAGAGAGAGATCATGGACAGCTTAAGAAATCCAGAGATTGATTTCGGTCCTAAAGAGGGTCGGGGGAGAATAGTTTGAGAGAAGTGTCAATGCACGCGCACTGTTGTGACAGACGCACGTGTTGGTAGATGGTCACATGACATGTCCCTCGTGTGGGGCAGATGAAGGGACTTCTTGGGGGGGGGGGGGGGGGGGAGCCTTCAAGAGATTGAGGGGAGGGTATGAAATATTGAGGAGGGTACTTGGGGAAGGTGAGTCAAATTATTTCATTTTGGATGGGACAAGATTCTAAAGGGATAGGGGAGGTAAAAATATTGTATGAGGAGGGGGGGGGGGGGGGGGGGCTACTACTTCCTTGTTGGTTAAACTGTTTTAGGGTTGGGGGGAGGAATGGAAAGTATGGTGGACAGTAACGTGACTCATGATTGCCATTGACCAATAAAAGCAAATTGCAAGAACAAACAGGCTCATTTCTAATTTCAGCAGGGAATCTAATTACCGACCCAGTCGCTTTGTCTCATTTTCCGTTTTTTGAGAGCTAATTTAGAAATTCCCTTGCAAATTGTTGAACACTCAGTTGTTGAGCTGCCAAATCTATCGACTGATGGTTGAAGCGGAAACAGAGACTAAATTGTTGCCCTCAGGCTCTCAAATGTTTTCACACATCTTATTATTTCCCATTAAATCTGTAAAAAGAATATTGCTACTGTTCCCCTCATTTCACCTAACGAATAACTTTAAAATTTACCCCTTTATTTCAAATTCTTAAATAACTTTATGAACAATTATATATTCAACTTTAGATATTATCAATCGTTGTATTGGTTTATCATCACTTTTACATGCCATTTAGCACAACATTTTTTCAAGATTTCATTAATCTATCAAAATATTGATATTATCTGGAGACTTTTTGCAATAATTCTACTTTCAAACAAAATGGAAATGCTGAAGAAATGAATTTCTTCTGAAACTGAACAGTAAGACAGTATGTAGGTAAACTGGAGACTACTAGAGTTACCTCCCTTTCTCTAAGTTTACATCAATTGCGTCCATCCAAGCAAACAATTATTTGTTTTTCAAGGGGCTCTTACTAAAAAGGACCTTCTTTGTAAGAAATGATGGTATTTGGGTTGCGATTTGCTTGTTGAAAAAACTAATTAACTGAAGTGGTTGTGTAAGTAAGGATATCTCCAGGCAGATGTCCGGCGAGTATTGGTCTAATTTACTGCTAATAATCACTTAAGTTGTTTCCGATGCACTTCGTGAATTGAAACCATTTAAAATCTCACCGCAATCAAGATTACTGAAACATACTACTGCCACGCTTTAATGAAAGTTTTTCTTCTGATGTTTTTTTTGCGGTTGGAGGTTCAATGACTTTTTATTTTTAATCATCTACTTAAGAAATAGGTTAAGTTCTTTTAGCTTCTTGACCTTTAAGTAAGTTCATTTATTCAAACTGGTAATTTTGTTTGGGATTTATGGAGGTTTAACTATCCTTTTGCTTCTGTCACATTAAAAAAACTCTTTCAAATAAAACCATGCTCATGATTAATATTAACTTTGACAATGATCTATCAAAAGACTAATGCAAATAGATGTACCATTTTAAACTGAAATTAAATTGTACAGCTAATTATCTATGTGCAAATAATAAAAATAATCAATCAACTTCACAAAACTATATTCTGTGTACGGTGAAAATTATTTAATTGGTCATTTTTTCATCACAGGAATTTCAAATTTCATAAAGCAAAGAATTAGTAACACATCACATTAATGAATCACTTATGTAAACAATGCAATACAAATGCCAAAGTTCACAAGGACAGCTTGATTTAGTGATGAGAGAAGCTGTTGTTCTCTATATCTCATCACTGAAACTTCACTGAAACTTCACTGAAACTTCACTGAAACATCACTGAAACATCACAGACAGCTGATATGTACTGGTATTCATAATACATCGGCGTATGATTCCCATGTTTTGGTACATCTTTATTAAAAAAGTATCGAGGGGCTAGAGGAACTAATTAGTGGCTTGTAACAACGGGGCTAGAGGAACGGGGGCTAGAGGGGTGTAAATAATTCTTTTTAACCAAAACATAACCTCTTGAGAGGCTAGGTTAGATCTGAATTCAACATGGATGCCAATGCTTGTGCAGCTCCTTTATTTTGTTTCATAAAAACATTAAATGAAGTTAACATTTTGTTAAGGGAAAGCAGATATCTTAATTACTTAAGCTGTGTTTAATGTTGAAATTGACCTCTTTTACTAGCATATTTTTTAAAGAGGATAATTTACTGAATTATCAAGTAAAAGTGGCATAAATGAAAAAATTCATATCAATAGGATGAATCTCTAAAGGACTTTGAAGAAAAGTCATTCAGGTTACATTCTGAAGTTACCCAAAGTAATTCAAATATTTTTTTAAAGTTGTATTTCAATATAAATTGAATTAGATAAAAAAGAGAATAACTTACATGTAAAATTGTCAACAACAGAATAACAATTCTCACTTCCTCAGTCATCCAAGTAAAAGATGTATTCACGATGACAAGGGTTTCAATAGACTCACGATTACAGTGCCAAGTACATTCAAATCCTGATCGCTAACCGCCCTCAACATCCTATGATATCATCAGCCCTGTTGTGGATGGAGGACGGGGAGGGGGGCAGGGGGAGGAGGCAAAGGGCACGAGGCAATACTTACTTGGCCACAACAGGAACTAAGTAATACATGTAACCAAAGCAACGCCATCAAGAGGTCATGTGAGGCACAGATACTTCACTTAGGTGTTTTTTTACAGTAAAGTTTCAAAATTTGAAGTGTTCTACGAAACTTTGAGGAAATACTTACTTTTTAAAATTTGTTGGTACAAGGTTGCGGAAGTCGTAATTGTAGGAGTTGAAAATTAAAGAAATTAAGAAAATCTGACATGTGCAACTTATGAAAACTCCCAATGACTAAAATTCTCTAACAAAGCAAATTAAACCAATTGTAATTGAGTTTCAATTCCATGTTACAGAAAGTAGATATTTGCAGTTTCCTCCAAATTTACATGAAATTAAATGAAGCCAATGATGATAACAATGACTTACCTTTTCTTGTATCTTCCTATGATGAATTTTGTCTAATACCAAACAAAAACAAATGTTATGGATCCAAATTTCCAGACTCTCACAACAACTATGCCCTGTATATCCTGTTTGTTTCCTTCACAACTTTTAGGACTGTTGTCCTTGAATTATTTTCTAAGAAAATGTAAAAGAAACTGGCGTCTGCTTCAAACATGTGAGCAGACTTCCAAGTGACGTGTGTTTTCATCTGTTGCATTACCCACACAGGCCAACAAATTAGAAGCACATTTTACAAAAATTTCTTATAAAAGCACGACTAGTTCCAAATTTGAACAGAATCGTGGAAAAGTCTTTATCCAAAGAAAAAATCCACAGCCAAGGAAAGCAATCCCTTTCCAACCTCACCAAGGGAGAGAAAGATGTCACATGTGCCGTAATGATGGTTATAGTTGAAAGTTTTCGGCAACAGCTGTTCTTTACAGAGGCCCTTAAAGGACAGCTATTATTGCAATATCGACTGACTCCACAAATATTACAACTGTCTCTACAACAAGCATTGTTTCCACAATACAAGAAATCAATTGCAAGCCTTGGTGTAAGTTTTTGTTGTTTTGATCACGAGGACGGAATAACCTTCAATGTTGACGGCAACAGGATGCAAGATTGGGAAAATCTAAATATTTAGCACAAAAACAATACAACTAAACATGATGTCATTCTCAGGTTTAAAGCCATGTGTTGTTGATTCATAGGAACAAGTCAGCCTGCCATTGGATGCATTGATAAAGAACTTTATTGGAAAATCCTTTCTTTCATGCCTTTTTCATTACATTTATCTGAAAATCAAGTATGTTACTGCGAGGTTCTCTATATAGAATTTCCACTTCAAACCTACCTCAAGGCATGTTCATAACTGAATTCATTTCTAAATGTTGCAATGTTGATTTTTTTTTTAACATGAAAGAAAATCTTCTCTAGAATGGCAGATATCTATATAAACCAGGATGAAAAAAATTAGAGAAAACCAAAAATAATTATCGAATTAAAGGTAAAATCAACTAATAGAAATTACTTACATCTTCTGAAGACTTACTCAAAACGAATGATATATCTTGGCAATAAAACTAAGGAAGAAACCATTAGCTAATTATGAAAGGCAATTAAAAGAGAAACAAGAAGCCAGTATAATTACCAGCTAATTGATTATGAAATCCAAGCGGATGCTATTCTGAACCACAAAGACACTGAAAGGAATGTTACATAAGAGCTTGAGGTCTTTAGAAGGAAATGATTTAGTTATCGACCAGCCTAATTTGTCGGAGTATGCAATCAGGGCCGTCAACAAAACAAATCTTTGAAAAATGTGACGAGAAATAGGGAGTAAACAACCAAAGCAACAAACAAACAATCTTTAAGCTGCTGCAAAATTTTGTTTGAGTTCACGCCTCCATGCAGAATCATATATAAATATCTGCTTCCTGCAAAATGAAATTTTCTAAATATTTTCACAGTGCATAGGCAAACAATTGTCATAGATGAATTAGTTTATGGTTGAATAACATTCTACATCTAAGTAGGACATTAATTAACCTGATTAAAAAAAGAAATTATTAACCCTTTTGACCCTACAAGCCAGAAAATAAGGTCGTAGAATCATTCGTGTCTGGGTTCCTAGGGGTGAAATCGTAAGACTACAGTCAGAAGAGAAAGAGGTGAGATGAGGTGATTTGGGTTGATTTTGAGGTGGGTTTCACACCGCTTTCTAGAGTATTTCACTTATATCACAGCTGCTAGTATTATTGCAGAGAGAAACCCCCTCAACAGTATTGTTGCTTTGCAAAGTGGTGAAAACTGCGAGCATCGGCTGGAACTGGCAACCATGGATGGTACTGCGACGAAATTCAGTGTAGCACTGCACCAAAACCTTACTGCATGTAGAACCGTTCTCTACTGCAGACACATTTGCAGAGCCCCTCACGGGACTTGAACCATGGACCTCTTGATCTGAAGCCAAACTCACTAAACACCGGGCACTGTTATAATAATTGGTGTACAGCAAGGTTATTGGTTTAGCGTTTAGTTGTTAATGTTAAGGTGATAATTTTCTTATAACATTTAAACAACACAAGATACCTTTAACTGTTTGGATTAAAGTTGATATCTCCTTATAAAACTATGTCTCTATTAAAAAACTCCAAAGTATAAAAGATATGCGAGTCATTTGCTTGAAGAAATAAGTTTATTTGAAATTGAAAAGAAATGTGTGTCAGTTGGTTCTTATTCTGACTCACTATGTCAATCATATCTTAGCAGAAATGGATGAGATAATCATGAAATCACTGAAATGAAAAGGTCAGATTTCCTCAAAACCTGCAGTTTGACCCAGTTTACCACAGCATTGATCCAGATCCATCCTAATGACTTTAACATTTGATTACATCATGCTGACATGCCCATGACCGACATTGAATCACTTATCGGTCAACACTTACAAGCATTGGCATTGTGAATGTACTTTTTATTGTAATTAATACTGAATTTAGAACAAAAGGAATAGAAGCCTTTGAAAACAAATTACTTAATGGCCATAAATACTGATAGTGTGAATTCCAAGATGTAAATTATGCAATTTAAGATTCATAGCAGTCATTAAAAAGTTTTTGTTAAATAACTTGATATAAATAAATGATCTGAACTCTTCATCTGAGAATATCAGACCATTTCATTGACACTATTTGATTTATTTTCAGATTTTAGTAAAATCCTTGATATTCTACTTTAAAAAATCATATCTTCAAAAAACATGACAAAATTGGTTTCAGAAAGATTAACCATTTTGCCTTTTGCTGCCAACCCAAAATTGATACAGAAATACAAGTGAACCCTTAAACTAAATCAGTGAAATAGGAACAGAATAAAAATAATTACCCTGATTTTTCAAGTGTTTTTACTCCAAACAGACCTCATATTCTCAAGTATTTGTCACTGGGTGTCCAAGCCACTATGCCAAATTTCAAAGGGATGAAAACTGACCAGAATTTATTCTCAGGTAAACAGGCAAGATCAAAGCTTTGCCAGCTCGTCAATGAGCAGGTAAAATCCTCCACACCTGAGCTTCAAACCTGACACATTCCCTTTCAGTCTCCGTCCAACCATTCTCCTAAATCCCTCCCATCACAAGACCCAAACACCTCACCCCCTATAACTTTACTAAATCCCATTTCCCCCTCCAGTAGAATACCACCCAACCTTCCTCCCCACCCCCCCCCCCCCCTTCAGTTTCAACTTGTTTTCACAGTGTGTACTGATTTAAGCTTGTATTAAATCTACGCATTTAAATTAAACAAACATGCTTCTCCTTTGAAGCTCCATTCATACTAATCATTTGACAATAGGAAGGAAACCATTCTTATTCTGTACTAGGTTACATTGTCCATTGCCAGATATTTTTCTCAACATCGCACATCAAATAGTTATCATCAAACATGCTATCTATTGCTGAAAGACTTCGAAATATTCTAGGACTTATATAAACTGAAAATTCTAAGGCTAATTCTAATATTGTGACTCGACCTAACAAAATAATCCCCCCCCCCCCCCCCTTAACTAACAAAATAATAACTCTCCCCCACCTTTTACAATAATAAATCAGTGTGATAATAATCACAATTCAGTATCTCAATGATACAGATAAAATGCCAAATTACCTAATAGAGATTTTAAACATTAGTTCTTCTACGTAAACATCAACACAGTTCCATCAGACAGATTTGTTATGATCTTTCAAAAAGTTATCAAATAATTGCGTAATAAAACTGTGACAAAAATCTTCTCATCAACAATGACATTGACAAAAACAAAGAGATATTCACACATTTTGTTCACTGTTAATTCTTTCATCACACTTCTTCAGATTTATTGGGTATACCTAGCTTTATTAGAGCTTTTGACTATGGCTTAATCAGAGTGTAAATTGACACAAATTGTCAATGTTGCTATAATTTAACTTACAGAGGGACCCTCAAAGCAAATCAAAGACTTCAAATTATCAAATTGATCAATTATTAAAGTGTGTCTTTGTCAAATTCTGTTTAATGTAAAAAAAGAAGAAGAAGTTTTCTTCCAAAAATACATTTTTAAAAGGATTTTATAAAAATTCAATAAATATGATTTCAAGCGAAAACAGATCGAGTGCACTACTTCTCCAAATCTCATTATTTCGGTCACCTGGGCCCACATTTGTTAATTGATACCCATGACACACCCATAATTCTGCACTAACTCTCAACCCTGACTTACTGAAATGAATGTACTTATCAACCCCTTCTAGCATACCTGAAGGATCAACACCCTTTCCCCCAAACCCCCTTTTTACCTGATCATGAACGGACCACCTGTACACCATAACCACAGTTCTCATCCTGGTGCTAAGATCCTGTTTGTCTCTTTTCGGCAAAATGGTAGGCTCTTGACCCGACATATAAAATTTTAGGTTAAAAACAAAAAGTCAAAAAACCATATCCCCTTTCTTTAAGTCCTAATTTCTATTTTGATTCTAGCTTCATTTTCACCTACCTGTTAAAGTTCTGATGTTAATCTCCGAAGTGGGATGGGAAATCAGTAAGACATTCAAGACACATCTCGGTCTCGTTAAAATGTCAAGTTGTTGTCCTGAGATTACCAATGACCGTTACCCGAACTGACCACTCCTAGACAATAGACTGAACTCATGTGTCCATGACCACCCAATGTTGGTAATCTTATCTACTTCATCACTCTATACTGAAAATTTGGTTGAATTAAGTTAAATTTCATTGTAGTAAAAGATATCAGTGGTTTTCAGGTAATATTTATCCGTCTCCTAATTTCAGTCACCCCTCCTCCCTCCCATTTCCCACCTCTATGTGAACATCAAATATCCATATATAAATTCCTTACATATTCAAATTTCAATTTAATAGCGAACAGGCAATTTTAATTACATTGTTATTTTTCAGAAAAGGAGTAATTATGTAAAATAATACAAACAGGACTTAAGGTCAACAGGAAGTACTTATATTGTCCACTTGGGTTAAGATATCAACACTCATGATGGAAGACAAGAAACTGAGTGGTGATTTCTTACAAACTTCACATTATTCATATCTTCAAATCATGATAAATTTTCACAGAAACTTCATGCTCCAACACATACCCTTCACAGAACTTAAGAAACAATATGGATTCCTCGGTTTTAAATTATCTGAGAAACATGAAATTATATTTACTCATATAGGAAAAAAGAACATATCTCATTTAAGATGGAAGCCTTTTAAATTGAAATCAAACCTAAATCTAGACTTGCAAATCAGTGGCTAAATCATGCTGCGTTATGGTGAATTACAGGTAAAGGTGAAAATATAAAGGACAGGTGAGTCATATTAGTGACTTACCCAAGATTATAGCTAGTTAGTGTCCCTGTGTTTACATCCTTGTCAGATGAATGACGATATCCATTTGTCTCAAGGCCATTTCATGACGTAACAGTTCAAAACATGTTATTTTATCTAAAATAGTTTATAGTGGTAATTAATTTGACAGACAATTAGATTTCATCTATCATTTGCAAGCCTACATTCATTTCTAAATCTTGTTGTTTTCATATGATATGATATAACTCTGATAAATTGGTAAATAAGGGCATGAGATTGTTTTTCAACATGAATCTTATGAATTTGTATCCATGGCAAATAATTGATAAAGACATCACAATTTACATGTAAAATATATCAATGTATTAGCATAACTCTGGCAAATTACATAAATCATTAATTCAAAACTACATTTACAACTGTTTTTTATATTTTATTTAGATGAGTAACAAATGATAGTGACAGATTCAAAACAATTCAGACTATAAGAATATTAACATTATGGTTCACTTCAGATTTAAGTAGATGATGATTAAGGAGTGTGTCTTTGAAGTATCTATCATTGCTTAATTGCCATTACGTAAGGTGATGATGTACCCCCTAACAAAACACTTAACCTCTTACAGGGAGGCTTAAACCCTCATAAATGAGGGTCCACTGGATGTCACATGGTGTTAAGCAAGGACGTCATTTATATCCTTTATTGTCTCCATCAAGGAGATATGTCAAGTGTTTTAAGTGGATCCTTCCTTTAATGAGTTTATCATGTTTCATTTGTTTATTTCATAATGTTTTATCTTCAGAGCATTAAAAGTATATTACATCGTTACTGACAGAAACATGACAAAAGTTTATCATATGTTTACTACATTTCAGAGTTATACATCAGACTCTTAAAGGCCCAGTATATTATAATAGGAAAAGATAAATGTTTTTCAAAATAATGCAAAAAAGGTTCATAAAACATAAATATCCCTAAAATGCCACCTATATTACAATTAGACGAAAAACATTTAAACATAATCATTGTTAAACAAAACATCATGACAAAAAACGATGGTCTGAAGTTCAAAATAACTATCAAATTCCTTTCATGAAGTTCTTTTCAATTTCAGTTCATGATAATTCAAATCTGGCTTGTCACTTTCATTTCTCCACTGGTCCCCTAAAGAAAGCCAGAGACCTTTCCCAGATGACGATCATTTTATTATCTGTCCATCATACCAATAAATCCAAATCACTCTCAAGATTGCATAAATTATGCTAATGAAAGGCTAATACTTGGTACCAGAGCAACTGCTGGTCCTTTGTCATGTCCTCTGGTCACATCATGGGCAATCAAGACATTAAAATGATAATAAAATACTCAGGAAATTGAAAGTAAAAGTGACATCATTTTAGAAAATGAAAGTATTTAGTCCCTGAATCTGATCATTAAAGTGTTTGTTATTGACAAAAAACTTCAATAGAAGGCAATGTTTGTGAATAAGGGAAGTTATTCAAAACAAAGGTCCCAGGAAACTTCCTTGCATCCTGGTAAAAACAAGAATTAACTGAGGGTTTTCACAAGAGAAATATTCCCTCTTTTGAGAATATTTGAGAGTTAAAATCCCATAATGATGATGGAACACTTTCATGAGTCATAATCCTAACATTGACAAAAAAAATATGAAATTAGGAAATATGAATTAAGAATATATGTTTATGTGTTTAGGGTCATCCATAGAAATGTTTCTTTACAATAGTATATTTGATAAAAATAGTCAGGGCTAAATAAGGCATATTCCTATATCACAAATAACCATCTATCCATTGATAAATTCATAATGTGTAAATGACAGTAAATTCAATATGCCTTACTTATTTCGTTCAGTATATCATTATTTCAAATAAAAAAAATACAGCTCTTGATATCAAAATTGCTAACAGGATTTTCTTGAACAATTTCCGTCCTGTTAAAGCTTAACCCAATTACACTGAGATAATAGCGTCATCAATTTGCACAAGCCGTGACCTCTGTGTTGAGGGACTGCGTCCTGTAGAGTCACGCACTCTGAACATGATAATCTTGTCCTGGGAATGTACTATAATGGTCAGCCTGCCGGTCAGCATTGTCCATATCATACAGAATAAACATCAGGGTATAAACTCTCATGGACAAAACATTCAGAGAAAATTCACATCCAAACTCCCTAAACAAAGATAAGCAGCTGTCATTTTATGTTTCAGAGTTAAGATTCAAGTCTGTAAGCAAGTTTTTAATGGTCTTGAAAGCAGTGTTAATCCCCATATCGCCTCACCTCACCTTATCGCCACAATGTATTTCAGAACTTAAAGGATTAAAATACATTCAATTCCAAACTTTACCCTAAAAAGACACAAGCGATTTTTAATGGGGGTTTTTTAGATTGAAAATCATTCAAGGTTTTTTTCTACATTGAAAAATCATTCAAGATTGATATAGATTATTCACCATTTATTGAAGATTAACATAGATAACAAAGAAATTACTCTCTCATGTGAGAAAATTCATTAATTAGTTCAGCTATTTACGACAAGATCCCTATTCACCATTGACCACATTACAGTTAGGTGAAACAAGATTACATCATTTTGTTAAAGCTTTATTTGATTATTAATGACACACCTCAAGAATAAAAATTTCAAGTAAGTTTATTCATGTCATAAATTGTCAATTCTTGGTTATGTCTACGTTGATTGATTAAAATTGACATATTCTATGCTTGAATATTTTCCATAGGCGTAAATGTCGCAATGTACGTCAAGTTTGTCAGCTGTTGTCCTATGTACCTAAGGACCATATAATTTTAATTCATACATCTTTCAATTTAATTAAATAATGCAGACTGTACCATAACTGAGGGGAAATTTTTTAACACTTTCACTTATTTTGAAAAAATGGCTTGAAAAACTATTCTTATATCAACATATGTATCATTAAGAATTAGGTTTTGCTGCAATAATGTGATATCATCACATCACATCAAATGATTATAGTCAAGCAAATTGGCTCAATTTCATGAAAAACATCAATCCATTTAATCATCTGACAACTACATTTTCATCACCATGGCAACAACAAATCATTACAAATAACAACATTCACCCCAAAAATCTTTGCTACTTACCGCTTTTGTTTTAAACTAAGTAAGCCTGAGTTCCACATCAAATCTGCCATGTTGGAAATGATGAAATCTTCAGACAATTGAAATGAATACTTTATTGTTCTATGTTTAATCCTTGCAAATGCTTTTATAGTTCTTGAATAAAACCATTCATGATAGAAATGTCCTTATTTATTGAAAAGGTATCCAATTTTTGTCAAAAATAACAGTTAAGTGTGTAACAAGCTATTTTCAGCTTATAATTGCGTTTGAGATGTCTTATCAAATTTACCTGTTATCACACTACTTGTGGGAACAGCCCATCTGACTACAACAGCCACACCTGGCGTTTAAACTCAAAATGAATTTTTCAAAAAAAATGTCACCTTTGTATTTCATTTTCAATTTCTTTTCAAATGAGGTGTAACTTACTTACTTTTCTCTTACTTAGGCAGATATTTCTTAATGAAATTCATAAACATTGAATGTAAACTTGGAAGTCACTTGTGATCTTTTTCACAATTCTATGAAGATAACCAATTAAATTTAGACACGGTTCTCTATTAGATTTCACCAAAAAGGATAATCATAAAGAATCCCATTCTCAATCTGTCACAAATCAATCTTTTCAGATCTCATTTCAGATGATATTGGTTCCTTGAAATTTTAGCACAAAGTAAACAACTCTTGTCCAAATGGAAGCATTTTTACACGAAGTCTACCTTTCCATTGGAATGAGGTATATAATCCATGAGATTGATCATCAAAATATAACCTTCTTTCCGCCATGGCTGTATTTTGACATGTGAAATAGCCGCCGGTTTACAGGGTCCTGTTATCTACTATGTTCTGTCGTCAATTTCTGTCCAGGTATGCTAATTTCATGGCTCATGTCACTAATAGCAGTAATCAGATTCAAGATAAAGGGTAGGGTCAAATGCATCATCGTCATCACTGCTTTTAGTTGCTTCTTGTTTATGGGTCTAAAGGCGTCAATTTCAACACGACTTCCTTGTCAAGACGTATACCCTCTTTGACCTTGTCTTCACCTTTTCGTTTTGATGCATATGATATTTTTTTGTCAATGATATAACTGCTTTAATTCTTTTGAGAAAGATGTTATAATGATGAATAAAATCCTCATAAAATGTTCCTTGATCTTCATTCTGATTAAGCAACATTTAACTGTTCAATGAACAGTTCTGAAAATATTTTAAAAGTTTGGATAGAGAACTACATAATTAAGAGATTACTCCGTCAGTGTTTTAAAAAAGAAGAAGAAGATTTTAAGGCCGTTTCATGAAGATATAAAGAAAATCAGGACTTAAAGGTCAGCAGCTTAATTTTACTGCTCACATGTATTTTAAAAATGAAAAGTCACAACTGATCTTTTTCACTCATTTACAGCATGATTACCTATTCATTCATATTTGTAGATATCAATTAATTTGTGTATGAATGCCGATTCACTGTTGTTGAAAATCAGTTGTAGTGTAAGGGAGGTAACTCCTCCAGCTTTAGAGCCACAAGCTTGATTCAATACAATCATTACATTACTACATTCAGTGTTGGAATATTTATATTATCAGGTTGGATTATAATTGGAAACCTACTTTGGTTTGCTATGAATTATGAATGCTTGAAATTAAATTTAATCCACTTAAATTTTACAGAATTCGGGAATAAATTTACTAAAATGTCTCTTAAATTTCATATTGATTGAAATATTAGATTAAGCTTAAAGTTATTTGAATAAAATATGTTAACCAAATGAAATCATTTAAAATTTGCGTATTTATTGCAGGTAAGAAATTAACAGCGAAAACGTCATCAATGTTGAATTTTCATTGGACTAAGTTAAGACGTCTCGACCTAGTGATTATTGGAAATCTGTGCTTAAGACTTTTTAAAAGACAAATTCTTATCTTGATCAAAATTTAAGAAATTATTTCTCATGAGAACAATGTTTTTCCTCATAAAAACATAGAAATGTCACAACAATTGATTCAAACGGATTACAGTCAATATCTTCCATCAGAATAAATGCCTCAAGTGGTTAAAAAAATAGAATTGTTCGTGCTTGTTGCAAAATTTTCTGTTATTTCAGGAAAAAGTAACCAATTTGGCTCATGGCAGCGGTAAAGATAATAGAAATCCTGCTTGATATTGATTAGAAATGAGCCGAAATTGACGAGTGGTCGGTTAGATTTGTAAACTGAAATGTGCATCCAGTTACGAAATTAATGACCCTGTACACGACTACGAATGAAATAAGCAACTTCCTTATCTCCGATATCCAAACATTCTAACTTAACGGTAAATTTGATTTTACATCCAATATTGAATTATCTGTTATCTCGGACCTTGGTTTCTTCATTTTCTCTATTTCTTCAGGCAAATAATAAATCATGTAGAATTTGTTTCAAGGAGATAAAATGAAATCAAGGTCCTTGAAATTGAACTGAGGTATTACTGGAAACGATGTTTTGTAAAATGGGAAATATTTGCATCATGTATGGATGGATTTAGTTAAAAGGAAAAAGAAACAGTTACCAAAACATAAGACTAAGTAGCAGAGGGACAAAGAAAAGAAGAAGAAAATCATTGTAATTGATTACAGTATCAAAAAATAAAAACAATGATTTGCAGATGTTTTTTTATTTTAAAGATAAGTTCACTGATTCATATAAAGAAAAAAAAGCTTTATCATAAATAAAATTAACAGATTTTCAGATCAATTCATAATGTGGTCTGTTAAAATCATTAGAGATTTTGTAATAAATGATCAACATAGCTTTTTATTTTTTTTAATAATATGAAAAAATTATTTATCATACAATTATTTCTTGATAATTAGCTAAATCTTTAATGGCATTTACTCAATATTTCATGAAATTATACCATTTTCATTTAACTTGATGGAAATACTACTCCTTAAGGACAGTAATCAATTACTTAATGCTTGATATAATGCTTAGGAAGAGTAATTACTCAAACAAAATTGACATTTCCGACTACTTGTCACTGCAAATACTTACAAAAAATAGACTTCACATTAATCTTGTCCAAGTTAGAGAACTCATTGTTTTCATGAAGATATATACTGGTCATGATTATCTCAAATTGTTTTAAGAGAAAACAAATTTCTATATACACAATTTATATAAATTGCATGAACTAATTGATATTGAAATCTGTTTTTAATTGCTTTGAATTTGTTAAGTCAACCTTTTAAAGATATCTCGTCACTAGCTATCACAGTTAAAGAAATCAAAAATTATATTGATAAATTACATTAACCATAACAACAAGATCAGTCACTAGAATTCATCATCGTCAACTTTATGATCATTGGCACAATCATCATCAACTTTATGATCATTGCCACAATCATCATCAACTTTGTCATCATTGCCAAAATCATATCATCATCAGCTTTATCATCATTGCCACAATCATCACCTTTATCATCATTGCCACAATCATCTTGCCACAATCAACTTTATTATCATTGCCATAATCATATCATCAACTTCATCACCATTGCCACAATCATTTCATCATTATCATCATCAACTTTATCACCATTGCCACAATCATATCATCATCATCAACTTTATGATCATTGCAACAATCATATCATCAACTTTATCATCTTGCCACAATATCATTCATCAACTTTATCATCATTGACACAATCATCATCATCATCAACATCATCAACTTATCACCACTGCCACAATCATCATCATCATCATAGCCACTATCACATCATCAACTTTATCACCATTGCCACAATCACATCATCAACCTGATCATCATTGCCACAGTCACCATCATCAACTTTATCATCTTGCCACAATATCATATCATCAACTTTATCATCATTGACATGTTCATCATCATCATCATCAACATCAACTTATCACCACTGACACAATTATCATCATCATCATTGCCACAATCATATCATCAACTTTATCACCATTGCCACAATCATATCATCAACTTTATCATCATTGCCACAACCATATCATCAACTTTATCATCACTGCCACAACCATATCATCAACTTTATCATCATTGCCACAATCATGTCATCATGACCATATTTTTCATTCAAGTAAAGAAATTCTTCACCACTAACCAAGTCTGAAGACTTTACGAGACATTTTCCAACACATACAAACTACCATCAAGTCATCAGCAATTCATTACAATCATAAGCATCCTATCCAACTGGTTTCAATTAGCTCTTCAACCACAAGTCAATGACTGAGTGAGAAGACTTAGTGAAAACTAAGAGACTGCCCACAGAGACTGGAGTCTGCAGACATCCCTCTCAGAGATGTCGACACCCCATCTAGTCCTGCCATCATTTAACATGAGGCAGATGCACACTCTGCAGAAGAATTCATTAACGAGATGTAAAGTTTACAGCCACTTTGGTTTAGTATCCATATAAGTGCCAGCTTTGACAGATGCATTAGACACGATGTTGATGTACTGTGATACAGTCACTGAAACCTGCCTCAGATACTACGATTTGAAATTATGAGTATTGATACTATAGTATTTGACTAATGATTCTGATATTGTTGAATATGGATATCTAATCATTCATGTGAGCTTTATATTTCATGGAAGTCGAATTCTTTTATTCTATGTTTGTGGCATCCCCAAATCTGTCCTCTGTTTTTCAAACATGGGAGGTGTATGGTAGAGCTCAGTCACAGCAAAAATTTCTATCTTTTTAACAAAAATACATGAAAATAGTGGATCATGACATGTATCATATCGAATCATATCATCATGAGATATTGTGATATGCATCCTATCGTGAAATATCTGCATTGTCACATCTCTAGCATCTGGGGAGCACTGCTTCATGACTGTTTAAAACAGGAGCCTTCATAACAGTAAGTCTAGATTTGACTGAATACACAGAAAACCTAAAGAAAGAAAATCTCATGGATGAATGTAAAAATTTAAAGTAATTTTCAATGATAATCACTGACTTAATTAAGGTTGAAGCACTGTCCCTATTTTACTTTCAACATACGTGTGACACTTGAGAACTTAACTTCTTTTTGAAAATCTATCAGTCTTTGTTGAGCTAGTTTTCTTGACTTTCATATAGGCATTAATATCCTCTGATTTGAGAAAAAGGTTTAAAAATTAATTTTTGGGTAACTGAATCAACTTTCTTTAAGTATAAGTCATTGCTTTGTAAAGACATGTTTGAAGACCAGAATTGTCTTGATGCTCATAAAGACCTATCATCTTGCAGGATGTCACGTTTCAAATTTTTAACTTGGAAATTTTTTAGATTTATTATTCAACCTGAAAAAAGTTTTCAACCTGGTAACTCTTCCATTACTTGTAGTGTATTATATTTACAAAAGTTTGAAATCTTGTTTGTTCTCATCTACATAACAAAACAGTGTGCCACAAGCTTGTTGACCAGTATCCTCATTGATTAAAAACGGCAATTCTTGTCCCTTTCAACCAGGGAAGGACATTTTCAAAAGATAAGATAAAAACTTCCAGACATGAATTCATCAAAGTTAAATGGCAAGTTCAACAACAAAGTTCTACTGGATAAGGGCTGTCAGTAAGTCTGTTAATGATTTCACCACTACATTGTATGTGTTACTGATATCTTTGGGTTGAAAGGTTTAAAGTTGTCTTCACTACAAGATCCATACAAAGCACATGAAACTCCTGCTGAAAGACCTCGATACACAATCAAAGATGAAAATAGTGACTGTTGCAGAGATCAAAGCATTTTAGCCCTCAGTCTGGAACCTCTTTATCATCAAAATCAAGAACTTGTAGGGCACCATTTAGTTCCCTAAAGAGTATCTTTCTGTCTGTCCATCCATCTGATGGAGTCATGAGCAGTGATGACAGGCTATCTACAAGAGGTGAGGTGAGTTGGTGTTTAACGCCGCTTTCAAGATTATTTCACTTATATCGCGGCTGCTAGTATTAGTGCAGGGAGAAAGCCCGCAACACCATTGTGGCCATGCATTGCGGTGAAACCTGCGAGCATCGGCTGGAACTAGCAAACCATGGGTGGTACTGCGCTGAATTTCAGTGTAGCATTGCACCCAAACCTGACTGCGTGTAGAACAGTTCTCTACTGCAGACAAAGTTGCCGAGCCCCTGGCGGGATTCGAACCACGGACCTCCTGATCCGAAGCCGAACGCGCTAACCCGCCCCCCTATCTACAAGAACAAGCTATCTACAAGAACAAGCTATTCTGTCAAAAGCCAAGGATGATCCTCTAACCATCAAAGCAGTCACAAGGGGACTCATTCTTGAAGAAGAGACTTCCACAGATATCAGAGAATGAAAAAGGCCTTTCCGACGACCCGTAACCTGGTAACTTTTGGGCCAGAGTGGTAACTTTGGGAGGTTTTTCTTCAATTTCACCTCACATAAGAAAATCATACTTCTGGGCTTGTACATTTTAGGCTTATTTCATACACTAATAGATATTCAGAAGTACCAAAGCATTGCTCGATTTTCTGGAACAATGGTTGTTCTTCTCAACAACAAACTTGACAAAGGGTCACAAAACAATTCATTCTCATAGAAAAATGGGATAGATATTTACAAGAATCAAAGCACTAGCATACTTTCTTAAGCAAAGGACCAATGCAGTAAAGTATTTGATCATGTTGAACCAAAACGCAAGGCTATTTCTCCTAAGAATGCATACCTATAATTCATACTCACTGGAAGTAAGGTGGTGGGCAATAATGTCAAAAAATACTCTTTATCTAAGGCATAATATGCCTTTTGGTGAAATCTTGAGTGGCGACTACACATGTCCTGAAAGGAACAAGTCATCTCTGAGTAAAGAGTCATGACGGCTTTGTTTTCTGTTGGAGTCTAAGGACTAAGGCACCTTTCCTGTCTGGAGAAAAGGTGGATTCTCTTCAGAACCCCAGGAGATGAGTAATGAGTTCCTTGGAATGATGATAGAGTTTCTGGGACCAAAGCAGACATATTCTGTCTGGGGCCATCTAGACTGATTCCCAGGGGACCCATTCATCTAACCATTGAGATGAGTGGTGAGTTTTACTAAATGATACTTTGCTATGAGCTAGCCTCTTGTTCAGACATGTGTCTTTCATCTGAGATTTAAATTTCAAGTATCTGTTTTTGTTGGTGATGACAAGCATGGTTACTGAAGACCAAGAGAATGCAATATGTCTGTGGCAAAGGTTGGTACCATGTGTATAACTGGCTGATTATTTCTATCGTGCACCGTAATTATAAAGAACAAGCAAAAATTAAAAATATCTCTAACATTAAGTAAAACTTCACTTCATTGCACACATAGCAAAAGCTTAAATAGATACATAACTGTTAATTTTCAACTATTGCGAAGCAAAACTAAAATATTGCTTTCAGAACATCAGCCAGACAATAACTGTCATTCTATTTTCTGCACCTGTCACATATGACTTCCTGTTACTGAGAAGGGAGGTAACTCTCCACCTTGTTGATGGTAAACCTGGAGCCATTTTGACTCTTGAGTCAGTAACCTTATCTGTCAGGACAGTAAGTAGGAGAGTCAGGTGACGATGGCGTGATTCTTAATGTTAGGTAATGTCACATTGAGGCTACTTTGTCTTAGAAGACAGAAGCTTAGCTTTATGTAATGTTTGACATATAGCTAGTCTGACAATCTGAGCACTGGTAAATATAAACCACTGCTGTCACCATTTTTTAATTTACCACTTGAACAAAGTTATGGATATAGTTGCAGCTTATTTTATATAATGTGAAATGAATGAGACCTTTGACTTTATGTCTTAATCATTGAGAAACAAGAACTTTATCAGTGATAAATAGTTTTATTTTCAAGACCGAGAGGGGTTCTGGGACTTTAGAAAATTCAAATCAATGGTGAACACCCTCAGTCACTTAAAAATCTTGGACTGTTTACAAATTCCGATTTATCATTATCTATAAACCATAAACAACAACAACAACAACTACAACAACAATCTTGACTTTTCCTAAATCCTACCTCTCCAATAGTTAGATATATGTGATTATCTTTATGAATGATGAGATTTAAACTTTATGAATCTGTAATTTGAAAGTTTTGCATTTAAGAACACGATCTTTAATGTCGTGTTACGTCACAGAGAGACTTTGACGTCTTGAAATAGAATATAAAGCTTAACGTGGCGACGGTTTTACTTCTCAGAGTTGGACAAGAGAGAAAACTTGAAGATTAAAATAATACATCGGGATTGTTTTGTTTCTCTTACATTTTTCAATGTTTGTTTAAGGTTTTTTTTATTGGAGAATTGAAATCTAGAAATATCATGGAGTGTTATTTGGGTGTTTCTTCATTATTCCTATTTTTTGTTTAAAGAAAAGAATTACTAATAAAATCAGAAGTTGATACATAAAATGATAAAAATAAGTTCAATGTACATTTCAAAAGTGATTGTCTTTCACTGCATTAAAAGAAGTAAAATCAATCACATGAATCTTGAATATGCATAATATTTAATTTCTATAATCTTGTAAGTTGATTGATAAGCAAAACATGTGCTGAAATATTGCTGATAGTGCTCATTTGGCAATGCAAATTTTCCACTGAAGTCAAGATTGATTTCACAGAGAAAAATATTACAACGCAAATTCCCTCATTCTTTTTTTAATCTACTGAGTGAGAGAGTTATTGTTTAGCGCCACTCTGGAAATATTTCATCCATTAGCAGAATTTTTCTAAATCTAAAAGAACTTTAGCAAAATAAGATTGATCTAAGCAAACCTTAACAAGCAAATTTTCTTTTCTTTCATTCCATCAAAACCTTACAAGCCAAAATGAGTGCACTGAGAAAACCTCGACAAGCAAATGAAGCCGTTTCTCTGATTGCGCTTGTAGCATGTAAGCTATGTAGACTCATGCGAGACGTGATGAGAGCATGTGTGGTAGTGTTTGATGTCGAGGCTATTAAACAAGATGACGTGATCACGAGACTTATGTCAGAGATCAAAGGGAGGTTATTCATGTTGGACTGGACAAATGGCCTGTCCTACTGGTTCACCACTAAACAAGTTACACCATCAGAAAGCTACAGACACTTTGCTTATATAAGGTCTTTGTCGTGAAAGAATGATATTGTGTTTTACAACGAGTGTCCTTCACTGTACACTTCAGCATCCCCTACAGAAATAAAACCAATATCTGCTCCACCTTCATAAGCATGACCTTTTCAACAAAAGGCTTATTGTCACTGTAACCTTCTTAAAGTTATGACTGTAAATCTTAATTGGGTTTATTCTACCAAAATGCTTATTGCTCTATTATTATTACAGTGACAGTGATTATTACATATCTTTGAAGATATTTATGTGCCTGTGATTAATAGAGGATACTAAACGACCTTCCTATTAATACTATTTTTATTAAACGAGTTAATGATTAGGTATAAAATGAGTGAAAGCGAAACAGTGGTAGTATTGAATTGAAGGAAGTTAAATATTCTGTTTATTAGTTGACCTCCGTAATCAAGCATGATTGCCAAACGTGTACTGAACGAAACATTTCCGCGACACGGCCGTCACTGTGATGGCGGTGCCAACATTGTATTGTCACAGCCACACAATATTGTGACGTCAGACGTGCAGCGGTATTAAACTAGTTTGATACTGTCGTATAAATACAAGACTGCAGTATCTTACACGGGCGAGTAATAAACCAAAGATCTACCTCTTGAGAGTTGGGGTTATTAGATATCATAAATAATGAATATACTCCACCCAAATAATCATCTTTCCAAAATTGGCTTAATGTCACACAATCCTCCTTAAAGTTATAACTGTAAAACATAAACTTTGTGAATTTTCTTGTGTCTGTTATCAACCTATGATATAGCTCTTGAGCTCTGGGATTTTTTTCATATTATTTGAAAAGAAAACGATATGCAGAATGTCTCTAATTCTTGGCAAGAACCACTGACTTGAATCAACCTTTGGCTTATTTTGCTGGATTTTAAAAACCCAACTTCATTCAATTTTTTAAATTGAACATGACTTCATAATGCTGGTGACATTTCATTGATAAATCACTGACATTTTATACAATCTGCATCATTGACAGTTAAAAAGTTTTAAGCATAATAAACAGAAATGTTTTAGATTTTTAAGTTGACTTACTCATCTCTGACATTCTACATATAATTTAATTTTACAAAAATGTAACTTAACACCTACATTTGGTTTCACTGGTTGAATTTTTATCAAAATGATAAATATTTTGTCACGTTTTCACATCTTTAAAATATCTAACAGCATGACATCAAAGGTTGGGCCGACTCCAAAAATAAACTGACGGCCACTAACTGCTACACGGTGTACGGGAACAACAATAACTACATTGAGATTATCTCTTGAATGAACATAGTTTTCCCTGTTAGCAAATATTTCTTTCATTTATCTAGTCTTTATTTTTCATTTATCTTATAATTAGTTTTTATCAGATTTGTCATTTGACCTAAAATTTGACAGATAAGTCATCAAGACGCATTGTTGTCAATTCTTGGATTTATATTTCAAAATGTTGCCAATACAAGGAAAGTCAAATGTACAAGTTAATCTTAAATTACATAGCTGTGTTTGCAATACTATTTATTATTTTATTGAAGCTATAGATAAGAGACACAAGGATGCCATTTCGTAATTTGATACACATTTCCTTGGTCAAACTTTCCTTAACAAAACCCCTTATCTGACAGGCCAAAATTTTTTCCTGTTTAAATCATTAACTATCATGGTTATTAAGTCATCTATTGCGGACGACAAAACAGTTCATCTTGTTTTAGATAATAATGAAACTAATTAGGTACTGAAAAATTATTGACGCTGACATGAACAATATACAAACTCATAACAACATTCAGTATTGAACATATGAGACAAAAATATCAATAGCTAATATGGATTCTCGTCACAATAAACACATGAATAATTGATTTTAAAATCTGTTTTATAGCTTACCGTATCGCCTGTAGTCCAGGGCGACAAATTTTTGGCAAAAAACGCTGTTTGTCGTCCGGTATCAGCCAAAGAAGTCGTAGAAAACCCATAAACATTTCACAACAGCCCATTTTTAACTATATCATTGTCCGAATAAAAAATAGATTAATCCGAAATTCAAGTCGACACTGAATAAATTCCAAATTTTCGGATATTCACAAATGATCCTGTAATAATTGTGAGTGTTTCAACAAGACAGTCCACAATGAAAGGAATCCAAAATATACAATCTTTAGATTCACGGAATGCTGCAAAATATTCACTGACAACTCAAGCTTATCTCTGCACACCGCAAAATGGATTAGATTTCATATCACGTTGCATGGTCTCATTTTAGAACATGGCGCATAAAAGTGTCACAATGCTGTCCATCAGTGCGAAAAGGCGTAAGTTTAGTCTATAAGAACAAAACTTATCTCTGGTAGAGGACAATGATAGTCCCTTGAAACTGAGACAATACGACCGTAGCTGTACATAGATATCCAACCATCACTCGTTGAGTGATATCCCAAAATATTATGCACAGGCAGGTAACCTGCTCGTCAAAGTCAGGTAACACACTCGTCAAACTTGTAACATACGGGCATGTAGACCATGTACTTCTTGTACGGAGTCAAGATGCCTGACTTTCTGCTGCGGACACAGATTAACAACAATTTGTCACATTTTCACCTGGACGTGTCCAAAATGAAAACCTTGGGGTTGACTTTTTGTTCTGTTTGTTTACAAACAATGTGATGAATTTTTTGTTCCAGAGGTGTGAGTTTCAAGTATTAGAACAAATTCATCATTTTCAAACCATAAGATTGATGCAGTTTGTATTCGTTGTTGTGAAGACTTCAAAATTAATAAAAACAGATATTGATTAAAAACAAGATCAAAGGTTAATCAGATTTCATCAAAATCATAAAGAATCTTCAGGATAAACATTCTGGTGTTTACAATGAATATGCCTACAATTGAAGAAAAAAACCACTATTTTCTTGTCCGAAATTACTGAGTAGCTCGTATTTCAGTCCAATATTCACAGACTCCATGTCACGGTAGTTTGATGACCATCTTGCATGTTTGAGGATTAGGAAAGAAGTAAGGTGTAAATGATACACTCTGTCTGACCACTGGTCAAGTGTGCTATACAAAGGGTAGCAGGAGTTCACACATATAGATGTCCATCTGTTCTGACCTCACGTTTGCCGCTGGACATGTGACACAGGACATATTGTGACACCAAACATGTTTCAACATACTGAAGGGAAGTGTGAAAAGCATGCATTTGACAGGAATCAACTTAATATCAAGATCCTGGTAAAGGCCTTCCCATAAGTCTCAACACTAACATTTTAATCTCTTTTGATTTTAGGTGCTGTGTTCCTAGATATATTAAATAGTTAGATTCATATCAGCTTTGGTTATCAAATTGAAAAATTAATCAATAAATTTTTAATAGATGTAAATTTTTTAATGTGTCTTGTAGGCCAAATGGCTGGATGCTATGTGATATTGTTTTAAAATGTCATAAAATCACAAATAAGATATTTTTCTTCTTCTTCTTTATAATTTGAGAAAAGAGTTTTCTTCCAACAATGATCAACAGCATTTAAACTTTAACATGCAATCAACGGAGCGCTAATTATTTAGCTATGCACTGCCAGTTCAAATCAATAAATGACAGCACTTATAGGGGAGGGGGACACATATTACATTCATTACATATGAAAATATCAAATGGAATGATGACGAAAAATTTAGAATACCCCCTAGTCCATCAAAGTTAAGAATTTACAAAAGATAAAAATGACATATGCACATTCATACCAATATTTTCAAAATCATAACATTTTGATATCAAACTCATGGTCTGTAATGACTGAGGCTTTAAGTTTAGATGTTGCAATTAGGTTGATCAAATTTCAAGCTTTCATTTTAAGAGAAATTATTTCTTAAAAATCTAAAACATTTGAAAATTTCACAAATGCTATTTTTTTCAAAACAGAAACTTCGAACTTCCTGGTGGCCAATAATTGACAAGTAACCATGACGATGGAGTGTTTGTTTAACTGTTTGGTGTGGTAAGCGCTAGAAATACAAGTACAAACAAGAACGTAATGACATTGGAAAAAACAGGTTTGAACTACTATGTTTTTCAGTTTCTTAAATCAGCGATAATTTGGGATTTGTAAATTGCTTAGCCAAAGATGCTTCCTGACAAGTCCATCAAAAATAAGATTAGGAAAATATCAATATAACGTGAAATATTCTGTAACAATCAATTGTAATTCAGCAGAAGACAGTGTCAACGACAATTCCCATGGGAGTACAATTGCATACAGATACATAATCTGGCCACGAGAAACATAATCACAAACAGTATTTAGCAAGAAACTTATACCTTATTTTATCATAAAATCCTATCAAATTATTTACAATAATGATCTGAATGTTTCACAAGATGGGAAAAAAGTAAGAGATTGCCCTTTTTACCCATAATGCTCAACACCTTGTCACAAATCACACAGTGACAAAGAATGTAGCAAGCAAACTCCAAACATCTCCAACAACATCCATGGTCAATCATTATGTTAAGAGTTTGTAGAAAAGGATCCCCACAGTAGAACATATATCCTAACATAAAGTTCTCATTTTAAATAAGAAACGGAGAAATTTTATCTGAAATTTAAAACAAATGAACTCTGAAAATTCAACTCTCAAACTTTTGCTATTAAGATTTTACCAAATGAACAAAAATGTCTGTCGGAACAAATCATTTGCCATGTCAAATAGTGAACATAGCTCCCACTGACCTCACTAACGAAAGCAAATATCAAAGTTATGAAAATAACAAGTACCTTACTTTAAAGATATACGGTATCCAACAGTCAAAAGTTCCCAGACTAAAAAAGATGTCAACAAACAGAGACTCACTGAAGTAGAATGAGCACACAGAATCCTGGCTCATTTCCAAACTTGGATAAAGCTCAAAGTTTTTACAGATCTGTGTGTAAAGATGGAATAAAAGATAGATGGGTTGTTCATGGGTAATTAGTGGATGTCATGTCAGCAGGTGAAATATTTGCCAGGTATACCAAGAATAAACCTGTCATTGCAAACACCTGTGAAAAGGACGATTGAAAGACCAATACAAAGGACTACTATAGAACTCTTTCAAAATACACCACATAAAAATAAATTGACACAAGGCTTCTAAATCGGTAATATAACGTGTTTGCTTCATCCTGTATTCATATTTTATAAACACATGCTTCAATCATTGATTTAGGTATTTCCAATGAATTTGAAGTTTTTGGAATTGTCAAATAATTCTGAATTAACAAATATCTGCTGTTCTTGAGTCCCACTCTTGTAGTAGTAAAATCCTCATCTGATTTCTAATTATAAATGATCAAATCGATGAAGTGTATCTTGGGAATGCAAATCATCAGTACCTATTTGGAATTGGTCACTGGACTGGGACTGGTAAACAAATTCAGAAAACTCTCACTTTTGATTTTGGTGTTGACAAATTCTTATACCGGGTAATGAGGTGAACGCAAATTACTGTGACTGAATATTGAGTAACTTAGCACCTGGCTTCATTGAAGTCAGACATCTTGGACAGTAACCACAAAAGGGGATTAGTTCCTGTAGACTAGCTCCCAGTCTAGACTGTAAACCATGAGAAAGGCAAACAAATTATACGTATCAGGTGAAATTGGCTATGGAGGGTGATGGGCTGGAAAATGGCAGTTTACAGTCCGGATCTGGACAAATGGCTTTGGGAAGTCACCGAGATTGGACGATCTGTGAGAAATAGTGATCACATTGTAAAGATCTGGAATGTATTAAGCTACTTGGATTCCGTGCGCCCAGATGAGTTATATGATCTTAGATATTGAAATAAGTATCTTTAAAACTTCCTGACTGACCAAATTTCAGGTATCATAACTTGTGATGGGGAATAATTCAGCTATCGCCAATTTGCTATTCTGGAATATCAATTTTATTCAAAGATAAATGTCAAACATATGTATGATCTTTCACCCATAATATTTTTCAAGTTTAAAATGGCACATGCAGCTTAATAGCTTATAAGAAAATCTTCCAGAATGACAAGCAGTTTAAGTGTCCTCAAACACAGATTATTCCTATGGTGAAGCCAGGTAACAAAATACCTGTCAATAAAACATGTCAGGTATAAAAACACTGTTTGTAGGACACACCTGTGATGACAAAACTTTAGTTCACCTGGGAACACATAATTTTACCTACTCACATTATATTTCCCATAAAACATTAACAGAATGATATGAACAAAATTTCCCTCCTCATCATAACAAGAATGTTTACCTTAAAAACACATAGTTCCTTTTTCACACAAAGGTTGACACAGATGGAACTGGACTAAATCGTCTTACCTTTCCATTATTTAATTGTTCCTCCGACATTTCTTTCACATAAACGATTGAGATGAGGTAAGATGTTTTGGGATTTCCGACAGCTTTCAAGAGTACTTCACTAATATCGCGGCTGCTAGATTGAAAGCCTGCAGCACTTTTGTGGCTATGCATTGGGGTGAAACCTGCGAGCATTAGCTGGAACTAGCGAACAATGGGTGTTATTTGCTGAAATTTAGTGTAGCATTACACCCAAACCTTACAGCATGTAGACCAGTTCTCTACTGCAGACAAAAAATCATAAATGTCTGGCAGGAATCAAACCCCAACGCAAAATGCACTTACCAATAATGATTGAGGTATAAGAAACATGAACATATATAGAGATTATTACCCGAGGAAGTGTGTCATATGACTTTTACGAAATGAGTGCGAATTTTTGTATTACCCGAGCGAGAGCGAGGGTTATACACAAGTTCGCATGAGTTTCGTAAAAGTTATATGACACAATTCCGAGGGTTATAATTTCTTTATTACCGATTCTATCTCATTTAATACACACGGAAAGCGGCCTGCTTTCTTTGCGGCGGCCCGCTTCAGTGACGTCACGAACAATGGTTTGATGACGTCACAGACGACATAATACGGTAACTCGCGCTGAAACAATCGTTGCTTGTCAAAAGTGATATGTGCACATGTGCTCATATTGAAAATATGTCATCACTTATGAACAACCATATGGGTAATAAAATCTTTAACCTATCAACAATAGAGTATTCATACAAACTTTTTCAGATAGAAAAGTAAACGCTCTATCTAAAAATACAGTGGTACAAAGATATACACCTCCAAGATTGGCATTCTAGAAGTTGTTTTGCTTAGTGACAAGAGGCACAAAGTCTATCATTAAAATGTCACAAGAAGTCTTACCACTCACTGTCTTAGTATCAGACATGGACACATCCCTTTGAACTCTTTGATTATCCATTTATGATCATACAGTGCATTTCCACTACGAAAAATTGCTCCAAATGTTGTATATTTTTACTTCCACTTCATAAATAAACATCAACAAGAAATTCAATTCTAATTGATAACCAATATTTCTTTCACTTTTTGTTGAAAATTTTTTTGCTAAAAATTATAATTTATTCATATTCCAAAAGTTTTGATTACCTTTCACCAAACTGTCACTAAATTGAAATTGCTTTTCTTCGAAAGACAACTTTCAAGCAGCATATTTGAATATTTCATACTACTGAATTCCACAGCATTTTTTCATTGATTTCTCAAGAAAAGAAAGGGTATTTTTTAGAAGAGGAGTTAATTAGTTTCACCCTTGGCCTTCTCCTTCTAAAAACAACTTCAAAGTCCAACTGATTCACTGTGTCTCTCGGCAGCGTCTCATCAATAACAGACGAGCTGTGTCTCAAACCCTTTCAACTCACTGGTTGTCTCATTGTGGAGATTTAAAATCTGTAATCTCACAATCAATGTATTTTCCAATCAAAGAAATTTTTCTGTTGATGTGAGAATTCAAGATTGTTTTGTCCAATTTTGAAAATTTATTGCAACTAATCTCAAACCTTCTTGATGACATTAAAGAAATAAATGATGTCCTTTTTAAAATAAAAGCCCAGGAATTCAAATAAAACAAACAGCTTAAATTCTTATTGAAATTACATATCATTTACAATGGTTACAACGAGATAAACAATTGCAAAACCCAATTTTATGAATTGTCACACAATTTTGTTTGGTTTATTCTTAAATACAATAACCATTTTTTTCTCCAACTGATAATCTCAAATTCAAACAAATGTGAGGGAAAAAGGTTTCATATCTTGTCAGACTGTGGGAATGTTGATTGTTTAAGTTCATCTCTGACCACCAACATGAAAAATGGACTCTAATCTTGAGGACAAAATGCCAAATACCATGTACATCCAATTTACGAATTCTTTTCACTTACAATCCTCAATCCAAATTGGATTCAGTGTCACTGTAACCGATGATCTGACCTCGTGACATAAACATTAACCTTTTACGACCTTTGCATCAAGTTCTCATCCTGATTTCCATATCAATGTTATAACTAACACAGAACCTCGAACATTTTTCTCTGGCCACCCATGAACCTCAAAGTCCATGCTGCTGATCTCGATCAGTTCCTAGTGTTGCAGATGATACCTCAATGACACCTCAATACCCGTCCTTGTCACTTGCCGACAGTCGAGGATAAAGCATCCATCACTTCCTTTTCACCAGAGGTCACTAATTTTCTCAGGTCAATGGTCATTTGAGGGTTAAACACCAGACAGAAAAAAGAACTGTCACTTGAATCAACAGGTAGAAAGAAATCATTTGAAAGAAGTCGTTAGAAAAGTCTAGTCCCACTGACAAACTGAATCAAGACTTAAAGGTCGTCAATGTTAGATGGGGCTTAATTACGAGTCTCAAATTGTTAATTCTCTGTCTTTCCACAAAAGAATAATTGGTGGTTAAGGGAATGAATTTTAAGATCTGTCATTATCTCTGTTGATGACAGGGTTAAGGAGATGTCTCTAAAATGCAAAACTTTCTCAAGAATGCCAAGTCTATACTTATCACAGAATGAAAAGGTTTGTGAATTGCTACTTGTGGTTTAACATCTTTTACTTCAACTTCATAGTTCAAGCTAGTCCATAAGTGATTTTTTGCTTAACATCTACCTGAAAATAATCAAAAAACATTCCACAAGAATTTATTAATGTCTTCAAAATTCTTAATCATTATCTTGCCTTCCTACATAACTAACACTGAATAGAGAGACATGAGTTTGAAAAGTCAACTCTAAAAGTGATGATTTTTTTTTCAAATTTCAAATATCTATCTCAACCCAAATAATCAAAAGCTGATTTTAATATTTTAAAAAATCAAATAATCAAATTTCATTCAAAAGACACAAATAATAATATCCTCAAGTAGGCCTTCAGCAAACACATGAACTAATTTATTTCAATAACAATGCCTTTACGATCAGAAAGTCTGATTTTACGGAAGACTTGTAACCCTATTTCGCTGGCCAATAATAACATATGTTAACTGAAGGAGAAGGGTCATGTTCGCACGACAAGGTCTACACCAAATTTGGCCTCAAATAGTTCATTAGGGAAAGCTATACAAAACCTAGAGAGGAATCAGTTTGCTTGGAGAGAGCATTTAAATTATCTCTAGCCTTTGTTAAAGAAATGTGTCGGGCACCTGTTTTGAAAATATGTCACAAGGTGGACATTAAACATGGTTACTTTAGTAGGCTTTAGTATATTAGATCTAAAGATTGCTCTTCATAATAACTAATCCTCACTAGTCTCAAGATTGAAGACTGAAAGTCTTGATTTGGATCATAGATCCGTAACTTCTTTCCAAAATTTGATATAATGAAAATCTTGTTAAGATTAAAGGCAAAAGAAAAATTTCAAAGACCTAGTGACAGTCTTGGTGTCTGTCATCTTTCTTTTCAATGAATAAAAGTGTGTCCCATAGATATGGCAAAAATTACCATGCCATGCTCAATACATTATCAATTATTTTCAGCTTATTTCGTTGAGCATGACATTTTTGAGAAATAATAACAACAGCAAAATGTTAATGACTACATTTTTTATACTACTTTATCTGTATTTGAACCAGGTTTTGGGACAGACACCTTTGATAATGAGCCATTTATAGAGCTTTTAGTCATTTTCAGTATTTAAATGGGCCATTCCCCTAAGTAGCAATAGCAAAATTTCAAATTTGAATGGGACATTTTTTCATCAAATGTGCAAAATGGCCCATGGCCTCTGCCTTTCCCAATCCCTGTTTGAACAATTCCACTTTTGTAGTTTAACTGTGTATTATGTATTTTGTATTAAGCATCATAACAAATTTTACCCAAAAGGTTCAAGTATTGCCATCAAAATTTTAAATGTAAGCATTCAGGTGAAAGACAAGACAGCAGACCCAGTGATAGTGTATGACACAGAGCTCGGCATAAACATGGATGATCCCTGTCTTACAAAACATTATCACATGACGGGATCACGTGTGAGGAAGTTGGATTACGCTTATCATAACACAACCAGTAATCACGATATCCAAGATCAAGATCCCTAAATCTAAGACAGTTTTCACTAACCACAGCATTCCTAACAGGTCAACCAGAACCAATCACTGATGGTATCCGAATAATTACCTAATACTTATTTAAGGTGACATTCCCTCAAGGGCATTTAGAACAGATTTGAAGCTGAGATGACAGCTTTATGGTAAGACGGTCGCTTTGCCACCTGTTGTGGTTCCGTTTGTTTGCTTGTTTTGTGATGGTTGCTTGCCAAAGCTGTAGCTAGTTCCACAAATATCAACTCTGTTGAAAATCGTTAAAGCGTGTCAAATTCATAATCAAGCATTGTGGATTTTTTCAAAAGGTTGTTTTCAGCATATGAGAGAATAATTGTCATATATTAAAAAATGGTGGTGAAATGAAGTACCATTGTCATAATTTTGGGCAAAGTGGGGTGAAGTGTGTCATGTTCTTTATAAAGCCAAAATCTGATTAAAGAAAACATTTTATGGGTTATTTTGAATGAACTGAAGATATCCAAGACGCCCAAGGCAATACTCAAGTTGGAGAGGATGATTTTTAACAATATTCAAGCTTTGATGGCTGTTGAACTTCATAAGATAGCTTAGTGGTATTTTTCCCATTTTGCAGAATTCAGAAAAGAGAAACTGCTTAAAACGATTACACATTTAACTCACTTATCAAGGAAAATTCTATCTGGATTACAGATACATCATTACGACAAGACAAATGTTAAACATGAATGCATATATTACAATATTGACTGCTTTAAATCAAGACCATAAATTGGATAATAAAGTAAACTTTAACTTAAACTGAATTCTATGTAATTTCAGTACTTTAAATAATATTCTAAACAGCATTGAATTATTTCAAAACCGTTGTTAAAGATCAATCAACAGATATCAATACCGCTCATGTAAATTTGTCAAGTCATGACAAGAACCACTGAAAATATTATGAATCATAACAAAACGTCACATTACAAAAATCTTCACCTGAATACTATTCCCCCCATGACATATCCTATTGTTCGGGTAATGTATGCATCAAAGGTTTGATATTGACCCCTGCTGGACCTAATGGAGATTTTATACACTTGGTCAAAACACAAAGACATTTGCAAGGCAATAAAGAGAAAACATTGATCCTAATGAATATACACTGAATAAATCACCGACAGCAACCTTGAGTCCGAAACAATGAGAAGAATATGATAATTTATGGTTTTCCTGTAGAACTTTAACCATTTAATGGGTTGAAAACTATTGAATCCCTGATTTTCATAGTTTGACAATAAATCTTCATGAGTTGATGACTGATGTTCATGAACAAATTAAACAGTCCATGAGCCATAAGATTGTGGCTAATCAATCATCAACACTATATGATTCCTGAAAGTCTTTTGGGAGTGGCTTGGCACTAACAATTCTGCAATTTAATGGTTAACATTTGATGTTCAATAACTAAGTTCATTGGTCCGACAGTCCATGACACTTAAGCATCAAAAGTTTGTGGCTAAAGCATCATTAACCATATACAATTTTTAAAAGTCTTTCGAGAATGGCTTGACATATCTTATATTGTGTAACACCATGTCAGACATATTGTGGCACCAATTAATCTTGCAGGTTAAGAGTTAATGTCTTGTATTGATTAACACAGCTCAAAAACCAAGTTAGGACTTGTCCCTCATTCGCATGTAGACAAACACAGAGATGTCCTACTAAGATATTAGCTTATATTCAGGGGTTCCTGTCTGGTGCTGCAGCAAGAAAAGGGTTAAAAGCTGATGCTGATTAACACAGCTCAACAGGCCATGAAGACAGAACCAAGTTAGGACATGTCCCTCATTAGCATGTAGACAAACACAGAGGGGTCCTACCAAGACATTAGCTTATATTCAGGGGTTCATGTCTGGTGCTGCAGCAAGAAAAGGGTTAAAAGCTGATGTTGATTAACACAGCTCAACAGTCCATGAAGACAGAACCATTGTTACATGCTTATTTACACAACACACAGATCGGTAACACCACCAACCTAGTCAATAATCTGGATGTGACCTAATCCAGACAGAACTATAACTGACCATAACAGTTTCCACAATGTAACCCCAATGTGCTATGGGTGTTTGTACAAATAATGTTCGAATAATCTTGAATCTTTCACAAATCTGTGCAGACACTAACAGAGATGTAGTTGATAATCTAAGTATAAACTAATCCAGTAAAAACAGTCTTACACGCTCGATTACACAACACAGATCCTGTCCAACACCATGAGAGATATAATCTGAAAATGAGCTTCCCTGGATTAAACCATTACTGACCAACAGTCTTTACAATGTAACATGCTACTCATAACAAGATCTATTCTAACACCCACTTGGTAAATTCTGCATATGACCAAATCAAGACAACAATTTTCAGGGATTAAAATTAACCAAATCAATGTACTAGCCATTCGGACTAGTGTATTTGTGAAAGAACTAGCCCAGAGTCTCCACGATCATTTGATCTAAGATTAACTAGTTCTTTGTCTTTTCACAGTTCCTGAAATAGCAGTATTGCTAATTTCAAACCCCGACTAAAACTATACATAACAGTCGTGATAAAATTACATACTTGTTTGCTTACACAACATATATCTGTACCACCACCTCCAGAGATTGTTATATATATATATAAATATATATATCATACTGATATATCCGATATACCTATATCTGATATAACTGACTACAAGAGACTGATACAATAGATGCTTGTCCATAAGAAAAACAAACAAAATTCAAAAACCTAAGTCTATGTCCTAAAACTAAATTTGAATTCAGTTCTTTCAGTGAAAATGATAAATAGTTATGAAATAGACAAAACATTAAGTCTTATTTTTGTTCATATTATTGCACATTTTAGACAAACCTTAAGCGTTTTTGACAAGGCTAGGTTAATTTAATACCAATTTAAGTGCTGTTGTCATATAATGTCGCAAATGTTTATTCTTATAATTTTAACTAATCTAATATTTGAATATCAAATAATGCGTGATTAATGGTATATTTCTAAAATAATTGAAATCGTGACTTTGGTGTTCATTTAAGTTATTATTAGAGTTCATATGTTGCCAGATGTTGCAATGATGAATACAAAACTGATAGTTTCTAACATGATGACATACAAAAATATGGATGAAAGTCATAAAGTTTTCATGATCAGATCTCTTAAAAAACTATTACCATTAAATATCTTCAATTGAGTTTTAAATGGCTATTTTTCAAAATCAGTTGTACCCCAGACAGAGTATTCAAGACCTGGCATCAATTTGAGACCCGGCCTCTATTCAAAGATATATTGTATATTCACCACTTATAGGCTTAAAATCTCGTGTTAGACTGCAGGTCTGCGTCAGTTGGAATATATGAAAAAAAATCTGAGCATTATTCTAATGAGGAAGTCATGTTAAACTAAAGAACAAAGCATTGCCATTATGAGATCTACATTTCAAATCAAATCAGCAAAAAGCGTTATCTCTTTGTTCTTTAAGCTGTCTGGACTTGATGGAATTTCAGGTGCTGACTCTTCTGTAACTTTTCTAGGCAACTAACATAATGACATTCAGTGCTGACGTGATTGGAAAATTACTGATATCGATGACTCTTGTCGGTCCTTGAGTTCTGAATATTTCATGCAAAACACTTGGAGAGGATGTTTGGAATATTCTATACATATTCTTGTAACTGTAAAATTAACACATAAAAAGTTGTGTTGACAATACCATCAAAGTTTTCACTTAAGCTTTTAAATCACTTACCTTACCATACATTGCCAATTCATAGGAATAACTACTCCCGAATGTAGAAAACAATCTAGGATTGGCCAATGGCTACTGAGGAATATTTTTGGAACCGCAGGGAAAGGGTTAATAGTGTTCTAATGGCCTAGTCAAACCTAGTCCTGCTCATGAGTGACTATAAACAGTCTAGGTCCTTAATTCAGTCTAGATTTTAAACCTATGTATGAAACCATAAAGACAAGAAATAAATTGTAAAAAATCATATTGCATTAAAAACAAATTTCAGACTAAATCTTAGTCTGAGTCTGACCAACAGACTGTAGTTATTATTTTAACCTTAGCAAATCTCCAAAAATTAAGTCTATCACAAAATTCCACTTCTGTGAGGCTCCTTCTTATATTTGATAGAACATCTTTTTTAGAGAATAAATTTTTCTTTTGAGAATAAATTTTTCGGAGACCGTGTGTCAGTCTACCATTGGATGCCGATATTGAAATGGTTATCTTGTGTAAGAGGGCGTTCTAAATATACAGTTTTTAGCTACTTATTACATTAGTAGGTTAGACTTATGGTTACTTTCTAACAAGGGTAATTCCAGTGACAGTCTAATCAATTTTGTCTTGTTTGTCTTCGTCTTGGAACCAAAATAGAACACTTTCTGACTGTGTAAAAGGAGAGAAAGTAGGTTTTCATTATTGGGGAACAAAACTTCCGAACTGTTATTTTTTGTTTTGCATAGTCTTATCCATCAGATTTCTTTAAAAAAAATAATGCATAAAATATTACTAAGGATAAAATGATAACATTGAGGATATGTGGCTATGATAAATGTTCACTGCTATTAAAAAATGTTATTGCACTTATCAAATGCTACAGCTATTGGTTGACTTGCAACTTATTACATACTTATTCATTAATTACATAAAATTCAAAACTTAAGCTGTCTACCATGTCAACAAGACAGATTTCAAATTTTGAAGACAGAAATGTGGTTTATTTTAACGCATAAATTGAACTTAAGAAACATCTTACAAGGTATGCTAGTTCTTGCAGAAAAACGTTCCTACACATTGACATTGAAAAATTTCACCTGTTTTTTTGTTCTTTATGATGCAAATGCTTTTTTTAAGCTTACATAAGTTGATGTATCTCAAAACCATGAAGAAATTTATCATGCTAACTAATCAGCGTCAAGTTTAACAGTTGCTCTACTCCTAGGCTATATCATAGTTTCATAAATCCTTTAAACTTAATCTGAGAAAATATGTATGTTTGTACATCATTACTGTATCATTACGCATATTGTTGACTCTAAACTTGTTTATTTAATCAAATCAAGTTGTTTGTCAAAATTCTACATTTCCAAATATAAAACCCTGAAACAAGGATTTTGTGATGTGTACTAAAATGTCTGTATTGTTACAACTCCACTGTCACTTACTGGATGCTGATATTTATCATAAGATCAAATATTTATTAGATGAAAACAGCATTTTTCCTTCAGCAGTGTAAGGGTTAAGAGAGGAGAGGTTAGAATTCAGACATAAGACATGTCGACACTAGGACTGTCTGTAACCAAGATAATTACCTGTGGACACATTAAACCCAGAGTGGAGACAGGTAATTGTAAATGTTTTATGTTCTACATTGAGGAATGTCATCTTTTATTCAAGAAATAAATCTTGCAACATGAAATACCTTATAGTATATCTACTTATCATGTTGCTATATACAGGTATTTTAGTTGACGAAAATGTTCAAAATGTATCTTTTGAATGAGAAAGCATGTATATCAAATTAATACATAAATTTGAAAGAAGGGTAAACATTATTGAAATGAAAGAAGACAAATTTTAGAAACTTGAAACATAAGGAATTTTTATTTATTTTCAAGTTCCAAATCTTTGAAGTCCAACACAGGTTCAATTGTACATTAATCATGGCAGACGATTCCAAAAGACAGGAAGAAATGGGCTTTAAGCAGACCTAGTTTGTTCAATTTTTTTCCAAAGTGATTCAAAAGGTTAAACTGGAGGGCATTTTGGGTCTTAAGACCCGTTTAACAATCAAAACCCTTGGGGCCATCTTCCAAGAACAAACATTCAATTTGGAAAGTCAAATTCTGAAAGTTTTGGTCAATTAAGATTCCTTTGGAGGACATTTTAACCATCTTTGCAGTTGACTCCCTAGAGCTTCAGGGTCCAAGACTAATGGGTCAATTTCAAAAGCCTGTTGGAAACTTAAACCTTTGTTGAATTCTGGACACTTAAACAACCTTTGCATACCCCTCCCCTGAGTCCAGGTTCAAGAATAAAGGTTAATTAAAACCATATTTGGGAATTTTGGTCAATTTTAATTCTTTAGAACTTTGGCACCTGTTTTGTCTAGAGCCTTCCCTTGAGTCCTTGACATGATCCAGACAATTATTTGTAGACAAGCTTCAGTTCCCTCAATTCACAGATGGTGGTTTGGTTCCAGTGGCTGGGTGCATTTCTTTGAACTCAGACATGGGTTCCAAAAAGGGGGCATTTTGCACATCCTACCCCATTACCTTAATGCACAACACTTAACACATTAATTTAACTAATCAGAGCCAAGGAGAGAATTGTATAAGATTGAAACCTTAACCATACTTTTTATGATCTCTTTTAGAATGTCTTTTGATAGGCAAATTAGGTGTTCACATTTTTAATCTCGTTCATTTTTTTTTTACTCTTAGCCTGATATTTTCCTTTAAAACGTTTTTTTCTTTCTTGTTCAATAAACTTGTTTCTAAAAAGGATATTTTAGACATGTTACTGACAGAGAAATCATACAACTTCATCATCTTTTTTGTCATTTTAATATGACTAAAACTTAGCTGACAGGAAAAAGAGGGACTAATCAATTTGACATTTCATGCTTTTCAATTTTACAACTCCAATCAATATTTGATCAAAGAAAGGAAATCACTTCTTAGTGACATTCTATTCAAAGTAGACGAAAGCTCTTACATAAATGTCATTCTAATTACAAAACACATATGTAGAAATGTAATGGTAATCAAAAGGAACGACCACCCTGGCAAGGTCAAAAAAGGACAAAGACATGACAAGTATCTCTGTGGTTGTATAACAAGCACCTATGACATTTATCCTTGATATTTTCAATAAGAAAAGCAGTAATTTAGAAACATCTTAGTGTAATTATTGACAATTTTTGTCTATAAAACCTTTGATGTCTGACATGAGTTGAAGAAATATACACTTTAGTAATGTTGCCCTTGACAACCCAATACATAAAATTACAGGCAATTTGTGAATCTATATTCGATCATCCTTAATTAAAATAAAAACCTTTTTTTCTCTTTCGAAGATAATGAACATCAGAACTGATTCAGAACTCCATATCAATTCTTTGTATTACTTTCAAGCTATTAAGCTTTCTAAGATCGTCTTTCACTTTAAAGGACGTAAGTTAAATTGAGAGAGTTTCATTTGTGGCGATATCTGAAATTGTGTCAATTTGACATTACTTTGTAAAAAGATCAATCGGTTTGTAATCAATATGGGGGCATCTCATGAGGCAACCAGAATGCCACTTCCTCCTTGATCCAAAAAATAAATTTAGACTTTTTATCTTTTTTTGTACTCGTCTCAATAGCTGGTAAAACTGACCTTACAAATACAAAGTATCCAGCCATTGGATTTGCATTATGTTAAAATAAGGATGGATGATGGCAGGAGCATGGTTCCATCCAGATAAAAAAGTGATCGCACGAAAACAAAACAAAAATATTACCAATTGCAAGACACTGTTCCTTATTGACAAGAAACAGTTTGAAATCGAACGTCCGTGATAGCTAAGCTATTCTGATCAATTTCTCTTCTATAAAATGGGTTCTTAAAAAAATATAGCCGCCGATTGTTTTCGCTTGACTCTCGATAATTTCTTCTATCGATGAACGGGTTGAGAAATGAGATGTTTGACCTCTGAAGATAACCCATTTGGCATTAATTATTGACTTTTAAGGCAAATTTGATGAAATAAAATATACTACTGCTCCTATAAGATAAGTTATCCCATACTTACCTAGGACCAAGCAATAGACAGACATCTTAAAGGCTATCCCTGGACCCACATGTTATGAGTTACTTTAATTTCTTCAGTATTTTAAATTTTTTAATATTATATGATATAAACCTCTTGTTTTTGACATTTTTTATATGAAATCAGTTCTTTATGGTTGTCATATTACAAACATCATAAGCAGAAGAAAACATAATTCCATTAAAATATTAAGCCTTTACTTGATCTCCATTATCATAAATAAGCAATCAATATTTCATCACTAACACGTTTGTGGCATTAAAAAACATTTTAGACAAAGAAAATATAATTCCATCAAAGTATTATGGTTTACTCCATCTACAGCACTTTCATCAATAGGCAATCAATATTTCATCAGAAACATGTTTGGGTTATTATTACAAACATTGAGTGCCTGAGAAAATATTACTTCCATAGGTTAGGGAGTATCACTGATTTATGAGTCCGTGATTCTGTCAATGCTCCAGCCTCATTAAGAGCTCAAGACTTCCCTGAACACAACCTGCAATGTAGGCTAAAATTAGTCTATAAAATATTTCAATAATTGTTGTTCCTTTATCCATTATATTCTTTCCTTCATTTTCTTCATTTCATGTGTATTCAGTCAAATCTAGATTTATTGAATTAGGACCTAGACTGTATTAAAGGCTCCCCCCATTTGATACACAGTCATGAAGCAGAGCTAGAGATCTTTCTGGTGGTTGACTTGCTTTGTTTACATTATCGTACGACACCTTTCTAAGAGCAGGTGGATAACCATCCACAAACCACAAGACTCTGGTAAAGGTTTCATCATTTATTCATTACTTTTGGGGGGGGGGGGGTTGCTGGTGTGTATCGAGTGATTCTGTCTTATCGCATGTCTAAAGTGCTGATCGTCTCTTCAATGAAGCTATTTGGTAACTTTTCGATGTGCATCGCTACAATGTGATGCAATTTCGTCTGTAAATGTGGTCATTTTTGCTGCTCTCCTTTGTGACATGATTGCCTCATTGATAGGCCTGTACACAGCCTTATGAATGTTTGACTTCTGCCAAATCTGTAGAAGCAGCTTCACAAGCACCTGCAATCGATGGAACAGGTCTCCCTCAGACGGGGGGGGGGGGGCACCCTACCACACCTCCTCCACATCCCAGCACACACACCTGCTATACATCAGAGCATGTTGTGTCTACACATGTTGATTGATGCCCCTATAGTACATGGACATTCCTGCTACATAACAGTGGTCATTCCTGCCAGGTCAAGATGGTATTAGGACAGTGGGGTCACCATGACCTTGCACATGCAATTTGTGGAATGATAAACATATTGAAATTTATGTCTGATTTATGAACCTCACTTGTATCAAATTTCAAGTGATGATCATAAAAGTGGTAATTCCAAAAAGTCAAGATTTTAAATGTCAGTTGGATGAACAGGTCACCATGACATTTGGTAAATTTTAACTTTTTCATGTTGATAATGTCTACTTTTTTCAGAATCTTGTAAGTTGAATTTTTAGTAAAATATTTCAAGACTATTTTCTAAATCTCAAGTTATAAATGCTTCATTTTCCATTCATAAATATTCATAAACTGCCAATAAAATAATTGATCCACCAAACACCATATTGAGTGGGTGTTCATAATCAGCCAGTATTATCACAGACAACATCGAACATCTATTTTTGACAAGTTAATCTAGTGCTATTCCATAAAAATATAACAAAACCTTTGTCAAAGACAGATAAAGCAGATGTGATTCTATACCAAGACAGCTTGCCATGTTTTAAAAAGCATAAAATAGAAATGTCATTATTCTAAAACATATTTACGTCAATCAAACTAAAAATAACTAAATAAAATTCAAACTGACACACTATTCAAAAAACAGTTGATTTCTAATGCATAACCCCTTAATAAAACAATAAAAAAAATCTTCAATGAAACCGATTATTTTTTTTTTATACTCCCAAAATAAAGCTATGATGGTGTCCTAAAAGCATGCCAGAGGCTATATTGATTAGAATCTTTTTAGCGGAAAATATAATCAAGGTTTCATTAAGCCTGATCTAAAATAGAAACCAGCAGAACACCTAAAAAACAGATGCCACACATTTCACAACAGCAATTAATATGGATATTCTGAAACAAAAGTAATTACATATTTCACATATATGCACATGTGCCTTTTTCACTTTTGACTGGCTTAAGCCAAAGTTCTCAATTTTTGTGACTGTAATGTCAGTAGACAATTGTTAGTAATGTCACTGTAAGAATATATGGTAGAGTATCTGGAGGAAGGCGGACAGCAGAAGAGTTAAATGATGGTACAATGATATCTACAGGTATTGTCAACATGCAAATACAGATGTTAACGTTGACACATGCCACTGACAAACTATCCTACATATGTACAAGTGATTAGCATGTGCAATGTACATCTTGTCCAGAGTTAATTGATGTTTGACACTTGCAATTGACATGTGTTTCGAAATGAAACTGAACAGGCTGAACCACAGATATATTTGTCATTAGAAGGATAACTAGCTAAGCGTTTTGTTTATAAAGACAAAGATAAAACATGGTAAAGGTTTCTCATCGTAGATGCCTGAGAATATGTGGTGATCTTGAATCTTGATGCTTTGGCAAATCCTCATTTATTATCAAACTGGATGAGGAATTAAATCTTGAACAAAAAATTAGCAACCTCCATATCAATCATGACTGAAAATCCTTTTTACTCATGACTGGTAACCTTGGTACATTATGATAAGATATGAATAGTGAAGCAAAGATGGATTTTGCATTTTATCAACACAGTCAATCTTGATATCAATGATGTCTGAAAATTGTTTTTGTCGATATGTTTTCTTATTTACTAAACATAAAAACTAAAGAGGAATTTTCTCATTATCTGTAAATCAAAGTCTCAAAACCTATGAATTTGCAAAATAACATCAGTGTTATTGTCAGCAACTAACTCCTTCTCGCAAATACAAAGTTTGAGAAGTTTTAAAAGAGCCTAGGCGATCATTCGTAATAGATCTGAATTGAATTCTTTCGTGACCATCTCAATCTAATCCTCTAAATCAGAACAAAGCATCGAAATGATAAACATTAAAATGGAACTATACAGTTAAAACTCAAGTTCTGTTAAGATGAGGTTTTCTTGTACTGTTAGGGCTTTTAGGCAAACATTGAAAGACAGACACATAAAAAGCTCTTAATTATCTTTACTATGTTAGAAATTTCAAAGCATTTGAATGGCCATCAAATCTCTTTTACAGAACTGGTAAGTTGGTTATTCTTTGTCCAGGATGATAACCTTTTAAAAAAATTTAAATTTTACCATTATCTTTAAAATAAACTTTTTCAAGTTGTTTTTAATACATTGCTCTTATTTTGCTAACTCTGTTTTTGGATATTTTTAAAAAAAAGTATATATGAAAAAATAATACTACGCTTCTAACATCAAAAGGACTTCAATGACACTGATGAAAAAAGTTTGATAGGCATAAACTTCTTACCAAGAACCTAACCATTTGCTATGATTGAAACAATATTTAAACATATCTTATACCAAATATTCCCTTTGCTGAAGATTGCTTTCATAAATGAAATATTTGTGTTAAAAGATAGGATTATTCTTCAAATACATCAAAATGACTTCAATGATCCTGAAGAAAAGATTTTGCAAGGCATAAAATTCTTACCAAGAACCTTACCATTTGCTGTGAATGAAATGAACTTTACATACACTTTATACCAAATATTTCCTTTGCTGAGGATTGCTTTCATAAATAAAACAAATGAATGTATTAAAACAAATTATTCTTCAAATACATCAAAATAACATCAAGAACGTTCAGGAATTAACTTCGAAAGACAAAAGTTATCTTAAACAATAACACAAAAAGTAAAATTTAAAGAATCTGCTTCTTTCTAAGGTAAAATTTTTTGACACAGCCACAGAAGTCTTTAAGAAACTCCATAGAATCCTCAGTCAAGACGTCAGTTTCAAAACTTTGATTTCTTCAAGTTAGACAGGATTGAACAATGCAGAATTGATGAGTGAACCATTGATGTCAGGAAGATATACCAGTGTAAATATTGATTGAATAACGTTCGTGTATATGTGAGATCGTTAAACAAATAATTCACTGGAAACGTCATCAAGCTGCTGGTTATGCAGTGGACCTTTTTAAAACAAGGACATAAAAGCTAAAGACATTCATTGTAGCTATTTCTTTCTAACTAAAATTTTTAAGATGAAATGTCAATGAGAATTTCAGGATATATGAATTCCAAGTGTCTGGATTTAATGCAGACATTACAATTTGTGAATTTAGTTAGATTATGAATTTCATTGAAAACTAACTTTGTACTTTTATGTTGAGAAGTTCACACTTGATAACTCAAGTTTAAGGTATGAGGTTAAAAAATTTGTAAATTTTAGATGGGAGATTTATAATCATATCATACATGCCTTTTAAGGATTTAAATGTTTTAAATTGTTCAATTTGATACGTTTGACTTTCCTGCAATTTTTTATCACTTACTTTACTCAAAATACTCATCATTACATTTATGATACTGACATGATTTTTCTGAAAAACATAATGTGAATAATTGGTTAGAATGCTTGAATATATATCAATTTCAATTTTATTCAAAATCGTTATGAAACATTGTTGAGGAAAAGCTGAAAAAGTCGCTCAACACCAATTTTCACATACTGAACTATATGTTACTGAATAAGATTAAATCATTTGTAAACATGTCACAATTACACTGAAGTGGATTTACCGCTAGATTCATATGTCAGGAAGTTATCCGCCAACATGCAAATTAAGTGGTTACCAAATGAGAGCCAAAAGATTAAATATGCACGTTACGGGAAAATCTTGATAATATATTTATAACTTTAATTTTTGTAATAAATCCTCGATACCAACAAATTTTTTGCAGAACAAATTCAAAAATTTGAAATCGGATTTCAAATGTAATGCCTTCCAATGGTTGACTTAGTTATGTTGTTTTTATTCAGTTTGGCATATAGTTAAATGTCACAGTTTCATAACATTTAAAAGCAGAACAGACATTTTTGCTTACAATCACTAACTTCATTTGGAACTGTCTAGTTTGGAATTGGTTTCTCTCAGTGGTCGATTCCAAAGATGGTTTATTTTAGACTTTCATCAGCTTTTTTGATATTCTGGCTTCATTTTGTACCTTTTTGCCATCAATGCCTACTTTAAGGTCAGTTTTTACATCTTTGATGGAATGGTTCATAAATGAAGTGTAACTGAAGTTAGACAGTTTCAGAAAAATGTTTAAAAATCATGCATTTGAAGTTCCATTCCCACAAAAAGATTTCTGAAGGAAGAGAAATGTGTGAAATTTGAGAGTGTTAGTTTGCTAACTAGATCACATTCTAAGGAATTACTTTTAAAGGTAAAATCTAAACCTTTAATGATTTATCAAAAAATAACAAGAAATTAGCCATCACAAGTCATGGTTACTAAGGCAATAGACAAATCATAAAGATAGGTGATCCAATAAATTGTACATTTCACCATTTAAGTAATTGACAAGCTTAAAAGCTGGTCTATTCCTCGTACATTTCCAGGTGTGGGCTATCAACTGTCACACGCTGAAGTAATTAACTGCCCCTCTTCTTCCATTTCCCACTCTTTCCTCCAACATCCCACATTGCATTAACAGCCCTCTGACCCTCAACATACAACTCCTTATCCAGTCTCCTATAGTCCTGTCCAGCTGAAATGGACGCAAGTATCTACTGTATCTGATACAGGAAACTCTTGTTCTAAGTTTTATCACTCATGCCTGTTAGTTATCTGAGCAGGTAAATGATACTAAAAGGTATCTAATTGCTCTAAAGTTGGAAGTATCCTCTAGAATTTGTATCCCAAATATTAGATAGATGTTTATGTGAGAAACAAGTTTCAAAATTTGAAGAATTAAATGAACTTTATTTCACTTACCTTTCCCAGTATAGTCTTTAGGGAACATATAACAAAATAAGCCTCTCTTCTAGCAAATGCACCTCAAATTTTACATGAAATTTTATAAACTAATAACCAGATAAAAGTTTCAAAATTTTTAAGGATTAGATGAACTTTGTCTAACTAAATTTTCACAGAAAGTTTTCAAGGAAGGTTTAACATGATAGGCTTGTCTTTAAGCAATTGCACCTAAGATTTAACATGAAATTTTATACAATAATAACCAGATAAAAATACAAGATTTTAAGATTAAATGATCTTCAAACAATAGTTATCCACTAAAGTCTTTAAGGAACATTTAACCTGATATTTATCTTCAAAGATTACATTTTATTATTCAACAAACCTGACACTATTGAAAATTCATAAATTCAAAAGGATGTATGATGTTTCAACTAGAGCATGAATTCTTCAAAAACAATGAGTTGAAATAAAGCTGATTCAAAATATTTTCGGTAATAAAATGTAGTATCAGATTAATTCAATACCAAATTATTATTGAAGCATAATGGCAAGCAACAGGTTGCAGACAGGTTATCGTCAAATACATAATTAATGAGAACCATATATATCCTATGCTACTTAATCATCAACCAGAGACAAAATTCCTCCAGGATTTTTTAAATGAAATTTATTGACACATTAATATTTCAATATTTCAAACGCATTAAATGATATTTCTCAGACATGCATCAATAATAAAATAAAATAAGATAAATTTTTTGGTGATATTTCCTGCAACACAAATATTTTCAAGAACATAAACCCAAAAATACTAAATTTTATTTCAATATAATGAATAAAGAAAATACGACAGATATAAAAATCTGAAAATGAAATATATTTTGATGAGATATTCAACAAGCCAACAGTTATTTTCTGTGACAATGAAAGTGACAAGTGGAATCTATGAGTGACAGGCAAGAACTCACCCAATAACACAGATGTACATGTCGTCAGCTTATGATAATCCACTCTTCACCAAAACAACAACATAATCGAACACATCAAATGTAATCCAATGATCTGAAGCGGGTAAGCATCCAGCGAGATGGAGTGATTGAGACAACCTGAAGGTCTATCCTGCCTCCCTTGCTACCGGAGCAGCTGTGTGTTGTACACAATGAAAAGACCGCGATCTGTCACAGTGCCCTCTCTGTTTCAAAATCTCTCATAAAAGGACGGAAATCTGGGGCTGTTTACATTCTAAGGGGTGATTAGTCTTATCTGAATAAACTGACATAACCAATTAGTGTGTATATTTTGTGTTTTGAACGAAATTTCACGAACCACCTTCACCCCTAGAAATCAAGTGGACTGGTCCCAGGTGAAGTTACAGCAAGCACATATTGGAACAAACCAATATTACAGGGGTGGAAGGGTAGGAATTTTCACAAATAAAACAAATGTAAAGGGTTGAAGGTTTGTAAACTAACGATCCTTCTCATTGTAAACTGATACTGATATTTAGTGTACTAAACTCATGTAATATTCAACAAGCTTTGAGGGGGTTCAATGTATACTGTTTACAGTAATTACAGGTACAGTTTGAAAACAGGTGATCCTTTAAAACATGTTGGCGTGGACGACAGGTGTCTTGGTGGTCAGCTTTGAATCAAATCTGACAAGGAGAGAGAATAATCAGACAATGAGAAACCTCACATGCCATGGCTTGTTGCCGAGGTGATGTTCACTTTGATCCATGTTTGTTTGTTACCCTAGATAGAAGGTTTGATAAACAAGGCAAGATGTTCATTCAGGAATCTTATATTCCAACAAAGGACTGCAAGTGGATCTTTATGACACTCAGATCACACAAAGTGGACAAGTGTTAAGAGGAGTTGATCACATTATCAAAAGCTTTTGGTATCAACTGGACATAGAGTTTAGATTGTGGCATTCTTGTGGTTACAAGTTTGGGTTGATTAAAAGCTCAGATTTTCCAGTGTGTGGATGTTTGAGAGACTGGTTGAGATTCTGAGTGACATATTTGATAGTTAAAGGGACCAGTGATTTGAAATGACCGACAAAAATAAATTTTCACAAGAGATGGATGAGGGGGGCTATAGAAGAAAAACATTAAGCAAAGATAATATTGGACTTAAGAATAAAAGTTAGCTGGATAGCTAGATGTAAAGGTAATCAAAACCCATAAAGATAGATATCAAATAGACATAGACCAAATGTATATATACCCTTGAGACAGGCTGCACACAGACACAACCAAACAAACAGACATTGCTGGATTTAACTTGGACATTATTGGAAAAGCTTTAGCTTTTTTCCCACTTCTTGATTAGAATCTTTGAACAGTGATGAAGTAAGGTCATGAGCAAGAGTATACGTCCCGAACCAGTTGGTAATTTCCAAGACTCTAAAACAAAGGATAGCTTATGTCCATATATTTCTTCATTGCAGTGAAGATCTTAGAGGGAGCGACTGGAAAAATAGAGACTTAAGATACACTCCATTATTTCCATGATATTTCATTTGACCTTCTTTTTGATCAAAACACTTACAAGATATTTATTGAAAAAGTATAAATTCATCCAAATTTGCGATAAACTTATGATTACTTTTCCCATGAAAATCAAACAAAAACTTTTAAATTTGACGCAGCAGATTTCCAAGTACCATTTACACAAATACTAGTTATATAATCTTTCAAATACTACCCACAAAATTCTCATCTTTCACCTGCTTTAAATAAGTTTCAAAATTATGCATGACAAATTTACCAATTGACCAATTATCAGCTTTTTTAAAATTGCGTACTGTCACTGTACTAAACCCATAGCTTAAAGCCATACTTTTCAGCAAATGTCAGTATTTCTCGACATAATAACACCATTCCCAAACGATGTGTTTGTGAATCAAGTGAGTGAGTGAGTGAGTTATTGTTTTATAACGCTTGGGCAATGTGAATCGTACAACTCACGGAGTAACAATGTTATATTTTTTATCACACTATCAGCAATGGTACAAATTTAACAAAAAACTTTTTCGGGTCAAGTCCCTCTTTTGATTCAAACCCTCACACACAGAGTACGGAAACACCACAAAAACTGTCCACAACAGCAGCGAGGTCACCCATTTCGCCTGACATGTTCATAGAGTGTCCCTTTAAGGAAAGGTTATATAATAGCCAGGTATCATAGTTCACATCACACCGTGCCCTTTGCTTAATACAAAAGCTACTTATGTACACATGTGTGACATTTGATTTCCCAAGCTGACTTATTCCAAGCATCCTATACATGGAAGAGTTTGCATGGCTTGCATAGCTGACTCTGAACAACATGACACCCATGGACAAACATTTCATCCGTAGATTACAGCATACGATTATTCGCTAACACTGTGCACAGACATATTTGACTTTACAAATGAAGACTTCATAATGACGCAACATCTGTTTACACTTCAGCATACAAAATAAATTTAAAAACTTTTAAATATTCACGTCTTGATTTTTCAAAACCTCAATTATAGGAAGTCAACTTAAAAAACAAAGAACCATTTATAAATATGTCTGAAAAAAACCTTGCCAGGGTATAGCATTTAACTTTTCTGCGAATATGATAAAATAATATTCTAAATCAACAGTTATTTCATTCGAAATAATACAAAATTTTGATTTCATTGAAATCTTTTAAAAATTATACACAGTCCAATCAAAGTACATCGAAACATATTTTGCATACTGTGTCATTTCAAAATTATCAAATCAGAAAAGGTAGTTAAATTTGGTTTTCATTGTGAAGGAAATCTTGACCAAAACAATTATTTCCACTACCAAAATATTTACATAAAAAGGCCATGTACCACAGACTGAGCATGAGCCTCATTTCCAAAAGTAATTAACAAGCCAATCAAGAATGCTCCCAGACCTCCCCTTGCTGTGTTTGGCTACTCACCCCCATTGCTAGGTTTCTGAGTAATTATAAATAAATGCAATTCTCATCAATCAAAATTCGGTTGCTAATAAAACCTTTCAGAGAAATGTTCAGAACATGTCTTACAATCTCCAACAAAGTAAAAGCTGTGCTTTATTTAGAAATCACATGACAAAATATTTGTCTTCCCAAAAACAATTTTTAGAGAGCTGATGGTAAGACTTTTGATTACCAATAATTTGTTGATTTCAACATTTCCACACTGACATTCAATGACTGAGCCAATTGAGTTAGAAATAACTTTATTTTCTTTTTTGTTATATTAATCAGAATCTTTATCTAATTAGACGAAGTCTTAACAAACAGGAAAAATAATGGTCTTTACAAAGTAAACTTATTTCACCATTGGAACAAGATAGATATTTATACATTCATTTGAATATTTAGGAGACTAAACTGATAATGGAAGACATTTTATTCAATATTACAAAGTACAGCCCATGATGGAAACATTCCCCCTTTTCTTTGAAAAAAATTATAGATTTTCTCAAACCGTTATTGACAATAACTTGCATGACAAATGATTAAACTGTTTCCTATTCAAGAGAGATCAATTATTCAATTTATAGACATGGTGATGAATACTTAAAATCAATGTGTTTATGTATGTGTCTTATACATAATCTTAGAATATTCCCCTATTAATGAACCAAGATTCAGTGTTATGGTTCCTTGTTTGGGGCTTTTTATCAACACAATAAATCTCTCATCTTATTTGATATTGTAGGCAGACCAATAAAAGTAACATAAATTGTACAACTTTCCATCAATGAATGTTTGATTAGAACCTGAATTACCTTGATTGTTTGGTTAATTGAAATCTTGGAAATGCAAACATAGGGATCATAAATTCTATATTTGTTAATGAAATAACCAAGAAATGGCAAGTGAATTAAAAATCTGTTCTTAATAAGATTGCATTTTATTACCACAATAACTTGTTGATTCTCATAGTAATCTCAAATTAACAGCTTTAACTCTTAAACATTAATTAGAGAAATAAATTATTAAGTTATTATATCAATGTTCAGTTATTTTGTTTTTCTATTAGTTGTTTAGGCTAAGGGAATATATATATAACTTTGAAATAATTCAGAGTTAGATTCAATGAATTAAAAATCAGAATCAATATTCATAAAATGGAAATGGCTTATAATATTGTCAATATTCAGTTTTATATTTGGTTCCAGAATATACTTTTAAAGTTCTAATTGAAAAACAAAGTTGCCTTACTTTAGACAACATTTTGATTGACATTCTTGTTTAAGATTATAACATTTACTTCTTTACACTCTGACATCCAATGCCATGTAATGCAAGGGAGATAACTTGTATTTTCTCAGAACTCACTTCAATGAAGTGTTGACTGAATAAAATCTCTCCTACATGTCCATCATTTATTCAGGAATACCGTAACACTTAATATAAAATATAAATCATTGAAATTTTGAAATGTATTCCTCAAGTTTAAAACAAAAATAAACACGTATAACAATTATATACAGCAAAATAAGAAAGAACACTTTATCAATATAAACCTTTAGAATATAACCATAAAAAAGGAAATGTACCAAAGCATAGATGTTGTTAATCACCTATATTAGAAAATGATTCTGGCTGAAAAAAAATATGGTATTACAAATAAAGAGAAATATTAAAACAGCCTTGTCAAGTGTGGTGACAACACAGTTTCAAATTTTTCTTAAGCTTTATTCAAACATGTTAGGTTTGTCTCGTTCCCATGAATGAATTCCTGCCTGAATCCAAACTTGTCAACAATCTTTTGTAAATTTAACAAGAGCTGAATGATATAGGCATTCTGCCTTTCAACACTAGAGTTGCAATTTCCATAAGAAAGAAGACTTGTCTTTAACAAAGACCGAAAAAGGTTTTCCCTTGAGGTGCGGCATATGTTAACAAATGTTACTGTGATATTACCATATCTGTTGCTCGTTATTTATAATATCATAAATCAAAAAGAATGTCACCATGTTTATATAGTTTGTCAATGATACATTTATCCTGATATTAGCTGTGTCATTTAACAAACCGACAAATTCAATTCAGTGAGACATAGTGTCTGGAAAAAAAAAAGAAGCTTAAAATCAATAAAGCTTACACAACAGCATGCATTTTCTGAAAGGTCGCGATGACATTTTGGTTTCATAGAATAGAACAAAGAATAATTCATTCATTTGGAATTAGTGAATATATTTGGAAGTTTAATATATTTTCTAAAAATTTATTTGGAAACATATGATTTGAATTATTCCAGAAATTATTCTCCAAAATATCTATGAAATAATGGAATATCTGAAAACAATATATATTTGTTCCTGAAACCTTTGACTGATCAATAAAGAAAAATACCCAAAATGATCAAACTCAAATTAACTTAACCCATGAAATAAATTGTTTTACAAATCAGAAGTGCAACAGAACCTAAAAAATCTCAGCTACTGCAATGTTTACAAGAGAAACGCTCTCAGCAGTTATATCTTGAGGGTTTTCACAAATTTTCTTGGTGTCAACAACACAGCAACTGGCGATGAGCAACAGCAACTAATAAGGTCATTTTCACTGGACATCCATAATTTGACTACCGGTAATATCAGAGTATTTAATAACTTTTGCATTTGACTTGATAATCTGTCGCTTGGCAAAGTTTTTTATTTTTCTCAACGATTTTTGGCTATTTCCATTACAACCAATTGGGGCAACTTTCAATATATTTGAATAGCCACTGAAATTAGAGTCTTTAATAACTTGTTTTTTTATGTGAGAATTTGTTTTTGGGAATATTTTTCTTTTCAGAATAATGTTTTGCTTTCGCTATTTTCCTGTTTAATAATATCATGCTGACAAGTCAATTTTGCACAGTTATGTGAAATAAAAAACATGAAAATGTGAAATCATATTATTAGGATTTTAAATGTTACAGAATAGAGAAAAATGGGTTTGGGAACAATTTTATGAGTCCAAATTAAATAAACATACAACGATTGAATTATTCTTAGTTATCTCAAATGAAGCAGTTGTTAAAGATTATATTCATTATATTCCAAAATACAGATTTTGATACACTATAGGTAATCATTTTTGATTCATGATAAACAGAAGAGATTGAACTACTGTATATGACACACATATTTATGTAAGAAGTCACATTTGTTATCTCTCTATTCCTTATTCTCTCTATAGAAAAATTGTCAAATATTGAAAGTAATTATTTGGTGAATTTAGAGAAATTCAAGCCTTGCTAATGAGCCAAAATGGTTAGATGAAAATAATAGTGTAGGAGACCTAAAAACGGTCTAGTTGTCAGCTGATGCCCATGTTTAGTTTCAACACAACACAAGGAAACAGTAGTGCTGTTGACCCTAAACACTATCCTATTCAACTCCTTTGGGCCTTTACACAGCAGGTGCCCCCTCACTATATCAAAGAATCAGCCTTTAATACCTCATTATAGCATCACAGAAGGGTCACAATTTTAATAAAATTCAATTAATGAAGTCATATACTGTTAATCTGATCTAGTATTTGAGATGTTATGAGTAAGAAAACATTTTGCCTTATAATGGGGTAGGTCAAGGGTCAGAGGTATCAATTTTGAGGCTTTCTCAAAAGATGTTAGAAGACAGTCATGTTTGTTCTCTGTGTCAACATTGTATCAAGTTTTCCTAATGTGTGGCAAGAAAATTCCTTGCCCAGAACTTTTATCATGAAATATAGTGATGTAAAATGACCTGTTCTTAGCGAGAAATATGATATTACACTTAAACAGAAACCAAACTTTCTTTGAATAGAATAATAAGGAAACATTTTAGGGAAATTTGATACAACACTTATACAGTTGACCCACAAATAGTCTTTAATTTGTCAACAATGGTCGGTATTTATTCTCTCAATATTTGACTGTTATGGTCTTTTATTGTCAGTTGAGAATAATGTAAGTAATTGATATTGAGAAAAGTAATTTCTTTCAAAGCTACAAACAATGACATTATATGAAACCCATGATTAGGGTTTAACCTTCTTATAAATGCTGACAGTTTGATCAATAATTGTCTATTCTATGTAAAAGGGTAAATCTATATTGAAAATAGCTATGCATTAATTACCAAAAAAAAACATTTCCAATTTTGTCTTAGGCAAACAATTCATAAAGTAGGATTTAAATATTTGAAGGTTTTGAAATGAGTTTTATTGAACTTATACAAAATATATTTATTTAACAACTAAAAACTCCAGACTGGAAATGTTGTCAATATCGGGTGAAAATGGAATGCATATATATGAAATTGACAAATGACTTAGTGACAGATATAGGTCATATTCATTGTTCATGTGTCTATTAACGCCTGTACATTGCTGTTGTACATGTCAAACGGTATTACCCATAACCACTTCCTGTCAATTGAAATACACACAAAACACAGGGTTGTCCAAAAGGAGATAAATCATTCCCCTAAACTGATATTTATCGAAAATAATGCTATTTTGATATTTGCTTATTCTTTAACTAGAGTCAAGAAAGCTCAGAATATAAAATTTCCAAATAATATTTTTAGGTTTCCAAATTTTATTTTGTACCAATTCTTAAAACATATTTCTTACTGATTAATTTAGAGATTTAAAGTTGATCTCGTTGGAACACCACTTACATAAATTGTCAGATACTGGCTCAAGGCATTTGACATAAATGACTTACAATTTGTTCTTCTCAACCAATGACCTTTTGTACTCTCACAAATAAACCAATTAATTTTTAATCATACTCTTATTTAGATTTTCAGATTGCTACCTGATACTAAAGGTCAAATTAGGAAATGTACATTCTCACCAAATATGTAATGGAATCCAGATAAATTCCATCTTTACACAAGGAAAATGAACTACCTCATATTCTGCATCATGTTATCTCTCCCTCAGTTTCAATATGAGTATTTTCCTTCTCGAAGATATATAACAGGAAAAACTTCAGTTATTCACATGCTTTAATGATAACAAATATTTTTAATCATTCTGCTAAAATCTAGTATACCCTATCATTTTGAATAAAATATGATACCTGTGTGATTTTCCTTATTACGTCGAACATTATTGATGTCAAATCAGAAAAAGCGTGTTAAACAATGTTTATAATGACTTATATTTTCATAATATTTCTAATAAAGGTAATACATCATATGTGATGGTGACACATCATATCAGAGTAAAATTTAGTCTATGCAAAATTTTAATAATTTACTGTTTCTTCATCCATAATATTTTTTCTTTGGGCTCCTAATTTCATATTCAGTATTGTGTATTCAGTCAATCTAGACTTGCTGAATGTGGCCCTAGACTGTATTAAAGGCACCTTTATATACACAGTCATGAAGCAGGACTAACATAACATGTCAATAAGGCTGGCCGCACACTACGTCCGATTTTTCATGCGTTGTGTCATGCGATGCGCTGCGTTGCGATTTTTCCGCGCACACTATACACGATTACTAATGCGTTAAATATTACGTTTTATATCAAAAGCTTTTCCTTTTTTTACAAGCCTAGTACATTTGAGTGGTGTGTCCCTTTTGTCATACAGAGTTGGGTGGTCTTCAACAAGATGTATCAGCACTCTGTGTCGATCAGACATTTGGATTTTATGCACATATTGAATCTTAAAAACAAAAATATACACGTATATATGTCGGTATAGCAGTTACATCAAACATTATTTCAATAACATATCTAATAACGGGACTTAGAATTATGGTACAAATCATGCTTGCATACCTTACTTTCGTTCCACGTGGTTTGAAAGGAAAAACCCCTGCGACACGTGGGGAATATGACGTCAGAAGGGCAGCACCTATTTTCATCGCATCGCATCGCGTTGACGCATCGGATGTAGTGTGCACAGTCTATGATAAATGCACTGAATGCGTTTTTTTAACGCATCGCATGGCGCATCGCAAGGAAAATCGGACGTAGTGTGCGGCCAGCCTAATACATATTGAACATGTTTCCAGTTGATATTTATCAAACACAACTTTTTTAAAAAACACTTCAATTCTGAAAATCCATAACATGACATGACCTAGACTTAGAGTTTAATTAATAAAATATTCTTATTTTGTAAGTAATTAGTTGTACTTAAGTAAATGTCTCTGTATTTTCTTAATGTTATAACGTGTGAGAAAGTAGTTTCATTGTAAATCCAGAAAATCTTGCTTTTCCTGTGAAAGTCACTTCTAAATGCCTTCAAAGTTGTCTGAGAATTAAGAAACCCTGGCTTCAGAGTTTATAGACTGCATGAAGACTTCTATAATATACTGGAGAAGGAAAATACTGTACAGGACACTGATATGTTCCCTATGACTACGTTGGTATCAATCCATATAAAAAAAATTATAATAAAAATCTTTTTTGTTGCCATAGCACCTACTTCAACAATGAATCTCAAACAGTTTAATAATATAACATAATTCATTTAAACTGAAAAAAAAAATTAATTTCAGATTAAAAGCATTCTCATGTTCATTAGAGAGAATTTTTCTTGCAAGCAACTGAGCAAGATGTGCTGACAAGGCATTTTTTCGATCAATACACTAGTTATCAGGTCAGCACGAATTAAGTCCATTTGCCAGGTCAATTCATGAAGAAAAGCTTTCTGGTTTCTATCTTTATAGATTTCTTCTTCCTTGCCAATTTAGATGCTTTTAGACTTGCTTACAGTCTATTAGCAGATATCAAAGAACTTGAAAGAGAAATTTCCTTAATAGATTTAATGAGGTGAGATGAGGTGATTAGGGGTTTAACACCGCGTTCAAGAGTATTTCACTTATATCGCGCCTGCTAGAATTATTGAAGGGAGAAAACCCGCAACACCATTGTGGCTACGCATTGTAGTGGAACTTGTGAGCATCTGCTGGAACTAGCAAACCATGGGTAATACTGCGCCGAAATTCAGTCAGCATTGCACCCAAAACTAACTGCCCATAGGACAGTTCTCAACGCTAGGACAGTTTGCAAGCTAGTATTGAAGTGAAACCCATAATTCGAGATGACATGTGGATAAAAATCGACTAAACCTGGATATTATTTTGTAAGTAATCAGGTCATAAAGTCACATGTACAAAAAGAAAGCTATTGAGTTGTTAAAAAAATATTTTTTTTTTTTTTTTTTATGTATTTATTTTTGTGGTACATATACAAGAAATTATACATCAATTTTTACATAGTCTTGGGTAAGAAATACATAGTCGTGGATGGTACATTTTGACAGAAATTGGTACATGATATAAATGATAAAGGAGGTATCAGCATTGCCGTTGTTGGTTACAAATGAAACTAAACGTTAACGAATCCTAAGTTGCAGTGGAAAAAGGATGTCATTACAAAATAGAACAAACAAATCTTTAATCATTTTGGAAGAGCAGATGACAAATCGACCAGAATTTCGTAAATTTCGAATAATTACAAGTTGAGCATGTGTTGTATTTGTCAATGTTGTATGCGTTTTTGATGTCTTGTTTAATGCTACTAAAAGTTGGTTTCATCTCGATATTCTTAGATTTAAATATGTTATATTTCACAATAGTTATGATCATATTCAGTATTCTATTTCTTTTTTCCGGATATCCGAAACATATAATTCTTTTTGATAGTTCTATCTTAGCACTTGTAACATCTTCTAACCATTTTTTGAGTTTATTCCAAATCTCAACTACATATTGGCAATCGTAAAACAGATGGATTATAGTTTGGCTTTCTTTTTTACATAAATTACATGTATTTGTATCTTTAATGTTCATCTTATGTAAGAGATCATTTGCAGGTAAAATTCTATGTAGAATGGAATATTGAAACCATGTTAATTTTGAGCTAAGGTTAGATGTAAAAGGTACTTTGTGGATTATTTTCCATTCTTCTTCATTGATCGAGCAATTAAGAACTTTTTCCCATTTCCGTTTGTATTTACAGTCATTATCATTACTTGGTTTTTCTTGCAATATGTCGTAGAAGGCTCTACATCCCTTTTTCTTAGTAACAATATCTTCAATTAAATACGGGATGAACGGGGTGTTGAGTTTTCTATTTATAGAGACATTTGATTTTTTAAAGTACCCCTTTATTGATTGAACAATACCCGCGTAATCCAGAAAGTTTAACTTACATTGGTAGGTTTGGATAATCTTTTCATAGTCGAGGAACTTACCATCATCTTCCACAACATCATTGATAAAGAAAATACCCGCGGTTGACATGCTCTTGTTATTTAAAGTTTTCTTGTTAATTTTTATGTCATCATTTCTCCATATTGGCTGAGATAAGAGAGCGGATTGGGTTTTAACATTATTTCCTTTTTGTTTTATGAAGTGACCCCACGCATGTAAGACATCTTTCCAAAATTCATTCGTTTTTTTAGTTAATACATCATTCATAATTGATTCTTCGTTGTACTGATAGAAATCATTATGTAAAGGAGATATATTTAATTGAAACAATGTCTTTAGTTTTGATTTATCATCAGAATTATAAAGTCTTTTCACCCAGCTTATTTTTTGTGAAAGCAATGTATTTCGTATATCCGGTACTCTAAAGCCTCCTTCAGTGTAGTTTTGGGTTATTATTTTACGTTTTATTTTATCTGGCTTTCCTTTCCAAACAAAGTTAAAGCAGAGTTTTTCGATTTCTTTGATGGTACTTTCATTCGGGTTAGGTAGCACATTAGAGACATGGTTTAACTTTGGTAAAATAAGACTTTTCAGGACAGTTGTCCTTCCAAGTGGTGTGATATCTCTTCTGAGCCAATGGTTCATTGTAATTTTAATTTGCTTCAATTTATCTTTATAATTTTTCTCTACCATTTCTGCCAAGTTGTGTGTAAATGTTATGCCAAGGATAGTAAATTCCTTTTTAGACCAATCTAATTTATGTTCTTTGCAAAACGTTTTGTTTGAGTTTTTCAGTGAACCTATCCATATAACTTGTGTTTTACTAGTATTTATTTTCAAACCTGAAAATGAAGCATATTGTTCTAGTACTTGGAGTGTACTTTGAAGGCATGCTTCTGTTCCATCCAATGTCAAAGATGTATCGTCTGCAAACTGCGAGATGAGATATTCGCTATCACCTATTTTTATTCCTTTTATCTTTTTATTGTTACGGATCATAATACTTAGAATTTCTGCACAAAGGATAAAAAGATATGGCGATAATGGATCGCCTTGTCTACAGCCGCGAGTTATGTCAAAAAAATCTGATGCGAAACCATTCACAAGCACACTTGAATTTATGTTTGTGTAAAAAGTACTAATCCATTTTCTGACATTTGGGCCAAAATTGAAAAATTCAAGAACATTCCCAATAAAGTCCCAATCAACTGAGTCAAATGCCTTTTCGAAATCTATAAGTAGGAGCAGTCCTGGTATTTCCATAGTTTCTGTATAATCAATGATATCATAAATTTGCCGTGTGCATTCCCCTATATACCTATTTGACATAAAACCTCTTTGGTCTTCATGTATTATTTTTGGAAGTAGTCCCTTTATTCGATTTGCTATAGTAGCAGAAGCTATCTTGTAGGATACGTTTAGTAGCGATATTGGTCTCCAATTTTTTAGAAACTGTTTCGGCTTATTTCATTTAGGTATACAGGTTATGAGACCTTGTTTTTGACTTACAGATAACTCTCCTGTTCTAAACGACATGTTTAACGAGCGTATCAAGTACATATGTATATCAAGCCAAAAGAATTTAAAGAATTCTACTGTGAAACCTGATGGGCCTGGGCTCTTATCATTTTTCATATTTTTGAGTGATGCCAACACTTCCTCGTATTGTAATTCTCCCTCGAGAGTATATTTGTCGTTATCATTAAGCTTTGGGACCTCAAAATCTCCTAGTAAAATGTTTAGATCTACTGATTTACAAACATGTTTGGTATAAAGATTTTTATAATAGTGTTTTGTTTCATTTACAATTTCTTTTGTATCAGTTATGGTTTTGTTGTCTCTCGTTTCTAGTTTAGATATGGATTTATTTATAAAGTTTGCTTTCTCAAGCGATAAGAAATACCTTGTTGGTTTTTCACCTTTTTCTTTCCATTCACATTTAGATCTCATCATTATACCTTCAGCTTTTATGTTGTTCAACTTTTCAAGATTTTTGCTAGTTATGTTAATTTCATTTATAATCAAATCCTTTTTTGTAATATCATCACTTTCATCGAGATCTTTCTGGAGAGTATTTAGGGTTTCATTTAATTTATTTTCATATTTTTCTCTTTCTCTTTTACGTTCGGACGAATATGTTATCGTGAATCCTCTTATCATTACGAGTAGTGTTTCGAAAAACAGCTGATCATCTATACTGAATATCGCCTTCCCTTGAGGATCTGTTCCTGTTAGATATTGCTCTTTTGTTGCGTTAATTAACGATTTTATCTCTGATACGTAACATTTGTCATAGAGAAGGGAGTTATTAAATTTCCAAAATCCTCTTCCTCTTTCAATGTCTTTTAATTTCAAGTTCACCCATGTTATTGAGTGGTCTGATTTATAAGCCGATTCAATATTTGCATTTTCAACAGCTGGTTCTAAATCTCTAGACATTATAAAAAAATCTAATCTAGATTGTGTTATCGGTTTTCTTTGAGTTCTTTGAGTTGTTAAAATGATTAGTACCAAAAATGCCAGTAAAAGTAGAACTTCAAGGCTAAACATTGGAATTATTCCAATAAGAGAAGACAATTTGCCAGAGACAAACAACAATTTTTCTTTTGGAAATTACAATAACAGAACTCTTTCTCAAAGACTGGGAAGATAATTGTGCAAGTGGGCGATATATGCTCTTGCAAATAATCATTCAACCAAAATTTAGTGTATGAAATATTGTTTAAAAAATGATGCAACCAATCTCATTAAAATAAAATCTAATTTTGCTGCACTATGTTACGCAGATTATAGATCTCACTAAGCTCCTCTACTCAAGCCCTCAGGTTAACCTTTGCATCAATTTGACCTCTTAATCTCATTGGCTCGCCGCAGATACCTTCAAGAAATCACAATGTGCGTCTCTTGATGGCCTACTATGAGGGTGCAAGTGAATTTGCTATGTGAAGTTGAAACTCTTATAAATTTTACATTTTACATTGAACAGGTTGAAGTAATTTGCATAATGTAACAACCCGACAGAATTGGTTATAACATCTCAATCTTGGATGAAACGAGGGTCAATCTCATTAGCTTATACATGTACGTTGTATATGACTGATATATAATCATCAAGAAAGCTCTTATTGGTATTTGTATATGTTTTGGTGGTTTTGGGTTCTCAACATGTTTGTGGTTAATTCTTTTCACGAAATTAGAAACTATTCAACGATTACTTTGGTCGCGTCTTCTAAGCATTACGTTGAGGTATGCAAAGTTTTCGTTGCAAAAGATAACTCCATAGCTTTCCATTTGACATTTTTGTACAACAAACCAAGCTAGGGTACATTGAAAGTACATAAAATACATTCATTCGGATATTTAGGCAGTTAAATATTCGGAAAACAGTTGGGAATTTCAGAGTGCTGAAAAGCGTACAAGAGAATTCTTCTGCACCATAGCCTACGGGGCAAACTCACTGATTGGCTGATTTGAATTATGTCAGAGATTAACCTGAGCCTGGTGAGATCTACACATGTAATATACTATAGTGGAGCATTTTAGATTTCATTTTAATGAGATTGATGATGCAACATGTTTTTATGAATATCTATTTCTATCAATTTATGATTTCTTGAGTAAACTTGCTGAATGAGGACCTAGACTGTAATAAAGGCTCCTACACACAGTCATGCGTAGGAGCATTTACCATCTCAACTTTGTTTTCTCATTTTGTGATTATTATTTCATGCAAGGAAGAAAGTTAAAGGCTTTTATTCATTTCAAACTCAATTAAATATGTGTCTTGTATATGACATATGTCTGACAAGAGACAAAGGTAAAAGGTTTATGAAACTCAAAAGAATATTCCGATCAAATTTCTGACTGTCAATCACTTTGTTCATGTGAAATTTATCAATAGCATAATATAAAATATATTCCAACAATTTATCTGTTTTCCGTTTGACCATAACGAATCTCGAAGAATTCAGCTATCTGACTGTCAAGCTCAACATCAAGTACTCTGACCAACACAAACATGGAAGTGACCAGAGGCAATGACCAGCCGGTGTTGACACAGACTCCCCCGAGGGTCAGTTCCAGATTCCAAGAGATCAAATCTCACATTTGCTTATCAAACTTGCAACTATCACTAAGTGATAGAAAATAAATTATCAAATCATTACAATATCTAAAATTCTGTTCTCTTTCCGACGACAAGTCGAAGAAGTGTTTTCCGTTTATTCAAAGAGCACGGTCTTTTAGTCCTGCTTTATTTTAAGTACAATTATATTCCAACGATTCATCTGTTCTCTGTGTGACCATTGCGAATCGTGAAGAATTCCGCTATCTTATATTTAGGTTTAGGGATGTATATCACTGAAAATATTATTAGAATTTTGCAAGTCACAGATATAATCTTTTATTCATGAAATGGTGATTCCTTAAAATATCTATATTAGCAACATTAAAACTGTCCTATAGATACACAATATTCACCTAAAATTGTACTAAGCTTCGAACATATATGAAGTTCCTCTCCTTCAGATTATTCCTTATGGAAGTTGTATTGCTGAAAATCTGTCATCCAGATAGGTTTTCAACTTACTGATTTGGTAGCTTAATTTTTAAGGATTAATGAATTTAAAATGAAGACTGAATAAAGTCTAAGTAAAAACCATCAAGCAATGTCCTCTGAAGGTCTAATGGTCTTACCAAGACATCTTCTATGAAAGTCTTTGAGCAGGAAACACAAGGTACTAAATAATGCACAACCAGATGAACATAAATTGCCACGAAGATTGAGGATAAATAACTATGGGTTTATCTTGAGAGTCTATTGATTGGCAATCTACCTTGAGAAGAATATGTACAACACTGGATCTTAAAATATGTAAAGAATTTCAGCAAATTCTTGTTTTCACACCAAAAGATTACAAACGCCTCAATTTCATTGATATGTCTTATAACAGTGTGTCATCATATAAAACTATCTACAAATTTTCTAATTCTCTCACTATGATTTGCTTACCCATAACTTTTTTTATTTCATTTGTTTTATTTATATTTGTGTCCAAGTGTTACAGAGTCAGTAGAACATATTGTTACATAGACAGTGAAGCAAAAACATTTGCTACCTAAAACTGATTATTGCTGAAAGCAGGGAATAGTGAATCCCACTTTTGTTAAAATTGTTTATTTCATTATTTTTTTGGGAAAAATATATTTTTCTACAATAAATATCTCTTCTTAAACTTTCTTGTAATTTCTAAATTTAGAACTATAATTCATCTGTTTAGTCGTTGATCAATAAATCTATAAGAGAAATTATAAGCTGATAAAATCTTTTGACCAGCATGGATAAAATTACTATCATTAATTCAATAATAAAGTATGGCATCAAACATTTAAGATAAACTGTTGGTTCCAACATTCATTGAAGACAAAGAGCTACTAATTGATAGTCAACTTGCAATGAATACAATCGAGAAGTTTACTCAAAAAAGTCATCACAAAATGTTTTTAAATCTTTCTACTGTTGCCCAGAAATTATTGACATTAGCAAGTTATCAACAGAATGTAACACCATAGAAATTTATTAATTTAATCTTGTAACAAAAATGGATATTGAAGACGTTACATGAAATTTGAAATAAACATCTTTTTAAATGTTTTTAAATCTTTCTACTGTTGCCCAGAAATTATTGACATTAGCAAGTTATCAACAGAATGTAACACCACAGAAATTTATTAATTTAATCTTTGTAACAAAATGGATATTGAAGAAGTTACATGAAATTTGAAATAAACATCTTTTTAAATGTTTTTAAATCTTTCTACTGTTGCCCAGAAATTATTGACATTAGCAAGTTATCAACAGAATGTAACACCATAGAAATTTATTAATTTAATCTTTGTAACAAAAATGGATATTGAAGAGGTTACATGAAATTTGAAATAAACATCTTTTTAAATGTTTTTAAATCTTTCTACTGTTGCCCAGAAATTATTGGCATTAGCAAGTTATCAACAGAATGTAACACCATAGAAATTTATTAATTTAATCTTTGTAACAAAAATGGATATTGAAGAAGTTACATGAAATTTGAAATAAACATCTTTTTAAATGTTTTTAAATCTTTCTACTGTTGCCCAGAAATTATTGGCATTAGCAAGTTATCAACAGAATGTAACACCATAGAAATTTATTAATTTAATCTTTGTAACAAAAATGGATATTGAAGAGGTTACATGAAATTTGAAATAAACATCTTATATTTCATACAGTTGCCCAGAGATTAATGACATCAGTAGGTTTAGACATAATGTACCACAAGACCTGTAGACATAATGTACCACAAGACCTGTAGACATAATGTACCACAAGACCTGTAGACCGAATGTACCACAAGACCTGTAGACATAATGTACCACAAGACCTGTAGACATAATGTACCACAAGACCTGTAGACATAATGTACCACAAGACCTGTAGACATAATGTACCACAAGACCTGTAGACATAATGTACCACAAGACCTGTAGACATAATGTACCACAAGACCTGTAGACATAATGTACCACAAGACCTGTAGACATAATGTACCACAAGACCTGTAGACATAATGTACCACAAGACCTGTAGACATAATGTACCACAAGACCTGTAGACATAATGTACCACAAGACCTGTAGACATAATGTACCACAAGACCTGTAGACATCCATTGGCATCCTGGTCAAAATGTGTAGATAGTTGTAAGGTTTCTTTAAAATTCTCTATATTTTTCTTCTATTTGATTAAGTAACAAGTTGTTGTTCAGTGATTGACCAAACAGGTTGGCCAAACAATGGTCACTGTGGTCTGAATAAATAGATAAACACTTCCCACTGGTCAAGCTAAAGTGTCAGATTCCACAAAAAGTAGTCATTTTACAACAACAGTAATAAATAATCATTATAAATTTCAGAAATTAAAAATTGTTTGATGACGTGCATAAATTCAACTTTAGCGATAGATGGTTATTCGTCTGATAAAGACTTTTAAATAGCGTCAACTGTTTTGTAAATCATTACGATTTTTTGAGGAATTGGTTACCTACTCATTACGTGACACATCTGAGTTATCTAAATTCATTGTTGTGCCTTTTTGATCTTACAACCAGGGATTTGGAAAGGTAGGGGCCATGGGTCATTATGCACATTGTATGAAAAAATGGTCCATTAAAATTATAAATTTTACCATTGCTACAAAGGGGAATGGCCGATTCAGAATTCTGTAGATGGCTAAGAGCCCAAAAAATGGCCCCTTGTCAAAGGTGTCTCTCCAAATCCCTATTTCAACACAGTCACAAGTCAATAGTTTTGGTCAAAAACAGAAAGCTGAGTTTGATATTCCTAAAACTATCCCGGGGCACAGCAAAGTGAACAAAATGTTTGGCTCCTCCGCTCCTCGTTTCAGCGAAGGAAATTCAAGAAACTAAATACAGGAATTGATCACCTAGTAGAAACTGAGATATGATTCTATGTTTACACATAAAGATACATGAACACCTTGTATATGATAAAACATAAACTAATAATCTTCAAATAATTAAACACAACGAATCAATGTAAAGTAAATTAAATGTGATCTTTCAATGATATTTCTCAAGAGGCTTATTTAGATTCTTAAAATTTGGACAAAAAATTAGTTTTCAAATGGAAATATTTTGTATGTAAATATTAATTCAAATTTAAAATGTTAATCACATATTTTCTATATCGTTTGTTTGAATATGTGGATTTGATGTTCATTTGTAGGAATATGAAACACAAAGCTTATTTCATCACATCTGAGAATATGAAATTACAAATTATTCTGAAATAAAATCATAAACATAAATCATGAAAATGTTAAAAGAAATTATATGCATTTAAAAAAAGTGATTAAACACAACTGATAACAAAATTCAATTTATCTTGAATGTATCTGAAATAAAGTCATTTAATTTATTGATTTACAAAACAATCATTAAAATATGAAATTCAAGTTTTATGTAAATGTCAAGCTGCCCCCACGAATGTGACCTTGTTTCCCTAGTGCAAAACTATAAAACCATAAAACATGGAAAACATGCATACACAGGAGCCTATTAATTGTTTACAAACGCTTCTCTGCTGTTTGTGTGCCAATTATCCAATTAAGAAGCGAATAAGCTATAGAACGGTTAGCCAATGATAATCAACTGCTGTGTTTTCACTTTCCCCACTCATGATATTGACATCGTATTTGTTGGAACAAAAGCAGACAATGGTTTCGTTGAACGAAACGTCTAAATAAAGCATATACCAGTGATGTCATTGGTACCACATGATAAATATTTAACATACCCGTCTTCAGCCAAATTTTCACCTTGAGCAATTGACAGTTGTGATATTTTCTTCAGCAATTGATCGCGATCTTCTGTCACCAAAAGAAGCTCCGCTCGAAGTGCTTCGATCTTTTCACACTGCTGACTGATAATACTGTCCTTTTCGACAATCAACTTTTGTAATTCCTCCATCGTTCGTGGGCCTATCCAAGTAGAATCCTCTGACTTATCCTCCATTTTCACAGGTTCCATAATCCAAAATATTAAGGTAGAAACCAAATGACGGCCATCTTCCGATCAGGAGATGTGACAGCCAAACTTAGGTCAAGGGTCACAGCGATTCGCCTCCCGACTTTTCGATTTGCCCGTGGATCTCGTGAGCACTGGATGAAAACTGCAGACTAGCACAAAATGCTAGTTACCTGAACACACGAACTGGATGCTAGCGGGAGAAAAATCAATGCACATACAAGTAATTATTTATCTGATCATTCGAAGTCTCAAACACGCTGGGGTAACCCTCCGGAAGTAAAGACTTTGACAAAAACTACTACGCGCCACTAATTACAATGTGTTCCACCAAAAATATATTATTTACAAATAATTCCAAAGAAATAAGAAGCAATGTTTGCGTAGACTAAATGAGAAATTCAAAATGCAGAGTGTCATTAAAGATTGATATGTCACGTCACTCTTATGTATAAATTATCTTTTGAGTCCGAAAGGTTGTGCGGAAAATGTTATTTCTCACAGGTGAGATAGGCGTACGGGCACTTGCTCTGTTGTACAGGTAGCAATGTTACGGAATGAATCATCGCTCTTTTGAAATTTGGGGTTTTAGACGGGTCATGTTGTTACCTGATAAAGGCAGAATATATACTTACACGGATGATCATAACAAGCCTGTGCGACGCCTGAAGAGATTTATTCTTCTTTATTTTGTTTAGTGAATTGTTTTTCACAAAACTCAAGTGGCATCGATGATTGACCCTCGTATACAAGTCATCGTTCACAGCCTATTTGATAAATTTTCAAGCTGTTTTAAAAGGCTTTTAAGAAAGTGACATTTAAGTAAAATAGTATTCCAATTCGTTTAATTTAATTTAAATTTTTTTTTTGAGTTTTCGAAATTGGATCGACAGATATATACATACTACGTTTAGTCAACAACGTTTTGAAATATTATGTCTCAGTGGACGGCCGCTATATTAACTACATCCATATGCTATTCTAAAGAGCTGGTGGTTTGACCTTTTGCTTCCTGCTAATTGACGTGTATATGCTATCGTGGGTGTCACAAATGTCATACGTCCTCTTGTCCTTGATTAGATAAGTTATCACAGGTGAGTTGAGAGACATTGGTTAAAGAGCCATACCTATCGGCATCCGGTCCGCCATGTTGTTTTGAGAGGAATGACATGGGAAAAGGCACTGTATTCTCTCTAATTTTAAAACATTATAAAACAAATTATATGGATGGATAGAATATGCATATATTTAATGATAAGACAACTTAATAATGGCTTGCAATGTCGTAACAAGGCTGTTCATACCCGTAACGCCGATGAATGACTTCACTTCTCGTTCTTGTTTTATTTTACCGAGTGTGCGCTCTTATTTTTCTAGTTTTCCAATCTAAATCCAATGAAATGTCACTCTCAGTAACATGTTTCAACTGGGTTATGTTTTTATCATGTATTAATAACATACACGTGTAAACTGGAATGTCCTCTTGAATTTCGTTTCCACAAAAATACCCCGATATGACTGTACTTTGATGGAAACCACTACAACCTGTCGAATACAACCTTTACTTACAACAGTACAACGTTTAGGGCAACTTGAAAGGGCTAAGATTAATCCTAAAAAATAACCAGCATGAGTATGCCTTGTATAATGCAAAGTCCAATTATAAGTAGAACGTAGCTAAAACTCTTAGATGATCAACGGTCTCTTTGAACAGAGGTTATCGGAGAAAGTTTATAATTTAATTAACGAGATGGTCTCCGAAGTCTTTAAAGGCCTTAAATAGACGTTGGGTTCCATGTGGAAAATCACGATTACTTCTCTTGTTACATCGGCTTATTTGAATCCTTATAGAGTTAATTCAACACCCTGATATCTATCGAGTCAATTGCCTCTTATATAGGTAACGGCTGAATTATGCATGGCAATATTTTGCATGCAGTTTTAACAGCCAATGAAATGACGTTATGCAATTAACCTGAAACAAATATCTTAACTAAACTGGCTTTACATCCGGGTATTGCGGATATTGCTATACATATGAGTCATTTCATTAGATTATTAAATATAGTCATACAGATATTAAAGTCTCACCTCTTTAAACTACAGACGTGTGTGTGGGTGCGTGTGTGTGTGTGTGTCAGGGCATTGAAGAAGCTAATCGCTAAAAAAAAAGCTGACGTAACAGAACGTCATTGCCGTGGGTATCAACGTCCTTGATGTGAAAATACACGACGTTTCTTTGGAACCATTCGACCACGCCAAGTTTATGTAAACTGATGAATCGTCTGATATGAACTTGTTATATTTATGCTGTTTGGTGTTCCGGATGAAAGGGGCAGTGGATTTAACACTGTCAGGTTGAACCCTCCACATACAATATGTAACCCCTATTTCCATATTTAGTAACGTGAAAGTGGTGTGTTTAATTTAAGCGTCATAAGTGCATTGGATTGGCAATGAGTCATAAAACACGACACCTGACACAAGAAAAAATCAAAATGATGAATTGGTCTACAATATATGCATAACTAGCTGCTAGTTTGAACTGAATTGAATATTTTGGATTTTACGCCGCGGGGTCTATTCCTTCAAAATTCAGCTAGTATAACTTTTACATTTTGGAAGATACCGTATTTCCTCAAATGTATCCCTGGGGGTTTATTCCTTCATCGCACTTAATTTGATGTCAAATTTAATATACACTTTATGGTCCTCCTACCCCTAAGTTTTTTACTTTTTCCTGGTTTGTATTCACATATATACAGTATCTCGCAAAGCAGGATTTCTATTCATAGCTAGCTTCTAGTCTTTGAAGGGCAGTGTTTTATAGCCTGCCCTACGTCAACAGCCACGTATATCGATATCTAGTTTTGTAAGTAGTTCTAAACTCAACTTGTGATCTCAAGTACATGCTATTAAAAACAATAATATCGAACCCTTCAAAGTATTGCCTGTCTGGAGCCGGCACGTTCTTAGTTTATTTCCGTGTGCTGTAACTGGTAGACTGTCACGCAGTCTCCACAAAACATTTTCTTAAAAAATGACAACTTTGTTTTCAGAAGACGTTAGTTTCAGGGTTTTCAGACCCAAATCTAGACTTGCTGTTCAATTTATCACAGTTCGGATTATGGTGAGCTTCCTAAAAATTATAAAAACCTAGAGTACAGTAGACAGTGATATTAATTCAAGCACGAAGCGCTCGTAAAATATCACTATCGTAAACATCACATTATGCTGTAAAAACTTCATCATATGTTGTTCTCTGCGTTCTTTCTTTAATTAATCAATTTAGGGCGACAATATTTGCGCAATACAGCATTTATGATAGATTATGAGTACAAGAGTTTATGGATACTTAATTAACTTTCTCATTCACTTTTAGGTTGAATATCGATAAAACCTTGCACCATTTCACAAGAATGATATTCACACAGTTTACAGTTGAGTTTCAAAGGGATCATTCGTGACCAGGGATTTATTAATATAAAAAATCAATATCACCAACATCTTGCCTCACAGAACAGAGTAATACGATTTCGCTTATGATGACACGTTTATAAGATTACTGAACGTCTATGACTGAAGATTGGCAGGTGAACTTCCTGACCTGTCAAATCCGGATTTGTTTCCCTTGTGCCCTAGGGATTGAAATTGCAATTTTGCGATAAAGCTTAATAACTATCCTCACTTCATAATGGAAATAGAATGTATTTAGGTCTCCATATCATCCGATCTTAACAATCGAGGTCATGCTATACTGATGGGTAAAAGAAACGGTACACAGACGTGTCTTGCTTTGATTTTTAAGAACAAATCATTTCTCAATACATATGTTTCGTACGGCAATGATTAGTTCACTGACAGATTTATCTTTGATAGTGAGAAAAAATTCTCTTCGATTAAATTTATGTATATATTAAGGTGTGTTAGCGAGGTGGTTCTTGCGTTCTGCTTCGGATCAAGACGACCGGGATACGAATCCTGCCAGGGGCTCAACAACTTTGGTTTTACCGCAATGCATAGCCACAATATTTAATGTCGCGGGGTAGAGAACTTTTCTACACTCAGTTAGGTTTGGGTGCAATGCTACACTGAATTTTAGTGGAGTACCACCCATGGTTCGCTACTTCCAGCCAATGCTCGCAGGTTTCATCGCAATGCATAGCCACAATGTTGTTGCAGGCTTTCTCCCTGCAATAGTACTAGCAGCCGCGATATATGTAAAATACTCTTGAATTCTCCCTGCTCCGGCAGTCTAGATTAAAGTGAAATACTCGATGGCGAAGGCGGCGTTAACCCAAAATCGCCCCAAATCACCCCCGAAATAGAAAATCAAAAGACATAGATGTGATGGAGAGTTTTTCATTCAAACTCTCTCGTTGACGGAAAATGCCAGAAGACCTTTGTTATGTTTAGTTTGGCATACCTTCAAACATAAAGCAGTAAATAAGGTTCTATTTCGAGCTTCTAGACCAGTTTAATGGTTGTCTTGTAGATGACGATCGATGATTGGTAACATTATGCCAGCTTGACGTCTTGTAAACGACCACTTATAGTTTCTCTGAATAAGTTTCGTATGTTGGTTGACCTTTTGTAGTATGTTTCATGAATTTATTCACTAGGGTTTAAAAGTCTTTATACTTTCCACTTGCATGAATCTTTTCAATATTATACAGCCACGATCTTTTGAAAAACACAACTTTTTCTCTTCGTTTGCATTCACGTCAGATGGTCGTGAATCTATAATAGCCAGTTTGAATGAATGTGGCATCACGTCGTTTTATATATTATTTGGTCTGTACTGGCAAAAAGCAATTCCACTTCCAACATCCTTTGAAATATACTCATGAAAACAGGTATTCCAACACAAAATTGTATTGTAACACGACAGTCATTAAAAAAAACAAGGATTGCAATTGAACAACTGATATACGTTTCGAAATGAAATGTAAGACTGCAATCTGATTAAAATCGACCGTGTTACGAGGAATAAAACTTTTTAAATATTACTTCTAGCGGGATTCGAACGTACTAATCATGGGCTGTCCTCTCCACAACGGTCTGAAAACACCCTCCTTGCGCGCATGTTCTGACGCAATCTCAACTAGCCAATCACAATGACACCGGCAAAACCTTTCGGCATCAGTATCTAGGGGCAGGTAACTCCCGCTTACCATTCGTTAACCTTCATCGCCGCTTTTGTTATTTTAAACGGGATGATATGATTGGTTTGCCATTGACTAGGTTTTATCTGCGCTAAACTGGTGTAAGAACATGCGAACAAGGAGGATCCTTTCAGACCGTTGTGGAGAGGAAACACTTGGTAGACGTTAGGATTCCGCTTTAGTCCTTTTTTCTCGGAACACGGTCGATTTTAATCAGACTGTGTAAGACTGCAATCACACCTTCCGTAAATGATCAAGCGTCGATGTGACGTCATTCGACCATTGCCCTTTTTCATGTGTCGACACAAAAGCCTTTTATACCTGTTAACAGAGTTCACATTTCGTCATTTGAAAGACGTTCGTGGGTAAAAAATATTGAAACGATTGTCTTGAAATAAATTTTTTTTAACTTAGATTGCTCAAGTTAAAAAATGGTTATTTCAACCTTTACGTTAACTTATTTGATGAATAAAGAATGGTGGATACATAAGAGTAATTCTACTTTAATCGTTTTTTTGTTTGTTGTTGTATTATTTGGTCGATTATAATTTAGTGTTTCCTCATACTTTATTATATTTCACGGTTTAAAATGACCCAAATTCGTTATAATGTAAACCCTTTTGAGGGCATTTTTCAAAAACTTTTAAAATACAGAAGTTGTCTTGATGTTAAAAAATACTAAATAATATTTGATAAAAACACTTTCATTTCGATTTCAGCGAGTACCACAAAGAATTGAGTCTACAGATAGGTTTCGTTGATTCAATATTCATGTTCTTGTGACGAATGCAAACTGAATTTTTAAACTCGCTATAATTCTTTGTTCAGAATGATATTAATCCTTCGATACTGATTTCATATTCTGAGATTGGAGCTTTTTAACAACATTGTGTCATTGTAATATTCACATAAGTCGATAAACACCTTTGTATACATCTTCCGTGTTTAAGGCTTTAGTGAGTGTGTGTGTATATATATGTATACTTGTTATCCGGTTTGAAACGCTGACTGTCTTTCGATTGACATGACCTTTGTCGTAATTGTTAGTGACCTTTATGGTCTGTGACCAAGTTCAGTGCAATGTACAATGGCCATTAACGAAGTTCTTAGCATCAATCTAAAATGTAAGCAGAACTGTAGACGACTTTCCTGAATTCTGTTAATGTGGGTCTTTTGCACAGTACATCCTCTCAAGTTAACTGTTTTGATTGCAAAAGTTTGTAAATATATTTATGTTTCAATTTTAGAAAAGACTTAATGATGTTAATTTACAAAATTGGCTTTTGAAATTGTCTGCATCAAAATATCCGTCACATTTGTTAAATGTTAGATCCTGCGAATGCTGAAAAAAATCTCTCAGATTAACTCTCTGTAAATTTAGAATTGGTTTACACAATTTCAATGTATATTTTACACGAAAAAATCATATACATGTTCAAAGGAGTGTTTGTAACTATTGCAATAAGGGCTGCATCAAAGTGAACACCATATCTTCTTTACTTGTGATTATGAGCAGATTTTACGAGCGCTTTATATGAAGCGCTGCGTATCGTGCATCTTTTGCACAGTAAAGACTCACCCCGTTCAAAATTAAAACTTATAGTGTGGTAAAATACTAACACAAATTGGATAAACGTAATTTCGCCCGGTTACAAAGTACACTCAAAAAAATATATGTTAAAAGGATATTTCTCTCTCAAAATTTACAATCATTGACTAAATGTTCATTTCGGAGTATGGTTGTTTGTCACCCTTGCTTGCTTTTTAAACATTCATGGGTCCGTCACTATTCACCTCTCATTCTTTTTTATTACTTGTTGACAAGTTTCTAGGCAAAAATCTAGGCAACCAAATTAACATAATTTAGATGTAATAATGTTACGATAATTTTAAAAAAAAGGAATGTCCCCTAGAATTTGCATCAATCTGATGCGTCAACTAGTAGATGCTACCAAGACACTAAGAAGGGAAAACTTGGAATTGTTGTAAACTACGCAACTCAACGCAAAGTTTTTATCAACAACAATATCCGAGTCCTGTAAATCTGTCGATTTTTTTGCGAGGAGATGACCATGGCTCCACATGACGCGATATACATTAAGATGTTTTGAGCAGTTTGTTTCGTCATTCCATTATATTCAGATTTTTTTTTTATGACGTCACTGCTATCAATTCATGCACATTTTGGTAAAAAAAATTTAAGTGAAAACCAAGCTAAAAATGCAACCAACGAAACCCTCGCTGATTTTCGTCTCTCACATTGGTTACTTGGACACGTCTATGACGTCACGCTATTGTCACCGAAAATGTTTGTACTATCGAGACGTTCTCCCATATCACGATGAATTCTGCAGAAATTTGCGAAATGAATACGGAAGCTATTCTATGCACTGCAACATGTTCGATACAAGATGTTCTTGATGACGATTTTGAACCAGAAAATGGCCCCAAAACGCCATAACGTTCATATGTTTCAACACTCCAAACTACACAATCTTTAATGGAAGAGGTAAGCGAGAATTACGGATGGAAAATGTTTCCTCTGATGTCAGGTATTCGGATGAATCTCTCGCCCAGCGCTCACAACCCATTGTAGGCTCCCTTTATTGACTTGTTATATGCCACATAAACTACATTAAAGGTCTAACAAATAAGAAATCCTTTAGGCCTAAATATCTTTGCATTAGGTTGTGAGATTTAAGAGAAATCATTGGGGCATCAAAGGTTTTGGTCTATTTTTGTATGCTTCTTCTGCAGATGACGTTAGTGTAGTAAGGAGATACGTGCACAACGGCATCCCCAAAGTTTTTAATGTGCTTGAACACAAAAATCAAATGTGAAATAATTTTTTTACGTATTTTTATTGATAAAGTTGTAGTAATACGGAAACAGCAAATTTGAACTTGTGTAAATGAAAATGAAATGTTTCCTCGTGTACCTTTTGTTATCTGTTATTGATAATAATGTTTAACTTAGTTTGTGTCCTATACATTTAAAAATAAAATGTAAAAATCACACATGCATTGTAATGGGGCATTCAATTGCGGTTTCAACATTTCAATGATAAATGATGGTGTAGTAGTTGTTTCTGAAAATCAGAATGTACGTACTTACAACTATCTTAGCGTTAAGGTGGCTTCGAAGATATCGTTCCTGGTTTATGCAATCAAAAAAACACTCAGATTTAATGTACAGAAAACTATTTCGAATACAACCTTCATTCACACATCATGTGATTCACTTATTTTACCATTTTTCAGAATCTGGCCATTGCTATTTGGACAAAATCCGCGCAACCAGCTCACAGTTCTGTCCGAGTCGAACATTATGGACACGTACTTGGGAGATGGTCTCTGGACAGAGACAGCAACAATGAAGACAAAGCGGAAATGCGTCTTCAATATAGCGATAAGGAGCCAACTAGAAATCGTCTTTCAAAAAGCGAGCTCACTGGTTTATCAACCTCCAAACACATCTACAAGTATGGAAGGCGAACATCTACAAACAGTGAAAAGTTGCAAACATTAAAATGTCACTGGCAATACAAAAACAGGTATCACCATTCGAGTCAAGTCATGTGAAGATATCTCAAGCACAGGCAATACATGGTCAGGGCCCCTCACCACAGGAAAGACATGCCCTGATTAAATCACCACAGGCAAAACATGGTCAGGGCCCCTCACCACAGGCAATACATGCCCCAATTAAATCACCATAGTCAATACAATACCAGGAAGCATCATCACAGGCAGTACATGCCCTGGTACTATCAGCACAGGCAATACAATTCAAAGGCAATACATGGACAGGGCCCCTCACCACAGACGATACATGTCCTGATTAAATCACCACAGTCAATACAATACCAGGAAACCTCATCACAGCCGACATATGCCCTGGTACCATCAGAACAGGCAATACAAGCACAGGCAATACATTGACAGGCGAATCAGGCACATGTTATAGATGCGAACGTATCATCAGTACGGGCATTACATTCATATGTATCCCCCAGCAGTCGCAGCCAGAGATATCCTACAAATTCGCCATTTCTGCCAATAGTTGATATTTTTTGAAGATTTCCACAACAAAGAGTTGTCTCCTCAAGCAGGAACAATGCATACACCTGTTCCTGAGGACATTGACCCCAAAGAAGACTTCACCCACCATGACGACATATTTTTTTCAAATCAAGACATTTCGTCTGAAGAAACATCAGCCAATATTTACAGAGAAAGAAGACCTTTAGAGTCTCCAAATTCAAAAGAGCATCAGAAGTGCCACAGATGATGAAGAACGAAACTTTAGAACTCTTCACTCCTTTTCTAAATGGAAGTTTTGACCCCGATGTGTCTGTCCTCCTGAACCTGACAAGTCACCCAGGAGTTATGTGTGATAGTGTGGTGCATCATGGGAACATGTAACAGGTGGATGACAGGGCAGCAAACAATCCCATAATATCAACCCGGTTCTCAATTGTGTTGCTGCTGCTAATCCAGCCTTCAAATATTCTTTATTGGTATATCACATGTGAGGTGTGAACTTATTTATTATATCCAAAATCTATATGCTTAAAACAAAGTATTTACATATATATACTATTTTTTTCAGGAAACCAAAATCTATTTGATGATGGTGACAGTATCAATCAAACAGAACAAACTCAAACTTCCAACCAAACCTTGACAACGGTCATGTCCCATGTCTTTTTGTGACTTTCTCCTTTCATACAGGCAGCCAACTTAATGCCCTCACTCACATAATTCGACTCGAATCGAATAAACTAGTTGCTAATTGGCTAGAGTGAAAAGGCAGGTGACAATGCCCCTCTCGAGCATAGGTATTTACAATAGAAGGTAGGAGAGTAATTTAAGATGTGATTTGAATTAGATTAACGATTGCAATACAATAAGAAAGACCTAACTCCAGCCCCTCGGTGATATTGTTCTCCACATACTAGGCAGATGCTGGTTGGTGGAATCGCCCATCAACCAGGAACTTCTGAACAACAGCCTTGAATCGGCAGAGCAAGATCGTCCATTTGAACAGCTGTCTCTTGGTCAGAGGACGCAACAAAATGTCTTCACTGGCTTCAACAGTGACATATACAACAACCCAGAAAGCTCAGATAACGTCTTCACGAATGACAAAACCCCCTTCAGTTCGGAGGAGGTGCTCAAACGCTTTTTTTGTATCGCCATTCTCTGTGTCCAAAGACTTCAGCCTCCTGCAGTCACCTACTCTGCCAAACAGGTAATTCATGATCATCAGTGAAGAAGAAGGAATCTCAGACTGTATCCTAGGAAAAGACTGTTTTGGACAGGTTTTCGAAGCCGAAACACAGCACAGCAAGTCGTAGTGAAGGAGCATTTCCTTGATAAGTCAAGCTGATAACAGAAGCCAAAATATTGATGTACTTGGAATCGATTGGCTGAGTCCCTGTTTGCTATGGACTGTTGTCAGATGTGCGTGGGTATTGGGGAGCGGTCCCAGAACTGTTAGGTTCAGGTTTAACTCTGCGTAGCCTTTTCTTTGACAATAATGTTCAGGAACTTGATTGGTAAGAAATAAGTCGCCAACTAGCAACATTTGTTTACATGATTCACATCTCTGTAAGTAAACTGTTTGAAGTTTAAAGAGCAAAGTTTTGATTGTCATTGCGACTGCCCTCTTATCCGCAGTTAACTTTGTCAGTTTTTTCATATTTTAGTTTTACTATTAAATTTCTACTCAATTTTAATGTGCTATAATGATTGAAACGCATTTCCTCAACACAACAACAGCCATTTTGCACACTTTGCCTGTTTGTTGATGGCGTGATCGTACATTTTTGAGAAAATCCTATACATGATCTCCATGAAATATGTCAATGACGTCATGGTCGAGGACATCCTCGATCACCGAGAATGGGTCGATGACGTCACTGCAACAAATCTTGTCCTGATACATGATGTGCCTTGATGTTTCGATCCTCTACAGCAGTGGAGACTATGGTGCCTTTCCTTAAAGGGTCCCGACAGCAATATTGCCTGGGAAGTTTAGTAAAAGTCATTCATTAGAATCTGCAGACACATTACAAAAGATGCATATAATTTGCACACGAAACAGCGAAGTAACAGTGAAATATTATAAAGAACATGTCAAGGTTGTTCTAAAGAAATCAAGATATTTTCAAATGATGGACACATTCCAAGTTTTTAATAGTGAATATTTCCCATTTTGTTCGCATCCGATGCCTACGGTTTTTTATACATTTACTGAATTCGGCAGTCTTAAGGAGGTAAGGTACAAAATTATTAATATTATAAAAACAAGTATTATGAATACCTAATTTTGGAATCATTGTTTTGAAAAATAATTATGTCCTGATTCTAGTCATGATTTGAAAATATCAATGTACGGAATAAGTTTGGCAGAAATGTATGTATGGCTACAGTTACCTATATAAAAATACAGTCTAGACAGATGTATTGTTCTTAACCTTAGAGTGATACACTAAAAACAACAAAGAATTACCTGAAGTGAGGATGCAAATTGTGTATATTTTACGAATGCTTCAATTTGACAACTTGAACGTGAACACTAACCTGATTGCAACATAAAAAATGTGATAAACACATATTGCTTCTACACAAAACAATGCAAATTCTACTATAATCAACAGTATTTATGCAAACTTTACTTTGAAAAAGATAAAAAGTAACACAGGTCACAAACGGCGATGCTCTACTGCGCAGGAATGAGAATCCACGTGGGTGCAAGTTTTGTAACCTAAACAAACCTTTTGGAGACTGAGCTGTTAAAACTGATACAAAAACAGAATCTAGGTAATGTTATAATGTTTGTGCGTAAAATACATACACTTTGATGGCCTATTTAGGTTGTAGTGGGAGGAATCCCGGTCCTTAGAAAATCATACTGTTAACTATTCCGAGGTAGATAACTCTGCAACTCGGTTAACGTGATTGACGGAATTTTAAAAAAGACGAAACGAAACATTACAGTCACAGCATTTGTTCTTGTCTCCTCTTAGTGCACCATATGGTGGAAAATTCACTGCAACAAATCTCTTTTAAATTAAAACTTTAAAACTTTGTGGTTTTCTATTACAATAATCCGATTGCATTAGATCACCGTCAACGCTAAACCTGTAAGTGACGTAATCGACGTCAATTGCTATGTGTCGTTTGTGTGCGTTATGTATGCGTAACCAGGACAGGGGCGTAACTAGTAAATTTTCAGTTGTAAGTACAACTTGAGGATAAACCAATCTATCTAAAACATCATACCAATCAATGTAAAGGTACATCAAAATCATCTATGATAATGAACAACTTGCAACTACTTTTAAACATTAATCATTGAAACGTCCCATGATAATGCGAAACAATAAACCAGAACTCTTTGAAATACAAGAACTTTGTCAAAGGAACAAGAACAAGACAATTAAACTGTGAACTTCTTTGAAACATCAGCTTCACTTGAAGAGAAGTGCCATTTTGCGTGTTTTCCCTCTGCGAAATCATCAACTTCCTTGTTAAAATTGACATCAAACTATCTGTGGATATGAAGAAGTGCGAGCGCATGTATCTCGTCTCATTGCGCTAAAGGAGCGCTTGGCATTTGCAGAAGACACTGGCATTGTCACAAGTGTTTTGACAGCAACAGTAAACATGTTTTGTAAGATTTTTACTAGGATGCAAAGTGATTTTATCAACTTGACAATTGATATACGGCGCTGCTGTTTGGTCCGAGACACAAGAAAGACGCTAATGCCACAGAATTATATGTAAACAATTTTTGACACTTCTATTAACAATAAACTAGTCATCATGTGGTTGGACATGATTGACTTATCGCGAAGAACTACGTTTTGACGACTGTCACCAGTGATATTTTATTTTATTTTATGATTATTCAAGAAACGTAAATGTCAAATACTGTGTACATTCAAATTATATGACGTTTTTACTAAATGCTTTTATTGACTTTCAAAGTGTAAGCACTTGCTTTTTGTGCTACAAGGTAGTTACGCCCCTGCAGAACACGAACAGGTTGAATCAGATCTAATGGTATGGTCAATGATCATATACTGACCACTAAACTTTGATAAGTGGCTAATATCGTTAGGCAAAGATTTAGAAAATAATAAACTACTGGTCATTAAAGAGCCGGTAAAATGAAAAAAAATACTTCAGAAGCTTTTGAACAAATTAATTTTTTTTTTAATGATAACATATTTCATAACGAAGTAACTGATCACTTGCACTTGTTGATGTCAAAGCTATAGTATGTACAGAGAGCAAGTGTTAAGTGCTCTTGTGAGAATTTTGTGCCTGGAAATGTGTCTGTAAAACAAACATTTGAATTAAGTATGTTTGCATAACATTCAGTCCCAAACGCCTCTAAAAGACAGAAAGATTAAAGTGACACAGAGTATGTTTAATGATTTTTCATGTTTGCTTAAATGAGAGGCAAAACACCATATGTCGTGCGTTAAGTTCCAATCGCCCCTCTAAAGTTGCATTTTCATTGCTAAATTGTGATATCAAAGTTGTAGTATTTTCCTTGTTTCCAACGATTTATGAAAAACGGCCATATAGGTGTAAGGAAGTCGCAGTTCTGCGTCCAATTTACATATATATTAGTTACATAACCTACGAAACGCTACCAATATATATCTGTGTTTGTGTCTTCAGTAAATAAGTTTCCAAAAGTACGTTTGACTCATTGCATCCCATGGATGGACTATAGCGCACAATAAGTACCCATTTATTATTGGCGCGCGCCATTGTCCGGTTTTCGACCACTAATCACACTACTTTAGCCTGTGTATTGTCACTATACTGAACTACTAAGCACTTGGACGCTGATTTTCAGAATCAACCACTTACATGTTAGCTTAGTGGCAATGCACGGGAAAAGTCGAGATTTATGAAAACCGGACAGTGTCATGCGACAATGAAACGTATTTTTGGAACTTATTTATAGCAGTCAAAACGACAAATATCAGTGTTGCTTTGTAGATCATTTTACAAATATACATGTGAATGGGACGCCGAATTCCTGTTTATTAATATTTATATGGCCGTTTTTTAATTTACAATCGAAAACAAGAAATTCTCATAAGATTGGCATTTAAGAGCTAAGATGCAACTTAAAATAAGCAAATTTGTAAATGACAGTTTGGTTATACTTGAACTACAAACATAATTCATAAAACACACTCTGTCACTTTAAGACATAATGGGATTACTCTCTTGGAATGATAAGTTGTCTTCTAAGAATTTGGAAGATTCGTAAATAAATCATTTGATAAGACATTCGCCCAAGGTACATCCAACGGTTACACATACAGACACTATCTATCCTTCTCTCGATCGACTGAAATGACACATAGCAACTTTCGTGATTCATTCAAAATGTATACAAATTTGCCAGTGACTTAAATATAAATTTTCGAAATCGGTCGATAAACAACTTTAGTACGGCTTTTTCGAAACACCATCTAATTAACACCAGTGAACAGAACTATAAGGGCCCGTGGGCACTGAAGCGTGAGTCCTGCCGCACGTGACGTGCTAATAGTCACCCCTATAACCTCCTGATTGAAAAAAGAACAGCACATCTCGCTGTTTTCACAACTGTTTAAACATTTTAAAAGGCATCCAAAGAACTCCAACCTTCGATAAATTGTTCTTTAATATATCTTTAGTTATTGGTATTGTTCCAAGCGAAAGAAAGTGTTTTAATGCTTGAAAAAGGTTTATGTAGTTATATTTGTAATGCACGGCTGACCTTACGCGGAGTAGGGGAAATAAAGAAGTTACCGAATCCAGCACGTTTTCCGTATGGTACGCAAAACTCTGCACAAATATTTATCTAATAGTGATTGGATATTAATAGTTAGTTATTTATAATCATCAAAATATCAGAAGTTAGTGATTTTCATGAGGAGTTTTATCTGTGAAGATGAAGTAAGAACTTGACAAAGTCTAGATTGTTTCCATATTATACTTGAATGTGGTCGCTATATATACACTGTATCCAAGTGCAAGTACACGTACTCTGGAGTTTACTCATCTGTTCACATTATACCCTTTTTGGGGCCCCTTCCCGTTCAAACTACGGCTCAAATCCGCCGTCATGGCAATCGGAAAAGATGCGCCGTTAAATTAGCTTTCGTTTGATACCATTTTCACATCACTAACCCCTCTAGTTAGCGTTCTAGCTAAATTTTGGTGACCAAAGTCGGAACCGTGACCTTTCATTGTTTCAAGGGTCAAGTCGTGACGTAACAGACGTGTGCCATAGTAACGTCATAGACAGAAGAGAGCTCTGACGCGCTTTGCGTTAGCTCCCAGAAAACGGCGATTTCGGCGGATTAAAGCGCCGCCGGCCCGTAACAACGATTGAAAAGGTTAGTTGACAACTTTATCTAACTGCTACATAGCTTTTTATGTGGAATTTACTTTTGAAAATTTATTTAATGAGCGTTTGAAATTGCTACTTGGTCTTAACCGTTGCTGCAATAGGGAAATTACCGACTTTGCGTTTCTTTAATTCAACGATGTATGTAGGCATTTTCTGACATGGCCATGTGTTTTGCAAGTCTTCTAACACAGTATTCCTTATGTTTTTGTTCATTTTGTGTATATTTTCGTCCTTTAAATACCTATTTGGGGGCATAGTTAACCCATGTGCGTTATAGTACTTTTTGAGTGCTTTTTGGCCGAAGGGTATAGCTGTACTGTTAGTTTCGGCTGTCCGACTGACTCTTAGTTGCTTCATGTAATGTCTTCAAATACGTATTTCGGACATGTCCGACGTTTAACCTACGTTGCAATTGTATGTTAATGGGATGTAGCCATGTGGGGTATGTGTTAAACGTTGAGCAGAATAAATTGAATAAGTTCCTTCAGTGCTGTACACGACATTACGAGTAGTTAGGGTCGCTTCTTTTAGGTGTTCTTAGGGAATTTTGTGGCCTAAACATTTGCTAAAAGTGTGTAGATGTATATCCAAAGTAGTGGCGGCCGAATTTGATCGCCACACACTGTATCCAAGTGCAAGTACACGTACTCTGGAGTTTACTCATCTGTTCACATTATACCCTTTTTGGGGCCCCTTCCCGTTCAAACTACGACTCAAATCCGCCGTCATGGCAATCGGAAAAGATGCGCCGTTAAATTAGCTTTCGTTTGATACCATTTTCACATCGCTAACCCCTCTAGTTAGCGTTCTAGCTAAATTTTGGTGACCAAAGTCGGAACCGTGACCTTTCATTGTTTCAAGGGTCAAGTCGTGACGTAACAGACGTGTGCCATAGTAACGTCATAGACAGAAGAGAGCTCTGACGCGCTTTGCGTTAGCTCCCAGAAAACGGCGATTTCGGCGGATTAAAGCGCCGCCGGCCCGTAAAAACGATTGAAAAGGTTAGTTGACAACTTTATCTAACTGCTACATAGCTTTTTATGTGGAATTTACTTTTGAAAATTTATTCAATGAGCGTTTGAAATTGCTACTTGGTCTTAACCGTTGCTGCAATAGGGAAATTACCGACTTTGCGTTTCTTTAATTCAACGATGTATGTAGGCATTTTCTGACATGGCCATGTGTTTTGCAAGTCTTCTAACACAGTATTCCTTATGTTTTTGTTCATTTTGTGTATATTTTCGTCCTTTAAATACCTATTTGGGGGCATAGTTAACCCATGTGCGTTATAGTACTTTTTGAGTGCTTTTTGGCCGAAGGGTATAGCTGTACTGTTAGTTTCGGCTGTCCGACTGACTCTTAGTTGCTTCATGTAATGTCTTCAAATACGTATTTCGGACATGTCCGACGTTTAACCTACGTTGCAATTGTATGTTAATGGGATGTAGCCATGTGGGGTATGTGTTAAACGTTGAGCAGAAGAAATTGAATAAGTTCCTTCAGTGCTGTACACGACATTACGAGTAGTTAGGGTCGCTTCTTTTAGGTGTTCTTAGGGAATTTTGTGGCCTAAACATTTGCTAAAAGTGTGTAGATGTATATCCAAAGTAGTGGCGGCCGAATTTGATCGCCACACACTGTATCCAAGTGCAAGTACACGTACTCTGGAGTTTACTCATCTGTTCACATTATACCCTTTTTGGGGCCCCTTCCCGTTCAAACTACGGCTCAAATCCGCCGTCATGGCAATCGGAAAAGATGCGCCGTTAAATTAGCTTTCGTTTGATACCATTTTCACATCACTAACCCCTCTAGTTAGCGTTCTAGCTAAATTTTGGTGACCAAAGTCGGAACCGTGACCTTTCATTGTTTCAAGGGTCAAGTCGTGACGTAACAGACGTGTGCCATAGTAACGTCATAGACAGAAGAGAGCTCTGACGCGCTTTGCGTTAGCTCCCAGAAAACGGCGATTTCGGCGGATTAAAGCGCCGCCGGCCCGTAAAAACGATTGAAAAGGTTAGTTGACAACTTTATCTAACTGCTACATAGCTTTTTATGTGGAATTTACTTTTGAAAATTTATTTAATGAGCGTTTGAAATTGCTACTTGGTCTTAACCGTTGCTGCAATAGGGAAATTACCGACTTTGCGTTTCTTTAATTCAACGATGTATGTAGGCATTTTCTGACATGGCCATGTGTTTTGCAAGTCTTCTAACACAGTATTCCTTATGTTTTTGTTCATTTTGTGTATATTTTCGTCCTTTAAATACCTATTTGGGGGCATAGTTAACCCATGTGCGTTATAGTACTTTTTGAGTGCTTTTTGGCCGAAGGGTATAGCTGTACTGTTAGTTTCGGCTGTCCGACTGACTCTTAGTTGCTTCATGTAATGTCTTCAAATACGTATTTCGGACATGTCCGACGTTTAACCTACGTTGCAATTGTATGTTAATGGGATGTAGCCATGTGGGGTATGTGTTAAACGTTGAGCAGAATAAATTGAATAAGTTCCTTCAGTGCTGTACACGACATTACGAGTAGTTAGGGTCGCTTCTTTTAGGTATTCTTAGGGAATTTTGTGGCCTAAACATTTGCTAAAAGTGTGTAGATGTATATCCAAAGTAGTGGCGGCCGAATTTGATCGCCACACACTGTATCCAAGTGCAAGTACACGTACTCTGGAGTTTACTCATCTGTTCACATTATACCCTTTTTGGGGCCCCTTCCCGTTCAAACTACGGCTCAAATCCGCCGTCATGGCAATCGGAAAAGATGCGCCGTTAAATTAGCTTTCGTTTGATACCATTTTCACATCGCTAACCCCTCTAGTTAGCGTTCTAGCTAAATTTTGGTGACCAAAGTCGGAACCGTGACCTTTCATTGTTTCAAGGGTCAAGTCGTGACGTAACAGACGTGTGCCATAGTAACGTCATAGACAGAAGAGAGCTCTGACGCGCTTTGCGTTAGCTCCCAGGAAACGGCGATTTCGGCGGATTAAAGCGCCGCCGGCCCGTAAAAACGATTGAAAAGGTTAGTTGACAACTTTATCTAACTGCTACATAGCTTTTTATGTGGAATTTACTTTTGAAAATTTATTTAATGAGCGTTTGAAATTGCTACTTGGTCTTAACCGTTGCTGCAATAGGGAAATTACCGACTTTGCGTTTCTTTAATTCAACGATGTATGTAGGCATTTTCTGACATGGCCATGTGTTTTGCAAGTCTTCTAACACAGTATTCCTTATGTTTTTGTTCATTTTGTGTATATTTTCGTCCTTTAAATACCTATTTGGGGGCATAGTTAACCCATGTGCGTTATAGTACTTTTTGAGTGCTTTTTGGCCGAAGGGTATAGCTGTACTGTTAGTTTCGGCTGTCCGACTGACTCTTAGTTGCTTCATGTAATGTCTTCAAATACGTATTTCGGACATGTCCGACGTTTAACCTACGTTGCAATTGTATGTTAATGGGATGTAGCCATGTGGGGTATGTGTTAAACGTTGAGCAGAATAAATTGAATAAGTTCCTTCAGTGCTGTACACGACATTACGAGTAGTTAGGGTCGCTTCTTTTAGGTGTTCTTAGGGAATTTTGTGGCCTAAACATTTGCTAAAAGTGTGTAGATGTATATCCAAAGTAGTGGCGGCCGAATTTGATCGCCACACACTGTATCCAAGTGCAAGTACACGTACTCTGGAGTTTACTCATCTGTTCACATTATACCCTTTTTGGGGCCCCTTCCCGTTCAAACTACGACTCAAATCCGCCGTCATGGCAATCGGAAAAGATGCGCCGTTAAATTAGCTTTCGTTTGATACCATTTTCACATCGCTAACCCCTCTAGTTAGCGTTCTAGCTAAATTTTGGTGACCAAAGTCGGAACCGTGACCTTTCATTGTTTCAAGGGTCAAGTCGTGACGTAACAGACGTGTGCCATAGTAACGTCATAGACAGAAGAGAGCTCTGACGCGCTTTGCGTTAGCTCCCAGAAAACGGCGATTTCGGCGGATTAAAGCGCCGCCGGCCCGTAAAAACGATTGAAAAGGTTAGTTGACAACTTTATCTAACTGCTACATAGCTTTTTATGTGGAATTTACTTTTGAAAATTTATTTAATGAGCGTTTGAAATTGCTACTTGGTCTTAACCGTTGCTGCAATAGGGAAATTACCGACTTTGCGTTTCTTTAATTCAACGATGTATGTAGGCATTTTCTGACATGGCAATGTGTTTTGCAAGTCTTCTAACACAGTATTCCTTATGTTTTTGTTCATTTTGTGTATATTTTCGTCCTTTAAATACCTATTTGGGGGCATAGTTAACCCATGTGCGTTATAGTACTTTTTGAGTGCTTTTTGGCCGAAGGGTATAGCTGTACTGTTAGTTTCGGCTGTCCGACTGACTCTTAGTTGCTTCATGTAATGTCTTCAAATACGTATTTCGGACATGTCCGACGTTTAACCTACGTTGCAATTGTATGTTAATGGGATGTAGCCATGTGGGGTATGTGTTAAACGTTGAGCAGAATAAATTGAATAAGTTCCTTCAGTGCTGTACACGACATTACGAGTAGTTAGGGTCGCTTCTTTTAGGTGTTCTTAGGGAATTTTGTGGCCTAAACATTTGCTAAAAGTGTGTAGATGTATATCCAAAGTAGTGGCGGCCGAATTTGATCGCCACACACTGTATCCAAGTGCAAGTACACGTACTCTGGAGTTTACTCATCTGTTCACATTATACCCTTTTTGGGGCCCCTTCCCGTTCAAACTACGGCTCAAATCCGCCGTCATGGCAATCGGAAAAGATGCGCCGTTAAATTAGCTTTCGTTTGATACCATTTTCACATCACTAACCCCTCTAGTTAGCGTTCTAGCTAAATTTTGGTGACCAAAGTCGGAACCGTGACCTTTCATTGTTTCAAGGGTCAAGTCGTGACGTAACAGACGTGTGCCATAGTAACGTCATAGACAGAAGAGAGCTCTGACGCGCTTTGCGTTAGCTCCCAGAAAACGGCGATTTCGGCGGATTAAAGCGCCGCCGGCCCGTAAAAACGATTGAAAAGGTTAGTTGACAACTTTATCTAACTGCTACATAGCTTTTTATGTGGAATTTACTTTTGAAAATTTATTTAATGAGCTTTTGAAATTGCTACTTGGTCTTAACCGTTGCTGCAATAGGGAAATTACCGACTTTGCGTTTCTTTAATTCAACGATGTATGTAGGCATTTTCTGACATGGCCATGTGTTTTGCAAGTCTTCTAACACAGTATTCCTTATGTTTTTGTTCATTTTGTGTATATTTTCGTCCTTTAAATACCTATTTGGGGGCATAGTTAACCCATGTGCGTTATAGTACTTTTTGAGTGCTTTTTGGCCGAAGGGTATATAGCTGTACTGTTAGTTTCGGCTGTCCGACTGACTCTTAGTTGCTTCATGTAATGTCTTCAAATACGTATTTCGGACATGTCCGACGTTTAACCTACGTTGCAATTGTATGTTAATGGGATGTAGCCATGTGGGGTATGTGTTAAACGTTGAGCAGAATAAATTGAATAAGTTCCTTCAGTGCTGTACACGACATTACGAGTAGTTAGGGTCGCTTCTTTTAGGTGTTCTTAGGGAATTTTGTGGCCTAAACATTTGCTAAAAGTGTGTAGATGTATATCCAAAGTAGTGGCGGCCGAATTTGATCGCCACACACTGTATCCAAGTGCAAGTACACGTACTCTGGAGTTTACTCATCTGTTCACATTATACCCTTTTTGGGGCCCCGTCCCGTTCAAACTACGGCTCAAATCCGCCGTCATGGCAATCGGAAAAGATGCGCCGTTAAATTAGCTTTCGTTTGATACCATTTTCACATCGCTAACCCCTCTAGTTAGCGTTCTAGCTAAATTTTGGTGACCAAAGTCGGAACCGTGACCTTTCATTGTTTCAAGGGTCAAGTCGTGACGTAACAGACGTGTGCCATAGTAACGTCATAGACAGAAGAGAGCTCTGACGCGCTTTGCGTTAGCTCCCAGAAAACGGCGATTTCGGCGGATTAAAGCGCCGCCGGCCCGTAAAAACGATTGAAAAGGTTAGTTGACAACTTTATCTAACTGCTACATAGCTTTTTATGTGGAATTTACTTTTGAAAATTTATTTAATGAGCGTTTGAAATTGCTACTTGGTCTTAACCGTTGCTGCAATAGGGAAATTACCGACTTTGCGTTTCTTTAATTCAACGATGTATGTAGGCATTTTCTGACATGGCCATGTGTTTTGCAAGTCTTCTAACACAGTATTCCTTATGTTTTTGTTCATTTTGTGTATATTTTCGTCCTTTAAATACCTATTTGGGGGCATAGTTAACCCATGTGCGTTATAGTACTTTTTGAGTGCTTTTTGGCCGAAGGGTATAGCTGTACTGTTAGTTTCGGCTGTCCGACTGACTCTTAGTTGCTTCATGTAATGTCTTCAAATACGTATTTCGGACATGTCCGACGTTTAACCTACGTTGCAATTGTATGTTAATGGGATGTAGCCATGTGGGGTATGTGTTAAACGTTGAGCAGAAGAAATTGAATAAGTTCCTTCAGTGCTGTACACGACATTACGAGTAGTTAGGGTCGCTTCTTTTAGGTATTCTTAGGGAATTTTGTGGCCTAAACATTTGCTAAAAGTGTGTAGATGTATATCCAAAGTAGTGGCGGCCGAATTTGATCGCCACACACTGTATCCAAGTGCAAGTACACGTACTCTGGAGTTTACTCATCTGTTCACATTATACCCTTTTTGGGGCCCCTTCCCGTTCAAACTACGGCTCAAATCCGCCGTCATGGCAATCGGAAAAGATGCGCCGTTAAATTAGCTTTCGTTTGATACCATTTTCACATCGCTAACCCCTCTAGTTAGCGTTCTAGCTAAATTTTGGTGACCAAAGTCGGAACCGTGACCTTTCATTGTTTCAAGGGTCAAGTCGTGACGTAACAGACGTGTGCCATAGTAACGTCATAGACAGAAGAGAGCTCTGACGCGCTTTGCGTTAGCTCCCAGAAAACGGCGATTTCGGCGGATTAAAGCGCCGCCGGCCCGTAAAAACGATTGAAAAGGTTAGTTGACAACTTTATCTAACTGCTACATAGCTTTTTATGTGGAATTTACTTTTGAAAATTTATTTAATGAGCGTTTGAAATTGCTACTTGGTCTTAACCGTTGCTGCAATAGGGAAATTACCGACTTTGCGTTTCTTTAATTCAACGATGTATGTAGGCATTTTCTGACATGGCCATGTGTTTTGCAAGTCTTCTAACACAGTATTCCTTATGTTTTTGTTCATTTTGTGTATATTTTCGTCCTTTAAATACCTATTTGGGGGCATAGTTAACCCATGTGCGTTATAGTACTTTTTGAGTGCTTTTTGGCCGAAGGGTATAGCTGTACTGTTAGTTTCGGCTGTCCGACTGACTCTTAGTTGCTTCATGTAATGTCTTCAAATACGTATTTCGGACATGTCCGACGTTTAACCTACGTTGCAATTGTATGTTAATGGGATGTAGCCATGTGGGGTATGTGTTAAACGTTGAGCAGAATAAATTGAATAAGTTCCTTCAGTGCTGTACACGACATTACGAGTAGTTAGGGTCGCTTCTTTTAGGTATTCTTAGGGAATTTTGTGGCCTAAACATTTGCTAAAAGTGTGTAGATGTATATCCAAAGTAGTGGCGGCCGAATTTGATCGCCACACACTGTATCCAAGTGCAAGTACACGTACTCTGGAGTTTACTCATCTGTTCACATTATACCCTTTTTGGGGCCCCTTCCCGTTCAAACTACGGCTCAAATCCGCCGTCATGGCAATCGGAAAAGATGCGCCGTTAAATTAGCTTTCGTTTGATACCATTTTCACATCGCTAACCCCTCTAGTTAGCGTTCTAGCTAAATTTTGGTGACCAAAGTCGGAACCGTGACCTTTCATTGTTTCAAGGGTCAAGTCGTGACGTAACAGACGTGTGCCATAGTAACGTCATAGACAGAAGAGAGCTCTGACGCGCTTTGCGTTAGCTCCCAGAAAACGGCGATTTCGGCGGATTAAAGCGCCGCCGGCCCGTAACAACGATTGAAAAGGTTAGTTGACAACTTTATCTAACTGCTACATAGCTTTTTATGTGGAATTTACTTTTGAAAATTTATTTAATGAGCGTTTGAAATTGCTACTTGGTCTTAACCGTTGCTGCAATAGGGAAATTACCGACTTTGCGTTTCTTTAATTCAACGATGTATGTAGGCATTTTCTGACATGGCCATGTGTTTTGCAAGTCTTCTAACACAGTATTCCTTATGTTTTTGTTCATTTTGTGTATATTTTCGTCCTTTAAATACCTATTTGGGGGCATAGTTAACCCATGTGCGTTATAGTACTTTTTGAGTGCTTTTTGGCCGAAGGGTATAGCTGTACTGTTAGTTTCGGCTGTCCGACTGACTCTTAGTTGCTTCATGTAATGTCTTCAAATACGTATTTCGGACATGTCCGACGTTTAACCTACGTTGCAATTGTATGTTAATGGGATGTAGCCATGTGGGGTATGTGTTAAACGTTGAGCAGAATAAATTGAATAAGTTCCTTCAGTGCTGTACACGACATTACGAGTAGTTAGGGTCGCTTCTTTTAGGTATTCTTAGGGAATTTTGTGGCCTAAACATTTGCTAAAAGTGTGTAGATGTATATCCAAAGTAGTGGCGGCCGAATTTGATCGCCACACACTGTATCCAAGTGCAAGTACACGTACTCTGGAGTTTACTCATCTGTTCACATTATACCCTTTTTGGGGCCCCTTCCCGTTCAAACTACGGCTCAAATCCGCCGTCATGGCAATCGGAAAAGATGCGCCGTTAAATTAGCTTTCGTTTGATACCATTTTCACATCGCTAACCCCTCTAGTTAGCGTTCTAGCTAAATTTTGGTGACCAAAGTCGGAACCGTGACCTTTCATTGTTTCAAGGGTCAAGTCGTGACGTAACAGACGTGTGCCATAGTAACGTCATAGACAGAAGAGAGCTCTGACGCGCTTTGCGTTAGCTCCCAGGAAACGGCGATTTCGGCGGATTAAAGCGCCGCCGGCCCGTAAAAACGATTGAAAAGGTTAGTTGACAACTTTATCTAACTGCTACATAGCTTTTTATGTGGAATTTACTTTTGAAAATTTATTTAATGAGCGTTTGAAATTGCTACTTGGTCTTAACCGTTGCTGCAATAGGGAAATTACCGACTTTGCGTTTCTTTAATTCAACGATGTATGTAGGCATTTTCTGACATGGCCATGTGTTTTGCAAGTCTTCTAACACAGTATTCCTTATGTTTTTGTTCATTTTGTGTATATTTTCGTCCTTTAAATACCTATTTGGGGGCATAGTTAACCCATGTGCGTTATAGTACTTTTTGAGTGCTTTTTGGCCGAAGGGTATAGCTGTACTGTTAGTTTCGGCTGTCCGACTGACTCTTAGTTGCTTCATGTAATGTCTTCAAATACGTATTTCGGACATGTCCGACGTTTAACCTACGTTGCAATTGTATGTTAATGGGATGTAGCCATGTGGGGTATGTGTTAAACGTTGAGCAGAATAAATTGAATAAGTTCCTTCAGTGCTGTACACGACATTACGAGTAGTTAGGGTCGCTTCTTTTAGGTATTCTTAGGGAATTTTGTGGCCTAAACATTTGCTAAAAGTGTGTAGATGTATATCCAAAGTAGTGGCGGCCGAATTTGATCGCCACACACTGTATCCAAGTGCAAGTACACGTACTCTGGAGTTTACTCATCTGTTCACATTATACCCTTTTTGGGGCCCCTTCCCGTTCAAACTACGGCTCAAATCCGCCGTCATGGCAATCGGAAAAGATGCGCCGTTAAATTAGCTTTCGTTTGATACCATTTTCACATCGCTAACCCCTCTAGTTAGCGTTCTAGCTAAATTTTGGTGACCAAAGTCGGAACCGTGACCTTTCATTGTTTCAAGGGTCAAGTCGTGACGTAACAGACGTGTGCCATAGTAACGTCATAGACAGAAGAGAGCTCTGACGCGCTTTGCGTTAGCTCCCAGAAAACGGCGATTTCGGCGGATTAAAGCGCCGCCGGCCCGTAAAAACGATTGAAAAGGTTAGTTGACAACTTTATCTAACTGCTACATAGCTTTTTATGTGGAATTTACTTTTGAAAATTTATTTAATGAGCGTTTGAAATTGCTACTTGGTCTTAACCGTTGCTGCAATAGGGAAATTACCGACTTTGCGTTTCTTTAATTCAACGATGTATGTAGGCATTTTCTGACATGGCCATGTGTTTTGCAAGTCTTCTAACACAGTATTCCTTATGTTTTTGTTCATTTTGTGTATATTTTCGTCCTTTAAATACCTATTTGGGGGCATAGTTAACCCATGTGCGTTATAGTACTTTTTGAGTGCTTTTTGGCCGAAGGGTATATAGCTGTACTGTTAGTTTCGGCTGTCCGACTGACTCTTAGTTGCTTCATGTAATGTCTTCAAATACGTATTTCGGACATGTCCGACGTTTAACCTACGTTGCAATTGTATGTTAATGGGATGTAGCCATGTGGGGTATGTGTTAAACGTTGAGCAGAATAAATTGAATAAGTTCCTTCAGTGCTGTACACGACATTACGAGTAGTTAGGGTCGCTTCTTTTAGGTATTCTTAGGGAATTTTGTGGCCTAAACATTTGCTAAAAGTGTGTAGATGTATATCCAAAGTAGTGGCGGCCGAATTTGATCGCCACACACTGTATCCAAGTGCAAGTACACGTACTCTGGAGTTTACTCATCTGTTCACATTATACCCTTTTTGGGGCCCCTTCCCGTTCAAACTACGGCTCAAATCCGCCGTCATGGCAATCGGAAAAGATGCGCCGTTAAATTAGCTTTCGTTTGATACCATTTTCACATCGCTAACCCCTCTAGTTAGCGTTCTAGCTAAATTTTGGTGACCAAAGTCGGAACCGTGACCTTTCATTGTTTCAAGGGTCAAGTCGTGACGTAACAGACGTGTGCCATAGTAACGTCATAGACAGAAGAGAGCTCTGACGCGCTTTGCGTTAGCTCCCAGAAAACGGCGATTTCGGCGGATTAAAGCGCCGCCGGCCCGTAAAAACGATTGAAAAGGTTAGTTGACAACTTTATCTAACTGCTACATAGCTTTTTATGTGGAATTTACTTTTGAAAATTTATTTAATGAGCGTTTGAAATTGCTACTTGGTCTTAACCGTTGCTGCAATAGGGAAATTACCGACTTTGCGTTTCTTTAATTCAACGATGTATGTAGGCATTTTCTGACATGGCCATGTGTTTTGCAAGTCTTCTAACACAGTATTCCTTATGTTTTTGTTCATTTTGTGTATATTTTCGTCCTTTAAATACCTATTTGGGGGCATAGTTAACCCATGTGCGTTATAGTACTTTTTGAGTGCTTTTTGGCCGAAGGGTATAGCTGTACTGTTAGTTTCGGCTGTCCGACTGACTCTTAGTTGCTTCATGTAATGTCTTCAAATACGTATTTCGGACATGTCCGACGTTTAACCTACGTTGCAATTGTATGTTAATGGGATGTAGCCATGTGGGGTATGTGTTAAACGTTGAGCAGAATAAATTGAATAAGTTCCTTCAGTGCTGTACACGACATTACGAGTAGTTAGGGTCGCTTCTTTTAGGTATTCTTAGGGAATTTTGTGGCCTAAACATTTGCTAAAAGTGTGTAGATGTATATCCAAAGTAGTGGCGGCCGAATTTGATCGCCACACACTGTATCCAAGTGCAAGTACACGTACTCTGGAGTTTACTCATCTGTTCACATTATACCCTTTTTGGGGCCCCTTCCCGTTCAAACTACGGCTCAAATCCGCCGTCATGGCAATCGGAAAAGATGCGCCGTTAAATTAGCTTTCGTTTGATACCATTTTCACATCGCTAACCCCTCTAGTTAGCGTTCTAGCTAAATTTTGGTGACCAAAGTCGGAACCGTGACCTTTCATTGTTTCAAGGGTCAAGTCGTGACGTAACAGACGTGTGCCATAGTAACGTCATAGACAGAAGAGAGCTCTGACGCGCTTTGCGTTAGCTCCCAGAAAACGGCGATTTCGGCGGATTAAAGCGCCGCCGGCCCGTAACAACGATTGAAAAGGTTAGTTGACAACTTTATCTAACTGCTACATAGCTTTTTATGTGGAATTTACTTTTGAAAATTTATTTAATGAGCGTTTGAAATTGCTACTTGGTCTTAACCGTTGCTGCAATAGGGAAATTACCGACTTTGCGTTTCTTTAATTCAACGATGTATGTAGGCATTTTCTGACATGGCCATGTGTTTTGCAAGTCTTCTAACACAGTATTCCTTATGTTTTTGTTCATTTTGTGTATATTTTCGTCCTTTAAATACCTATTTGGGGGCATAGTTAACCCATGTGCGTTATAGTACTTTTTGAGTGCTTTTTGGCCGAAGGGTATAGCTGTACTGTTAGTTTCGGCTGTCCGACTGACTCTTAGTTGCTTCATGTAATGTCTTCAAATACGTATTTCGGACATGTCCGACGTTTAACCTACGTTGCAATTGTATGTTAATGGGATGTAGCCATGTGGGGTATGTGTTAAACGTTGAGCAGAAGAAATTGAATAAGTTCCTTCAGTGCTGTACACGACATTACGAGTAGTTAGGGTCGCTTCTTTTAGGTGTTCTTAGGGAATTTTGTGGCCTAAACATTTGCTAAAAGTGTGTAGATGTATATCCAAAGTAGTGGCGGCCGAATTTGATCGCCACACACTGTATCCAAGTGCAAGTACACGTACTCTGGAGTTTACTCATCTGTTCACATTATACCCTTTTTGGGGCCCCTTCCCGTTCAAACTACGGCTCAAATCCGCCGTCATGGCAATCGGAAAAGATGCGCCGTTAAATTAGCTTTCGTTTGATACCATTTTCACATCACTAACCCCTCTAGTTAGCGTTCTAGCTAAATTTTGGTGACCAAAGTCGGAACCGTGACCTTTCATTGTTTCATTGGTCAAGTCGTGACGTAACAGACGTGTGCCATAGTAACGTCATAGACAGAAGAGAGCTCTGACGCGCTTTGCGTTAGCTCCCAGAAAACGGCGATTTCGGCGGATTAAAGCGCCGCCGGCCCGTAAAAACGATTGAAAAGGTTAGTTGACAACTTTATCTAACTGCTACATAGCTTTTTATGTGGAATTTACTTTTGAAAATTTATTTAATGAGCGTTTGAAATTGCTACTTGGTCTTAACCGTTGCTGCAATAGGGAAATTACCGACTTTGCGTTTCTTTAATTCAACGATGTATGTAGGCATTTTCTGACATGGCCATGTGTTTTGCAAGTCTTCTAACACAGTATTCCTTATGTTTTTGTTCATTTTGTGTATATTTTCGTCCTTTAAATACCTATTTGGGGGCATAGTTAACCCATGTGCGTTATAGTACTTTTTGAGTGCTTTTTGGCCGAAGGGTATAGCTGTACTGTTAGTTTCGGCTGTCCGACTGACTCTTAGTTGCTTCATGTAATGTCTTCAAATACGTATTTCGGACATGTCCGACGTTTAACCTACGTTGCAATTGTATGTTAATGGGATGTAGCCATGTGGGGTATGTGTTAAACGTTGAGCAGAAGAAATTGAATAAGTTCCTTCAGTGCTGTACACGACATTACGAGTAGTTAGGGTCGCTTCTTTTAGGTATTCTTAGGGAATTTTGTGGCCTAAACATTTGCTAAAAGTGTGTAGATGTATATCCAAAGTAGTGGCGGCCGAATTTGATCGCCACACACTGTATCCAAGTGCAAGTACACGTACTCTGGAGTTTACTCATCTGTTCACATTATACCCTTTTTGGGGCCCCTTCCCGTTCAAACTACGGCTCAAATCCGCCGTCATGGCAATCGGAAAAGATGCGCCGTTAAATTAGCTTTCGTTTGATACCATTTTCACATCGCTAACCCCTCTAGTTAGCGTTCTAGCTAAATTTTGGTGACCAAAGTCGGAACCGTGACCTTTCATTGTTTCAAGGGTCAAGTCGTGACGTAACAGACGTGTGCCATAGTAACGTCATAGACAGAAGAGAGCTCTGACGCGCTTTGCGTTAGCTCCCAGGAAACGGCGATTTCGGCGGATTAAAGCGCCGCCGGCCCGTAAAAACGATTGAAAAGGTTAGTTGACAACTTTATCTAACTGCTACATAGCTTTTTATGTGGAATTTACTTTTGAAAATTTATTTAATGAGCGTTTGAAATTGCTACTTGGTCTTAACCGTTGCTGCAATAGGGAAATTACCGACTTTGCGTTTCTTTAATTCAACGATGTATGTAGGCATTTTCTGACATGGCCATGTGTTTTGCAAGTCTTCTAACACAGTATTCCTTATGTTTTTGTTCATTTTGTGTATATTTTCGTCCTTTAAATACCTATTTGGGGGCATAGTTAACCCATGTGCGTTATAGTACTTTTTGAGTGCTTTTTGGCCGAAGGGTATAGCTGTACTGTTAGTTTCGGCTGTCCGACTGACTCTTAGTTGCTTCATGTAATGTCTTCAAATACGTATTTCGGACATGTCCGACGTTTAACCTACGTTGCAATTGTATGTTAATGGGATGTAGCCATGTGGGGTATGTGTTAAACGTTGAGCAGAATAAATTGAATAAGTTCCTTCAGTGCTGTACACGACATTACGAGTAGTTAGGGTCGCTTCTTTTAGGTATTCTTAGGGAATTTTGTGGCCTAAACATTTGCTAAAAGTGTGTAGATGTATATCCAAAGTAGTGGCGGCCGAATTTGATCGCCACACACTGTATCCAAGTGCAAGTACACGTACTCTGGAGTTTACTCATCTGTTCACATTATACCCTTTTTGGGGCCCCTTCCCGTTCAAACTACGGCTCAAATCCGCCGTCATGGCAATCGGAAAAGATGCGCCGTTAAATTAGCTTTCGTTTGATACCATTTTCACATCGCTAACCCCTCTAGTTAGCGTTCTAGCTAAATTTTGGTGACCAAAGTCGGAACCGTGACCTTTCATTGTTTCAAGGGTCAAGTCGTGACGTAACAGACGTGTGCCATAGTAACGTCATAGACAGAAGAGAGCTCTGACGCGCTTTGCGTTAGCTCCCAGAAAACGGCGATTTCGGCGGATTAAAGCGCCGCCGGCCCGTAACAACGATTGAAAAGGTTAGTTGACAACTTTATCTAACTGCTACATAGCTTTTTATGTGGAATTTACTTTTGAAAATTTATTTAATGAGCGTTTGAAATTGCTACTTGGTCTTAACCGTTGCTGCAATAGGGAAATTACCGACTTTGCGTTTCTTTAATTCAACGATGTATGTAGGCATTTTCTGACATGGCCATGTGTTTTGCAAGTCTTCTAACACAGTATTCCTTATGTTTTTGTTCATTTTGTGTATATTTTCGTCCTTTAAATACCTATTTGGGGGCATAGTTAACCCATGTGCGTTATAGTACTTTTTGAGTGCTTTTTGGCCGAAGGGTATAGCTGTACTGTTAGTTTCGGCTGTCCGACTGACTCTTAGTTGCTTCATGTAATGTCTTCAAATACGTATTTCGGACATGTCCGACGTTTAACCTACGTTGCAATTGTATGTTAATGGGATGTAGCCATGTGGGGTATGTGTTAAACGTTGAGCAGAAGAAATTGAATAAGTTCCTTCAGTGCTGTACACGACATTACGAGTAGTTAGGGTCGCTTCTTTTAGGTGTTCTTAGGGAATTTTGTGGCCTAAACATTTGCTAAAAGTGTGTAGATGTATATCCAAAGTAGTGGCGGCCGAATTTGATCGCCACACACTGTATCCAAGTGCAAGTACACGTACTCTGGAGTTTACTCATCTGTTCACATTATACCCTTTTTGGGGCCCCTTCCCGTTCAAACTACGGCTCAAATCCGCCGTCATGGCAATCGGAAAAGATGCGCCGTTAAATTAGCTTTCGTTTGATACCATTTTCACATCACTAACCCCTCTAGTTAGCGTTCTAGCTAAATTTTGGTGACCAAAGTCGGAACCGTGACCTTTCATTGTTTCATTGGTCAAGTCGTGACGTAACAGACGTGTGCCATAGTAACGTCATAGACAGAAGAGAGCTCTGACGCGCTTTGCGTTAGCTCCCAGAAAACGGCGATTCGGCGGATTAAAGCGCCGCCGGCCCGTAAAAACGATTGAAAAGGTTAGTTGACAACTTTATCTAACTGCTACATAGCTTTTTATGTGGAATTTACTTTTGAAAATTTATTTAATGAGCGTTTGAAATTGCTACTTGGTCTTAACCGTTGCTGCAATAGGGAAATTACCGACTTTGCGTTTCTTTAATTCAACGATGTATGTAGGCATTTTCTGACATGGCCATGTGTTTTGCAAGTCTTCTAACACAGTATTCCTTATGTTTTTGTTCATTTTGTGTATATTTTCGTCCTTTAAATACCTATTTGGGGGCATAGTTAACCCATGTGCGTTATAGTACTTTTTGAGTGCTTTTTGGCCGAAGGGTATAGCTGTACTGTTAGTTTCGGCTGTCCGACTGACTCTTAGTTGCTTCATGTAATGTCTTCAAATACGTATTTCGGACATGTCCGACGTTTAACCTACGTTGCAATTGTATGTTAATGGGATGTAGCCATGTGGGGTATGTGTTAAACGTTGAGCAGAAGAAATTGAATAAGTTCCTTCAGTGCTGTACACGACATTACGAGTAGTTAGGGTCGCTTCTTTTAGGTATTCTTAGGGAATTTTGTGGCCTAAACATTTGCTAAAAGTGTGTAGATGTATATCCAAAGTAGTGGCGGCCGAATTTGATCGCCACACACTGTATCCAAGTGCAAGTACACGTACTCTGGAGTTTACTCATCTGTTCACATTATACCCTTTTTGGGGCCCCTTCCCGTTCAAACTACGGCTCAAATCCGCCGTCATGGCAATCGGAAAAGATGCGCCGTTAAATTAGCTTTCGTTTGATACCATTTTCACATCGCTAACCCCTCTAGTTAGCGTTCTAGCTAAATTTTGGTGACCAAAGTCGGAACCGTGACCTTTCATTGTTTCAAGGGTCAAGTCGTGACGTAACAGACGTGTGCCATAGTAACGTCATAGACAGAAGAGAGCTCTGACGCGCTTTGCGTTAGCTCCCAGGAAACGGCGATTTCGGCGGATTAAAGCGCCGCCGGCCCGTAAAAACGATTGAAAAGGTTAGTTGACAACTTTATCTAACTGCTACATAGCTTTTTATGTGGAATTTACTTTTGAAAATTTATTTAATGAGCGTTTGAAATTGCTACTTGGTCTTAACCGTTGCTGCAATAGGGAAATTACCGACTTTGCGTTTCTTTAATTCAACGATGTATGTAGGCATTTTCTGACATGGCCATGTGTTTTGCAAGTCTTCTAACACAGTATTCCTTATGTTTTTGTTCATTTTGTGTATATTTTCGTCCTTTAAATACCTATTTGGGGGCATAGTTAACCCATGTGCGTTATAGTACTTTTTGAGTGCTTTTTGGCCGAAGGGTATAGCTGTACTGTTAGTTTCGGCTGTCCGACTGACTCTTAGTTGCTTCATGTAATGTCTTCAAATACGTATTTCGGACATGTCCGACGTTTAACCTACGTTGCAATTGTATGTTAATGGGATGTAGCCATGTGGGGTATGTGTTAAACGTTGAGCAGAATAAATTGAATAAGTTCCTTCAGTGCTGTACACGACATTACGAGTAGTTAGGGTCGCTTCTTTTAGGTATTCTTAGGGAATTTTGTGGCCTAAACATTTGCTAAAAGTGTGTAGATGTATATCCAAAGTAGTGGCGGCCGAATTTGATCGCCACACACTGTATCCAAGTGCAAGTACACGTACTCTGGAGTTTACTCATCTGTTCACATTATACCCTTTTTGGGGCCCCTTCCCGTTCAAACTACGGCTCAAATCCGCCGTCATGGCAATCGGAAAAGATGCGCCGTTAAATTAGCTTTCGTTTGATACCATTTTCACATCGCTAACCCCTCTAGTTAGCGTTCTAGCTAAATTTTGGTGACCAAAGTCGGAACCGTGACCTTTCATTGTTTCAAGGGTCAAGTCGTGACGTAACAGACGTGTGCCATAGTAACGTCATAGACAGAAGAGAGCTCTGACGCGCTTTGCGTTAGCTCCCAGAAAACGGCGATTTCGGCGGATTAAAGCGCCGCCGGCCCGTAACAACGATTGAAAAGGTTAGTTGACAACTTTATCTAACTGCTACATAGCTTTTTATGTGGAATTTACTTTTGAAAATTTATTTAATGAGCGTTTGAAATTGCTACTTGGTCTTAACCGTTGCTGCAATAGGGAAATTACCGACTTTGCGTTTCTTTAATTCAACGATGTATGTAGGCATTTTCTGACATGGCCATGTGTTTTGCAAGTCTTCTAACACAGTATTCCTTATGTTTTTGTTCATTTTGTGTATATTTTCGTCCTTTAAATACCTATTTGGGGGCATAGTTAACCCATGTGCGTTATAGTACTTTTTGAGTGCTTTTTGGCCGAAGGGTATAGCTGTACTGTTAGTTTCGGCTGTCCGACTGACTCTTAGTTGCTTCATGTAATGTCTTCAAATACGTATTTCGGACATGTCCGACGTTTAACCTACGTTGCAATTGTATGTTAATGGGATGTAGCCATGTGGGGTATGTGTTAAACGTTGAGCAGAATAAATTGAATAAGTTCCTTCAGTGCTGTACACGACATTACGAGTAGTTAGGGTCGCTTCTTTTAGGTGTTCTTAGGGAATTTTGTGGCCTAAACATTTGCTAAAAGTGTGTAGATGTATATCCAAAGTAGTGGCGGCCGAATTTGATCGCCACACACTGTATCCAAGTGCAAGTACACGTACTCTGGAGTTTACTCATCTGTTCACATTATACCCTTTTTGGGGCCCCTTCCCGTTCAAACTACGGCTCAAATCCGCCGTCATGGCAATCGGAAAAGATGCGCCGTTAAATTAGCTTTCGTTTGATACCATTTTCACATCGCTAACCCCTCTAGTTAGCGTTCTAGCTAAATTTTGGTGACCAAAGTCGGAACCGTGACCTTTCATTGTTTCAAGGGTCAAGTCGTGACGTAACAGACGTGTGCCATAGTAACGTCATAGACAGAAGAGAGCTCTGACGCGCTTTGCGTTAGCTCCCAGAAAACGGCGATTTCGGCGGATTAAAGCGCCGCCGGCCCGTAAAAACGATTGAAAAGGTTAGTTGACAACTTTATCTAACTGCTACATAGCTTTTTATGTGGAATTTACTTTTGAAAATTTATTTAATGAGCGTTTGAAATTGCTACTTGGTCTTAACCGTTGCTGCAATAGGGAAATTACCGACTTTGCGTTTCTTTAATTCAACGATGTATGTAGGCATTTTCTGACATGGCCATGTGTTTTGCAAGTCTTCTAACACAGTATTCCTTATGTTTTTGTTCATTTTGTGTATATTTTCGTCCTTTAAATACCTATTTGGGGGCATAGTTAACCCATGTGCGTTATAGTACTTTTTGAGTGCTTTTTGGCCGAAGGGTATAGCTGTACTGTTAGTTTCGGCTGTCCGACTGACTCTTAGTTGCTTCATGTAATGTCTTCAAATACGTATTTCGGACATGTCCGACGTTTAACCTACGTTGCAATTGTATGTTAATGGGATGTAGCCATGTGGGGTATGTGTTAAACGTTGAGCAGAATAAATTGAATAAGTTCCTTCAGTGCTGTACACGACATTACGAGTAGTTAGGGTCGCTTCTTTTATAGGTATTCTTAGGGAATTTTGTGGCCTAAACATTTGCTAAAAGTGTGTAGATGTATATCCAAAGTAGTGGCGGCCGAATTTGATCGCCACACACTGTATCCAAGTGCAAGTACACGTACTCTGGAGTTTACTCATCTGTTCACATTATACCCTTTTTGGGGCCCCTTCCCGTTCAAACTACGGCTCAAATCCGCCGTCATGGCAATCGGAAAAGATGCGCCGTTAAATTAGCTTTCGTTTGATACCATTTTCACATCGCTAACCCCTCTAGTTAGCGTTCTAGCTAAATTTTGGTGACCAAAGTCGGAACCGTGACCTTTCATTGTTTCAAGGGTCAAGTCGTGACGTAACAGACGTGTGCCATAGTAACGTCATAGACAGAAGAGAGCTCTGACGCGCTTTGCGTTAGCTCCCAGGAAACGGCGATTTCGGCGGATTAAAGCGCCGCCGGCCCGTAAAAACGATTGAAAAGGTTAGTTGACAACTTTATCTAACTGCTACATAGCTTTTTATGTGGAATTTACTTTTGAAAATTTATTTAATGAGCGTTTGAAATTGCTACTTGGTCTTAACCGTTGCTGCAATAGGGAAATTACCGACTTTGCGTTTCTTTAATTCAACGATGTATGTAGGCATTTTCTGACATGGCCATGTGTTTTGCAAGTCTTCTAACACAGTATTCCTTATGTTTTTGTTCATTTTGTGTATATTTTCGTCCTTTAAATACCTATTTGGGGGCATAGTTAACCCATGTGCGTTATAGTACTTTTTGAGTGCTTTTTGGCCGAAGGGTATAGCTGTACTGTTAGTTTCGGCTGTCCGACTGACTCTTAGTTGCTTCATGTAATGTCTTCAAATACGTATTTCGGACATGTCCGACGTTTAACCTACGTTGCAATTGTATGTTAATGGGATGTAGCCATGTGGGGTATGTGTTAAACGTTGAGCAGAATAAATTGAATAAGTTCCTTCAGTGCTGTACACGACATTACGAGTAGTTAGGGTCGCTTCTTTTAGGTATTCTTAGGGAATTTTGTGGCCTAAACATTTGCTAAAAGTGTGTAGATGTATATCCAAAGTAGTGGCGGCCGAATTTGATCGCCACACACTGTATCCAAGTGCAAGTACACGTACTCTGGAGTTTACTCATCTGTTCACATTATACCCTTTTTGGGGCCCCTTCCCGTTCAAACTACGGCTCAAATCCGCCGTCATGGCAATCGGAAAAGATGCGCCGTTAAATTAGCTTTCGTTTGATACCATTTTCACATCGCTAACCCCTCTAGTTAGCGTTCTAGCTAAATTTTGGTGACCAAAGTCGGAACCGTGACCTTTCATTGTTTCAAGGGTCAAGTCGTGACGTAACAGACGTGTGCCATAGTAACGTCATAGACAGAAGAGAGCTCTGACGCGCTTTGCGTTAGCTCCCAGAAAACGGCGATTTCGGCGGATTAAAGCGCCGCCGGCCCGTAACAACGATTGAAAAGGTTAGTTGACAACTTTATCTAACTGCTACATAGCTTTTTATGTGGAATTTACTTTTGAAAATTTATTTAATGAGCGTTTGAAATTGCTACTTGGTCTTAACCGTTGCTGCAATAGGGAAATTACCGACTTTGCGTTTCTTTAATTCAACGATGTATGTAGGCATTTTCTGACATGGCCATGTGTTTTGCAAGTCTTCTAACACAGTATTCCTTATGTTTTTGTTCATTTTGTGTATATTTTCGTCCTTTAAATACCTATTTGGGGGCATAGTTAACCCATGTGCGTTATAGTACTTTTTGAGTGCTTTTTGGCCGAAGGGTATAGCTGTACTGTTAGTTTCGGCTGTCCGACTGACTCTTAGTTGCTTCATGTAATGTCTTCAAATACGTATTTCGGACATGTCCGACGTTTAACCTACGTTGCAATTGTATGTTAATGGGATGTAGCCATGTGGGGTATGTGTTAAACGTTGAGCAGAAGAAATTGAATAAGTTCCTTCAGTGCTGTACACGACATTACGAGTAGTTAGGGTCGCTTCTTTTAGGTGTTCTTAGGGAATTTTGTGGCCTAAACATTTGCTAAAAGTGTGTAGATGTATATCCAAAGTAGTGGCGGCCGAATTTGATCGCCACACACTGTATCCAAGTGCAAGTACACGTACTCTGGAGTTTACTCATCTGTTCACATTATACCCTTTTTGGGGCCCCTTCCCGTTCAAACTACGGCTCAAATCCGCCGTCATGGCAATCGGAAAAGATGCGCCGTTAAATTAGCTTTCGTTTGATACCATTTTCACATCACTAACCCCTCTAGTTAGCGTTCTAGCTAAATTTTGGTGACCAAAGTCGGAACCGTGACCTTTCATTGTTTCATTGGTCAAGTCGTGACGTAACAGACGTGTGCCATAGTAACGTCATAGACAGAAGAGAGCTCTGACGCGCTTTGCGTTAGCTCCCAGAAAACGGCGATTCGGCGGATTAAAGCGCCGCCGGCCCGTAAAAACGATTGAAAAGGTTAGTTGACAACTTTATCTAACTGCTACATAGCTTTTTATGTGGAATTTACTTTTGAAAATTTATTTAATGAGCGTTTGAAATTGCTACTTGGTCTTAACCGTTGCTGCAATAGGGAAATTACCGACTTTGCGTTTCTTTAATTCAACGATGTATGTAGGCATTTTCTGACATGGCCATGTGTTTTGCAAGTCTTCTAACACAGTATTCCTTATGTTTTTGTTCATTTTGTGTATATTTTCGTCCTTTAAATACCTATTTGGGGGCATAGTTAACCCATGTGCGTTATAGTACTTTTTGAGTGCTTTTTGGCCGAAGGGTATAGCTGTACTGTTAGTTTCGGCTGTCCGACTGACTCTTAGTTGCTTCATGTAATGTCTTCAAATACGTATTTCGGACATGTCCGACGTTTAACCTACGTTGCAATTGTATGTTAATGGGATGTAGCCATGTGGGGTATGTGTTAAACGTTGAGCAGAAGAAATTGAATAAGTTCCTTCAGTGCTGTACACGACATTACGAGTAGTTAGGGTCGCTTCTTTTAGGTATTCTTAGGGAATTTTGTGGCCTAAACATTTGCTAAAAGTGTGTAGATGTATATCCAAAGTAGTGGCGGCCGAATTTGATCGCCACACACTGTATCCAAGTGCAAGTACACGTACTCTGGAGTTTACTCATCTGTTCACATTATACCCTTTTTGGGGCCCCTTCCCGTTCAAACTACGGCTCAAATCCGCCGTCATGGCAATCGGAAAAGATGCGCCGTTAAATTAGCTTTCGTTTGATACCATTTTCACATCGCTAACCCCTCTAGTTAGCGTTCTAGCTAAATTTTGGTGACCAAAGTCGGAACCGTGACCTTTCATTGTTTCAAGGGTCAAGTCGTGACGTAACAGACGTGTGCCATAGTAACGTCATAGACAGAAGAGAGCTCTGACGCGCTTTGCGTTAGCTCCCAGGAAACGGCGATTTCGGCGGATTAAAGCGCCGCCGGCCCGTAAAAACGATTGAAAAGGTTAGTTGACAACTTTATCTAACTGCTACATAGCTTTTTATGTGGAATTTACTTTTGAAAATTTATTTAATGAGCGTTTGAAATTGCTACTTGGTCTTAACCGTTGCTGCAATAGGGAAATTACCGACTTTGCGTTTCTTTAATTCAACGATGTATGTAGGCATTTTCTGACATGGCCATGTGTTTTGCAAGTCTTCTAACACAGTATTCCTTATGTTTTTGTTCATTTTGTGTATATTTTCGTCCTTTAAATACCTATTTGGGGGCATAGTTAACCCATGTGCGTTATAGTACTTTTTGAGTGCTTTTTGGCCGAAGGGTATAGCTGTACTGTTAGTTTCGGCTGTCCGACTGACTCTTAGTTGCTTCATGTAATGTCTTCAAATACGTATTTCGGACATGTCCGACGTTTAACCTACGTTGCAATTGTATGTTAATGGGATGTAGCCATGTGGGGTATGTGTTAAACGTTGAGCAGAATAAATTGAATAAGTTCCTTCAGTGCTGTACACGACATTACGAGTAGTTAGGGTCGCTTCTTTTAGGTATTCTTAGGGAATTTTGTGGCCTAAACATTTGCTAAAAGTGTGTAGATGTATATCCAAAGTAGTGGCGGCCGAATTTGATCGCCACACACTGTATCCAAGTGCAAGTACACGTACTCTGGAGTTTACTCATCTGTTCACATTATACCCTTTTTGGGGCCCCTTCCCGTTCAAACTACGGCTCAAATCCGCCGTCATGGCAATCGGAAAAGATGCGCCGTTAAATTAGCTTTCGTTTGATACCATTTTCACATCGCTAACCCCTCTAGTTAGCGTTCTAGCTAAATTTTGGTGACCAAAGTCGGAACCGTGACCTTTCATTGTTTCAAGGGTCAAGTCGTGACGTAACAGACGTGTGCCATAGTAACGTCATAGACAGAAGAGAGCTCTGACGCGCTTTGCGTTAGCTCCCAGAAAACGGCGATTTCGGCGGATTAAAGCGCCGCCGGCCCGTAACAACGATTGAAAAGGTTAGTTGACAACTTTATCTAACTGCTACATAGCTTTTTATGTGGAATTTACTTTTGAAAATTTATTTAATGAGCGTTTGAAATTGCTACTTGGTCTTAACCGTTGCTGCAATAGGGAAATTACCGACTTTGCGTTTCTTTAATTCAACGATGTATGTAGGCATTTTCTGACATGGCCATGTGTTTTGCAAGTCTTCTAACACAGTATTCCTTATGTTTTTGTTCATTTTGTGTATATTTTCGTCCTTTAAATACCTATTTGGGGGCATAGTTAACCCATGTGCGTTATAGTACTTTTTGAGTGCTTTTTGGCCGAAGGGTATAGCTGTACTGTTAGTTTCGGCTGTCCGACTGACTCTTAGTTGCTTCATGTAATGTCTTCAAATACGTATTTCGGACATGTCCGACGTTTAACCTACGTTGCAATTGTATGTTAATGGGATGTAGCCATGTGGGGTATGTGTTAAACGTTGAGCAGAATAAATTGAATAAGTTCCTTCAGTGCTGTACACGACATTACGAGTAGTTAGGGTCGCTTCTTTTAGGTGTTCTTAGGGAATTTTGTGGCCTAAACATTTGCTAAAAGTGTGTAGATGTATATCCAAAGTAGTGGCGGCCGAATTTGATCGCCACACACTGTATCCAAGTGCAAGTACACGTACTCTGGAGTTTACTCATCTGTTCACATTATACCCTTTTTGGGGCCCCTTCCCGTTCAAACTACGGCTCAAATCCGCCGTCATGGCAATCGGAAAAGATGCGCCGTTAAATTAGCTTTCGTTTGATACCATTTTCACATCGCTAACCCCTCTAGTTAGCGTTCTAGCTAAATTTTGGTGACCAAAGTCGGAACCGTGACCTTTCATTGTTTCAAGGGTCAAGTCGTGACGTAACAGACGTGTGCCATAGTAACGTCATAGACAGAAGAGAGCTCTGACGCGCTTTGCGTTAGCTCCCAGAAAACGGCGATTTCGGCGGATTAAAGCGCCGCCGGCCCGTAAAAACGATTGAAAAGGTTAGTTGACAACTTTATCTAACTGCTACATAGCTTTTTATGTGGAATTTACTTTTGAAAATTTATTTAATGAGCGTTTGAAATTGCTACTTGGTCTTAACCGTTGCTGCAATAGGGAAATTACCGACTTTGCGTTTCTTTAATTCAACGATGTATGTAGGCATTTTCTGACATGGCCATGTGTTTTGCAAGTCTTCTAACACAGTATTCCTTATGTTTTTGTTCATTTTGTGTATATTTTCGTCCTTTAAATACCTATTTGGGGGCATAGTTAACCCATGTGCGTTATAGTACTTTTTGAGTGCTTTTTGGCCGAAGGGTATAGCTGTACTGTTAGTTTCGGCTGTCCGACTGACTCTTAGTTGCTTCATGTAATGTCTTCAAATACGTATTTCGGACATGTCCGACGTTTAACCTACGTTGCAATTGTATGTTAATGGGATGTAGCCATGTGGGGTATGTGTTAAACGTTGAGCAGAATAAATTGAATAAGTTCCTTCAGTGCTGTACACGACATTACGAGTAGTTAGGGTCGCTTCTTTTATAGGTATTCTTAGGGAATTTTGTGGCCTAAACATTTGCTAAAAGTGTGTAGATGTATATCCAAAGTAGTGGCGGCCGAATTTGATCGCCACACACTGTATCCAAGTGCAAGTACACGTACTCTGGAGTTTACTCATCTGTTCACATTATACCCTTTTTGGGGCCCCTTCCCGTTCAAACTACGGCTCAAATCCGCCGTCATGGCAATCGGAAAAGATGCGCCGTTAAATTAGCTTTCGTTTGATACCATTTTCACATCGCTAACCCCTCTAGTTAGCGTTCTAGCTAAATTTTGGTGACCAAAGTCGGAACCGTGACCTTTCATTGTTTCAAGGGTCAAGTCGTGACGTAACAGACGTGTGCCATAGTAACGTCATAGACAGAAGAGAGCTCTGACGCGCTTTGCGTTAGCTCCCAGGAAACGGCGATTTCGGCGGATTAAAGCGCCGCCGGCCCGTAAAAACGATTGAAAAGGTTAGTTGACAACTTTATCTAACTGCTACATAGCTTTTTATGTGGAATTTACTTTTGAAAATTTATTTAATGAGCGTTTGAAATTGCTACTTGGTCTTAACCGTTGCTGCAATAGGGAAATTACCGACTTTGCGTTTCTTTAATTCAACGATGTATGTAGGCATTTTCTGACATGGCCATGTGTTTTGCAAGTCTTCTAACACAGTATTCCTTATGTTTTTGTTCATTTTGTGTATATTTTCGTCCTTTAAATACCTATTTGGGGGCATAGTTAACCCATGTGCGTTATAGTACTTTTTGAGTGCTTTTTGGCCGAAGGGTATAGCTGTACTGTTAGTTTCGGCTGTCCGACTGACTCTTAGTTGCTTCATGTAATGTCTTCAAATACGTATTTCGGACATGTCCGACGTTTAACCTACGTTGCAATTGTATGTTAATGGGATGTAGCCATGTGGGGTATGTGTTAAACGTTGAGCAGAAGAAATTGAATAAGTTCCTTCAGTGCTGTACACGACATTACGAGTAGTTAGGGTCGCTTCTTTTAGGTGTTCTTAGGGAATTTTGTGGCCTAAACATTTGCTAAAAGTGTGTAGATGTATATCCAAAGTAGTGGCGGCCGAATTTGATCGCCACACACTGTATCCAAGTGCAAGTACACGTACTCTGGAGTTTACTCATCTGTTCACATTATACCCTTTTTGGGGCCCCTTCCCGTTCAAACTACGGCTCAAATCCGCCGTCATGGCAATCGGAAAAGATGCGCCGTTAAATTAGCTTTCGTTTGATACCATTTTCACATCACTAACCCCTCTAGTTAGCGTTCTAGCTAAATTTTGGTGACCAAAGTCGGAACCGTGACCTTTCATTGTTTCATTGGTCAAGTCGTGACGTAACAGACGTGTGCCATAGTAACGTCATAGACAGAAGAGAGCTCTGACGCGCTTTGCGTTAGCTCCCAGAAAACGGCGATTCGGCGGATTAAAGCGCCGCCGGCCCGTAAAAACGATTGAAAAGGTTAGTTGACAACTTTATCTAACTGCTACATAGCTTTTTATGTGGAATTTACTTTTGAAAATTTATTTAATGAGCGTTTGAAATTGCTACTTGGTCTTAACCGTTGCTGCAATAGGGAAATTACCGACTTTGCGTTTCTTTAATTCAACGATGTATGTAGGCATTTTCTGACATGGCCATGTGTTTTGCAAGTCTTCTAACACAGTATTCCTTATGTTTTTGTTCATTTTGTGTATATTTTCGTCCTTTAAATACCTATTTGGGGGCATAGTTAACCCATGTGCGTTATAGTACTTTTTGAGTGCTTTTTGGCCGAAGGGTATAGCTGTACTGTTAGTTTCGGCTGTCCGACTGACTCTTAGTTGCTTCATGTAATGTCTTCAAATACGTATTTCGGACATGTCCGACGTTTAACCTACGTTGCAATTGTATGTTAATGGGATGTAGCCATGTGGGGTATGTGTTAAACGTTGAGCAGAAGAAATTGAATAAGTTCCTTCAGTGCTGTACACGACATTACGAGTAGTTAGGGTCGCTTCTTTTAGGTATTCTTAGGGAATTTTGTGGCCTAAACATTTGCTAAAAGTGTGTAGATGTATATCCAAAGTAGTGGCGGCCGAATTTGATCGCCACACACTGTATCCAAGTGCAAGTACACGTACTCTGGAGTTTACTCATCTGTTCACATTATACCCTTTTTGGGGCCCCTTCCCGTTCAAACTACGGCTCAAATCCGCCGTCATGGCAATCGGAAAAGATGCGCCGTTAAATTAGCTTTCGTTTGATACCATTTTCACATCGCTAACCCCTCTAGTTAGCGTTCTAGCTAAATTTTGGTGACCAAAGTCGGAACCGTGACCTTTCATTGTTTCAAGGGTCAAGTCGTGACGTAACAGACGTGTGCCATAGTAACGTCATAGACAGAAGAGAGCTCTGACGCGCTTTGCGTTAGCTCCCAGGAAACGGCGATTTCGGCGGATTAAAGCGCCGCCGGCCCGTAAAAACGATTGAAAAGGTTAGTTGACAACTTTATCTAACTGCTACATAGCTTTTTATGTGGAATTTACTTTTGAAAATTTATTTAATGAGCGTTTGAAATTGCTACTTGGTCTTAACCGTTGCTGCAATAGGGAAATTACCGACTTTGCGTTTCTTTAATTCAACGATGTATGTAGGCATTTTCTGACATGGCCATGTGTTTTGCAAGTCTTCTAACACAGTATTCCTTATGTTTTTGTTCATTTTGTGTATATTTTCGTCCTTTAAATACCTATTTGGGGGCATAGTTAACCCATGTGCGTTATAGTACTTTTTGAGTGCTTTTTGGCCGAAGGGTATAGCTGTACTGTTAGTTTCGGCTGTCCGACTGACTCTTAGTTGCTTCATGTAATGTCTTCAAATACGTATTTCGGACATGTCCGACGTTTAACCTACGTTGCAATTGTATGTTAATGGGATGTAGCCATGTGGGGTATGTGTTAAACGTTGAGCAGAATAAATTGAATAAGTTCCTTCAGTGCTGTACACGACATTACGAGTAGTTAGGGTCGCTTCTTTTAGGTATTCTTAGGGAATTTTGTGGCCTAAACATTTGCTAAAAGTGTGTAGATGTATATCCAAAGTAGTGGCGGCCGAATTTGATCGCCACACACTGTATCCAAGTGCAAGTACACGTACTCTGGAGTTTACTCATCTGTTCACATTATACCCTTTTTGGGGCCCCTTCCCGTTCAAACTACGGCTCAAATCCGCCGTCATGGCAATCGGAAAAGATGCGCCGTTAAATTAGCTTTCGTTTGATACCATTTTCACATCGCTAACCCCTCTAGTTAGCGTTCTAGCTAAATTTTGGTGACCAAAGTCGGAACCGTGACCTTTCATTGTTTCAAGGGTCAAGTCGTGACGTAACAGACGTGTGCCATAGTAACGTCATAGACAGAAGAGAGCTCTGACGCGCTTTGCGTTAGCTCCCAGAAAACGGCGATTTCGGCGGATTAAAGCGCCGCCGGCCCGTAACAACGATTGAAAAGGTTAGTTGACAACTTTATCTAACTGCTACATAGCTTTTTATGTGGAATTTACTTTTGAAAATTTATTTAATGAGCGTTTGAAATTGCTACTTGGTCTTAACCGTTGCTGCAATAGGGAAATTACCGACTTTGCGTTTCTTTAATTCAACGATGTATGTAGGCATTTTCTGACATGGCCATGTGTTTTGCAAGTCTTCTAACACAGTATTCCTTATGTTTTTGTTCATTTTGTGTATATTTTCGTCCTTTAAATACCTATTTGGGGGCATAGTTAACCCATGTGCGTTATAGTACTTTTTGAGTGCTTTTTGGCCGAAGGGTATAGCTGTACTGTTAGTTTCGGCTGTCCGACTGACTCTTAGTTGCTTCATGTAATGTCTTCAAATACGTATTTCGGACATGTCCGACGTTTAACCTACGTTGCAATTGTATGTTAATGGGATGTAGCCATGTGGGGTATGTGTTAAACGTTGAGCAGAATAAATTGAATAAGTTCCTTCAGTGCTGTACACGACATTACGAGTAGTTAGGGTCGCTTCTTTTAGGTGTTCTTAGGGAATTTTGTGGCCTAAACATTTGCTAAAAGTGTGTAGATGTATATCCAAAGTAGTGGCGGCCGAATTTGATCGCCACACACTGTATCCAAGTGCAAGTACACGTACTCTGGAGTTTACTCATCTGTTCACATTATACCCTTTTTGGGGCCCCTTCCCGTTCAAACTACGGCTCAAATCCGCCGTCATGGCAATCGGAAAAGATGCGCCGTTAAATTAGCTTTCGTTTGATACCATTTTCACATCGCTAACCCCTCTAGTTAGCGTTCTAGCTAAATTTTGGTGACCAAAGTCGGAACCGTGACCTTTCATTGTTTCAAGGGTCAAGTCGTGACGTAACAGACGTGTGCCATAGTAACGTCATAGACAGAAGAGAGCTCTGACGCGCTTTGCGTTAGCTCCCAGAAAACGGCGATTTCGGCGGATTAAAGCGCCGCCGGCCCGTAAAAACGATTGAAAAGGTTAGTTGACAACTTTATCTAACTGCTACATAGCTTTTTATGTGGAATTTACTTTTGAAAATTTATTTAATGAGCGTTTGAAATTGCTACTTGGTCTTAACCGTTGCTGCAATAGGGAAATTACCGACTTTGCGTTTCTTTAATTCAACGATGTATGTAGGCATTTTCTGACATGGCCATGTGTTTTGCAAGTCTTCTAACACAGTATTCCTTATGTTTTTGTTCATTTTGTGTATATTTTCGTCCTTTAAATACCTATTTGGGGGCATAGTTAACCCATGTGCGTTATAGTACTTTTTGAGTGCTTTTTGGCCGAAGGGTATAGCTGTACTGTTAGTTTCGGCTGTCCGACTGACTCTTAGTTGCTTCATGTAATGTCTTCAAATACGTATTTCGGACATGTCCGACGTTTAACCTACGTTGCAATTGTATGTTAATGGGATGTAGCCATGTGGGGTATGTGTTAAACGTTGAGCAGAATAAATTGAATAAGTTCCTTCAGTGCTGTACACGACATTACGAGTAGTTAGGGTCGCTTCTTTTATAGGTATTCTTAGGGAATTTTGTGGCCTAAACATTTGCTAAAAGTGTGTAGATGTATATCCAAAGTAGTGGCGGCCGAATTTGATCGCCACACACTGTATCCAAGTGCAAGTACACGTACTCTGGAGTTTACTCATCTGTTCACATTATACCCTTTTTGGGGCCCCTTCCCGTTCAAACTACGGCTCAAATCCGCCGTCATGGCAATCGGAAAAGATGCGCCGTTAAATTAGCTTTCGTTTGATACCATTTTCACATCGCTAACCCCTCTAGTTAGCGTTCTAGCTAAATTTTGGTGACCAAAGTCGGAACCGTGACCTTTCATTGTTTCAAGGGTCAAGTCGTGACGTAACAGACGTGTGCCATAGTAACGTCATAGACAGAAGAGAGCTCTGACGCGCTTTGCGTTAGCTCCCAGGAAACGGCGATTTCGGCGGATTAAAGCGCCGCCGGCCCGTAAAAACGATTGAAAAGGTTAGTTGACAACTTTATCTAACTGCTACATAGCTTTTTATGTGGAATTTACTTTTGAAAATTTATTTAATGAGCGTTTGAAATTGCTACTTGGTCTTAACCGTTGCTGCAATAGGGAAATTACCGACTTTGCGTTTCTTTAATTCAACGATGTATGTAGGCATTTTCTGACATGGCCATGTGTTTTGCAAGTCTTCTAACACAGTATTCCTTATGTTTTTGTTCATTTTGTGTATATTTTCGTCCTTTAAATACCTATTTGGGGGCATAGTTAACCCATGTGCGTTATAGTACTTTTTGAGTGCTTTTTGGCCGAAGGGTATAGCTGTACTGTTAGTTTCGGCTGTCCGACTGACTCTTAGTTGCTTCATGTAATGTCTTCAAATACGTATTTCGGACATGTCCGACGTTTAACCTACGTTGGAATTGTATGTTAATGGGATGTAGCCATGTGGGGTATGTGTTAAACGTTGAGCAGAAGAAATTGAATAAGTTCCTTCAGTGCTGTACACGACATTACGAGTAGTTAGGGTCGCTTCTTTTAGGTGTTCTTAGGGAATTTTGTGGCCTAAACATTTGCTAAAAGTGTGTAGATGTATATCCAAAGTAGTGGCGGCCGAATTTGATCGCCACACACTGTATCCAAGTGCAAGTACACGTACTCTGGAGTTTACTCATCTGTTCACATTATACCCTTTTTGGGGCCCCTTCCCGTTCAAACTACGGCTCAAATCCGCCGTCATGGCAATCGGAAAAGATGCGCCGTTAAATTAGCTTTCGTTTGATACCATTTTCACATCGCTAACCCCTCTAGTTAGCGTTCTAGCTAAATTTTGGTGACCAAAGTCGGAACCGTGACCTTTCATTGTTTCAAGGGTCAAGTCGTGACGTAACAGACGTGTGCCATAGTAACGTCATAGACAGAAGAGAGCTCTGACGCGCTTTGCGTTAGCTCCCAGAAAACGGCGATTTCGGCGGATTAAAGCGCCGCCGGCCCGTAACAACGATTGAAAAGGTTAGTTGACAACTTTATCTAACTGCTACATAGCTTTTTATGTGGAATTTACTTTTGAAAATTTATTTAATGAGCGTTTGAAATTGCTACTTGGTCTTAACCGTTGCTGCAATAGGGAAATTACCGACTTTGCGTTTCTTTAATTCAACGATGTATGTAGGCATTTTCTGACATGGCCATGTGTTTTGCAAGTCTTCTAACACAGTATTCCTTATGTTTTTGTTCATTTTGTGTATATTTTCGTCCTTTAAATACCTATTTGGGGGCATAGTTAACCCATGTGCGTTATAGTACTTTTTGAGTGCTTTTTGGCCGAAGGGTATAGCTGTACTGTTAGTTTCGGCTGTCCGACTGACTCTTAGTTGCTTCATGTAATGTCTTCAAATACGTATTTCGGACATGTCCGACGTTTAACCTACGTTGCAATTGTATGTTAATGGGATGTAGCCATGTGGGGTATGTGTTAAACGTTGAGCAGAAGAAATTGAATAAGTTCCTTCAGTGCTGTACACGACATTACGAGTAGTTAGGGTCGCTTCTTTTAGGTATTCTTAGGGAATTTTGTGGCCTAAACATTTGCTAAAAGTGTGTAGATGTATATCCAAAGTAGTGGCGGCCGAATTTGATCGCCACACACTGTATCCAAGTGCAAGTACACGTACTCTGGAGTTTACTCATCTGTTCACATTATACCCTTTTTGGGGCCCCTTCCCGTTCAAACTACGGCTCAAATCCGCCGTCATGGCAATCGGAAAAGATGCGCCGTTAAATTAGCTTTCGTTTGATACCATTTTCACATCGCTAACCCCTCTAGTTAGCGTTCTAGCTAAATTTTGGTGACCAAAGTCGGAACCGTGACCTTTCATTGTTTCAAGGGTCAAGTCGTGACGTAACAGACGTGTGCCATAGTAACGTCATAGACAGAAGAGAGCTCTGACGCGCTTTGCGTTAGCTCCCAGAAAACGGCGATTTCGGCGGATTAAAGCGCCGCCGGCCCGTAACAACGATTGAAAAGGTTAGTTGACAACTTTATCTAACTGCTACATAGCTTTTTATGTGGAATTTACTTTTGAAAATTTATTTAATGAGCGTTTGAAATTGCTACTTGGTCTTAACCGTTGCTGCAATAGGGAAATTACCGACTTTGCGTTTCTTTAATTCAACGATGTATGTAGGCATTTTCTGACATGGCCATGTGTTTTGCAAGTCTTCTAACACAGTATTCCTTATGTTTTTGTTCATTTTGTGTATATTTTCGTCCTTTAAATACCTATTTGGGGGCATAGTTAACCCATGTGCGTTATAGTACTTTTTGAGTGCTTTTTGGCCGAAGGGTATAGCTGTACTGTTAGTTTCGGCTGTCCGACTGACTCTTAGTTGCTTCATGTAATGTCTTCAAATACGTATTTCGGACATGTCCGACGTTTAACCTACGTTGCAATTGTATGTTAATGGGATGTAGCCATGTGGGGTATGTGTTAAACGTTGAGCAGAATAAATTGAATAAGTTCCTTCAGTGCTGTACACGACATTACGAGTAGTTAGGGTCGCTTCTTTTAGGTATTCTTAGGGAATTTTGTGGCCTAAACATTTGCTAAAAGTGTGTAGATGTATATCCAAAGTAGTGGCGGCCGAATTTGATCGCCACACACTGTATCCAAGTGCAAGTACACGTACTCTGGAGTTTACTCATCTGTTCACATTATACCCTTTTTGGGGCCCCTTCCCGTTCAAACTACGGCTCAAATCCGCCGTCATGGCAATCGGAAAAGATGCGCCGTTAAATTAGCTTTCGTTTGATACCATTTTCACATCGCTAACCCCTCTAGTTAGCGTTCTAGCTAAATTTTGGTGACCAAAGTCGGAACCGTGACCTTTCATTGTTTCAAGGGTCAAGTCGTGACGTAACAGACGTGTGCCATAGTAACGTCATAGACAGAAGAGAGCTCTGACGCGCTTTGCGTTAGCTCCCAGAAAACGGCGATTTCGGCGGATTAAAGCGCCGCCGGCCCGTAACAACGATTGAAAAGGTTAGTTGACAACTTTATCTAACTGCTACATAGCTTTTTATGTGGAATTTACTTTTGAAAATTTATTTAATGAGCGTTTGAAATTGCTACTTGGTCTTAACCGTTGCTGCAATAGGGAAATTACCGACTTTGCGTTTCTTTAATTCAACGATGTATGTAGGCATTTTCTGACATGGCCATGTGTTTTGCAAGTCTTCTAACACAGTATTCCTTATGTTTTTGTTCATTTTGTGTATATTTTCGTCCTTTAAATACCTATTTGGGGGCATAGTTAACCCATGTGCGTTATAGTACTTTTTGAGTGCTTTTTGGCCGAAGGGTATAGCTGTACTGTTAGTTTCGGCTGTCCGACTGACTCTTAGTTGCTTCATGTAATGTCTTCAAATACGCATTTCGGACATGTCCGACGTTTAACCTACGTTGCAATTGTATGTTAATGGGATGTAGCCATGTGGGGTATGTGTTAAACGTTGAGCAGAATAAATTGAATAAGTTCCTTCAGTGCTGTACACGACATTACGAGTAGTTAGGGTCGCTTCTTTTAGGTATTCTTAGGGAATTTTGTGGCCTAAACATTTGCTAAAAGTGTGTAGATGTATATCCAAAGTAGTGGCGGCCGAATTTGATCGCCACACACTGTATCCAAGTGCAAGTACACGTACTCTGGAGTTTACTCATCTGTTCACATTATACCCTTTTTGGGGCCCCTTCCCGTTCAAACTACGGCTCAAATCCGCCGTCATGGCAATCGGAAAAGATGCGCCGTTAAATTAGCTTTCGTTTGATACCATTTTCACATCGCTAACCCCTCTAGTTAGCGTTCTAGCTAAATTTTGGTGACCAAAGTCGGAACCGTGACCTTTCATTGTTTCAAGGGTCAAGTCGTGACGTAACAGACGTGTGCCATAGTAACGTCATAGACAGAAGAGAGCTCTGACGCGCTTTGCGTTAGCTCCCAGAAAACGGCGATTTCGGCGGATTAAAGCGCCGCCGGCCCGTAAAAACGATTGAAAAGGTTAGTTGACAACTTTATCTAACTGCTACATAGCTTTTTATGTGGAATTTACTTTTGAAAATTTATTTAATGAGCGTTTGAAATTGCTACTTGGTCTTAACCGTTGCTGCAATAGGGAAATTACCGACTTTGCGTTTCTTTAATTCAACGATGTATGTAGGCATTTTCTGACATGGCCATGTGTTTTGCAAGTCTTCTAACACAGTATTCCTTATGTTTTTGTTCATTTTGTGTATATTTTCGTCCTTTAAATACCTATTTGGGGGCATAGTTAACCCATGTGCGTTATAGTACTTTTTGAGTGCTTTTTGGCCGAAGGGTATAGCTGTACTGTTAGTTTCGGCTGTCCGACTGACTCTTAGTTGCTTCATGTAATGTCTTCAAATACGTATTTCGGACATGTCCGACGTTTAACCTACGTTGCAATTGTATGTTAATGGGATGTAGCCATGTGGGGTATGTGTTAAACGTTGAGCAGAATAAATTGAATAAGTTCCTTCAGTGCTGTACACGACATTACGAGTAGTTAGGGTCGCTTCTTTTAGGTATTCTTAGGGAATTTTGTGGCCTAAACATTTGCTAAAAGTGTGTAGATGTATATCCAAAGTAGTGGCGGCCGAATTTGATCGCCACACACTGTATCCAAGTGCAAGTACACGTACTCTGGAGTTTACTCATCTGTTCACATTATACCCTTTTTGGGGCCCCTTCCCGTTCAAACTACGGCTCAAATCCGCCGTCATGGCAATCGGAAAAGATGCGCCGTTAAATTAGCTTTCGTTTGATACCATTTTCACATCGCTAACCCCTCTAGTTAGCGTTCTAGCTAAATTTTGGTGACCAAAGTCGGAACCGTGACCTTTCATTGTTTCAAGGGTCAAGTCGTGACGTAACAGACGTGTGCCATAGTAACGTCATAGACAGAAGAGAGCTCTGACGCGCTTTGCGTTAGCTCCCAGAAAACGGCGATTTCGGCGGATTAAAGCGCCGCCGGCCCGTAACAACGATTGAAAAGGTTAGTTGACAACTTTATCTAACTGCTACATAGCTTTTTATGTGGAATTTACTTTTGAAAATTTATTTAATGAGCGTTTGAAATTGCTACTTGGTCTTAACCGTTGCTGCAATAGGGAAATTACCGACTTTGCGTTTCTTTAATTCAACGATGTATGTAGGCATTTTCTGACATGGCCATGTGTTTTGCAAGTCTTCTAACACAGTATTCCTTATGTTTTTGTTCATTTTGTGTATATTTTCGTCCTTTAAATACCTATTTGGGGGCATAGTTAACCCATGTGCGTTATAGTACTTTTTGAGTGCTTTTTGGCCGAAGGGTATAGCTGTACTGTTAGTTTCGGCTGTCCGACTGACTCTTAGTTGCTTCATGTAATGTCTTCAAATACGTATTTCGGACATGTCCGACGTTTAACCTACGTTGCAATTGTATGTTAATGGGATGTAGCCATGTGGGGTATGTGTTAAACGTTGAGCAGAAGAAATTGAATAAGTTCCTTCAGTGCTGTACACGACATTACGAGTAGTTAGGGTCGCTTCTTTTAGGTGTTCTTAGGGAATTTTGTGGCCTAAACATTTGCTAAAAGTGTGTAGATGTATATCCAAAGTAGTGGCGGCCGAATTTGATCGCCACACACTGTATCCAAGTGCAAGTACACGTACTCTGGAGTTTACTCATCTGTTCACATTATACCCTTTTTGGGGCCCCTTCCCGTTCAAACTACGGCTCAAATCCGCCGTCATGGCAATCGGAAAAGATGCGCCGTTAAATTAGCTTTCGTTTGATACCATTTTCACATCACTAACCCCTCTAGTTAGCGTTCTAGCTAAATTTTGGTGACCAAAGTCGGAACCGTGACCTTTCATTGTTTCATTGGTCAAGTCGTGACGTAACAGACGTGTGCCATAGTAACGTCATAGACAGAAGAGAGCTCTGACGCGCTTTGCGTTAGCTCCCAGAAAACGGCGATTTCGGCGGATTAAAGCGCCGCCGGCCCGTAAAAACGATTGAAAAGGTTAGTTGACAACTTTATCTAACTGCTACATAGCTTTTTATGTGGAATTTACTTTTGAAAATTTATTTAATGAGCGTTTGAAATTGCTACTTGGTCTTAACCGTTGCTGCAATAGGGAAATTACCGACTTTGCGTTTCTTTAATTCAACGATGTATGTAGGCATTTTCTGACATGGCCATGTGTTTTGCAAGTCTTCTAACACAGTATTCCTTATGTTTTTGTTCATTTTGTGTATATTTTCGTCCTTTAAATACCTATTTGGGGGCATAGTTAACCCATGTGCGTTATAGTACTTTTTGAGTGCTTTTTGGCCGAAGGGTATAGCTGTACTGTTAGTTTCGGCTGTCCGACTGACTCTTAGTTGCTTCATGTAATGTCTTCAAATACGTATTTCGGACATGTCCGACGTTTAACCTACGTTGCAATTGTATGTTAATGGGATGTAGCCATGTGGGGTATGTGTTAAACGTTGAGCAGAATAAATTGAATAAGTTCCTTCAGTGCTGTACACGACATTACGAGTAGTTAGGGTCGCTTCTTTTAGGTATTCTTAGGGAATTTTGTGGCCTAAACATTTGCTAAAAGTGTGTAGATGTATATCCAAAGTAGTGGCGGCCGAATTTGATCGCCACACACTGTATCCAAGTGCAAGTACACGTACTCTGGAGTTTACTCATCTGTTCACATTATACCCTTTTTGGGGCCCCTTCCCGTTCAAACTACGGCTCAAATCCGCCGTCATGGCAATCGGAAAAGATGCGCCGTTAAATTAGCTTTCGTTTGATACCATTTTCACATCGCTAACCCCTCTAGTTAGCGTTCTAGCTAAATTTTGGTGACCAAAGTCGGAACCGTGACCTTTCATTGTTTCAAGGGTCAAGTCGTGACGTAACAGACGTGTGCCATAGTAACGTCATAGACAGAAGAGAGCTCTGACGCGCTTTGCGTTAGCTCCCAGAAAACGGCGATTTCGGCGGATTAAAGCGCCGCCGGCCCGTAAAAACGATTGAAAAGGTTAGTTGACAACTTTATCTAACTGCTACATAGCTTTTTATGTGGAATTTACTTTTGAAAATTTATTTAATGAGCGTTTGAAATTGCTACTTGGTCTTAACCGTTGCTGCAATAGGGAAATTACCGACTTTGCGTTTCTTTAATTCAACGATGTATGTAGGCATTTTCTGACATGGCCATGTGTTTTGCAAGTCTTCTAACACAGTATTCCTTATGTTTTTGTTCATTTTGTGTATATTTTCGTCCTTTAAATACCTATTTGGGGGCATAGTTAACCCATGTGCGTTATAGTACTTTTTGAGTGCTTTTTGGCCGAAGGGTATAGCTGTACTGTTAGTTTCGGCTGTCCGACTGACTCTTAGTTGCTTCATGTAATGTCTTCAAATACGTATTTCGGACATGTCCGACGTTTAACCTACGTTGCAATTGTATGTTAATGGGATGTAGCCATGTGGGGTATGTGTTAAACGTTGAGCAGAATAAATTGAATAAGTTCCTTCAGTGCTGTACACGACATTACGAGTAGTTAGGGTCGCTTCTTTTAGGTATTCTTAGGGAATTTTGTGGCCTAAACATTTGCTAAAAGTGTGTAGATGTATATCCAAAGTAGTGGCGGCCGAATTTGATCGCCACACACTGTATCCAAGTGCAAGTACACGTACTCTGGAGTTTACTCATCTGTTCACATTATACCCTTTTTGGGGCCCCTTCCCGTTCAAACTACGGCTCAAATCCGCCGTCATGGCAATCGGAAAAGATGCGCCGTTAAATTAGCTTTCGTTTGATACCATTTTCACATCGCTAACCCCTCTAGTTAGCGTTCTAGCTAAATTTTGGTGACCAAAGTCGGAACCGTGACCTTTCATTGTTTCAAGGGTCAAGTCGTGACGTAACAGACGTGTGCCATAGTAACGTCATAGACAGAAGAGAGCTCTGACGCGCTTTGCGTTAGCTCCCAGAAAACGGCGATTTCGGCGGATTAAAGCGCCGCCGGCCCGTAACAACGATTGAAAAGGTTAGTTGACAACTTTATCTAACTGCTACATAGCTTTTTATGTGGAATTTACTTTTGAAAATTTATTTAATGAGCGTTTGAAATTGCTACTTG